>JAHYIO010000003.1:2400000-3634619 GCA_020543525.1 Coriolopsis trogii
TGTGCATGCTAGGTTGACGGGCGACGGTGCTCATCAATAGGTCTTCTAAATGTTCGGGCCCTACAAGAGGTCATGGACGCACAAACCCTCGCATACGTCTTCCCGTTCAGCCAATACTCGTTCCCAACCGACATCACTTGCGTTATTCTCGCCGAGGGCCGCAGGAGTGCATTCTTCAAGACAGAGCTCAACGTTCCACTTAATGTGCCCACCGATCCGGCCTCGGTAGCCAGGTTGTACAAGCCCGCGGCACAAGTCAGGATGCCTTCAGCGGACAAGCTTGCAGCGTTCAGGGATCTGGTCGTTGGTGCGCGATGCGGCAGAGTGCAGGTTTCGGAAGCCACCTCGGAGGTATGTCAGAGGATGCGTTTGTGTTGGGCCCATAAATGGCATTAGTGACTAACTTTCGTCACAGCATATTCAAGCCGCCTTTGTCCAGGAACGGCGAGATGACCGCAATATCACAGCGGACGACCTTATTCGCTGGATGTCTGTCGCGAAGTGAGTACTTCCTGTAAATGCTAGGAGACAACGCAGCTAACGTGCAGCAAGGTTATACGCCTTGTCTATTCATGAGCCAACACTGAGTATCGAGACTTGGAAACGTGCGAAGGCATTCGACGACAGACGAAGAGCACTGGGAGCGTAGCTTGAAGATCGGTTGAAGATTTCTGTACTTCTAAACATAAAGAATGTAATCTTTGCTTCATATTCGATACATTGCGGTTCAAGGTCTGCCGAGGCCATTCTTCTCCGCCTCCATCCACACAGTGGACAGCTCCTGAACGACCTTGGGCAAGAGTTCCGCCACCGCTCCGGCGTCTTTGCCGCTGCCCTCAAGGTAATATTTGATCTTCGGCTCTGTACCACTTGTCCTAAGAACGTATATCAGTCTCCATATCTTTCTCCGCAGTAGGTCGGATTCCTTGCCTGGTGGTCAATGTGATCTTCGTCCCGTTCTCCGTATTCTCAGCTCGGAACTGAATCATGTGCCCAGAAGACAGCGGCAGTGCCGGCTTGTAGGTCGGGGGATTCGAACTATCGTACCCGATCGTCAGGTCCCGGACACTTGTCACGGTAAGGCCTGCGAGAGTCTTCGGGTAGCTTGGCGTCGTGGAGGTCCCGGTTCCGTCAAAATTGCGTATACGCGCAAAGATAGCGTCGATGATGCGCGGTTCGGTGCAGACAAAGTAAGAGTTGCTCGTCTGTTCGACATCAACGTGAGCGCTGTAAATTTTGTAGGTTGAACAACGGGAAATTCTCATCGTACCTGGAAGAACCCATACCTACGGTGCGAGGCAATCAGAGAATGCTCGAAAGGGCTGATGAGATAGTACTTCACTTCTCATATAGCTCCTTCAGATGGGTACTCGCGGTTTTGCCTTGTGTTTGGAGGGATACGCAGAGTTCGGCGAACATAACCTGCGCAGGATTGTCATGGTACAATTTTAGCTTGCGTAGAGTTAGCAACCCACAGAGGCAGCTACGCCGTCCTTGTCCCGCAATTCTGAGCCGAACATAAACCCGATTGCCTCCTCATACCCGAACGGTACCTCGTAACCCTCTTTCACCAGGGTTAAGGCGGTGTTCCCGATGTACTTGAAGCCTGTTGCGGTGTTCAGCCGCTAGTCCTGAGAGCGCAAGTGAAATACAGTCACCCGTGAGGCACTCTGCGAACCTGAAGCCTTCCGCACGAGCCATGGCTTCGATCATCTTAGAGCTCACAGTGGACGCTACCATAGCAAGCTTGTCTGTATGCTCAATCAGTGCTTGTTAACAAACTATGCCATTGTGGTCTTACCCATCGGCTTGCCGGAAGCCTTGTACCTATCGAGACAAGCACTGGCGAAGAGCGTGCCAAGCTGATCACCAGTGAATTGGATCCACTTGCCGTTGATCCTACATAACACCAGACTTCATGACTAGAGATGGAATTGTTGACAGTGTGGACTGACCCCTTCTCTGCAGCCGCAAAGCGATCCGAATCTGGATCCTGAGCCAGGATGTAGTGGGCACCATTGTCGTCTGCTGTCACCATAGCGAGATCCTGTGGACAGATGAGGCGAGTCTCACAGACGGGTTTGCAGATATGGCTTCATACCAGTGCACCTAACAGTTGATGAGAATAGGTATCTATACCCGATGGTATACCGGACGTACCTTTCTCTTCGGGATTCGGGAATTTGACGGTGGGGAAGTCGGGATCGGGATGCTGCTGCGCTATGACTGGTATATACCTAGGCAGGCCAAATATTTTGAACGCCTCGGTCATGGCAGGGTCACTAACACCGTGCATGGAGGTGTTCACGAATTTCAGCGGAGATTGAGCATTGAGTACACTAGTTGACCACGCAAAGTCAGCAGGTAAAATGATAGCGTGACGATGTAGTACCCCTACCGATTGTGGCAGAGAGAACTTATATACTCAAAGTAGGCATCACTGTTGAACTCACGCAGGAGGGGCGAAGATGTAAGTGAGCTTGGGTCGAGGGGTCGGCTCGGAGGCTCCTGATGTTGCCTTATAGCCGCTGAGATTCCCTTGTCATGGGGTTCGATGATCTAGACGGCTAGCGTTTGAGAACCAGCCCAGAATAGTGTATGAAAACGGGAGTACCTGAACAGCGTTCTCCCAGTAAACCTAGCACGAAAGGTGAGAACAGTCTATCCCATTGAATTTTCAGGCGAACCTTGTAGCCGTTATCTTGCTGCACGGTTCATGTTTAGCACATATTCACTAGACGTTCACACGTCGACAGAAAACCGACCTTCGGGTTGTGACTGGCTGAAATTGGTTCAGTGCGGTACTCAGCTAAGTGTGGTCAAGACGAACCTGTAATCATGACGCCGCATGCTGCATGCTGGGCTCTGACCATGAACGGTACTCTGACGTTTTTCCCGTTAGTGAAGTGCCAGAAAGTACAATACTGAATGCAAACAAACAGAGGTGTATGCACCAGTCCGTGATGGAAGTATACCGGAATATCCTGGCCAATGAACACAGCCGCAGTCAATTTGGCCCATTTCTCGGAATGATAGCGATGGTCATGACCGATCACTACCCCGCGGGAGCGAGCGTCCTTGACGTTTTCCGCGACATACGCGCACAAACCCTACAAGAGATGAGCATCCAGTGAGAGAGCTGTGGATCACTTCTACCTACCTGAGATGCCTGTATGATGATGAGATCATTCATACGAGCCCATCCTGCTTCCATTCTGCCGCGGAGACCTGGTTGGCGTTAAGAGAAGCACTAGAGCGGAGCCCGAAGGGAGTAATGGTACGGTGTACCTGCAGTCCCGAACTCAATACGTGGGCTGTGGTGCGGCATCTTCTATCAGACTCGTTTCATATTTGGAGATCAGAGCAAACCATACCGCATCCGCTTGTCAAGTTCCGCAATTTTGCCCTGTTCAATCAGTGACTTGACCTCGTTCCGCGTTTCTTGGTTCTGGATGGGAAACTTGGTAAGTTCGCCTCATTTCGATATCATCATGGTCCTACAGGGTCTTGACGAAGCCACTGGTCCACGAGCTCCTGCAATTCGCTGTCCATGATCGTACTCAGGATGTAGAAAGTGTTATCTGTGTCAAGGTCTTCCAGACGTCGGACAACCCGGCAAGCTGAATGAAGTTGAAGACCAAGTTCGGAAGCGGCCTGGGCGGTCATCGGATGCAAAGCGCCTTACGAAAGGCCATGTCGCTAGCGCTACTCGGTTGACTATGCAATGTATGAACGCTATATAGAGGAGAATGAACGTAACTCGAGATTCATAGTATATTATGCGGGAAGGTGTGATCTTTGAGCATCGACATAATCATGGACGCGATGTCGTCTCTGTACTTGCTCTCTACAGCAAAAAGTACTTCTATCTCCCTCGTTCTCGAGGACACTGCATCTGACGTGCTTTCTTCTCCTACGGTGTTTGACCAGAATACTCTGATGTATCTGTCATTGATCCCGCTGGTGTGGAAACGGCCCCCACTAGAAAAGCCGAAGTCTACAGTATGCCAATCGATCCTGCGCCGGGGAAGCAGAACAGGGGCGGTCGGTGTCTACAGTCGACAAAGAGATGAAGGTTAAATCCAGAGTAGAGTACTCACGCAAGGTTTGAATTCACGGATACTTGTCCAGGAGGGGCATCGAAAAACATGTATCGACCCTCGCCCACGGCGGTGGACATTAGATGATCTGCGACAGTCATGTAATCCTTGATGAACGCAACGTCCCGGGAAGCCGTTATCGTTCGCCTTAGCGACGTAGCTATGTACTTGAAGTCGGAATTTGCAGGATCGAGCGTGCACGGGAGCTGTCGCAAGCATGTTCAATCAGCGGACAGTCATCCATACTCTAGAAGAATCCCGTACAATGAATATGGCATTCCCAGCAACGTCAGGACTTTCCACCGCTCCAGAAACCCTCCGATACTGTATACCTCATGGTTAGAACTGCACCTGCTGAGGCGTGGTGATGACTCACACTCGCGGCATTAGTTACCCTGTTGACCGCGTCCGGTAGGTAGCGGTTCATAACGGTAACGATGAATGCGGTAAGACAGTCCTGTAAAGTTGGCCGAAACTGGGGCGCATTGTCTTCCATAGGGAATGCGGTATCTCTGAGCTCGCGAAGCTTGCATGCGGAGACTCTGAAGGCCACACGGGAGGTATCTCGGTTCATGACAGCATATCTATCCCCTAACTCAGCCATGGAACATGCCCGTGCCAGATGAGGCATTAAAGAAGCATAAGACTCAATGAGAGAGCCGTTTGCTGGAGGATATTCAACTTTGGTGAATGTAGGCAGAGGGTTTGGCGGGACGTCCACCGATTCGCCTTGGTACATTCTAGACAGAGTTTGCATGAACCGTAGAAGTACCATTGCATCCCCTAATGAGCATGGTTGAGATTGAGCCTGATAGCCACAGCAGAATAATTGCGTACCTAGAGTATGGTGCCATGTGACCCCAATGACGGTATCGGTGGAGGTCATGGTCAACTTGAAGAAGAGCAAAGAGAACGCATCGACAGACGACAGGTCTGTAGAGCTTGGATAGCTGGGGTACCGTGCAGGCCAATTACTCCGCGACCAAAGATGGCGACGTATATCGGTCTGCACGGTCCAAAGGTCGTCATCAGCGGATCCTTCAAAAGAGTTGACCTCCGATTCTTCGACTTCCACACCGATTGGAGAATCAGTCAGTGCGATCTGTAGCAACCTCGTGAGTGAATCTGTGCGATGGCTGTGATGTCGACGACAACTACGTACCTCCCACTGACCATTGTGGTGGAACAATTTCCCTGCTGCATGCGGATAATATGTTAGTGTGCTCGCTAGTGCGCCGGTGAACCGCTGTGAACATATGCGCGTTGGGACGACATGCACATTCTCAATCTGAGAAGCGACATGAGGCAGAGGCCATCCAGTGCATAGGGAAGAGAAAGAATGCAGTCCTCACGTACGTAGGTCATCCACAGATCATATCCTGGCAGTCTGACCGTCCGTTGGCCGGCAAGAATAGTGGGAATTATGGGCTTCGTCTCCACTGTGTACATCGACTGATGCAAGCGTGAGCAACTCCTCGTAGAGTAAGTGGTATGGAGGTATGTTGTGTGGCAGAAAAGAAAGGGATGTCTCGTTGCCGGAGATCGGCAGTAGTAGTAGAATGTCAGAACGTCACAAGGCGCCTGTAAAGGAACAACAAGAACTCGCGCCACCTCCGACAAAAACGTTTGACGCAATTACGGTGTCATCTCGACCAAGGCACGAGACAGCGACGTGACGAAATACAGTGCCATACAGTAGTACGAGAGCGTTGGGAGACATGATAGAATAACAATAAAGGTCTGTCGCGCGGAATCCTGGCATTTGATCAGGAGGACTCAGTGGGGCTGGTCGAGTGCCCGACATTGTTCACCCGCGTAGACGAGCCTGCGTCACTTACGGACGCTGAGTTCAATGCTGTCGAGGTAGAAGTTTGCCTCCGCAATGACCTGCGTGGGCGAGAAGAAGTGGAGACTGCCTTCGTGGGAGAGGTCTTGGCTGCGTCAGCAACAGAGCGGTTTGCTGTTGACGGAGAAGTGAAGGCGCCGATTCTGGGTAAACGGATCTTTAGAGTCGGCGTTGCTTCTGTCTTCGTCTCGACAGGTGGAGGAGGGGTAATGGGGCGATGGGGCCGGGCAGCAGATGACGAGGCGCCATTAGCTTTCTTCCTAGAGCCACGCTTGGCAGGAAGAGGCTCCAACTTAGAGAGGTCAACCTCAGCTTCCTCAGGGTCAGGTTTGATATGAATTGTGACTGGCCGCCGGGCAGATTGACGACTCCTCTTGGACCTGTTTGACGTGGAGGCCGATTGCGCCTCAGTCATATCGTCAGCTCCAAGCGACGCCAGCTGGGCACCGTTGCTATTCGATGTGGAGGCTGTCGGAGTCATCACGACTGCTTCCGGTGGCCTGGCAGCCTTGCGACGTGCATCTGGCCGTTTGCCGGACGGGAATGCTAGCTCGGGGAGCTCAAAATCGACGTCCATAGGCGTGCCATCATCCCCAGATCGGCCAGATCTTCGCGTCGATCGTGACCTGGAGGGCATAGCTCGGGAGGCTGCGATTCGGCGAGGACGTGATGTTTCTGTAGATATACTTCCAGATGGAGCCGAGCCACTGGTGGTCGTCTTGCCCTGGACATATCCTATCAGTCGAACCACTCTGTGGTTACGGATAATATCTGACCTTGGATGCAGAATGCTTAGGCTCGGACCGACTGGGCTTCGCCTCACGTACGCCGTTAACGCTCGCCTTCTGGGTATCATCGCCGCTAGTTGGACTAGATGCGTTTCGCAGCTGCATATCACATAGCATCTACACAGGCACTCATAGGTTGAGTGACGCGCTAAAGCAAGGTCGACGAATCACATCACCTGAGCTATGCTGACATCGTCCGACGTGAAACGTGGCGGTCCAACAGAGAGCGATGGGACGTCCCGCTCGTCTTCAGAATTTAGTGAAGTCAAAGGCGACGATAAGGCACTTGAGCTAGCAACATCCAGCCTTCGCTGGAGGTCAGCCTCGAACTTGTGAGAGGTGAAACTCGTAGACTGACCTGTCAGAAACGGAGTCCCCTCGGCGATTTCTCGCTATCTTGTCCCAGAAATCGAGAGTAATGATTCTCTCTGGTACTCGATAGCGTCGACCGTTGATGAGAACTTCGTCGGCATGCAGCTTGTCAGGAACAATCGCAGGAGGAGGCGCAGAGTCCGCCTGTATGATATCGATGTTGCCGTTATTCCATTGGTGAGGCTTGGTTATGTCAATGGGTGTGGCGTTTGCTCGAGGTATGCGACGTTTGGGTTGCTGTGCCATACACCGCGACTGTGAGACAGACATTACACGCATAAGACGCCGCATATGCTTACCAATATTTGTTCGGCGTGATTTGGGCACATCCACTTCTTCGACCACACCGGCATGACGCTCATGGGCGGTTCAAGACAATCCAGATGCCAATGCAGATGACAATAGTCGCATGAAATGATGGGTCGCCCGGTATCGTAATTATTCGGATGACTGGCGGTTGCCCTCCTGGCCCGCTTCACGGCAGGAGCATCAGCAGCCAAGCCAGGCGGGAGGGCAGAGGTGCCGCAGCGAAAGCAGAGCACTGGATCACCATTGCGATCGCGTAATCTGAACGGATCTCGGTCTTCTAACTGACCATGGCGACTGAAGCTCACCATCAGATACAGTTGTCAAAACGAAGAAAAGGGCTTACTTGAATCGGGCTTGTTTGACTTCAGACATATCCTGATATGTGCCCCTAGGACCAGTTCCCACTGTGTGCACGATATGAGCAACTGGAAACGTGGCCCACAGGAGATACTGACCGTCTTTGAAGAAAGAGCGAATGTCTTGTGGTAATTGGTACTCGGTGGGGGTCTGGTAGGAAAGCTCATGTACTAGCGGATTCATGAACTTCAACGATGTTGGTGGTTTGGGAGAAGGCCGCTATCCGGTGGCACTGATCAGCGATGATACGGAAGAAGAGATACAGTACCGAATTACCTGCTCCAGCAGACACGCCGGACAGAACCATCTGGACTCCCCCTCCGGAAGATCTGTCGCCTCCATCGGGGGATCCAGACAAAGCCAATGGTAAGCCCTAGGACACCCATCGCAATATACGAGGGCGCCCAGAGATCGACAAGCAGAGCAATGGTCTTGGTTGGACTGGGGATGGTCTGAACGACCCGGATTGAGGCTTAAAATGGAGAGGGCTCACCAATGTCGGTGCAACATCACCGTTTAATGACACAGTACCGGGCTCCTCCTTCACCTTCACTACTGGCTCTCTCTCTCGCTCCTTGCCCTTTCCCTTGTCCTTCGTTGTCCGGGTACGATGCCGTTTGAATACCTCTGCAGCCTCAGGAGGAGAGTCTTCTCCATGAGGAGACGGTGCTCGAGAGATCATAGGGTCGTCAGAGTCGGGAGGAAGGAGGGCAGGATCAATATCTGACAACGGGTGCGATGACGAAGCGGTCGCTTCCGGCAACGCAATGGGATCCGAGGGGGGTGCTACCACAGCGAGGCTACGAGCAGAAGCACGTTGAGACCTGCTGCTTTCGATCCTGTCGGCGTGTGCGCATGCGAGTGCAGAGGGACAACAGCGACCGACAAAGTTTCGATGTGGTTGCGAGTGCAAAAATGGACCAAAATTTCGACGGAGTCAATTTGTATAATGACAGAATGGAACATATCAACGTACCCTTTGTCCAGAAGGCGAGCCCTCTTCCTCCGAGACCCATCCATATCGGAGGGAGCTGCAGAGATAGAGCCCGCAAAATGCGTGGTATATGTTGTCCCCGGGTCGGAGGCGGGTAGGTACGAGTATGTTATGGTGGGTTTTTTGGGGTCTTTCTTCTGGACCCCAGCTTGCTGAAGAGTTGCAAGAGGAGGGGGACCAGGCAAGATTTCGGTAGCCAAGGACGGGTCACCTTCAAGATGGGGTGGTTGCGACACAGAGACTCCTGCCTGCAAGAACGCGGGCACATTCTCGACGGTGGCCATCGCTTGACCGGTCGTGCGCACGCGAGCGAAACGAAGTACAAGTCGCGAGAGCCGCGTGGAGGAGTTGTTGTCTTTGCCCGCCAGTGTCAGTGGTTCACAAGAGCCTGAGACGGTCACCGTCAGTGGCGATGATGGAGGGAAGCGACAACATGCGCTTCACATTTTCTCCTACTACCACATATGTTTTATGACAGACAACAATATTATGCTCTATGTTCCCCAACATCCCATGCATAGTCGACACTCGCACATTCATGACCGTGCCTGCGGACCAGCACGAGCGTTCTTTGCGGGTTCCGCTAATTAAGCTCATCGCAGTCTCTGCCCAGTCTGTCGTCACTGCCTTCATGCATCCGTCCATACCCACAATTTAGTAGCTTGCAAACCCCACCCGGACAGACTATGACCTCACCTGCTGGAGGATTACGGTTACACTGCCATATGTGCATATAAGCAGGGAACTGGGTGAATTCGAAGGTGCCAAGTTGCGTCTTGCTCTCGTACCGCTGGCGACATTCATTCTTCCGCTCGCCCGAGAGATGGGGTTCGTGCGTTGACAATTGAAGCAGACCCAGGAACTGTAAGACAACTCTGCACGGTCAGAGAAATGACACATAGACGCTACATGAAGCACGTATTGCTCACTATTCTCTGAACCCGTTCCAACCAGCCATAGAGTTAAAGGCATGACGAAGACTCTTCACCATGCATAGGCCTGTATTAGTGGTACCGTTCTTCTCGTGCAGGTGAGTCACTGGTATTGCTAGGATAGCGAACATGCATGAATCCCTGCAAGTCGACAGATGCATCCTGACTCTGGACCCAACCCCTTGCCGGTGTCTGAGATTCTAAATGATCATAATTTCGATCCTCACACAAGTCGAACAGCGCAGACATTGCTCACCTCCGGATACAGTGTATACCAGCCACCCAAGATCCGGATCCTCCATGAGTAACCTTGCCTGAAAGCTAAAAAGTCAGCTCAATACAGTCTGTTACCGCTTACAAGCGCTCTTCTGTAGCTTGTGAAAATAGAGAACAATGATGAGGGCACGCGAGTAGTCGAAGATGCATTGCACTGGCCATGCAGCACTGAATGAAGGTATTAGGTAACGATGCATGAGTCCTTCTCGTCGCTCAATGAGAATCGAGCGCTAAAGTCACGTACCCTGGTTCTCACGGTCGTGACGGAGCAGTTTGCTCTCAGAGGCTATGTCTCCAACGTTAACGCGATACTCAGACTCATACACAACTTCAAGTTCATCGACTGACATGCATTTGTCCCGGAGGAAACTTGTCGCTATATATTTCGCGAAGACAGAGCTACGGATTTATTCTCCTCCAACTACCGTAACGACTCGTAGGTATAGTGTTGGATTGACCAACTCTATGGGTAGAATGATGGATCCACTCCGCAGCGACGTTCCCGGATTGCGAACGTGCAATCCTCTGACGCTTGGGGACCACTGATGGTACCTTAGCCTTACGTCGGGGTTACATACGAAAGTAAGTGGATGACTTGTGCATATGGATGAATGATGTTCGGAATAGGTTGGTCAAACCTGGATTGCTCACGGGAAACTCTAGATCCAAAGAGGTAGGACGTATGAGCAGAGGCTTCATTTTGATCTTGTCATTGTGAGTGCCGGTTTATGAGTCCCGGAGTTGACGGGCAAACAGTACGACCGAGTGACACCAGTTAGCCATAGACGACTTACGGCGCGGCGTGATTCCCACAGACTATCTCTCAGATGCACGAACGTGGGCTGTGTCCGCCTCGTCGATTCGCTCAATATCCCCGCCCATGAGGAATCGGCAGGTGGCGGCCTCACAACCGTTGAACACGGTCTTGACTACATCACCGTCTCTTCCGGTATATATACTCTGCGCAATGCTTGTTGGACTTGCCGTGGGCCTTCATCACCTCTTTCCCCGGTACATCAGAACGCTCGCTCAAATGTGGAAGTCAGCCGCGTCTGTGCTCGCGCTCGCGTCGTGTGCTGCAGGGCTCAACATCCTGCTCACAAATGACGACAGCTGGGCTTCAGCCAACATCCGGTACGCACCTCTCCTTGCTCCACCGCCCAACTACTGACGCACCAGGCTCGCCAGTGCGACCTATACCGCGCTAAAAGCGGATGGTCATGATGTGCTGCTCGTCGCGTGCGTGTTGAACATCAGTGTCTCTGTGTCTTGTTGATATACTGCTTCCCAGTCCCGCTGTGCAACAGTCTGGCAAGGGCGGTACCTTCGTCTTGCCCACTACCAACATCACAGAGCCTGGAGGAGAGTTCGGTTCCATCCTCATCGGGGCCCCCGCCTTCGGCCAGAACTCTGACAATAGTGACTTTTGTGAGTACTCCGGCGACTTTCTACCACAGCGCAGGTCAGCTGAGCGGGTCGCATGTTGCAAGTCTACATCAACGGAACCCCCTCTGCCGCAGTGAGGATATACTAAAGCTCGAGTTTCGGCTTAGCATTGAAATGAATGTCGTATGACCAGGCTATCTTTGGTATTGACATCGTCGCGCCGAAGAAGTTTGGCAGCTCTCCCATCGACCTCGTCGTATCCGGTCCGAACGAAGGCAAGAACAACGGACCCTTCACCTTCACCCTCAGCGGCACGATTGGTGCTACATACGCGTCCGTCGAGCGCGGGGTACGTTGCATAATGTCTCACGCCGCTCTACGGTGAACTCAATGTCAGGCAGATACCTGCTATTGCGTTTTCCGCAGGAAACAACACGCACCGCTCATTCACGACCCTTACCGATGACGAGAATGACCCGGCTCACCTAGCAGCAAAGGTCGTTGCCAGTCTGGTTCGCGCTATCGCCGATGGCGTGAATGTGACCAAGGACCGTCTCCTGCCCCTTGGTGTCGGCATGTCGTACGTCTGAGAAGCCTTGGCTTGCGATGTCATATACTCAGGATCTCTCCAGGGTCAACTTGCCCACGTTTGGACCCGATAGCAATTGCACCGCCGTGCGTACATGATATGGTCCTGCATTCGTCATCGGTCTCATGGTCTCCCTTAGCCACCGTTCGCTCTCACCCGACTGACGGGAGGTGCAGTCGTCAACAAGGTTACCATTGACAACACAACAGGTTTCCCTGTCTCCAGCGATCTGTGAGCGCACGCGTTGACCATACAGGCTACTAGACATTGACCCTCTTCCCTTGTTCATAGAGAGGCGATCGGGGTAAATACCAACATAAACGGGGTCCGTGAAGACCCTGGTGAGTAACCAATCCATGCACACACAAACGCAAAATGTTGATTCGCTCCTCATCGAAGGTGAAACTCCCACAAGCGCGGGTTGCCAGACTGCCGTCAGCATTTTCACCGTTGACTATGACGCTCCGGAGCGCATTGCACTTCCTATCAGGAAGCGCCTCCAGCGATCAGACAACTTCTGATCAATCCAGAGGTTGCGATGAGGAGATGATACCTGTTGACCTGGAGTATACTTGAAAACCTGGCATATAGGAGAAGCTACAGGTACAAACAGGCCCATTGGCATTTAGTTTACATATTATCATGTAGTCAGCAAAGGCTTAAATGATGCTCGACTTATCGGTGTCGAGCTAGCTGCCAGTGCGAATGTCACTCAAGTTTCGTAGAGACGGGGAATCGAACCCAGCGCACGCGGCGCGTCTTCCCATTTTGGGTAGAGTAGAGGATCTCCGGTAGGCTCCAAATAAGCGTAAATAACGCGTTCAGCATGGCCAACACCACCGTTCGAGGAGCGACTGCCATCCACGGCCAGAATCCGCAGGTACGGTCTCTGCTCATATAGTAGCGGAAGAAGTCCACAGCTGAGTCCTCAGTACCTAGTCGAATCTGTCATCAGAAACCGCATATATGACTCTAACTACTGGAAAGAACACTGCTTCGCGCTCACTGGTACGTCCCCCGCTTGGACACGGAATGCCCAGTCCTAATGCATGCGTTGGAATACAGCGGAGACACTCATTGACAAAGCCATTGAGCTGAAGGCGATCGGTGGCGTGTATGGGAACCAGAAGCCGACCGAATTCTTGTGCTTGCTCCTCAAGCTCCTGCAGATCCAACCGGAGAAGGAGATTTTGGTAGAATACTTGCAAGCGGATGAGTTCAAGTGCGTATTATTGCCATAAACCACGAACAGCTTCTCATCCTTGATACACGAGTAGGTATTTGCGAGCACTCGCCGCCATGTATATTCGCATGACGTTCCGACCTGTGGATGTCTATGAAACCCTCGAGCCCTTGCTCAAAGACTATCGAAAATTACGATATCATGGAATGGGTACGTGACATCGCGTATCGATATATCGACGAGCCTGTTTCTTACATATTGATAGGCGGATACACACTCACACATATGGACGAGTTCGTGGACCAACTCCTCACAGAGGAGCGAGTATGTGACCTCATCTTACCGCGACTCACCAAACGAGACGTGCTCGAGGACCTGGGTGAGATCGGCCCACGCAAGAGTCGTCTCTTAGATGCGATGGAAGGCAAGAGTGAGCACGGGAGCGACAGGAGTCGGAGCAGAAGCCGCAGTACGGATCGGAGTGGGAGCAGGAGTCCCCGACGAGCGGCGGGTGGGGACAGCCGTTCGCGGTCAAGGAGCTCTAGTCGAGGACGAAGCCCTAGGTCCAAGTCTCCCCGTTCTCCGTCGCCGACTGGCTCTCGATACGTCTCGCGCAGCCGCTCCGGCTCGCGGTCGCCATACCGGTCCAAGAGCAGGAGCATTTCGCCGGATCGCGTCAATGGCTCTGCTGCAGGGTCCCCGGGACGCTTCCGGTCACGAAGTCGTAGCATCTCTCCTGACCGTATGGACGTTAGTTGATATGTGCCTGTTAACTGTATTGTGTCAACCAACGTCGTTCCTCCGCCTCTTTCAATACAACGGCTAGTATGCTTGAACTGTGTTAGAGAATTCGAGTGTGAACTTGCCGTTTGACTTGTTCGACGTCATGAGCGCCCGTCATCACATTGACTTCCTGCAGCGATTGTGCATGTTGGTACGTGCCGTCTCGATTCCAATCTACCTTGCTTCTCATCGTGAACGCCACTCAGGCAGCACTGGCAAGACGGTCTTACACAACGCTTAGGAATATGACCTCGAAGCCACTCATCGTCATCTGCGGGACGACTGGCGTGGGCAAGTCCAAGCTCGGCATTGAACTCGCTCTCGAGCTGGCCTCGAGTTGTGGCAGGCACCCTTTCCATGGAGCACGGATCATCAACGCTGATTCTATGCAAGTATATCTGGGCATGGACATAATTACGAACAAAGTCCCTCCTGAAGAGCGGTGTGGTGTAGAGCATCTTCTCATGGACTACAAGCAGCCTGGAGAGCGTTTGACAGGGCCGGAGTGGATTAAAGACGCTATTCAAGTGGTACGTGCGTGACAGTCCGCTTCATCGTTTTCGTATCCATCCAAACTGTCGCCCGTACTAGATAGAGGAAACGCATGAGAGAAACGAAGTACCCATCGTCGTCGGTGGAACATCGTACTGGATCCAGCATCTCATATTCCCCGAACGTATGGCCTCATTGGACAACGTTGGTAACGAGCAGCTCTCAGCTGACATGTCCGTGCCGCCATCTGAGGCATACTCAAATGCCCTGGCATCCCTTCCCCCGGAGCTGCTCGCGCTCTTCAACGATCTCCCTGAAGCCGCTCCGAGCGCCGACGTAGACCCACAACTATGTATGAATCTGCACAAACTGCTCGCCATTCTCGACCCGCTTGTCGCTCAGCGGTGGCACTGGAGAGACTCGAGAAAGGTTTTGACAAACTTGCGGGTCATAATAGAACGACGAAGACTGGCAAGCGAAATCATCCGCGAACAGTCCCAAGTGATTTCAAAACCGAGGTAAGTGGTGCGTACATATGGACTGCATTGTGCAAGATATATTTGTGGCAGGTATCGTACGCTTTGTTACTGGCTATACGCGAAGCCAGAAATACTCAAGCCGAGACTTGATGAGCGAGTGGATCAAATGATAGAGGTACGTTTCTACCTCTACAAAGCATCGTGCGGTATCTGACATTATCACGTAGTAGCAAGGCCTCTTGAACGAAATCCGGACCTTGCGAGCAATGGCGACAGCGGGTAGCAACGCACATTCTCAGATGGACTACACTCTCGGCATATACCAAGCAATAGGTGCGGATGCCTCTACTTCTCTTCTTAACACACCAATGAGAGCGCGTTTGTCGGATAGGATATAAGGAGTTTCATGATTACTTGAGCGCCCCTGAGCATTCCGAAGCGCAATTCAAGAAGGCTGTTGAAGAGATGAAGCTGGGGACGAGGAGATACGCCAAACGACAGGTCTCGTGGATCCGAAACAAGCTCCTACCTGCTGTAAACGCAGCTAACGGAGTGGCCCGTGATGAAGGCCGGACAGAAGTCGTGCCGACATACCTCCTCGATGCCACAGGTGGGTCTTTTTTTTAGATTTGGAACCAAACACGTGTTCACAATAGCACGTACACAGAACTGGGTGAGGCATGGAAGACGAACGTCCATGATGTCGCTAGCTGCATCATGCAAGGTCAGTCGTTCGTGAATCACGATTCGCAACCCACCTCATTCTTCCCACCCTAGCATACCTTGATGGCGAACCACTTCCCGATCCCACGAGCTTAAGCCAGACTGCGTCGGAGATGTTGGCGGTAAGCAGTAGGCCTACAGAGTAAGTGCTCGCGTGCATTGCACCTGAACTGCTCATGGACCGGCAATCAGCCCTCTAGCGGTTCTCAGTGCTCATCAGCGCGTGGTCTGCGAAGTATGCACGGTTGATCCTGAACAGCCAGTCCTGGTCGACGGTCCCAAATGGGAGATTCATGTACGAAGTCGGGGACACCGTCGCATGACGGGGAGGGATGCGAGACAAAAGAGAAAGCTGACAAGAGATAGCAGTGGAGATAACAATGAGAGCTGCGGAGGGAACACCGTATGATACTGCGTTCCAGCATTCGAGCTCTGCACATGTAAATCACGTTGCACGACTCGGCTAGCAAGCTTCGTAAAGCGCAAAGGGATTTCGCTATACGTCCTGGAGAAGTCGTGAACACACTCGGTCACCAAGTAGTCTCCGGAGGAGGTTATCAAATCATTCGCATTGATTTTTAGTCTGGGATTACACCTGCCATATGGCAGCACGTTGCTTCTGGATCACACTAGTACAGAGCGGGGATTACTGGCATAAATCGGAATTGCGAGAAAATCTTGCATGTATGAAAGCCGGATCCACAACGTGCCTTCACTCATCGGCCCAACGGGGCAGCCAATCCTCCCATCCGGCCCACTCGTCCTCCTGCTCCTCCTGCTCCTCCTGCTCCTCATCGAGTGCAAAGGCTCCCGTCTCAGAATCCTCATCCTTGGGCGGATGGTGAGGAGGGCCGTGGTCCTTCTTCAGCGGGTTCAAGAGCCTCGTAATGACGTGCACCACCCCGTTGCGTGTAGGGATATCCGGCAGGGTGACCTTCACGCCGTGCACGAATACCGCGGTGCTGTAACGCCTGGGCTTGTGGCGGCCGGGCAACGGGAGCGGGACTTTGTGCGCAAACTGCACCACGTGGACCTCCAGCGAGTGGTTCGCGAGCAACGTCTGTGCCGTCACGTTCGCGGAGAAGACGGGAGGAGGAGGCTGCGGATGAGGGAATGGCGCCTTGTGGGGCGGGCCATGAGGTGGGTGGTACGGGGCCTTGCAGCAAAGGGTACGACCAGGATTCGGGAATGGACCTTGCCCCGATGGTGGGGGAGGCGGCCGGGTAGCGTGGTAGGAACCAGGCGGATAGTGAGGGGGTGGAAGGGGCCATTCGTGATGGGAACACCCTTGGAAGAAGTCGTCGGGGGGTGGCATTTGCGGAGGTACCGGATAGCCATGCACCTCACGGTGGGGGCATTGATGGGGTGGGAATCGAGTCGCAGGCGGGGGAGAACAAGGCCCGCGCTCTGGGAAGGGATGAGGGAAATGAGCGTATTCGCGATGATAAGGGTATTGTTCCGAAGGGAATTTGGGCGGGGGCGGGAAGTAGTGAGGGCCGTGCTCAAGGCAGTGATGAGGGTAAGGAGGGCGCTGACTCCATGGCTCCGCAGGGTAGTGAGGGCAAGGCGGGGGCGGGGGGAGTGGTCCGGTATGGCAACCATGGTAGCAAGCAGGAGGTACAGGGGAGTGAGGGGGGATGGGACGCGGCGGGTCATGATGTGGGAAGGGAGGAGACTCATGGTGCCAGTGCCATCCTCCATTCGGGGACGCATCATGGTGGGCGAACGGATGATGTGGTCCGTGGTGTGCCCACTGACTGGAGGGTGGAGGGAAAGGCGGCGCAGAGCGTCCAATGCAGTTCCGACCAGGGAGGTTCCAGTCATGAGGCGGTTCTGCACCGTGAGAGGCATGGTTGCGTGAAGCATGTGCAGTTTCATGTTCTGGGTAGTCGTACGGGGGAGGGTGGTGCACGGAGCCGCAGCCACGACGGTGCTCATGCCCTAAAGAGCGGTCACGGGCGTGTTCAGAGTCGAAAGCACTCTCGTCCTTGGACGAAGGATCCTCCGAAGTCAGCATGGCTTCAAGTGTCCCCGGAATGCGGTATAGACCGTTGTAGTCAAGCTGTCCGTACAGCTTACTCTCTTCGAAATCGTACTCGGCGGAGGCGACATCATAGTCTGAATCGGAGGCGTTATGCAAATAGTCTGCACACAAGAGAAGATGAGCATACAGTCACACTCGGCGGTTTGCGGAAGTAACTAGACTCACTGCTATGAAGGATGAATTCAGGAACAATATGGAACTGGAGAAGTTTCTTGAGAGCCTTTTCGCCGAACGGGGAGAACAGGAAGATTCTAAGCCGTCGAGGGAGGCGTTCAAATGCTTTGTTCGTTGGTGCAAAGAAGGTGACGGCGGGTGATCCCTCCACGGTGCCTCCTTCGACGTTTCTCCACTCCACACCATCAGTCAAGCCGACGCGTTGCAGAGCGGTTGTCTGATAATCCGCGGTTCATAATCGACAGAGCCGAAGCACATTCAATAGATACTCACCAAAGTCGAGAACGCCTCAGGGAAAAGGAACGCGCTTTGAAACACCGAAGGCGGGGGCAAGACAACGCTGTTCACCACATGGATCAGACCTAGTATGGTATAGAGGTCAGTGGGTTGGCAAACACACTCTGACTGCAGACGATGCCAGCAGTCACATATTGTTTCACGCACCGTTTGTGGCCTTGATGTTGCCCCTCACTATGGCAGACCAAAGGTTGACACCGAGGCGATGACCTAGACCAGTCCTCTGAATGCGGACACGAAGAGACTGTCCATCAAGGGATCCGTCGGAGAGTGCCAGCGATGTGGGGTGTGTCAGGTTCTTCGCGAGCTCATAGGTGGGCAGATACGACGGTAGGATCTGGTATGAGAGAATATACTTGAGAATCTTCTTGATCACTTCCTTGTCCGGCTTGCTGCTCGTGTGGAGGAGACCCTCGACATTGGCGAGCATGTCGGCGACGTCTCCACCGGACTCGAAGGCACCCTCATAATCGAAGGCTTCGCCATGCTTGAGGTGCCGAGGAGGCTTGGGGAACGCCCAGTTAGGTGTCGCCAAGAATGTGACACTGAAGACGATGGGGGGTAAGCAGGTGCTATGTTAGCCTCTCACTGCGATGAGTCATGACGTACTTCGCCGAAGAGTCATTCAGCGCCTTCGTGATCTCTTCCGTGAAGTTCACCAACTTGAATATGCGGGAGAACCTGCGTTGGATTCACCACTCAGCATTGTGACTACTTGCAAAACGGAGCGATGGCCGAACTTACTGTGGGCTGCTCTCCAAGAATTCGTAAATCGTCTTGTTCGGTGGAGCAGGGGGAGCGCCTGGAGGGGGGTGAGGGAATGGCCCGTGGCCGGGGCGTCCGGGAGGGTGGGAAGGAGGAGGCCCCCAAGGTCCGCGAGGAGGCTCATGCGGCGGGGGATCGGACGGCGGACGCTGCGGTGGTTTCGGGAAATGCTGCGGAGGCTTCGGCACCTCATCCCACGAGTCAGGGAACTTGTGCGGCGGCTCCGGAAACTCGTGCGGCGGCTCGGGACGTGGGACGTGGTACTCCGGGAAGTGCATCGGGTTCTGTATTTGTCCATTGCCGTAGTAGTACGACCTGTATCCGGCATCTTTGATATGCTGAGGGACTTGAGGCTCGGGTACTTGCTCGAACCGCAACCCATCGCGGGCTTGTTGAGGGGCGTCGTTGTAGTAGTACTGGTAAGGGTCGTCAGATAACTCGGTGTCCTCGACGTCTCTGCCGCTCCCTGGTTCGGTAAGGGCGGAGACGAGGAGTCCCCCGTACACGACTGCCAACACAGTGTGCAGCAGCATTGGGGTTTGGGAGACAAGAGCTGGAGGAGTGGCGTCAGGGACTCACGCAAGCCACGGGGTATATGTACGTCGGCAGACGCTCTCGAGTTATGACGCTTCATTGCGGCCATGCCTGGTTAAGCAGACCGCAGTAAAGGCACACGCTATGACAGCCTCTCATATCCAGACCGGTCTTCGGCATGGCGCGATCGCTCATCCGCAGCACATGCGTTCTTCGCTCTTGAATCGAATTGTCTGAGCACGAGCAGATCGGACACACCAACGTCAAACCCACTGAAGGAGAGATAATAGCACGGTCGAAATATGAGCCGACATGACGCAGTAGCCAGGATGCTCAGCTCGTAGGCCTTAGGCTCAACGATTTAGCGCTAACAACATGAACGTGCGGATGTAATATGGAAGGAAACGTTCGAACAAGCTAGTGCGACATACTGAAAACATGAGCGGGATGGGTATAGAGTCCGTTTACTCTACCAGCTGCCGGAACTTCTCGTGGATCTCGGTATGCAATGCGTCCATCTTCTGCCTGATAGGCTCCTTGCCTTGCGATGGCGACTGTGGCAGCCTTCAGTATGCAGACCACAAGATATAGAGTCGCCATACGCACCTCGAATTTCATTTGCGACAGCTTGAACATGAGGTCGCCTGCGGAGTCACGAATCTTTGCGAACGTGACATCGCCCGAAGCAACCGCTTTCTGAGCAGCGTCGTGGAAGGCGACAAAGTTGCGCAGCATCGCGCTCGTCTTGTAGAATGGACAGAATCGGTCGTACTCGCTCATGCCGTTCTGCTGCAAGAAGTCGTCCTTGAGCATGCGCGCGACCTCCAGCGTGATCTTGTCGTTCTCGCCGAGAGCGCTCTTGCCGACAAGCTGCACGATCTCGGCCAGATCCTCCTCCTTCTGCAGAATCTCCTTCGTCTTCGTCCGCAACTCAACAAAGCCAGGCTCCGTCGATTCGTAGTGGGGCTCCAGCACCTTGGTGTACTTCGAGTATGACAAGGACCAGTTCACGGACGGGAAGTGCTTCCGTTGCGCAAGCTTCTTGTCCAATCCCCAGAACACTTGCACGATGCCGAGTGTTGCTGAGGTCACAGGATCGGAGAAGTCACCACCAGGAGGGGAGACGCTACGGTAGAACATGAGCGAACTATCACGAAGTCCACAATGATTGTTACTCACGCGCCGACGATGGACACCGTTCCTTGACGGACAGGGTTACCGATACAAGTTACCTTGCCGGCACGTTCGTAGAAGCTAGCCAGCTTCGTACCGAGGTATGCAGGATAACCGGAGTCGGCGGGCATCTCAGCGAGACGACCTGAGATCTCACGCAAAGCCTCGGCCCAACGCGACGTCGAGTCGGCCATCATAGATACGTTGGTTCCCTGGTCACGGAAGTACTCCGCAAGGGTGATACCGGTGTAAATGGATGCCTCACGAGCCGCCACAGGCATGTTAGACGTGTTTGCGACGAGGGTCGTGCGCTTCATAATCGGTTCTTGACGGTCACCGACTTCCATCGTCAGTTCGGGGAACTTTATGTGACGTCAACATGCCGCAGCAAATTGTAGTTGAAAATGGTCCTTACATCCATAAGTACTTCAGCCATCTGGATGGTGAATGTCAACATCACTACTCGAACGATCATACGTTTGAACCTCACCTCATTGCCGCGCTCTCCACAACCAACGTAGATGATAATGTCGCTGTTCGAATACTTCGACAAGGCTTGAGAGATGACTGTCTTTCCACAGCCAAAGGCACCAGGAATGGCCGTGGTCCCTCCCTGTACACAGCTTCATCGAGATCAGTCTCCTGTTCACCGAGTTTGCATTGAATTCACCTACGGGAAGAGAGCATCCAGAATACGTTGACCGGTGAGAAGAGGGAAATCTGCGGTATGTTTCTCCGACACTGGACGAGGGGCACGGACTGGCCAGACTTGCATCATCGTGTGCTTCGTGGTCTTGCCGTCAAACTCCGTCTCCAGCACGATATCCTAGATAAAACAAGTGCGTGAGTACCAAGCCAATGATGTCATACACGAAAGGTACCCACGTCGACGGCATAGCTGCCCTTTTCCGCAATGTAAGTGATAGTACCGAGAGCACGGGGACCAAGCATGATCTTGTGGTTGTCAACGAGGGAGTTCTCGTATACGCGCCCGAAGATGTCACCTCCAGATATGTGGTCCCCGACCTACACATTGATTGGTTGAGTACAACGACTTTGCAGGGTTTCCTGTACCATCCATACCTTGTAGTTGACCGGGTTGAAGTCCCATTTCAGCGAGCGATCAAGGGCGTCCGTGTTGATACCACGGGGAATGTAAATGGATTTGGACAATTCTTGAATAGACTGCGCACGCGAGTTTATAACGCTATCGCATAATCGCGGAAGGAGCTACTCACTCGTAGTGGCCGCTGGATACCATCGACAATATTGCCCATAAGACCTGCATAGAGTCTTGGCTCTAGCCTATGAACGTATTCAGGGTATGAGAGACACTCACCAGGACCGAGCTCAACACTGAGCGGTTTGCCTGTCCGAAGAACGGGATCGCCGACAGTAACACCAGAAGTCTCCTCGTATACTTGGATCGTTGCCTTGTCGGCATCGATCCGAATGACCTCTGTGTTGCTGAATCAATGCTATGAGTATTCTATATGACATTGGCTCATACGCACCGCCGACGAGCTCGTCGTGACCGACACGGACGAGTTCGTACATGGCGGAGCCGGTCATGTTCTCTGCAATGACGACGGGTCCGGATACGCCAAAGACCTGGCCAAAGCGAGACTCGCGGTCTTCATCTCTGATCTTTGGGAGGCCTTGCTTCGCGTTTGGGAGTGCGCCGGCCATGATGTGGGTGGAATGGGGAATGAGGAAAGCGCACTTAGCGATGGACGAGCGGAGGACTGACGACAGTCGCCCGCCTCGCCCAATCCGGCATTTCCCGGCCCCCTGCGTCAGAGCCTGCTGCCTCCAAATAAGGAGAGTTCCCCCACCGCGCGCTCACATGGGCGCCTACGCGTACACTGACGCGTCCTCTCGAGTGGCTTCTGACCAAGCGTGCGTACTTGCACACTCACCTTTCTACTCTGCTGCCACCACTGCCGCCAATACACAATGCCGCCAAAAGCGTAAGCGTAACTGTGCTGTAAGACTGCTAGTTTGCTTACTTCTCCTTCGCAGTGATTGGGAGAAGTGTATGTATCCATAGACTTGCACCATGTCCTCCCAGACTGACTGTCTTCCGAAGGGGAGAAGAAGGCGGACGACAAAGATGAGAAGGAGATCAAACGTATGTTCTGTAATGCATACATGGCACATAAGCTCACCGCCTGTCTCTTGTAGCTCTCGACGATAGTGACATCCAAATACTGAAGACATATGTGTGTTCCCTGCATCCCGCGAATGCCCCATAAAGCTCATGCTTCCTATAGGGTCAAGGACCATATGCGGGACGTCTCAAGAAGATTGAGGGTGACATTAAGGAGGTGCAGAAGCGTATCAACGAGAAGCTCGGTGCGTAGACAGTTTCAGGCCTTTCGTTCCGCGCCCTCACATACACCCAGGTGTCAAGGAGTCTGACACAGGTCTCGCCTCACCAAACTTGTGGGATCTTCCTGCTGACCGCCAACGGATGGGCGAGGAGCACCCTCTGCAAGTTGCTCGGTGTACCAAGATCATCCCCATGGACCCCGCAGCAGCAGAGCGTGCTCGTGCAGTCAACCCGGAGGGTGCTGTCCAAGGCCAGAAGGGTGCGGACGAGCAAGACAAGTACGTTATCAACATCAAGCAGATTGCCAAATTTGTCGTCGGTCTCGGAGAGCGTGTTGCGCCTACGGATATCGAGGAGGGTATGCGTGTTGGGTGAGCACATCCCGCCTATTCCTTGTCCGCCACTGGCTAAAGCCACTCAGTGTCGACCGCAACAAATACCAGATCCAAATTCCCTTGCCCCCGAAGATTGACGCATCAGTCACCATGATGCAGGTCGAGGAGAAGCCGGACGTCACATACTCTGACGTTGGTGGCTGCAAGGAGCAGATTGAGAAACTCCGTGAAGTTGTTGAGACGCCCCTTCTCTCAGTCAGTCGATGCGCCGCCAATTCTTCCGGAAGAGAGTACTGACTTGCTCATTATCCAGCCTGAACGTTTCGTGAACCTCGGTATTGACCCGCCTAAAGGTGTTCTCCTCTTTGGTCCTCCTGGTACAGGCAAGACCCTCTGTGCACGCGCAGTTGCCAACCGGACAGATGCAACCTTCATCCGTGTCATTGGTTCCGAGCTTGTGCAGAAGTATGTTGGAGAGGGTGCGAGGATGGTCCGTGAACTCTTCGAGATGGCACGGAGCAAGAAGGCGTGTATCATTTTCTTCGATGAAGTTGATGCTATCGGTGGAGCGCGTTTCGACGATGGTGCTGGTGGCGACAACGAGGTGCAGCGGACGATGTTGGAACTCATCAATCAATTGGATGGTTTCGATCCTCGAGGAAACATCAAGGTGCTCATGGCTACGAATCGGTGAGTGGGCTTCGTGGTTGGAGTCAGCATCAGCTAGCTAATGCATCGCATAGGCCCGACACATTAGACCCTGCTCTTTTGCGACCAGGACGTCTCGACCGACGTGTCGAATTCTCACTACCAGATAACGAAGGCCGGGCGCATATTCTCCGTATTCATGCCCGCAGGTTCGTCGCATCGTCTCGTTTCGTCTCATCTGTTGTTGTGTTGAAGCTGACCGTTTTCGTCACAGCATGAGCGTAGAACGCAATATCCGTTTCGACCTGATCGCTCGGCTATGTCCCAACACTACGGGTGCTGAGCTGCGGTCGGTGGCTACGGAGGCCGGTATGTTCGCTATCCGTGCGCGGCGGAAAGTGGCGACGGAGCGAGACTTTTTGGATGCTGTGGAGAAGGTTGTCCGCCAGGGCACCAAGTTCTCTAGCACGTATGTATATGATCTTCGATTCTCGCAACGCATCACTGACCGACGTCTCACAGGCCGTTGTACCAAGTGTATAATTAGATTAGTAGTAGTATACGCATTGCATGTCTTATATTCTGTCTTATGCTATCGGACGCTTGGGGTTTTTCAGCATGCTATGTACGAAGTCAGGACCGTGTGTTTGACAATGTGGTGGCAGCGCGTCATCCGTCGAGTCGCGCGTCGTGTCCTCCAAGTTCCGCCCACCACCAGACCGCATGACATGAACCCCGCATCTCCGTTCTTCCCTCTCTTCTCGTCTCCTCAATCCATAACTCCTTTCGTATGGCGACGCTGACCGCCATGTCGCGGCCTGTAGGCCGTTCAATCCCCTCTCGGTTTGCAGCTTCCTCTGCATATCGCATCCGGCACATTTCTAAATACCACTCGTCTGTTCCTCGTCGACGATTCCCGTTCTCCTCGCAGGAGTCCAATGAGGGGTCTTTGTCTCCATCAGAGCTGTCGCAACTGATTGAAGAACATGCGAAACAACCGCCTCTTCCTCTCACACTCTCAAAGCTTCTATCTTTCGCTCGGCCACTCACCCCGGAGTCAGTCCTCGAATCCGTACGGTATGTGACTACGGACATTCCACGTATGCTTGCGATGCGTGCGCGTTCCCTCGAAGCCCTTCCGTTCATTGTCGGGATGAACCCGTTCATCGCCCGGACTCTCCAAGCCCACCGGAAGTCCTTCGAGTTCCTCATCACTCACCCGCCGGTCAAAACCCTCGAGCAGAACACGGTATTCATCGAGCGTTTGGCTGAGTTTGTACAGAGCCACGCCAACGATATACCGGCAATGGCGAGAGGGTGAGTGAGTTCGCGTACGGCTGTTCACCCGATATGTAACAACGGGTTGCCCTATAGCTTCCAGGAATGCCAAAGGTACATGACTCCTGAACAGATCAGCGAGTTCTTGGACAGCACCATCCGAAATCGCATAGCTGTCCGACTCATTGCAGAGCAGCACATCGCTATATCCCGTGACCTCGCGCACGGTGATGAGAGCAGTACCCACCTTGGTGTTGTGGACTTTGCTTGCTCCCCCAAGGAGTTGATCGGAATTTGCGGTTCGTTCGTGAGCGACTTGTGCGAAGCTACGTTGGGCGCAAGTCCAAGGATCATCATCGACGGGGATGCGGATGCCACTTTTGCGTGAGTGCTCGCCGCACCTGCTATCGCATTGTACCCGTACTCATGCCGCTGCTACAACACAGTTATGTCCCCGTACATCTCGAGTATATCCTCACCGAGATCTTGAAGAACTCCTTCCGTGCGACCGTCGAGTGGCATCAGCGCCACCACCAGGCCTCCTCGACCACTCCCATACCTCCCGTGGTGATCACGGTCTCTAAACAGCCCCCTATCGACGAATCTCTCCCAGCCTCGTCGCACTTGTCCTCCTCCTCACCGTATACCCCGCCGTCACCGAACGCGACGCCTCGCTTCCTCTTCCTCCGCGTACGGGATCAAGGCGGAGGCGTACCGCCCGCGAACATGTCCCGTATCTTCTCGTACTCGTTCACGACTGCCGGCCGCGGCGCGGACGGGGAAGCGTCACCTTATGGCGATGACGACGTAGACGGAGGGCCGTACGCCGCGCAACACATGAGTGGCGGTGGGGCCATCGACTCAGGCCCCGGCCAGAGCCTCTTCTCGGAGATGGTGGGACGTGGGGTCCAGATGGGTATGGGCACTATCGCTGGACTTGGGTACGGTCTGCCGATGAGCAGGCTGTACGCGAGATATTTCGGAGGCTCGTTGGATTTCAAGTCTCTGGACGGTTGGGGTACGTCCACTGCGCGATACGGGGATACAGGAACTGACCATAGTGTGTTCCTTCACAGGTAGCGACGTGTTCATCAAGCTGCGATGTCTCGATGACGGCGGAGACATAGAGATCTAACCTAGCCTAGCCCGGATAATTGTACAGTACTTGTGACACACATTTTGTTGGAACAACCGTTGGTCCTTCTATTGACGAGCGACTTTCGGAGAAGTGGGCTTGTAACGCTTGCTCGTTCTCACACGTCATGACATTCGCGAGACGAGCACCGCAAGGCGGCAAGATTATATTTGGCCAAAGTGATGTGCGATCGTGAATAATGAACTAACGGACACGCCGGAAGACAGTAACAACAACGCCGGATATGCGAGATTGGGATATGGAGAACGTGCTTGAGATGCGAGGGGAATAAAGTACACGGAACCGAATGGGTATTGATAGCAAGGACCAACTAGAACAGACCAGCTCGGGGGATTCGTCAGCATAGAGTAAATATCATGGGATAGTCTGCAGAGGGATGCGATTAGGGTAGCAGGGGGTCGAGTCCGATGGAAGAGCCCAGGTCGTGGAGATCATCTTGTGGTCTGTCGCCGATGTCAGCGAACAATATGAACACCAGGAAAGGTTTCTTTGCTCACCATGGTTCGGCTTGAGTGATACGAAGAGATGGACTGGGTTTGTGAGGCCCGATATGACCTCGAAGCCGAACCAAGGGTGCTGCTATGCATGCCACTGCTGCTCGGGGTGGTGGGTACAGCGAGCGAACGAGAGCTGCGAGCAGTGAGCGGGGTCGGGGCACTGATGAGGGACTTCTTCGGCGTCTCCGTGACCTTGGTGCTACGACTACCCAGGTTTGACGAAGCCGACTGCAGAAGGGTCTTGGCGGTACTCGGCGTCGGGTTGGGAACCTTGGACCGTCGTCCGGCCGTGATGTACGGATGGCGCAGGGCTGCTTGTGGCTTCAACCGTCGCTCCGGGTCCCAGACCAGACACTTCGCGATGAAGTCAACGAAGAGCTCGTCGGACGGGTTCTTCAACGCCTGCGCGAGCGTCTTGGTACCAGGTCGTCGCCGCTTGCCCTTTGAGTTAACGACCGGTCGTGGGGCACCGGTGTTGTCTGAGGCTTTCGTTAGCTGTAGGTCACTCGCTCAAACCCAACGGCGTCAACTTACCGAAAAAGAGTCTCTTACGTGAGCTGCGGTTCACAAAGTCCTTATCGGGGATACCAAGGACTTCCATGATACAAGCAAGCTGTTCCTGCTCATTTTCACCAGGGAAGATCGGGAAGCCGGTGTAGAGCTCGGCCATGATGCATCCAAGACTCCACATGTCTATGGCCATATGGTAGTTCATGCCAAGGATGACCTCCGGGGACCGGTAGAAACGACTCTGAATGTATGTGTAGACTGCACACAAAATCAGCGCCTGAATCGAACGAAGGTGTGGACAGACGCACCTTTCTCATGTTCGAAACAGCTGCTACCGAAGTCGATGACCTTGATGGCGCTCTTGGCAGGATGACGCAGCAGGACGTTCTGGGACCGGCATCAGTCAGAGCGAGCAGGGACACATTCACGAACAAGACGTACCTCGGGCTTGAGATCGCAGTGGACGATGCGATGGTGGCGCATGAGCGCCAACGACTGCAACATCTGGCTCGTGAAGCGACGAATGAGACCTGTCGTAAACCCGTGGAAGTTGTTCGCCTTGATCAACTCGTAGAGATTGATGCTCAAGAGCTCCATCGCTATACAGAGATGGCCACGGAAGTAGAAGTGCTCGGTCATCTTGATAACATGATGCTTCTCATCGGAGTCCTGCCACAATCAACGAATAAGACAATCTACATCCACGAAGATGGAACCGAACGTACCCATGTCCGCAGGTTTTCAAGAATCTTGATCTCGACCAGAGCTTGGTGGTGGAAGCGCTTCTTGTTCCGGATGATCTTGATCGCCACGGACTCCCCAGTGCAGTGGTCGCGGCAGTGCAGCACCTGCCCAAAGGAGCCCTTACCAAGCGTGTCGATGACCTCGTAGCGGAAGGCCAAATGATCATGGTTAATGACTTGATAATCCCCACGTTCATCGTCGTAGCCATAGTTGTTCGTCGTGTTGTCCGGTGTCGCCATCTTTTTCTCGCTCCGAGCGCCAATGTAGTAGACCGACTCATAGTCAAGAATCTCCTTACGCTCATAGTCGGACAACCAGCGCGCCTGCTCGCTCTTGAGAACTGCTGTTGAAAGGAATCAGAATAGGAAGAAGAAGTCAAAGGAAATAGTGGGTCTCACATTGTGGCGACAAGGCAGGGGCCGGAGGGATCGGTTCGGGGAAGCGGAGCATAGCGTCGAGGTCCTCCTGGCTAGAACCTGTCTGCAGCTTCTTTGCATGCTGTCGCTTGATGTATTGCATCATCTCCTCGTCCCCCAGGATTTCTTCCTCATCGATGGAGCTGGGGGCCGGAGACGGCGTTGACAACGACTGCCTGCTGCCAGACGGAGAACCGATAGCCTGCTGGATACTCGGAGTCGAGGATGAGTTGTTGGACGAACGGGCAGTGGGAAGAGAGACCTTTGGACTGAGGAGCTTGAGCCCCTTGGAAGGCGACAAAGCCGAAAACCGATGATGAGAGTGAGCCGGCTGCTGTGGCTGGTCATGCGGAGCACCAGAGTTGGTCGACGTGACAGAGCTCGTGGACGACTTGCGCAAGCCGGCAAAGGACAGAGAATCGCGATTCTTGCGGGCCGTGGTGCCATTCGTGGTGGAGGACACCTGGCGTGGCACGCGTGAAGACGTGGTCTGAGGTGAAGCGCGAACAGAGTGACGTGCCGTCTTGGTAACAGAAACCGGTCCATTCTCCAAGACGCCGAACTCGTTCATCGACTCGCTACCACCCGCCGGGGACGCTCCGCGCGACGACGCCAGGCCACTCGACGATCCTACGATCATGCTCGCCCTGCGGCTCGTTCCGTTCGTCTTCAATGTTGGCGAGTTGGCCGCAGACGATCGACTCGAGATCCGCGGGATCTTTGTCGGAGTTTCCTTGGAAAGCGTGCTCGCAGCGTTGAGCGCCGTGATCGGCGGTCCGTCTTTGCCGTCCCGCACGACAGGTTGAAGGCCACCGACAGACGGTGAACCAGCGATGGTGGGGAGCTGGTGTCGACGCAGCGACGTGTCCGAGTGTTTCTGCATCGAGCTGACCGTCTGTGCAGTGGCGCGGGAAGAGCCGGCCCTGACAGAACTAGAGTTCGACGCCAACGAGGACTGTGAGGAAGACTTGAGGTTAGCCACACGCTGAGCGGTAGACGGAGGCAAGGCCGAAATCTGCATGGGTGGCATAGGCACAGGCTCCGTCTTCTTGGGTGTCTGCTGGGCAGACGACAACGTCTGCGAGGAAGGGAGCGCGTAAACGTGGGGGGTGCGATATGGTCATGCAACGACAAACGCACCTTTCCTCGCTTTCTCCCCATAAGAACCGATATCCTGCTCTCGCTACGGTCTTTGTCATCCTTCTTTGACTTCTTCTCGTCAGACGACGTGAACCCGCCCTCTCGGCCACTCTTTGCATCGCTCTTCTCCTTGTCAGAGTGCAGGCTGCGTCTGGAGCTCGAACCTTTCAACAACGATGGCAAACCCAAGCTCAACACTGACGACTTCTTCGTTGATCCAGGCATTGTCGGTGACGGGAGGTTTGAGTCCTTGGTGGGAGACATCCCGCTTGGCGGGCGCAGGTGGGAGGATAAAGTGGGACCGGTAGAGAGCGTGGGTGATACAGAAGTGGGTGGGACGCTCGGAGGCGGCACTTGCATGGACTGCGACGAGGATCGCCGGAAGAAGGGTATCGAGGAAGGCGTAAGACGCTTGGTCGACGGATTCCGCCGCACCGATGCAGAGGGGCTCAGGGGCGCGGAGGGGGGCATAGGCGGGACGTTCGTGCTCGCGCTAGAGGCGGTCTCAGCACGGCTAGACACCAGACGATCTGGAGTCTTGGACGCAGCGATAGGGCGTGCAGGTGAACGTGAAGTATTCCCGGATCCCACGGACGACAAAGAGGCCAAAGACGTGGCGGAGGCCATGGCGTCGCGATGGACAGGCGACCAATCCTCGGCTGAAGCCTTTGACGTTGACGACGGAGAAAGAGGCTTCTCCTTTGACATTGATTTACGGATCTGCTGCCCGAAAGACATAGCCCTTGGGCTGGTCGGCATCACAGGCGACTTTGCCTGTGCGGCATCCTTCATCGAGGACGTAGAGGGCGTCGAAGAGAGCTTCTTGCCCAACGCACTGGAGAAGCTCCACTTCTTGGACGGCGTCTTGTGTAAATTAGTCGGGGTCGTCGACTTGGGCACCTGGAGGGAGCTGTGTTTGGACGGTGTCGTTGGGAACACGGGCGGCTCGATAGTAGAGGGGAAAGTCACATCGTTGAAAGTCTCCCGTCTGCTCCGATCTGGGACCTCGATGTAGTCGGTGGTGTGCGGGACGTTGACGCTGGGAGATGCAAGAGGTGACTTGAATGTGGACAGTTCCTTGGGCAATGGAGGCACTGGTGGGACGTAACCCTCGTCAGCAGAGTCGGCAGCAGCGACGAGGGCAGCGGCACGGTCGCGCGTGGAGGAAGGATCGCCGCTGTGACCGATAGAGCTATCACTGCCTGCACTGTTCCGCCTCGCTTTCCCAGAAGACTGCCGGCCGGACGCTGCGGAGACAGACGTATTGCTCGTGGCTGCAGACAGCTGGGCAGAATCGCGTGAACTTGTCGTGGGAGTGCTTGCATATGTACCAGATGACGCGGAGCCCCTCTTCGGAGTGAAACTCGACCGAGCACTCGCTGACCCTGTCTTCCTGGACGACTTGTCTTGCAATGGAGAGTCGTGACGCTCTTCACCGCTGTTCACGACGTGGTCTGCCTCCGCCGAACCCTCGAAGGAAGCAAGCGCGAGCCCAGACATGACGCGGTGAGCACTGTCCCTGTTCTTATCCTTCCCGCTCAACGAGGCATGAATGCTCGTCCGTTTACTGCTCCTGTTACCCCCTTCTATGCCTTCCCATTGTGTCGTCGTGGCTTTGGCTGGCGTGCTGGGCCGACTGGAACTACCGACCCTGCTGTGCCCGCCAATGCTCGAACGGGCGCGTGCTGTCTTCCCCGATAGACCATCCAGCTTCCTGAGCGCCTCCATCGTCGTCTGGTCGTCCAAATCGGACCACCCTTCCTGCGTACCCCGCAGGAGCGAGTGGGCGACGTTTGAGGCCAGATGGGGCTGAGTCTGGAGAGGAGACGAGGCTGAACTGCTCGAGTTCCCGCTGTGCTTCAGGAATTGCTGGATCGAGGACGATGACGGTGATGGCGGGAGATGGGAGAAATCCGAGTTGTGCAATCGGCGAGTGTGGTGCGACTCACCATGGCTCGAGGACCCCGAGCCCTGGCGCGAATGTCGTACGCTGACTGACAGGGTATCTCTCCTCCGATCCTTGACCTTCTCCTTGGGCGTCGCTGGCATGCCAGAACCCAGGCTTCTGTGCCTTCGAGCTTTGTCCTTTTCCTTCGCCGTGCCAGGTGTGGCAGTCGTCGGTGTAGACTTCGGCACTAGCACACCATTATCCATCTCAAACTCTTCTGAAGTCCGTTTCCTAGGACGTTGTTGTGGTGTTGTGAACGCACTAGGAGGCGAACCCGCTTCGGCCGCGCTAGCTGGACTATCGATATCTGATTGAGGCTGCTCACGACCTCTGGGTAGAGCAGGGACCTCTCCAGGGTGGTGTTGAGGATGGCGAGGGTAGAGAATCTCTTCTCCACCACTTTCGTCAGCGAGCGACCGTTGGTTACGCAACGAACGGTGAGGCTGCACCTCCAGAAGTTGCTGTGCGAGAGATGAGAAGGAGGAAGTACGAGACGAACGGGGAGTACGAACCTCGTGTTGGTCATCCTGTTCCCCATCAATGGCCTCGATGGTCCAAGGACTGTCCGACAGGTCCCTGTCGTCATCCTGCCTTTCGTCCTCCAACATGTCATCTTCGTTGACCTCGTCGACGGGCTCCTGTGCTACAACATCATGAATGTTGTTGCGGACACCCCGCGCCCAGCGAGGGGTAGCAAGCTCTCCGACGCCGATGAGTGTGCGTCGGTCTATCGTGGCAGGATCCCTTCCAGGGGTCACGGGCTCGTAGGAGTGCATGTCTGGGGTCTTTGGTAGGCTGGGTACGGGCGGGATGGGAGAATCGGACGGAGTGTGGGTCCCAAAGTAGTACGGGTCGAGTGAAGACGTGGCGGAGGCCGAGCGAGGGACCTCGGAGTCGACGTCGGTGGACTGGTGTTCAGCGGCGGTGACTTGAAGGAAGGGCTAGGAGATGGTGGTTAGTGGAGATCCGTGCCAACAGAGACAAGCCAACCGTGGCACCTTTCGGGAATCATTCGCAGCATCGCGGCCGTATCGTCCCTCGCCAGCCGAGGGCTGGTCCGGATTGGCAATGTCCAAGGCTGGCGGCCTGTCTCTCCTTTTCACGCGTCCTTTTTCATGAGCCATTGGACCGAGGGTGGGGGAAGGCGGGGCGGACATGGGAGAGAGGCTAAGGAGCGAAAGATCTGAAAAAGGAAAGACGAGAAGATGATGGAGAAAAACAGAGAAGAGAGGAGTGGGAGGTACAGAGAGGGAGCTGGGAGGCTCAGAACCAGCGAAGAGCTGGGTACCGACTGGCCGTTGGGCGCGACGAAGCCAGTTTGGATGAGTACGCTGTGCAAAGTGTGCTCGTCGCTGGGAGAGCCTCGTGTTATTTGGCGTTGTTTGTGTTGTGGCACCCATTGTTCCACAGACGCTCAGACTGCTGCCTCAAACTTGGGCATTGTATCATTTGATTTGATCGACTAATAGTAACTAGGACAGTACACGATGCGAGAGACGACGTCACGAGACGGTGGGAAGGAGGAGATGAAGCGGAGCAGGAAAGGGCGGAGGAGATAAGGGGCGGATACGGGGCGGTCGCGGAGTGGAAGCTCGGCTCGGCCGGGGGAGGGAAAGGCGGGGATGTATTATATATAAGTAGAACAGAGTTGTAAGACGACAAGCGTTACGTACAACGGGCGTGATAGGGGAGGGGCGGGGATACTTATACGAATCCGCGAGGGCCTGCGCTGCCTTTCAATTCTCCCTCCCCCGCCTCATCCTCCGCTTTTCGGTCGGAGACGCCCCCCACACCGAGCCCAGCGAATCCGCTCATCAAACACAGGTCCGTCTCGTCTCGCCTCTCCCCACTCCGCCCGTCCTCGTTCTGACCGTCTGCCCTGCCCGATGAACAGACAGCGGACCCCTCCCTGTGCCCGGCGCAGGCTCGTCCCCCTGTGTCTCTCGCCCTGCGAGCCTTCGCACCACACGTGTCCTTTCACAGGCCCCCAACAGCGCCGAAGCCTCATTCAGTTCCCAGCCTGCTTCCCGGCTAGGCTCTATATCAGGACCGTCTTATCCTCCTTTCTGTCTCCCCTCTTGTCCTCCCCTCGGCCGCCATGGGTGATTCCAACCCCGAGTCCGACGCCCACCAGCACTCTCCTCACTCCCCCGCCGACTCCGTCCAGCCACAGATGACGATTCATCCCATCACCTACTCGGGCATGCCCATGCACATGTACCCCTTCCCCCCGGGCATGGTCCCTGCTCAGCCCACTCGCACCAAGCGCCGCCAGGTCAAGAACGCCTGCACAAACTGCCAGAAGGCGTGCAAGAAGTGCGACGACGCCCGTCCCTGCCTCCGCTGCGTCAAGTATGGCATCGCCGAGGAGTGTGTCGATTCCCAGCGCAAGGAGCGGCAGAAAGGGATCAAGCGAGGGCCTTACAAGAAGCGCGATGGAAAGAGTGAGTCGCTTTGCTTTGTTCTCCCTTGTGCTGCGCCTGGTCGCCACTGCACCGTCCTAACCCACCGCTTGTCCTGCAGCCACCAACGTCGAGCAGCAGCAGGTCGACGTTGCAGTGCAATCACAGGCAATCCCACTTCCCCAAGTGGTCGCCGCCACCGTGCCGAGCACCACACCCCCGATTCCCTACGTTGCACCGGTCACATACCCGCCGGGGCTCTACTCCCAGTACCCCGCCCCGCCTGCTGCCAAACCTGGGGAGACCCCCATGTACTACCCCCAGATCTACTTTGCGCCCATCCCTGCGCCTCCTCCGCCTCAAGGCCAGGACGGCGAGCCGGTGGGCTATCCGCCCCAGTCTTTCTACCCGGCTACGTTTATCGCGCCCTACCCGCCTCAGTACGCGGGCCCCTACATGATGCATCCTCATGCGCACCCTCACCCGCACGCGCGTCCGGACATGCCGATTCCCATGGCGCCTGCGCATCACTACGCACCGTACCCGCCTCAGATGTACGCCAAACCGCCGTCGAGGGGCCCGGAGATGGGAGCTCCGCCGATGGTGGTGGACACGAGGAGGGACGGGCGTATGGAACACGCCCGCATGGCCGAGCCTGTCGCCGGCGGCCAGGCCAAGTAGGGGCGATATCGCCCACGACGTCCCTCATCAGTACGTGAATTCATGCCTGACGTTCGGGCGTCCGGCTCAAGTCGCGTAAGTACCAGTCTTCCCGAAGGTATATCATATCTCGCTCCATGCATTCCATCTGTCCGTGTCTACCACACTGTGCCTTCTTGCTTTCCCGTCTGTTGTGATCCTGTCGTTGTGAACTGTCTCGCCCATTGTACTATAGCCGGATCGTTCCCTCGGTCGCGCGCGCGCTCGTAGAGTCCTGGATGTTGTCTCTGTGCCCTCCCACCTGTGTATATCTGAACTTGTGCTGATACGATGTCTGACCTCGACTGTGGATGTGGATTCCCCAAACATGTATGCTGACTTGCGATCATATATCTATTTGTTTCGGCGAGCGTAGGACGCGTGTGTACATGCAATGGTTGGCACTCTCATTAGCTCGATCGCTGATGACGCGGCGGACAGTGTGCGGGCCACGTCGGGACGTGTGCGGGGTAGAACAAGGCAACACGTTTCTGGAAACTGTGACCGGCGCATCCATAATGAATATTCGACTCCGCGCGTGTTGAGGCCATTGTGCGAGAAAGCGGGGAAATGACTCCGTCAACAGCCGGGCCACATCACGACCGCGGACCCGGGCGACTCCGCGACGAGGAGCCTCTGGGCCACGCTGAGCCGGCGGGATTGATCGGGGGCAGACGGGGTCACACCCACACGAGTCCATAATTGTTCGCATGTGTCCGAAACGACCGTGCTCCGATTGTGCTCTGGGGGTCTGCAGCTCCGCCGGAGAGGCCGCTGGGAGGACCGATATGCTGTTTTATGCGCGAGGTGGACGGCGCCACGACTGCCCCACTGTTCGGCTGAGAGCGAGGAGGACGCTGGGTGACTGACGTGCAGTATGAGGGCTTCGACGCCTTGGAAGGGATGTTCGTGCGTAGGCCCCCCCTCCCCCCTCTTGCGCCGCGACCGTGCTCGATGGTCGACGCTCTCGGCGTGGAGGCGATCATGAGGTCGTGGAGGGGACGCGTTCTGCGGCCTTCCCCGCGTTCGCTGCGTTCTCACACGAAGTCCGGGCGGGCGCATGACACGATCTTCGGAAAGCCAATCGCCGCCTGGAGGGCACGAGAGCCTGCGAGAGCATGGGCTGGGAGGAGGTGGGGACAGGGGCGAGTGCGTGTCGCGTCAGTCGCGGCTCCTGTCCCCTCCGGCTCCTCTGGGGTTCGAATACGAACAAGTGGCCGAGAAGACGTGACTGGAGCGTACGGGCGAGTGTCGGATCGAGACAAGTCGCCAGCGTCACCAGGCCTTGCGGAGGTCGTGAACGGCGAGAGGGCCGGCCGCGCGTCGAAGATCATGAGGGTCCCTGCGGATCTGCGAGGTGAGTCGAGCTGTACGAGCCAGTTACCACACAACGTCTATCGACCACACCAGGGGGTGGTCGCCGATGTGGGGCTTCGCGGACGCTGTTCCGAGCTGCCGTCACGTCGGTCGGCTCATGTTCGCGCATCCTGAAGGCCTGACAGCGGGCGGTGCGTGTGGCCGCTGTTGCCCATCCACGGTCGGAGCCTCTTCTTGCCTCTTCTCGTCCGTTCTCGACACTCTCGAACCCCTGCGCTGAGGCGGCTGACGACGCCCATTCCCGATCGCGCCGATAGGCAGGGTGAATGCCGGCGACAAGGCACGTAACCACGTCCCGCGTTCTGTCCGACATGAAACTATCCGCTCTCCTTCCCGCCTTCTCGATGCTTGTCCCCATCCGCTCAGCATCCATCGGGTGGCTGGCCGTGCAGATATCGGGCGTACGTAACCACGCCGGGACTGGTCGCACCCAGTCGTTCCTGTGGGGTACACATCAGAATGGACGTCGACGGTCAAGGACGCCACGAAGGAGACGCGTTCTCACACCAACGATGGCACATCTGCCGGACAAGGCCGCGCATGCGAAGCAACGTGAACCGTATGACGCACGCAAAGAATAGCGCAGCGCTTCACATGGGCCCAGTGACATAGTGAGGACCCCCTCTGAGCAGCGAGGAAGTGCGAGCCGTGTGCGCGTGTTGCGCATATACGAGACCTCAAGTCTGTCTTCGATCACATTCCTGCCGTATTCTCCGCACACTGTCGACTGCCAGGCGGCGGGAAGCTGGCGTGACCGCGTCGGTGTATGGTCCGCGGGAGGCGGTCAGACCACACACACGCAAGGTGGTCCCATAATATGTATTCCTTTGCATTTTCACAGGAGGGCGTTCTATCAGTCGTTCACGTCGTAATGCAGGGACGCAACAGCATGCGAATGTCCTGGGTGGGAGTCGGACGTCAGTGAACGCGAACAATGAGTGAATCGGGCAGTCCTCACCGTTGGCTCAGAATGGGATCTTGATCACAAGTGCCTCCAGTGAAGCTTTGTGCCTGGATATGACGACCAAGGTTTCACTGCATTCGCGTCCATGAAGCCACAACGTACGTTGGATGGAGGACGTGGTGAGGCCTTGCATCGATGGTCCTGTACAGTCAGTCTGATTGCCGTCTGCAGGGTGAGTACCAGCACGAGGAAACGAAGTCGGGCTGCTTCTCGACCATGCACGGCTGGGAGGCATGAAGCCGTAGGCTGCACGCTGTCGTCGGTCGGCTTCCCCATCAATGGGGTACCGAGGAGCAGTCTTCGGTTCGCGCGGATATATCGCAAGAAGGCGAAGAGATGATGCGTGTGGCATGTTCGTTACCTGAACAATGCCCAACAGGAGAGTACGTACCCATCACGCAACCCCTCCCCCACTTCTAGCGACCGCTGTGTGCCCGTCGGAGTAGAGTCTTCTCTTGTCTCCGACTGTGGGCAATGCTTGCGCGGTCGACGCGGATGGGGGAGAACTCGAAGCATTGGCGCGTTTCAACCACATCGGGATGATGCTACGGCTGCTGGCGGCGAAGGCGTGAAGTGGTGGGCATGCTCTGTCCTTTGTGGAGCGATGTCCCTGGTCGAAACATACGAGATGCTTCGCGCGGAAGAGGAGGGAGTCTGTTCACGATAGCCGCAGATTTGTACCGGAGCAGCGGTGGTGGTCTTCTTCCAAGAGCCCGCCGCGGGAGTCGCGCTTCACTGAAAAGGGCAGGCATCTTGCCAGTCTCAGCATCGCACGCGTCGCTGGCCATCGAACGGCTTCCGCGACTATCTACCCCGCTCTCCTCTCCGCTCTTACAATGCGCCGTTTGGAGCGGATACAAGTCTATGGCAGAGCCAATGCTTGACTTGGTTGACGCTCTACACACGTTCCGCAACCCTGACCACCGTCATCGGTAACTTCCACCAACTTCTACCTTGCAAGCTTAGACATACCCAGTAGCAATTCAGCCAGTTTCGGACGGCATAGTAAAGCTAGCCCGCTGGACCTTGTCATTGAGTAGTGAGTGCCAGGTGGCTCCCACAAAGTGAGATAAAGTTCACACTGTAGCTCTACCATCTCACCCTGGCGATAGCTTGTCCGATTAGCACCGGACGGCAGGAGGTCGCCATGCAATCTGTACCGCGTACGGAAATAGACACTGGTCAGGAGCAGACTGAGTCCGCCTATGTGTCAAACTCAAGGTTGTCGAGAGGGGCCGGGGGAACGTGTCTTGTAAGGTTGAGTTGAGTGACCATGTTCGTTCCTGTCTCCTGCGAATCCTTCGTCTTGTCGGCAAGGGCAACCATACTCTGTGTGGTAACTAGTGTCTCACACCAATCGTGAGTATGCACATTCGTTGCTTTCGTTAAACCATACCGTTCAGTAGGCTCTTCATCGCCGCGCCGGTCGACGTCGCCCACTCGTGTTCAACTTCGGCTACATGGACACGTGATACGCTCGGTTGTCTGCTTGAAGCTTGAAGCTTCTGTGCTTCTGACCACTCGCAACGACGGTGGCCGCACAGGCGAATGACCACAAGAGAATGTCTACACTGCACGACGGTGGAGGGTGAACGTTGAACTGTAACAAGCGCACAGATGAGCGCTCTCGACCAGTCGCGACACATGACTGGAGGAGAGCTGAGGGCGAGGGATGATATCATCTCATCCTCCTCGCATTGCTCCCACTCTCATCGTCGTCTCTGGCCGGTGAGTCGACGGGAACATCCAGACCGATGAGCGACGATGGGCCTCAGAAAGGCAGGTCATCTCACATCCTACCCTTCCTCCTCTCAACCGTCCGCCAACTTCTCGTCAGGCGCTCACTCGCGAGATTCCTCTCCACCTTCCTATGTTCGCTCATTGTAGTCATCCGTCCCTTCTCTCGACTCGGCGGCCCATATGCATTCCTAGTTCTCGCCCTCAAAGAGCTCGTCTTCTCTGTCCAAGACAACCTCGCACAACAGCTAGAGCTGACATGCCTCAACATCCTCGGTGCTCTCCTTGGCATCGGTCTTTCCACTCTTGCCAAGTACATTGCATCGCTTGCTGGTCGTGACTCTCCAGGCGCTCGCGCAACTTGTGCCATCTTCCTCATCCTCATCAGCTTCATTGGTAGAGCATTCTCATTTTATTCTCACTTGCTGTTTGCTGAGCTTTCTCTTCGTAGCGGGCATCGCGAAGAGCAGGCTCGTCCGCCTTCAGCTCTCGACCCGCATATCCTGTTTCATCTCCATATGGCTTCTCACCACTAACATTGGCGTTCCCGACGTGAGTTGCAATCCATCCACCTGTCCATCCACTGACACAGCATTTCCAGCGCGTCCTTTCCGACTCTGGTAACTTCCTATGGATAACCCTCTGCGCCGCTATAATATCTCTTTTCTCACTACTCGCCATGATGACCCTCTTCCGTGGTTCGTCCACCAGTTTTGAGAAAGAGACCGCTGCCACCTTCGGTGTCCTTCAGGAATGCTTGTCTTCCAGTCTATACCGCATCGGTGCACGGGAGACGCAAATGGACGCGTCTCATTATCGCCAGCTCCACCAGAGGCTGCTCCAGATGTCCATCAAGCTCAACGAGTCCTATTCTCAGGCCGCGTTCGAGATACGGATCGGACGCCTCAGCCGTACGTTGTTCGATGGATACCAATCTTCAGCTTACTGAAAGAAACGCATAGTACAGTCCATTCACCCCTTCGTGGGCTTTGTTGAATACTTGCGGCGAGAGCTTGCGTGGGGCATGTCCCCGGTCAAGCCTATGCGCACTTATCCTGGCACTCCTCGGTCACCTCCTGCCACAACTACTCAGTCGCCCCTTGGAACTCCCCGCTTCCCACGCAGTCCCACCCCGAGCATCCACGAATATTTCTCTCGCGCGGACCACGAGCTCGCTTTCGTATCCATTATCGAACCACCCGCCCTCGACTTAGCCAACAAGATCCTGGACGCGATGAAGACAGTCCAGAATCTCATCACTGTGACTTTCCACGAACGTTCTGCGGGAGAGACCTCGGAAGCTGCACAGTCGATATCTGGCTCTCAAAAAGCGGCGGTGCACGTCTCCGAGAGGAACCTGATTACCGCGCGAGATAGCATGCGCGAAGTGCTCCGACACGTATTCGATCAAGTAGACATGCATCAGCGGGCGGAGGGAAAGCAAGCGCACCTCCCAAAGGAGATCTTCGACTGCAGCCTTGCTGCTATCGCCTTGCTCCAGGTAGGCTCACGCGTGTCCCGTATTGCTTCGCCTGGAATACGAATTCCCTAATATGCGTGCCTTCTCAGATGGCGCAGGAGATGGGCAAGGCCTTGCAAGTCGCTCGCCAGGTGGCGACCCTGTACGAGGAGTCCAGCAGGCGCCTCTGGTACCCCCACATCTCCCTCCAATGGCTCGGCGTCCCCCCTGGGCCCTCCATCTCCGACGACAACGGTGATCTGGTCTTTGCTTCTGGCGGGACGATCGACGGCGGTATGACGACAGACGTGGGCGCGGACGAACGGCTGACGGTGATGGAGGCACGCCAGGGGCTCGCAGAGCGCGCGTACACGTTCACGCTCTCCAAGGGTCGTCCGGTCCCCGCCGGTGGCCTCGCGTCGCGCTACTATAAGGTGTACGCTGCTGGGTCGGCGAGCAGGATGTCTCTGAAACTGAGCACGGCGAAGGTGTGGTCGTGGCAGTACTGGAAGAGCTGCATCGGCGCGCTGTGGTCGAGCGAGCGGATCATGCGCGGGCGAGTGTGGTTGTCCAAGGTGTACCGCGCGCTGCAGCACTCGAGTCATTGGAGACACGGGCTCAAGAACGCATTGGGCGTGGCTGTGTTGACGTTCCCTGCGTTCCTCCCGGAATCCTCGAGTGGTTGGTCAAGTTGCGGCCTTCTCTGTCGGTCACTGATCCTTCTACGCAGGTCGGCATTGGTTCCAGGAATGGAGGGGACAATGGATGACCATCAGGTTGGTGTTCCGCAGTCTTTGCGAGTCATCACACCTCTCATTGTTCGGCAGCTATCTCTGGGTCCTGGAAACCAACACAGGCGCGACATGGAGGACTGGGTACTTGCGTTTGGTAAGTAGAACCCGTGTCGTCAGTAGTCGCGATGAGAGCCTCCGTGCTTACATGGCACACAGTTTGGAACTTTGTTGGGAGCTGTCTACGCTTATGTTGTACGTGTGATCTTCGTGCAAAGGAAGGTGGCGCAAACTCACGCTTTCGCCGATAGGCCGGGATTATAACAAAAACTAACCCCTATGGGATTGTGGCCTTCGTCACCGGAAGTGTATCTCTATGACACCTTCACGTCACGAACTAACGCGATAATACATCCAGGCGTTTGACGTACCGATCACCTGGATCATTCTGAAGACGTCTGTTACGCCCTTGGCCGTCCCTGCGTGAGCAGCACCCTGATCTAGAACATGTCTTTCAGCGCTCAGCTCACTCTATGCGCCCAGATCCGTCACTCTTCCCCCCATTCTCTTCTCACAATATATCAGCCCTGACCCCACGACTTCTGTACTCAGTGGGTTACAGAGATAACGTTGCCGCATCGTATATACTGACGTGGTACAACAGAACTTGCCATCGTGCGAGCGGTCATGATCGCTGCAGGTATCGTAGCAGCATTGGTCGTCAATAGCGTCCTATTCCCGAGGCACTGCAGGGTACGTGTTCGAGACTCTGTCAAAGATATAGTCCGACTGACTGTCACGGAACAAACAAGGTTCTCTTCCTTTCTGACACTAGCCGGACGTTAGGGCTACTCAGTAGCTTATACCTCACCCTGAGCCAGTGAGTGACAGCGGAGCAAGCGACCGTGTGTCCGAAGACTAAACGTCATCTCAATCCAGTGATATGTTCCGGGTCCACCGGACCCGCATGCACGAAGAGCGGAGGAAGACACTGAAGTTGGAACTCCAGATCCGGAGTGCCCTATCCCGCCTATCGGCACTGCTGAAGACCATGGATAACGAGCTGAGCCTTCTTCCGGTGAGAGGCACCGACCGGTGATATGTTTGTGTTCTTCCGCTGACATACGCTCCTTCGCAGAAACCGCTCCGCCATTATCGCGACATCGTCATCACGCTGCAAAAACTGCTGGATCTCATGACAGGCCTGCGGAAAATCAGGGAGAACATCCCGCGGAGAGAGACGGTGGCCAACGTCTTCAAAGAGAGACGGGAATTCGTACGTGACCGCTCGACGCGATCTGTCGCGCTCCCCCCACTCACGCACTCGGTCCTTACGGGCGCATAGATGTCTTGCGTCTGCATCACGCTGTACGCATGCCAAAACGCGTTCAGGGCCCGCGAACCGCTGCCACAGTTCCTCCCGTCAGCGCGCCACGCATTCGCGAATCTGGAGACACACGTGCAAGACTGCATTCGCAGAGCGCGAGAGGAGGAGCCACACGCGTTGGGCCTCTCGCTCGTGTACGCGTTCGCGGAGCAGGAGGTGTTACAAAACCTCGTCGACGCTCTCGAGGAGCTATTGAAGCAGACGGGGCGGCTGTTCGGGACGACGGCGTGGTTGACGCATGAGTCGCACTTCTCGAGGACGAGCACCATGGAGGAAGGCGGCGACCATGGGTGGTACAGTACTTTCAAGCTTGAGGAGTAATCTACACCGTGCAACGCTATAGCGGCACTCTAATTCATCGATAACCTACATGTTGTATAGCACTTGCATCGTTTCCACCCGCTCTTGCCTTGTTTTGCATGCGTCGTTATACATATCATCATTTTCGAGCATGGCTTCCAAGAAACTAGTCTGTGCATAGGCGTAGGCGGACGCCACAATATCTACATGAACATACAGATAGGTAACTACAAGCATGTACTTATAAGCTGGCATGCAATACAGCAATGGTCAAGATAGGGGATTAGGGAGTGCACCTAGCGTAGTTTGGGTATCATAGAACGGCCAGCGGCAAAGGGGGTCAACCCCGTCGCATATGGTACTTGGTACACACACTCAAGAACTGCTTCTGCCAGACGCCCAAATTGTCCATCTCGAAGTCGACCATCTCGAAAGCCTGTCGAAGGGCTTGAATGTCTAGCAGATGCTTAGTTAGAGACGGAGCATTCATGGACGTGACCGGACGGCGACTGACCGTTGGGCATCATAGCAGCAAGCGTGCCGATAACCTCCTCGTTCAATATCTCAGCCAGGTCGTAGTTGTCGGTTCGGATCTGCCGTCACACACTGTCAGTTACTAGTCTGGAACTCACAGAAGGGAACGGACAGGACCGCACATGTTCTCGGAGGTGCTCCAATTCGTTTTTGCACTTCATGACGACATCTCCATAGTCCTCAATGTCCGCCTTCTCCACGATCGTGACCCTTGGCGCAGCCGGTACAGGTGGGTCGACCTCTTCGATGTCCGAGTCCATCCCTGCGAGGAGGGACTGTGACGCGGATGGCATCGTGCGCGTGCCCATGCGGCGGGGTGCGAGAACCGGGCTCGAAATCTCCTCGATGTCATCAAAGTCGGGATCTTCGATGGGATCATCTCGGTAGAGACTGAGCTTCTCCTCGTTGTCCTCCTCGAGTGGGGGAACGGCCCTACCCCTGCGAGCGCGGGACGGGCCGGCAGTAGAAGGCCCAGCAGAAGGTGAATCAACGCCTCCAAGAGCTGGCGCTGCTGCTTTGCTCCGTGGTTTGCGCTGGCGGCTGGTGACCTTGTTGGAGTCTGATGACCCAGAGGGAGTGCGCAACTCGATGTTGAGCTTCAGCTTGCCGGAGCGTAGGTGTCCGGCCTTGCTGCCAGCCTGACGAAACGCGTACGTCAGTGATCTAGCAAGAGTGTCAAGGCAGGTATACGGACAACAAGGTACGTCGTGCTGTATTCTCCGGTTTGAACCGTCTGGGTCGTAAAGATGCCTTCGATCAGCATCTCGTCCACTAGGCGTTCGACGACGTTCTGCGAAAGACTCTTGCACGGGCCGTAGCACGGATCCTTGTCCATCTTCTTCTCGATGAAGGCCTTAGCCTTACTGCCCCTCAATGCGCCCACGAGCATATTCCTCGTCAGGTGTAACCCGCTGCGCGTCAAGTTTTCTAAGAGTCGGAGAGCGTTTATCGCGTCTGCCGTGTAGTCGACGGACGTCGTCGGATTCTTGTTGCGGCAGTTGTTGCACAGGCCGGCGCAGAGGGCAGGATCGAACTTCTCCTCGAAGAAGGCGAGGACTTGTTCACGGCGGCAGCGCACGTCGTTGGTGCAGTAGCGTACAACATTCCAGAAGTCTTCTTCCATCCAGCGCTTCTCCTCGTCAGGTTTCTGCTCTTTGCGAATCATATCTATGCGGTTGTACACGTCGCCCTGAGTGTAGTCTGCAATACGTCAAAGGGAGTACTCCGCGGTGGTAAGCAAGACGTACAAAGAATGCACGTCGCGGGCAAACCATCTCTACCAGCACGTCCTGTCTCTTGGTAATAGCTGGGGACGGCGTTCGTGAGGTGTGCCTCTATCGTTGATATGTAGAACTTACTTGGCAAGAGTTGCTGGAAGGTTATAGTGGACGACAAAGCGGACTGGGAGGAAGGTGAGTCAGGGTACGGTCGGATAAGCGGCTGACATACCGTCAGGTTTGTCGATACCCATACCAAAGGCAATCTGCAACCCAAGTCAGGACTAGTGGATTGAACTGAGAAGCAAGTAGCATACCGTTGCTACGATGATCTGTACTTCGCCTCTGTACCACTCATCCTGCACGCGCTCCCTGTCTCTTGCATCCATCATGGCGTGGTAGTGCTTCGCCTTCAAGTCATGAGTCTCGCGCAGTGACTTTGCCACCTCCTCGCAACTGTTTCGGGACAAACAGTACACGATACCCGTCTCAGATGAGTGCTCGGCCTTGATGTAAGCCGCGATCTCGGCGATAGCTTCCGTCTTCTTCGACTTCTTGGGGCGGACTTCGTAATAGAGGTTTATGCGGTTGAAAGACAGCCGGAGACGGACACAGTCCTTCATACACAGGCGAGAAACAATGTCTTGTTCTACCTCGGGGTTAGCTGTTGCGGTGAGTGCGCTTATGGGCACGTTTGGATACAATTTCCTGATGTCCGTGAGTTGAGTGTACTGTGGTCAAGAGCGTATCAGCAAACAGCAGCAAGTATCGAAGTCTCTGGGACGAACGGAGTCACGGAACCGCCTGCCCCAGTCAGAGATGCAGTGCGCCTCATCAATGACGAAACGAGAGAGCTGATTATGAGTATAGAGCCATTCCAGGGTTGACCTCATCCAGTTACTCATTTGCAGTTGCTCCGGTGTGATATATAGCAAGGAGGGCTTGTTCTTCCCCCGCAGTCGTTGCTTCACATCTTGCTTCTCAGGGTCGCGCATGCTACCGCTCAATTGCACGACATTGACTCCGCGCTTCTGCAGTGCTCTTACTTGATCCCCCATGAGCGATACCAACGGGCTGATGACCACTGTCACACCGTCCTGGCAGACAGCGGGAATTTGGAACGTTAAGCTCTTGCCACTGCCGGTCGGAAAGAGTACGAAGACGTCACGGCCATCCATCGCGGCGCAGACAGCTTCAAGCTGCTTCGGACGGAAGTCTTCTAGTCCAAACGTGATCTTGAGAGCTTTCATCACCTTGGGATAATATGCCCGCTGACGGAGCTCTTTGGGGTCCAACTCGGGAATCGGAGCGGGAGGTGGCGATCGGGGTTGCGTTGCAGGTGGTGTGGCTGGTATCAAGATACTCTCGTCCTCCATAGCATTCGTGAGGTCGATGGGATCATCAGCGAAGGACTCCCAGAGTTGATCGTCAGCATCATTCGCTTCGACGACGGTGGATGGACCAGCAACGGGGACAGAAAACCCTGGGTCGCTGGGTGGGTGACTATAATCATGAGGAAGCGAAAAGTCGGTCAAGTCCGAGGGCGAATCGTGGCTACCACCAAGAGGGGTGCTGGTGCGAGTTGGTAGGATAGTGCCGGTAGTGCTAGTAGTGCTAACAACTCTAGCGTTTGCAGATCGCTCCCCGCGTTGGATAGCTCTGAGCTGGGCTCTGCTAGCGTTCTGCCTCCTCTCGAAGTAGTCGCTGATGTATGATGAGGCACGGAACGAGCGCGACGGGATAGGAAAGCAGCTTACCTCAAGGCGATGAGGAAGTCGAGGTCCCGCGGTTCGTTGGGATCTGCGCGAGCGGCTCCGATGAGCTTATCACACGCCTCGATGAGGTCCTGAGCTGTGTCACAAGAAGCACGAAGCTCTCTTTCGCTTTTCTGGACGAAGAGTGAGCGATGGAAGGAGTATAACATAGAGGCGACGGCGCGCACCGCATGTAGATCGACGTCGGGCGAGAGTGCTTCGAAGGCAGCGCGTAGTGTGTTGGGGCACGATGTTGTGTCGGACGCGTTGGTCGCGTCAATTGGCACTGACAACACAGGTGCGGGTGCGACTACCTGTACAACAGAACGTGGAGCGTCTCGAGCACGCCCCTTGCCCTTGCCGCTGGGATCAAATATATTCTCCTTCTCCGTGACATGGGTGGTTTTAGGTCGCTTCGGAGGGAATATTTCCGGGAAGAGATCATCGGATGACCCAGAAGATAACCGCTTGACGGGAATGCTCGAGGTGGAAGTGTCAAGGATGCTGGATTCGGAAGCGGAGGAAATATTGATGTAAGAGACGCTGTTGTCGGCGGACGAAGGAGTCTTGAGGGGGGGTGGCTTGACCTTGTTCCAGCCCGGGGTGGAGAATGATGGGAGCTTTCGAGCTTGACAGGGATATGGGAAGGAGATAGGGAGGAGTCGAGAGAGAGAGACTTACTCGGATTGGAAGGGGTAGAGGAGGTAGCGGGAATCGACTTTGCCGGCTTGAATTTTGCCTGACAAAGATGGATGAGCAGGGGCGCATGTCTGAGTTTATAGCAAGAACGAGACCTTGGTCGTGTTTCCATGAGGTGTGGACGGTTTCGATGGGCTAGAAGAGGATGAATGCAGGGCGTGTTTTCGCTTGAGCTCGTCCAGATTGTTGCGAGGACGCGACATGGGGACGCGAGGGGGAGATGGCGGTGGCAAAGGAAGGGAGGGGACGGTCGAGAAGCAGGTTGGTTTGGAAGAGCAAAGGATGATTGAGGACGGGCAAGCGGGCCTGACCGCGACCGACGCGAGTGGTCAGCCCAGCCCAAGCCTTGGCCTCTGCGCGACGCGTTCCTGTCGCGAGTCACATGACCGCCTCGCGACTGACTCTCTGCCAGCTTCGAATTCAGGAATGGTGCGTCTCGTCTCATTGTGGTGTTCATGTACATGTAGGCTAGTCCATACTTTACTCCGCCCCATATCCCCCACTAACAATCAGACCTTGAGCTCCCAACTGACACCGCACCCGCACCCACTCCCTTTCGACTATCAGATACCCTCAGTACAGGTCTACATCCAGCCCGTCGAATGTTACAACATACCTGGGGATTGTCCACCACTCGGAAGCTACTCCCGATCAGCTCTGTGGCAAAGTCTACCGTCGACCCTTTGAGTAGGGTCATGGACACGGCATCCACATAGATGTTCGAGGGCTTTATACGAGGATGCGAGAAGTGACTGCAACCAAGAACACGTTCAGCAATGAGCAGGGCGTGGCCCCATGGCGGCAAGCGTACTAGTCATCTGGCTCTCGTTTCCGAGCGAGCTCCATTTTATACTGATATCCATGGCACCCCCCGCTTTCTACCGCGACGCGTAGTGCAGCCTCTGCATTACTTTCCCGCTGTGCAATGGAACGCAATTGCTAATCGCAGCTTCAGCACTCCGAAAGGGGACAATATATGCAGGACGCACTTCGGCAGCTCTGTCTGTCAACTCCAGTCTTGCTTCCTCCGGGGGCACAAGCTCCAGTTCGGGATCATCTTCGTCAACCTCTTCCTGTTGTAGTGATGAGGAGGTGGGGTATGTGACAAGCTCTGCATGGTCTGCCTTGACACGTTGAGCTACCGCCGCATATCGAGGACTGGAAGTGAGGAACGTCCTCCGGTTTGCGGGGTTATGCCGGGTACACACAGAACGAACAGCCGAAAGTCGGACATTGGAAGAGGTCAAGGTGACGACGCTCGAATATGACCTGTATATGGGTCTCGGACAACGTACGCAGCGTTCCGGGGCAGCAATGAACTGGCGCAAGAGGGAAGTGGTGGACTTTGGATGCATGGCGGTCTGAGACGGGCAAGCTGCTGCTCCGCTGACCAACAGAAGCGCTCTGTATTACCCAGACGAAGGCTTCCCGGCCCGGAGACGAAGCGCCAATTCTAATCAGCCTCTCCGAGCTCTCCGATCGCACCTCTCAGCGGACTTCGGGGCCAGGACTGAGGTGCCTCAGCCTGAGCATATATATACCTCGTATGTGAGCCGGAACCCACTCACGAAAGCTTCCCCACGTCTTCGTTCATCTTCAGCCCAGCATGCCGTACTTTGCCGTCTATGCGCCGGACTACACCGATGATGAGGCCATCCAACGTCGTCTGGCTGTTCGCGAGCAACATCTCGCGAATGCAGCAAAGAACTCGGCCATCAGTGAATGTCTTCTCTTGCAATGCTCCCGTGGAGACTGAGCACTCTCTTCCAGAGGTTGGAGGAGCCATGCTCTCGCCGAACGAGGCTCTTGATACCCCTGATGCTCCCAAGAAGATGATAGGCTCCCTGATCATCTTCGAAGCCAACACGTACGCGGAGGTGAAGGCTATGATCGAGTCTGACCCATATTGGGCTGGGAACGTGGTGCGTATCATTCTCTCAGACCTCAGTGACACCCACTCATTCTGTCTGTGTCGTGTATGCAGTGGGATAAGGAGAAGACGGTCATCACACCATGGATCTCGCCCAAACAGCTTTGAGGGTTCTTGTATACCTCGCGCAGCTGGGTGGAGGTGTATGTAGCGAAGAAGTGTACGAATCACTCGGATGAGTCAATGTATGAAGCCGGTCGAAATGACCCGACCCTCAGATAGCCTCTACTCTCTTAGAGGCTGAGATGTCCTATGGTCGACATTTTGTTCTTGACGACTGCCCAGCTTGAAACATGCAAGTGTATCGGTTTCGAGCACTGTCGACCGTCGGCGAGCAATTTAGAGGTTACCGCATAGTTAGCCTGTCACTGCGCTAGTCAGCAAACCCGCGACGCGTTGGGCACGTGACGACACGAAAGAAGAGGTTGAACGCGTCGCCGTCGCGTCGGTGGCTACTGCACTCTCTCCTCTCCCCACTCATCTTGTCCGTGCTGTGAACGTCGTCCGCAATGTCAAGCAAGTTTTGGTTTCCGTCTATGTCCCCTGCGGAGATCGTGGATGCGTTCAACGGTTGGGGTTACTCTATAAGTCCGGAACAAGTTTCCCGCCCGACGTCCGACTTTGTTATTGGCGTGTACAGCGCATGCTTGGAACAAATCACTGGCATCACTCTCAACTCCCTCCAAGACGCTATCGACCAATCTCTGGCCTCCACCGAGAATCCGGTACGATCCCTTGGGCTCTATTGCGAGGCGCCATTCTCACTTGTTGCAGGATCTGTATACTCAAGCCCTCGCGCATAACCTCCTCCTCTTCCACTTGTAAGCTGCCAGAACGCGTCTCGTTGATTCTTGCATGACCTCGTCTAGTCAGCGCTTTGCAAATGCGGCAAAGATCAACGACTTCAATGCAAAAGACCTCTACTTCCCCGACCCCGATCGCACCCGCAGCATCTTCTCCGCCTTCATCAACTTCATAAAGTTCTCAGAGCAGAGCGAGGGCTTCATACAACGCCTCAGGGAGCAGTCTACAGCAGTCATCCGGGAGCGTCAAGTGGTCACGGAGGAGACGATAGAGCTAGAGGAGAGGATGACAGAATTCAAGTGAGCCTGCTTCGCCTTCTTCCATCAACACCGAGGGAAACGAACAGCGCGACAGGATCAAGAGGGCCGAAGACGAGCCCAAGTGCGAAGCTCTCCGGCAGGAGAACACAGCACTCATGGAGCAGGTCATCTCATATAAGGAGACGCAGATGGGCTTCTTGCAGGACATTGAGGCACTCAAGCAGGAGAAGGCTGCGCTCGTCGCGGATAAGGCATGTCCTCGTCTTCTCACTGTTGATCACATCCACCAAACATGCGCTATACCTGCAGGAGAAGGTCACGATGGAAATGTCCGTGGTGACCGACAACATTGGCCGCACGAGGTCACGCATCGTGCAGTCCCCTGAGCGCATCAAGCGCAATATCGCCAGCATGGGCCACACCGCTACCGAAGACAAGCGGACAGTCGCTGCCAACGAGGCCAAGACGCGCGACCTGCAGACCAAGATCGCTGCGCTCCTCAACATTGAGAAGGTCTGTCAGGAGCACCTCGTCTGCTCATGGGTGCAGCGTTGATGGCGGTCTAGGATGTACGATCGTGTGTGGAACAGCTACAGACTATCGAGAGGGAGATGCGCGCACTCGACGCGGCGCAGAAAGAACTCAGTGACCTCCGAGACACGCTCGACCGGAAGAAGGGCGAACGTGCGGAGCTTGTCATGCGCCGCGAGGTGCGTCCCATCGTTCCGCGGTATATTGCCAGACTAAGCACATCTACATACCATACAGCGGGTCCACAAGCAGTTCACAAATGCGCAGGAGAAACTCGAGCGGGCGCAACGGCATGTCGAAGACAAACGATTGGCCAGTCAGCAGACGATCGAACGACTGCAGCGCGAATACGAGGAGATGTCGGTCGAACGGCGGGATAATGACCGTCAGGTTGAGGAGCTACGTGCCGAAGCAGATGAGATTGAGCGCAAGGTACGGACTGCTCCTAGCTCAGGACATGGCACCCACTCAATAATGCCTATGGTGGCCAGATGGCCGAGCATATGAAGGTCAGCCAAGCCGAGTTGAACGAACTCCTGACCGAGTACTGGAAGCTCCGGCACGAGACAGGTATGCAGAGGATGCCTCATCGAAATTAGTATGCTGACCTGGGTTGCAGAGGTCTACATGGAGACGCTTGCAAACAAGCTTGGTATGCAGGTTCGGAGCACCTGAGCACGACTTGTTCGAGATCTCTGTTTCACCAGAGTACAGTATCATTATGCACCAAGGCCATGTTGTACAATATGCATCATCGGAGTATCACAAAGCCCCGGGAGTGGTGAGACGAAGCTGGAGAAGTACGGCCGAAGATAAGTACGGAACTACGCTCAACGCACCCTCTTCTTGCCCTTGCGTTTGTTGGATTCACACTCTCGACAGTACCATTTGCCCTTGGGAATCCTCTTCAACCCGATACACCCTATGTGGAACTGCGAAGGCTAGGTGAGTGCGGGAAGGTGAGGCGGGGGCGTAACAGACCACGTACCCATTCCCTTGTGCATGTGGGATTGTCGCACGCAATCATCTGAGACATCCACTGTTGAGTAATTTGACACCACGCATGGAATCAGTACACGTACCTCGCCGTATGAGACCTGATTGCAGAAGCAATAGCGCGGCTCGTCAGGATCCACCATCTCAGTTTCCACTGGTGTTACGAGGTTCTGTGCCGGGATTCTGAGCGTGAGGGGCGGCTGAGGTGGAATCTGGTTCTCTTCGTCCTCTGGCTCAGGGGTGAGCGGGATCCCTGCATGAGCTGCGGCCTCCCGAGCTCGGGCAGACTTGCGCCTCTTTCTGCCTTTGCGCCTACCCTGCGGCGGCTCGGGTTCCGGCTCAGGCTGGGGAACCTCGACAGGTTCGGTCACCTCGAGAATTTCCACCTCTTCGTCTTCTCCAGATGGCAAGGGGGGTGGGGGCTCTTGCTCCTCTGTAGGCTCGATAATCTCTGGCTCGACTGACTCTAGCTCTTGCACCTGCTCTTGCTCTTGCTCTTGCTCTTGCTCCTGTCCTTGTTCAACTTCCTCTGGCTCTTCCTCCTGACCCTCCTCCAGCGCTTGCTCTTCTTGCTTGTGCCCTTCATTCTGGGTTTCTTCGACGGGTCCGGGGCCTAGGACAGTACCTTCTTCATGCACCTCCTCCGGTGCCGGACTGCTGGCACCTCTGTTGCGGTGAGGCTTGGGAAGGACGAGTTCGGGAAGGATGATGGAGGCAGGGTGGGTGCCGGGACGCAGTCCGAGGGATATGGAGGCCTCCTGCTCTTTGATGGCGCGGTCCAAGTCACGAATGTAGCGGTCTACCTGCGATGTTTGAAGTCAGGCGATATTGATGGGCCAACGCTGGGTACATAGTGGGGGAAGGGAACGGAGACCGAGATCGACGGACGTACGAGATCATAGACGTGCCGGGAGAGGTAGTATTTCTCGTTCGAGGCCCGCGAGATCTCCTCTGCTGACTGCGCGATGGTAATGAGCAGCTCGCGCGTCGAGTCGGAGGACTGCGTGACGGAGGCGAGAGTTCTCGCGGGCAGGGGCGTGGTGCGACTCTTCGTGGAGGAAGGACCGGGAGTTGATGTGGGAGGAGGCGAGAGAGAGCTCCCAAGGGAGACTTGACCGGTCAGGCTGGCTGCGTCGGCCGCTTCGGTGTTTCGTTGTTCTTCTACTGGAGGATGTCCCTCTGCATTCGTAGGGTTGTCCTCCTGCTTCTTGTCTGCCTCCGCTATTGCTTTACGCAGCGAGACATACTTGTGTATCGCAGGGGCAAGATTCGAGATACGCTCTAGAAAGGCTCGCAATTTATTGGCAAGTGAGATGCTGATGAATAGACGAACCTTGTGCGTGTTGGTCCAGCTCGTTGATCAGCGTGAATGCCCGGTGGAGTGACAGCGGCAGCTGTTCAAGCACTGACGAGCACGGCGTTCTCTCAGTACGAGCAAACAGTAGGAGGACAGTCACACGACGCACCTTCATACTGCTCCTCCCTGACGGCGTCCCAGATCTCCTGCTCCTTGGCCAACGCTTCAATGTCAGACTCCTGAGTCGGCGCTTGCTGGAGAGGATCCGGGTCGGCGGCAGCCTGCGTGTCTGTCACCGTCTCCTTGGGGCCGCGCGACGGCGAGTCCGCGACTGCGAGTTGCTCTTCGAAGAGTGGAATAGCCTCTTTCTCAACGCGCCGTCGCTTGTGTCTGCGAGTAGACATAGCGCGAAGAGGAGAGAGGGGGCGTTGTCGCGCACGCTCCCGTGCCGCGCACTCTCAGCACGACCTTGTCGCTGTCACGAGCAGTCACCTGTGACAAAGCGTGTGCCCGTGACGCCGCGCAGTTCAGTAGCAAGCAATGCGAGGCTGAGTCCGCATTGAGAGAATATATACAAGAGACCGAAGAGGTCCGTAGGTATAGCATTACATTCTTGCACACGGCGACTTGCCGATAAGTCTACAGAGTACATATGCAGGTCGTGACTGAATACTAGAAGAAGTTCCTGACAGAGATAGATGATAGAAATCGTGACGGATGTGGTGAGTTGTACAGTCGTCGATAGCAAGACAACGTAGCGATAGCATGAGCAGAATTCTAGCGAGTTCGTGAGTGATATGAGTGGGGGTATACAGAGGGGAGGGGCTTGTCCGAGTGGGGAAAGAAGGGATGTGGCTCCATACTATGTGTATGAGCATGGTGGACTCATGCCCAGAGTCTTGGACAAACTCCAGTACTAGGGACTTGGTGATGGTCAGAGCCATCATCCGGAGGTACCCAATCGGAGTCCTTGGACCTACGGCAAACGAAAGATGAGATTCGTATGAAGTAGCAGAATGACCAACATACCCTAGGGTGTATAAGCTGCACGAGTAAGCATCAGCGATGTGGTGACAGTATCACCGAGATATTTCGCACCTCTGAAAAGCCCGATGTGCGGTCTTTGCATCCTCGTAAAGCGTTCTCAAGAGTCGCTTGTCATCGTGATTGAATCCGTCGCCGAGTGGGAGATCAAAGCCGAAAGCGTCTGCCGGTGTAAGCTCCCCATGGTTGAGGAGTCGGATCTGGTGCAGAACAGTGTCCTTCCAGAGACGCCATACATGCGTCTCGTTCGGAAGCAAGTCATCCAAGACTTTGCGCAACATCTCGTCCTGGGGGATCTCCTGCTTTTCCGGAGATGAGAGGACAAGCAAGACGAAAACTGCCATGATGGTCCTCGTCCCTAGTTTGAACTTGCGCAAGTTGGGCGTTTTGAGCACTTCCTGCATGAGAATGCGGCGCTGGATGCTCTCCCGATCCAACGAGGAGAGGTAGGAGTTGTAAATCCAGGACACTGCCAAGGACGTGAGGAACATGAACTGGCCAAAGTTTTCGCCCTGGGGTACGAGGAGAAGCTGAGCGAGAAACTGAAAGGTGAGGAGGAAGGACGAGGAGCCGATGTTATGGTAATCAGGCTCGCTGGCGTACTGGAGGGAGAATCGACCTCTGGTGATGGGATTGATAGCACCCTCTGGGCCCAGCAAGACAACGATGTCGCTATCAGCCTCCAAGACGCCATGACCGGGAGGTGCACCCTCTGCAGGTTGGGGATATGTGAAGGTAAAGACACCCGTACCGATCACAAAGCATGAAAGACCACTGCTGACGATGCCGAGGACGATCATGGAGAAGCACCACCAGTCTTGGAAGATGGCACAGGCGACGGAGGTGGCGATAGATGCGGATATGGGGATGAAGGCGAGGAAACCAGTCGAGTCGCGGACAAGACGGGGATTGGCTTTTACAGGTGGCTGGAAGTGCAGATGAGCGACGGTGACACATACAGGTGTGGTCTCTCGCGTTTTGTCGAGTTGGTGAAGTTTGGTGATATCCCGACACTCTTGGAGGAAGAGGTGGGCGAGATGGCCGGTCCTGCGCATGACGGTGCCCGAGTGAACGGCACGATACTTTGGACCGGGCTTTCCGTCCAGCTCGAAGAGGACGGCAGGGTCGACGTTGATGCCAGGGTAGAGACCGTCCCAGAAGCGTGTGCGACCGAGTTGGCCATATCGCTTGGCGATCTCGTAGCTCCCTGGAGAGTTGTACCAGCCTAGCCACTTCCTGCCTTGGTAGACATGGACGGTGGCCATGGCAGATACGGCGACATCTCCACCGAAGAACCCGGCCACGCCGGAGATGTCGAGATTGATGTCCACACCGTCGAGAGGTATGGGAGGGATAGGCATGGAGGACGTGAGAAGGCGTAAGGTGAATGGACGGAGGAAGGAGGAGCAATGCGGCGGATGAGAGGGGATGAACGCGCATTGTGACTTTGAGACGAGCTGTCCGAGCACGAGTACAAGGACGAGTGTGTTTGGCAAGTGTGTTGACGGCAGTCCGATATCGGCATCAGCACCAGAACAAGCCAAGACTCCCGCGGCGTCTGCTTAGCCGTCTTTACCTTCGCGGGAACAAATCAGTCTCGACAACATTGTTCGACTCGGCGAAGTAGATTGGATGTGACTAGAATTACATGCATGCTTTGAGGTACGACACATGGACTAAACATGAGGTCCTGGGGGAGCAACTATGCCTCAGTACCTTGCACTGGCACCTCGTTCACCACAGTCATCGGTATAGAATCGCCACTGACGCTGCTTTCGTCTGTTGACAACTTGGGACGATTGGACTCCAAGGACCTAGTGAAAGCAATGAGTTTGCAAGAGATATGTAGCTCAAAATTGATACGTACCCTTCGTGTCCTTTGCTCCTTGCACTGGATTTTCGCGCCCTAGTACATTGCAACAGCCATGAGTTGTCTGGAAAATTGCGCAAGCGTAGCATTACTCACTGGCAATATACGGAATAGGCCTTCCTCGCTGCTTCCGCATCCTTGTAGAGCGTGTCTAGCATTGTATCTTCTAGGGTGGAACCCGGCTCGCGCTCAAAGGGAGGTACGTCGGGAAATTCGGAGCCCTGAGCGGCCGTGGCCTCGAGACTGCTGAGAATGACGCTCTTCCACGACCGCCATGCTGGCGTGTTGTTTGGAAGAAGATCTTCGAGCATAGCACGTATCGCCTCGGGTTCGATGGCCTTGTCTTGGAAGGCAGACAGCACGAGAAGGACGAAGACGACCATCGTCGTCCTCGTGCCCAACATGAATCGGTACATCGGAGGCCTCTCGAGGATCTTGTCGACGAGGATATGTCGTTGCAGACTCACGCGGTCGATCGAAGAGAGGTACGAGTTGTACGCCCACGAGACCGCGAGTGAGCACAGGAACATGACCTGCCCAAAGATGCTCCCTTGGGGCACCGCTAGCAGTTGGACGAGGAATTGGCATGTGAGGAGTACGGAGGACCAGCCAATGGCCCGTATCGAGTGGCCTTCGTATTTGAGGGTGAATCCACCTCTGGTGATAGTGGTCACCATGGATTCCGTTCCCCGAACAATGATAATCTGACTGCTATCATCGAGAATGCCGTTCGCGGGAGGTGCCCCAACGGCAGGTTTGGAATTGATGAAGACGAGTTCCCCCCAGCCAATCGCAAGGCATGAGAGACCGTTCGCCAGCATACCCAGGGTGATCATGCTGACCACGAGGTTGTCGTTAGCGAAACCGCATAGCAAACTTGTGGCGACGGATGCGAAGATGGGGATTAGGGAAAGAAGGGTAGTGGCCTTGAAGTCCGGCAGCCGCCCTTTGCGGAGGGGCTCTTCACGCTCGTCTGGCGTCTTCTGACAGAGCTCGGCGATGGTAACTGAGACTGGAGACGTCACCCTGGTATCTTTATTGTCCCAAGTCTGTAACGGGAGGGTCTTGCAATGCTCAGCGAACAGGTATGCGAGATGACCTGTCTTGGCCATGATTGTCCCGGAGTGGAGGCCTCGGTACCTGGGACCGATCCCGCCGTCCAGTTCGAAGAGGACGGCAGGTTCCTGGCGGACCCCAGGGTAGAGGCCAGACCAGAGACGCGAGCGGACGAGCTGCCCGAACCGCTTCGCGATCTCGTAGCTGCCAGGGGAGTTGTACCAGCCCAGCCACTTCCGCGCTTTGTAGATGTGGACAGTGGCCATCGCGGAGACGGCAACGTCGCCGCCGAAGAAACCTGCGACACCGGATATGTCAAGGTTGATATCGGAGCCGCGAAGGGGGACGTGGTCCTGTGGGATGATCATATCGAGGAGCGCGGTGGGGTAGTAGGTCGTTCGTCGCCGTTTGGGGGGAACGCAGGGAGAGGAGGAGTGAGGAAGTGAAGGCAACAGCAGCGATGGTGTCCGGTGTGGATGGAGAAGCAGCGACGACTGAGCCAGATGGTATTTGAGGGAAGGGGCTCGTCCATGTGGTAGAGCCTCATGTTGGTGTATATCGGCGGTGCAAGTACGAGGGCACTCCCTGCCGCTGCTGGGGCGTCCAGGGTGCCATTACCCCCTGCACGTCCAGCTCTCGCGCACCGCCTTGTTCTTCATCGATCCGGGATTCCCAACGGGCAGGCAGTGTGAGCCATGCAAGGAAGAATAAGGACGGTGAGAGCGGCGCCAGAAGCCATTTGAGTTCCTTCATCAAGCATTACGAGCGCCGGCGCTGTCACTCCAGTCCACAATGCAGCCTGTCGCGTGCACAACACTCACCGCTACCAGCCGACTCCTTGCTTTGTCCGCCATGCACAGACGTCCGTCAGATAGAGCCCAAGACGACGTCTACCATTGTTCAGCAAGGTGCAGCGAATGAGCCGTCCTGGTCCAGGACAGCGCCGGCGTGTTTTCGTTGTGGGTCCTCGTGAGTAGATGGGCCGCACGAACGCTCGAGAATCTCGCGTGCCTCGTCTCATGCACGGACTTTGTGAGGTGGAGCGACCTGCAACTCGGAACATATCGCACTTCCGTACTACCTCCTTGGCAGAGAGAACCCCTGAGCGGCCGACACGAGGAGGGTGCTTCTGAGGCACGATGCAATGGGCGGCAGGGTCGATGTCCTCTCTGGAAACCACAGAAGTACTACTGTTGAGCGCGATTGTCCAAAGGTGAGAGAGTAGGACATACTGCATGCTTGCGTCATCTCCAACACCACCTCAGTACGAGCGACTTTCATTTAAACCGATTCCTCGCTGCCAATCGTATTCTGCGTTGAGCTTATCAGAAAATGTGCATGACGGGGGTATAGAAGGTGACAGGGGATAGTGTCGCGCCAGTTATTGCGAGCGATGCTGATGAATGATACGTAAATCTCTTGACCTTGGGTCCCGAACGAGTGGCAACTTTGCCGCGGCGCAAGCATGATGTAGGAGTTACCAAGGGCTACTATACATCGATGCCACCGAGCACGCGCATACTCTCTTCATGGAAGGGACGGTAAATGTTGGACGTGCATTGGACAGGCCCGATAATATGAGGGGCCGTTTGTACAAATATTGATTTCGCACGCACACACCCCGCGCGCACACACACGCGACGAAAGTCATACAACTTGAAGGTTTCTCCGAAGTCTGAAGAGACTTGCCTTCTAAGGCCCTCCACACTCCCTAGTGGATGTCTAGATGATCTGATGGTTTTCCGAGGGCTTGTCAGACCCCGAAAGGGGTCGCAGGAGAACAAATGCCTGCTGTGGCTGAAGCTCATGTAACGCTCAATGGGCGCCTATTCGACTTGATCTCGACTTGACCAAGTCTAGACGCCCAGCTACAGTGGGTTTGAGCACTTTCCTGCGATTTACGGCCACTCGGGAAGCTACACTCAGATATGACTCAGGAGGGCCAAAAGGTATTTTGGGGAATATTAGTCGGGAAAACTGAGAGAAGAGGACGGAGGCAAGGGTGTGTGTGCGCGCAGAATGCGTGTGTGCGTGTGCGCGCAGTGCGTGCGCGCTATAATCAATAAAGGTACAAAACGTCCATCATAGTGTATTAAACTAACTCGCGCAGACTCTGGCCATCTCGGTAGTGGGAAGAGGGTGTTGCGCTAATCACAACGCATCCCCACTGGATTTCCGCGCCCTACATTGCAACAGCCATGAGTCGTCTGGAAGATTGCGCGAGCGCAGCAGTAGTACTCACTGGCAATATGCGGAATAGGCTTTCCTCGCAGCTTCTGCATCCTTGTACAACACATCCAGCAACATGGCATCCTCTGGGGTTGAACCAGGCTCGCGCTCAAAGGGAGGCACGTCGGGAAATTCGGAGCCCTGAGCGGCCGTGGCCTCGAGGCCTCTAAGAATGACGCTCTTCCACGACTGCCATGTTGGCGTGTCGGGTGGAAGCAGGTCATTGAGAATAGCACGTATCACCTCGGGCTCGATGACCTTGTCTTGGAAGGCAGACAGCACGAGAAGGACGAAGACGACCGCTGTCGTCCTCGTGCCCAAGATGAATCGGTACATCGGGGGCTTCTTGAGGATCCTGTCGACAAGAATATGCTGTTGTAGGCTGGTACCATTGATCGGGGAGGCGTATAATAGGCACCAACTACACCCCCATGAGATTGCAAGTGAGCACAAGAACATGATCTGTCCAAAGACACTCCCTTGGGGCACCGCTAGCAGTTGGACAAGGAATTGGCATGCGAGAAACATGCAGGACCAGCCAATAGCCCGAATCGAGCGACCATCGTATCTGAGGGTGAATCCGCCTCTGGTGATCGTGTTCACCATGGATTCCGTTCCCCGAACAATGACAATCTGACTGCTATCGTCGAGAATGCCGTTCGCGGGAGGTGCCCCCGAGGCAGGTTGGGGATGGGTGAAGATAAGTTCTCCCCAGCCAATTGCGAGGCACGAGAGACCGTTCGCCAACATACCCAAGGCAATCATGCTGGCCACGAGGTTATCGCCAGCAAATGTGCATGTTAAAGCCGTGGCGACTGATGACAGGATGGGGATGAGGGAGAGAAGGGTAGTAACCTTGAAGTCCGGCAGCCGCCCTTCGCGGAGCTCTTCAAACCAAAGTGGGACCTCTTGACGGAGCTCGGCGATGGTGACTGAGACTGGAGACGTCACCCTGGTATCTTCATCATCCCAAGTTTCTAACGGGAGGGTCTTGCAGTGCTCAGCAAACAGGTACGCCATATGACCTGTCTTGGCCATGATGGTCTCAGAGTGGAGGCCTCGGTACCTGGGACCGATCCCGCCATCGAGTTCGAAAAGAGAGGCAAAATTAGGCGCATGGGGGGGCCCAGGGAAGAGGCTGGAGTGCTGGCCGAAGCGCTTCGCAATCTCGTAACTCCCAGGGGAGTTGTACCAGCCCAGCCACCTCCGTGCTTTGTAGATGTGCATAGTGGCCATTGCGGAGACAGCAACGTCGCCGCCAAGAAAACCTGCAACGCCGGATATGTCGAGGTTGATATGGGAATTGTGAAGGGGGATGCGATCGTCAGGGATGACCATATTCAAGAGCAGCGTGACGGTGGGGTGGCGAAGTTTCGTCGCGTAGGAAGATATGAAGAGAGGACGTGCGAAAGGAGGTAGTGAAGGCGGCGGCGCGAAAGCGTTGGCAATGGATGTAGGCAGCGATGGCTCACGGAGGAGGGGATTTGAAGGAGACTGTCCGCCCGGACGAGTCTCAAGTTGCTGTAGATCGGCAATGCAAGTCAATAGCGCCCCAGCGCGTGCAGAGAGCCCTTCAACGTGAGCGCGCCGCTGTCACTCCAGTCCACAATGCAGTCTGTCGCGCACGACGTTCCCCGCTACCAGCCGCTGCTAATCGATGTCTTCCTTTGTCCGCATTACACAGACGTCCCACTGTCTGCCAGATAGAGGTCAAGACGACGTCTACCATTGTTCCGCGAGGAGCCGTCCCTGGCAGAAAGAACCCCTGAGCAGCTGACACGAGGAGGGTGTAAGGCACGATGCAATGGGCGGCAGTGTCGATATCCTTTCTCGAATCCGCAGAAGTATTGAGCGCGATTATGCGACTGTGCAGGAGAATGCTGGGACACATCGCACTTGCGTCAACTTCAATACGGCCTGAGTACGAGCGACGTACGTTGTCTTCGAGCCAACAGCCGCGATACGCTGCCAGTCAGCGTGCATTGAGCTCACTAGCAAAAGTGCATGTATGATAGTAGGCGGTGTCGTGCGAGTTAATACAGCGATAATCTCGGCATCGGGCCCCGACCGAGCAGTGCGCCGCAATCCTCACTCTCCCGGGAGTTTCTAAGGATTAGTTAACATCGATGCCACCACGAGTATGCGAAGGCCCACCCGTGACCTCACATGCGGATAAGCTCATCGCATCATGGAAGGGACGGCGAACGTTGGACGTACCTTGGGCGTGCCCCATGAGGCCTACTATAGGGAGGCCTGAGGCAGAGACGGTGCCGGGATGGAATAGGGGTTTACTCGCCGGGAGGCAGACCTTGTCTCCAAACTATATGTCGAGCAGCCTCGTACCATCAGATCTGGCAGTACTGGGTACTTTCGTGGATAGACGCGTGAGATCGTCGCATCTGAGCATGTACTGCAAGCAAGTACATAACACAGCATACGTGTGATGAGAACAAAGTGCGGGGAGTGTTCGAACGAGAAGATAGAGAGCAATATGGATCCGCGCAGCGAGTGTACGATTGCAAGACGAAAGAAGACGACACACGGGCGCTACGCACGCCACTGTCGGATATCGACTTTCGGTGCGTAGCTGACCCCACTTCCCTCAGCCTGGTTTCATTGGCAAGCCTAAATTACCCCATTCACATGATTACCATATAGAGGACAAGATAGTACAAGGGTATGATGCAGCAGTAGCTTACTGCGCACAACAGCGACGGGTCCAGCGCACAGTAAATAATCGGATACATCAGAGTCAGGACGTAGCACTACAACTCGAGCCATATTGACAACCATGGGGATCTCTCATACACTCACGTTCAAAAGCAAGGTCACTGTCTAGAGATGAGTCAAAAAGAGATAGCACGATCTGAGACACAAGTCACACGTCCATGCACATGTTCCGATTGACAGTCTTTCCAGTCGACGAGAAGCTCCTTTGACGTTTTCTATATATGCTGGTGAGACGGCGTAGCATAGAGGACGGTATAGTGCAGAACGAACTATATGTGTTCGCCAATTGATCAGTACTTCGCAGTAGCAAATTGGGCGAAGCCTGCGACTGCAGCCTGCGCATCCCCAAAGAGTGTCTTGAGCAGTTTGCTTTCATCGGCGTTGAAACCGCTGGTCTGGACACCGACAAAGTCCGGTGTCTCATCTCGCAATTTCTGGGCAACGGTTTGCCTCCAGAAGCGCCACACGGGTGTGTTGTTGGGAAGGAGAAGTGCGAGTTGTTCTTCCACGTTCGTCGGCTTCAACATCTGCATGAGGAAGACTGCGGCCGTGGTACGAGTACCCAGACTATAGCGCTCCATCGTGGGGGCTTTGAGCAGGTCCTCCAAAACGAGGCGCTTCCACGCGATCTCCTCTTGACGAGCAACATATGCGTTGTAAACCCATGCGACCACCATAGTCAGGAGGAAAATACACCGGCCGATGAACGTTCCTTGAGGAACAAGGAGGAGCTGTATGAGACATTGCGCGCTGAGGAATTGGCCACAAGACTGCGTCCAAGTAAGGGTCGGCTTGTTCTTGTAGCGGAGAGTAAAGCGTCCACGCGTCACGGACGCAACAGCACCCTCTGAACCCTTGAGGACAATGATTTCGTTCCCCGCTTCCAGGTATCCATCACCTGCAGGAACCCCGGGTGTAGTAAGAGGTCGAGTGAACGTGAGGTCGCCCTGTCGGAGAGCAACAGAAGACACGCCGCCAGCCACCATACCGAGGATGATCATACTGAATGTGGTCCAGTCTCCGATGACACCGCACGCAGCGGCTCCGGCGGCGCTCGCGGCGATGGGTATGATGACAGGAGCATTCACTCTAGGAGCAGGGTGGACTTCGCTGTCGGGGGCATCCGGGAGCCGAACGACGGTGATAGAGGAGGGAGTGGTAGAGCGTCCTGCAATCGTTTTGATCGCCATTTGCCTGGAATGTTCAAGGAGGATATTGGCAAGAGGCCCTGTCGTCGGGATGATCGAGCCAGAGAAAGCACCAATATACTTTGGGCCGCTCCTGAGTGGGAGGCTGGAAGCGAGAGCAGCAGGGTCGACGCTGGCATGTGGACCATCGAATACATCGGACTTGCTCAACGCGACAAGCGCTTTCCCTGCACCGTAGCTTCCTGGGGAGTTATAGAGAGCGGGCAACGACTTGCGTCCCAAGGAGTACGACGTGGATGTGGCACTGAGGAGTTCCTCACTGCCGACAAAGCCTAGTAGCGAGCTTGTCAAAAGCGTGCTAGCCATGAGGTTTGCTGCGGCTGATGCAGGGGGTAATAAAGGCAAGGACAGAGGTAGACGGGTGCAGACAAGGGTCGCGAGATGCTGAAGTGAACAATATGTAACAAACTATTAGATTTGACGGTGGGCGAAGAGAGATGGCTGCGCCTTACCGCAGGCGGTATCCTTGTCAGTGCAGGGAGTGAGGGGAGAGGTGTGGGAACACGAGAGTGGCGGTGGCAGGAGGGAAGACTGTAAGTTGGTTGGTGGAGGAGCAGGGAGTCTTATACATGGTCCAAACCGATTGGGTTCATTGTGTATGAAGGGCTGTGCATGAGGGAAGCAGCTGACAGGCTGTCGTCCACCCAGCGCTGCACGGCCCATACATCCTGGGAATCGGAATGCACGAAGCACAAAACGTTCCATTTGCGTTCGGTTCTCTCCACACACCTTATCCGTACAGCCCCCGCGAGCGGTTTGTCCTGTTGTCATTCAAGCACGTACGCGGCTGAGTTCTACCAGGACAATTGTGTCAATAGCCCAATAGTGTCAGAAGCGATGCAGAGACATACGGTCACAGCACCGGCACTCACACAACTGATCACCCGCGGCACGAAAGCCGTGCATGCGTGTTCGGAAAGACTCATAAAAGGCTGTCCTCTTCGTTGCCTGTTCCTTATATCCTCAACCCCCTGCCTGTCATATATCTTCCACTACTTCCCTGATTCAGATACATCCATCCGGATTCGCAACCGCCTCCCGCCACAAATGCATCGCTTGGGAGCAGCGCTACCAGCCGTATCGCAGGCCACGGACTTCGATGCGGAGCACCAGCAGCATGAACCTTGTAGGCCGCGGTCCCGATATCGAACTGCGGCTTCTCCGCCCTAGACTAGCCCTCGAGCCGTCTGCCATCGCGATATGCTGCTACACGTCCGCGACGCGAAAGTGCTGGTGGATCCCCCAAGCAAATGGGGAAGGTATGAACCACAGTCATAATGTCCCATAGATTCGCTTCGCCTCGCATTTCTCCTGCAACATTTGCGTAATCCGGTCTCGCGAACGGGAGCACCGCGACCCCGCTTGCAGAGGTGTATCTGTGTTCCTCCATGCAAGCGACCTCAGCGCCGGATTCTGCAGGGATCCCCTTCTGTTCGTCCGCTGCGCCTCCTTCTCTACACTGGGGACGGAGGCAGGAGAGCTGTCACAGTCGATCAACTGAGGAGCGGGCTAGCGGGGAGGGATGGAAGGGGGTTAAGAGAGTAACCAGTCGTCCCCTGGGAGACTGCTTATGTCGACTGATTCGGTGAGCCATATGCGACAGATGAGGACAGGACGCACCAGGGTCACTCTGCATTGCGACTATGTAATGAACCTTGGTACAGCTGTTTGAAATTTTGAAACCAACTCGTTCACGACGATCAGGAGTGCCTTGTTGTTTAAGAGGGTCTGAGTCTATATGTATATAGTATCCGACGGGAGATACACTGAGGGATGTGTCAGCAGATGCTAAGCAAGATCTCTACTTCCATAGTCCTGAACTGAATACCACAAAACTATGCATACAAGACGTATATTCATACAAATTGGCGCGTACCGATACTTCACGCTTGCGTTTGACGGAGCTTCTCTGCAAGCTCGAAACCTGAGGCTAGATGACTGAGACGTGCATCAATCACGAAACCCTTAGAAGACATATGAGCATTGAGTGGTGTGTGGGATAGACGACAAACCTTCTTCTCATACTCTGCAGCGTTTTGTCGGTCAGAACGACGGGTATGATGGCTATTGTGGAGTACTCACCTTTGAACTCGGCGCTCAACTTGGACAGCTCTACAATACGTGCCGTGATGAACTCTCCGGGGTCGAGCTTTTGAGTAGGCATCTCCAGTTTCTCAGGGAAGGGGACGTCAACGGTAACCAGTTTCATGTTGGCGTTCGTCATCCCTACAATGGGTCAGGAGCTTGTGTAGCGATAGATGGGGGAGCAAGCGAACCTGGATCGCATACTAGGAGAGGCGATGTCTGGATGACACCCCTCGCCTTGAAGCCAGTCTCCTCCTCCAACTCACGAATGGCGGTGTCTTCTGCAGATTCGCCCTCACTGATGAGGCCTGTGAGACGCGGAGATGAATGGCACGGTGACGGGCGAAACTGCCGGATGGCCACACTGACCGGCAGGAAGCTCTGCACAAGTGCAAAGTCTATAAGATGGCATTGACGACAGGGAGATAAGACGAACCAACAACGTAACGGTCGACGGGAGGCCGGAACTGCTCGATGATGATTGTGGACGGAGGAAAAGCACCTGATTCTGAACGGAGCAGGGCGAGAATGGCCACGGCTATATGTGGCGTGCATCAATGAAGTTGTCGCCGAAACACAGACATGGCGGAACTTTACCGTCTATGCCGCCTGAAGAGCGCGTCGGACGTTCTGCGAACTCCCATAGTCGCTAGAGGATGTACGTCATACACATGGTCGGTGGCGACTTGATGAATTGGAAGAGGGCTGCTGAACGCACCTCTTTTCCAGTGGGATCACGGTAAGTGCACTTTTTGAGCTTGACCCATCTGGAACGTGAAAACACGGAGGTCCGGTTAGGACAGGGAGAGTGGTCTGGAAATCAGCCGGAAGCTCACTTGGCCTCGGCGGTGTCGAGATCCTGGACTGCGACGACCTTGGATTCCTGCATGTTGGACGCGAACGAGCTGAGATAGAGCGAGCGTCGGAGAAGAGGTGCACGGCTGAAGGAGGGGATAGAGGAGAGGCGGAGAGGGGACGCTGCGGTAGGGAGGAACTTGGAGGGCATATAGTCGGTGTCGCGGACACGGACGCGGAGTCCGGACGCGGGGCTCCCGTTGCGGTCACGTGTGCGGGGATACATAGTGGCCATCGCCGACTGCGTTCTCCTCCTCCCTCTCGTCCCTCTCGCCTCCATCCCATCGTCCCCCATCAGCTTCTCTATCGCTCACAATGGTCAAGGCAGTCGTTCTCGGTGCTGCAGGTCCGTCTCGTTCATCCACCTTCTCACCTCAATTGCTGATCGGCTACATCAGGCGGCATTGGCCAGCCCTTGTCTCTCCTCCTCAAGAACAACCTCGCAGTCACAGAGGTTTGTATCCCGATGTCGCGCATACATTCTCCTCACGAACCAGTTCACAGTTGAGCCTCTATGATATCGTCAACACACCTGGTGTCGCTGCCGATCTTTCCCACATCTCCACCCCGGCCAAGGTCACAGGCTTCCTCCCTCCGGACGATGGTCTCAAGAAGGCTCTTACTGGTGCTGACGTCGTTGTCATTCCCGCTGGTGTCCCCAGGAAGCCCGGGGTGCGTACCCAATCATGCCTTTGCTCCTTCCGGACCTAACGCGTTCATCTAGATGACGAGGTTAGACCACTTCGACCTGATTACTTTCATCGTACCACCGTTTCGCTGAACTTGTTGCTTTCTGCAGAGATGACCTCTTCAAGGTGAGCTCATGCGCATTACATAACTGCATTCCCGTCTCATGCAGGACAAGATCAACGCTGGTATCGTTCGCGATCTTGCGACCGGCATTGCTACCACTGCTCCCAAAGCATTTGTTTTGGTCATTTCCAACCCCGTCAACTCGACTGTCCCGATAGTCGCCGAAGTCTTCAAGAAGCACGGTGTCTTTGATCCCAAGAGGTACATACCTAGTCCATGTGCCCCTATTTTCACCCTTGACGGTGCCTTCGCAGGATCTTCGGTGTTACCACCCTTGATGTCGTCCGCGCATCCACTTTTGTTGCTGAGATCCTTGGCGACCTCTCCCTTGCACCCAAAGTCGTGGTTCCGGTTGTCGGCGGCCACAGTGGTGTCACTGTGCGTTGTGTTTGCGTATCCAATCGCCATCGTCGGATTGCTGACAACATTCTTGCATAGATCGTTCCTCTTCTCTCGCAATCGTCCCACCCTCTACCATCCGGGTTTGCCCAAGATGAACTCGACAAGTTGACCAACCGCATCCAGTTCGGTGGTGACGAGGTCGTCAAGGCGAAGGATGGCGCAGGCTCTGCTACCCTCTCCATGGCTTACGCAGGTGCCGAGTTCGCCGCCAAGCTCATTCGTGCCGTAAAGGGCGAGAAGGGTATCGTTGCTCCAACATTTGTCAACTTGGCCGCAGACGCACAGGGTGGAGAATCGCTCAAGAAGGAGATCGGCCGTGACCTCGATTACTTCTCGGCCCCCGTCGAGCTCGGCGTACGTAGTCCGCAAAATGCAAGTGGTTGACCTTACTGACGAGGCATTCCCTTTAGCCTGAGGGCGTTGTTGCCATCAAGTCTCTCGGGAAGCTCACTGAGTACGAGTCAAGTCTCGTTCAGAAAGCGATCCCCGACCTTGCGACAAACATTGAGAAGGTACGTGAAAATAGATCATGTGAGGAGGGATCAGTGGTGACTTACCGCCGTCTCTTCGAAGGGTGTCTCCTTCGTCGATTCGTCGAAGCTCTGATCACGTCGTCTGGTTTAGCGGTGAGGAAAGGAAAAGAAGACGAAGACTGCTGTATGATCACGCATAGAATGTATCGCGTGTGCTAGGTTTCTGCCATATGGAAGGCAATGATAACGTGCAGATATGCCCAATATGATACACCCGCGGCGCGGAGAGCTCAGTAACCGCCTCTGTCGTCTGAAATCCGGTGGGAGGCCATCTGCCTCCGCTGTGTATCCTCCAGCTTTGGGCAATTTGATATGCCGTGCCCAAGACCGCCACATACGGGGCATCCTTTGAGAGTTCCTCCCTGAGCGGCGCGCGGATCTTCGATGCTCTGGAGGAACGGCGGTACCCTATCGCGAATTCCAATCAGCACCCTCGGAAAGATCATACTGATCTGGAGGATCAACGCGCGAACGAAAAGGGGTGTCACATACTTTTGTCCTGCTTCCATGAGAAGATACTTGAGATCAAGGAGGGTCTGCTCTGGTGTGTTCATGTTCACGAACGTGGTTGCGATACCGGTCTTGCCACTACGGCCCGTACGACCGATCTGATGAACGTAGTCCTCGATCTCCTTCGGCATAGAAAAAATGATTACGTGCTGGATGTCATTGAAGTCGAGACCTTTGGAAGCAACGCTGGAGGCGACCATAACATCTTTCGCGCCGGACTTGAATGACTTGATGGCATACTGACGTTCCTCCTGGGCTGAAGGGGAGCACCGATTAAGCAGTGGAAAAGGACTCAATGAAATCATGCTTACTTTTCGAACCGTGGATTGCCACTGCCTCGACACCTTTGAGCAACAGATATTCTTGTATGTCTGGAACATGGTCAGTACAATGAGGAAGGGATCGCGGGAGGTATACTGACCATCTACTTCGTTCTTGTTCTCGCTGAAGATGATGACAGGCGGAGGAGTCTTCTGCAGGCACTCCAACAGATAGACCATCTTTGCTTCCTGCTTGACGTATTCGACGACCTGTAGGACATCCAAGTTGGCTGCGCCCGCACGTCCGACGTTGACCAGCACGGGCTTGACCAGGGACTGCTGAGCAAAGTCTTGTATCTTCCTCGGCATGGTAGCCGAGAACAGAAGAGTTTGTCGTTGCCGCTAGGTTGAAGTGAGTCAAAGCAATCTATAGCAAGAAAACGAGCGGGTCAGCATACCTTGAAGAAGCTCATGATGTTCCGTACATCTTCCTCAAATCCCAAGTCAATCATGCGATCAGCCTCGTCCATGCAGAGGTACTTGCAGTTGTCGAACGTGAACCGTTTCTTCTCGAGCATGTCAATGAGTCGACCCGGAGTAGCAACGACAATGTGAAGGCCTTTATTCAAGACGTGGCTCTGTTCACCCATGGAGATACCTCCAATGCACAGGAGCGTGTTTAGGTGCGGATACTTGCCGTCCTTTGCGAGAGCATCTGTCCATGTCAAGACGTTTTCGTACGTCTGGGTGGCGAGCTCGCGGGACGGACAGAGGATGACGCCGACGGGACCCTCGCCGCGGATGAAAGGAAGACGAACTTCCTCTTCCAAGGCAAGCATAATGAGTGGCAGGCAGAAGGCCAGCGTCTTCCCTGAACCAGTGAAGGCAATGCCTATCATATCACGACCAGCGAATCTGGAGTAGTGTTAGAAAGGTATGGGCATTGCTAACCACGAGAACATACGCCGTAGGGATGCCTTGCAACTGAATGGGAGTGGGTTTGGTGATGCGCTTCGATTTGAGGAATTTGACTAAGGCCTCCGGGACTTTCATGTCGGTGAAGTTCTCGATGGGTGGAGGGATGTCATTTCCTTCGACTATGATGTGGTGCTTTTCCCATATTCGTCTGTTCTCTTCTGGTGACCGGTCACGCACAAACTGGGGAGGCCTCCATCTGCATGCCGTATTGGTTGAGATATGGAGCTCGAGAGTGCGATGCGAAGGCCGCGACGTACGAGGATTTCATGGGTTCAGTGTACTGAACGCCCTTGGCCAATTCAAGATCAGAGGCCAGTTTCCTACGGGCAGCGATAGCGGCAAGAATTTCCGCATCCGCCTCCTCTGCCTTCTCGGCGGCGGTCTTCTGCGCATCTGCGAAGAGTGTGAGGAGGGTGGAGGGAAGGGAGCGGGTTCAAGAGCGAGATACCTTCTGCAGCTTTCCTGTGGTGTACTTCCTGCGCCTCCATCAAGAGAGTCCTCTCCTTGCGAGCCTTCTCTCGCCTGCGCTCCTCCTCGCGCTCCTCGTCGTCGCGTTCGTCTTGCTCCTCCTGGAGGCGCTTTGCCTTGTCCTTTTCGGCATTTGCACCCCAAGAGGTCAGCTTTGCGAGTTTTGCCTGACGCCTCTGAGCGACGGGAACATACGGTTCATAGGAGTCATCTTCGTCGTCTAGCTTGTAGACGGGGGAGGGGGAGCGTTGGATACGAGGACGCTTGTAGGCGGGTTCGGACATGGTCGACGACGGTGGCAGCGGCCAAGATGGACTCGAGACTCTGACGCCGGACACAGGCGCTGCCCGGGATGCCGGACCGGACTGCGGGGAGAGGGATGAGATCATTTCCCTTGCGCGTCGTCCATGCGAGCACGACGAGTCCGCCGGCCTGAAATGATGAGCCATGTGCATTATCCAAACATGATCGTCCTCCGTACATCTCTCATCCCACACACGCCCTTTCTCTTTCTTCCCGACCACCATGGCTCACATCGAGTTCGACCCATCAACGCATCCCCATCGCCGCCGTACGCTCGCATTCGTCTTCGTCGCGTTCCCCGGCTGATTGAACTCGTCTGAAGTGAATCCCCTCACCGGCGAGCACGTTCTCGTCTCTCCCCATCGCACAAAGCGGCCATGGCTCGGTCAGACAGAGCCTCCCCAGCAGTCCAATCTCCCAGAGTATGACCCAAAGTGCTATCTCTGTCCCGGAAACACTCGTGCCGGTGGTCAGCAGAATGACTCCTACCAGAACACTATGGTCTTTGAGAACGACTATGCTGCCGTTCTTCCGCCTCCCGGCCCAGCTGCACCTCCCGCTCCTCACCCGCTCCTCACCACCGAGCCTGTTCAGGGTGGATGCGACGTCCTCTGCTTCCATCCCCGCCATGATCTCACTCTCGCCAGACTACCCATCCCCGATATCGAGCGCATCATCCACGAGTGGTCCTCCGTCTACAGAAAGAGAGGCGCTCAGGAAGGCATAGAGTATGTCCAAATATTCGAGGCATGTTCATCTTTGCTCCTTCACCCTCTTAGATATTGACCACATCCACACAGAACAAGGGTGCCATGATGGGTTGTTCCAATCCTCATCCTCACGGCCAAGTCTGGTCGCTCTCTGCCATACCCTCCCTACCAGCGACGGAGCTCACCAACTTGCGCAAATACTCGCTCTCGACACCCTCATCTAACGCACCCAAAGGCCCTCTCGGTCGTCCCTGTCTTCTCTGCGACTACGTCACTTTCGAAGTCAGTGTTGCTCAAGAACAAGGTCGCGTAGTTCTCAAGAACGAACACTGGGTTGCTCTCGTCCCTTGGTGGGCCATCTGGCCATTCGAGGTTATGCGTAAGATTCATGTCACATCTCACTCTATGCTCGTTGTCAGTCTCATGCATTTGTTCAGTCTTGCCATACAAGCGGCACATACCTTCTATCGTTCACCTCACTGCGGACGAGACGACGGCATTTGCGCAGATCCTATCCCAGATCACCGTTCGCTACGACAACCTCTTCTCGTGCTCCTTCGCCTACTCGATGGGTATTCATCAGCGTCCTACTCCGCCCGCGTCCGACGTCGTTTCCGAAGACCAGGACGAAGAGAACGTCGCTCACCTTCACTTGCACTTTGCACCGCCGTTACTTCGCAGTGCCTCTGTTCGCAAATTCCTTGTCGGGTACGGAGACCCAACTTATCATGACCGAGGACATTGTTTGACTCTTGTATCGTGCGCAGATTCGAGCTCATGGCCGAACCCCAGCGCGATCTCACTCCGGAGCAAGCGGCGCAGAAGCTCAGGGCTCTGCCGGACGTACACTACCTCAATGCCCCAGAGACTTCCGACGCAGTCGCTGCTCCGGCAGCTGTAGACGCAACCAACAACTAGCGATGCGCATTGCAATGACCACGATAGAAGCAGCAGATGGACCGAATGTACCCATATGATAAGAAAATGTACAAGCACGTCGATGCAAAGCCCATATTCGACGCGGGGCATTTCAATGATGTGCCTTCTTCGCTCGTTCGATATGTGCGCGTAACTTCTGCTGCTTGTCCCGCAACGATGCCTTCTTCTTACTCCGAACGGCACCACTGGCGAGAATCATCATCAGTGGCTTGTTGCGCGCCTTTTCCCTGTTGGTGGAACTGCTCGGTGCCGCCTTGTTCTTCTTCCCCTTCAGGGAGCCGAACTTCTCGCGACCTTCGCGACCCTTTTCGATGGAGGCTATACGCTCGGCATAGTCTGCTTTCGCCTTCTTGCGTGGTCCGAGGATGTCGTTCTCGGAGATGAACGTGTCTGCGAGGTTGCCGTCTGACGATGCAAGGAGAGTTTTCTTCTGAGACTCGAGCGTGGCGAGCTTGCGCTTGGCAGCGCTGCCTCCGCCCTTCTCTACTGCTTCAGCAGCAGCTTTGAGACGGAGGTCATTGAGAAGAGCGAAGTCGGCTGGTGTGAGAATCTGCGGGGGACACTATCGGTAAGGCGAAACGCAGTAGATACTACTCGCGCATACCTTGGTGGTTGCCAATGTCGATATCCGCTTCGCAGCTTCCTCTGCTGCCGCCTCGTTGTGGTCATCGTCATCATCGTTCGCCTTGGCCTTACCCTTGGCCTTGGGTTTCTTCGATTGTTTATCGTCTTCGTCCTCACTATCGCTGATATCGAGATCTTCGTCGCTGTCAGAGTTGACGCTGATCCATCCGTCAGACGATTCATCCGACGAGTCCGTCTCCACGTCCCAGCCCTCCCAGGCAGCAGCGTCGTCCTCTTCACCTTCCTCGCCAGAGGCGACCCCATCCTCTTCGCGTAACTTCTTGAGGTGGTCCTCCAGTAGCTGATCATACGTGACTCAGCGGCTGGATAGGCAACGCAACGTGCAGAATGACTTACCACCAAGCCCTCGATGTCGACAGCGGCATCAGCGGTGTGGCCGAACGGCAACGGCTGACTGCCTTTCGCAATGCCCATGCTCGCGTCCTTGCCTCGCTCTCTTCTCTTCAGCATACCGGGGTTGACCTCTCGGAATAACTGCAGCAGTCCGCGAGCAGCAGCGGTGACAGCCTTGTCGCGACTCTTCCTGTACTCGATGAGGTCTCCAAGCAAGTCCTCCTCCATCGCCCACGGCTGTCTCCTGCACACCTCGCGAATCGAGTTGATGCCGGCAGCAATCACTTCGCTGCCAACTCCGGGGTGCACGAACTCTTGCGCGATCTTTCTCACTACAGGGGTAAGTGCGTCCGGAGGCGTATACTCGTGCACGGACTGGGCGAGGGCGACGAGGATGGCAGGAATGCGGAGCTGATGGTATGTGAGGTACTTCATGATGTAAGTGTAGAAGCCGAGAACGCAGAGCTTGTGTCCGCCCATGACGCGGGAGAGAAGCTGCATAATGAGGATTTTGTGGTCGAGGGAGAAGCGCTTGTCATATTTGTTGAGGATATCGTACAGCTTCTCGCCGAACGTCTGCGGGTCGTTGAGTAGCTGGATGGCGGGGAAGTTAGTGTTCAACGCTTCGGCTTTCTTCTTTTGCTTCTGTAGAATACTATGGGCAAACCGGAAGTATAATCAAGACTAGACCACCTACGGCCTTGACCGATTTCGCGATCTTCTGAAGCTTCTTGTCACCACTGCGAGTCTTCTTGTTGATCTCACGCCGATGCTGAAGAGCCTTGACATCGGGCATCTAGCAAAGAAAGGCCGGCTGAGCAGAGGCTAACGTCAGATGAGAAGAGCGAACGCACATCCTCGTCCTCATCATCGCTATCTTCCTTCTCTTCATCGCTTCCCAGGAAGAAATGTAGAGAGGCGCTCTGTACTTTGGTCACTGGATGGAAGCATCCGAGGGCGATGATGGACACCGTTTTGGCGTCGTTCCTGCGTGAACATGAGATGCCGGCTTGAGAGATGAACAGCAGGCGAACGCACCAGATGCCCTTCCGCCAGAGCTCTTTGGTGAGGACTACTGCCCACATTGCCTCGTCACCGTTGTTTGCGGAGGGAGATGAGCCTGCTGCCGCCCTGAGCTTGCCCTTGTCTCCGACGACCTCTGCATCCATGCCTCGTTCAACCATGCCAAACAACATGGCTTGCACCGCACGATTCAGCTTGTGGTTTTTGGTACGGAGATTGGCGGTGCGTATGTCGGAGAGAATGGTACGGCGTATGAATGCACGGAGGGAGGATGATGTAGTGCGGGGAAGGAGGGGGAAAAGAGTTTGGAGGAGGCTGAAGATAGGCAGGTTCAGGGAGAGAACGAGGGCACAGTGGGGCAGGCAAGGGACATACGTTATGGAAGTAATGACGTCCTTGTTACGCAACATGACCAAGTTCTGGACGAGAGACTTGCGGGTATCTGGCGAGAGCGTACCATAGCTCTCAAGGAGCAGAGAGGAGATCTGAGAAGGGAAATCCGCCGTCTCCTTGGGATAGCATTGGGAGACCTGATGTACGGCATTTAAGATCATAATGAATTGTGGTTGCTGACTGACTGACCTGTGCGATGAAGGAAACAAGTTCCCTGAAATGCTGAGCATTTTCGTCTGGGTTGATCTGGAATATTTGGCGGATGCTGCTGTAGTGGTTCCACTGCTGGAGAAATTCCTCCTTGTATGCGGGAGGGTCACGTTTTATGAGATTCTGAAGCTGAGGAAGATTGGATGTGAGGAGTACGCCGCGACCCATGGCGAAGGCGGATGATGAGGGGAAGAGAGAGGACCGGGCGTTGCTCGAGTCTCGCTCGTAGCGGCGAGTCGACCCAAGCGGGCGCTTGCAGAAAATGTGAGGAGTTACCCGGAGTCTCCGGGCCGTACATCCGACTGGTGTGGACGCTGGACTGGGCAGAGTGCTCGACCTGCGCTCTCGTCCACATCGTTCTATCCACGATGAGCTCTCTTCAGTTCTGGAAACCTGGCACAGCTGGCCCCGGCAGCAACTTGGACAGGGCAACAGAGACAGAAGACGTCGTCGCCCCCAGTGCTCCCTCCTCTTCTGCCCTCTCGCTTCAAGCAGCTAGGGAACGTCTTCCGATCTTCAAGCACAGCACGTCTCCACTCTATTCTGCATGAGCTCCTCGCCGACTCGTAACCATCTACAGGACAGAAGCTCCTGTATGCCATCGAGAACCACGGCGTCGTCATCCTCGTCGGTCAGACTGGCAGTGGCAAGACAACCCGTACGTCATGTTTCTCCCTCTCTATCTCCTACTTGGACCAACGCAGTCATACAGAGTTGCCCCAATACCTCTATGAGGCGGGATGGGCTGCGGAAGGTAACATCATTGCTTGCACACAACCCAGGCGAGTCGCAGCTACGTCCGTGGCCGGCCGTGTTGCTGCAGAAGTCGGCACAACTCTTGGCGACGAGGTCCGTACGCTCTCGTCACGTCTCGGGCTGTACCCTCATACTCTCTTCAGGTCGGTTACACGATCCGCTTCGAAGATGTTAGCGACAAAGAACGCACACGCATCCTGTACATGACTGACGGTATGCTCTTCCGCGAGACCCTAGTCGACCCTCTACTTAGCCGTTACAGCGTCATTATGGTTCGTCCATTTGGTATACGCACGTCGATCGTGTGCTCACAAAAGGCCAATCCTCCCAGATTGATGAAGCCCATGAGCGGAGCGTGTATACCGACTTGCTCCTGGGTGTTCTCAAGAAGTACGCCTGTTCGATTGACTCGAACTTTCAAACCGTAATGTGCTCACTCAAGGATCCGCCGGAAACGCCCTTCTCTTCGTCTCGTAGTCTCTTCCGCTACACTCGATGCCACTGCCTTCCTCGACTACTTCCTCTCAGGTAACAGCCCGGACGAGGCGACGATCGTCAGCCTTGAAGGCCGTGCCTTCCCCGTCCAAATAGCATACCTCCAAGAGCCTGTTCCAGACTATGTGCAGAAAGCCGCGGAGGTTGTCTGGGGTATTCATTTGCAGGTCAGCTCTATCTCCTGTAACACTCCTGCAGAACCTAACGTGCACTTCCTTGCAGCAAACACCGGGTGACATTCTAGTCTTCTTGAGTGGTCGTGAAGAGATAGACCGTTGTTTGGAGATCCTATCCGAGATGTTGCCTACGTACGTTCGCCTCTTCGATGAGTTCATCTTGCTGCTGATGACATATCACAGGCTTCCGCGGCACGCCAAACGCATGTCGCTACTTGCGCTTCACGCCGGGCTGACTACCGACGAGCAGCTCCGAGTTTTCGAACCACCCGAGCGAGGTAGCAGGAAGGTCATCATTGCTACCAACATTGCGGAGGTACAGCGTTATCTTGAATGGTAGTGTACGCTGCTAACGTTCTATACATGGGCTAAGGCTAGCGTAACTATTGATGGAATCAAGTTCGTCATAGACTCGGGTTTTGCCAAGGTATGCTCTTAATATTGGGAACGATCCACTGCAGTTGATTTACAGCCTGCAGATACGCACCTATAACCCATCAACTGCGATGTCATCTTTGTCCACCGCGCCCATATCACAAGCATCTGCAACTCAACGAGCAGGTCGTGCGGGCCGCACCTCGCCTGGCTTCTGCTATCGTCTATATACAGAGCGCGCCTTCGACCAGTTACGACAGACGACGCCGCCGGAGATTACTCGAACCGATCTCACAACCCCTATCATCCAGCTCAAGTCACTAGGAATCGACGATCTTATGAAGTTCGAGTGGGTTTCGTCCCCACCCGCTGAGAGCGTCCTCCGCGCACTGGAGGGGTTAGTTAACGCCGGCATGATCGGTGAGGATGGACGATTGACGGTTGTGGGCGAGAAAGTGGCAGAATGCCCTGTGGAAGTCAATATCGCTCGAATGGTAAGCCACTCGTTTTCATGCGGAACAGTCTGACTGTTGACACAATTGCAGCTGTTCTCGTCAAAGGACTACAAGTGCGGCGAGGAGATTCTGACAATCGCAGCTATGACCACCATCCAGGTACGCGGATTGTGCAACGGCATTGTGATGAGGTACTCAGTCTCTGTGTAGGACGTTTTCATCATTCCTGAAGGTGCTCCTGGTGCCCTCGCGGAACTTGAGCGTAGGAAGTTCACTGCGGAAGAGGGGGTAAGCTCTGTCGCCATTCTTCTGTAGTGCATTGTGGATAACTAATGGCCTTGCACAGGACCATCTTACACTACTAAACGGTACGCTCATATTACTTTTAGCCAATTGCACATATCGACTCTTTGCAGCATACAATGCGTTCGTGAGGTACGGACGCTCCTCGTCGTGGTGCAAATCTCATGCACTTTCGTTCCGTGCAATGTCTCGCGCTGTCTCGATTCGCTCGCAATTGAAGAAATATATGCAACGCTTCGGATTGCCACTAGAGAGTTGCGAAGGAGATGCCAAACGTCTTAGGAAGTGCTTGGTTACCGGATACTGGCGCAATGTTGCACGTTGGACAGCCGATGGTACCTATCGAGCCGTCCGGGGCGACACGGTGAGTGATATGTCTCGTCTGTTCAGAACGATCTCTGAAGGTTGACTTGTTGTCAGGTTCTCCACGTTCACCCGCATTCTGTGCTATTCACCAGGAAGCCTCGGTCAGGCTGGGTCATCTTCCACGAGATGGAGGAGACGAAGAAAACTCAGTGAGCTCGCCATCCTTGTGTGATGTTACCCTTCCGTCCACTCACGCGGACTACCCATCCCATAGGATCCGCATTCTGACAGAGATAGAACCCGACTGGTGCGTCGGGTTTATATTACATCTACCTATGCGTGTGGCTCACGGTTGCACAGGTTACTGGAGCATGGGCACAAATATCACGATAAACGGTCGGGAGTCAGCGTGGCTTCTCAGTAGAGTGTTTGTGAATTGGCGCCACATACTTGACGAAGCAGGACGTAGGATAGCTGATAAGTTCATTTGGAGTTGCAACAAATTGCCCTGTTGAGGGCATTCCCAAGTGAACGACCAATGAGACCGATGACGAAAGTATGTATCAATAATACAGTGATACGCCGAGCCCGAAGGAAGAGGCGAAGAGGGAATCCTCGGTATTATACAGCTGCTTTCGCCTTCGTCTTGCCTTTCAATTTGATCCCAAGGGCATTCTTCCCTTCTACTTTCTTCTTCTTAACTGGAGGGGCACCGATAGATGACTTCACAGAGAGAAGAGCTCGGGCAGATTCCGGCAGGAGACTCTGCAGGTCAGGTTCTTCCGCGCCTGCCTTCCGCTTGACCGTGATAATGGTCTCGGATGCATCACCACTTTGACTCGACCCTGCCCCATTAGAAGAAGAGGGGCCAGGAGCGGGGACTTTGGCAAAGACTTCTCGCACCAGTTTCTCGTCCTCTTCCTCAGCAAGCTTCCGCTCCTTATCCTCCTCCGTCTCAATCTCCTCGATGCCTATTCGCTCGAGCAGGTCGACGGACTGGCCGAGGCGCTCATTGCGCGCATTGCGCGCGCGGATGTCCTGGAGGGCGTCGAGGATGTCCATCTCGCGTTTCGAGTCGACGGTGCGGTTCTCGAGGGCTTTCATGGGGTTGTTCTCCTCCTCTTCGAGCTTCGCTAACCTGTCCTCTTCTTCTACCGCCTTCTCTTCCCGCCAAGGCTCAAAATTGCGAGAGGCACCATGTTCGGCGGCGTAGTCAGTGTTCTTGGGGTCGGTCTTGAACGTGATCTCGGCGGAACATAGTGTGCTGCGTACTTGTGATTAGGCATGCTCTATAGCATTCGGAGCACAACATGCTCACCATTTGATGTAGAAACGGAAGATCTTGATGCCATAATAATCTTCACCCTCGACTGTCTCCTTCCGTGCGTTGAATTTCTTGCCCTTGTATATGTATTCGCCACACGTGTTACAACGCCTGGAAGGAGTCAGATATGCAGTTGTGAGTATAGATACATCGGAGACGTACATGGAAAACGGGGCCATGAGACGAACAACTTGTTGGGAATTCTTGGGTTGCCTCCGACGAGGAATAAGAGACGGATCAAAATCCGGGGGGAAGTACTTGTTCAGGACTGAAAGACGGGTTAGGACGATCAAGTGTGCATGTCCAATTTCCACGCATACCTTTACGTTCAGACATCTCGTACTAGTGCGGATGGGGGACAGCGCAAGAGGACAGTGAATAGAGGAGGAGTTGGTAAGAGGAAGACTGTGTGTACAGCACTGGCTGTGGCAGCCAGAACGCCTTGCTTTGTCAGCAGCATTGACCATATACAGTATGTTCATGATTGCGGCCGCTCTCGAGTATAGTGAGAAAAACGGAGAAGAACGAGGAGCAGCGATCGACAACAAGATGAACATTAACGACAGCAAGGGGGAATACGACGTACATATTGATACATGGGTATATATCCATCAGGCAGCAACAGCCCCAGTGGTCGCAGCGGGAGCCTCACTCGTTGCCCCAGCAGGCGTACCATCCTTCTTCTCCGGTTTCTCAGTCGTGGGGGATGTTACACCTCCTCCACGACCCCTTCCCCGACCCGCTCCGCGGCTGCCACCACGGACAGCGCCACGGATGTTGATAGACGGCTGAGGCTTCTTCTCGCCGTCTTCTGCGCCCTCTTCTCTCTTGGGCTTGTTCCACTCCCGCGCAGGTTTTCCAGAGTCCCACTCACGGCTCTGAATCTACGGAAATGGGCAAAATGTCGGTAAGGTCTGGGGGAGGACATACCTTGTCCAGCTTGCGGCGAGCGTTCTGCTCGCGGGCCTTGTCTACGCTCTCCTGGACCTTCTTCTGCTTAGCTACCTTAGCACGCTCTGCTTCCTGCTTCTTCTTGTACTCATCCTCGTCTGCTTGTACATCCTACGCGCGCGGAATGAGTTGGACAAGTGTGGTCGCGGGCATCAATATGTCCGTACCAGTCGCCGCTGCTTGATCTTCTCGTTCTGTTCGCGAATGCGGACCATGCGCTCTGCAAGCTCCTCCTCGCTTGGCTTCTCCTGATGGGCTGTCAAGACAAGATGGGGAGGAAGGCAAGAGCGAGTACGCACCCGCTGCGCCCCGCCGGTCTTGACACGATCGGGGTTCACATATGGCTTCTTCTTGTCCCTGGAGTCCTTCTTCGCGTCGGTGCCATCTTCCTTTGCGTCTCCTTCAGACTTTGAGTCTGTGACGACGGGCGACTTGGACGCGTCTTCGGGAGGAGAAGGATCCTGTGTCGCCGACTTGGCTGGATCGTCGGAAATCTTGAGGGCGTCGAGGTCGAGGCCTAAGGAGTTCAAAGACTGTTCAGGTGGTGGATTGTCGGACATGAATGGGACGTATGGGACGGTCTGCCTCGAATCGAGGTGCAGAGGGAGAAGAAGAAAGAAAGAGAGACAGACTGGGACGAGACTTGGCGAGACGCGAGCAGTCACGGGCGCTGCCGACGGGTGACTTCATCGAACGAGCTGCGAGCGATTGAGGTGAGAGATATAAGGCCGTCCCCAGCCATCCGCACTCATCGATCCCTCTCTCTCTCCCAGCCATGTCCATCGCAAACAAGCTCTCCATTACCGACCTCGACCTCAAGGGCAAGCGCGTCCTCATCCGTGTGGACTTCAATGTCCCCATGGCCGATGGCAAGGTCACCAACCCCGCCGTGCGTACGATCTCGTCTTCATGAACATCTATCCGACTCACATCCGTCTATACAGCGTATCGTAGCCGCACTCCCGACCATCAAGTACGCCATCGACAATGGTGTGTATGCCCTCTCCGTTCCCGAACGCACAACAACCTCACCATACACCCAGGTGCTGCAAAGGTCATCCTCATGTCCCACCTCGGCCGTCCCGACGGCAAGGTAAACCCCAAGTACTCCCTCGAGCCAGTTTCCAAGGAGCTTGAGAAGCACCTCGGCAAGTCCGTCATCTTCGTCAACGAATGTGTCGGCCCCGACGTCGAAAAGACCGTCGCCGAAGCTCCGGAGGGCTCCGTAATCCTGCTCGAGAACCTCCGCTTCCACATCGAAGAAGAGGGCTCGAGCAAGGACAAGGATGGTAAGAAGACCAAGGCCGATCCCGCCAAGGTCGCCGAGTTCCGCGAGGGCTTGACCAAGCTCGGCGATGTCTATGTCAACGACGCGTTCGGTACTGCCCACCGCGCCCACTCCAGTATGGTCGGCGTCAAGCTCTCCCAACGCGCCGCCGGTTTCCTCATGAAGAAGGAACTTGACTACTTTGCTAAGGCACTTGAGCACCCCGAGCGTCCCTTCCTTGCCATCCTCGGTGGTGCCAAGGTGTCCGACAAGATTCAACTGATCGAGAACATGCTCGACAAGGTATCTTGCATCTCCTCCACTGTTGCGAGCGATCTACAAGCCATGTGTACAGGTCAACTCGCTCATCATCTGCGGTGGAATGGCCTTCACCTTTAAAAAGACGCTCGAGAACGTCAAGGTATTCCATGAATTGATGTGATTGGCGTCATTCGCGAGGCTTACAAGATGGTCCGCAGATTGGACAGTCGCTGTTCGACGCGCCTGGATCCGAAAAGGTTGCTGCACTTATCGAGAAGGCCAAACAGCGTGGTATCAAGATTGTGTTCCCTGTGGACTACGTGACTGCCGACAAGTTCGACAAGGACGCGAAGGTGAGCTCAAATCACATGTTCGTGGTATAGCGTTGAGAGCGCTTCCCCAAATAGACCGGTCATGCCACCGACGCGGAGGGTATTCCCGATGACTGGATGGGTCTCGACGCGGGCCCGAAGAGTCGTGAGCTGTTCCGCGAGACTGTGCTGGAGTCGAAGACGATCCTTTGGAACGGGTGAGCGATGCTTTACGTGCTCTGAGACGCAGATGCGTTCCTAACGCGGCAGCCAGTCCTCCTGGAGTGTTTGAGTTCCCTGCGTTCGCGGCTTCGTCAAAGGCGCTCCTCGATGCCACCATTGAGGCTGCGCAGAAGGGCGCTACCGTGATTGTGGGTGGTGGTGACACTGCGACTGTCGTCGCCAACTATGGTGCCGAAGACAAGCTGAGCCATGTCAGCACCGGTGGCGGAGCGAGTCTTGAGCTGCTTGAGGGCAAGGTGCGTACCAGCCAAAGGGAGTCTGTTCGTATTCGAACTGACCTGTCGTGTAGGTCCTGCCTGGTGTTGCGGAGCTGAGCGAGAAGCAGTGAGTGCTAGGATGATATCAAGGTGCGGGAAGGATTTGAGAAGTCAACTGTTGTATCTGTAATAGGGCTTGGACAGTCAGGCTGTAATTGGTAGAGAGAAACGCATAGAGAGTCTTAGAGACTGAACGTGTGCCACGAGGGTGTGGGTGTTCCTGGATTCCTGGATTACGAAGTAATCCGAGGTTTAGGGGGGAGAAATCACGCTGCAAAGTGACGGTAACATCACGCTCGCGTGCGGGTCACATCAGTCATATCACGGCGTTACACAGAGAAAAAGGAGCAGAAAAGTCACTCTGCAAAGTGACGGTAACATCACGCTTCACGTGTACGTCACATACGTCATATCACGGCGTTACACTCAGAAGGGGGCAAAAGTCACTCTGCAAAGTGACGGTAACATCACACTTTCTTGCATGTCACGGGTGACCGCTATCACTCCGTGACTACCTGAGAGCCCCCGACTGTCACTCTTCGGACTTCACGCTGCCATTTGCCCCCGCGCGTTGAAGGAGGGCGCAAGCCCGACTGATGCGCGCCTCTCGATCGGGCGATTTATTCAGTACAATACCTACGTAATCCAGGTGTGCCCAGCGGCCCTACTATTGGTAGACGACCTGCGGGCCGAGCCGGCGTTGTGGCACTTGCCTGATAAAGGCAGTGGGCGTCTCGGAGAACGGTCATTGAGAATTCGGTCGTGGCACAGACCACTGCACCTCCTCCGCTCACTCCTCGCGCCCGCTCACTTCCCCCGCGCGGCCCCGTCTCTGCCGGTGACTACTAGGTGCTGCCAGAGACAACGCGCCAAGACATCGTCCCATGGCCCCCACTCGTTCTCGTCGTCGCACCGGCAAGGCGCAGAAGACGCCGGACCCTGCTCCCGGCGCTCCTGACGACGATACTCAATCTGTGCCTGCGCAGAACGAAGAGGAGGACAGCAAGGCCGATCAGGCGCAGGACGACAAATGCCCTGCGTGCAAGGACGTGAAGGACGAAGCTGCTGCTCCCCCTGCTGAGAAGGAGAAATGGGTCAGGTGTGACGCATGCAAGGACTGGTTTCATTGGAGGTGTGTTGGCGAGGGAGGCGACCTTGACGCTGTCGACAAGTGGTGCGCATCGTTCTTGATCCATCTCTGTTTCGGCTGAATGGCTTTCTTAGGTTCTGTAGACCATGTCTGGACGCGAACCCTGCTCGAGTGGTGACAATGAAGCCTCCTGCACGCAAGTCCGCTCGGAAGAAGACCCAGCGAGACTATGCAGGGCTCAATTCTGGGCAGGAAGCGGACCCGAGTCGGTGGTTGCGGATGATGGAGGGCAAACCGATCCAGAAGGATCCGTTCAAACGTATGAAAGGGAGCGAGGTCGGGCTGGAGTGGTTGGAGAATGACGAAGACGCGATGAAGGAGCCTATTGTCATCGAGTCCGAGGAGGGCTTGGGAATGAAGATGCCTCCCCGGGAGTTCACTGTGAGGGATGTGGCGGAGGTGATTGGCGAGGACGCGCCTGTCGAGGTCATCGGTATGTTGCGCCATTCGTACATCCGGCAGCATTACCCTTGTGGTTGGCCTAGCTTACATTCATGTGGGCAGACGTCGCCACACAGTCTAATGTGCCCCACTGGACCCTGGGCAAGTGGGCCGAGTACTGGCATACTGAAGCGTCCAAACGAGACAAGATCCGGAACGTTATATCGCTCGAAATATCAGGTACCGACCTCGCCGACAAGGTCCTGCCGCCAAGACTAGTACGGGAGTTGGACTGGGTCGAGAAGTTCTGGCCCAGTACGAAGAAAGGCCGAGGGCACGCGTACCCCAAGGTGCAGCTCTACTGTCTCATGGGTGTCGCAGGTGCTTGGACTGTCAGTCGTTGAGCGTCATGCACACTAGTTCACAGCTGACTCTTGTGGCAGGACTGGCATGTCGACTTTGCTGGTTCCTCGGTGTACTATCACATCCTCCATGGTGCAAAGGTATGTATGGCATAGCAGGTGGCTATGCTTCCTTGACTCTTCGCTGACTCGCAAGCAAGGTCTTCTACTTTATCCGTCCCACACCGTCAAACCTGGCCGCATACGAACGATGGTCGGGGACGGAGGTACAGAATCACGCTTGGCTAGGGGACATGTGCGACGAAGTGTACAAAGTCGAGCTGAGGACAGGGAATACCATGATCATCCCGACAGGATGGATTCATGCCGTTGTGAGTGCACACGCCTGGTTCGATATACCTTCGGCCGTCCTGACCCTTGCACAGTACACGCCGATGGATACACTTGTCTTCGGGGGTAACTTCTTGCATTCGTATAATGTGCCTACACGTATGTCATCGCTGTGTGTACTATCTCCCTTTTGGCTGACGATGCTACCCCAGAATTGCGTGTGCGCGAGATTGAGATCACCACGCATGTACCAAAGAAGTTTAGGTTCCCGTATTTTGTCAAGTAAGCATTTCATCCGACTGCAGCTGAAATCATACTGAACTTCTGTTAGGCTATGCTGGTACGCAGCGGAGAAGTATCTGCGAGATCTCAAGGCCAAGGAGGAGTTCGCACCGAGGGTGTTGGAGGGCATTGAGGCTTTGGCGGAGTTTCTGGTGTCAGAGGCGCGCACGATGGAGCGCGGAACAGAGTCTGCAAAGAGACAAGCCAAAGAGGAAGTACCAGGCGAGCGCATCAAAGATGCTCCTGCACTGGCCAGAGAGCTACGATGGAGAGTTCGCCATGCAGCAGGGTATGGGAGTGACGACGAGGGTCGACCGATCCGAAACGGAAAGAGCAAAGCCTCCGTGAACGGGGAGTCTGCAAGCCATGGGGTGGGGAGTAAGCGCAAGCGGTCGGCGGTGGAGGGGGATGAGGAGAGCAGAGAGCTGTTCCGGAACTTCAAGCGTCGGAGCTGGGAGCGGGTCGAGGAGCGGCCCACGGAGCGGGAGAGCAGGAGGGTGAGGGCACGAAGACCGAGCGGTGAGCAGTGGGCGGAGGAATGGGTGGACGGGAGGGAAAGAGGTGGAGAGGGAGAGGGAGAGGAGGCGGACGTGGAATGGAGACGGGACGTGATTGTCAAGGTGCGACGGACAGAGCGCGGACTGGACCGGCAGGTCGTCGAGAGGGTCGTCGAGCAGTGGGTCTGGCACGGAGGCACCCCGGCCGCACCCTCGCCAGCCGCGGTGGCCAAGACGGAGGGCGATGTGCGCATGGCCGAAGACCACGAGCAGCGTGCAGGCGAGCAGCCACAGGCGGGCGACGAGGATGCGACGATGGGCTCGACAGATGGGCTCGAGCGGAAGGCGATGGTCGCTGTGGACGACGGGTAGACAGATGACTGCTATCGTTATTGCCTCTTCTTGGCTGTATGTATTCTTCAGCGCGAGTCCAGTCCCCACACGAGTCTGAGTTCGAGAGAGACAGGACATGGACGTGGACGTGGACGATGATGAGACCGCGGGCGGGGAGAGAAGCGAGAGAAGGGAGTGGCAGACGCAGACTCTGAGCTGTGCCCCTTGCTCTCTCCCTCTCTGCCGCCGTCCCCTCCCTCCCCCACGACGACCCCGACGACGTCCGTCTCGTCCTCCTCGCTCTCATCAGCTCTGGCCTCCGCCTCCAGCGCATTCGCTCCTTGCTCGAGTCCATGTCGGACCCCCAAGAACAGCATCACTCTCCGCCCCCATCCGATCGTCACTCCCGTCGCCAGGGCCTCCCTCCCAACAGCGACCAGTGGAACAACGCTCCCGCCTCCCCTCAGAACGCGCACCAGGACGATGATGCACCCTCCTACGACGAGCTGTATGGTCCCGACAATGGCCAGCAAAACACTGACCGTGAGCTCCGTCATACCTCTCGCCCGTTAGCATCTCAACCCATCGCCTCCTCTTCCCCTCCCGGTAGTGAACAACCCCCTCATGCGTCACCAAAACCGTTCCGTGCCCGCAGTCCACACACAGATGCACCCAGATCAGTACGGAGAGACGGATGCAGTCCCCCCTCTTCCCTCCCACTTTGATCCAAATGGCCTTGCAGATCAATTCGGTAACATGCACCTCGCCCACCGTGGTCCCCCCGTCCGCGGTCCCCCTCTTGGCGACCCCATTCCCCGTGCCGGAACGTCCATGTCCGTCCGATCCATGCAGTCCATGCAGTCCATGCAGTCTCCCCAACGCATGGCCCCGACCACCACCGGCGGTCTTCCTATGTCTCCAGACCAACATATGCGACGTCAACCCCCCGGCCGCGTGGATCATGCCATGCGTTCCGATTCTGTCCATTCTGGAGGGAGTGGGAACAGTGGGTATACCAGCTTCTACTCTGACGGTCACGATGCAGACACCGACATCACCAGTCTGTACTCGTATGACGACCCTGGCCTTCAGCAGAATCCCCACGCCTACGCTCACGGCCAGATGGACCCCCGTGCCTACCCTCCTCCCCCTCCCCACTGGCAGGGCCATGGTCACCCTCAGTACGCGCCTCCGCCCCAGAACGACTTCAATCCGCTCTATGCCGCCGCCTCAGACGTTCTCGGTATGGGTCCTCCCCCCGGGGGTGCACCGCCTGGTCCGCCCATGCATCCTCAGTATCCACCTGGACCTCCCGTAGGTCCCTATCCTCCTGGACCCTCTCAAGCACCGTACCCCCATCCGGGCCCGTCGCCATCGCCTTACCCTCCTCAACAGAACTATGGTCAGCCTCTCCCGGCCAGTCAGTCTGCTCCCTACCTCCCCCAAGGACCCTACCAGAACGGACCGGGTGGGTATCCCAACGGTTCGCAGACCTCCTTGACGAGAGGTCCTTCGAGTGCTGCGTCCTTCCAAAGTGTACCCCCCATGCCTCCCATGCCGCCTGAAGACTCTGACTTTGAGATGACAAGACCCCGGTTGCAGCGATCAGAAACCACTGCATCCGTGAATCTGCGAACACAGAAGACCAAAGCGATCGATCTCAGCGCTCCGCCGTACACGAAAGAGTACATTGACCAGTACCGGCAGCGCATCAAGGACGACCCGGATCCAGAGGCTCATTTCCAGTACGCCAAGTACCTCATCGATGCTGCAAAGAAGATAGGTGCGGATGCCAAGGATCAGCGAGGACTCAGGAAGTACCGTGATGCACTCATCCAGGAGTCGTTGAAGGTCATCCGGAGGCTCGCAACGCAGGGTCAGCCGTACGACGAAGCCCAGTTCTTCCTAGCCAACTGTCATGGTACTGGTATGCTCGGTTTACAAGTCGACCACGAGCGCGCGTACCACCTGTACCTCCAAGCGGCAAAACAGAACCATCCAGCCGCATGCTACCGAGTTGCTGTCTGTAACGAGATCGGCGCCGGCACGCGTGCTGACCCTCAGCGCGCCGCGGCCTTTTACCGCAAGGCTGCGTCGTTGGGCGACACCGCGGCGATGTACAAACTTGGCGTCATCCTACTACGCGGTTTGCTTAAGCAACAGCCTAACCCGCGAGAAGCGATTGGATGGCTTAGACGAGCTGCAGAGCAGGCGGACGAGGAGAATCCACATGCATTGCACGAACTTGCGATGTTGTACGAGAACCCGAACAACGGTGTCGTTCCACACGATCCCGCGTATGCGAAGGAGCTCTACACGCGTGCTGGGCACCTTGGCTACACTCACTCGCAGTTCAAGCTGGGCCAGGCGTACGAGTATGGGTCGCTGACATGCCCGGTCGATCCTCGACGGTCCATCGCATGGTACACGAAGGCGGCGGAGAAGGGCCACTCGGAGGCGGAGTTGGCGCTGAGCGGGTGGTACTTGACGGGAAGCGAGGGTGTGTTGAAGCAGAGTGATTCGGAGGCGTACCTCTGGGCCAGGAGAGCGGCGAACAAGGGCTTGAGCAAGGCGGAGTACGCTGTGGGTTACTATGCCGAGGTCGGGATCGGTGTGAAGCAGGACATCGAGTTCGCGAAGAGGTGGTACATGCGTGCAGCCGGTCGGTCACTGCTCTTGATGGTGCTTTTGTTGTGTGCTGACATCGCATCGCTCGTCTGCTTGCAGCACAAGGGAACAAGCGGGCGATGAACCGCTTGACGGAGATGAAGCGGAACGGGAACAAGCGGGCAAACATGGCTCGCCCGACGCGTCAGGACGCAAAGGACGAGTGTGTGATTGTGTAGCGATGGGTTGGATGCGGATGCGGAACAGGTCTGGAATCCGCTGTTTGTATGCCTCGCGGTCGCATGGACGTGTTTGTTGGGTACGGCTTGAATCGTTCAGTCCAGTTGGGAGTCGCGGCCGGTGCTGTATTATTTCTTGCGTGGGTGGCGAGCGTTCCTCGGCTTTTGATCTTATCTAATCTCCTCCGCCCCCCATTACGACTGTATCGTACCGTACGCGCCTCAACCGTGGTGTCGTCCATCCTCTTCTAATCCATACCCATATTCTCCTCCCATCTCTCATCTTCCACTCGCCCACAAACAAGACATGGCCGACTCAGAAGTGAGCCCGTGTTCGGCGAGCGATGTGCTGCTGTGCGCGCTGCTGACCGACTGTGGCGGACCGCTGTGCCACACCCGCAGATCTCGCTTCTTGAACATCTCGATACACAGCAGCTCACTTGTCTGAACGAGTCTCCGCAACATACACTCAAGTCCATCGTCGCAGACAGGAAGAAAAATACAGGGAGCGCACACGTTCTCAGTGAAGCGGACGAGCAGTTGTTGCTCAATATCCCCGTACGTTTGTACCGCCACCGCTCAAACCCTCCGAGATTCCTGACAACTTCTACGTCGGGCCCGATCCTTTTGCGCATTGCAGTTCAACCAGACCGTCAAGATACGCTCTATCGCGATCCAAACAGCGAATGTAGCACAAGGGCCGAAGACGATCAAGCTGCTCACGAACCGCCCGTCTCTAACGTTTTCCGACGTGGAGGATGCGGACGACAAGACGTTTTTGCAGGTCATCGAGCTGAGCGAGGAGGACGTGAGGGAGGGCAAGAAAATTCCACTGCGATTCGTGCGATTCCAGTCTGTGACGAGTTTACACGTGAGTGGCTCTCGTACATGATTCCCCTCTGTGCGTCGCCAATGCGGCGCGCGCATACATGTATTGACGAGGACTTCTGGCAGATCTTTGTCGTTTCGAACCAGGGAGGAGAAGACGAGACTCGCATCGACGCGATTGACATCTTTGGGCTGCCTGTCATGTATGTGTTCTGTCGGACCATCAGACAGTATAAGCTCATTTGCTTCACAGGGGCACAAGAGACGTCAGCGGACTGAAGAAGGTCGAGGACGAATGAGTAGGAATATTAGAACAGGGTCCCGTATGACAGTGTAGCCATAGCAGGGTGTATCATGCAGAATTAGCGACGTATTTACGTCCTGTACGCTGGAGTAGCGAGAGTCCTATGGTATTACTTGCCATCGATCTGAAGCCACATGCTCCATCGCCTTCGAGCCTCCTCGTCTCCCTCGAACACCCAATTGACCTTGCGTACCTCCTCGAATCCTTCCTCTATGGTAGGCTCCTCAAAGGTTGATCGGAAACCCGTGAACGCCGAATAAGGTATCAGGTCGCGTTTCGACTAGGTAGCGTCGTCAACAAGCTTGGATATTGCAGGCCAAAAGCAAGCAACATGGCTATGCGTACCTCGGCAGCCAGGGAAGGTGGCAGGTTGTATGCACGATAGAGATTGTTATGCCAGGCGAGCTCGATCGAGCCAGTGAAGTAGAAACACCTTTGATAGTAGCTCAGTTAAGGTGCAGGCACAGCTAGAGCTGCAGTAACGCTACCTGACTGGCACTTTCGATTTCTTGGCCAGGTCAACGTACAGCTTGCGGGTCTTTACATCACGGTTGGTGTTGTCTGCACGCCGGGGTCAGCAAGTACGAAATGAGTGCATGCAGGTCACATACCAACCACCACGCTCTGCTTGTCTTTTAGCGCGTCCGCAGTGGCCTTGACACACTTTTCGCGCGTCTTCAGGGTGTCTTGGTTGATATGTCTGTAGCCGGCGGCGGCAAACTGGGAGCGGAAGAAGGACGACTTCCCTAATGCCGGGTAGCCGACGAAAATGACTAGTTCCGGGGAAGAGGATGCAGGGAGTATTGGCGGATCGGATGGGACTATCCGGGGTTCTGTAGGGGAGTGTCCGCCGTTGAGAGTCGAAGGGAACAGAGGGGAGCAGACCGCGCACCGTGTGCTGGTAGGGAGGAGACATGGAATCCGGGTAAAGTGTAGGCTGCGACAGGAAGACCGAGAAAGTACTCCTGCAAGACATCGTCAGTGCGTTAGCCTGGAAGGCAGGAGGGCGGACAGGTACCTCTGGAGTGTGGAAGGGTATACCGATATTCAGGGCCAGCTTTCTATCGGTGGAGGAATGGTCGCCGGGACGACCGGCAGCGTCACCTACGAAGAAAGACTGGGAGAGGTCTGGAGAATGGCATGAGATGAGAAGGAGGGAGGAAGAAGAGTATGATGAGATACCTATGCGTACATCGTGCTGTGCGAATATGCGCTCGAGTTCGTACCACATACCGGGGATAGGCTTGCGGTAGCCATCTTTCTCTGTAGCAGCAAATATGCGAAACGGGACGTCCGAGATCTTGGAAATGACATAGTTGAAGAGGACGGAAGGGAGAGGGGATTGGCAGTCGTACTCACGGCCGAAGCAATGAGAGGAATCTTCCTTTTCCAGTCGTTGACGAGTGCGGACGTTCGGAGAGCTTGGTTGGTGATGATGACGAGGGAGTAACTAGGAGGGACGTGAGACGAGGAGAGCAGAAGGCTGCGTGAGCCTACCCCTCGGTATGCAGTTGTCTGAGCTTGTTAGGGATGCTGTTACGCCACCATTGGTAGGTGGGAGGGGCGCCTTTTTTGGGAAAGCTGGACTGGATGAGGCAGCCATCGAGGTCAAATGCGGCGACCTTTGGGACGCTTGGGGGTTGACCGTTGACACCGTGGAGGCAGGTGCGTTTGGGGCCGAGGGAAGGAGAGATCCAGCGGAAGGTAGATGACTCGTCGGAGGATGCACCGGGCTTGTTGAAGAGAGGAAAGACTGAGAGAGGGCAGGTTAGAGTGGCGTACGGACCGGAGAGTGGAACGAACGTTTCTGGGACTTGGCCGGGGGCGGGGAGAGGTCGAGACTGGCAGCGGCGGCAGAGCGTTTGTTGGAGTCTGGCAAGTAACGGGCGGTGATGAGCGACGGAGCGAGAAGAACGGATGCGGGCGTACTCGACGTCGCTGCGGGCGTACTCGACGTCGCTGCGGGCGTACTCGACGTCGCTGCGGGCGTACTCGACGTCGCTGCGGGCGTACTCGACGTCGCTGCGGGCGTACTCGACGTCGCTGCGGGCATACTCGACATCGCTGCGGCTGCGGTTCGAGCAACGACGGCACGGGCGAGAGTCGTCGTGGCCTGTGTCCTCGTGGAACGGAGGAGAGAGGACATCCATCTCAGACTCAACTCGCAGCCCGACGCGACACGGTCCGGAGCACGGCGCGGAGAGCCGGAGAGCGAAACGCGCCTGTGGCTGAAGACAGTCTCTGGACTCTGCGCACTCTACGCGTTCAGTCGACTCCACCGCCGCCCTCTCACATCATATGCAACGGCAGTGCTCAACAGTATCTCCAGAAACGCCCTGCTCTCCTTACCCACCCCCAGCACCAGATCACCGTCCGCTCATATCGCATCTCACACGCCTCTATGGTCGCTCGCGTACATCGCGTTGAAGGCGAAGGTGCTATGCATACTACCGACCACTCCGCCGGCATTCGTCAGTATACCTCATACTTTTGCATTCTCTGTCCACTCGCTTACTACTGTCACTCATCCCCAGCTGGTTGAATGGAGCTTTTCATTCACGAGACACCGACGCCTTCTTCATCTCTGATCCGATGCAGACCTGACACCACTTCACTTACTCTCGACCCCTTCGTCGCCATTGGCATGCCCTACCATCCGGACCAAGACTCGCCTCATTGGAACAATGCTAGTCGCATCTGTAGTTGCATCACAGATGCTCCTCAATCTCGACCGCCTCCGCGACCTTCGCCTCATGGACTCGGAGCATTACCCGCAATAATACCAGGCTGACCGCGCCCCTGCGCTTGCGCGTGCAGCATTTGAGGCCATGTTTGGCGAGCCGGTCCCCACGGCGATAGTGGTCGACTCAAGTTTGACAATGTCAAGCTCGGCGACCATGGGTGCTGGTGGGCCATCGTCAGTTGCAGGCCAGACATTTTATCACTCGAGTTACGATTGGGAAGTGTCTAGCTGCCTGATGGACATGTACACTACTGGCCTTGGTTGGGACGACGTGAATGAGAAGACAGATGCTGCACACGAGATTCATACGTCCCAGACTCAGACCCTTGAGCAGGTCCGTGCGATCCTCCTAAAAATGCTGCACTTGTGCGTGTTCCCTGTCGTACGCATTGAGAACGACTGTTAGCAACCCATTCATTCTCTGTAGCAACTGCCTCGACGGGGTTGACCGCTACTACAAATGGTCGGGCTGGAATGATCCCGAAAACTACCTCGCCCAGCGTTGGTCCTCCGCCATTCATTTCCACGTTGGATAGAAGTGAATCTGGTTCAACGTATAGGGCGACGCGAGTTGTATGCACCTTTGTATCATCATATCTAACCCTTCCCTCTTACTTGTTCTCCACACCCATACGACCGTGGCATTCCAATACAAAACAGAAAACTACGATAAATTAAACGAAACATAGTATTAGTAACCATCCTTACCCGGGACCACACCGTAGGCCGCGCCACCCTTGCCAAACATCCTCCGTAAGTCGCTTGCGAGCGCCTCTGGCTGCTCAAAGGCAGCAAAGTGACCTCCTTTCGCATGCGAGGACTCAAAGACGACCTTGCCGATCATGTGAGCCCACCTGCGCAAGATGAGATCTGAGTCCGATTGCCCCTTGATATATGGGAAAGGGGTGAACGTACGACTTGGGTGTGCTGATGGGCTCGCCGGGGAAATAGGCTACCCCGAGGGGAACAGAAGTCCAACGCGTACCCTCGAAGAGGTCGGAAGTCTCGTTTCCTCGGGTCAATTCGTAGTATATACGCGATGACGCAACAGGGCCGCTGCGAGAGAACCAGTAGATAGAGATCCACTCGAGCACTATGGATGGGTGGTCAGTGCAGCACGGCGAGCATCGGGTCGATGCAGCATACCCTCGTCATCGGTCCAGGGATAATCGTCAGACGCGGCTATGAGTTTCTCGTAGATCCAGGCGAGGAGCCCGACGGGCGAATCCGTGAGGCTGTATGCGATCGTCTGCGGCTTGGTGGCCATCATGGTAAAATAACCAAATTCCTTCTTGCGGACCCTCAACGCGGTGCTGATCTTGTCACGGATATATTTGTTGAAGGGCATGGTGAGCAATTCTAGAAATAGCAGCGGGTTGGACCAGAACGTGGGTACACGATAACTGAGGACGTGATCATATTGTCAACTTGCTTATCGAGACTCCATGAACGGCGGACTCACACGGGCATGTTGGTGTGCCAAGCTTTGACATTTGTATGTCCGAACTTGTTGACGGTGTAGACGCCGATCTAGAAAGAGATCGTCGGGAAGAATACTGCGGTCAAAGGAAAGCGTCACGTACAGTATGGCCAAAGTCCCCGCCTTGGTAGACTACCGAGGGACGTTTAGAAGTTGGATAAAGAGCGGAGCAGACGCTGCTTGCTTACCATACTCGGTATATCCGAGAGAGAGCATGAGCTTGTTCATCACCTGCTTTGCGTCAGCATCGCAAAGCAACCATACCAACAAGGAAAGGCGGACCTCGGCGTACTGGAAGCCAGCAAAGCCAGGTTTATTTGGTCCCTGGGAGAAGCCAAAACCTGGCAGACTAGGGGCAACGACGTGGAAGCTGGGGTGCTCGGGAGAAGACGAGCTAAGGAGGGGTAGTAGTTTGCGAACTTCGAGAAAATGTCCGGGCCCTAGAGGGTGATCGTTAACAGGCCTGGGATATATGAACCAGCGAGAGATAGCGCTTACAGCCATGGACGAAGAGAAGGGGGATAGCATTGGGATTGTCGCTCTTCTTGTGGACATAATGAATGTTGAGGGAGCCAAAGCCTTCGACTGGAATGTCGCGGGTGAACATGGGGAGAGTGTTGATCTTGGCCTCAGCAGCGCGCCAGTCGAAACCTTCTTGCCAGCGTGCAATGAGACGTTTGACATCGGAGAGAGGGACGCCATATTGCCAGCCGGCATCGTCGAGCTCGTTTGGGAAGCGAACGAGGTTGAGCTTTTGGCGAAGGACGTCAAGATCGGCGTCGGGAACAGCGAGCGTGAACGGTGTGGCCGAGTCAGTCATTTTGAGTGATAGGGGCGGAAGTGAGGGGAACGCAGAGATGAAGAGATGACCGAGGTCGTCGATTTCAGTCAAGTATTAAAGGCCCTGGATAGAGCTGCGGGCAATGATCGAACAATGCGGCAAAGACGGCGGTTGATGAGGCCCGAGCCTTGCAGAGGAACGATGGCCATGTTGTCGTCTCGGACGATGTCGGATAGCGAGTGAGTCACCAGGAGGCGGCCAAGAGGTTGATGCCACTGATGAGCGACGGACGAGTGCCTGTGACTGCTCGAGTCGCCTCTGCTCGAGTTTCAGCACGACATATGAACTTGCACTCCATACTGACGAGCGCTCCAGTTACTAATACTGGCGGTTGAGATCGCGCTGTTGACGCCTGTTTGTTCTCGCACGTGCCGTGCACACTTGCAAAGTCGAGCTCGCTGCAAAGTCGCGTCTGTTGGCCACGATGTCCTCGGTCCTCACCGCCTTCCGCCGACCTCTACCCCGCCCCCTCGTCCGCCATGCACCGCGCCTACGCACCTCTCTTGCCCATCACCGTGCAATCCACGTAACCTCAGTCGGTGAGCTGTCGTTCTTCGGACCGCGTGTTATACTCGCACTCACTCGCTTGTCTAGTCCACAAGAAGAAACAGCAGGCTGCTGTTTCCGACAAGGACGACCTCTTCGCAGACACACAAGACGACGCAGACGAATCTCTCTTCTCCTCATCCGGCGACCTCTTCACCCAACCAAGCAGGCCCACATCTTCAGCCCAAACCTCCTCTGCTACGCCCCGGAACATTCCTCCTCATAACCCGTCTGTACCGGCCCCATCTGTCGACAACTCTACCCGTTTTGAAGAACAGTGCCAGTTCCTCCATGACTGTCTAGTCACCAAAACTGAGAAGCGCGTCCCTCGCGATACTGCCTTACTCCATCTCTTCAATGTCGCCTCCACACCAGACCAGCTGGAGCGTGCCGTCGAATTGCTCCCCAAGTGGCGAGATAATAGGAGAGAGTTCCGTGCTAGTACCGCCACGTCATTAGCACGTAAGTCTTCTTCAATCCATGTCTCCGATATCGACCTCGTATGGGCCGGCACGTCACATGTCAATACCCTCTGATGACCTTCTCCTCTAGGACGATGTCATGTACTCCGGTGCCCCGAGCTCGCCCTCAGGGTCTTCGCTAATCGTCCCAAATACGGCCTCGATCTCACATTGGACGCAGCTCGCCTCATTGTTCACGGTCTCATCCAGCGCCCCGTCCAGGACGTGATCACCTTCGCGTCTCTCTTCAGCATCTACAACTTGCCTCCGATCTCTTCAGACCTCTACTTCACGTCCTTCGTCCTGCACTCTCTTCTCAAAGACGGGTCTGAAGAGGCCGTCGAACTCGCCCAAACAATGGTCCCTGCCCTTCAGCAGCTGTTAGAAAGTGCAGAGCCCGCATCTTGGTCGTTGGCGCGGCAAGCGGAACGTCCAGGTGACAAGCAAGAAAAAGCGTGGGTCGCATCCGCGCTCTCGAGCGTTCAAAACGATCTTCGATCTCGTGGACTTGAGACTGCTTGGTTGGACAACTGGATGCATGCGAGCGGATACGATGTTATGCAGTCTAGAATACGACAGTAGATGCTGCTTGTACAGCCTACGGCTTTACGGTACAAGCTGTTAATGTTTGCGACAACGCAGGTCGCAATGTTATGATATGCTTCTGCTTTGAGTCAGCTGCTGACATTCAACCAAGGCATCCTCCGCCAGCAAATCAGATGCCAGACCAGGCTCCTAAAACCATTTGTTCTTAGTGTTCTCGTTTTCTGATGAGGTAGGCCCAGCACAAACACGTCCACATCACGTGATCTTTTCTGTCGACTGGGGTGCAGCATTGTGATACCCTTACCGGGCTGTCACTCTTAGCTAGCAGTGAGAGGTAGAAGGGGAGTGGAAAACGAACTCGAAGCTGGGGATCGTTGCCCAGCTTCGCAGTCCTTCTATACATTTCCGGGGGCTCTCTGTCTGTAGCATCAGGAAAACGTCAACGTAGCCAAGGGGGTCGCGGAATGTAAGCGCCCGACCAGAGGTCCATACATACCCCGAGGTCAGGAAGTCAGCCTGAAAATATTGACCACCTCTGTAGGCGCCCATGTACATAGAGTTCTTGCAAAGACAAGCATGTGTGAGCAACCGGGTCACTCGAGACCAACAGTTTAGTCCTAAGATGAGCGCAAATGTGTATCATCAGGAAAACTGCAAAAGTCTGAGCGCCTTACGGTCCTTACGGGCCGCCGGTAAGGACCGTGAGGGCTACGAGACCTCTCGGGATGGTCGGATACCGCGCTCTCTCGGGTAGCAAAAGGAAGTGATGGCATACGGGAATGAATGGAGACATTTTGCGACTGAAATGGGGAGGGACAGCATCTGAGGGGCGTTGTGTTGGTGACCTCATGCAGAGCGTCTACGGAGGTCTTAACGGGGGTCTGATGGCCCTTACTCTTTTAGTCCTTACGGCGTCTCACGGGTACTTATCGGTCCTTACGCTCCTTAGTAAGGACCGATAAGTACTTTGCAGGTTTTACTGATGATATTTGTGCCCAAAGTGCGGAATATGGTAGCAATACGGGTTGGGACATGAGCACTCAAACACCATGTTAGTTGTATAGAAGGTCTTGTACATATGTACTGTGGTATACAGCGAAATGAGAGATGAGAGGGGAAACAAAAGAGAGACAGGGTGACAGTGAAGAATAGCAGGAGACATGTGAGCGAGTGAGTTCACAAGTGACAGAGAGTGCACAAGTGAGGCACTCGAAGGGTGGATGAAGACAGCAAGAGTGGTAGAGAACGGAGAGAGCACATGGAGTGTGCCACCAAGAGCCAGCAAAGGAAGGAGACGGAGGAGAGAGAATGGAATAGTCTTACCCAGCCCAGTTATCCTGAGTGTCCTCACTGTCCTTACTACTCTCGCTGTCCTCGCCATCATTGTGATGTTCATGCTTCTCGCCTTCCACACCGGGTGAATTATTGTGGGGATATAGCTATTATGTTGCTTGCCATAGGTGATACAGCGATCCTCCAAGAGAGAGACGGCAGAGAGCACAGACAATGAGAGAGAGAGAGAGGATCAGAGCGAGCATGTAACGAGGTGAAATGGCGGCCCAACTGTACAAATAGGTTTCCAGATGACATCATACCTGCTGTATATGGATAGACGCCTGCTTACATACGTACATACCTCAACCGCTGAGACCCTTAAGGAAAAAAACAACCCATGTGATACTTCAACATTCCGCAACCCCCTTGAATGTAGCCCCAAGTACCCCAAGTCCGACTTGGGGAGTGACTTGGCCAAGTCCATGAGGACTTAGCCAAGTCAAGTCCTGGACTTCTGTAAGTCGGGGACTTGGGCCAAGACGTGCCCCAAGTCACTTCTCAAGTATATACTCAAGTTGAGCAGTATGATACTATGTTGTTCAATGTGCACAATATAGGGTCAATTTTGTTGATTCTGACGTCACAATGATACTACAACACATCAGCAGGAGGTACATACATGATATCTATATAGGCAAGCATGGCGAAAGTGTATTGTACCAAGCAGGGATGACGGCGTCATGCATCAAATACAGAGTGAATAGACAGAGCACCATTGGCGTGTCAGCAGAGAGCAACTGCAGAGAGCAAGAGATTAAAGAGAGAACAGAAAACAACAGCAAAGAGATGCTATAGAAAGTGCAGAGAGTACCACAAGAGCAGGAAGGGCAGAAAGCGAGCAGGAGGATCAGAAAGCAAGAGCGTGTCAAGAGTGCAGAGTAGAGAGAGTATACAGCAAGGAACATGATCACATACATGTTCAGTGTGGGTGCAACCTTGTCTCGCCCGCTCTCAATGTCATTGTACAGCATCCATGCATTCTTCAGCCAGTGCTCCGAAGTTATCCGGGAGAGGGCTGGGAGGGTTGTGTATGCTGGTCGGGTTTGTAGGAAGCTGCGCATGTTTGATGTCAACGAGATATGAAGAATAGTCTTGCCCAAGCGAAGGCCATGAACCCAACAGCGAAGTCACCTCTTGAGCTTCTGGATTGGTGTGGCATAGAGCATTTGAGGAAGACTTTGGTAGCTGTAGTGGGCAAGAGATTGAACTAATACAGTGGCGGTCAAAAATAATGCTTGCCCCCATTTTTTCGCATTTTCTCCATAAGTATATCCTATATAGCCAGACTGTGTGCTGTAACATATTACTAGTGCTGCACATTACTTATGCATGTAATCATTGGCACTCCCTACCTAATAAAAGCCTGGTAATGCAGCTAGGATGCACATTGGATAAGTGTAAAATTAAGCATTATCTAAATGATTTGACTGATTTCCTACTACCAGATTGAGACATATGAATGCATTCTCTACAAAGGTCTACTAAACCATGTACAATGTGGCCGTATTAACTGGCAACTGCATTCATAATTGTGTCCATTTTAGGCAGTCACCCTCTGAAAACCCAGGACTGTATCTCACCCTAGGACTCACAAAGCCAAGTCCTAATGTGTATACAAATACTATGGGGCCAATTGTATAGAACACTATATTATACGGGCTACTTTCATGCAGTTCTAAGGTCTTAAGGAAGTTTTAATGTGGGTAATGCTGATTTATGAGTGACAAAATTGAGCATATTTCGACTTTGATCTCCAATCATGGAGTGTAGATATTCTCTGCTATTGCCAAATTATGTGTTGGCATAGATACTATATTGCTATATAGGAGATGTGTGAAAGATTCAACTCTACTTAGCTAGATCAGCAAAAAGTCACAATACCAACTATGCTCCAAAGGATGCAATAGTAGTAATTGTGGCCTGGCTCTCCTACAACACCTGATGTTTCAATTCAGTGTCTATTTAATAGAACACTATGTTATGCAAATATTGCTATGGCTTACAGCTTATGAATACCTAGCATCAAGGATAAATGACATACTAAACTTTGCTATGCTCTGAAACCCTATGCCATGATAGTATTCACATTACTCTACTTGAAGCAAAAACTGGACTGGCAGTCTGAATAGTGGATTATATACTTGGTACTTGAGTTTATGAAATACCCAGCTTTCATGGGTCAGAACTTACTGGGTCTTTATAGAGAGTAATAATAATACAGGTAGCAAGGCTGCATTCAATACTCAAACCAGATTATTGAATCATCAAGTCTGACAACAACCTGGCAAAGTGCGTAGTCACAATGCATACAGGGATACATACTACTATGTACCATGATATTATGACTTCTCAATTGATATAACAGTCTAGGAAGTAATATGTTATGGAAGCATTGTTGTCTCATTTATGCAGCTCCCTTAGCAGTTTGTACTACTATCTCTGGTCCCATCAATGCATTAATGGCGATGCATTACTATCATCACACAAACAATAGTAGATTGTAATTTCAACTCGTTATAGAGGTCAAAGATGCCTTGTATGGGTCACCTTATGACACCTCTTAAAATAGGGTCACATGATTGTTACTTGAAAATCTCTACCAATTCTGAGTCATTCAAACTCTCTCTTGTATGTATGGATAGAGCACATAGTAGGGTATTGATATGTACACAGATGTCCAGACATTGCTCGAGAATGTTGCCCCAATGCGATATTTTAGACGCCTGATGACCCATGGGTATTATATTTGACCGCTACTGTAAGTGCAAAGAATAATGATCAGAGGGAGTGGTATAAAGAGCCCAAGCACAGTGCTGAAGGAGAACATTGGTAACAAAGGGATACAGTAGCAGAGCGAGACACAGGAGGAGGTGGAGACATCAAGACGTCCAGCAGATTCCCAGCAAGACAAGGAGACTAGGTACTGAGAAGAGCATGAGACAGCAAAAGTGCGAGATGGCACAGGGATTTTGGAGCTGCAAGGATCGTAGACTGCGAAATGGCAAGATTGCGATAGAGGGAGGAAAGAGAGCGGCAATAAGGATCAGTTGATGGAGGCTCCAGCGCTCATGATCTCCCACACTTGCACTCTCAGCGCCTACTAGGGTGGTTCATGCCCATCGATGAAAATGTTGGAGTCTCTACCAGAACAGGCCCTATAGGTGTTCAAAGAAGTGCAAACAAATTGCACTCACATATAGATACTTCGACAATACTTGTCATCGCATTTCACTATGTCCAAGAATTTGCCCTGCCCCAAGTCTATGTCTTGGGCCAAGTTCCTGGCGACTTGGACCAAAACATGGACTTGGCCCTCAAGTACCCTCTTAAGTCAGTGTCACATTCCTGATGTATATGACAAGCTACCATTACATGAGCATTTGTTAGCTAGCCCTGTTTTATACCAATCTCCAACCCTCCTGACCTTGTTCAACTATGCTAAAAGAGCGTCATGTCAAGCGAGCTTGCAGTTTGCGAGTGCATGAGTATGGTAGCGACTCACCCATGGTTAGCACGAGGCAAGTGCTGGGTGTGAAAAGTGGCATGTGTTTGGTGCTCGGTCCCACATTGCTCTTGACCATAACATTACCCCCTTCTCAAGCATTATGTCCCCATGATATCACTCAGACCCACAGTGGATCAGTTCATGTCTGAGTCCCTTTCCATTTGTCCCATTTGCTGGCCCAGAAATCCCATTGAGGCATCCTCAGGAGTAGTTATGATCATCTGTCTTGCTTGTGGTGGTATGCATATCTGTGGGGCTGAGAATTGCGCAGTATTGGAACCTTGGGCAGGTATTCGGATTGGGGAAATAGGCTGAATTGCTAGTAGACTATTCTTGTGAAAATCATTGAGGAGATGTTTGTACTTGTCTAGAAGTTTGCCTCTGGGGACCCATGTATGTTCAGACCAAGGTTAATCTTGCCATTTGACCAGATATTATAGTGTTTCACCCTATTCCTGAACATTTAGGATAGTTTCAGGAATAGTGGTTGATCAGTTACTTGTGGAGCTGATGTGACTAGTTTCTCTTGGTTATCAAACTTGGGAGGATGTGCAGGCAATAGGAGATCCTCATTGAACACTGGGTGGATATTACCAAGACTCTTGGGCAACTTGAGTTTGTAAGCTGCTGCACTGATTTTGGACATCACTTTGAATGGTCCATATTGCTTGTGTTCAAGCTTCTTCTTTGGCTAGTCTGTGGAGATATGTGTTGCTTCTAATTACACAAGATCACCTGGTTGATATTCATGTGCAGACAGGCGATGTTCATCATATCGCTTCTCCATAAGTTCTTGTGCTCGTTGCATACTCTCAGTTGCCTGCTTTGACATCTCTTACATTTATTTCACAAACTCCTCAGCTGACTCAGATTTGGCCTTTGTTTGTGTTTCTACCCTAGTGAAAGGATGGAAGCCATGGTTCAAAAAGAATGGGGAGTGCTTTGTAGCTTTATGACATTTGTTCCAATATTGCCAAAGGAAGCCAGTGCACCTAGTCGTCCTGATGGTAGTTGATGAAGATTCGCAAATAGTTCTTGGTTTTATAATTTATGCACTCTATTTGACCATCTGTTTAAGGATGATAGGCAGTACTTGGGTTCCCTTTGATATCTAATTTCTGATATAGATCTTTTATGAAGTGTGAGACAAATTGTGGTCCTTAATCTAAGGTGACCTTTTGTGGTAGTCCATAATAAACATAAAGGTGCTTCAGGAGTATATTGTCATATCCTTTTGAATCTAATGTTTTGTTGTATGGAATAGCAATAATGACTTTTGACTTCATATTCACAATGACCAGAATAGCATCAAAACCAAGGCAAGTTGGGAGGTCTGTAATCATGTCCACTGAGATATTCTCCTAGTTGTGAGATGGCACATCATGTGGATTCAGGGGAGCTGCCTTCTTTTGTGTGCATATTTTGGTTCTTTGACAAGTAGCACATTCTTTAATATATCGGGCCACATCTTTATGGAGTGTTGGCCACCAATAGGATCAATAGATAAGTTCTTGTGTTCTATCTTTTTCTAAGTGTCCTGCCAATACAGAATCATGATGCAATGAAATGATATGTCCTCAGAGAGTTTCATTATTTGGAACTACTAGCTTTCCCTGCCTGTAGATCAAACTGTTAAGACTGTGCTGACTCCGAAGTCCGAAGGCCGAGATCAGTAGAAATGCGACCGGAGGCACAAGGGTCTGATGGTGTTCGGAGTTTGGTGGGGTGAGGACTTCGGTGAAGCTATTGGCAACACCCTGAGTATACACCGGTGTCCTCAACTTGTGAGAGAAGGCGGAAACGCGGAAACCAAGAGGAGCAGAAGTACAAAGTCCGACTTTGAGTCAGACAATAAGAGAATGAGGTAGAAGGATGAGCAATGTTCTAAGTGATGACCGGAGTTTGGAGTCCGGAGGTTGGGGTCAGAGGTCGGGCGTGGACTTAGAGAAGAACACGTAGAATTCAGGGGATAACGAGATATCCAAACTGAGGTACAAGTCTACTGCTACCGAACCTTATATAGTCGGGACTCCGGCCAAGGTCTTGGCAAAATCGGCATAAGTAGACTGGGAGTCCGATCAGGAATCAGAGTAGATCAAAGTCCGTTGTTCGTGACCTGATCAGACTGATCGGGGTATAGTAACAATTATAAATGCGATGGGACCTATCAAAAAGAGATGGGACTAAGGTATTAGACATAAAAGGTTAGCGCGGTCGGATATCAGGGTTCGGGGTTCGGGTTTCAGGTCTGATCAGCATGGGACCTAACACAAACCGTCCTTGGTTTGAGATAGGTCAGGTGATGTGCCCAGCTGCTGCATGTTGGCCAGATCCATGAGAGACATATTTTCCCCCAAATGTTATCCAGAAGCATAGTAGCACCATCTACCACACAAAACATGTGTGGTTTGAGCATGATACTTTCTTCATCATCTGTTACTCCATTAGTATGATCTAGTCTCCAGGACAAGGCATTTGGTTTTCCCATACTTTTCCCAGGATGATTGTCGTGACCTATGGTCAAGCAAGACGTCGAGCAAGGGTGAGAGTACAAGTCTTGTGCAGCGAGAGTGGAGCAAGGCTCAACACACAGGGCTAGAGACAAGTTATATTGAGAGAATGTAAGTGAACGAAAATACAGCGAGGCTCACCTAGAGACAAGAGGTTGAAACTGAAGTCTCCAGGTGGCGAGCATCTACTACTTATATACAGAGAACAATAAGTGCTAGGGACAATAGGTCACAGGCACGCGCGAGAGCACTGGAACAATAGTGGAAGCGCAGACAAAAGAACAATGGAAATGAGGGGTTCATGACAATGATGAGTAAGTAACAGGTCATATTCTTGAATTGTGAGTAACCAGTGTGCTTGTCAAGGATTAAGTCATTGTGGTTTGTGGAAGTATTCCAAATTGTGATCTGTTCAAACTTCTACAGAGTGTTTTGCACCAAGCAAGAAGTGTCACCACTTATCCAGAGCGTGAATGATAGCTAGCATTTTATGATCATAGACCTCATAGTTTTGTTCAGCTGGTAAGAGAGACTGTGATAGAAAAGCAATGGTGCGCTATTTGCTATTCTGTTTTTGAGACAGTTTGGCTCCTATGGCAAACTTGGAGGCATCACATTCAACTTTGAATGAGTTATTGTCATTTGGAATGGCCAAAACAGGTGCTGATGTGATGAGTCACTTAATGGTGTCAAAAGCATCCTGCTCCTCCTGGGTCCATTTCCATTCATTCAGCCCAGTGAGTTGGTTGAGTGGTCCTGCCACCTTGGAGAAATCCTTAATGAACCATTGATAGAAGTTGGCAAAACCAAGAAATCCTTGCACATGTTTCTTGCATGTAGAAGTTGGCCATTAAGTGACTCCATTGACTTTAGCAGAGTCCATCTTGATGACTCCAGGTGCAATAATGTGTCCAAGATACTCTGTTTCTTGCACCTCAAACTCACACTTGTCTGGCTTGCATGTCAACTTGTTTTCTTGAAGAATTTGAAGTACTTTCCACACAATCTTGTGGTGTTCCTCTAATATCTGTGAGATTACTAGTATGTCATCCAGGTACACAATAATATGTTTGTGAAGTATAAGGTCTTTAAAAATGTCGTTCATTACTATTTGAAATGTTGATGGTGAATTTGAAAGACCAAAGAACATGACTATTGGCTCATAGAGTCCACAATTTGTGATAAATGCTGCTTTTTTTTTGTCACCTTCTTTCATGCGCATGTTGTTATATCCCCAGTGTACATCAAATTTAGAGTAGTACTTGGCCCCTTTGAGTTTGTTGAACAGTTCAGATATCAGTGGTAGGAGATACTTGTTCTTTTTGGTCATTGAGTTGAGTTTGCAATAGTCTTGTACTAGTCATAGTTTCCCATCTTTTTTTTTTACAAAGAAGAATGGGGCTCCCCATGGAGATTTGGAGGGGTGTATTTGTCCAGTCCGAAGATTTCATCTAAGAACTCAGCTAGAGCTTCCTGCTAGGCTCGTGGCATGGGGTAAATCTTTCCATGGTATGGTTTTGCATCTAGGAGCAACTCTATAGCATGATCATATGGCCTTCTTTCCGGCAATTCATTGAAGATGCTGTCTTCAAACACATCTCGATAGTCCTGATAGTGCTTAGGAATTACTTCTTCAAAGGTCTTGGCTTGTCGAGCTTTGTTTTGTTCAATTGCAATATCCATAGCGACTGAAGCTTGTCGAGCATGTAGATATTGGATTATATTGAGCATGAAGATTTGGTCTCCTTCGTCAAGTGTCATTTGACATGTATGTGGACACCGTTCAAATTCCAAAGTTTTCTTCTGCCAGTCAATAAGCAGGTTATGATATTATTAAACCCACTCATGACTGAGAAACAAGTCTGCTTTGCCAAAATTCATGACCATGAGCTGAATCTCTTCACGATGAGTTCTTATCGTGAGAAAGACCTAGACATAGTGTGTGATATGTCCGCCAATATTATGTGTACCATCAGCATTGTATTGAAATTGGTTGCTCATATGGCCAAGGTGTGAGTCCTGCTCTTTGAACTAGATCCCGGTAGATACATGAACCAGTATACCTGGTATCTAGCAGTGTTTGTACTGCAGTCTGGCTGGTGGTTTCTGAATTTTTGATAGTGAGTGGGATGTCCATTTGATACTTTGATCCCAACGCACATACAACTTTGAACAACTTGGGCTCAATCTGATTGATACTGATAGCATTGAATGGTTTTGGTTCCACTGCACTCGGAGATTTTACAATTGTTTCAGGTTTTATTCTAGGAGAAATAAGTATGAATTCCCATTCGCCACACTCCTAGTGTGAAGGTGCTCCCTTGGTTGGATAAAGAGTTGCATCTATGTTACATTTGTCTTCTTTGACTGTATTGTACACTGCTAATGATGCAAAATGGTTGAACATAAGTATAGTACATATGAATGATGAAACTGTGTCTGTTACTCCTGAGACTCGGGCTTGTGCAGCTGCTCAGTCTCAAAAATGAAACTCTTGGTGAGAAAATCCTCTGCTTCCTCAGCTGCCCATATGCAGATACTCTCTATGAGCTCTTCTTGCTTGATAGTCTCCTATGCTCAGAGTGCCTGCTTAGCGCGGTTTGGAATATGCCATGGGAACCCACAACTCCCAGGCTGATCCTTATGCACACCGCATGATGGCTTATGGCAGTGTTGTGCATTGAACTGATCAATCTCCATTGGTTGCCTCTGGCCTCCATAGATGATTCCGGTACCATCCTTTCGATCAACATTAGGATGGTAGGAGGGAGGGGGGGCATGATGTGGTGGTCAATGTTGCTTGGTTGGGGTGAGTGGTGTTAGTCCCTGTTTGTGCTTATATAGCACTCAGCAGGTATCACCCAAGGAGGTTGTAGGCTTGATTGGCATCATCGAGATCAATAATGCACTCCTTCCATTCTTTGTAGCCCGCTGGTTTGTCCTTGGCTTGGTAAATGTCATGGAGAAGATCTTGATTGACCTTTTGCAGTATCATCACAACAGCCAATAGTTTGGCTGTCTTAAGCCCAGTGGTGGTGAGTAGTTGTTTGAACTTGACAAAGAAGTCTTGAGCAGTCTTGCTCCCTTGTACAAGGTTGGTGAGATCATTGAAATCTTGTTGAGAGCATCCCAGAATGTGGCTGCATCTCAGAAACTCTACCGCTGCATAGTGGCTGTGTAGTGGGTTTCTTAAAAGGCATTCTTCCACAAATCAATAGCTTTGCTGCCACAGATAAATATTTGATAGTCTTATTTACATCCTCTCTATGGACATACAAAAGCATCTCATTTTTCCATATTTGGTACTTTGACTTGTCCCCTGTAAAAGACTCTGGTTCTTTTGGCTTGAGAGCTATCCATAGAGAAGTTGCTGCAGGTGCGGCAGCAACGGCTTGGGTGGCTTGGAGTTGGGCAACAAGTCCTCTGATGAGTGTAAGAAGGTTGTTGAGTTGGTCTGCACTAAGTGTCGCCATCATTGAAGGTTGTGCCAGTAGTTCTCATGTCGGAGTTGTTCCTATGCCTTGATGAGGTTTGGGTGCGGCACTGGACTCGTGGGTTTGAATGGTAGTGAGGGAGGATGAGGGTAATTCATCAAATAGCAGGTCTGGATTGAGTTTGAGATTGTCAAGATGCTCTGCGAGTTTGTCAACTGGTGGTTCCTCCTGAATGATGTGTGTGCTCAACAATGGCGCTGATGGGAGGGGATGGTAGTTGGAGATGGGTGTGACATGGGCAGATGCATGTGTGGATGTGGGGTGAACAATGGCCACTACCTGCAAATGTGCTCAGTAGCTGAGGTGGTGTTATTGTAGCAGTTGGGGCCGGGACTTTGGTCGCAGAGAGTGAGCTCGTCATCTGCTAGGGTGTAGTGGTAGTCTTCTCTATTCTTGTCAACACAATGGTAGAAGCCTGCACACTGAGGCTCATTAGTGGTGGATTTGGAGTTGGACAAAGTGAATAGGTTGATAGAAGAAGATTGTAATCATGGTTGTCAAACATCCAATCATACTGGAAATCTCAAGCCTAGACTGTAAGTCCTAGTGCCAAGTCAACCGTGAGGTCCAGCAAGTACTCAAGATAGATTATATATACTTATGCGTTGTTAAGATCAGTCTAAGTGAGGGATGCTATGGCCTTCAAGTGCATAGTGAGTTGTCGCAAAGATGTGAGAAGAGAATAGAATACCATTCTATTCAGAAGCCTGATGGTACAGATTAGGTGAACAAGAAGATCGAAGCTGAGGTTCCTTGATGGAAACCTCAGCTATTATATACAGTACAATGTAACCTGCCATAAACAGCATAGTGTTGTGGCAGTGACATGGAAATGGAGTCATAAGGCTGCAGATGACTGAGCAGGGGTTATATATAGCTAAACTGACAGATCTGGGTTTATATATAGATGGGCTGACTGAGCAAGGAGATATAGATAGCAAGGATGATTAAGCATATGTGAAGGCGATGACAAAGAGATGGATAATGCATGTGGGATGACAAAAAGTGAGCGGGATGATGACAAGGAGTAGGGGACACGATGAAGTGGTAAGGGACAAGATAATACTGGTCTGAAACAAGGGTAGGTTGTAACATGCATAACAGATCTAAGGTTCTGCCTCAGCGGCTGTCTGAACCTCTAACAAATGGCTATGAAATCAAGGATATGAGTAGGGAAGGGGAGAAGTATAAGCTCGAGGCAATTGGAATCAATAAAGTTAAAGTAGTCACCAAGAGAGATAATGTAAAGGACTAAGCCAGTTTGAATGTAAGAGGGAAGATGATGGAAGGTGCAGGTGTTGCAGACAGCGTTGCAGTTGTTAAAGATATAGTGTTCTTCCTTATGGTAGATGGTGAGCTCAAGCTTGCCATTTGGTACCCAGTCGATGCAAATGGTAATGTCAATGTGGGGGTGGCAATGGTAGTTGTCAACAGCAAGAATAGCTGAGATGTCGTACACCGGGTTAAAGTTGGTGAAGTCAAACCAGCGGTGGTGGAACTCACCAACAATGAAGTTGCAAGTGTCAATATGTTGAGATGTGGAGATGGCGTTGAGAATTGCTGTGTACATGGCATGGTTGGTGTGTTGTTCGGAGAGGATGGTATACACAAAGGGAGGATAGCTATGGCATGGGATGTACAGCTCCTGAAGGTCCTGGAGTGTGAAGCGGAGGTCGGCATCATAGGAGATGTGCCAAGCATAGGTGTAGAGAGGATGGATATTCATTCTAGGAGTGAATGTGACATTGAGGTCATGATAGGCATGGGTGTAGCCAATATTGGCCTCCCTGTGGTCGAAGAGGAAGTGCTGCTCATCATTTGGGATGTTGATGTCACAGGTGAGGCAGAGGTTGACAAACACAAACACTTTATTGGGCTTCTCCCTAACATGGAGGTTTATGAGGAGTTGGAAGAGGAACAACCCAAGGGGTTGTTCAATGAAAGGGATGGGGACAGGTAGCTTGGGTATGGGCTCACACGAGCTAATAACATTGGGGGGGGGGGGCAGCACTACTTACTGAGGAGTATGGGTCAGTGCTGGTAAACAGGAGAGGGGGAGGAGAGCTTACTTGTGGCAACCACTAAGTATCACAGTAGATAAGTAAGAGAAGGAAATGTAGCATTGAGTTATGATACCCTTACCAGGCTGTCACTCTTAGCTAGCAGTGAGAGGTAGAAGGTGAGTGGAAAATAAACTTGAAGCTGGGGATCATTGCCCAGCTTCGCAGTCACTGTGTGCCCCACAGCTGCGCATTTTCACCGACGGTTAAGTGGGAAAAAGAGGATGAGGGTCACAATGATAGGCAGTGTAGATCCCGGTGTCTTGGGCGTCTTCGCGACTCACTATGTAGTGAAATCATGTGAACATTAACCCGGATTTTGAAATGTTTCACCATGCACCTATGCTTTCGTTTACGTGTACATTCACCAAGAAGCATCGCTTACTCCCACCTCAATTTGACTGGTATTGGTACCAGATTAATCTTGATAGTTCACGCAATATATCACCAGCTGGGCAACTATAAAATGTGGTGGCATATCGCAGTTACAGTTAGGGCAGTTTGACGATATTGAACAGATGTTTTCAGGTCACCAAGCAGGGAAACCTCAGCAAATAGCATCGGGTGATTGACACACAAGTAGAAGTGGGAATGCAGATATATATTCGGCACACTACCCAAACAAACGTAACGAGCGACAACCGCGTACTACACAATGCCTTAGGACCCAGGCTTCACTGCATACTGTCCTAGATCTCAACGCTTGGAGAGCGATGATGGGTCCGCACACAGCATGTTTGCGGCGGTTTTGCAAGAATTGCTTGGCCAACTCCGCGGTCACCCAATTGTGCTGGATGCGCTTGAGGATAGGGTGCTCGTCACGAGCCTTGGGAGTGCTCAGCAGGTACTCGAATGCTCTCGCAACAGAAGGGACTCACAGCTTTGTACAGCTTAGCAAGGCTCTCAGTGCTCTGGCGGCGGAAGTCCTCGGTGACGTCAAGGCCAGCCATAACCATGAGGTTACGGATAGTACGCTACAGCAAAGGGTAGTAGTAGTGATGAGCATTGGTAAATGATATGATATTCATGATTACTCACCTGCACTGCGCGATAGTCCGTCTTTGCAAGACCACTGACCTCCCTGAGGTTGCGTACAACTCCTGCAGGCTTTGGAACGAGTGGTGCAGCCACACCAGCCGCAGGAGGCACCACGGCAGCAGCAGCATTGGTGGCAGCAGCGGCGGCAGCAGTGGCAGCGGCAGCGTAATCAGCGTCAGCCTAGAGTTGCATGACCTGTTCAATGGCAGCTGCAAGCTCGGTGCTAAGGCGCTTAATGGTAGCACGCACTACATCAAGCTCTGCTGCCAAACCAGTGCGTTCTAAGAATTTGCTCACATTGAGAAGATGCAATTAGATAGTGACTTTGAGAGACGTATCTTCAGTTTCAATTGTGAGTGAGCCGCGAAGCTGATCAACTAGGAGCTCGAGGTCCTTCTTGGTAGGTGCGCGCTGGTGTGAGTATATATTTGAATTAGCAAGAGTCGGAGTCGGAGGGCACAGAGGAATAGACATACATTGGTTGAGCGAGACATAGGCGAATGCGGAGAGGAGGGTATGCAAACAAGAATGAGCATGTGAGGAAAGAGGGCGGGAAGGAAGACTACGCAAGTAACCAGTACTCGCACTTGAGCGTAAATGGGGGAAAGGGAGAAGGAGGGGAAGAGATGGTGCGAGGGCCTGCACCCTTATATGTGCTGTTGGTCGTGAACGTTTCATCCTATCATACTACATCCCTGTATGTGTATGTAAGCAGAGATTAACATGCGCATAAAGTGTCGCCCGCAATCGAGGGCGAGGGACGGTAGTTTGGATGAATCTCATTGGATACTGCACCTGCCTGATATGGTTTGGAGCAGGACATCTAAGTCTTGAGTTCAACGGTCGGAGAACGGCCAAGGCTAGCCTGGTCAGAAGCGTAAGCTGCAATTTGTGAAGGCACTCACATCAGTCCTCACCATCCCCGCCAACCTCCTCATCCTCGCCATCCTTGTCTATAACGTGCTTACTGTTCTTGCCTCTAGCCTCTTGCCCTTCTCGCCCTCCCAGTCTCGGTCTGCTTGTCGTAACCTTGAGCTTCATCCCCTGTCTTTCTCTCCATCCCTCCCGCCGCCTTTCTCTCTCACACGATGCCGCCTAAACAGTCTGCTCCCCAGGATCAGGAGCCTAGCAGCAGCAGTCAAAAAGTACTCTGCAACTGTTGCAACAAGTTAGTCACTCGCTCGACTGAATGGCGTCACCGGAAAGGGATGGCACCAGCCACTCTCAATGCGTCAGCGATCGCAGCGGATAGATTGGGCTATCAAGGTGTAAGGGCAGTAAAGCGCATCTGTATGGATGGAACGGAAGCCTCAGGCTCTATTCCAACCAACGGAGATGACGTACCGAGCCCTGCGGTGGATACTGGAACAGACTGGAGTTCAGATAAGATCAACATACTGGGTGAGCCACACTTGTACTCGGATATCCATATGTAATATATTTATGAGGCCCGGCAACACTTGTAGGGGCGGCACTGGACGATGCGATGATGGATGTTGCTTCAGGGAGTGAGCCGGCCGCGGTGCGAGAGGTCGAGCTTCCTAGGTCTGGTGGTGCGGGCCCGGGGCCGTCCGATGTGCGCTCGGAGGAAGAGCTGTCCAACCACATCATTGCGGAGGCAGAGAGACGTCTCTGGGCAGGTCGTACCCGGCATGGTGTTACACTTGAAGACGTGGAGGAGGAGGAGGAGGGCAGGCTAGAGGCTGGATGGGACGGGGACGATGCCGAAGAAGACATTGAGTATGAGTATGAATGGGGGACCGAGGAGTATGACGGTGACAGATATGCTGCAATCTCAGTATGGGATGAGCTCTCGGAGCTATTCACAAGGATGGGTCAAGTAGGAGGTGCGTGAGATTGTGGTTTGGATGTAGAGCGCGCCATTGACCTAAAGTTCGTATGCAATAGCTGCCGACATCACAGATGACGACCTCGCACATCTCCGGCCTTTTGCCTTAAAGGTTGAGACGCACATGCCAGGCAGGACTTTCTCTCGCTTGCAGTTTGCATTTCCCGATGCAAGTCTTGATACTTGGAAGCAAATACAAAGCCGTGTCACTCAGCTGTCGGGTATCCAACCTGAACTCTATGACTGCTGTCCCGCATCATGCATATGTTTTGTGGGTCCTCATTCTGACCTCACGTCTTGTCCCCACTGTCATGAAAATCACTACCGCACTGACGGCAAACCAAGATCCCGATTCTTATACATCCCTATCACTCCCCGACTCAAAGCTCTGCTTGGAAACAGCACGTCAGCACGCCGTATGCTCTATTGCGGCAAAGAACACATCCATAAGCCCGGGATGATCACTGACGTGATGGATTCTGAGAATTATCGTACTCTGCTTGGTGAGCATGTCAAGATTGACGACCGCACGCTTCCGCACAAATACTTCGAGGATCCCCATAACATTGCACTCGGTCTGTCCACGGATGGATTTGTACCCCATCATCGCCGGAAGAAGACCGCTTGGCCCCTTATACTCTTCAACTACAATCTCTCTCCCGAGATTCGCTTCCACCTCAAACACATACTCCCCCTTGGTGTCATCCCTGGCCCCAAAAAGCCAGTCGACTTCAACTCGTTCCTCTGGCCAGCAGTTCAAGAGTTTTTGCGACTGGCAGTTGGCGTTCATACCTATGACGCTCTCTCTGACACGTTCTTTGCTCTACGCGCATATCTCATCCTGGTCTTTGGCGACATCCCCGCAATCTCGATGGTGATGCGTATGAAAGGGCACAACGGATTCTGTCTGTGTTGGATGTGCGAAATCAAAGGTGTACGTGTTCCTAACTCTCGTCAGCCTACGCACTATGTTCCGCTTGACCGGGCCCGACACTCCGATCGTCCAGCTCTCACTCCTTCAAATTATGACCCTCTCTCCCTACCCATACGCAATCACAACGACTTCCTTCGCCAAGCCGAAGAGGCCCAGTTTGCAGGCTCAGAGGCTGAATTTGAGTGCTGCTCTAAAATTTCCGGCATCAAGGGTGTCCCCGCTCTCTCAGTCCTACATTCACTCCGCTTTCCCACCTCATTCCCTTATGACTTCATGCATCTACTCTTCGAGAATGTCCTGAAGAACCTCATGCTTTTGTGGACTAGCAAGTACAAGGGTCTCAATACGGGTTCCGAGGACTACGAGATTACGCCAACCGTCTGGGAGGCTATCGGTGCAGCAAGCGCAGCTTCTGGCAATACAATTTCATCTGTTCTTGGCCCCCCGGTCTCCTAACGTTGCTAATGACAAATGCTCATGGACTGCGGATTCACGTTTCTTCTGGTTCCTCTACGTCGCTCCTGTGGTTCTCCAAGGTCGATTCAAGAAGCGTTGCTACTACGATCACTTCATCCAGCTTGTCAAGCTTATCAACACCTGCCTCAAGTATGAAACCACTGTGGAGGAGGTCTAGGAGGTTCAAACTGGGTTCGCACATTGGGTACAAGAATACAAGAGGTATGTCTGACTTGCCGACATCCTCTCGCCTACCTAATGACTCTATGCAGCATATACTACCAACATGACCCCTCCCATCTCTCCGCATGTCCTCTGACGATACATGCCCTACTACACATTGCAGACAGTATCCTGGCTGCCGGTCCCGTATGGACTTCTTGGGCATTCCCTATGGAGCGCTATTGTGGGTCCCTGCAATCTGCCATCTGGAGCCGACGCTATCCATACGCATCTCTCAAACGCTATGTTCTCGATCGTGCACATCTTACACAGATCAAGCTGCGCTACGACCTTGACGAGCAATTGTCGATGCGACCACCAGACCTCCAGGGCTTCTACCGTGTGGTATGCATATCCGGTTGTACGTCCCTTCAACCTCTCCACACTGCAGGGGTGACTCATGCGCATCATATGTAGACCAGACTTGCTCCCTTTTGCCGCCACATCGGAGCCCTACAGACGTCCAGATTGCTCCAGGCATCATAATGAAGATCATTAGTGCTCTGGTCACCCGTTTTCATGGGACGGCCTCCGTTACCCGGCGCGCGATGCTTACCCAAGGACGCATTGAAGAATGGGGTCGACTACGCATATTGGACGACGCAGATGTCATTTGCGCTGCATCATTCAACTCATAGGAGACATCACAACTGGGACATCTTCCCATGCGCACCTTTGGTGCAGAGCGGGATGCTACATTTGTCTGTGTACGTTCACCTTCCCTCAGATATATCTAGTACCTTGCTAACACAGAACACATCACCTCCTAGTACGAAGCGCTTGTGGACCAGAATACATGGCAGCGGAATCGCACAGTTGACCTCGTTCCGAAGACTTTCTATGGGCAACTTGAGCACATCTATCTCGTGCACTACCCGCCTATCCCCGGTTTGAGTCTGCACATGACCACAAGCCTGATCTATGCAGTGGTGCGTACCTGCCATGAGGAGGCGACTCATCCTACATTAGACATACATTACTACACGAAGAAAAGCACGCTCGATGTGCTCGGCGTTTCGACAATTCAGTGCCTTGTCAGTCGCATCAAGGACCGCAACCGGTGGGCCATTATTGATCGAAGTGGTGCCCTCTCTCGAGCTCTGTTTGTCGAGGACAACAGCGACGATGAGGGGGATGACTCTTGATAGTTATTGCATCTGGATATATGTATTTACGATCATTAGCTATACAACCTTCTGTGCATATGCACATGCGTTGGCATCCGGAATGTGCCATCTTGCATGATGTCGCCTAATGTTTGGGGACAGAAGCCGTATGCATACTCACACAGAGGACACCCATAGCCATGCATTGAACATTGAATTGCAACCACAGATCCTCTGCTCGCCGAGAACGACAAGATGTAAGTTTGCACGCAGATTAAGCCGCAAGCGCCTGAGATTTCAGTCCAGGATGAGGGCGAAGGAGCAAGTATGATAACGTCGTTCGCCCTCATCCCGGGAAACACAACTGGCGCCTATGAAGCAGTCCGGTGCGAGAATCCACATAAGACATGGTGAACTTTCATGTGCGTGACGAGCGTTCGGAGAGCGGTGAATCCTCTCATAATACATGGTCAATCAGTAGGTGGGAACGATCCCGACGCGCATCACCAGCCCCAACTTAGACCGATGTTCGAGGGTGAAACACGTTTTTCACCCTGTGATTTGGACCAGTTCCCGGGTTCCGGGGCGCACAGTGAGTCCTTTTATATATTTCTGGGGGCTCTCTGTCTGTATATGACAAGCTACCATTACATGAGTATTTGTCAGCTAGCCCTTTTTCTTACCAATCTCCAACCCTCCTAACCTTGTTCAACCATGCTAACAGAGCCTCATGTCAAGCAAGCTTGTGGTTTGCAAGTGCATGAGTGCAGTAGCGACTCACCCATGGTTAGCATGAGGCAAGTGCTGGGTGTGAAAAGCGGCAGGTGTTTGGTGCTTGGTCCCGCATTGCTCTTAACTATAACACATTGAGACATATGCATATCAACACTATTTTCTCATGGGCTACACAAAGAGAGCCTACCATTTACACTTCCTCCCCTCCCTTGCTGCACTTGGGGGGTCCCTCAAGCCAGTCATACTCAGGCAGGCTGTTAGGTCCCGTGCTGATTGGACCTGAACCCCAAACCCCGAACCCCGATATCCGACTGTGCTAACCTTTTATGTCTAATACCTTAGTCCCATCTCTTTTTGATAGGTCCTATCACATTTATGATTGTTACTATACTCTGATCAGTCCAATCAGGCTACAAACAATGGACTTTGATCTACTCCGATTCCCGATCGGACTGCCGGTCTACTTATGCCGATTTTGCCAAGACCTTGGCTGGAGTTTCAACTATATAAGGTTTGGTAGCAGTAGACTTGTACCTCAGTTTGGATATCTCATTACTCTCTGAATTTTACGTGTTCTTCTCTAAGTCCACGTCTGACCCCAACCTCCAGACTCCAAACTCTGTTCGTCACTTAGAACATTGCTTATCCTTCTACCTCGTCCTCTCATTATCTGACTTGAAGTCAGACTTTGTACTTCTGCTCCTCTTAGTCTCCACATTTCTGCCTCCTCTTGCAAGTCGAGGACACCGGTGTGTACTCAGGGCGTTGCCAATAGCATGGCCAAAGTCCTCACCCCGCCGAACTCCAAACACCATCAGACCCCTCATGTCTTCAGTCACATCTCCGCCAATCCCCAGCCTTCGGACTTTGGAGTGGGCGCAGTCTTAACACAGGCACACTAAAGTCTTGTTTGCACAATAGAATATACTGGCTCCCTTTTGGAGCACCAGATAAGTGCAGGTACCTAATTCTACTTTTTTACTCTAACCACCTAACCATAACTACCTAACCCTAATAGTAAGCAGCACATAGGCCTGTCTTGCACATGTGTCGATACTACATGCTAGTTGATGGGCATGTGTGTTAATAATGGGGGGGAGATTAAAGTAGGTGCTTGTCATAGCAAAGTCACTAAGTGACAAGTGAACATAACTAGGCACTTGATATCCAACATCCAGTGGATTGTTTTCCATAATGCTGACAATCAGACAATTCCACCTCTAAGTGGATGAGAAATTCTAGCAAATATGTTGCAACTCACAGTGTTAACTCATCTTAATATGTTGCACAATGATGCATGCTCTGCAACACCCTCTCAGTGAATGAAACCAGCCTGTCTCTCAATGACATTGCTACTTGATGGTGGCAAATAATCTTGCCATTGGACACACTCCACTTATATGCTATCAACATAAAGGAAGTTTTCACCTACTAAGTTAGGATACCCACCTCATGTAACTACTCACATTTAATTGTCACTTGCACTTTGCAATTAAATCTCACTGAGATTCCTGTTGAGACTTGTCTTCCCAGTTCATTATAGTCTGCGCACACACTTGAGATTGACATCCCAGGAATTTTAAGGTCTATATGCTAGTCTGCAGCTTGTTACAAACATAGTTGAACTGTGTATATAGTATTAGCCAAACATCAAGCCATGCTTGACATTGCGCCTATTTCTAACACTGCTCAGTAAGGTGTCATTGCCTTATTGAGGGACAGGCTAGTTCTATTGACTGAGAGAGTGTTGCAGAGCATGCATTATTGTGCAACATATTGAGATGAGTTAATACTGTAAGTTGCAACATACTTGCTGGAATTTCTCATTCACTTAGAGGCAGAATTTTGGCTTAGTAATCTCAGAATAAACACTTTAGTCAGCTGTTCTATAGTACTATTAATCTGATATTCATGTTATACACTATGACTCCCCTTGAAGACAAATATCATGAGGTTGGTCATATATCAGAAGGACTTTGAAGACATCCCAAGGTTAGTGTCACATGCACTTTGTGGGCACTAACTTGATTTTGGCAGGGACCAGTATAGGGGAAAACCAGTATTTTTCCCAGTTTAAGTGCAGCACAATAGTGCTATATATTAAGTTTCAGAGATAATAGCTAGGCATGGAAGTCTGTGGAATTAAGCTAGGACAGATGCCTCTTTGCATGAGAATAAGTAGCAAAGGCACAAATAGTTTCCTCATTGCAGATGTTAATAAATATTTTAGCAAATCAGATTGTTGTGAAATACAAAGACTGATATGGGGCACATATTGGAGAAGGGATATAAAGGTCATATGCCTTCATATTAAGCATGATGGCTCAGGAGCCTTGCTCTTATCTCTGGGTGGTACACTATCAGAAACATATTCTCTCCTATCTCTTTCTTATCTTCCATCTACTCATTCTATTATACAAACAGCACCTTTTTAGAGTCAGCAACTATTTGATTTGCAAGGTAGGTATGTATGATTATAGTATAGTGATCATACTGGGGAGATATCTAATGCTGCTTGTTGGATACACCTTCCACTCCTTATTACCACAGTACTTATGACTATGTGCTCTGAAAGCTTGAAGTTATAGACCCAGTGGTCCACAAGGAAGTGCATGGCACTGGTAAGGCTAAGCAACAGGTTGGGCTTGAGACAGGTACATATGTTAAAATCCTGGATCTGGCACCTGTAGGTTCAGGTTATACAGATTTAGGTTTGTACAGATTCAGGGGTCTTCCACATCTATATTTGGATTCTGATAGTATAAGACCTGTAGGTTCAGATCTAGATAACATATAAGATACCTGTTGCTTAGCCTTATATGGCAGGGTTTGCAGATAAGACAATTATCTTGTGGCCTTTTCCAAGAACATATATGGGCTCAATAATGACAAGGTATATAAATTTCTTGATAGGAACATCCAGAATTGTCACTGCCAAACCTGCTACCAAATCTGCTGCACTGCTAACTGGGTGACCTCATATGATCTATTATGATGATATATAACAAGTGAGTGGCCCAGATGTCACTTTTTCAAAATTGCTCCACTTTCTGCCTCTGCTGGCAGCATTCTTATAATCTTTATCTACTGCCAGACATTAGTACCTCTCTCCTCTGTTGTAGAACAGTTATGTCAGCCTCCATAGGCATAATGCACAAAATATAAGTAAAAATGAATATTAAACCTTTAACTATGATACTGTATATAACTTGCTATTACTATTAAGTGCTACTTATTAGTTTATTATTTATATTTGACTTAATAAATGCTAGCACTTACAGCACAGCCAAAAGTGCAGTGACTAAGACTTGATATGCTCTGTACTTAATTATATATAAATCGTTATAAAAACAAATTTTTAAGAGCCAGAAAAACATATAGTAGAAATTTGAAACTGGACATTTATGTGATTGTCTTAATAGCTATAGCAAATAGAATTATGAAGTGACATTTTGTAGGAAAAGTGGGTGCTAGGTAATATCTGGATTCTGATAATAGTATGATTGGTAGTAGATTTGGCAGCAGCAATTTTGAACATCCTGTGATCTAATTCACCTTTCTTACTACTCTCTTTAAGAGTATATGTTCATCATTGACCCCCATTAGTACAAATTGGTGATATATAAGCTATCCAAATAGATCCTTAACATATTTGTCAAAGTTGTCTGCACCTTCCTTGGTATTGATACTGACAAGGAGGAGGAACTTCTAAAGTTCTACAAGAAGCAGGGCCATCATATCATCAATTATATAAAGAGGTGTTATATCCCGTGCCTTTCCAGCCATGTTACTCCAAACCCCAATTGGTGTATGCTTTCTCCATGCATCATGGTACTTTGATTTCATCCATAATCGCAGTTCCATCACAATATTATCATCAGTACATCACACAATAGACATCACAGTCCTGATCCTGATCCGTACTCTGTCAGAGCTACATCAACTCTATGATGGCTTGGCACCAAGACTTAGTTAGACCTAGTACTATATAATTTTGGCTGTAATATCTTGTTTGGATATCTCATTACTACTCCCATAATCCAGTGTTCTCCTTTCACCCATGCTGCCAAGTCTGTCACAACCTGTGGTCAAGCAAGATGTGGAAAAAGACTGAGACATTGAGCAAGGGTGAGAGTATGAGTCTTGTGCAGCAAGAGTGGAGCAAGGCTTGACACACAGGGGCGCAATGGCTTAGCGGTACCATCAGCAACCCGGTTACAACCCCACACCAGGTGTGTAGAGAGTGCGTGGGTTTGGGACCGTTCCCGGGATTTAGTCGTCCCATTAACACTGGGGGGTTTTAGTGGGTATGACCAGTCGGTTCAGGCCGGAGGAGTCTCACACTACTTCCAGAGCACAGCTGCACACGAGGCTCTGGAAGTGTGCGTAAACGCATTTCCTCCCTCTGGTGGTGCTTGAAACCTTGCGGGGTTTAAACCCCTTGCAAAAATGGTAGCTTCAGGGATATCCCCTGATCCCATCATCAGCACGCCTGACAGGCAAAGCGCGGTCACGAGTCACACGACATGCCCCTTTGGGGACCACTGGGCTCAATGGCATACTGCTCCTCCCAAAAAAAAAGGGCTGGAGACAGGGTGTATTGAGAGAATGTAAGTAACAAAAATACAACAAGGCTCACCTAGAGACAAGAGGTTGAAACTGAAGTCTCCAGGTGGTGGGCATCTACTACTTATATATGGAGAACAATAAGCACTAAGAACAATAGATCACAGGTATGTGCAAGAGTGCTGGAACTATAGTGGAAGTGCAGACAAAAGGACAATGGAAATGAGGGGTTCATGACAGACCTCTTGTTAGAAACATGCCAGACCAGACAGTGGAGATAGTTTGGAGATCTGGATGTCCAGGACTGACAGGGTCGAGGACTTTGGCAAAGCTATTAGCAACACCCTGAGAAAATCACCTAGTATCCTCAATTCATGGATGAGGGACTGATTGAGGTTGGGGTCAGAGATCAAAGATTGGAGATGGATGGTATAGAGTACAAGGTCAGACGTAAGTCCAACGGGCAAGTTTAAAGTTGAGCAGGGTTCTGGGAAGACCGGAGTTTGGAGGACAGACTTTGTCATGAACCCCTCATTTCCATTGTCCTAAGGACTCTCTTGTATTCTATAACCCCCAGTATTCTTGTGTCATTTTGACAGACTGTACAACTGTCCTTTTGAGCTTTAGCACCCACCTTGTATTGACTCCAACAATCTCCAATTGTTGCCATTGCCACATTTTCTTGACAGCACTGGTCTATCAACTAGACTATGTTGACCCCTAAATGACAACCCTTCTCTGCTTGACTCTTGTTCTTTCTAGTCTCAGCTCTATCTCTCTCTCAGTCTCTCTATCTGCTTTACTCCTTTATAGTTTTGTGTCCAACTACCTGGGTCTAATCAACCTTCAGTTAGTCGGCACTTGGATGACCACCAAAACATATCAAGTTTCTGATCCAAGTCTCATAGAAAACTTCCCCTCACTGTGCCTCCACACTACGCCCTTTGTAGCACTGCTGTCGAGTCTGTTCAACAGCAGGGTATATCTGGTGAGTTCAGGAATATATCTCTTAACTCCAAATTCTCCAGTTCCCTGTCCTCACTCCCAAGTGAAGGGGCTAAGTGTGATACTCCCCCTCTTCCAGAGCATCAACTGCTCTGAGGCCTCCCTCAATTGGACCTATGGTCCATGAGAAGACCATGCCAACAACACCATATAGAACTCCCATGCACTGCCTGAGGCGTCAGAGGTGAAGATCATATCTGCTGTGGGCTGTCATAAGAGATGTAAATCTGAGTTGCATGCATATCTAGAGAGAGCGCTGCTGCACTTGAATACACCGTCTGTGATACTATGTGTCTCGAGCTCTCATAAAGAGTGTCACATCCTGAGGAGAAAGGATGTTAAATTTGTAGACCTTCCACAAAGGGCAGGCTGTTGACCTCTCAAGCTCAACACCATGAATTTGAGAAATGCACTTAGTAACACAATGGATGAATAGTCTGCAGACTGCCCCTGCCAACAATAGCTGGAGGGCACGAGGCACTGCACCTATCCCAACTTATCTGATGACACAGCCAATCTAGAGCAGAGCAAGGGTAAGGCACATAATGTGCCTGCCTTTCTGAAAGGGCTATTATGAGGATGGATTGGATGCTGACCCATCAAGAACTTGCTCTCAGAGATTCAGCTATGCTCATCAAAGTGCATCCTGTGTTTTGTGTTCATTGTCTGACAATGGCTCGACCTCCACTAATGCAATGGCACTCAAAAGTCCTGCACGTGGCTGTCAAGCGCCGACTTGAACAACCAACGCGTCTCATTCTCTCAAACGAGGATTGTGTTTCCTTTGAAAACCTGTACATAGGTAGCAATTAGTGTACTACATGTGTATACAGAATATGAGAATCCCGAATGTGTTAGAGAACAATGTGAAAGTTTGAAGATATGTGTGGGCATCGTACATTCCATGCAAAAAAATACAAGAAACAAGAAACTGTATAGCAATGAAACTTTTAGTACTTGGTGTAGGACCCCTTGGCTTCCTTGAGGGCTGCTACACAACACGGACGTGAATCATACAAATTACATACAAAGATGTCAATTGCCTACCATTCCTCCTTCAAAGCCTCCCATAGCTGCTTTTTATTAGTTTAGGAGAGGGTTCTGGGCCCAGACCTTGTGATCGAGATATTCCCAGACATGCTCAATGATCAGGAAGAGGGCGCCCAGGGGATAACGGTTGATATTGTTGTCACAGAACCATGCGGATGCAAGATGGGAGGTGTGCTTGGGATTGTGATCCTGCTGGAAGATGATCTCAGAACAATCCATTGAGTAGTCGGCAAGCGTCCCCAGGAGGCCCTGGTCCAGAATACAACAGTACTTGATAGCTGTGAGATTCCCTTCAATGTGACAGAGGCGGCTGGGCCCATGGCTAGTCAGGCACCCCCACACATTGACCTTCCCACCCCCATGCTTCACCATGTTCTTCATGTTCCATTCCTCAAATTCTTCTCCGGGCCTCCTCCGGCAGTATTGTTTCCCATCTGAGCCAAATAAGACATACTTGGACGCATCTGAAAAATATACGCAGTCCGAGTCCTTGACTGCCAATCTGCGTGATTATTGGCCCACTGCTTCTGCCCTAAGACATGCATCAGCAAAATATACATGGAGGTGACCGCATGCGGTTGTCACATGGAACGCATGATCGTCTTCGTCTGAAGGCTAGGAAGGCGGTCGGATATGACTTGTATGTTCAGGCCACCCCCGGGACCAAACAGTGTGCGGTCACGAATGGGCGTCTCTCACCGTGCGGCCCACAGGCATGGTCAGACCACAGTGGTGTCTGACCTGACGATCACTGACGACAATACCACAGGGAGTGGCAGACAGGCGAGCTCAGTTCCCTGGGTATATATGGACATGTATGATCAGTTAGCAAGCAATATCTAATGTTATATGGACTTACTCGCAGCTATGTGAGACCACTAATGATTGGTTCCAAGCAATGGTCTGGCCTTGGGCGACGGCCTCAAGCTGGCAGTCAACCAGGCGCTTAGGGTACTAGCTGCACACCAACACACATGACATGGAGCAGATAGATATTGAATTGCAACTACATAATAATCTCAAACTAATAGGGAAATAGAGCGCGAGCCGCAACTGTAAAAGGACGGGCGAGACACGATCGCTTTATGGAATGTGATGGATGCCCTGAGAGGAGCATTGAGCAGAGTGACAGTCGCGTTAGAGAAAATTTGAGTGCAGGTTAGCTTCGCATGTGGAGGCAGTGTGAGTGTGAGCGTGCTGCGCTTTGCATCATGCAACTGGTCCGCCACGCGGGTTTTCAATTGCGTCCTGAAGCCCTGGTTCGAAGGGCTGAGTATGTTCTCGTTGTTCAGACCCGAGGGGATCATGGCAGTACGAGGAGAGATGGAGAATGGGTGGAGTTGCTGGTTTTTATGGCCCCGTACTCGAGAGAAGGACAACAGGAGGGGGGCAATCAACACTGACGAGAGTGGAGCGACTGTACAAGCCTAATTCGGCTCGCACATGATCACATGATCCACGAACACATCAACAGATGCCTCCCAATCTCGAGCTCCTTGACTACCTACGTCCTCTCAGCCCACCCGTGTAGGCAACCCGGAGGACCCATGACCTGCCCCTCCTCGATGTTGCTCCTCTCTCCCTCAGTATTGAGATCGCTGGTATGTCATGCCTTGCAAGTTCGAGCTCTCTGGCATTCCATTGGCGCCCCATGGTGTTCCTCAGATTGAAGTCACCTTCGACATGGATGCCAACCGCATCCTCAATGTCTCCGCCACCGACAATACAACTGGCAAATTGTATGGCATTGCTATCACCAACGACCAGGACAGACAAACGAGGATATTGAGCACATGATGTCCGATGCCGCTGGATAGGTACATGGCCGATGATGCTGAGGCATGTCACTGTGCGTGAAGACCGGCCTCAATTGTACGCGGACAACTTTGGCAACTCACTCACAATCTCAACGCCCGTCCATCTATGCTTGGCTTCTTCAAGGGCATGGCGTGTGTCAAGGGCTTACGGTGCGACGACACATGCAAATCTGTAGACAATTGCTTGAGGGATGCAATATTCCATTTGTGCTGTTTCACGCCCATTTTTCATGAATTGCACGTCGTATTTTAGCTATGTGTTAACTATCTATGTCTTGACTGAAAGAGGAGGCCGGATGGTACGGAGAGGGTGCCGGGTGACCCAGACCTGGAGCACAAGGACGAATATTCACTTCAGTCCGAGGGTTATGGGGTGACAATGCATGTGTACCTGGGAATTGTATGAGCACAAATGGTCGAATGTGCTCCAAGTGACGGTCACACACTGATCACACCAGTCAAAAGTACTCACCTATGACCGTACAGCGAGCAGTGGATGGTCATTGAACGACCACACACCTAGCGTGTGACTGGTTTCGATGCGTGTGGCAATCACTCATGTTCATTGGACGGACATGTGAGGAGCTGGTTCTCTGACGTTGGTGAAGGAATGGTCAGGCACCATCTGTACGGTCAGACACCGTCTGTACGGTCAGACACCGTCTGTACGGTCAGACACCGTCTGTACGGTCAGACACCGTCTGTACGGTCAGACACCGTCTGTATGATGGTGTCTGACCATACCTGACCACCGTCCGATGGGTCGCTGGGGCGCCTGTCATACACTGCCACCGCCGCCGCCTTTGGTCGGCGACTGCACTTTTTGCTGATGTGTGTGCGAGTAAGCAGCGGCTTCTAACAACGGATGCGCCCGTTGAGGCCTATCTCCGCAAGGGCCCTGCGGACGGTAGAGGCACGAACGAGGGGAAGTAGAAACTTCCGAATGTCAGCACCATTGCATACTTCACTAGTCTTGATCAACTGCTCGGCATGCCACAAGTCTTGTGGGCTCAGAAGCCGAAGTCGTCCTGTCCGCAAGGGCTCCTGATAGCAATCAGGGTTTGTGTGCAGTTTGGCGTAGTTACGGCCGACAGTGGACTCATGGCAGCCAACCTTTTTGGCAATGTCGCGTGCCTTGAACCCAAGGTTCCAGAGCTGTTAGACACGAGCTTTTTTGGTAGGAGTAAGCAGAGTCATGATGATATGAGGTTGTTGAGTTCTGTGAAGTTAGGTAGGTGTGCGTAGTGTTTTGAGAGAGAAAATGGACTTGGGGAGGGGAGGCCGCCCTTCTGGTGCGTCATGGTTGGCGCCAATAAACAAGATCAAACATCAAACTTTCACATTGTTATGCTTCTAACACATTCGGGATTTTTTGTAAAATGTTCATATTTTGTATACATTTGTAGTACACTAATCGCTACCTATGTACGGATTTTCAAAAGAAACACGTTCCTCGTTTGCGAGAACGAGATGCGTGTGTTGTTCGAGTCAGCGCTTGAAAGCCACGTGCAGGACTTTTGAGCGCCACTGTACCATCCTGAGTGTCAGCCTACTTCAAAGGCTCAATGTGCTGCTCCATACATTGAGTCTTACAATTCATATGCTTGTGAACTACGTCTTATGCTACAGCTACACATTTTTTACTGCAGTCCCTGTCTGCTGTCCCCAACGTAGTGAGGTACAACAATCTAGCTGATATATCTGTTGATGCATCCATGCAGATATATTCAATGAATATCAGGTAATGTCCAACTTTATGGAGGTGCTACACCTTGTCAATCAAGTCGCACCTACAAGCTACCTTGAACAGGCCTTCCAGAAGCAACTGAGCAGTGAGCGCACCTGAGGAAAGGAGGTACTTATACTGTCAATGGCGCAAGCACTGACATCATAAGGAGTGCCAGTGCGAGCAGAAGAAGCAGATTGCTATGCTGCAAAAACTGCACTGCGCTCATCATGTCCTGGTGTTAAAACCTCACAAATCAAAGCCATATGACAATGTGCTGGAAACGCAAGTGTTGCACAAGTTTGTTTAAGAGGTGACCACATACATTAAAGGGGAGTGGCATGTAATCACTGTGTTGCAGTTCTTGACTGACAATGCTGATTGCCCGCATCTTTAGACTGCTGTCTGTGCTGCCTTGGATAGCGCTCAGCTAGAGGTTGTGGGATTGGGATGAGCATGCCACAGGTCAGCTTGTATGCTGACCCTAACCTCAGATGCCGATCATTCCATCAAGGATAAGCTCACGGACAGAACGGTTGCCTTGCTTCACACATTGTAGCACGACATGAGTAGTCCCACTGCGCAACGCGTTGGGCTGGCGGAAGTCTACTGGGAAACAATAATCGAACAATCCATGCGCATGAGGATATCAAGATTGTATTAACATAGAACTTGAATGCATGTGAGCAGATATGGAGGGACCCGCACCAGGATTTGATAGGAACCAGGGCAGTGCACATCATGGAGGTAGAACACACCACCTCAATGGCAAATCCATCCACAGACTAGTCAGTCATCACATAGGTTCTGGGGATGCAGACCTGACACGCATAGGTAACATGCTTGGTTTATGGGCAATAGGGGATCTAGACCTAGATGTACTTGCTGTGCAGTTCCAGGTAAATTGAATGCAGAGGATGATCCTGAGAAGACCGCTTGCAGTTGTATGTACCTGAAATATTGCTACACGCCATGTACCTGCTAAATTCCTTCTGGCCTACTTGACAAAGGTCCCAGTTAGTGACCGCTTCATGTCAAGTATATGGTATGGAAACCTCACCTCGGAGTCAGATGTCTTCCCAACAGGAGATAGCATGATTACTGTGGAAAACTCCCTCCTTGAGGATCTGGTTCCAGCTGATGCTTGCAGACCTATTTGCAGTGGACTTGCCAGCCATTAGGGACAATGAACCAGCTCCCATGGGTGATATACTCAAACTCTGGGTGCAGCATACCTTGAATGAACTGTGACTATGAGTGGTTCCAGGTGGAGTTGTACTGCGCTTATAGATGATCTGGATCCTAGCACTATCAACTGGTTAGTAGTTGTGCAGTGCAATCAACGTACCTGCTCCGCTCGTAGTGCAGAGCAATGCAGCTATCCTTATTAATCCGAGACTGTGCAGAGCTCTCGCACAGATATCAATTCTGGCTGTAAGGTATTGATAGAATATCAGAGTATCAGAGAGGAGCGGTACTTCAATGTGCTAGATCTCAGCTTCTTAGCTTCGACCCCTTCATTGAAAGGTTTGCCATCACTTTCAGAATGGTCTATCAATATCTTCCAACGGTTTGTTGTCATCTTCACACAGTTCATTGGCACCTGAACACTTTGGTATTGTTTCTGCAAACAGTTCGTTGTCACCTTATAACGGTCTGCTATCATTCTTGAATGCTTTGCCGTCGTCTTTGCATGAAGCAACCCCCTGCATTTGAAACCAGAGACAGGACCCTTCGCCCCAGCTCAATAAGGCAAGTAAGTAAGTCCAGCCTTCAGCCACAATTTCATAGGCCTGGGTGCATTGTGGCCGCGACCTCATGGTTTGAAGGGTTCAGGTGGGTCAGTCGCAAGGATTGTGCGATGCTTGGCAGCAAAGGGATGGAGTCAGGATGTGGAGCGGAACAGCGCAAGCATAGCAGAGGTTTCAAACTTCTAAATCCAAGTCTTGTTCCCCCCCCCTTGTAGTTTGAATCTCCAAGCCAGCAAGACCTCTTGATACCAGTTGCAATTCTGGCAGCATGTACAAAGCATAGCTTGGTCGGTCAGTGATCCTTCCCGTCCCTTTAAATTCTCGTTTTTGAACATTGAATTGTCCTTTTCAAATTGTCCTCGCCCCATCCCTCACCAGACCTAGTGGTCCTCTCAGCATACCAGCTTTGATCCTAGACACCTCACTCTGAATCTCACCCTTCCCCTGACAACCTTCCCGGTGTAAGCTACTCTTTTTGACTCTCATCTCTTTGAAGTGACTCTTTGCAGGGAGCCATAGGGCGAACAGGTTAGATTGTCTTTGCTTTGGCTTCCTGCTTTGCGGATGGCTAGTTGCACTCTTTCATGACGAGATCTCCAGCTCATATATCGTGCATGCTATGCTCCGTGACCCACGGATCCCCCTTATTACAGATCCCCCTTATGAACTCAGTACAGCAGACATGGCCACCTGTCTGCAAGGCAATCTCAATGCTCTACATGCTATTTGATCCAGTCAATATCTCAATCCCGGGGGCATCACTCGACCTGGTTTGGGAGTATATGAAGGATCCTGCACAGCACCATCGATTCCAGCACATGCTCCGTGTCTTGCTGTACGTGTTTCAAGTAATTGTCGAATTGATCAAATGACCACCCCATCTTCCATAACTCATCAAACCCACCCCAAGGCCCCTATTGAGAGGCAGCTCACAATCACTCTCTTCTGCAAAGGGTGCTTTGCCCAAGAAGCTGGCTGTTCAGAGGGGAGAGTAGAGGTGTATACTGACTGCTGCTTCGAGGCTGCCGACCCGCCTACTTGGGCGTGTGCAAAGAAGAGTATGCAGCTGAGGAAAGAAGGGGCATTTATGCTCAATGTCCTCTGTATGTAACAATCAATAAGACATCATAATCACAGATAGCAATAGCACAATGCACGCTGTATATTCTTCACAAAGAGAGGAGTATCACCATCTGGCCTATTATTACAAGGCACTTGGGTGATCCAGCCTGCAGTCAGGTTCCCATCCTCAGTAACCTGGGAACCAGGAACCCTTGCCAATTGACTTGACTTTGACAGCATAATGGTGATAGTAGAGGTGTGTAGAGAGTTGATATTTGACCATGTACGTACCAGATATCTTGGACTTGACATGCTCTCCAGCTGGAGTCTGTCCAGAGCGACATAGCAGATTATAGCCTTCGTGAGGATGCAGGTAAAGTGATAGGCAGGGATGATGAGAAGCAGCACGTACCGTATGAAACGCGTTGTGTGCGTCGAGCAACAGGGTGTATGCTGGCCAATTCTCCTTTTGGGCGTTCATGAACACCATCTTCTAGGTCATCGTTTTCACCAAGAACTTGAAGGAACATCGCACTCTACTGAGGTTGACGCATCAAAATTTGCAACTGGAATGGTGTTATCAAGGGAAGCCTAGGACAGTAAGTGGCATCCAGTCAGATAGTCCATACATTGCACTGTGTACGCCAGCCAGTGGAAGACAGGCAAACTCATCAGCCGGAATACAAGTGGCCTGTATAGGTTTCATTGGTGAATATGTTGACACCTGCAATACATGCTGCCGGGCAAAGACTTTGCACTTGCAGCCTCATGGGCTGCTGAAGCCAAATGGACATACAGTTTCAACGCCCTACATCTGATTGTGGACTATCATAGCAAAATCATTCACCTGACTGCCTGTCAGAACAACATGACAGGAGAAGGCACAGTGGTCAGCTTCATTTGCGATTGCTTTTGTCTTCATGGTTTCCATGAGTGAACATTTTGTGCCAAGGACCACAGTTTACTAGCAAACTGAATTGTGCAATTTTCAAAGGCATAAGAATCACGAGTGCACTGTCGACAGCATACCACCAACAGACAGATGGTCAGTTGGAACGGTGAAACCAGGAGGTAGAAATGTATCTGTGTATGTTCTCTGAATGGCGGGATGACTGAGTCAAAGGTTGCTAATTGCGGAGTATGCACTCAACTCTCGATCGCAGGCCTTGTTTGAACAGTCCCCCTTCTACATGGCTTTCACCCGGAGTCAGCGGAGGTTCCAGCAGCCAACCAATGACTGGACAAACTGCGTAAAGCAAAAGAATACTACCGCAACGCTCAATCTGACTGCAGAACAAATGAAGGCACAGACAGCTTTGACAGGCACATGTGTGACACACTGCAGCTGCAGCCTGGGCAGAAGGTGTGGCTCAACACCTGCAATCTATGTATACAAAAATATCACAGAAACTAGTCGACCAACAGGCAGGGTCATATCCCATTGTATGAGTAGAGGAACTTGCTGACAAGCTGATATTGCCAAAGAACATGTTGGTCCACCAAGTAATACATATTTTGCTCCACTCCTCAAAAGATGAGTATGCTACCCAGTTGTCATCCTCCAGAACCAGGCCCCATCATGGTGCAAGGGGAAGAGGAGTATGAAGTAGAGAGAATTGTAGACTCTCACCACCATCAGCAAAACATACATGTGTGTGACCGCCTGCAGTCGGCCTATGTAATGCATGGCCATCTTTGTCTGAGAGTTACGAAGGCGTCCAGATGCAGCTTGCATGATCAGCCCACCCTGGGACTTGATCGTGCGCAGTCACGAATGGGCGTCTCGCGCAGTGCGACGCGCGGGCATGGCCAGACACCAGTGGTGTCTGACCATTGACGACCACTGACAACAATACTGCAAAGGGCGGCAATCAGTCAAGGTCAACTATAGGGGTATGTACAGACATGTACGTCCGCGTAGGTAGTGTATTTCGGTCATACACAAACAATTAAATGAGATTTACAGACCATACATGTCCATGAGTTTGCAGACCTGTGCGCATGCGTAACCATTTCTGAGGGAACATCAGGTCGTAAGCGACGTCCTTAATCCTGATTGTCAAACGGGCGCTTTAGGAACTAGCTGCACACGGATCGCACACAGGGTTTGAAATGGAAACTCATTGCAATTCAGTACGTAATGACGTCAGAAGGACAGGAACAACATGCGCTCGTGCGTGCTGCAACTACGGAAGATATATGAGATGAGGGGGAGAGTGGGAAGAACTAAGGCCAAACACAAGAATATAAGCTTAGGAAATCATATGGTTTTGGCAGGAGCCTTCGAAGTGGCGACCATAGCTGATCAAAAAATGAGATGAGAAAAAGGTCAAAAAGAAGGTTTAGCAACATACACATCTTTGCAAAGTGTGCGGGAATTGCAACGGATGAGAGGGCCATAGCTAGCAGGGAGTGGGATAAGTGCTACTGGGAAAGCAGGAGGAAAAGAAGGAAACTGACCATTCAAACCCATCTGCAAAGTCGCAGGCGCGGGCAGAGAGATAGAAGCTACTGACTGAGAGGATGTGAGGAATGCCGGGCAGTCAGTCACAGTCACTGGAGCCTAGACCATGAAGAAGAGAGCAGGTGGTGGTGGTAGTAGTCATGAGAATAGAAGGAGGGAGGTGAAAATTGTTGAGTCAATGTTTCAGTGCAAGAAAAGTCGTACAGATGTAACATCAAGAACTTACACGCAAGCGGGAACTCGTATGGCAAGTCGCATCAGCGTATATGCATACTGAAGATAGATTGTGGCCACATATGCTGTCACTTTGTGAGGCGAAAGGCGTCGTGGAACCAGTGGCAGGGGAGAGTAGAGGCTTTCCTAAGGGTGTGAGGAAGAGACGGAGGACGGAGAAGTGCGCAAAGTCACTAGTTTTTATAGCCCCTACATACTGGGGAGGCTTGTCAGTAAAGGTAAGATGAGCAGGAGAAAACGATGATACGAGCAGTCTGATTGGCTTGTACGCGATCACATGATCTGCGACCGGACGCATTGAGACTCAATTGGCACCTCCTTTCCATGTCCACATCAGTGACGACGTCACCTCTCATCTATGCCCATCTCTATTCTCTCCCTTGTACCATCGACCTGCATCGGGATTCAGCAGTCCACCATGCACCAGCAACTCGAGTCCGCCATAGACCTCGCAACACTCTCACCTGTCTGGGAGGACATCATTGTCTCATGCATCCAGGAATGGTTTATAACCAACACCTACACTAACAGGCATCAAGGTCACAGGCCTAGCAAACTCGTGTCCAAGAAGGAGCACCTGCAGGCGATGCTCGCTGACATGGAGAAGATGCTTGCGGACAAGCACGAGAGTCTCCTGACATTCAAAAGAAGCACGCTGAGGGGTCACGACCCTTACGTCAGAACATGGCCTCATTGGCGACTTCAAGACGCACAAGCTTTGTCGGATGAATAAGCTCACCACCGCGAGGAGATGGTTGATGCACTTCCCCCACCAGGTCCATCGGATGACTGCACAGAGAGCAAGGACGACCCCTGCAGCAGTGCCAGCTGCAATTTGCAGCTACAGGAATGTGGGAGACGTTCGAGTGCCGGACAGCACCCACAGTAGGCAGCGATTCAGCTCCTACAGTGGGAGTTATGGTGATGGTATTGATCGAAGTCGAAGCGGGGATGGTGACTACAGTGATGATAGCCGTTGGCTGCAGAGAGTATGCAGAGGTCTCATAGTGCCAGAGGAGAGGTTTAGCTGAATAAACGAACACGCCGAGGGTAGGAAGAGAGTTGATTCATGTGACCCAGTCCCAGAGAGAATTGTCCTCCCTTTACCCAGTGCTATGTGCGGGCCATGCATGTCTGCCTGCAGATTGCATGAGCTCAAATGATCAAGCACCCTCCAAGCAATGGTCAGAGGTGCTCACCTGTGACCATGCCAAGGCTATGTGACAGTCTGGAACGACCTTGAAATATTCGACTAGTCAGTCGTTGCAACTTCACTGACCGTGAGCAATTGTCGGGCGTCCATGCGAGGTGGTAGAGGTTGGATGTTGGTGGAGAAATGGTCAGACACCGTCTGTCTGATGGTGTCTGACCATACCCGACCACTGTTCGACGGGTCGCTGGGGCGCTTGTCATACACTGCCACCGCCGCCACCTTTGGTCGGCGACTGCACTTTTTGCTGATGACCAAGGTTGTTAGAAGAAGCTGCAATATGTTGTGCAATTGAAAAAATGGGGCACTGAACATACTAGCTGGGATGATGCATCCAACCTAACTCATGTGCCACAATGTGTGGCTGACCTTTATTGTTGTTATCCCAAAGCTCCATTGTGAGGACGCAGTGCTTAGGACGGTGGCAATGTTATAACTGCAGGTCTCCTGGACTCTATCATTTCCTTTAACCACTAGGATCAATAGTTGCCTTATCTGGATTTACTTTTGTTCTCTGCTCCCGCACTGAGTGCTATTGTTCTCTCTGGTATATGAAGACCATGTTGCGCTACCTGGGAACACCAGTTTGAACCTCTTGTCCCCAGGTGAGCCCCTCTGTATTTCTCTCTGTAGATACTTGGCTTAGTATACTTGTCCCCAGCCTGTTCATCGAGCTCTCGCTCCACCCTGCTGCTCAAATTCTCATCTCTCCAGTATTCCTGCTCATCTTGTCTAGCTTCCACGCCTACCTCAAGGACCAGCTCAATGGCAGATATTGCTGGCATAGTGGTATGTACAAGGTCCAGACTGGCAGAATGGGCATGCAGTGACATTCTGCTGATATTGACCAATGCGCAGCAAAACTACCCTGTTTATGAGATAGAGATGTTGGCAGGCATCAAAGCTATGCTCCAGCACTGTGATATACTACAGGGCTGCCATTTTATAGTTATAGACCATAAGGGCCTTGTGCACCTAATGAGCCAGCCAAACCTGTTCAGATGATAGGCACATTGGCTCCAGAAGATCTCTAAATTTGACTTTGACATTGAATACATGCCAGGTGTGGACAATGAAATGTTCTTGCTAACACTCTGTTATAACTATGATGCTTCCAGAACCATGCATGCATGACAGACATGTTCCTGGCCCGTCTCGAAGCTCTGGCTATCTCCTTTCCTGTCCTGACATCAATTGAGACATCAGCTGCTATTCCTACACAACTGCGAATGATTTATGCACATATATGGTCCCTTATCTTCTGTGGCTGCAAATGCTGAGCCACTCCAGGCCCTGCTAGGGCTCCTTCAAAACATGTGTGTGACTCTCCTGCTGGTATGGTGGAGGTTGCAGGCCCATCAGCTGAGCCATCTAAAGAACAGAGGGTGTGCACCTCATAGGCCTCCTGTTCTGGTGGAAAGCGGTTGGCCTGAGACTGAAAGAATTTATGATCTTTCTCCACAGCCCTCTTGATGTCTGACAGGAGGGCAGGGGTAATAGCAAAGAATCAGATTGTTATGAGAGGAGTGGCAGAACATCTGCAAAAGGAAAGGCCTGTGATCAGTGTGGCAGACGGAAGTCTGCTGTCTGATAGTGCAATGACTACATGAGCACCACATTATCTTGATGACCAAGACATGCTCCTTGGGGAGCATCGTGCCCAAGTTGCGAGGGACATTTCCCTTCTTTGGTAGAAAACCATGGCCACAGACATGCAGAAGTACTGCAAGATCCGTCAGACCTGTAAGCAAAGCAAGCCCATTAATCAGTGACCATTTGGGCAGCTCAATTCTCTAGCTGTATCTACCATACCTTGGGAAATAATTGGAATTAAGTTTGTTGGGCTGCTGCCCAGATCCTTGAACCACAATTGAACATTTGACATCACTATGATAATCTGCTTGCTGACTGGCATGGTGCATCTGGTGCTCTGTGAAAATAACTATACTGCAAAGAAGACAGCTGAATTAGTATTCTCAGAGGTCTACAAGCACCATGGCTTACCACACACTCTAGTCAATTGTTCACAAGTTCATTCTGGTCGCAGTTGCCTCTTTTGATGGGTGTTGAGCTGCACATGTTGTGCATATGTCAATGATTCCTGAGTCATGCAATATTGAACCTCTCCTTGAGCCACTTGGTTTAAAGTGGGCCAATCCTGGCAAGAACAATTGATGAGCCACTTTTATCTCTAGCCAAATTAATTCAATTCTAAATGTATAGTTGAGATGCCCATTTTAGAGTATATAAAGTAGCAATGAAAAAACTATGGGGTTGAGTAATAAATTTTGGCTTCACAACAAGCCCCTGCATGTAGCATTTAAAGTAAAACTGAGTGAAATATGGATTTATTGATATAGAATGAGTCTTATTACTAAGAGCATAAATAAGCACCCCAAACAAAGCAGCCAGACATATGACTAGTAGCATCTCAATATATGGATAAACATAGTCTGACACACAAACCAATATATAAAATATAGATGAAATATAGCCTGATATATTAAAGAATATAGCTTGACATAGCCCAAAGCATAGCCCAACATAACTCAAAATATATGAGCAAATATCTGATATATGAATAAACATAACCCAATATATGAAACAAACATAGCCTAATACAAGAACTATATACTCTGACATAAGGACAATATAGCCTGATATATAGAATTATGAAACAAACATATTGAACACACATTAGAGAAATCCATAACCTCCTTTAGGTCTATTGATTTCCAATTACCACTAATACTGAACCTTAGTTCATTAGTCTAATTTGCTAGGTCCCCAAATAACAAGCACAATTAGAAAACCATGAGTTGGACAAGTGCTATAGTATTCCATTATCAAGATCCAGTTTATCATGCAATCATGCACCCAGTCACATAAGAATCCTACACATAAGAATTACAAAAAGAAGGAGAGCAGGGTATCTGCTATATGCAGAATGGGGCTCAGAGTATAGATGTATATGCCACCACCAATCCATAGTAGACCAAAGCATCAAGGATAGCCCAACCTCTTATAGAGGTAGAAGAGAAATGTCAATGTGAATTGAACGTTATCAAGAATTAACAGACATTGCAAGAGGTGCCACAGTATGTAGGTCTCAATATTGACACTTGTTAGGCTGGTCACACCATTCTCCTTGAGTATGGCCTATAGAAGTTCACATCTTGTTAGTATGTTTATAACATTTCCAATGATGTGCATGCACTGTAGGCTCTGTACAAACTGGCATTATAGCTCCCACATGTTCTCAGTTGAATCAGTTGTGAGTGTCAGGTGGCCCTCCTTTGTCAACTTATCACTGTAAACACACATGTATTAGTGGCTAAATATAATATAAAGCACAGTTACTCACTTTCAATAGATTAGCTCCATGCTTGTGTTCAGCTTCAGAGAGTGTACAGATAGCACAACAAGATAAGGGAGAATTGGTGAGTGCCATGCATGAGCAATATATGTAGTGAATGGGCCTGACATTCCAAATTAGTAAAGAATAGGCCCCCAGAATATAAAGCACTCACTGGGCAAACACAGCTGCTTATATGCATGTATACTACCCTTGCATATATTGGTGCCCCACCAGAAACTGACTAAGAAATAGTGAACACTATGCACTAGTATACTAGGATAGCTTCTCCCACTTCAATGCTCCCTAGCCCTCCCCCCAAACTTTACTTTGGCACATCTGGCATCAGTAGGTGTCCTCCCAGTTAAGTCACAGTTGAGACAGTCTAGATAGCCTTAGCATGTGACCTGGTAGGTTATGTGCTATGGTGCAGTTCACCTAGTCACTGCATGTTTTTGACAGCAATAGATGCCCATCTGCGGCACATTTAGATCATGAAGAATTTCTTTTTTTTTATCATGCCATTCGCAAGGATTCAGGTGTGTAAAGAGATTCTCAAGAGGGTTTTTTAATTGGGTCAAAACTGGCTGAGACGATATATGAGGGAGGGCCACTGCATGTGAATAGGTGTTTCCTAATATGATATTCTTACATAATGACCTACACATTCAATGCCTGCCCCAACTGCTCTAGAATACAACAGTGAGATTTGTATCTTTGCAAATTAAACTCCTTCACTTTCTTCTGGGCATCTCAAGTATCAAGACTCTCTATATATGCATCAATGAACCTTCAGACACAATGGTCAAACTTCCGGATAAGCTCAACAGAGACCAAATGTAAGGCCTTAGACATGTTTGCACGCAGTGTGTCAAATGTGTAATTGTAGTGTTTGCGGAGCCAGTTTTTGACGGCACTCCAGAAATATTCAATAAAGTTAATCTTGTAGTAGAACTTGGGGAGGAATATGCAAATATGCCCAGCCTCCTTGATTATCTCTTGGACACGTGATTTCTGTTCCTGGAAGTTTGGTTGGTTTTTAAGAATCTAGTGAGCAGAACAGTTAGTTGCCCTATCAATATATCCCCCCTTGCATTTCCTGGTCAGCTTGGCCCACCATAGACCCCATTCTTGAAGGATGATCTTCATGCCCTTTGGTTGATCCAGGTACTGTGGGTGATCTGAAGAATAGACCATTGACTGAGTAAATCTGTGCCCATCACAGACATACCAGCCATCACGCATGCACAGTTGAGCACTGCCAGGGTTAAAGTTCATCTTCAATACTTACAGGGCATCCAGTGCATAGCATGCATGGCCTTGAGAGTTGTCCACCAGAACAACTGCAGTATAGCTATCACCATAAGCATTCCTGAATGCAGGAAAGAAATTCTCTGTTAGCTAGAACCAATAGTCAGTACCTCCAAGTGTCTGCAATAAAACAGAGATTACCTGCTTGCAGAATATCTCACCATTCCAAAACTCATCATGATTCTTCCTATATTCCAACATTACACTTGCCTTGCTAAGCCAGCCCACAGTCAACAGATGAAGTCACTCTAATGTAGGCCCTGACCCGGTCCCTTCTTACAAATCAGAGATCTGCCATTGAGAAGCCAGCTAAAGTGTTTTCTATCTTGAGCTTGAGCAGTTATCTCATCATGAGTGACAAGAATGAGTCATATTTGTGCATATGCACCAGAGATATCTGCCTCAAGCTCCTTATAAACTGCACCAATCTTGTACTGGACAAGATGTTGACAGATTGCTTGTATTGCAGGGAGGAACCGCTCAATGTGGTCTCTGATGACATCAGGGCACTCGTGACCATCATAATAGATGGCCTTGCAATGCTTGGACCAAGTGAAGCTCTCACTGAGGAGCAGATGGTGCATGGATGAGTGGGACAGACCGAGTCGAGTAGTTTGCAACTACTTCTCTGAGCGCATGTAAGTGCACTATAGGATGGCTGAGGAGGGAGATGGTCTTGGAGTGGTGCCCATGTTGAGACTCTGGCAACATCCTTGATCAGACCCACTCGTTTGTTCCCTAGTGGACAAGTCATGCCCCTTACTTTCCTAAGAACAGACTCACTTGTGCTGCAATCTCTGATGCCTCAACAAGCCTCTTTTCTCATGACTTATCAACTGCAAACACGCATGAATCAACCCCACCTGGTACCCTTGCAAGCTATTCACCCCTCCCATTAGATGCTCTCACTTCGAGCTCAACAGCTTCTTCAAGTCTTTCAATGCATTGAGGCAGGTCTCAGCAAGAGCATTGGTGGCTCTCTGGCGAGCAATGCAGACAGGTACATCATGCTTTGGATATTTCTTAGGTGGGAGGGTGGGCGAGTCAGACTGCTGGGGAGGATAGGCTCTCTTGGAGCCTGTCTATTGGGCACAATCAGACACTAACTAGCAATCCTCCTCAGGTTCATCCTCGTTGGTGCTGTTGTTATTATCGCTATCCTTGTCCTTGTCCTTATCAGACTCTGGGAGGTTGGACAGATACAGACTGGACGCCCAGTTATCACCACCGCTCTCACTGCCTATCTGCTCCCACTCTCATTGTCTATTGTCCTTGCTGTGTTCCATCTGTTCTTGTTCATACTCTCCATTCACCATCTGCTTCTGTTCTTGTCATCCTTTGTCCCCACCACATTCCATCCAACTCTTGATGTGCTTATCAGCAAAAAGTGCAGTTACCAACCAAAGGTGGCAGTGGTGGCAGTGCGTGACAGGCACCCCAGTGACCTGTTGGACAGTGATTGGGTATGGTCAGACACTGTCTGTCCGACAATGTCTGACCGTTCCTCTGCTAATGTCTGAACACCTCCATCTCTCATGTCTGTCCGACAAACACTCAAGGCCCAAACAGAAATAAGGACTGATCTCACGAGATCATTCTTAATTATTCCCAGTGTGCTGGTCGGTCATAGGTGAGCACTACTTATGGGAGTGATCAATGCATGACCATGACTCAGTGGGTAAGAGAATATACCAGTCTATATGTTCTAAGCTGGAGCACATACTCAATGAGCACACTACAGTAGAACGCACATGCTGCATGTCACTTGTGTGCTGTGCATCAGAGTCCTCCAGCCCAGGTCTGGACCATTGCCCAGCACCCATCCTCCCCTCTCCACCCTACTTACAGCAATTTGTCTGTTGTCAGTGTCTTGCTGAGTATCTTGCCTCCTTCAGCTCTCGGTGCTCTGTACGGTTCACAGATGTTAGTAGTAATTTGTGCTATGTACAAAGTATCCAAACTCTGTCTCAATGTATATGCACTCCTTGCACAAGCCTTCCCCTCCCATCAAGAGATTAAGAAACCCTGATCAAGCTGATTGTTGCAAGCAAAGTTGACATGGGGGCTATGCTGAACACCCTTGTTAATGATCTCTTATACCACTCGGTCGATATCAAGGCAATCAGTGACATGGCAAAGTATCATCTTGCCTGTAGCTGGTTGTGAAACAATGTAATCTGTCTTTATCTACTCGCTTAGCTCATGGGTGATGAGTGTGTTTGAGGGAACAGACTAACAGAGAGGAAGATACAATATGGTGGGTGTGGTGCTCAAGTGACGATGTGTCATTGATGTGTCATGAACGTGTGTCCGGTCACGTGAGGGAGTCAAAGCGGTTGATCATCTCCTCTCCTCCAAGGTGATCGTCTCTCTCTTAAATGTTTGTGATTCCACTTCTTCAGCTATCAACAACTTGCCTCCATTTCTCTACCATCTCCTTTCTAGTCAGACAACTTGCCTTGGCCATGGTCTGTGGTCTATGGTCCATTTGAAAATTGTTTAAGCATGCCCAATGTATGTGTTCATATGCATATATGCTGATACCTGAGCACATATATCCTGTTGTTCTGCACCCAAGATACCCAGCAGCTTCCACCCACGCCTGCCAAACCTTGCATATGAGCTTGGATGGTCAGATATCCCTGTTTTGGCCTGCTAGTACTCATCTTCTTACTCCTTATTGGCTAGAACATTGCACCCTTCTGATCTCACTCATGCCACTTTGCAGGAACCTCACCATTGAGAACCTGGTTTTGCAGTTCTTTTGCGCTTGTGTGAAAATGTACTTGACTGCGATCTTTCAGTCCCATTTCTCTGGTCTCATATCTTCAACAGTAGCAGCACACGCTCATGCATGTAGTTTCTGCCCCATGTCATTGTTATTTGCAATTAATTGTGTTTCATATCAATCTGTGTGTGCAATCTGTGTGCAGTGACTATCCTAAGCACTCATTTGACCCAGAGTCTACATTCCCCTGGGAATGGTTATTGGTATATATATTTCACTACCTATGTGAACATACATGTCTGTACATACCTTTAGAACTTACCTCAAGTGATCACCACTCTGTGTGGTATTGTCATCAGTGGTCATCAATGGTCAGACACCAGTGGTGTCTGACCATGCGTGCACACCGCACTATGAGAGACGCCCATTTGTGACCATGTGTGATCAAGTCCTAGGGTGGTCCAGCTATACAAGGTGTGTCTGGCAAGCTTTGTAACCCTTAGATGCAGAATGTCATGCTTTTATAGAACAACTGCATATGGTCACCTATATGTACATTTTGCTGATGCTGTGCAAAAAGTGCATTGGATTCTTGTTGCACACCTGCAATTGCTCACGCAACTACATCCTTGGCCCTATCTGGTAAGTCTTTGTGTGCTGCAGCTACCATTCCATTGACACTATCCATATAGAAGGTCCATAGCTGTGCAAACAACTTGAACGCAGGTGCTCACTATGCCCACATAAATCCAGTGTTGCTCTCTTGATGGGCTGCCAGCCAGCCTGTTGGGCATGGGCAACTGGACTGAGCACAGTTGGGCCTGGTCCTGATGTATATGTGCTTTTGAAGAACACCTGAAAGTGTCTTGCTTCCTCACTTTTGATAACCAGGTTAGTTTGGTACAGTTCTGCTAATGTGATACAATACTTACAACTCTTGTATTATAGCTGATGTTTTTTCTTTCTGATACTTTCCCTGCCGGTGCCTCCACATGGTCCAAGGAGCCTTGCCTGTGTATGTCCTGGTAAGCCCTCTCTTACCAGTCCTCCATTTGTCCTCCATTTTTTTCCACATAAGCTCTTGATGTACTGACTTTGCTACAAGTTCTAGGCTCTTAAGAAGGTCCTCTCCCTCCAGTGCTATAACAGAATTGGTATCCAACTCCTCCCCATCTGCCTCACCTTCATTGCTGGAGGACAGAGCAAGAGACCTAACCATGGGCAGCTGATCATCTTGACCTCAACACTGCTTGAACAGGACCTCAGCTGCAAAGCTTCGCAAGCTCTTGTGCGGCCTTTGCGAGCACATGCAGCAGTGGCAAGCAGGGCTTTCTTCTGTTGGTTTGGAGCCATAGACTGTGTAGTACGGGTATGAAGTGAGATGTAGCTGAGTAGAATGACATTTCTCATTGTTCAATTCTATGGGTATATGCCATGCTACATAGGGCCCTTGCATCTGCTCCCTCAAGCCTCCATAACCAAAATTTGATTGAAGGTGGCTCTGTCACATGATAAGTTATGGGCATCTAATGGCTGTCGATGTTGAGAACTGGGAATGCGGATGGATTGCGAGTACTCAGGGGGGATGGATATAAATACATATAGCTAGCTAAAGTATAACACAAAGACAGTCAAAGCCCATATCGCAGACATGACACAGACAGGTGGAGTGTGAAATCTGACAATAGGAATTCAGAGTCCAAAAGGGAGTATGACACAGTGTCATACTCCAACACTCCCCCTCAACTCCACATCTGATAAGATGCCAAGTTGTTGTCAGAGGATGTGGAATCATTTGTGTGGGAGTGCCTTTGTAAAGAGGTTGGCGAAATTGTCATTGATTAGTATGTACACAAGGTGTATTGTGCTGGCCTCAACACATTCGCAAATGAAATGGTGTTGAATGTCAATATGCTTGGAGCGTGCGTGATGGACATTGTCTTTGGAGAGTGCGATGGCCAACATGTTGTCTGCATTCAGTTTTGTGGCCAAATCCTGCGTGAACATGAGTTCTGCTAGTAGCGATCGCATCCAGATTGTATGCCAAGCAGCATGGGTGATCGCCATATACTCCGCCTCAGTTGAGGACAGGGCAACTACGGCCTGCTTCTTCGAGCTCCACACGACGATTCCATTCCCAATTAGGAAAGCATATCCCGATATGGATTTGCAATCCACTAGATTTGCCCCCCAGTTGGCGTCTGCGTATCCTTCAAGGCAGTAATTCTCGTAGTAGACGCATGCGCGAGGCTCCCTCTATTGCCCGTATGTGATGCCGTAGTCCAATGTTCCCTTGAGATAGTAGAAGACACACTTGACAGCCATCCAGTGGGCCGGTCTGGGGCGAGAGCTGAATTGTGAGAGGGTCTGGATAGCGTAGCTGATGTTGGGCTGAGTGCCGAGAGCCGTGTGCATCAGGGTTCCAATTGCTGCCTGATAAGGTACATTCTTCATCTCGGATAGATTGGCATCGTCCGGTTCCTTGACCAATTTGACATTAGGGTCCATTGGGGTCAAGACAGGAGCGCAGTCTGTCATTCCATAGTGCTCGAGTACATTCCATAGGAACTAAGTCTGCTGAATGGTAAGCAGCCGCTTGTCGGGGCGATGACAAACTTCGAGTCCAAGTAGAAGTCGAGGCGAACCGAGGCTCATGATCTTATATTGCTTGTTGAGCCCATTTTTGACCTTGTCCAGTAATGCATCGGTATCTCCAGCCGTGATCATGTTGTCCATGTGTACCCCAATCATCACCAGTCCGCAATTATTGGACTTGATGTACAGGCACATCTCGTGATGTAAGCACTGGAAGTGCAGGGTCTTGACCATGGTTCGATTGAAGTGATGGTTCCAGACTCGTCCTGCCTGTTTTAGGCCGTAGAGTGCCTTACGTAAGTGTAGGACCTTTCCTGACCCATTGTCATATTCTGGCGGCTGTCACATGTAGATTTTCTCATTGAGTTTAGCGTTGAGATAGGCGCCAACAACGTCAAATTGTTGTAATATCATCCCTTATTCAGCAGCGATGGCGAGCAGGGTGCGTAAAGAGTCCATCCAGATGACTAGCGCGAAGGTCTCGAAGTAATCTAGGCCTGGCACCTGAGTGAAGCCTTGGGCGACTAGTCGTGCCTTACTATGTATAAGTTCGCGGTCTTCGCAGAACTTCTTGTGGTAGACCCAGATGCTGCCGATCGCCTTCCGGCCTGGTGGGAGATTGACCTTTTCCCAGATGCTCAGGTCCTCAAGTTGATTGATTTCGTCATCTATTGAGTTGTCCCATTCTAGGGTGTCTGGTGCGGCCTGGGCCTCCTGTATGTTTTGGGGTTCCTGGGTACCTTCTGTGCCTATCAGGGTCAGTAGGCAGAGCACATGTGCTTCGTCACACAGGACCCTTTTCCCACTTTTGTGCAGGGTCTTGTAATTGATCCTTGCGGCTGCCTTTCTTCTTTCACGTGACGATCTGTCAATCTCAGATGCGGGAGTGCCTGGACCCTTGGCGGTTTCCTCTTCTGGTGGCTGTGCTAATAACAATGCTCCCCCTGCATCTGCTAGTGCCGGTGGCAGTACTCCCTTCGCCTCGTGCTCGCTCTGGGTTGGTCTGTCATTCTCTCCCTCGAGCTGTGGAGAAGGGGTCATGATGTCATCATTGTCATCGTCATTGGGTGTCCCCCTTGGGATGGCGAATACAATATTGCGCGACTTTCCAATGTGTCGAGCTTTCAGGTCATAGTAGCACCAGGCTTTGCTGCCGTCTGCCATGCTGATGAAGTATATGGGCTGTGATCAGGGGTCAAGTTTGGTGTGCTTCTCTAGTGACGAGAGCACCCAACAACAGCAACCCCATTCTTGGATATCTGATACATCAGGCTTTCGGCCGCTCCAGACCTCCTCCGGTGTTTTGTCCTTGAGCACTCGTGTTGGAAGACGATTCTTGAGATGCATTAGGTAAGCGACTACCTCTGGCCATAGGAATTTCGGGAGCTGTGCTGCGATCAACAGGGTCCTGGTCCGATCCATCAGGGTCCAGCACAGCTGCTTAGCGATTCCGTTCTGGGCCAATGACTTAGGCGCTGTGGTCTCGAGTTCTATGCCTACATTATGTAAGAACATCTGGAACTCGTCACTCATGAACTCGCTGCCATTGTCGCAGCGGAGTTTTTTGAGTTTGATGCCAAGTTTGTTCTCTACACGTGCCTTGTAAGCTTTGAAGTGCTCGAGCGCTTCCAACTTGTGTTTGCCAAATGCAGCCTCAGATCATCATGAGTGACCATTAGTGAATGCCCAAAAATAGTGTTCCCCTCAAATACCTGGTGTAGATGCCGGACCCCATATATCTAACACGGTGAGATCTCCAATCGCCTCGACCTCGGTCTCCGACTTCTTCAGATATAACACCACCACCTGCTTCCCCTGCACACATACCTCACACTGCTCTGCCGGGGGTTCCAACTCGTCAACTTCCATTCCCACGACCAGTCCCTTGTGCCACATCGCCACTATGGCCTTCATGCCTGGATGACCTAGAGTGTGATGCCATTTATTCAGCGTTCATTTGTATTTCGGATGACAAACAGCGGTGGCATAAGCTATCTCCGTCTTGGATAATACAACCTCGCCATCCATGTGGTACAGGAAGTTGGCTATGCGCTTGCCAGATGCGTACGGGCGCCCCTTGTGATTGATGAAAAATATTGTCCCATCACGCTGTTCGATCTTGTGACCACTGGCCTCGACGTGTCCAGTGGCAATAAGATTGTGCGGCACTCCTGGCGTGTGTATAATGTCACATAGGGTCACGGTCCTGTCCTTGTTGTTGTGCCTAAAACGGTACATCACTATTCCTTGTTCCAGAATAGGTGTGGTCCCTGCTCCATTCAGGGTCCGTCCCGGCATTAGTGTGTAGTCGGAGAACATGCGCCTTTCTCACGCAATGTGGGAGGTTGTTGCAGAGTTGGCTAACCAGGCATTAGCGGCCAGGAGTGTGAGCGCTACTTCACTGGCATTGTCTACGGGTTCAATGAATGTGTAGGCGTAGTCCAAGTCTGAGTCCTTATTGGACTCCTTGGCGACCATAGCCTTGGCACCTTGCCCCTTCCCATTCCAATCATCCCTGCACTTCTCTTGTACCTGCCCTTGGCCCTGACCCTTCCCTTTATTGTCCCTGTCCCTTTCTGGACAGTCGTACTTCTTATGTCCGAGTTTTCCACAGCTGTAGCACTTCGGGCCTTTGCCCCGAGTCTTCATCATGAGTGCCGTCTCACTAGACGCCTTGATGTGCCGCGCATGTTCTCAGATCTTTCCTTGGAGCTTGTTGCAATCTTCTATCTTGGAGTCTTGGATGTCATCAGTGAATATGTGCCATGTTTCTGGCAGGGCAGCCAATAACGTGATGGAAAACTCATTGTTGGGTATTTCGCACCCGAGCGCCACAAGATCCTCCCACCACTCCACCATTTGCTATAGCCACACATCCAGCTCTTCTTCCTCTGGATATTGTGCCATCGACAGTTTCCGCCAAATCTTGATAATCTTGCTCAAACCTTGAGTTTCGTAGTTCTTGCATAGCTTTTCCCAAGCATTGTGACTAGTTTTGCAATTCTAGATGAGTTTGATCACACGCATGCCGAGCCGTCTTTGGATGCCTATGAGTGCCATCCGATCCTCCTGATCCCACTTCTCGATGTCTTCATTTCTGGTTTTCTCAGCTTCTTTGTCTGCTCCTGGGGATGCCGGTTCTGGGCACTTCGACTTCCCCGAGACATGTGACGAGAGTCCCGCTTCCCACAGCAGATCTGACATCGTGATTTGCCATATCGGCCAGTCGCTGATGTCATTCAGAGGGTTGATTTTGATGCGCGAGATAAGATCAGATGTAGTCATGATAAGAGTGTTTGAAGTGGAAGCAGCTGAGTGATTTTTGACTAGAGCAAGGCAGGGCTCATAACCTGTTGAGAACTGGGAATGCGGATGGATTGCAAGTACTCAGGGGGACGGATATAAATACATGTAGCTAGCTAAAGTATGACACAAAGACAGTCAAAGCCCGTGTCGCAGACATGACACAGACAGGCAGAGTGTGAAATCTGACAATAGGAATTCAGAGTCCGAAAGAAAGTATGACACAGTGTCATACTCCAACAGTCAAAACATGTGATGACTAGGTAAACTGCACCATAGCTCTGGTGCCACTTGCCACTTTGGGGCATCTCTCTGCATCCTTCTTCATGCTTTCATTTATCATTCTGAAGCTTTGTTATTGCTAATCACTTTTGTTTTCTCATCCTTACCTCTGTGCTGATGGGCCATCTATCTCTTGATAGCAAGGCCAGGAATGGGACTAGGTGGGGGAGAGAACTGTCATGAGGAGTGGTGAGTACTGGTCATCTATTATCTTTATTCTCTCAGAGTTACCTAATATTAAGCAACTTGTCTTAGACAATGTATTGGTATGGAAGGAGCCCAAGCACTGATAAGGTGAGTATATGGGTTGGGCTTACTTCATCATCTGCACTTTGTCTTATATGTTCTGAAGTAGGTGGGAAAGGTGGACCAACAGGCAACAATGGTATGCACTTTTATCTATATGTGATAAATCATTTTGTCTACAAACATTGTAGTGTGGATGGTAACAGAGCATAGTGATGCATGCATAGGGACTGTCTTTGTTACTAGAATGTACACTGAAGATAGTCATAGTTGTGAGTTTCCCTTACACTTTTATTCTCTTATTGAATAGATACTACCACTAGGGTATGTGCATATGTAGCTTGCATGTTGTAGTTCTGCTGTAATATATAGCTACTATGGATATAATTCTTATTATCTATCTGTCTAATGTGTGAAAAGAGTGGCAAAAGCAGGCAAATAACACTAGTTTGAGAGCAATTGAGCACACTTGAAGCTGCTCTTGGAGACTCAAGAAGCTCTTAACTTGAGTGTGAACCCCCCTTAGTGTTCTTTTTGAGTGACCCAAGGTGCTCAACACCTTCAAGCAGTTTAAAAGCTTAAAACAGTTTTTTGATGCTCTTAGATACCCTTAAAGCATCAAAGAGCCAAAGTGCTTTTCTTAATAGGGAACCATCACATATTGCACTTTCAATATCAATGGATAAAAGTTACCTACCAACTGGTACATTGCTAATATTGGGCAAGATGATATCCTATTTGGCATGCCATGGATCTGGAAATACAATTCAGATATCAACTGAGAAAGTGGTATTGTAACTATTTCTCCCAATTTTCTAATAAAACAATAATGAGTTCACAAGTACCAAACCCCACACAATCTACCCAAAGGAATGTTGTGAGGATTCCTAGTCAAAACTGTTAATTGGATACTCATCGTACATTTTGTGCAACAAAGAATAAAGATAAAGATGATTTTGACATAGAAGGACAGCTTACACACAACCTGTCCCAGACAATAGAACAATGGTACCAGAGGAAGCAAATACAGAAGATTAACAAGATAATAGAGACATTAATAGCAACAGAAAAGGATTAGGAGGAGAGAACTTTTGATATAATCCCACCACACTTTGTCAAAAATGTAAAAATAATCTTTGAGGAGAAGGCTGCTAAGAGATTTCTACCATCCTAACACTGAGACCATACTATCAAATTTTAAAAAGGATTTTAACTATTATATAAGGTGCCATGGAGGAAATCGCTAGTATATATAGAATGGCTAGAACTTGACAAGTTTATCTTGGAAAATGTCACAAAGAGTTATATTCAAAAATCCAAATAATTAATAGCATCACTATTGTTTTGATACAAACAAGGATAGAAGTTTTTGACCAGTACAAAACTATGGAGTTGTTACATTCCATGCCTCTCCAGCTATATTATGGTCCAAATATGATAAGATATGCCCAGGGAACAAGACAGAGCAGAGCAAAATAGTAAGAGGAGATAGAAGATGGGAGGGCAAGAGTGGAAGCACAAGGCTGAGGCCAATGGAGAGCAAAGCTTTCGCTCTCCATTGGCCTCTTCGCCCTTGTGCTTGTCTACGCTTTTGTCTTGCCTAGCATAGAGCATGAGCCCCAGGCCAACAGAGGGCAGAAGTGTCGCTCTCTATTGGCCTCTCAACTACCTACTACAAAGTATGAACCTCAAGGCCAACGGAGAGCGATACTTTCACTCTCCATTGGCCTTGGGTTTGTGCTTCTCGTCTTCTTGGCATCATCGTCATACCTGTTTTCACCCTTGCCCTTGCCCTTGCCCTCACCCTTGTACTGGACCCTGTCCTTGTCCTCATGTTCTTGTTCTGGTCCTTGTCCTGGTCCAGGCCCTTCGTGGTCACTGTGGTCACGATGCATCGGGGAGTCTTGAAGGTCAGAGGTGGAGAGAGAGGACAGAGGAGAGTGAGAGGTGGAGAGCATGAGGTGGAGAGCGAGAGTGGGAGTGCTGGAAGCAGGAGCAGGAGAGCGAGAGATGGAGAGCGAGAGAGAGAGAGAGAGAGAGAGAGAGGAAGAGAGAGAGAGAGAGAGAGGGGCATGCCAGTGTGGCAAGGCCATATGAGGCTGCTAAGCAGGCGCTTCACCCTTATTGGACGGGCACTTCAGACTTTGCTCTTATGAGGTGCACCTCTCTCCAGGTCTTCTCTCACTCTGCACTCTCCCTCTCTGCACTCTCCCTCTCTCACACTCTTGCTCCTCCGTTGCTCTCCTCTCTTTCCTGTCTCCATCTCTGTCCTTCAGGTCTTCTGGATGACCTGCAACTACAATCACTAGGGCCACTGCAACAAGGCCTAGACAACACCTCATGTTGTCCCTTATATACACATTGGAGAACTGTGCAATGTGCAGCCTTGACTGTGCAGTATAACTATGGACTGTGCTACTGTGTTACTGCGGACTGTGCAACTGTGCAGCTAAGTAGTTATAGGCTATGCAACTGCAGACTGTGCATGGAACAGACTCTGTAATGCTATGGAAAGCAAACAAAGTAATACAAAATGTTTATGGTAATCATGCTGAGAAATATGAACTGTAACACTTTGCAGGTGGTTAGTTTATTTTTTCCCCTTTATCTCTGAGAGTTCAGAGCTTTGTCTCATGTGTATGCTCAGGCTAGTCTTGTTGCTCATCAGTATAAAATGAACTCTCTTGTCTATTATCCCACTTTCACCCAATCTTACTGGTGCTCATCTTTGACAAGGCAAGCTAGACTAGTAAGAGCTTAGCTCGCCACTAAGCAGTCAATCCTTAAGGCTTTTTAGTTAGGACAAGGAACTGGTCCTGTTAGAGACATGCTAGACCAGACAGCAGAGATGGATCGAAGATGCAAATGTCTGGGACTGACAGAGTTGAGGACTTTAGTGAAGCTATTAGCAACACTCTGAGGAAATCACCTGGTGTTCTCGATTTATGGATGAGTGGCCAACAGAGATTGGGGTTGGAGGTTAGAGATGGGAGACAGTTGGGTATAGAGTATAATGTCAGACTTAAACCCAATATCAAGAGGACAAGTTCAGAGTTGAGCAGTACTGTACTATTTCGACCTAAAGTTCACATCACATGTCACGTACCCCTCTGAACATGGGGTGTCACACATCACAATCTCATCTGAACTTCCTGGCCAGGATTCGTCACGGCGCTAAACAGGCGCTAAGGCACTTTTTGGTGGGTGAGAAGGGGTCTTGAACAGAACATTATGCCGTGTCACGGCGTCACTGGGGGGTCTGAACTTTCTGCCCAGTAGTTCATGTGTGTCACGCATCCCCCCCCTGAACATTAGGTCAAAATAGTACAGTGCTGGGGTTTGGAGGATAGACTTGGCAGCACAGGTAAAAGGAGAACACTAGATAATAGGAGTAGTAATGAGATATCCAAAGTGAGGTACAACAGTATTATAGCCAGACTTATATAGTACTAGGTCTAACTAAGTCTTGGCACCAAGCCATCATGGAGTTGATACAGCTCTGATAAAGTACAGATGAGAATCAGAACTGTGATATCCATTGCATGATGTACTAATGGTAACATTGTGATGAAACTGTGTATCACTGATGAAATCAAAGTTCTGTGATATGCAGAGGAAGGATATACCAATTGGGGTTTGGGGTCTGGGGTTTGGAATAATACGGCCAGAAAGGCACGGGATGTAATAGGTCCTAGTAGATAGCTGTCCTACATATACTAAGATTTCTAAACATTTTGGCCAGAACACTTAGAGCAATATGTCATTTATCTGATGTCAGTTTGTGACTATCAGATTTAAAACAAAATATAGATGACCAGTCGAGACTGTAAATTGGTTATAATTACAATGATAAGGAATAAAGAATTGTTTCTTTCTTGATGTGACATTTTGTAGGCAAGTGCCTAACAATATTTCATGTCTATGGGAATACTTTTAAAACCTAGCTTACTTTTTGTAAACAATGACATAAGTATTAGTAAGTGCTGTTTCTTATTATTTCTAAACCTAGGCTAAGGTTGAGACTAGTACCATCAGTGCCTTTCAAAGGAAAGCTCCAGACTCACATATGTTATGTTTGCCAACCTTGTTATTAGTGATTATTTGATAAGACTGGTAGAATTTTTGATCTATCGAGTCTTATACCTAATCATATATCTCTATAACTTGGTAACATGAGTTCCATATCATTGTTATAGCCAGCAATGGCCCACTTCAAACTAAGTGAATTATGACCACTAACTGGAGCATAGTCAAGACAGGTCTAAAGATAAGTGATCTACCAGTTCAGTCATTTCAAAATACAATAGTTATGTTAAAGTCTTGTCACAGGTTATATTTTAAGAGGATAAATAACCAAACTTGATCTGACTTTGAAACACTACCTGAGATTATAAGTTAGATATAATATAGCTATAAGTTAGTCATAAGTTGACCTATCAGTTGTGCCTCACTTATATTAGTTTGGTATATAGCTGATATACGTTGGCTCAACTTATAACTTATGGTAACTTATGGAGGGTCATAAGTTGCCATCAATTAGGATTGCATTTCATTGAAAATACTATATATTACTCCTAGGCCAATAGTTTTTTTGCACAGATAGGAGCAACTATATATAAAAGAAAATACTTGATATGAAATGTGCAACCTCATGCTTGTTGGCCTTGGTAGTAAGACTAAGGCAGCTGAGTTTTGTAACTATTTGGTGATAGTGTTTACAAAAAGTGCAGCAGTTATCTCAATTAATAGGAATATTTTATAGCACAATCCATTATTAATATCAAACTGAAAAGCCAAGTCTACTATGACTTTGGGTTTATTGTAGTTGTACTTTAAAAGATGTCAGTTCGCTGGTAGCACCCTCTTTTTTATTGCAAACTGGTGATTGGGTAATTGTACCTCTACTCTGGATTTTCATAGCATCTCCCTTACTGGGAAATGCTAATACTTTAGAGCTCCACCTTGATAAACTTAATGTTGCAATTAGCAGCTGCCTCTTTCCTTCTTTGTCAATGTTGTTACTAATGAACATATGCTTAGATAGTGTGATTTGTGTTAACCTACCTGTCTCAACTTGAAGTTCCTCATTGGGGTGTATCTGGTGCTTGTCCGGAACTATGGACTATCTGAAGCCTAAGAAACTTGTTACTATTTGGTATCTGGAAGTTTAAACTTGTGGCTTGGGCTTTCCCTTCTTTGCACTCTTGTTAAACTAGTATTTATACCCACTTTAGTTTCTGTACCCCCACTAGCATAATAGTATGAATATTTGGCAGCAAATGGTGTGTGTATGAAGTATACAATATGTTATATATTCTGATCAATGCTAGCAGGAGAGATAATGTTGCATAGTTGCAGATCATATTGAGAGTAGTGTTATGGCAGCAGTTGAACCATATATATAGCACCAGCCAGATATCAAGCCAAGCTTAACATTGTGCCCTTTTGGTATAGCTGGTTCAGCAGCTGGTCTGTTCCTAACAGGTAGCAGAGTGCAGTAGTAGCTTGGTAAGTAAGTACTTTCCACACACAATGAATCTTAGAGTCAATGCATAGGTGTAAATATAAGAGTGTTAATGCTAGAGGCAAGGATGAGATATTATCCTTCTGTTACTACCTATTCTATGTACATGTTTAGTAGATAGCATCCAAGTTTATATATGTTGCATACATGTATAAGTAGTGTGTGGGGATACTAATAGCAAGGCGTGACACTGTATTTTACCCAAATAGTTTGTTAGTAGCTGGGTTGTAGCTCCCAGGTTGGGTCAATCTGGAGGGGATATACTGTACCATTTCGATCAATTCAACATGTCACGCATCACAAGGGCTGTGGTTGGACAAATTTTGGCTGTCTGTCATGCGTCATCTCAGCTGTTGTCAAAAGTAGCCCACAGGCACTTGCCACCTTCAGCAGCAAGCGCTGTCGTGCGTGTCAAATTTTGGCCTCTGGCTGGCTGCTGTCACACTATCAACGGCCTGTTGTCAAATTCATCCCCCAGGTTGGGCCTGTCAAGGGTCACAGGTTATGTTGGATTGATCAAAATGGTACAGTATCCTGTGTGAAGTTGCCTAATTGAGCAATAGCAGATGCAAAAGCCCCAATCTAGGCCTGTCTGGCAGTACCAATAGGGTTAGGTTTGGGTTGAGTTAGAGTTAGGTGCCCAAGGCCTTTCTTGTACCCCCCAAGGCAAGCCAGTCTAGATTATTGTGTGAATAAGGCTTTAGTATGCCCACCTGAGCATAACCAGCTTGGGGGACCCCCTGAGTGTAGCGAGGGATGGGAGGAAGCATGAATGGTAGGCCCTTTCTACCCAATAAGTAGTGGTGAATGTTATTTTCTTTGTGTATCATTTTGCTGTGTGATTTGTAGAGTATAGAATCATATGCTAACCTTGTATTTTAGTGGTTTGCAGAAAATATCAAAGGTCACACAAGTGATGTATATAGTGGGAAATCACCAGTCATCACATCTGTAGTGGTCTAACTTGTTAGGGACATGCCGGACCAGATGGCGGAGGTTGTTCAGAGTTGTGTATTGTCCAGGACCAGTGGGGTTGAGGACTTTGGCAAAGCTATCAGCAACACCCTGAGAAAATCGCCTGGTATCCTTGATTTACAGATGAGGGACTGACGGAGGTTGGGGTAAGATTGGAGAAGGGAGATGAGCAGGTATAGAGTTCAAGGTCAGAGTTAAGTAGTGTTCTGGGAAGACCAGAGTTCAAAGGACAGACTTGGCAGTGCAGATAAAAGGAGAACACTGGAGTAGTAACGAGATATCCAAACTGAGGTACAATGGTATTACAGCCAGACTTATATAGTACTAGGTCTAACTAAGTCTCGGCGCCAAGCTATCACGGAGTTGATGCAGCTCCAATGGAGTACAGATGAGGATCAGGACCATGATGTCTGTTGCATGATGTACTGATGGTAACATTGTGATAGAACTGCATATCACTAATGAGATCAAAGTACCGTGATGTGCAGAGGAAGAATATGCAGATTGGGGTTTGGGATTTAGGGTAATATGGCCAAAGAGGCACGGGATATAACATGACTTCACAGTCTCAATTGGGAATAGATGGTGTATTGCTGGAGCAATGTAAGTATATGCCAGTGGAAATTGATAATAGTACTAAGCCTTGGCCTTCTTCTACTAGAGGGAGATCAAACAATGGTAAGCATATTAAATGGTGGGTATATAAATCAATGTTCAGCTTGCTTATAGTATATAAATAAATCTCCTAATTACTTCATAGTGCACCCTTGAGTGTCTGTGTCATACTTAAAGCTGACCCAGATCCAATCTCCAACAACATGAGGGTGTTAATAAAGGGTGGTATCAAACACAGACTACGTGCTGAAAGGCCATAGTTACAATTATGTAATCAATCCGTGGCTTCCAACTCCTCATAGGCTCCTTTCGAGAATCGCTGTTGTATCCTTGCATAGTGATCCATTTCAGCTTGGCTGACGCTGGGTACCAGTTCTTGCAATGCGGCATTGAAGTCCTCCTCAGAGACTAAAACCTCTGTCTCTGCAGACGTCGCCAGTTCACCCAAATAGTACTGCGGTGTGAGCGGAAACGGATGGGGTAAATCAGATGGAGGAGAGGCATTGAGCTTTGCTGCATACATGGAACGGTCGTCAATTGAGATTACGTGCGATGTCCAATCACGACACTGACCAATTGTGTCTTCGAGTTCCTCGGCTTTGCGTGACATCGCCTTGAGGAGGGCATCTGCACAGAGGGCGTAGAAGTCTGCGCCCGTGTAATGAAAAGGACACTGGTTTGCGATCCGCCGTAGATCAAGGTCTGGATGGAGTTTAAACTTCCGAGTCAGTGCTTGTAATATATTCAGCTGCGCCTCATGTGTGCTGCTGACTCCCAGATATAGCATGCGATCGAAGCTAGGACAAAATCGTATGATCAGAAACGTTAAATTGCGAGACATGTCGCGTGCAGGCATACCGTCCAGGCCGGAGCAAAGCCGGGTCAAGCAAATCCGGTCGGTTTGTTGCACCGATGACGAAGACATCTGCGCCTGTTGTTCCGCCAGAAAGTCCATCCAGCTCTGCCAGCAACTGACTGACAATGCGGTCCATGACCCCCCCGGAGTCACCATGATTTCCACGTTTGGGCGCGACAGAGTCCAACTCGTCGAAGAAGATGACGCAAGGGCGAGCATCGCGGGCACGTTGGAACACGCGGCGGACATTAGCTTCCGACTCTCCAATATACATATTCAAGAGCTCCGGTCCTTTTACGGAGAAAAAGTTGAGTGCACAGGACGTCGCGACCGCCTTGGCGATGAGCGTCTTCCCCGTTCCAGGTGGGCCATAGAGAAGCACACCTACTCACATGGTCAGACAGGGTCAAGAAAGGTTTGTGTCACACAAACCTGATCGTTGTTTGAGCCCATCAGAAAAGAGCTCGGGATGCTCAAGGGGGAGCTGAATGGTATCAAGGATGTCTGCCTTGACGTGTGCAAGGCCACCGACATCGTCCCACGACACAGACGGTATCTTCGGTGCGCCTATACTCTCTGAGTACGACGCGCGCGCGTTCCCGAGAGCTGAGTCGAAATCAACGGCCGTCAAAGGTATACCGGCTGAGAAAATGTCGTACGCAGAGCTGTCCCTGTGTCACATAGCTAATGAGGTGAACATGAGTGACAAAGTTAGGGACGTACTGCTCATTTGTTGAGCGTACAATGGCCGCCGACTTGGCACGAGCAACAAGGTCGACAAGGTCAGCCGCTACAAGTGCAGCAGTTTGGACCGCAAGATCCTTTACAGACACATCAGGCGAGAGCGTGCACTCTGCCAACAGCGACATCAGGATTTCATGTCGTTCTCCCTCACCGGGTGCCTGCCGAGCAGGGTCAGAGACAGGAGTTGGACGATATCAAAGCGTAGACCAACCTCAAAGACAACCTCGTGTTTGAAGCACGACAGGACTTTTGGCGGCACGCGCTCATGACTATCTGTTGTCCCGAGTAGCAGCACGGGGTACCCTGTGAGATTCCATGAGGGTTGCAGCCCAGCGATGCAGTCTCGGAGAGCTTCTGCGACGGCAGGTTCTGTATGCGCGAGTTGAACAGACATCAAGTCAATCAATGAATTGTCCGCACACCTTTACCCGGCTCTTGCCCTTGTGTACTCTGGGCGAAAGCGTCGGTGTGCCTGAGTAAAAGGATACACGGAGAACACGAAGATGCTCTCTCAAACCGGGTCTGGAGTGTTCCCTCTGTTTTGGCGTCGGTCTCCCCGATCACGTCATAGCAGTCGACCTGCAGGGGAGTAAATTCTGCGATAGAGACACGGATTTGATGACTCACCTCAAGCAGATGAAGACCTAGTCGTTGCGCAACCCAACTCGCAACAGTGGCTTTCCCAACACCCCGTGGACCTTGTAGGAGAATGGACAGCTGCAAATGATAGTCCACTGCACGCCTGTTCAAAGCGGCAGATGCTAAGGCCAGTAGTTTGCCATAAGGGGTCTCCTGTTCTGCTATGGCTCTGGTGGGAGGGGAGATCCTGTGGAGCACTATGTGTCCGTGCTCGTCAAAGTAGTTCTACAAAGTCCATTGAGAGGCTAACCTGTGCAGATATACTTGCCCATATCGGGGACTCGACAGTGCTCAATGCCTGTCTGCACCATCCGAGTAACTGTGGTATCGATCCAGCATCCGAGCTCGCCTACTGTTGCGCCAACATACATGTCCAAAGAGGACACCTGTCCAAGTCGCGACGGAACGTTGTGTTCCACATTGGTCACTATGAAGTACACGACTTCGTTTTTATCATCGTTGCTGCCGACGAGGCTAGAGAGAAGTGAGCTGATGATACACAAAGCACCGAACTCGTACAACTTACTCAATGTCCACTTCTTCGACAACTCCGTCCTCAGTGTCTTCGCTGGGCGAGCTGGACTGTCCATCGGTATTTATGCCCACGGCTATGATATCACCTTGCTTCACGAGACGTGTCGTGAGCTTAAAGTAGTCCTGCAACGCCTGAAGGAACAATGGTTGGTAGGTACGGTCCGTCGAGAACGCGGATGCAACACGGGCTATCGTGACCGTCTTGGCCACAGGGATAGTCGGTCGGCGTGAGCCAAATGGGCTGGAACGTAGGCAGACTTCAGCTTGTTGTTCGTTTGCGCACTGTAAATGGATGTTGTGAAGTAGTTGTGGTGACGCAAACACGCCTCTGACGAGACAGATCAATACTACTTTTGTTGTCTGGAATGATCGACCACTTACGAATTGCTGGCGATGTCGTCTCTTGCGTGTACGCTCACGAGACGATAATTGTTGACACTATGGCTGGACCGGATAACGGCCTAGGGAAGCCACGGTTAATAACAAGCGATGAGTTCCCAGGGTCTCAACGCATACCCAATCTCCATCTAGTACCCCGATGCGGCTCAAATCGGAGGTGCGGACATAGACGGTGCGTTCATCCACGGTCATAGAGGCAGGCTGCTGGAGTACAAATGCCCGACATTTCCACTCTAGTGCTGACAGATGCAGGCTGCTGGCAGTAGATGGTCCCTCATTAGCGTGCGCGACGTCTCCATTTGTGAGATGTCCGTTAACAGAGGGGCTTGGACTGGCGAGTGTGAGCGAACGTAGGACCGAGCTCGCGAGGAAGTCTTCTCCTATCTCGTACTCTCCACTGTCGGATTCGCTAGGCTCGGAGTTGGACCCATCAACAATCATGTCCGGAATGGACTCTGGCTCCGGGACGTCGCCATCGATATCAGAGGAGTGAACGGAAACGTAGAGCTTCGTGAAACCACGCTTGGCGACCCCCTGTTGAACGGGAGTAGACATGATGAGCTTGTAGCCCAATGTTTTGCCAGAGGCCGCAGAGGACGAAGACCCGGCGATCGACACCTCACGAGAGTAGGTGTAGGTTGCGCCTTCACGTAGGATCATGTCTCCGTCTAAGAGCCAGTCCTCCAACAAGGAAGGGTCTGAGGACGCGGCCGCGTACGCGTCGTTTGAGAGGGCGCATAGGATGACTTCGGAGAGTGTGATAGGACGAACGACGGTGACTGTATGAGTTGACTCTTCCGACCAGACAGTCGGTATACTGAATATGTCCGGGAACTCGGACCGCCATGCAATAGGGATTGAGAGCACCTCAACCTGGAGCGCAGCATATGGGATGTTCGTTTATTGCTCTCGTCATTGAGGAGGGTGAACGACGTACGGCTTGGTCCAGCACACCTCGACAGGTCAAGGAGGACAGACCAGAAGGACCAGGAGGCTTGCTCTCCGCATGTCGAGAAATGGAGAGCGTCGCCTTGCCGTCATTGGGCAGTAATAGTGTGTGCCATATCTTCTCCGGAACGCGTACGATGTCTTCACCAACGCTGCCGTGCTCGTAGAATATGGGAGAGGGCGAGTGAGCCACGGGCGGGTGCTGGAAGAAGAAGGCCATGGGGGAGTGCGGGGACGATGTCAAGAGGCGCCGGTGCTGCACACTTTTCACGCTCGAGTTCCGACTCCGAGTCGTCCACATCCACCGACATTCCTCTCCCGCCTCGACCCTCGTGTTTCTCGCAGCATCTCCGCTTGCTGCCTCCACTCCGACCCGGTTCACTCTTACGGTGGATGCAAGACTCTGCCGCCGAAAACATTGCCAAGTCAGGGAATCTTTGAGCACTCATTCAAAACATGAGCAGAGGAAGAGGCGGTGGCTTTGGTGGTCGCGGAGGAGGTACGTCTCTCTCAGATGAGATCGCATCTCTCACATTCTCAGCGACGTTGCCTTCCGGTAGGACGCGGCGGTGGCAGGGGTGGGTTCCAGCAGAGAGATATGGGCCCTCCAGACACCGTACTCGGTATGTCCTTCGCACTGTGGTTCAAAAGACGTCTCATGATTTCTCATCTACTCTGCCATTAGAGATGGGTTCCTTCATACACGCAGTAGAAGACGAAATGCTCTGCCAATCGACTATGTCTGACAAGGTTCCATACTTCAATGCCCCCATCTATCTCCAAAACAAATCCGTCATTGGTCGCGTGGACGAGATTCTTGGACCCATCAACGAGGTCTACTTCTCTGTCAAAATGGGCGAGGGCATGGTAGCCAGCAGCTTCAAGAAGGGCGACAAAGTATACATTGGTGGGGACAAGCTCTTGCCAATCGAGAGATTTTTGCCGAAACCCAAGGTTGTCGGTGAGTGTTCGTGCAGTCTCCTCTCTTCGCTCTGTTCCGATCGTGGTGTCATCAGGTGTCAAAAAGCCCCGAGGGGCTGGTGGACGTGGGGGAGCGGGTGGCCGTGGCCGGGGAGCTCCAGGTGGTCGCGGTGGTCGGGGAGGCGGTCGTGGAGGCGGCATGCGCGGCGCACCAAGAGGTCGAGGCGGGTTTGGCGGCGGAGGCGGATTCGGTGGCGGTCGGGGAGCACCGCGGGGGCGCGGTTTCGGTGGAGGATTTGGCGGAGGTCGCGGTGGTGGTCGCGGTCGCGGGTCATAACGAGGTTGTGTATGTGCCTGTGGTGTTGTACGAGTTCTTGTTGCTCTCATTTTCTCTCTTTGCTGCCTCTCACGCTGAATGTCGATGTGCACATGTACAACGAAACTCGCCTTGGGTGGCGTGGTATGGCTACAGCACGGGTATAGTGGTGATGTCACAACTTCAAGCCTTTGATCTCTTCCGCTACAGTCTTCACTCGTTCTGTGCGCTCTAATTGTACGGGCACGGCCTGCATCTCAAGGTCAGCAATGCAAAGGTTTCTAATACAGATACGCACCTGCTTCAATTCCTCTGCAAGAGCAAAAGTGCGAGACGCGACGTCGTCAATGCGGTCATACACGACCGGCGGGACTGAGGGACGATGAAAATCAGCTGGACGTGAAGATGCCAGAGTTCTGAACGACGTACTGTCTTCTGCAACTTGCGCATCTTCTTCCCCGACGTCGTCCATCGCCGCAGCCTCTTCGGCGTCCAAGTCGGCCTGGCTGGCTAGGAGTTCACGCATCTGCTTTTCGATCTCCTCGGGCTTTGTCCGCCGCTCCCGTGCGATCTGGAGGTCCCAGCGCAAGCTCTGGTCGGACAGGGACCAGATGTGGCGATCAAAACCTTCATCAAACGGTTCTGTGTCTGTTCGAACAGGATGGGGTTGTTTGCGAATGGCGCGTTTGATAGCAATTCAAGTGACGACACTCACCGACTTCATCCTCGTTCAGATCCTCAAGGTTCTGACCATTCACTCTCACATTCGGTCGCGCATTTTCAAAGGTCTTGTCAATGAACTTCACGTATGCGTGACTTAGAGGATTGCTGGTGGACGATACTAGAGACGGATTTGGACGCACGCGATGGAGGTGTACGAGGAGCGCTTGCCGGTCCTCGTCGGAGTAGCCGCTACCCAGCTGTTCGTCTAGGGCTGTGAGGGCAGCGATGGTGTAGTTGCGCTTGATGCGCCTCCAATCGTCCACGGTCTCTACGGAGATGCGAGGGATGTCTTCTCGTTGTGGATCTACGGACATGGCGCCACTATAGGCGGGAGAGGTAATGATGGGGGAGAGCGGAGGTCTGGCGCGCGCGTCAGGTCGGGTCGTACATCGCGTGTCGTCACGCGTCAGTCACGCGTTGTCTCAGCACTCATGACAGAACCTACACCGGCATGACCATGTATTATACAATCGTACAGGTAAGCAGAAACGAGGTAGAAAGTATCATCGACGTTCCGTTACAATCCACTTCAGGGAATACATTCATCGCACATTTGGCTAGCTCTCCCACTTTGTCTGCAAGGATGGCCAATTCAGACAACGCGCACGAGCGATATGCAATAACGGGGACATACGTCGGGATGCTTCTTGAACTCTTCGTATGCTTGTCTGTTGAAGAAGCTCACTTCAGACTCGTTTTCTGCCCATACACAGCCAGTCAGCAGGGCAGAGCAGAGCTTCGAAGTACCAGTGACCCACCAAGACCGAGGTCGGCGAGGATACTGGAGTCATCCTCGAAAATCCACTCGTCATGGTCGAGGTTTATGATGAGATTTGTAGTCTTGGCACCGTGGGCCTTCGTGTATAGCTTCAGTGTGTCTACCGAGCACAATGTAAGTAGTTCCAGGTGATGTCGGATGCAGAGGCGTGAAGCTACCCACCAAAGACTGCGTTGCGGTATGGCTTCCATCCAGGTAGTGTCTGTATCGCTAGAGGAGGTGACACGGTTCGCCTCGAACCGAAGATGAGAAGAAGTGCTGTGGTTTACCTTGCCGTGCCAGATCCTTTAACTGACCAACGGTAGTTTCCTCAAGGTTGACATGGTGAAGCACGAGACTTTTCTCGGTGCGGTACTCGAAGGATTTGATGACGCGAATGGTGAGGGTTGCGTCTGTCTTTGGCAGGGCAAGGTTGGTAGGGATGTCCGAGATACCGTCTGAGGACATGGCTAGGAGACTGCTGGTGTCTGATGGTGTTTGTTGGGGCTCTCTGCGAGAGGGGGAGTCATGGGTGATAAGTAGGAGGATGGCCTGCGACGGTGAACGTTCAGGACGATGCTCGAATGCTCCGATCGATCTGGGAGCGCCTGTGGTTTGGGCGGGTTAGGCACACAGAGACGGCTCAATTGAGGGCTAAGTACTTCAGCTTCTTCTCATCTTATGGCCTTCTCCCCATATTCATCCATCTACCCCCGAGTGTCTGGCGTGGCTCAGTTCAGGAGCACAGGAAGCGACCGACGTAGCAGGAACGCCTCCGAGCCACCATCAGCTCAATTATCCGCTCTTCAGCGAGCCGTGTCTCAATCATTGGACCTCGTTCACACTTCATTATCTCCCCATCGACGGCCAGGGTCTCCAATTCAGAGCACATCGGTCCGCGTGAGACTCAATAGCTGGCAATGGCATGGGGGCAGGGGCGGCCGCGGACCTTGCAGCCCTTCTTCCACGGGCCGCTGAGCACAGTTGAGACTCTTCCGAGGTTCTTCCGCTCACCCTCGTAATTATGCATATATAGTCTTCCTCGCTCTTGTGCCAGCCCCTCTCTGCAGCATAACACCGCTGCAGACCATCATGTCGCGCGACTTCCTCGATGTTGACATTCCCGACCTCGTCAGTAAACTCACCACCGACGAGAAGATCGCCCTTCTTGCAGGTCCCAATTGGTGGAATACCAACGCCATTCACCGGCTTGGCGTCCCTGCCGTTCGTATGAGCGACGGCCCAAACGTTGGTTGTCTCATCTCTCTTGTGTCTCACTGTCGGTATTGAACATTGGCGCCGCTTCCTAGGGAGTTCGCGGCTCCTCTCACTTCGTTTCCACGCCTGCACAATGCCTTCCCGTGAGTACGATCAGTATGTACGCCTTTTGCCATTATCTCTAACGTGTGTGCAATAGTGCGCTACTTCAATGGCGTCCACATTCGACATCGATATGCTCTACGAAGTCGGGACCTTCCTGGGTGAAGAAGCCAAGATCAAGTCGTCTGTGATCTTGCTCGCACCTACTTGCAACATACAACGTAACCCCTTAGGAGGGCGGGCCTTTGAGTCTTTCTCTGAAGACCCCCATTTATCCGGTGGCTACCGCCCAACAACGTAGACGTCCCTGATTCTGACCGCTACTTATTCGCACAGGTATGATGGCTGCTGCGTATGTCGAGGGCCTTCAGTCCCGGGGTGTAGCTTCGACGATCAAGCACTTTGTTGCAAACGACCAGGAACACGAACGGACAGCTGCAGAGTCTGTCATGTCCGATCGTGCTCTACGCGAGGTCTACCTTTATCCGTACGTGCGAACACATGGTCGTTTGTTTTAGACTAGTCTAATTTGTTTTTCGACGCTACGCCGTTTGCCAGCTTTATGCTGGCCCACAAGAAGGCCAATCCATGGGCCTTTATGACATCGTCTGTGGTCTCTTACCAAACAAGCTTCACAATCTGATCCAAGCAATTATAGCTACGGAAGAATCAATGGCGTGCATTGCGCAGAAAACCCGATGCTGCTCCAGGATATCTTGCGGAAAGAATGGGGCTTCGATGGCATAGTCATGAGCGACTGGTGAGTGCTTCTATCTGCGGTCACAGTACATGACCTTCATTCAAGAAATCACCCCTTCAAGGTTCGGCACGTACAGCGTCGATTTGGCTATAAATGCAGGTCTAGACCTGGAGATGCCCGGCCCGCCTCGTTGGCGGACTCCGCTTCTTGTGAAGCACATGCTGTCGTGCCAGAAGGTCACAGACGACACACTCGACGAGCGCGCGACGCACCTTCTTCGCTTCGTGCAACGCCAGGCTCGCCGGAATCCCGATGTGGTGTTCGGTGACGGACAGGAGCGCACACGCGATTCGCCAGAGGGCCGCCTATTTTGCAGGAAACTCGCTGCTGAGGGGATGATCGTGCTCAAGAACAATGGCGACGTGCTGCCGTTGAAGGCAGAGAAGGTAAAGACCATTGCGGTGATTGGACCCAATGCCAAGGAGCGAGTCGTTTCCGGCGGTGGGTCTGCGGCTTTGAAGGCCAGCTACATCATCACACCGTATGCAGGCTTAGTCGACAACGCCCCGAAAGGTGTAGAGATAAAGTACGAGCTGGGATGTTACGGTAAGTGTCTCGCTAAGAGTCTGATGAGTTCAATGTTCACCTGTTCGATAGCTTACAAGTACACACCGACTTTGGAGACCTACCTGAAGACACCTTCCGGAAACGCGGGGTGGCTCTGCAGCTTCTACAACCACGACGAGGACGGTAACCCCACTGGCGAAGCGGTTCAGGAGACCGTTCTGCAAGACACTCGTGTCAAACTGAATGACTTCTTGCCCATTGGTCTGACAGAGACATGGACTATCAAACTCCGCGGCAGCCTCACAATGGAGAAGACAGCAGAGTATCAGCTCGGACTGACAGTCGCAGGCCGCGCGAAGCTGTTCGTCAATGGCGAATTGATCATCGACAACTGGACGAAGCAGCGTCCGGGAGACTTCTTCTACGGGTGAGGGTCTGAATAACTGTCGTCGTTCCAACCGAATGTCTTATGACTGCTTCACAATCCAGGCAGGGCACTGTGGAAGAGATGGGGACAGTCTCTCTGACTGCTGGCAAGCCGGTCGACATTTTGGTCGAGTACACAAACACGAAGCCTCCAGGACCCGAGGCAGATCGATCCCAGCCTGCACTGATGCGCGGAGTCGTACGTTCTCTCATGTTCTGAATAGAGGCGATAGCCACTGATTTTCCGCAACACAGCGCCTCGGTGGCTGCGAGAAGATCGACCCAGAGGAAGCAATGGTCGCCGCCGAAACACTTGCGGCCGCGTCCGACGTGGTCGTCATAGTTGCTGGACTGTCTCCAGACTGGGAGAGCGAAGGTTTCGACAGGCCGACTCTGCACATGCCAGGGAAACAGGACGAGCTCATCGCGCGTGTTGCAAAGGCGAACCCCAAGACGGTCGTGTGCGTGCAGGCGGTAATTTCCCCTCTCTCCTCTACATCACTTCCCGCAAAGCTGATCATCAATCGTGCGTCAGGGCTCCGCAGTCGCGATGCCATGGGTTCACGACGTGAGCGGCATCATCCAAGCCTGGTACTCGGGCAACGAAGTCGGGAACGCGCTCTCCGACGTCGTCTACGGCGCGATCAACCCCAGCGGCCGCCTTCCGCTCACCCTCCCTGTGCGTGTGGAGGACATCCCTGCGTACCCGAACTTCAGGAGTGAAAATGGCCAGATTCATTATCGTGAGGACCTCTTTGTGGGCTACAAGGGGTACGCCGCGAAGGGTGTAAAGCCTCTCTTCCCCTTTGGGTGCGTTCTCCTCCGCTGGCAAAGCGGCAGCAAGGCTGATGACTCCCTTCCGAACCCGCAGCCACGGGTTGTCGTACACGACCCTCTCGTTCTCGAACCTGAGCGTGTCCGCCTCGTCGAGCCGGAAAGGACCGGATTTCGAGCTCGATGTTGCAGTTACCGTCACAAACACTGGCTCTGTCCCTGGCTCGGAAGTCGTCCAGGTCTACGTTTCACTTCCCGAGTTCGGTTTGACCACTCCTAAACTACAGCTTCGTGGATTCGCCAAGGCGCGCGACATTGCCCCAGGACAGAGCAAGACGGTATCCGTCAAGTTGGACAAGTATGCCATTTCCTGGTGGGACGTGCGCGGTCATCAGTGGAAGGTCGTTCCCGGCAAGTACGGACTGCATATTGGAAAGAGCAGCGCAGACATTGTTTTAGAGGGCGGATTCGCATTACAGGAAGGATTCACATGGAACGGGGTGTGATCGCTGGGGACTATAACACTTGTAGAATACCGGGCTCATGAACAAAAGATTGAGCGACGACTACTCAATCAATACTGACATAGTGAGTATACATAGAAGAAAAGGCGAAATAGGCGCAATCAGTTTGCGATATATAACACTGCATATCTCTAGAGTGCGGCTACTGGGTCCCGTACCGCTCGCGAGCCTGAAGACATATGATGAGCCGCTCAGTAATTGTGCGGGATCGATGTTGCGACTCACAGCATCCTTGACCAGGTTGACATATCCAGTATAGTCGTTCGTGAGCTTGGTGATATCCTTCGGCTTTGCTGCGCCTAGTCCAGCACCGGCAGCGTAGATGGCCGTTTGACTGTGTTTGGTGGTGTAAGTAATAGCAACGGAGTGAAGCTACATTCCAGAGAACATACATCGGATCCACACGACCTTCTCCGGCGGTGCCCAGTCCCTGTCCCTCCTTCCATCCCATCATCTTCAGCAGCTTGTTCCCAATATTGCTCTCATCCTGTCCCGGGTTGGGTGGCGGAGGGGGAGGCGGTGAGGGTGCGCGAGGACCCTCCGAGTGCTTGATCTTCGGTTGGGGACGGTCCGCTGCAGACGGCCGCGGAATATCGGGCTGGTTGTGCATGACACGACGTTCGGACGCACGGTCGCGGTATTTGGGCTGCTGCTGGTCGGCCTTGGCGCGTGCAGCCCGAGCCTTTTCCCGTGCGACGTCGCGGAGGTTTGCGTCCTTGTGATTTTTCTTATGCAGATCCGACTCCTTGTTGTGTCGCTTGAGCATGTCAAGAGACTTGAATTGCCGGGCGCAGAGAAGACACGTCAATGCATTCGTGTCAGAGAACTCAAACTCGGCCTCTTGCTGTTGCTGTGGAGGTGTAGCTGCCTTGGCTGGTTGCACAGGAGCAACAAGGGCAGGCGCTTCGACCTAGCGGGAACTGAGGATCAATGTCTGTGACAGAGAGATAACAACTAACTGGCTGAACGACGGGTACTGCTTGCGGCGCATCGTGGTGCAAGACATCCTGGACCTGGTTCCACTTGTTGATGTTGTTCACCGTCTGTGGACGGCTGTCAGAATACAATTGCGACATGATGAACAATAGTGTGTCCAACCTTCTTACTGGCGATCAGCGGGGCAACTCTCTTAGACGCAGCAACTACACCAGTCGGTACACTGTCAGCCAACTTGCATAGAACGCCGCCTCCCAACAGCGAGACAAACCCTTCGGATCCTCCGGAGCGGTCGTATCGTTCGTCGCGGCATCTGTCTCGCCTTCGGGTGCATCATCCATGGAGAACGCTTGGGATAGAGGTACAGGCTTCTTGGACGGACCAGCCTGGCCAGGTTTTGCCATCGCGAGGCCGCCTTTGAAGCTCAGCGTGACAGGCTTGTCAGACACTGGAAGGGTCGAAGCTTCAGCTGATACATCCTTCATGGCCGCCTCTGCACAAACACCTTCATTAGCACATGCTGATTGACAGATATCATAGACCGAGATGGCTTACCTTTCTTCTTCTTCTCCTTCTTCTCCTTCTCCTTGGGCGCGGGCGTAGCTTGTGCCGACTGCGTGGGTTCTTCCACCTTGAACTCGAGAATCGCCGCAGTGGAGGCTTCGTCCCAATACCTGACCCATACCCCTTCCATGCCCCCCAATGACAATGTGGACATAACACATGCATCGTCACGTAACGAGTAGTCAGGGAGAGGTTGGAACGAGTATGGGTGTGCAAAAGACGCTGCCACCGGGCGATCAGAAATGCGGAACCCGTTGGGGTGTAGCTGAGGGGACATTGTTGCTGCCAGAACAGCGGATGCCGACTGCGAATGCTGTCAACAGTATTCCACATGGGGGGTTGAACGTGTCGCACCTGTACATCGATGAATTCCACGAAAGCGAAACCCCAGCTTGCAGTCGTCGCTTTGTCCTTAATCAAGATGATCCTCCGCATTCCCTTTGCGCCTTCCTTGCCAGGACCTGCACTGGTCTTCATCGCCTGCGCTATCGCCTGTGGACCAGACAGCGGATCGAGGCCCCGGAATAGCAAGACGGGAGCTTGAGCGTTCCCGATGTCCCGCGTTCCATCATTCATCTGGAACGGCCCTTTGGGACGTCTCTCACTAGGAGCAGCACTCTGCGAGTAGTCGATTTTGACGCGCCTTCCCCCAGGGGGTACGGGATTGCCGGCTTCGAGGGCGCGATAGAAGGTGGCAGTCGCAGAGGCGCCATGAGAAGCGGGGGGCGGAATCTGTATGAACGGGAAGAGAGGGTCGACGAAGGCGCGTGCATGCTCAGTGCTTGAGAACTGAGCAAAGCCAAACCCTTTGGAGACACCTGTAACAGTATGGTTGCGCCATTTGGAGTTGGCGGTGAAGGCGGGGCAACAAGACGGAGAAAAGAGACGTCAATGCACTGTTGAACGCTAGGAGGAGGATGGGCAAGTGCCTGTAGATCTGTCTCGGATTATGGTGACCGACTCGATGCTGCAGTTGTTGCTCGTCAAGTAAGCTTGCATCTAGCGACAAGGACGCGACATCAGCATGATGCCGAGAGAGCAAAGGGACCTGACTACGCAGGATAGAGATGAGACGGGTGTATGTGATACGTACGTCGGACTCGGTGAAGTCTGGGTCAAGCCCAAGGAAGATGACATGTGGACTGGGCTCGCTGGGTACGAGCCGCTTCTTGGTGTGCATCCCGCTGCCTTTCTGGTAACGGTCGTCGTGATTGCCTCCCTGGTCGTACCGACTATCGTAACCGGAGTCGTCGTAGCCTCCAGACGCGTCGTATCCCTGCCAAATGTGATGTGAGTACATGGCAGACACTACTCACGTAGGATGGCATACACCGTCGTTATATTTCCTACGCTTGTTGTCGCCCCAGTACTCCTCGTCGCGCATATGGGTATTACCTCTTGGAGGACCTTGCCAGGAACCATAGTCCATTTGCTTGCCTTTGTCCCAGTCGCGGTTGTAGGCCATTGCGCAATGAATCCAGAGCAAAGGGTGGAAAGGGTGGAAGCCGGGAATGAGCGATCGTCGTGGTCAGAAGGCAAGTTGTGGGCGCCTAGAACGGCCAACAACTGTGACTGCATCCACCATGGCCGGACACGGTGCGCTCGCTCTGCCATCTCCCTTTCTCTGTACTCATCCAACTTTGTGGACATGTAGGGTACACAAAGGTCTGCATACCCTGCTTTCCTCTCAGCAAGCCAGAGTACTGACAGCGCATTCAGCTTGACCCCGCCGTTGAGCGGTGGAATACCATGGTATGTCTTCAGCCATCCATTCGTCCACCAGCCTGTCCTCAGTGTGCCCTCACTACGGATTAGCGTGAAGCGGTTTACAAACACTTCCGCTTCAATGCTCGTACAGGGCGACAATCCATCCTCGGCATGATTGTCTTCCCAGCAGCCGTGTTTGCCATCGCGTACAACCAAGATGTACGTCCCAATCCCTCCGTCGCTCAGCATTCACTCAAATCGCGGTTGTTATTTCAGATGAAATGGGATTGGACAGCAAAACGCAGGACGGAATCCCTTGCGCGTGTTACGCAGGCACCCGCCTCTACCTCGGAGGACTCAGACTAAGCGGCGAACACTATCTCATAACAGTACTGTGGTACGGTGTATGCCAGCGACCCCTTCGCAAGTCGAATGCATCCGTTAAAATCTCTTGCATAACTCTATCGCGACTTTGCACCCCGCACCGACTACGGTACTCAGAAGCGCGTGGGCTGGGGCCTTCTGCGAGTCATTGTCAACAGCGATGTCCAAATGCTCTAGTTCATCGTCACGAAATTCCTCGATGACTTTGCGGAGTAAAGGCACACTCGGGTGATCCTGCGGCAATTGTTCTAGGGCTTTGAGTTGACTAGGGGGTGGTATTCTCAGATGTGAAGTGTGCAAAAGAGCATAGAGGCACCCACTCATCATAATGCTCGCCAATGACGGTCTCGACAGCTTCCGTACACGCCATGGCGGCCTCCCTTCCCATCAAAGCTGTGATAGCTCCAAGTCCATAGCCTCCTATTCGAGCGAGTTCCCAGAGGATCGTTGGACGGACGTGATGCTGCCGCTGGAGCTTGTTCATAACGGCAAGGTGTTTCTTCTCTTGGTCCCACATTTCCTGGGAAATAGATAGGTACGATGCGAGACAAACAATTTAGACGGCGACTTACTTGTATGAGATTCCCGGTTGCTGGATCGCGGCCCAAAACGTCATGCTGGCCTTTGTATATCCAGTTCGCGGCAAGTTCGCCTGCCTGGTCAACTCTGAGAGCACTCTCCAGCTCGCGTCGCAGGTCCGAGGGGATGTATTGAGGAGTTGTAGATATTGACGGCTCCTGGGAGCGAGCAGGGTCGAGGTATGCAGTCGAGGCAAGTGGGCGGGTGCTCGCAGTTGTTGTATGGGCGCGGGTAAGAGACCGAGAGGCTGAACGAAGTGGTGCGGCACGAGTAGCTGCAAACATGAGACAGAAAGAATATTAGACAAGCAAGTAGGATATGAGATCAGACGGCGACTGGTAGCTTATGAGATGCGTAGACTGGCTGATACTGGGTGAGGGTGAGTACTGGTGAGTGCTTGCCGTTTGGCTCCGGCGTTAGCAGTGACCTCATTCGGACGTTCCGCGCTTATGTCAGCCAGCCCCGCGCCGCCCGTCCCGGCCTCTTCTCGACGCGAGCGCGTAACTAGCAGAGCAGAGTCTCACCCCAACGTCTTCCTAGCCTTGCCTCCCACTACCGCAACATATCTTGTACATTCTCAACTCACAATGGCAACGTACGCGATTGAGCACTTTGGATGTTGTTAACAACTTGCTCATCAAGCTTCGCGCTCCAGCTTCACCCCTTCGAATGCTGTGGACATGTCCAAGGAACGCGACTGGCCCGCGCAGCTCGGTTCGACACTCATACTACAGTACCTGAATCAGGGTTAGATACCGATCATGATATGCCATAGGTATGCTGGACTGGGACAACACCAACATCGTCTTCACCAAGCGGTCTCTCATCGAGTTTCTCAAGTGAGTCGCGTCTGGCTTGAGCACAATGTTCGATGATGCACCCGCTAAGAAGTTGGTCCCGGGCAGATACACTGGGATAACCGTCGACCCCAACTTTACGAACATTCAGAAGCTCCCCCGTGCGTCGGCGTACATATCTCATACTATAACAGCACTGTTCATACGAAGGTTCCAGGTTACGCGCAGTTTGGCAAGCTCTCTGGGGATGTCGCTCCTGCCCAGGAGGTGGTCGGCAGCACGTCCGCTTCCTCCACAAGTTCGTTCACGTCTGTTCCTACATAGGTCGATGATGACGATCTCGCCACAGGCCCAAGTGCGCCTGCATCCACGGACTTCAAGCCCACCCGTCGGGTACGTGAACCACCTGGTGGCGCACACCATGGCATCTTCGGACCTGCAGACGACGACGATGCGCTGTCTAAAGCTCCACCAAAACCTGTTACTACGGTAGCTCACATCGCAAGGCAGTGCGTACCTGATGTTGACTTTCGAACCCGTTCCAGGAGGCGCCTGCGTCCCCCGAAGCCCAACCTGAAGGCGAGGCCGACGTTGATAAGGCAGGCCGGCAACCAAAGTACGTCAGCTCAGGGCACAATCGCAGATATGCCTGAATCTAACGACGATAGTATCAGGAGTAGGCGGACCACTTCCACCGTTGCAAACTTGTGGGATGCTCCCGACGATGCTGAGACGTTCAAGCCCACTCGCAGGTCGGTCGACATTCGCGCTCAGATCCCAGTCCTTCTCACAATGTCCGTGTTCTTCTAGAGTGCGTGAAATGCCAGGAGGCAAGGATAGCATTTCTGGAGTACGTGCCTTTGAGCCTTGGTAACAATTTGACAATCTGACTCTTATGCTGCACAGTTGTTTTGAGCTCCTACGATACGGAACAAGTCGAGATTGTCTACAGTCGACTCTGTGGAATTGAAGGCGTAGTGTACATATGTTTTGAGCCGTTGAACGGGATGTTGATCACCGCTTCGAACTTGTCCACTATGTTTGTGTTCCTACATAGGCCAGATGTAGCCGATGACAAGTGAGAAGTAGTACTGTATTCGCGAACAAAAAGAGGAAAATCCCCTAGGTTGGTGGCGGCGAGGTTCGAACTCGCGCGGGATCACTCCCATCGGGAATCAAGAAATGCTTAAATCCGACGCCTTAGACCAACTCGGCCACGCCACCCTTTAGGATTGGAGAAATGGTACATACATAATGCTCTTGTGCCATTGTTGGAATATTTCACAATCATACCCACGCACAACCACAGCTCGAGCAATCCAGGCGAAAATACACTACAAAGCTGTTACCCAAACGCCGTCAAGACGAGTGCATAAACATACAATCACGCGAAGGCGCTCTCATCGAATTCCATAAGCAACTAAAATAGTCTACGAGTAAATGTGCTGTGTCGTCAACGATGGAAACATCCCGAAAGCGACGTATAATAACGGAAAATAATGTACAGAACATGGTGCATACACTGCTCTATCTCACCCACAAGACTCAGTCCACCCTGATACAAATGAAGACACAACAGGCTCCATTGACAATCGCTATGCGAAACTCCACACACGAATGTCGTGGTCATCGCTTCCGGACACGATCTTGTCTTCGCCGAGTGCGAGACAAGTCACCGCGCCTCGGTGGCCTACGAGGGTCGCAGTGCAGTTGCCTTCCTCACGCGACCAAACCTGAGACGGTGGTCAATCGAACATGCTCCGTCAACTGGATCGCAGCGGGAGTACACACCTTGATAGTGCGGTCATGGCTGCCGCTGACCAACCGCAGCTTGTCGCTTGCGACAGCCCAGACGCCTTCGATGTGTCCAAAGAGCGTCCGCTGGACTTTCGCAGTCTCGATGTCCCAGATCTTGATCGTGTTATCCAAGCTGCCCGAAATGAGCACGGGCTTCTGACGTTTCGACCCAGTGGATGTGCGCTCCTTCGTGTTCTGACGCAAGAGCACGGGTGACGATCCGCGCGAAGAGGACGACAAGGTCGGAGTGCTGGACGACGATGACCATGCGGTGAGACGAGGGATGTCGTGAGGCTCGGTCGAAGTCTCGCGGTCTGAAACCTCGGATGCGGCGGCCGACGAGTCGCACTCCTCGTCCTCCATGAAGAGCTTCAGGCTTTGGACTTGACCGACGTGGCCCTTGAACTGCCGCACGCAAGTGCGTAGGGAAAGGTCCCACAAGCGGATGGTACCATCGTCGGAAGCCGAGAAGAGCATCTTGCCGGGATCGATATGCGGCGCACTCGTCGAGGACCCAGAGTACGACGGCATGTTGTCCACCGTATTGAGCGACGATTCGCGAGAAGGTGAGGCACCCGTCGAGTCCCAAATCTGTACAGCGTTGACCCAGTCGCAGTGACCGCGGAGAGTGAAGCACTCGCCGGTGCGGAAGTTCCAGACCTTGATGGTCCTGTCGACCGATCCACTCGCAAGGATGTTGGAGTCGAAGCGCAAGCAGACGACTCCTTCAGTATGACCTTCCAACACCTTCAGACATTGCCCTGTTCTCCAGTTCCAGACCCGCATTGTGTGGTCCATGCTGCCGGTGATGAGCTTGACTTCATCAAACTGCAATGCACGAATGGCGCGCGTATGTCCTGACAGACATTGCACCTCGGTGCCAGTCTCAAGGTTCCAGACGCGAGCAGTGCGGTCGTACGAGCCAGTGATGAGAACCGGGAAGCTGGGGTGAGACAATGTCTCGGAAAACTGGAGGCACATCACTCCATCTGTATGTCCTTTGAGTGTCCGCACCGAACAACGACCGCGACGCCAATTCCTCTCGATGGTCAAGCGTTCGCAGTACACGTCTTTCCACGGTCGTGTGCGGAGGTCAACGGGGGGCTCCGGGAGAGAAGGCGCGAGCAGAGGGTTGTTCGGGACCGTGGAAACAACTTCGGGGAGAGGCGCAGATAGTGACTCCAACTGAGATGTGGAAGGGGTCGGTGGACGCGAGTCGTCTTGGGAGGCAACCACCCTCGCCTTCTTTGATGGTCCGGTAGCACTCGCCGCGTCCGCATCTAGGCGACGCTTGAGATGGGAATGTGAAGCAGAAGAGGGGAACGAAGCGGGTGAAGGACACGGGGAAGGATGCGCCGAAGGCTGTATGCGAACCGCTCGCCGCTTTTCCAGGATTGGCAGGCCCCACCCGCATTTCAAACATTTCTGGCCGATGTGTTGCTCGCAAATACCCCGCCAGAGAATATCGTCGTCGGCGAGGCTCTTCCACTGCCGACTGACCTGGGCGGCACGACAAAGCGAGGTCGCGTCGAGGTAGCCAAGGATCTTGAGCGACACCTCGCGAGGGAGAACGGTGAACGGGTCAATCCGGATCAAGTGCGCAAGCTGCTCTGTCAGGAGAGACAGCTGTGAGAAGCAGCACATGGTGAGGAGGCCTTGCAGGATGAGAGCGCGGCGGGGATGAGGTGAGGAAGAGAAGTTGGACCAGATGACCGATACTGCTTCGCGCTCGGCGACAGGGAGAGCGTCCAGAGCCTATGCATCGCAACGAAGAGTGTCAGACAAGCTCGATAGCCGTGGGCTGGATGCAATGCCAGAGCAGGAGTACCTGAAGCGAACTCGTCGGAGCGCGCTCAGAAGGTACCAGGACATATGACCACCGCCTGTATGCGCTCCAGCGACGGTCGGCCATTGCCCGCGCTCTGGCACACGGTGCGATGGAAGGATGGACGGCGCGGACTCACCTGCTGCAACTTCAGATTCGTTCCCTCGTCGGCCATTCGCTGGTGGCGAACGCAGAGTTTGCGTGCCGGTGGTTGGGGAACCTGCAGGCCGTCCTCTTCCTTCGCATCCCTCACTGGGGTGCTTGTAGCTGTGGCTGAGGCCATCTCCGAGGGTGATGAAGAGGTGTTGATGATTGGGGGGTCGAATGTTGTGACCGGAGGGGGAGACGCGGGGGAGATGGGACTGGGAGAACGGGAGCAAGATTTGGAGGTAGAAGAGGCCAGACGGGGAGGCGGAAGAGTGTCGCAGACATAAGCGGCTGCGTTGCCCGTACGCGAGGGCGTTGACATGGTGCGAGGAGGAAAAGGAGGGGGGAGAGTGGGGAGGACGAGTGAGAGATGAAGAGGACTTGGAGGAGAGAGCGGACGGGCAGGATCCGAAGCTTACCGCCCATAGACGCCCGTTCTCTCCAGGTCGCGTGAATCGCTCGCGACATCGCGCAACATTTCGCGCTCGCCACTTGTCCTCCGTCAAATTGCCCTTCTCTCGTTCATTCGGAGTCAAGCCGAGATGAAACATCACGACATTGCTGATCAGCTTCTCGCAACCCCATTCAAACTCTTCCGCTTGCCTTCTGCAGACCATATTGACGACAACGTATGTGAATATACACGCACCAATGAGCTCAGCGCAGTCCGGTCATTTGCGATTCGAGATACTTATATAACGAACACGGCGCTAGGACGGTACGAGTGGTGATGGGTGAAATGAGATGTATCTGACATGACGTGACCAACTTGTACACACGGCTGAACGAGGGACGGAGACGACACAGCGCTGACGACCACAGACCGACGAGCGAGCACGAAACATCCAGGGCTGCGCAAGCGCATGGAATAAAGGCAAAGACTGGAAAAAGTCCCGCTGCTCCCGACCACGACGCTTCCCCGCACGCCATCAATCCAAAGAGATTCTCAGCTGCTCCAACGGTATCGGCACGAACGAGTCCAAATGGATCGACCGAGACGCCAACTCCGCCTCGCAGTGCGGTGGCACCAACTGGCGGTTGAGGTCCGGTCGTACGGACAGTTCTGATACAGATAGCAGTATGAGCCACCATGCTGACATCCTTCAACTGAATGTACGCACCCTCCCGCGTGAAGTCGAACAAAGCCGGGAACTCCTTTCCGTTGGGCATCTTTGCTCCCTCCTGCCGGAGCTCGTCGAAGAATGGGTGAGTCATGGCCTCCACTGCGCTGAGACGCGCCTCGGGCGTGTACTCGAGTAGCTTCGCGACCAAATCAATGGCCTCGGGAGCGGTGCGTGGCCGGAAGACCTGCATGTGATGCGTAAATTGAGTGGCCATATCCCAATCCAGAGACTTCCTTGCTCACCTTCGAGAACGGATGAGGTTTGATCTGCGGGAACTTGTGCTCCATGTAGTTCGGGTTCATCGTCTTGATCTGCTCCCGAGACGGGGTCCCAAGGACCTTGATGATCTCCACCAGCTGGTCAATGCCACTCTCTCCAGGGAAAAGCGGTTGTCCGAGCATCAGCTCCGCCATCACACAGCCGGTCGACCAGATATCTACGATACGAGTAAGCGTTAGGTTGTATACCGGCCAGGCCAGGGGTGAACGAACCGATGTTGGTGGTGTAGTTGGTGGCTCCAAAAATGAGCTCTGGTGCACGGTAGTAGCGGGAGCAGATATAGCTGACGTTGGGCTCGCCAGCCACAAGAATCTTGGCCGAGCCAAAATCGCAGAGCTTGAGGACGCCGGTGGCAGGGTTCAGAAGGAGGTTCTGGGGCTTGATGTCACGGTGGCAGATGCCGATGGAATGGATGTACATGAGAGAACGGAGGAGTTGGTACATATACAACTTGATTTGGAGCATTGGCATGGGTTGCTTGAGCTTGGCATAGTGCCTGCTGGCGCGATACACGGTCTCCGGTACATATTCGAGAACAAGGTTGAGGTACACTTCATCTTTCTTTCGGTCGGACTGTGTCAGATGGGCATAACATGGCAAGAGAGCCAAGATTGGAGAGAGTTGGTTCGCAGGTGTGGGAAGAGAGTGTGGGGCTCACCTTGTCACCATTAGAATAGAAAAAGGCTTTGAGATCGACGACGTTGGGATGGGAGACGAGTCTCATGATCTGCAGTTCACGGTTCTGTATGTCGGACAAGGACGCGGATTAGACAGGTGACGGAAGGAATAGAAGGCAGACGAGTGGGGAGGTGAAGAAAGAGACGCGCCTTGAACCTCTTGTCCTGGAGGACCTTCTTGATAGCAATATCGCAGACGGGGTTTGAGTCCTCGAGGAGCTTGGCCTGGAAGACGATACCGAAAGAGCCATTGCCGATGACTTTGCAGTTTGTGTAGACGAGATCCCGGGTGTCGCCCGTCTTGCCATCGGAGGCGACGACCTTGACGATCTTGCGAGGATCGTCGACGGCTGTGAACGTGAAGCGAGGGAAAAAGGCGAGGGGTGAGCATAGGAAGGTCATCCATGGAGATGGAGAGAAGGGAAAGAGGGGCGATGGGGGCGATGCAAAGATTTGAACAGGCCGGAGGAGGGGAGGGGGAGGGAGAGCGGGGCATGGAAGAGGGCTCGGACGGCGGGGAAGAGAGAGGACATACGAGAGATCTTGACGCCGTTGATTGGACCGTGGGTGGCCATCGAGGAAGAGAAAGGGTACTACGGATACAGAGAGTTGGACGAGGCTTGTCGGAAGGAGTGGGTCGACTCGTTCTCGAGACGAAAGATGGACGGGGAGATCTGGAGGATAAAATAAATCGTTAGAGGAGGAGGAGAGACGGGTCGAGACGGGGCGGGGATGCGAGCGAGGGGGGGAGGGGTGAGGACGAGGATGGTGAGGGTGGGCGGGAGAAAGAGGAGAAGGCGACGAGGCGAGCACCGTCCTCAGGCGCGCACTAGGCGCGGGAATCGGCGGTCACCAGACCTCCACATAGGCGCCACTCCCTGCGTACAACGTCGACCGACAATGTCTTGACATGGACAATCACCCATGGTCAAATTGGCGTGGCAATCAGGCAGGCTGGGGCTGGAGCGAACAAACTGGCCCCGCACACCATCGTCTTTCCAGCGAGCCTTTGTCGCGACAGACGTTCCCACTGGCAGCATGCGCTGAACAACGACGCTTGCCATATCTGGCATCCCACGTGAGGAGTGAGCCCAGCCAGTCCGAGCGCCCCCATTCGTCCCGCCCTCCTCCGGCGTCTCCGTCACTCTCGTCCAACGCACGCGCCCCGAGCAGCCGTCCAGGTCCTCCTCTCCGCCATGTTTGCCCTCCGCGCGCTCTCAAGACCTCGTCGCATCTCCCCCAGATGCACCGCTGTGCGGCCAATCTCCTCCTCCGCTTCCAGGCGTTCCGATGCTCTCTTCGTCGTCCGTATCATCCCCCCCTTCGACCCGCTCGACTATGCCTACTCACGCCTCCGCACTCCTCCAGCATCGCGACACTCCTTATAACAACCCAAAGGTATGCTCCGACACATGAGTTGGTGTCAACAACTACATCTGCTGTCTCCCAGATCCCCTTCGAGTTCACCCCCGACAACCTCAAGCGTGCACAGGAAATCATCTCCCACTACCCTCCACAATACAAGAAGGCAGCCGTCATTCCCCTCCTCGACCTCGGTCAGCGCCAGAACAAGGGCTGGACCTCCATCTCCGTCATGAACTACGTCGCAAACCTCCTCGAGATGCCCCCCATGCGTGTATACGAAGTTGCAACCTTCTACACCATGTTCAACCGGTCCGTTCTCTCCTTCTCCCCTTTACCCGGCGAGTATCCACTGTGTTCATCCATAGGGAGCCCATCGGCGAGCACTTCGTTCAGGTTTGCACAACCACCCCCTGCATGCTCCGCGGCGCGTACGACATCCTCGACACCGTCTGCGGACACCTCGGCGGCGTCAAGCCCGGAGAGACCACCAAGGACGGCAAATTCACCGTCATCGAGGTCGAGTGCCAGGGCGCGTGCAGTAACGCCCCAATGATGGTCGTAGGAGACGACTTCTACGTATGTCTCACATTCCTTGCTTCTCATCACGGAACAGCTCTGACGTCGTCGCCGTCGTCGTCGCTTACAGGAGGATCTCACGGCGGAGACGACCAAGAAGGTGCTCGACGCGTTCAAGAAGGGCGAGAAGCCCAAGCCTGGTCCCCAGAGTGGCAGGCATACAAGTGAAAACTCGGCGGGTCTCACAGCACTCACGGAGAAGGTATTGATCTGTATCCCAATCCTGTCTCGCCAGAAACTCACCCACGTCTCAGCCTTACGGTCCCGGAGAGCACTGCCAACCAGAGTTTGCTTAGAGCATACTACATGCGCACACGTGTCTTCGCAGTGTTCAATGCAGAGCTATGTTGGACGCGTAGATATGCAAAACAGGACAGCGTGTGCGTAGTAGAGGGCGACGTATGGATTCCGTGATAGTAGTCCGCTTGTGAGATTTCAGGTCGTAAGGTATGTGTCAGCCCGTGACAACAACGCTGAGGTAGGTCAGTCGTCGCCTTCTCCATCGTCATAACCTGCCATGCCCTCCCCTCCCTCTGGTAACTTCTCCACCATGAACCTGTGAGGTGACAGTGAGCGAGGGTTCTCAATGCGATGTTGACAGAGTGCCTTACTCGACTTCTTCTCTGAGGTCCTCGCAATATCGCTCTGTAAGACGTTGAGTACAGGTCGTGTTGCCGTTCGGAGGCCTCACTCACCCAGTGGAAGATCAGCAGAGTCAAGTCCGAACGGCATCTCGATTTCATCCGCAATGCCCTCGATACCCATGAGGGTGAACGCGACCACGGTCACGATGGGAATCATGCCCCACCCGAGGTCCTTGATGAGCGTGAAAGGCAGCGAGAAGAGGTAAAGCGTCACGCATTGCTTCAAGTGAATGCTGTAGGACCGCGGGATGGGCGTGTTCGCGACCCGCTCCATACAGGTCATCATATCCACCATGCCTTGAACGCTGGGTAGTCAAGGAATGAGAGGACAGTTCAGACGAACAGGGCGCACAAACTTACAGTGTGTTCATGGCGTTCATACCGGCAGGACCGACGGTTTCCAGATAGCCATCACGACGAAACTTGAACAGTGCATGCGAGAGCTCATGCGCAATTCTGTCGCGACATCAGTCCGTGTCCCAGAGACTCAGAAAAGTAGTCCACGCACACCATAGGTAGGGGCGTGCTCAGATTATCAGGATCACTGGAGAAGTCGATGGTATGCTGCAGAGAGCTCAGCAGGGGAGTGTTCGCTCTGTTTCCAGCGCCCTTCATTCTGTCCTTGCTCCGCTTGACCCTGATCCTCTTCGTCGCATCCGCACCCGGTCGTCCTCTCTCGATATCGTACTCGATGCCCTCCCCCGGAGTACTCGCTCCAGTACCAGGGCCCTGCGGAGACGCGCGGCGGGTCGTTTGCTCAGTTGCAGCATAGCTGGTGTACGCAGTGCTCTTTCCGTTCGGAGAGTAGTTGTAGTCCTTGTTCGGTGGCTGGTAGAGGCCGCGGAACAGACGCGAGGTTGACGCGGGCAGAATGCCTGCGTAGTCTTCCCAGTCGAGACCGTCCTCTCCGCGCAGGTAGTGTTTGACTGCATACGCAAAGACAAGCGACAGTTTGATCGCGTCTACCTTGCGGCGACGAAGTTGGGCGGGCGTGAGGGTCGCAGTGGGGAACCGGCCTTTAGAAACATCGTCCGGAGGTGGTACACAGACGTTGATCCATATCAGACGCGTGAGGTTGCGTATCTGTTTGTCAAATGCGCGCGATATGTTATAAAGGTGACGAACAGGCGCGAAACGCGGTGAATGGATGACGTCACATACATGAGAGACCATAGTCCCGAAATCCTTTCGGCCTTCGTAGTAACGGTCATACGAGGTTCTGTATCGTTTTTAGAAATCGTTCAAGGAATACTGACGATGCTCACCCATTTCTGTAAGCACATAAGTCTTGGATAAGTGGCATAGCGAATCTGACGCAGTCACACGACGCACCTGAACACGAGGATCAGGCCAACCTGAGAGAAGGCGGGATGTATGAAATACGGAAGAAAGATGATATGATTGACAAGCACTCACCACCACCGAGAGTAGAGGAACGACAGAATTGGTGAGGGTGATATCCGTACCCTTGTGCCAAATATATGCAGCTCCGGACGCGAAGATGGTGACCGTTAAGACGGGCCCAATAATCCGGGGAACAATCTATGCACCGTGTTAGACCATAGGAATCTACGAGAATGTCACCTAGCTACGTACGCTGCCTTTGAGGCGGAGGACATCCGGGAGCCAGGAGTACTGGACGGCACCGGTTAGCAGCCACAAGGTCATCGGTGACAGAGACAGACCTTGCGCAGCTTCTGGCGCGTAATGATCTTCTTCCCCTAGCATATGCAATGCTTCAGGACTCGTAGCAAATATGGGGATGTCCAGACGGACCTTGGGTCCCTCGACGGTGATCTGGGTAGACTTGAAAACCGAGACGGAGGGCATGATGTCCGAATAGTCTTCGAGTGCGGCGATTAGCAGTCTTGCAGAGACAAGCAAGAGCTGTATAACATAGAGCAAACGTCCTGGACGCGACGCTGGCCTGGGATGGAGGAAGAGTGGGAGCTGTCCGGGGCAGTACTCTGGAGGCGCAGGTCCAGGCGATGGTCTCTCCAAGCTTCACCCGGTCTCTGATACACTGCTCTCGCAGGCGCCCGTTCTGATTGTCCCCCACGTGGATGTCACGCACCCTCCAGACCTTGGCAACCCGCTCTCGTTGGGGGAGAAACAATGCCTACAAGGTATAGACAGTGTCGTAATACAAGCTTGTACTCTCAGCGCACGTTCTGATAATACTCAACAGCTTGGACACTTGGGGGGATAGGAACGTGACTGCTGTTGTCACGACTCATCAAGAGTGTGACGGAGACGGACTGGCTTAACGGAGGAGAGCGCAACGCGTCCAGCACTTGCAGCTGACGACTTGTTACGACCGACCCCTCCCCGGCCCCCCTCCTCACCATGGCCGAAAACATATACAGCAAGGGCACCAGGGTCTGGTTTCCCGACAAGGAACTCGGCTGGATATCCGCCGAAGTCACCTCAGCCACCAAAACCGACGAGACAATCAAGCTCGTCTTTGTAGATGAACGCGGCAAGGTCAGCCCATTTCCAACACTCATCGCTGCTAGACCTTACACAGTTGTCTCACCCTCCGCCTATACCTACAGGAGATCAAGATCAACACCACAGTAAAGGCCATCAAGGATGGCAAGGACGACCTACCACCACTACGAAACCCTCCGCTGCTGGAAACCGCTGATGACCTCGCGACCCTCTCTCATTTGAATGAACCTTCAGGTCAGTTAGTACTCTTGTCTGGAACCCTGCACCCGCCACAACTTGTTGCCTGTATCATCCAGTCCTTCACACAATCCGCAATCGTTACGCACAACACAGCATCTATACATACTCTGGAATCGTCCTCATTGCTGTCAACCCCTTCCAACGCGTTGCTCTCTATGGCCCCGAAGTTATTCAAGCATACAACGGCCGTCGGAGAGGTGAACTTGAACCCCATCTGTTCGCTATCGCGGAGGACGCCTACACTGCTATGAGCAGAGATGGTACTGGTCAGACCATCATCGTCTCGGGAGAGAGGTACGTGCCCGCCGTCGTGGAATCGGCTGTTTCCCCACTGAAACCGTTACAGTGGTGCTGGAAAGACGGAATCCGTAAGTGATACGCGTTCTTACTACTCTTTGAAGGGCTTCATCCGCCTTTAGGCCAAGTTCATCATGCGTTATCTCGCCTCGGTCAACCCTCCTACTGCCAAGGCGAAGGTGAGGACGAAAGCGTCCCTCGACGAGTCTAGCGAGGTGGAGCGGCAGATCTTGGCCACCAATCCTGTACTTGAAGCCTTCGGTAACGCTAAGACCACTCGTAACGACAATTCTTCACGTTTCGGAAAGTATATCCAGGTATGCGACTCTCATCTTACGCAACTTACATAACCCTTGACGGCTCGTGTAGATCATGTTCGACGGTGAGCAAGAAATCGTCGGTGCACGTATCCGGACATATCTTTTGGAGCGGTCTCGTGTGGTCTTCCAACCTTTGACTGAGCGGAACTATCATATCTTCTACCAACTTTGCGCGGGCGCACCCTTGAAGGAGAGGAAAGACCTTGGTCTTGACACAGACGTCACCAAGTTCCAATACCTGAATCAAGGTGGCCCCAGTTCGACGCCTATTGCCGGAGTAGACGATGCGGAGGAGTTCCGGCAAACACAAACGGCTCTATCCACTATCGGTATATCGGTCGAGAAGCAATGGGCTGTGTTCAAGTTGCTTTCAGCTCTCCTCCATCTTGGAAACATCAAGGTCACCCAGGCGCGCAGCGACGCGGTCATCGACGATGCGGATCCTGCGCTGCAATTGTCAACCCGCTTCCTGGGCGTACCGCTGGCTGAGTTCAAGAAGTGGACGATCAAGAAACAAATCGCCACGCGCTCTGAGAAGATTGTGTCTTCGCTCAATAGCGCACAGGCGACTGTTGTCCGAGATTCGGTCGCCAAGTTCGTCTATGCTTGTCTCTTCGAATGGGTCGTTGCGATCCTCAACGAGAGTTTGGCGGGCGAGAACGGCGAGGCGATGGAACGGGCTGAGATGTTCATCGGTGTTCTTGATATCTATGGCTTCGAGCACTTCAAGAAGGTGGGACAGGTTGGACGTGGTTGACATTCTAATGACTAAACCTTGCTTGACAGAACTCTTTCGAGCAATTCAGTATCAACTACGCCAACGAGAAGTTGCAGCAAGAGGCATGGTCATAACTTCAGCTTGTCAACTATACTTCTAATCCCTTCTCTAGTTCAACCAACACGTCTTCAAGCTTGAACAGGAGGAGTATGTTCGAGAGAAGATCAACTGGACATTCATCGAGTTCTCCGACAACCAACCTTGTATTGACATCATCGAGGGAAGACTCGGTGTCATGGCCTTGCTCGACGAAGAGTCTCGCATGCCTTCTGGTACCGACCAATCGTTCTTGCAGAAGCTCAACAACCAGCTCGCGAAGCCCGAAAACGCCAAAGTGTTCAAGAAGCCAAGATTTGGAAACTCGGCGTTCACAATCGCGCACTACGCCTTGGATGTCACATACGAGGTAGAAGGCTTTCTGGAGAAGAACAGGGATACGGTTCCGGACGAGCACATGGCTCTTCTCCAAGGGACCAAGAACTCGTTCCTCAAGGAAGTACTTGACGCTGCCTTTGCTGCTACTAAGCCAGCAGATGCTACACCACCATCTCCGACAGTCTCCGACGCACCTCTGCCGAACAAGCGTGCATCTCTGATCCCCGATCCCGGGAGGGCGATGATGTCTGGCGCTGCAACTAGTGGGCCCAAGCGACCCGGAGCAGTGGTGAAGAAGCCGACCCAAGCCTCGATCTTTAAAGCGTCTCTGGTCAACCTCATGGACACCTTGAACACAACGAACGTCCACTACATCCGGTGTATCAAACCCAACGAACAGAAGCGCGCTTGGGAGTTCACGCCCCAGCAGGTCCTTGGTCAGCTTCGGGCTTGTGGTGTTCTTGAGACTATCCGTATCAGTTGCGCCGGGTACCCCTCACGATGGACGTATGAGGAGTTCGCTGAGCGGTAGGTCTTCACGTGCATGACCGCCCAGATGAACCACCTGAGCATGTTTCCAGGTATTATATGCTGGTGCACTCATCCGAATGGGAGCCTATGATCAAGAACCTCGAGCTCAAGCCGTTGTGCGCTCGTATTCTTGAAAAGACCATCAACGACCCCGACAAATATCAACCTGGTCTTACCAAGATCTTCTTCCGCGCTGGGATGCTCGCCGCACTAGAGTCACTGCGCTCGGGGCGCCTCAATGCGCTTGTCACGATCGTCCAAAAGAATATGCGGAGACGTATGGCTGTGAAGAAGTACAGAGCTCTTCGAGAGGCAACGATCAAGATTCAGACATGGTGGCGCGGTATCATGGCGAGGCAACTTGTGGACAAGGTCCGCAAGGATGTCGCTGCAACTCGTCTGCAGCGCGGCGTCAGACGGTATATGCAACGCAAGCGTTTCCTCAGCATCCGCGCTTCGGTTTGCGCTGTCCAAGCTCGTGAGTAGACCGTTGTCTCAATCATGATACCATGTCAACTTATATGACTACTTCAGGTGCTCGTGGTGCTCTTGCCCGCCGTAGCTTTAAGGATTCGAAACGGACGTTCGCAGTGATCACTCTTCAAAGCCTCTTCCGTGGAGTGTAAGCGTCTTGTGACTACCCTGTTGCGACATAATGGCTGATATACCATACTACCAGGCTATGCCGGAGATTGTACAAGCAAGATGTCCGCAACGTCATCCTCATTCAGTCCTGCATCCGTCGCCGGCTGGCGCGCAAGGAGCTCAAGGCGCTCAAGGCGGAGGCTCGTTCCGTCTCGAAGTTCAAAGAAATCTCGTACCGGCTGGAGAACAAGGTCGTGGAGCTCACGCAAAACCTCCAGAGGCGTACCGAGGAGAAGAAGGAGCTGCAGAATAAGGTTCAAGCTCTCGAGGCGCAATTGGCTCAGGCGATCTCGCGACACGAAGAATCGGACGCTCGTGCCAAGCAGATTCAGTCGGATCTCCAGACCGCTCAGGAAGAGTTGACCCGTAGTCAACAACTCCTCCGCGCGAAGGAGGATGTTGAGCGCAAGCTGGAGGAGGCGATCACCCGCGCTGCAGAGAAGGAGGCAACCGTGCAGAAGCTGTCCGAAGAGCTGGCTCAACAAGCCGCACAACTGGAGTCGCAGCAGAAGCTCATCGACAGCCAGCCCGTGCGGAACGCCGACGACAGCTCCGTCATTCAGACGCTCAAGACGGAGGTCAGCAGCTTGCGCGAGCAGCTCAATCGTGCAACCGCTCTCAACGCTCTCACCCGTGGAGTCCGCGCAGAGCCGACCTCCCCCACCTTTGCTCCCGTCCTGCGTCTCGCGGATGCACCGGCTAGCACTAACGGTCAACTCTCGACCGCGGCGCGTGGTCACCAACGACGACATAGCTCTGCTGGCGTGTATGCCATCAACCCCTCCGACCACCGTACTTCCTCAGACGAGCTCATGTTCAATGCGAAGCGCAGTCAGACGTCGAACCCCCGCGCTGTGTCCGTCGCCTACAACGGCGAAGATGGTCTACCACAGTTTCGTGTATTGGATAGGTCGAGCCTCTACGATGACCCGGCTGAAGAGAAGATACGGTTGATGCAGGACATCAAGCGTCTAGACGAGGATGTCCTGGATGGCCTTATCCGTGGCTTGAAGATACCCGCGCCCAGCCTGACGAGCCCCGCGGCCGTGAAGGAGATTTTATTCCCTGCAAACCTGATCAGCCTGATCACGAACGAGATGTGGAAGTACGGGCTCATTCCAGAGAGCGAGAGGTTCCTTGCGAACGTCATGCAGACGATCCAGTCGCATGTTATGGTGCGTTGCAATTTATCCATCAACGAGATTCGGTGCTGACTCCTCCTCAGTCCTTCACGGGCGAGGACGCAATCATCCCTGGCATCTTCTGGCTTTCCAATGTTCATGAAATGCTCTCGTTCATCTGTGTAGCAGAGAGCGACATGCTTCAGGGTATCGGTCCTGGTGAAGAGAACGCGGTCAGGCCTTTCGAATGGGCAGATTACGAGCGCCTCGTCTCCGTTGTCAAGCATGATCTTGACAGTCTCGAGTACAACATCTACCACACATGGATGCTCGAGACCAAGAAGCGCTTGTCGAAGATGGTCATCCCTGCACTCATCGAGAGCCAGTCGCTGCCTGGCTTCACCACCACCGATGGCGGAGGCAGGTTGTTCAACCGTTTACTCAACTCCAACACCACACCTGCCTACAGCATGGACGATATCTTGAACCTCCTCAACAAGGTTTGGAGAAGCTTGAAGAGCTATTACATGGAGGAATCTGTGGTACAGCAGGTCATCACGGAGCTTCTCAAGCTCATCGGCGTGACAAGTTTCAACGACCTTCTCATGAGGCGCAACTTCTCTTCCTGGAAGCGAGGTAATTTCGGAGGCATGATAACATTAGGTGCAGTCCTCTGATGCCCTCTCCAGCAATGCAGATCCAGTACAACATCACGCGCATCGAAGAATGGTGCAAGTCGCACGACATGCCCGAGGGCACTTTGCAGCTCGAGCACTTGATGCAAGCCACAAAGCTTCTCCAGCTGAAGAAGGTACGTCGTAATCTGTACATGGCTTGCATGCAGCGTTGATAGAATGTTCCCCTTTACAGTCTACACCCGCAGACTTGGAGATCATCTACGATGTTTGCTGGATGTTGACCCCGACTCAGATCCAGCGCATGTGCACCAACTACTACGTCGCCGACTACGAGGTGAGTCTTGTCTGAGAGTATGCTGCTCAGGAAGGGCTAACAGACCCTTGCAGACTCCCATCTCCCCGGAGATCCTCCGCGTTGTCGCCTCACGGGTTTCGCCCAACGACCGCAACGACCACTTGCTGCTTGCGCCAGAGACCGAGGAGGTCGGCCCGTACGAGCTGCCTCTGCCTCGGGAGGTGTCTGGCCTCGAGACATATGTCCCCGCATACCTCAACGTCCCGCATCTTCGGAGGCTCGCTGCTCTGGTAGCATAGAGCTCGGTGGCTGTCATGTTCGATACGTTTTCGTTCTGCATATCTTTCTATGCTGTGGGATTCAATGTAATGGTAATATACGACAACCTCAATCAACCTCGAGCCTTCCCGAACTGCACGTCGCACACCGCGTTATTGGTCACTTGGTACAGGTTACCTACTTAAGGTCAGGGATGAGCCATCTGTTACCTGATCTCCGAGTGATTGGTCTGTATGAAGCGGTGTACCCGCCTCTTCCCCGTCCGCAAGCAGCAATTTGAGAGGCTTGCTGTAGTCAGAGCGTGTGGATAGGGCCCTAGTAGTATCGCGAACGTACTTGGCTGTCACTGATGGTCATCTTGAAGTGGTTGGCCAACAAGTCCAACGCCCTTCCGGTCACAATTGTCTACCTCAGCATCATGTAGTAGCAGGTCGAGCTCATGTAGACATTCAGACGACACCTTTCTAAACCAGAATATGCGCTCGGGACTTGTGGCACCGGCCTGAGTGACTCTGAGATGGACTCGCTGATCGACAGCGACCGACGACGCAGAGTCCTTTGGATCACCAGGCTGCGCCTTGTGACGCATCTTCATAGTTGCTATCTTGCGCGACTGCGCCTCCTTCTTACTTGTGGCAGCAGCTGAGCGTGCCGTGGAACTAGTTGAAGACGAGGGGCCGAAGTGTTTCGCCAGGAGTGCCTTGGCTGCTGCGTTCTTTTCCGGCGCAGGATCTGCTGAGGACGGAGCCGAGGGGATACAAGAGTGAGAGGCGGGCTCCCTGTGCCTGCGGACAAGGCGATCAGGAGAAGTCTCGCATACCCGGAGGAGGGTCACTCGCAGACATACTGCGCACAGAATGCTTGGATGCAACCGGGGCATACTGCGGGCGAGCGATTCGTCGTATCTGTGGGCTTCGCAATGAAGGACTCAAGGCTCGGCTTGTTGCAGCCCTGTGCGGCGCAGCGTTGAAGCTTCAGAGAGGGTCCGTCTGTAGTCTGTGCAGTCTGGAGGAGGGGGCATTGGTGCACTTCGGGAGCGATGTGTTCTCTGCAATAGAGATGTTGGCACTTGCAGCGAATGGGCAAGAAGTCGTTGATGTTGCAGGATGAGAGACTGCAATGAGCACCGATGGAGGGCAGCCCTTCGGACATGGGAGTGCGATGCAAGATGCGAGCGCACTGGCTACCGGTCCGGATGATGGCTCGTGAATACAAGTATGGCCTCCACTTCAGCCACGCGCCTCCTTCACCTGCAACCCCAACAAGCCCTTCATGAATATCATCGTGCGCATTCCACTGATTGTCCTCGATACTGAGCTCATGCCTGCCCAATGCACAGGAGACCCTCTTTGGCCGCACGGTCACCCCCGCCGAGCGGTTGCGCCAGCATCAGCGCGCCCTCGCAAAGGCGCAGCGCGAGCTGGACCGTGAACGGACGAAGCTCGAGCAGCAGGAGAAGAAGCTCATTGCAAACATCAAGAAGAGTGCAAAGTCGGGCCAGATGGTGCGTGTATATGGACCTCTCATCCCCCCATGGGCATTCAGACCTGCGCGCACAGAACGCTTGCAAGGTGATGGCCAAGGATCTCGTCCGCACCCGGCGATACGTCCAGAAGTTCTACCAGATGAGGACGCAACTACAGGCCGTCGGTTTACGGATACAAACCCTTCGCAGCAACCAGCAGATGGCTGAAGCTATGCGCGGCGCCACCCGCGTATGTCAATGATTTCTTGCCCTTCGTTCACCTTGAGCTCACATGTTATCTGCAGGCCATGGGTGCTATGAACAGAGGCCTCAACCTGCCACAGATACAGCGTATCATGATGGAGTTTGAACGTGAGAGCGCGACCATGGACATGAAGGAGGAGATGATGTCCGACGCGGTCGATGATGTCATGGAGGACGACCTCGAGGATGAGGAAGAGGAGGGTGACAAGATCCTCAAGCAGGTTCTGGATGAAATAGGCGTGGATCTGTCGCAACAGGTGCCCTCTCACAATTGCTTTATCCAGGTCGAGACCACTAATCGTGCATTTGCAGCTCTCTGATGCCCCCTCTGGACTGGCTGTCGCGTCCCCACTAACAGAGGCAAGACAACCAGTTGCTCTCGGAGGCGGTCCAGCAGTCGGTGCATCGTCTGGCGGCAGCGGTGCCGCTGCTGGAGGAGACGACATGTCGGATGAAGACGCCCTCCAGGCTCGACTGGATGCACTACGGAGAGGATAGAGGATACTGTAGTATCTACCGCTGAACATGCAGGTGGGGCTATGTAGATAAATGGACGGACTAATGTACACAAGACGATCACGACTATACCCTGAGACTAGCAACAGCACGAGCTTCCTGCTGGCTCAGCTGCCACGCAATGCCTGAACCGTTATAGAACTCATCCACATCCTCCTCCTGTATAATTGTCAGCGCGAGACAGGATGGCTGAGATGTCGACTCACCGAATCGAGGTTGAGCACGGTCGCAATCTGTTGCAGTCGGACGAATTTTTCCCGAATGTCGCCAAACACGGTCTGGGACGATAGGTATCCCATGACAGCACGCATGTCGTGGTCAAAGCGGATGGCTCCAAGCTGTGGAATGGTTCGTCAAGTCGCACGAGGAGGGTGTAGGGCGAGGACATACTTCACTGTACCTCAGACTGAGGACATACTTCTCCCATGGTCTGACGAGCACGTCCAGTGCGAGACCGAAGAACAACCGGAAGTTGCTCTCCGTGAATGTGTCCTTTCGGTGCATTAGTCACGCTCACTTACGATGAATCCTCCGTACACACCTTGTAGCCGTCAATCAAAGCCTCCCAAGCCTTGACGAAGCGCTTCCGAACTACGTCCTGAAGTTCAACTGCTGCGTAGCTATCGTCGTCAAGGACGTAAGACACGTCCTTGTAGATGTCGGCTATGAAGGTTCGAAGCTTTGGACGGAGGAGTTGGTTGAAGAGTTGCTCGACTCCGGCCTGGTGATGCAATCAGCATAAACTCGGAAGGGTGATACAGTCGACCCTACCCGGAGAGTGGATCGATACTTGGGGACCAGGTTGTTGAACGCATTCAAGCTGTTCTTCACGGGCTCAATTTCCGACTCTAGGAAGTGTTGCGGGATGGTGGTTGATTGACTCAAGTCCCTAACGAGGCGTTCCATGTGGGAGGACGATATATCGAGGTCATTCAAGAGGATCTACCCAACGTGATCAGTGAAGTGAAGTCAACACACCCCTGAATGAGCTTACAATGAATGATTGCCTGTTTTCACGTTCCACCTTCTCGCCTCGTACACCGGGTCCCGCTGCCCCTTTGTACACATTGTCCAACTTCTGCTTGATCACGCGGGCATAGTCCCTATCCATGACATCGCGCAAACGCTCCGATGTCCTCTCAACAGCCTTCACGGAGGCCGTCGACAGCATCCGCATCAGAACCGTCTTGAGGATGTAAAACGCATCATCCGGAGTGGTAGTCGACACTGGTGTCTGCGAGAAGTCATGCGTCGATAACCTGTGTGCCTGCGTCGTCTCCGTGAGTAACCAGGAAGAGACAGGTTTGTGTGTCATAACATGCCTTGTCGATAACGGTCCGAGCATACCAGACCTCGAGAGGGGCATAATACGTCGATAGCATCTCCTCGATGATCCGACAGGACTGAGAGCCCTCAAGTACTTGTATGCCTTCTTGCATACTTGGATTCCCATCATCGATTTTTGCTGGGGTATGCGACGCCTGCTTATCGTCGGGATTCTCATCGCCTTCTGTGTCCGACTCCTCCTGAGGACCAGAGGTCAACGACAACGCCACGCTCTAGTCAAAGTGAGGATGTTAACCTTGAGTCGATCGTACATGAACTTACGGAACAGACCCCACCGTCCGCCCATGCCGGCCGCCTCTGTGAGCACCTTGTCGATCTCGCGGGGATCGACGAGGTCTTCGTCTTCGTTGGGTGCGGCACTCGGCTGTCTATGGACGCTCGCGGATGATGGCGTAGACGAAATGTCCGACAGCTAGGTGGACACGATGAGCCGAAAGGACTGGGCCCTGCCTTAGGACTGGATTCACCTTACGCTTCATGGACCGTTCTTCCTCCCAACCCTCAAGCAAGTCTTTGACCACTCGGTCCGCCTCCTGCAAGAGGCGTTCTACGACGAGCCCCATCTTGCCCAGTCCATAATACTTCTCCACCACGGGCTGATGCTGATCCACGATGAGCGCGATGCTCTCGAACAGAGCAGTCAACGCGGTAATGTAGTACAACGGGGACGACGCTGGCGAAACATCACAATCTACCGAGGGACGCAAGACAGCCACGAGGTGGACGTACTCTTCGCTGACGCGGGGGCGCGCACCTTGACCAGTTCGACGACGAAAGAGGCATACGCCTGCAGGCCTTCCGCCTCCCACCCAATCGCGGGGAACAGCTTGAAAAACCGGCTCGTGGCCGTCGCATCTCTCGCCCTAGACGCTTTCTCGAATTCGCGTTTGAACACCGCAAGAAGCTGTTCGCGCGCGACCTGGAGAGTCTGGGCGGGCGGGAGGTGGCTCTCTGGCGTGGGCTACGAGATTATCGGACAACGTCTCGTGTGCGCATATGAAGGCAAGGAGGTAAACGTACAACCGCTGTCTCTGCGAATGGGCCCGAGATGACGTCCAGCGGGAGGGCCATCGCTCGCGCGCAGTGGCGAGTGGCGGACTCCCAGTCCTGCTGCTCCATAGAGCTGTGCATGGCCGCCAGAGAGGACTGTGCGAGGGCGAACGAAGCATGGATGTGGGCATGCAACTCCGGACAGGACAACGGACAGACAGTACCTTGAGCTCGATGATTTGGCTGACGCGTTCGGACGCCTCCCGCACACGCTTCATCTCCTCGTCCAAAGACTGGACGCGGCCACCAACATCTTGGGCTGTGCGCGCGGTGTAGGAAACTGTTTGGTCTAGGAGCTGCGTTTCCTTGTGGAGTGCGTCAAGTTGTGGTCCGAGAGATTGGAGACTGTTCAGAGAGGCGGAGATGGGTTCATATGAGGACAAGAGGTCCGTCAGAGATGCAGAAAGATCGGACTCCTGTGACTGCAGGACAGAGAGAGCACTAAGGATATCTGGCAAGGTGGCGAGACGGCGAGCATTGGGAAGGGATGGTGCGGTAGAATCGCTCATATCCAGGGTCAGAGGTAGCCTACGTGTCAAGGGGTGTATGCGCGAGTGAGGTGAGACCCTGCTATAGCCTCAACCTGGGTCTGAGCATCAGCGTAAGAGTTCGCGTTCAAGTGGTCGGGAGCGCTTCGCGCATACAGGACGTCGCCACCCATGCATTCGAGCACAATGTGATGCAATAATTTGATTTGAACCCACAGGACTCACTCAACATGGCAAGTATACGTCTACACATTAGAAACTACAACATCCACGCGCGAAAGCGGCATATCCAAATAGGACTACGTATACATCATACATCCTCTGATTCATCCCACGTAAGGCACAAGCTCGCGTCCACTGTCCAATGCTGTTCAACGAGTCGTTCACTTTCGGATGTGAGTGCTCGCAAGTTCGCGCTCCAGCTCTGCACTGGGGTCATCCATGATAGGACTACCTGGGCGAGCATCACCAGGAGCACTCGTGTAGTGCGACGTCGCCCCGTTCGCAGGAGCGTTTTCTGCGACTGGCGAGTTGAGGATCTCATCGCGCGTCGGAACGGGAAGGCTGTAGTGGTGTCAGATATGGATTCGAACTACGCACAGCCGACACGGACGCGTACCTCTCCTGCCTGCGAATCTGTCCCGCTGCCCGGGCCTGCGCACGCACTTCAGCACGGAAGGCGTGGACTTCTTCGACAATCAGGCGCTTCATCCCCTCGATTGAGTCCTCTTCCTCGAAGCCGAAGTCAAACGGCTAAGTGGGAGAATCAGCTTCTTGTCATGTCTGCGGACAGGTGCCGTCACTCACTGAAGCGCATACTGGCTCGTCGGCCGGGTCGTGCCAGACTTGGAGGTAGGGGTGGTTCAGAGCCTGCTCGCATGTGATGCGCTTGGCGGGATCGAAATGGAGAAGTTGGGAGAGGAGGTCGATTGCTAAGGGGTTGGCACGAGGGAAGAGGGTCTGGAATGGAACGCGTGGCTTGATGGGAAGAGAGCGAATATAGTCTTGAGCCTGAAGCGGAGCGGTGGCTCAATATAGGCTTGTCAAGGGGAACACTAAGTGAGCAACTTACACGAGGAGAACCAACGCGACGCAAGGTATCTTCTGAAGGAGTACCGAGATAGTGCAGGATCTGGTTAAGCTGATCGACGTAACTGTGCTTTGTGTCAATAGCGTGCATGAGAGACCCTCATCAGGATACGTACTCTCGGCCCTTGAAGATTGGCTTCCCTGCGAGCAATTCAGCCAGAATGCAGCCGACTGACCAAACGTCGATAGCAGGACCCTATCCTAGCATTCAGATATGATCGAAATAGCCCTGAAACGTTGAACTCACGTAATTTGCAAAGCTCAACATGATCTCGGGCGCACGATACCACCGAGTAGCGACATACTCGGTCATGAAGCCCTGGTTGGCCGCCCCGCGAGCACTGTTGTTTGTTCCGCCTGGGCTGTACCCACGTGCCAAACCAAAGTCACAAATCTTGAGCTCGCAGTCCGCATTGACGAGCAGGTTACCGGGCTTGAGGTCGCGGTGTAGAACGTTGGCAGAGTGAATGTACTTCAAACCGCAGAGTGTCTGGTAGATGAAGGATTGGAAGTGGGCGTCGGAAAGAGGCTGCTGGGAACGGATGATGGCGTGCAGGTCGGCTTCCATGATTTCTTCCTATAGACAGGATTCGATATGCGGAGAATCGGACAGGGATGCGGGAACGCACGTATAGATAAACTTCATCGAAATTGCCGTCCGGGTGGAAGACGATGTCCATATCGTACAGACATGTAATCTGCGGGGAGAGATTGGTGTATTAGACGGGATAGACCAGTGTGCACAGGTTTGAACGCACGTTTTTGTGGCCACGGAAGTGGTGAAGGAGCCTGCAGGGAATGTGAGTTGATGTGTTCGGGTAGAGGTTTACGGAGCGTTACTACTTGATCTCGCGCAGGCATCGCTTGGTCAAGATCCTCTAGATTGACGACTGGGGTAAGCGTTACGCGAAGTCTAGAAGGAAGCATGCACAGACCTTTGTGTTTATGTTGGTGATCTTCTTAATAGCACATCCCTCGCCGGAGCGACGATGCTTAGCAGCTACGACACATCCATATGCACCCTGACCCAACTCCTTGACGAACTGGTACTCGGAGTCGACGATGAAAGTGGAGTTGAGAGCCGTGAAAGAGTGACGCTGCATGGTGGACGAGTAGGAGAGGAGGGAGGATGAGGACGGCTGTAGGGGGGACAAGAGGGATATAAGGACGCGGAGGATACCGATGAACGCGATTGTTGGTCGACAAGGATCGATGAGGCGCTGCAGGGCGACTCACATCACTCGTCGTTGATCTCCCTCAAACTGACTGGAGATAATATTGACTGCATCCACTCGTCCTCGTGGTCTCCTCATGCCCGAGGATACCTGCAGTGTGCACGAGCCTGCCGTGCTGCGAGCTTGAGTGAGTCTCCAGATTCGGCTCGATCGCCCACGACTCCAGCCAGCTCTCCAGCCTCGCACGGAACCCGGTCCGGCCACCAACTCCGTGGCAGTGGCGGTGGCGGTGGCAGTGACACTCCAGACAACTCACTGTTCGAATTCGACCACTGACCCATCTGCCATGATTCACACTTGGGTCGTGCAAATCCATAAGCAGGTAACAGTCTGTGACCTACACATTGGGTTCCATTCAGTCTGGACTCCCTCTATCTGGAAGTGGCGATATCCAGCCACTTGGAACGGAATACGGAGGGTACTCACTATTTTCGTCGGGACAGAGGCAGGTGACTGCAAGCGATGACGGGCTGTATGGGACCAGACTAGGGAGCGCGTGATAGAGAGTGTGTGTGTGCGGTCTGTTCGCGCGATATGTCTCACAGAGATTGTGTCCGAACTCTGTGTCATTCAACGTCGGGGACACGGAGCGTTATATCCGCGAGGGTGAGCGCACGAAATGCAGATAACCATCACCAAGAAAGAGTACGTTAGACAGACTGCCGCTGAATGGGCTAGGTGGACAGAGGGGTATGGGAGGACAAGACTGGCAGGCTGCCACTAGTGCATATACTTACGCTTGGAAGGAGGACCCTGCAAGTTGTCGAGCGAGCTAGATGAAGGCCATGTGCGCGTAAGGAAAGACATTGTCCCACGAGTACTAGAGCAGATCATGCCTGCGACAAAAATTCACGAAATGAGCTGGCGAAAAATAGGCGGGGGGACGGACTCCTGTCGGCCGATCCGATCGTGTTCATAGTTGTGGGCAGACTGCCAAGCGTTTCTGTGCAAGTACGGGGCCGGCGTCTGCGAGTCAATTATATGAGCTCGGTCACTACCTAGAATAGCAGAAAATGACATCCAGGTGCCTGTCTGCCTGAGCTGAGGCAGTCGTCGAGAGAGAGAGCCCACCCCGCAGTTCGTCTACGCGGATAGTGACTGTCGCGACTTGTCACCAGGCGCGGTGAGAGGGCACATGCGGTGATACGGAAGCAGTGCGCAGCTGAGAAGAGGATAATATTTGGATATTACAGCTGTTGCCGAAATTCGTGACCGCACGACTCCGCACGACGCGCGCGCACTTTTGGCGCGCGAAAATCGAGAGAACAAGAAAAATTGCTCACGGCTTGGCGTTTGCTCGCAGCCCCGAACAAACAATACAGGATGTGTGCTATATCCCTTAGGAACACGTACGAGCTTTCCGCGAGGCGATAGACCGCCTGGTTGTAGAGATACGTATGCCAGGTCATGTGAATGGACAAGCCTGTCTGCCTCATCGTTTGCGACGATGATTTAGCACCAAATGCCAAGAAAACTGTATAAACGTTGATACGCTCATATAGCTGTTCCAACTGTTTCCAGATTTTTGCTGGCCGTTCTCCATGAGATGAGAATGTATCTATGTCAGGTTGTGTCTGGAGTAGCGTAGGCGCCCAAGCAGTCACACTCAGGTGGCCCTTCCGACACGAACACTTGGTCGATTTGCTCTGATTTTGTGCTCATGAGTGCAGTAAAGTCAATACAAGGCGCAGCAAACAAATCATGAGGCCACGGGTGACATTCGCCTGCACTCAATCCTCTGAAGTTTCAGTGCACTAGGAGGAGGTAGGTAACAGTGTGCGGTCACAGATATCTCCGATATTTCTATATATATCAACTCGTAGAATCCTTATTATGTGGATTCTAGTCAATTTGGAGGAGTGTGTTGGGTTTGTTGACTAGGAAGGGCCACCTGAGTGTGACTTCTTGGGCGCCTACGCTACTCCAGACACAACCTGACATAGATTCACTCTCATCTCATGGGGAACGGCCAGGAAAAATCTAGAAACAGTTGGAACAGCTATAAAAGTGTATCAACCAACATTGATGAAACTTCTGTAGCATTTTATGTTAAATCATCGTCGCAAACGACGAGGCAGGCAGGCTTGTCCATCCACATGACCTGGCATACGTATCTCTACAACCAGGCGGTCTATCGCCTCGCGGAAAGCTCGTACGTGTTCCTAAGGGATATAGCACACATCCTGTATTGTTTGTTCGGGGCTGCGAGCAAACGCCAAGCCGTGAGCAATTTTTCTTGTTCTCTCGATTTTCGCGCGCCAAAAGTGCGCGCGCGTCGTGCGGAGTCGTGCGGTCACGAATTTCGGCAACAGCTGTATTAGGAGGGCGAGCATGAACAGCGCCCTGATCTGAGATCATCGGGCAACGGTCAACGTCTACTTATTCTAGTACTACCATGTTAGTATACATAGCACCCGTACTCATATGCACCCCTTGAGCACACGACCGCAGTCCCGCCCCTCCTCCTCCCTCCCATGTCCTCCGGAAACTACATCCCCCTCACCCAGATCTCTCCTTCAGAGTATCTCTGGGCTCCAAAATCCTCTTCGTTCCACTCCCCCTTCGCCGCCTACTTTCCCCGCAAACGCGCAGTACTCGCCCTCGTCGCCGCCACCTCTCTCGTCACTCTCCTCGTCTTCCTCAACGTCACCGGCTCCCAAGAACCATCCTCCGTGGATGTCGACGTTTCTGTAGACCCGGATTACCAGCCATCATACATAGCCATTCCGGTTCCCGACGCCCTTCCTCCTGCCGCCCATCCCAAGCTTCGTCCGGTACGCGAGCTTCCTCTCCATTGTCTAGAACGCTACTATGCCTCCGGCGAGCTCTGCCATGATGGCAACGGAGCCGGTCCCTTCGACGTCGTCTGGACATGGACAAATGGCTCAGATCCCCTCTTCTCTCGAGCCAAGCAACAAGCAATATCCTCGTTTTCAAAGGACGATCCCTACAGGCCCCTCAGGTCTAATAATCCCTGGCGCATGTTCCGGTATGTTCCCTTGAGCCATCACCAATCCATACATTTACCCTTTGCCTAGCGAACATGATGAACTAAGGCATTCCCTACGCTCTGTCCTCGACAACTTCCGACCATACACCAACCGCTTCCGTATCCTCACTTCGGACATGGACTATCCCGAAGAGAGTCCCAATACGTCTTTCCCTCACCCTGGTCCGGGCTACTGGCGACTTGGCCTTCAGCCTCAATGGCTGGAGCATGCCGAGGATGCCAACACGGAATGGCGGGATGGCGACGTGCAGCTCTCACTCACTCACCATGCCCACTTCTTCGAACCTTACAATCACAGCATATTCAACAGGTCCGTTCTCATGCCGCTATCGGCTACCCAGTGTCACTGACCCTCCGATAGCTATGCGATTGAATCGCAATTCAGCCATCTTCAAGATGTGTCTGAAATATTGTATGTCCTTCAAACTCCCCCGACCATCATGACGTCACTGATGCGCCTTTTCCAGCATTTATATGGTTCGCTCTGTCGTCTCCTGTAATACACACCCCACTCAGTATACTCTACAGAATGACGACTTCTACATGACCTCCCCACTCACACCCGTCACATTTTATACGCAGCGTAAGTGCATTCCGGCTCAACGAGAACCAATGCCTCATTGTCATACAGAGTACGGCCTTGTTCTGCGCATGCAAAACGACATGACGGTTCCTCCTAATTGGCCTGCCGATAGAGTCAAGGGCGAATGGCGCAGTATGGGTGTTTCCAACTGGCTACTCAGTTCGTGGATCCGCATAGTACTGTCATGCCTTACGGGACTGACACGCAACACGCAGGCAAGCGATTCGGAAGGCGTCATCGTCCGTACGTTCAGCACGAAGCCAAGTCCGTGTCTTTTGCGATCGTACAAGAACTCGCACTGGTTTGGCCTGATTGGATTGCCAAGACAGCCAGCCACGCCTTCCGCGAGACGGAAGCGGGTGACGGCGACTTTTACTACATGTTCGTCTTCGCTCACTACATCGTCGAACGTGCACGAGAAGCCCTCCTCTGGTCCTGGACCGTCGGCCGTATCGGAGGTATCGACGACAGCTGGGGAGACCTCGAAGACGAGCGAGCCTGGCTCGAACTTGGAGGGACGTGGGAGGGCGAGAAGAGTAACGAGATCCATGTCGACTCTGGCGTCCGTGCAACTTTGAATGCTGATCGCGTCCGGGAGAACTTCAAGGAAAGCGGCATCGAGGGGAGCTTTCGCACCGACTACCACTTCTGTACGTCCGTGCTCCCCAATCTCGTGATATTCCGTGTTAATTGGATCCTCCAGCATCTCTCGATGGCTACGCATACAACGAGTACGGCAGGAGAGGGCCTGGTGGCTGGCCAGGCTTCGAGCCCTTAGAGGGAGTGACCTTCGGTACGGGGTCGGCGGGCGTAAATGCAAAAGCGAAGCATGACAAAGAAAAGCAGAAGCGCAGGTGTACGATCCAGCGCGACGAGTGCTTCGGGCTCAAAGGATCTGATGGCGCCCCACCCACTGCGAGCGCCATTTTCAAGGAGATTGCATTCAACAAGCCAAAGTGTGGTGACTGTGGTACGTTGCCTCCATTCTCACTCACTCTGGGCTAACGGCATGATCCAGTGATCATTGCCCTCATGAACGCCAGTGGTCCGCTGGGAATTTCCGCCTTCCTTCCACACGCAGACCGTCGCTCGCCTACGTCTGATGAACACCCACCGGACGAGTGGGCAACGATCCCTCACCTGCCTCTTGTCGACGACTGGCGCGACGGTCAGTTTGCGCTGCGCGATGTCATGAGACACGCCTCAGACGCCAGCGTGCGCGAGTGGACCATGCGGCTCTTGCAACGATATCGTTACGTTATAGGTGCGTTTCCCCGGTTCTCTGCGCGATACATGGGACCCAGCGTTACTCACCAACGAATGCCCTGATCACAGGCCAAACGTCGTCCATGTTCGAACGTCTCCTCTCCATGGCACAGGTCCGCGCCATGCTCGGCGCGGTCGACCGCAAGAAGGACCTCGCCCTTCTATGCATTAACGACGACTTGACTCGGGACGAGGAAGCAGTCGCCAAGTACTTCCGCTGGTGGCAGGACAAGCGGTGGAGCCGCCCCGCCGCCTGGGAAGCAGACGCTCGCAACCAGCGGCGAACACAGGAAGAGTCGTCTCTCAGTAACCCCTCTCCGTGAACTGTTTCCCTTACGCTATCGTCGCAACTATTGTATCCTTATTTATTACGTTTGTGCTATGTCCGCTGTCTTCCGTTCCCTCGTCACCCATCCATCCCACCATCAAACTCACACCGCATCGACACATTCCTAGACATCCTCTCACTGCCCCGCTATCACCACACCTTGCTATCTCAACACTCGCACCCGTAGTCACGTCTCGTTGGGCTACATTGCCCTTGACTACGAACACTGGAACAACCTGCCGACGCATACACTCGCAAACCACTGACTTTTATCGGCTACCATCCATCTAAATGTGATACTTTAATTGTATAATCACGCAGAGACGCCACTACGGCGATTATGGAGATCCCATGGGATCCAGTCATCATGTTCCCCGTGCGTGTATCGCACTGGCGTGTGCACAATGTCTATGTATAGTTCCCTGAGGGTGCTCAACAAAGGTTTCAACCAGGCCCACTGTGCCGCCACCGCAGCGCGTGAGCAGGTCAAGAGCCATACAATTTCACTGGTTACTGAACTCTGTGTTCGGGATTACTTCACAACTTGGGAGGAGCCCGTGTTTTGGGAGTGGTTTTCTCCCCTCGGGACCCGCGTGTGGGCAGTCCTCGCACGGGAGCGACGACGTGCGTTGCGGATATCAGCAGAGTGCCCCTCTTCTTATCGTACACCTAGGGAACGCACGAAGTGGGTTGAACGTCATTCTTGCTCCCTGGCATGAACTGTACGCTCGCGTTGAGGAATGCACGTACCTCGCATCGGGCAGAAGCCATCCTGCCCTTGAACGACAGAGCGGTGGCCACGAACCTGAGCGTCATCCCGCTAATGCAAGAATGAACAAGGAAGATTGATACGTCAACTGCAGCCACCGGTGACCGCAGCAGATAGGGGAAGCACCCACCGGACTGCGGGGGCGTGCCAGATGATATTCATAGACGTCGAGACCCCCGAGGCATCGGTGCCCGTCACAGGGGACAGCGCGAACAACGATGAGAACGTCGCCCTGAGGTTTTGGCAAAGTATGTCAGTTAGATTCCGCGTAGGGGCAACCGCCCGATGAGCATCCGATACCGATGGGATACTCACAGGTCAAGGATAAGCGTCGCGCATGCTCCCGCGAAGGTCCCGTGTACGTTCAGCATATCTAAGTCGGAATATCAATCGGTCAGTATCTTGCTGCGGAGTGGAAGCCACTCCGCGGCGCGCATGTCGAGGGGTTTGTGCTTACTTTCTTCGACCGTGAGCTCGCACACAGTGACCGCTTCCAGGTCGTCCAGCTTGGCCTCGGGCTTCTGAGAGTCGGTCGCTGCCTGTCCTCGGCTCCGGACATACATCTCGACCAGTTTGAGGCCCTTGGCTTGTGCGTTCCCGAAGACATTGCTGCCGGGATGGTGCCCGATGTGGTACGCCAGGATGTTCTGACACAAGACCACGTCCTCTTCGCGCAGATTGCTCTTGACCGCTTTCGGGTCGTCGTTTGGTGCGCTCGCCCTGGGGAACGCGCGGAGTCGGGCCAAGCCGTTCGGTTCCGGAGAAGACATGTCCGGAGTCTATGCCTTGAAGTCAACTGCAAGTTGAGTTTCGACGGGCAGGATCGAATAGGAAGGTTCTCTGTTTATAACAGTCTTCCGGTTCGCGCGAGAGGCTTGTTTGTGTGAGAGAACTGCCAGTCCTGTGAAGAATGTACGGTGAGCAGCCCGCTATCAATACTCTATCACCTCTCTACCTCCGACAACGAAAAGAGGCATGAGTAGGTAATTGCGAGCGTATTGTCAGACATATCACGGATAAATCGCTCACTGAAGTCCCGGTCTTCACAGCTACAACGGGATGTGTGATTGGACGACTACTTCACGGGCGTCGGTCAGTGGAGATTGCTAGCAGTGAGAGCATGCGATGCCGAGGGAAGGCGACAAAGAGACGCGAGGAGAACGCCAGTGTGGAATGAGGGCAGCAGTCACCTGGGAAAATATCCGAGCGCGACGGGCCTTTTCACTGTCGCATGACGCGGCCTGAAGTTTAAGGTGTGTATTAATCCGCCATGTTGTCAGAATGAATGCGGGATAGATCGCACGCTGCTGGCCGGAGGGTGCAATGTTGCTCGGCGTGTTCAGAAGTATCTTCGGGACGGATCGGTCTTGGTATTCCCGCGGTAGACTAGCCATTCACGTAAAAGACCGCCAGATACTAGAGTCAAGCATACTTGCGATGACCATCCATTCAAAACAGCTGATGGTTGACGGTCGCTGACGAACATGGGGCGGACTCAGCGGAGGGGCAGGACATGGTGCTAGTATGGGATCAACTTGAAGTACGCGTACGACTAATTGCTGTGCAGTCTTATAAGCTTAAGCGATCGGCCACTCCGGACTCGTAGTACCAGCAGTGAACACGCGATACTGAGGCAAGTAATACGCAGATTACTCAAGATTCCTCGCTGTTGCGGGCATTCTGCGCCCTGGCGACGGGCCGTCCATGATGTTATAGTATACTGTAGTGATACAAGTCCTCTACTCTTCCATCGTCGTTCTAAGCGGTGACCAGAACAGTGTGAATCACGAACGCGCTCAAGCATCCTTGACAAAGTATTCGCGCCCCGTATTCGGCGTAACAGATGGCGGCGGTCCCTTCGGCTTCGGCCGGTGGGTATCGACCGCACCGATGGGTAATGTGTAACGCTCCTCGTCACAGCCATATGCCTTGGGCGTGAGCTTGATGACAGTATGCAGTGGGATCTTGATATACGGCAAGTCTGCTTGTGGGAGGTTGTGGAAATATGCGTAGAGGCAACGAAGGATGGCCTGAGATGAGCAGCATTCCGTGAGCGCGGTTAGTCTCAGAAACCACAGCGAACGACGCACCTGATGGCCGATGATCAAGATGTTCTCCTGTCTCTCGAGTTCCATGATTACCGGCTCGAGCCGTACGACAACGTCTCGGTACGATTCACCGCCACGATAACGGTAGTTGAACTTGTCTTCGTCTCTGTTGGCGAAATCCTCCGGGTACGCTTGCTGTGGGCGCCGTGAGTCCCCCCTGCATAGCGACGAGCATTGACCAACCGTACCTCTATCTCCTCGTAGGTCATGCCATCACAGACACCGGCGTCCAGCTCGTCCAGCGACTTCCAAGTGAGCTTCGTGTATGGGAGGTATTGGGCAGTTTGGATCGTGCGCTGAAGAGTGGATGTCCAGACCTATGCGCGAAGTCGGCATCAATCAAGGCTTCGTTCGTAAAGGCTGCGACGGGGAAACGAACGGTCAATGGAGCATCACCGATATTGTCGGTGATAAGTGCTGGTAGGGCTTGGGCGTAGCGCATTCCTCGTTCAGACAGTGGGGAGTCACCACCAATCTTGCCTTCCACGTTATACTGGCTCTCTCCGTGCTATATTACGCTAGTCAGCTTTAGCGTCCAAAGGCGCACCAACGTGGTCTTACTCTGGAGAGATATATGCTTCGGGGTTTCAGGTGCAAGTTCATGAGGTAGAAAGCTATCCGACTTTGCAAATAACCATGGATATGACAGAGCGTGACTTGGCTGCCCACGTTCTTGATACGCAGATAGGACAAGTGCGGTTCGTCTATAGTCTCGTAGACGGCCTCGTACTCGCGAATACGCCGTTCGAAGTCAATCCTGGCTTGCTCGCGCGACATGTCCTTATAGTCTGGATCGCCAGACTGAACCTTCAATGCGATGTTCGCGGCAAGGATCGCAGGGTCATCGCAGACAGACTCGAGGAAGATGACCACTAAGCCTGGCTCTCGAGCGACACGATCGACAATCTTCTGTCTGCCCAACGTCAGGATGATACAGATCGCGCAATCCGAGAGGGCTGTACCTGCGACTGCGAGTACTATTCGTCGCATCTACATTGAGACGATGATTAATCGAAAACTAAGCGGTTGATCAACTAAGACAGACCATGTATGCCGACATTTCCGCCGTCCTTCAGCCATTTGATCAACATTTCGAGACTGTCAGTAGCAAGCTGGTCTCGTAGTCTCGTCGCCTCGGCGTTATCGTGGCTGAAATAGGATGCTGAGTGGTCTTCGCGTTTGCCGCTCCTGTTTGGAGTGAGACTGAGCCCTGCCATGACGAGGTGTGTAACGTACTGTTGCGCTTTTTGAAGAGCCCGTGAGCGACGCAACTGTCCCACGTTAAACACCTGATGCATATAAGTTAGCAACACCGGCTAGACACGAAAGAGGTGCGTGCTGGGTCGCGCCTTGACATCATATTCGAGCCACTGTAGTGATCTTTGTGAGCGCCAGCTCCATACATTCAGAGATTCGGGATAAGCAGACCTTCAGATATCGCATGAGTTTGTTACTCAAATGACTCTTTCCGCGGGCGGGCAATCCGACCTGTAGAGCAGATCGCTGTTTAGCACTGTAATGTGCGATGGCTACGGTCGCACCATCGCGAGAACGATCTTGGCCTCGGAGTAGTCGGGTTTAGCGACTAATATAAATCAGTCGATAGGGGAGAAAGACAAGACGGATCTCATACCCTTTCCACCTATACCGACAACAGATCGAGGAGGTGTTGACGCCTGTGACAAGATTCTACTCGTAGCCGTAGATTGGTCGAATTGTTTGAGCCTGCGACTGGACTGAGATGCACTGCAACGCATGCTAGACGGGGCAAACGTACATGGTGCCTCCTGCCCCAAACATCGCAGGTGGGGAGCCAACAGTTTCCGGGGTAGGACCATCGACATCACGGGTAACTGTGATTGGGATGTTTGCCCCGGGTTCCGTCGCGTTCTCGGACATGTCCTTCAGGACGCCGTCCACCATCGCAAGCTCACGGTCCGTGAGCTGAGCGGGTTTCTTGTCGGGAGTGTCTGCGGCAGACATCTTGAGGAGCTATCGAGAAATGAACGAGATGTCTGGTAGGAGGTGAGCGCAGGAGGAAAGGCCGAGAGGGCCTAGCGGAATGGGCATGGTGCACGCGGTCCGGAAGAGAGGCGTCCGCCCACCCGAAACGGAAGACCGCGTCTCGCTCTCGTCTCCCATCCCAGCCATGGCCTCCTCCGTCCTCACCTCCTCCGTCTCGTCTCAAGGCTTCCACTTCACCCTCTCGACCACCGTCAGCAACACCCACCAGCAGAACGCTGACAACTGCTCTCTCCATATCCTCTACGAACTTGACCCCCACGTCTACGCCGATCAATATGAGCTCGCCCAACGCCCAGGCTACTCTCTCTTGCTCTGGGGCACGTCTGATCTCGAGAAGCCAGTGTCTGCAGTAGACCCTAGCGGATCCGTACTCCTTCTGACTGCACATTCATATTCACTGCTCCAAAACGGCGACACAAATGTCACCATCGACCTGCCCTTGCACGCTCGCTATCCCAATCCCAGCACGGCTGCAGAAACCCCCTACCACCATATATCTCTACAGAGGCCAGTCGGCTTCTTTGCGTGTTCGAAAGGCAGGAGTAGTGAGTCACAGTTGGTCTGCAGGGAGGATGTGCTCAATAGTGCCCGTAGGCGTATCCTTGGTTCCAGATGCGCTACAAACATTTACCTCGCTGCAAGGATGGCCTCTGGTCTCCCGAGCGCTGTCCCTCATACCAGACCAATCAACCCAAGAAACCTTCCAAGTTGTTGTTCCAACAGGCAGATTGGACGACTTGGCCTGGGTAGACATGGGTACAGCAGTCGTTATGATCGCCATGTTCTTCTACCTTTCATTCGCATCCATACGAACTGCACAGCGGCTCGCCCGGAAACCCATCGCGAAAACAGAGTGATAATGTCAAAGCAAGTGTCAGTACAGTACGCAACGCGAGCAGATCTACTGGAATGCTAATTTAGATCGTCGAAACCAATGTCCAGATGCTTCAGAATGTGATGATGGTGCAGGGAGGTTAATGAGTACGCAATGGTCCCGGTCGACTGAGTGGTCGTGAATGAAAACTCCCCGGCGTGCTAACCACACCGATGCTGCGCTCCCTTCTCTCCAATGGGGTATACTGTCTTCTCGCACAGCGTCCCCCTTGCCATCCCCGCCCACCAGGTGTTATACACTGTCGTCATGTGATGACGCACCGTCGCTGCTTCACCATCTTTCCCCACTTCCCCCGCATGCTCTCTTTCAGTGCAAGGTTGAACACCTCCTTTATGTTGTCGCCTGTCTTCGCAGAACATTCGATGTACTTTGCACCGATCTCCCGCGCGACCATGGCTCCTTGCTCTGTCGTGACCGGAACCTGCCCTTGCGCACTCAGCATCCTCCGCGTTTGTTCGTCCCGCCTTAGATCCGTCTTTGTCGCGACGAGGATGAGCGGGACACCTTCACAGAAGTGCGCAACTTCTGGGTACCACTATATACATAGGCGTACGCGTTCAGCACGCCGTTTGACAGACGGAGCACATCACAAAGACAAGCGTACCTTGTCCTGCACATTCGCGAGACTGACGGGGAAATCGACGGAGAACACGATGAGAATCACGTTGCTCTCCGGGTAACTGAGCGGTCGTAGTCGGTCATATTCCTCCTGCCCGGCTGTATCCCAGAGCGCAAGCTCGACCAGCTTGCCGTCAAAGTGGACGAGGGTGACGTAGTTCTCGAACACGGTCGGGATATACGCCTACAGAACGCCCGTTCGGTGAGCACTTGACCAGCATCCCTGCAACACAGGTCTATCAAGACAGCACGGACCTCTGGGAAGCGATTCTCCGCGTAGACGATGAGCAGACACGTCTTTCCACATCCACCTTGTGGGAATCACGCCTTCAGGACGAGGCACGCGCACAGTAGGCAAATCACATGCGTACCATCACCGACCACGACGAGCTTGCGCTTCACATCTGGCCTACGCGGGGGTCCGGAGGACTCGCCAGGGTTGTAGGGAGTGGCCATCGCGTGGGGGCAGGTAAGCGGGTGGGATCAATGGGCCAAGCAGCAGACAGAGATGAACAGAGAGCGAGATATACGACCGGCAGTAGGATCGTAAGCGGGGACGGATAGACGGATTATAGAGCAGGCTGATGAAGAAGGTGTGGTGAAGGAGACGGAGGAAAAGAGAGGGAGAGTTAGTGGCGGTTGGGCTTGAAATGCGAGTCGCGGTTGGCATGTCCCGCTCACGTGGTTCGCGTGTTTCTTATTTCTTAGGCGGTATGCTAAGTGCGCTAAAGTGTTTAGACGATGGTGATGGCCCCCACACATTCGCTTTTCGCCCCTCGGTCTCCATGCACCCTGCAATCAGCGAGGATGTTTTACAGAATGACGTGGGTGGCGGACGATGAGTGAATCGTCGTCATCGCTCGCCGTCCGACACCGTCCAAGCGAGCCTGTCTCCCTCAGCCGACCGACAACAAGGCTAATGTGGAAACCCAGATTGCTATAGAACAACGTACTGTCACAGTGTCTAGCGAATTGATGCTAATAGCCGACCTAAACTACGATGAGTGCGATAGAATGCAGCAGACAATGCAACAGCAAATGACACAAACAAACGACGGTGACCTCCGACCGCCCTCCATCTCATCTCTATCACCGCCAAGTCACCCCTCCCGATAGCGTACAGAGTCATGAAGAACGTCCGCTCTAGCCCACTACTGGTTCGCACACTGTACGCGCGGCTGATCGTCGTCCTCGTCCATCGCGTCCTCGCCCGACGCACGCTCCCGTTGCCTCTGGTCGACCTCCTCGAGCTCGACGTCTTCCAGCAAAATACTCGACGGGAACTTCTCGACCGGTGCTCGTGGGGGAAGAGCCTGCTCGAGCAGAGGGATGACCTCCGGGTCGATACGATCTGGGAATTTGACGGATATGCGGACAAAGAGATCTCCCGGTTCGTGATGCCTTTGTGAGGGCATGCCTTGACCGCGGATGATCTTCAGGTCATCTATAACAGACAGCCAAGTGAGATGTTCGTCCATGCAGCAACAGTGAGGTATACGTACCGTGCTTCAAGACTTCTCCAGGTGCGATGTTGACAATGAGTGCGCGGTCGTCTAGATGCTTGATCGCGAATTGACCACCACCGAGTGCCGTGAGGAGATCGACCTCTTGCTCGTAGAACAAGTCGTTCTCCTGCCGCTTGAACCGCTCGTGCGGCTTCTCCTCGATGACAATGATGACATCTCCCGGGGTGACCCCAGGCGCCTGGTCGCTCTCGCCCCGGAAGTTGATCGTCTGCCCGCCGCGCATGCCCTTGTCGATGTGGACCTCGAGCATCTTCTTCTCGGACACTACCTTCCGGCCGTTGCACGTCTTGCACTTGTCCTTTTGGTTGATGATCTCGCCCGTACCGCTGCACTCGTCGCACGGCTGCTGCAGCTGCTGGATCATCGGGCCCATCTGCCTGAGCGTGACGCGGATACCCCGGCCGGAGCACGAGTTGCACTGCCGTACTGCGCCTTCCTTGCCACCCTTGCCGTTGCACTTGCTGCAGATGATGTTGCGGGTAAGGGCGAGCTTGGTCGTCTTGCCCTTGTAGAGGTCCTCGAGGGTGACATTGACGCGGTGCACAAGATCTTTTGTCTTGCGCGGTCCTGGTGAGCGTGATGGACCGCCGCCAAAGAATCCACCTCCACCGAACAGTTGGCTGAAGAGGTCCTGCAAACAACGTTTTCATTCAGATTTGACCGGGCACGCATAGGCAAAGAAAGGCGTACTTGTGGGTCCATGCCACCCATGCCACCTGCATCACTAAGACCTGCCTCTCCTCGGGCATCGTAGAGACTTCGCTTCTGGGGATCGGAGAGGACTTCGTATCTACATAGGGTGATCGCTTTTGAGCGACCGGGAGAAACGATGAAGAAATAAATGACGTACGCGTGGGTCACTTCCTTGAACAGTTCTGGGTCTCCGCCCTTGTCTGGATGCAGCCGTAGCGCCCTAGAACGTCACGGGTGAGCACATATGTTCCAGACATCGTTGGGTATAACAGGGAGCTGACTTTTTGCGATATGCCTTCTTGAGGTCGGCTTCTGAAGCGTCGGGCGAGACCTCGAGGAGATCGTAGTACTTGCTGTGGCGATAACAGATTGTTAATTAACGGACGCGGTACTCTCAGCACGGTTCCTGATGGAAAACATACGTTTCCTTGACCATGGCTGGGTCGGAAGGAAGCTAGGAAGTTCGTGGAGGGTCGTGGGGGGAGTGTACGGTATGGAGACAGAAAGCGAGGAAAAGACAAGCGGGCCACTCAGAGGACAGAGGCGATAAAAGGCGGCGCAGGCCTGTGGAAGGCAGCAGAATCTCCTCGAATCTTCCCGAACCGTCTTCGCCTTTTTAGGCAACTCGCCCTGCATATGGCAATCACAGCATCCAGCACAGCCTTGTACCCGTACTCTTACACTCCCTCCATGCATTCCTATTCCCTCGAAGCCCTGCACACAGCAGCCCAGACACAGCTCAAAGTCCCTTGGACACATCCGGGTACACGTCGAACCTCCGCTGCGTCGTGACTGGAATCCCCGCCCGAGCCTCATCGAACACTTTGGGGTCTGCCATTCGCTCAGTCAGCGCCCCAGACCTTCCAGAACAGACACGCATCCTCCTGCTTACCTATATGGGCATAGACAATGTCCTCTTCGTGTTCCGTCTCTGCGATCACCTTGCCCCTGTTGCGTCATGTTTGTAGTCTAGTCGCGCTTTCGATTTAGCTGTACTCACAAAGGATCGACGACCATCGAGTGTCCCCACTACAACGTCATGTGAGTTGCAGATCCAGACAAACGCAACAAAGGAACGTACCGCGTGGTAGCTCTGTTCCAGGTCGCGAGCTGGACTGCACATCGAGAAATACACCTGATTGTCAACAGCACTGAGCGTGTCACGAAGGTATAAGCTTGGTCTGCAAGAACTTAATGAAAATGCGTCCTCACCGAGCACGCTGCAGCAGCTCCCAATGCAAGGGCCCTGTCGTTGTGTTGAACGCGCTTGGGTAAATCAAGACATGACAACCTGAGAAGCGTTGCATGAGCAACCCGAACGCAACTGAACAAGGCAGCGCGATTCACCTTGCCTGGCACAGGTCATGGCAAGCTCAGGGAATCGAACGTCATAACAGATACCCAGACCAATACGAGCAAACTCTGCCACTCTTGTGAGCATAGATAGGTCATGAGTCTGTCTGTATATACGTACCAGTATCGAATTTGTTGATGCTCGAGCCCGCGCTGAGAGTCTCGCTCTCCTTAAACTTGATCTTTCCAGGAATGTCGATGTCGAACAGGTGCACTTTGCGGTGCATCGCAACGAGTTCGCCCTTTGGCGAGTACACCGTAGCCGTGTTATAGAGCTTGCCCGTCCCTGATTCACGCTCGGGAATAGACCCTAGATAGTTGCGCTATTTCTGAACACGGAGGCCAGTCGGGAGGCAGATGTCCCACGTACCTCCGATGAGCCATACACCCTCCTCCTTGGCCGCAGCAGAGAGCATCTTGACAGTCTGGCTCGGGGAAGAGGCAACGTCGTACGTCTGACCAGGAGTATAAGAAATCTCCTCCGCGTATACTGGAAAATGAACATGGCCATAGAGCGAGTTGAAGCATTCCTGTGCGAAACATGAACTTCTCAGAGGGCTTGGGCGCACGCGTTTGTGCTCACAGGCAGGACGACAAGGTCGGGCTTGGGCTTCTCGCCTCCACTTCCGCTGGCCGCTTTCTTGATCATCTCTCTAGCATGTTTGAGATTTGCTGATGTGCGCCCGTGAGTGTTCGGAGAGAGACACAAGCCGTGCGAGAAACGACGCACCATCCTTGTCCGCTCCGACCTGACCGAGCTGGATGAGGGCAAGGTTGAAAGGCTTGAAGGTCGGTGCAGCGGAGGAGGCCATGGCGCGGGGGAGGAAGGATGAGCGAGGGATGGCGCGAGAGAGGGGACGGGAGACCAGGTGGAACATCCAGCGAGAGTTGAGAGTCACGAACTCTGAGATCGATATGAGGAGAGACTGGCCAAGAGATAAGATAAGGAGGCCGAGAGGGAAAGCCAATCTCTGCGATCGAGATACAGATCTGGGTGATTGCCGGGAAGCGCCCATAATCGATGGTTGCCGGTCTCCGTCTCAGGCTCTCTCCTCCCCGCACTCTCTTCCAGCGTAGTGTACGCAGTGGTAAGTCTTCTGTTGCGCTAAACTGTAGAGCTTGTTTAACTTGTCTTCATATGCAAGCGAGGCGCAGACTTTCGACTATGCCCCTTCTCGTCCTCTACAATCCCGTCTCGGGCGACCGGTCATCCAAGGCTTTTCTGGACGAGCACATCCTCCCACTCCTCAAGCAGAGTGATATAACACCTGACAGTGTGTTAGAAACAGACACCGGCGAAGATGCAGGAAAAACCGTTGTCCAGTTCCTCTCGTCGATTTCGGACGACTCTCAGCCTGTGGACATCCTTCTCTGCTCTGGAGATGGTACTCTGCACGAGCTCATCAACGTCCTCAACAACACACCCACCAACAGACCCTTCCCCCGCATCAACCTTGTCCTGGTACCCACTGGCACTGCCAACGCTCTCTACTCCTCCATCTTCCCGCCCTCACCCACCGAGGACCCGCTCGCGCACAAGCTCAAAGCAGTCCACACGTACGTCTCCAAACAACACCGCCTCATCCCCCTCAACCTCGCCGTCTCCGTTATCTCTCCCCCACCAGTCGCCACTCCCGGGTTGCCCCTCGCGCCCAAGAAAGTCTGCATCTCCGCCGTCGTCGTCTCCACCTCCCTCCACGCCTCCATCCTGCACGACTCCGAGGCCCTCCGCGCGTCGGACCCGTCCATCGAGCGGTTCAAAAAGGCCGCGCAGCAGAACATCACCCGCTGGTACTCGGCCTCCGTCAAGCTCTTCCCCCGCGAAGGCGCGGGCGTCGTCGAGGTCTACGACCCCACCTCCGGCCGCTTTGTCCCGCACGAGTCGAGCACGGAAGACGAGCCGATCGTCGACCTCGAAGGCCCCTTCGTCTACTTTCTTTCGACGGTCAACGTCGACCGCCTCGAGCCCGCGTTCAGGATCACGCCCAAGGGCAAGGAGGTGCTCGCCCCAAACGACAAGCCCGAGGCAGCGCTCGATGTCGTCATCGTGCGTCCGACGAGGGATCCCGCATACGAGATGGACTCGGAAGAGACCCGGGCCGCATTTGCAGAGAAGGCGGGTGCAGTGCTCGGCGCGGCGTACCAGGATGGCGCGCACATCAACCTGCGGTACGATGAGAGCGGCAAGCCTGTAACGGATGGGAACGGTCCGACCGTCGTCGAGTACATCCGCTGCGGCGGATGGGAGTGGGAGCCGGTGAGACGGGCTCTTTTGCGTGTCTTCGGAATGTACGAGCGCTGATACTGTAATAGGATGACATCGACGACAGGGCGCACTTTGTCTGTGCGGACGGAGACATCCTCGTGATACCCAAGGGGGGCAAGGTGACATGCACGGCTGCGACGCCCATGAGTGACAAGACTGGCTTTGCGCTCTACACCTGAAGTCGGGTGTTCGCAGTCGGAAGGACGATATATACCCTATACACGGATAGAACAAGGACTGTACGATGGAAATGCTGTTGTGATTGCTTGAAATACACGTTAGATGGATGGGTTCGTTCGAGTCTTGGGTATATCTCTCGTGGTATGGGCGCGGACTCATGCGGTAACGTTACGTCCGACCTCTCCTGCGAAGAGCTTACCGACCACCTCCTTTGCTTTCTCGTGTACCTCCTCGATCGTAGCCGTGGCATCGATCTAGGGGACGAATGAGGGACGGGAGAGAGGGGGGCAGAGTAAGTTGGGCACGCACGGTAGCCACCTTGCCTTGCTTGCTGTAATGCTCGATGACAGGCATGGTCTGTTCCTTGTAGACACCTAGATGGGAAATGAGGGTAGCGCGACAGGAAGACACGAGGATGGCACGGACGGAAGCGCTTCTTGATGCTCTCCTCGTTGTCGTCCTCGCGGCCGCTGGTCTTGCCACGCTCGAGCAGACGCTTGAGCATCTCTTCCTCGGTCGTGGTGAAGAAGAGGACCATGGAGGACATGCAGACCTGGGAAGGATGCACGAATGAGCGTTCGGGGGTGACAGGGAGCACGCGGACGACATACGTCCTCGTCGAACTTGAGGGCCTGGTCCATCTTGCGGGGGAAGCCGTCGATGAGGAAGCGGCCCTTGCCGTCCTGCCAGCCGTCGCCGTCGCGTTTCTCTGCGAGAGCTGCGCGCATGGCGTTCTCGAGGAGCTTGACGGTGACCTCCATGGGCACGATCTGGCCCTCGCGGATGTACTTGCGAATCATCTCGCCATACTCGGAGCCTTCGCGGTTCTGCTCCGCACGGAGAAGGTCGCCGGCTGTGGGCAGGGAGGATGAGAGGGAGGAGGGAGGCAGACGTCAGACACGGACGGACCAGAGAGATGGCAGAAGCCAAAGTCCTTGACGAGGTTGGCACACTGGGTGCCCTTGCCTGGAGGGAGCAACGTCAGCTGGGCGGGCGCAGGTCGGACGAGGGCTCGTGTCGCTGACCGGCACCGGGGCCGCCGAGGACGAAGAGAACGGTGACCTTGGACTGATCGAACGCGGGGGTCGTGGGCTCAGACGGGCCCTGTGCGGCCTCTGGCTTGTGCTGCTTGCTGAGGTGGAGGGCGTCAGCAATCTTGTCGATGATGGCGGGCATCGCGTTCAGGCCTCGTTGTGGCGGGGTGGGACGAGGGGGTGGTCGTGCTGGCGGGGCTGGGCGGATGCTGGGTGGGTGGCTGCTCTGTACTTGAGCGTTGCGTAGAAGGCGGCGAAGGAGAGGGCAGAGATGGCGACGAAGAGGAGCGGATTCGGATGAGACTTGTTGGGTCCAGGAGCCATCGGGAGCTGCTGCAGTAGACGCGCGCACTCGCTCTTGTCCTCCGCGCCCACGTGCCAGACGCGTCCTCCTCCTCCTCCTCCCGCCACTCACCAGCAAACCACAGATGGACGTCCGCCACTGGCACGGCACAGACGTCTTCGTCGTCCGCGCATGCTACGAAGACGACGCGGCAGACCTCATCGCCGTCGGAGGTGCCCACTCCGTCCAGGTTCTCCGCATCGTACGTCTCCGCCTATCTCGGACAACCTACCCTACTCGCTCACATCCCCCAGACAGAATCCTCTTGTATCCCCATAGCCAACTTTCACATTGGTTCTCGCATCACCGCCATCGCCTGGTCATCCCGCGTTAGCTCTCCATCCCTCACCGACAACTGGGCAATAGAGTACGTCTCCTCGCCCGACCCTTCTCGAGCCGACCCTCACATCTGCTGCGTTTCCCAGACTTGCCGTCGCTGGGGCAGACTTCAGCTTGTATCTCCTATCCAAAACCGCACACTCTGAAGAAGACATCTTTCCATTCGGTGGCGGTCTCAGTGGTCATCATGGAAAAATCAACGACATGGCCTACTGCGGCGGTCGCAGCGAAGACAACTCTCGCTATCTTGCCACCGTCTCCGGTCAGTCCTAGTTCTCTTCTCCCCTCCACTCCCTAAGACTCGTTACAGATGACAAGATGCTCATGGTCTGGGACCTCAGTCCTAACGTCAACATCGCCTCCCCACCATCCCCAGGCATGACCCCTCCCGGCCGTCTGCAACCAACCGCATACGTCATCTCGTTTCCCCACCCACTCACCAGCGTCAACTCCCATCCGTCGACGAGCAAAGAACTCCTCGTCGCAGACTGCCGAGGGTCCATCTTTCTCACAGACTGGCGGTCAGATCCCGAAGAGAACGAGCAAGACGCATGGCGCAACTCGTCCGTCGTCGAACTGGTCGAACCCCGGGCTCTCGCCGACGCCGCGTCCGGACTCTCGACCCCCTGGTCCGGCTCCGTAGCGTGGCAGCGGGATCCCACCGCAGAAATGTAAGTGTTACGATACGTATTTTCATCTTGAATCCTCCCCGTGGGCGCAAGTAGCGTCCGCTCGCAGCGGAAAGAACCGCCGCGAACTCCGGGCACAGTAGCAAGCATGCCCATGCTGCCGCTATCGTCATCCACGCCCTCTTCTCGTTCATCTTGGCTTTCCGCCCCGTTCTCACTGACTGATCCTGCTTGACGGCCCGTCCGATACAGCGTGGGTGCCGCGTATGGCGCAAGGTTCGCCCTGTGGGACATGGGCAACCTCCACGGAGGCAAACCCTACCTGACAGGCACCAGCTTTCCCGAAGGTGGTCATCTCTTCAGGTACGTGCACCCCTTCTCTCACCTCTTCTGGGACGGGCGGCCAAGGGCCACGCCCTTTGCTTGGAAGGTGCTCTCCACTTCTGTCCGATCTGCCACATAGACCCCTCCCAAGCGCGCGGCTCACCTTTTCTGGCGTCCACGAGCCCAGAGCGGGTGTAATACGCCCATCCCTGCGCCAACTTCTCCCTGCTACAAACGGGGCATCGCCAACACCACAGCACCCTCCGGCGCGGCCCAACCCGTCCGCCGTCCCAACTCCCTCCTACGCATCCCCGGCCCCCATCTCACCTCTCTGACCCCCTCCCCTCCCTCTGCGCAGATGGTGCCCGACCTACCCAGACTACTTTGCCCTCTCGACCGCGAGCCCGGCCAAGGGCGCCGTCATCCACGTCCACAACGTCACCTACGCCCACGCCCAGCCGACCGTCTTCCAGATCGCGCCCCGCCCGCTCGCCGTGCGCTCCTTTGACTTTCTCGCCGCCAAGGGCATCCCCCGCATCGTCGCCGCCGTCGGCCGCGAGATCGTTGTCTTCTACATCGGCGTCGACGCGTAGGCGTAGGCGTAGGCGTTGGGCGTGTCGGGAATCTGCTTCTCCGTATGGAAATGCTCCGATGACGGGCTTGTGTCAATGTGTGTGTACCGAGTATGTATGTATATAACAGGCACGCGTACGGTTCCCCGGACAATGCCCAGTCGCCCAGCCTTTCAATGGGAAAAAAACCAAACGGCGCCGATCCAGGGTCGGCATTGGCTTGGCCCACTCCAACGATGAAATTGCATTCCAATTGCCCACGGACAAGAGTTCTGTTACGACAGCCATGCAGTGCCAATGCGCTTGGGAGCAGACGTCTACCCGACCGCGACGACAGGCCACATCACGCGCGGTGGTTCGAGTGGCGCAAAGTCTTCGCGACCAACCACGCAAACGCAGTTACGCACATCACACACACACATACACACAATCGCCGTCGAGCGAGCAAATCGAGAACAACAACAATGGCTTCTTGCCCCAATGATTCGCAAATGGGAACTGATAGTGTACACGAGAGACAAGAGGAACGACGTGATGCGACTGATGACTGATGGCTGATGAGTGGGACTCGGAGAGCGACGATAGAACGAGACGAGGTGCTGCGAGGAAACGGCGTATGGCACATGAGGAAACGGCGCATGACATGGAAGACACAGCTGACGAGAGAACAGAATGGATGGATCATGACACAGACACAGACGGGGATGGGGATGACGGGGCTGAGATAGGTGCAGCGGTGACGGCCGCTGGCATGCGCGCGAGATTATAATCTTATACGTATGCTCGGGTAACGCTGAGAACGAAGAGAGAGATAGAGAACTGTCCGACCACGAGGGTGCAGGCGAGTCCAAGATGTCAAGACAAGGGCTAACGGGGAAAGGGCGGTCAACAAGGTCGGTTCCCGTTGAAGCTGTTCGACGTGTAAGGATGCATGGGAGGCAGGTACGACGGACGACCTGAACCATGCGCCCCGTACATCTGTACTGTAGGCAACGGCGCCGGCTCGCGATAGTGGTTCGTTGGTGCGTAGCCAAAGTCAGACATCCCGCCGTTGGCCATGAACCTGTCTGGACTGCTGTCGGCGCGGGCGAGCGTGTCCCCGACTTCTCCGATCATGTACCGCCAGTAGTTCTCATCCTGGTCGGTCGTGGGGTAAGATGGACCCGCACGGGCGACACCATGGGAGAAGCCAGATCGGGCAGGGTCCATGTCGTAGTCTGCATGACTCGGCGGCGAATACTGATGGACGTTGTGGGAGGACCCGCCGGGGATAGAGAGGGGGGCGAGCTGCGCTGGGCCCATGCCGTGCTGGAGACCCCCACGAGGCGGCAAATAAGAATCCGCATGTGTGATAGGCATTCCTATCAGAGGCTGGATCGGAGGAAGGCCTGCATGGAAGCTCAGCCTTAGCTCCCTCTTCCACGCCATGCGTGATCGTGCTCGCTCACCTTGTGCAAAGGAAGCGGGGATACCGTCTGGCCTGAAACCATTCCGTTCTGGCCGCTGACGTGACCTCTCGAGATCCTCGGCCGTGAGCCGGCGGAGGAAACGCGAATGGTACAAGGTCGAGTCCAGCTCTGAGCCCGTTACATGACCTGCGTTTTGGTAGGCGTCCGCGGTCTTGTTGATGATGTTGTGGATCTCTTCCGTACTGGATGGGATCGTGATGTTGGGGTTACGGAGCAGCTGGGAACTGGCGGTTCAGCATCTGTGGCAAGCCTGACTATCGGAACACGTACCTTGAGAAGCACGATGGCGGCGTACGCCGACATGACGGTGATTGACTCCTGGCCGTAGCGCTGTAAGATAGTGAACGGTGAGCGGATTGGTTGCTAGACCGAGATTAGGATTTACCAAGACGTGCGTCCCAGCAAAATCTTTCGAGACAATTTGCAAATTCGTGCGAGCACTTTGTACGCACTGATGGACAGCCTCGGTGCTGGGCACTGACCGGCTTGCCTGCGGTGGGTCATCAGGATATGAGACGAAGTGCAGACAAAGAAAAGCGCTCGCCTCTAGCCGGGCCATGTTCAGACCAAAGGTGTTGAGGAAGAGCTTGACATGGGACTGGAAAAACTGGAGGAAATGGCTATGGAACGGGTCTGCCAAGGGGGCTGGAAGTACCACGTTGAGTTGTAGTATAGGGTGCAGATCCAAGACGTGTCAAGACCCACCTTTACGCATCTCGCCGATCCAGTGACTGAGCCACTGATCCAGCCGGGCGTTATACTTGTGAAGCTCGCTGTCAAACCTGTCTCTGCGATTGTAGAACATGTCCGTAGCTTCGGACCCGATGAGGCGGAGGTTGACAAAGGCGGCGACGATGACATCCTCGGGACGAACGTCAGGTCTGTGGCCAACGCCACCTTCCTCGTGCCATGTGCGCGCGTGCTGGACGAGTTCGTCGTGCTCTGAGAGCATCCAGTTCTTGCCAGTCTGCATACTCAAGGAGCGATCGTGGACGAAGAGGACGAGGTAGGTGCGCTCTCTGTTGCGCCGCTCGAGCAGCTGGTTCTCAGACTCGTTGTGCAGCCGTGGGCCGACGTAACGGTTGAGTTGGATGTTGACAGCCATGCGACAAGCCATGCCGATGTAAGTCCACGTCCGTTTGTCTGCTGGCTCCTTCCAATAGGTCATGCAGGCCAAGGCTTGCACAATCTCGACCGACTCGGTTCCTTCGGCAAAAGTGTAGACACACCACTCGTGAGCGAGACGTCTGACAGCCTGATAGGAGTCCGGACGGAAGAACTTGCAGCAGGCCATGAGCATGGTGGTGAAGAGGAAAGGAGAACGGGCGCGGACGTATGAGACGGAATGAAGCGCGGGGTCAAAGAGGTTGATGAAGGGGTTGAGTCGGAGGAAGAAGGCGTCAAAGAGGACGGGTACGTCTGCGTCTGGTACGATGCCAGCTTCGACAGGGTCCTTGGGGACGTAGGCAAAGAGACTACTAGAGGGCTTTGGCTGAGGAGAAGTATGCGAACGGGTAGGGCTCTGAGAAGGAGCCTTTGGTTGAGGATGGGAGAGACGGTCGGTAGGACTGGCCGACTGGGGAGGAGAAGACTCTGAAGGGTCCTTGTTCATGACGATGTCGAGGAAGGAAGAGCGGTTGGCGGAGCGGATGACTCTGGCCGGGTAGAGGGCCTCGTCGGGACGGTCTTCTTCATCCTCGTCCATGTCGTCGTCTGACTGGTGGCCGGATTGAGAGTTGCCACTGGAAGGGCCAGGGTAGGAGGAGGATTGAGGGTGGTCTTCCTGCGAGTACTGGGCAGTGGACGACGAAGGCTGGGGATGAGAAGCATTAGCCGGCTGCTTTGCTTTGGCGTTGTTGAGACCCTTTTCGAGTCGACGAAGCATCTTGGAAGCCTCTGAAAGTCTGAGACAGGAGAGGAAGAGGGTGAGTTTGGTGTGTATGGGAGAGAGTGAGGAGCATACTTTGAACCAGGCTTGCGGCCGCGACGGTGCTTTTCGAATACGCATCTTGGGTGAGGAGGGTTGAGAGGGAAGGAGGAGGGGAGGAAGGAGGGAGGACATACTCTACGCCAGACCTCTGGCAGCGTTGGCAGCGTTTTGTGCCATCTTCGGCGCCGACGCACTTCATCTGTGCTGGACATGAATGGACGAGGAGAAAAGGAAGAATGGTGGAGGGGTACCTTTGCCTGGCGACATACGGTGCAAGCTCGGGCGCCCCTGATGACGGGAGCCTTTGTGCTAGAAAGAGGGGGAGAGGGATGAGGTTGTGGCGGCGGTGGTGGAGACTGAGGGAGACGAACGGAGGGTTTACAGGAACGGCGGGAGGATCCATGGTTGGCGCCGGGGATGAGGGCGGAGAACGGGGACTAGAGTGAAGAGCGAGGGATGATATATGCGGGGGAGAGCTGATTGATTGGCGAGAGCGGCTGAGGGTCGAGCGGGGGGTTGAGCGGGGGGTCGAGGGCGATGGCGAGGGCGAGGAGGAGGGCGAGGAAGGGGTGGCGGGAGAGAGGAGGGGAGAGGGAGGGGGCGTTGGGAGAGAGGGCGGTTGTGCGGGGGAAGGGTTAAGATGGGAAACTCGTGTGCGGACAGACGCCGGGGACGGGGCACAGGCGCTGGGCCGGGTGGATGGCTTTATTGGCCGGATTCATTCTCCGGCTACTTCCCCCGTCGTCCTCGCCCAATCAGCGCGGGCGGACCTTGAATGCCGCCCCCCAAAAGACGCCGGAGCCGCCCAGAAATGGCAGCGAGCAAGTCACCGGCGACTGTCGTCCTCGGCCTCTCCTCCTCCCTGCCCTCCCCAGCCCCCCAGTCCGCGGCGATGCGTGGCTGCCCCAGCCCTCGTCGCCTGGCGAGACGTGTCCGAGTCCCGGCGGGTGCGCGGCGCGCTCGTCGCCCAGTGTGGAAGAGATCTGCCACGTTCTGCCACCCGCCCGGCCACTATCGCCTCTCTCGGCCACCCACGGTCTTTCATTTGCTCCCCGGCCTCTGTCTCCCTCCCCATCCCCATCTGCCACACACTCTCTCGCCTCCGCTCCACCCTCGCTTTGCAAACTCGTCGCCAGCCAAGCACATCCGTCATCTTTCCTGCACACCGCGTCACTCGCCAGTGTTTGATTCCCAGACTCTGCCGAGCGTCTCTACAGCGCTCCGGTCTACATCGCCCACCCCGGTCTCCTTTCCTACTCGCACGGCCATCATGCGTCTCCCTATTGCCTTCCTCGTCTTGTATTCTCCACCGCCTTTCTCTGCAGAGCGCTTCACTTTCCGCCCACCTCTCCGCCTGCGCGCCCCAGGAACATGCCTCCTGCCGCCGCTGTCAATCTTCCCGCCCGAGCTTTCTGTTCTCATTTGACCTGTCTCTGTCCAGTCTCTTCCTTCCAACGCCGCCGCCTGCCTTGACTCACCCGGGCACTCTACCCCACCTCGACCCATTCCGACATGTATTAACCAATTAACCCTCCCTCCCTGCAACGGCACGACCTCCGGATCGACCTCCCCAAATCCAGCGTGCATTCATCGGACTCCACCCGTCCTCCTCCCTCCACACTCACCCTCTCTCGCTACCAGTAACCTTGCCAATCGATCGCCACTCCCCGCCTATCCTCCATGTCCTCATCTCCTCCGCTCTCTCTCTGGCGCCACTCTGCTCCGGCCGTTCGGAACGAGGTCAATCAGGACCCACGCGTTCCTGCTCCAGCCTCCGGTCATTTACCGGTCTTTGTCAACCTCGACTAATTTCCCGAACCTCTATCCCGCTCCGCCCTCGCTAACTCTAAATACGTATTCCCCATCGTCTCCGTCCGGCCTCCTTCCTCCTTCGGCCTCTTCACTCTTGATCGCCTAACGCCTACTATACTCAAATGTCCCCCCTAGCTTCTGCCGCGACCTCGAACGCGAGTCGCTCCACCACATACATACACACCATAGCACAGACCGCTCTTCACCCAATCGTCCACAGCTCCTCCAATCCATCCCCTTCCGGCACTTGCGACACCTCCAGCGCAGTCGCAGGCTCCTTCCGTATCTTCCGCTTCACCTCCGTCTCGAACATCTGTCATTGCGTCAACGTCACCCTGCCCGGTCAGCGTCTGATCCGGGCACGCTCAGTCACCCGTTCACTCACAGTCCCGTACGTGTGATCCAAAAAGTCCTCCATCGCGTAGCTCGGCCGCGTGAACGCCTCCTCGAATATCTTCGCCAGCGTCGACACCGACGAGTGGTAGTGCTGCCGGTGACTGTACAGCTCCCACAGCGAGCTCTCCAGGGCGTTCGTCAACGTCGGGTTCGCCTCCCCCGCCACGAATCCATCTGCCCCCACCGAAGAACAACGTCACTTTCAATCGAGCGCTCCAAGCTAACAAAATAAAAAGCTGGCTCCTGCTTACCGCACTCGGTCCCGCTCACCTCCTCGCCACGGTGTATCATCGACATCAGCGCGGGGTGCCGCCGGAGCATGTTGTACGTGAACGGGATCAGCATCACGACAGCCGCCGGAGGGGCGTTCAGCGACAGTCTTGATAGCCGTTTCACAAACGACGCCACGATGGTCGCCGGCAGGTGCCTGGTGTTGCCGCATCGCTCAGTACACCCCTTCGTCGCGAGCCACAGCGTGCGAACTCACGTCGAACTCAAAAACAGCTCCGTCAGTCGGAAGAACCGTGCCCTGTGCTTCAGGTGCAGCACGTCCCGATCCAGGAAGCCGTACAGCCGCGTGTAGAACGAGGGGTAGTCGCTGCGGCGCGTTCGCAACGTCCGTCAGCAGACTGCGCCGCGATCGGGGTAGAAGAGCCTGCGCACGTACAGATTGTATTCCTTCATGAGCGTGAACAACGCGTTCAGCGCTAGAAGCCCGACCGTGCCCCCTAGAAGAAGAAGTGGAAGAAGGGCAATGAGCCACGAAGCCGGTCGTCCTCGAGAGCCAGGGGGCGTACGTACCGTGGTCGACAGACGCGCTGACCCAATCCATAATCAGAACGGGCCGCGTCAGATGCGGGAGCACGCCTCGGTGGAGCACGTTCAGGACCCGGAGCGAGGCCGCCTTGGACGACTCGGCCGGGCCGAGCGAGAGCCGCGGGAGGAGCGCGAGCCACGCCCGCGTGAAGACGGCGCGGTGCGCGGCGAGCGAGTGCAGCGACTGGTGGATCGTGAGCGTGTGCACGCGGCCCACGACCGCCTTCTTGCCTTCCGCCCCGGGCTGCTTCGCTGCGGGAGGGTCGTCGAAGAACTTGCGCCAGTCGTCTTCGTCGTCTGCCGCCGCCGCGGCGTGTTCGTCGTCTTCGTCTTCGTCTTCGTCGCCGCCTTTGGACGCCTTCTTGGACGAGGGTGGCTTCGTCCCGAGCTCTTCGACCCACCACGAGTTCAGCTCGGACGCTTTGGTGGGGAACGTGGTCAGACGTTCCAGAATGGAGAGCAAGTTCCCTGCGAGCTGAGGGGCTTCGGCATGTGGATGCTTCGCTATAAAAACACTGGCGAGTTTGTTGAGCGAGCGGCGCGTTGTACAAGACTAAGACGGGACTTACGCTGCGTCCCGCAGGAAGAACCACCGGATGTCATCGTATACGCTCAGCCAAGTCTCGATAAACTGGTCTCGCACTCCCGGCTCGAGCGAGCGGTCCGCTGCAGAGTCCGTCTTGCGTTTCTTCGCACCAATCGCGCGGCGCGAGGGGGGGCACAACAGCAGTGCAGAGATGATTTTGCGGAAATGCGAGACGTGAAATTGAGGAGACTGCTTGCTGTCGCCCGTCCGGGTCAGGGACGAGGACAGGTGCTTTTGGAGCGAGAACAAAATCTCGAGGGCAGACGTCTATATGTGCAGTTCTTCAGTTTCGGGGGGCACGAAATAGACAAGTTACGCACCCTCAGAGTTGCCTCCTCGTCCTTCAATAGACTAGCCAATAGATCAACGAACGAATGCAATCTGTCGAGCAGCCAAGACCGAACGGCCTTGGCCTCCTCGGTTCGATCGGGACCAGACAGTAGGCCATTGGAGACGATGACCACGAAGACTCGGTATAAAGCATAGATAGCTTTTGACGTATGAGCTGCAGAGTCTGCCTCGAGCGCAATGTCCAGGAGATCAGCGAGGGGGTTGAGAGAAGATCCGCTAGAGACAGCAGCAGTGAGCTGTTTTTCGAGGTCCTGTATGTTCTTGACGACATCATCAGCTTCGCGCGTCTTGCGCTTTTTGCTCGGCAGAGATGGAGGCATCGTTAGCGACAAGACGGATGCGACGAGGTCAACGAGAGGACGGAGAGAGAGCACAATGCTGGACTGTGATTCTGCAACGCAATTTGGCCCAGAGTCACGTGCGAGATGTAGTCGCCGAAAGAGGAAATGTTTGGCCCATGGCGCCGCTGGGTGAAGCTCGTCGTTGTCGACCACCACCACTGTCTGCTGCTTTCCCTTCCTTTCCTATCCAATGGTCCGTATAATCATCAAAGGAGGTACGTGAACTGCCCACCTTCTCGAAACCTCTCGCTCACCTCGAATGTCATCCTTCAGGCGTGTGGAAAGTGCGTTTGTTTGGCCACGCTTTGGAGAGCACGCACTCATGGAGTCTCGCAGAACACGGAAGATGAGGTCTTGAAGGCTGCTATCGCCAAGTACGGAAAGAACCAATGGTGCGCTTCTCATACACCCCGCCAACGAGCCCCTTCCTGATAGCAGCACCCTCAGGGCTCGAATCTCCTCCCTCCTCGTCCGCAAGACCCCCAAACAATGCAAGGCACGTTGGTACGAGTGGCTGGACCCCTCCATCAAGAAGACAGAATGGTCAAAAGTGCGTACATCCATACTCATCTAGTTCCTGCGTCTCATGTACGCCTATGACGCGATAGACGGAGGACGAGAAGCTGCTCCACCTGGCCAAGTTGATGCCCACGCAATGGAGGACGATAGCTCCCATCGTCGGCAGGACGGCTACGCAGTGCTTGGAGCGGTACCAGAAGCTGCTTGACGAGGCAGAGGCCAAGGAGAATGAGGAATTGGGGCTGGCAGGGCCCGGAGGAGAGGCAGGGCCCAGTGCAGACGACGTTCGCAGGTTACGGCCGGGGGAGATTGACCCTGACCCGGAGACGAAGCCTGCGCGCCCAGACCCTATTGACATGGACGAAGACGGTGAGTCAGGCACTGGTAGTGGCAGGGTTTTGTCCCCTCAACGCCATGTTGGACAGAGAAGGAGATGCTTTCGGAGGCACGAGCTCGTCTGGCGAACACGCAGGGCAAGAAGGCAAAGCGCAAGGCTCGTGAGCGGCAGCTCGAAGAGGCCAGGCGACTAGCAGTACTGCAGAAGAAGCGGGAGCTCAAGGCCGCTGGTATCATGTAGGTGATACTGTCTTTATGAGAATTGTACACGCTGAACACGCTGCCCAGTATGCGCCATAAGACCAAGAAGAAAGGAATGGACGTGAGTTATTTTGCATGTGTCTGTTCTTATGAGATGCGTTAACAACTGGGCACTAGTACAATGCAGACATTCCGTTCGAGAAGAAGCCCGCTCCTGGATTCTACGATACTTCCGACGAGCAAGCTCGTGCAACTACTGCACCAGTCGGCCAGACACTCCGCCGTCTCGAGAACAAGCGCAAACCCGAGGATGAGGAGGCCGAACGGAGGAAACGTCAACGCAAAGGCGATGGCAAAAGCGAAGCACCCCACCAGACCAAATTTGTTGCAGCTCGCGACGCCCAAATCCAAAAGCTCAAGGAGGCAGAGTCTATCGGCAGACGACGCAAGCTGGAACTACCTGCTGCTCAGGTGGGCGAGAAGGAGCTGGAGGAGATCGTCAAGATCGGTCAAGCTGGGGAGAACGCCAAGGCTCTAGTCAGTGGGGGCACCGACGCCTCCACGAAGCTGTTGAACGACTACGAGGGACTGGAGAAGGCACAAATGGCGCGAACGCCTCGCACGGCTCCTCAGTGTAAGTCTACCGGACGTACGCAGGGACCTATGCTAACTTTAGCTACCCTTAGTTGACAACATCATGTCTGAGGCCCGGAATCTTCGGAATATGACGATGGCCCAGACACCCTTACTCGGGGATGAGAATACTCCCCTGCACGTCGGCCCCCAGGGCGGCACTGGGTTCGAGGGCGCGACGCCTCGCCATCAGGTCGCGTTCACTCCCAACCCTCTGGCGACGCCAATGCATGCTGGCGGCTTGGGCCCCGGCGCGACACCAAGGACGGACGTGGGGGCCACTCCGGGCACAGCGCTTCGCACGCCCATGCGCGATGGCCTCCGAATCAACGCAGAGGATGGCTTCTCGACCGTCGGCGATACTCCGCGGGAATCACGCCTCCGCACCTCTTCGGCCAAGAGAGCTCTGCAGACCGGCTTCATGAGCCTGCCGAAGCCTGAGAACAACTTTGAGCTGCTTGTCCCTGAAGACGAGGAGGAAGGGCTGGTAGCGGGCGCGCCGATGACGGAGGAGGACGCCGCCGAGCGGGATGCGCGTCTGAAGCGTCTGCGAGAGGAGGAAGAGCGCAAGGCGCTCGCCCGTCGTTCTCAAGTCGTCCAGCGCGGTCTTCCCCGCCCGGCCAACGTCGATGTGGCGCGCCTCATGGCCAATCTCTCCGTGGACGATGACGAGTCTTCAGATCAGGGCGCGGCTGCCAGGCTCGTCCACGCGGAGATTGCGGAACTGTTGCACCACGACTCTATCGCGCACCCTATTCCCGGCACGGTCCACCCTGGGGGCACCCGTTCAGCATACCAGATGCCACCCGACGACGCAGTTGCGACCGCAAAGTCCCTGATACACGAGGAGCTCGCGAGCTCGCTTGGGTACCCCGGTGCGGGCGAAGACGTGCTCAAGCGGGGCGTCGTCGCGCTCGCTGATCTCGACGAGGTGGACGAGTCGCTGTCCTGGGTCCACATACGGAGCAAGCTTGTGTACGACCCTGCCTCGGACTCGTGGGTGGAGCCAAGCTCGATCTCCCACGAGGCGCGCGTGGCTGGGTACACTGCCCAGCTCGAGGCGTACCGCGACGCGATGTCGAAAGAGGCCAGCAAGGCGGCGAAGACGGAGAAGAAGCTGAACGTCATCCTAGGTGGATACCAAGCCCGGTCGGGCGCGCTCGCGAAACGCATCACGGACGCGTTCTCAGAGATGCAGAAGGTGAAGCTGGAGTACGAGAGCTTCGCGAAGCTCCGGACGAACGAAAGCGCGATGGGCCCCATCAGGCTGGCCGCGTTGAAGGAGGAGGTGGAGAAGCTGGAGCAGCGGGAACGCCGGCTGCAGGAGCGGTACGCGGAGCTTGACAGCGAGAGGCGGGACGCTGTCTCGCGGGTGGGTGTGTTGGAGGAGAGGGTGATGGCGGAGGCTGAGGCGTTGAACGAGGAGGCATTGGCGGCGATGGAGGATGCTGCGGACGTCGCTGCCTGAGTGTTGTATATACTATCCTTTCTGTCGATCCGGTAGCGGTAGACGATGCGAACGATTGTCTCCGTGCCCTCTGCACGGCCTCGAATTGCACTGTACCTGAGACCAGGTTTGTACGCGATCTCAATGTCCCCTGGCGTCTTCTCGAATCTGCCGCACGGCGGGGGGTGAGAACGAGCGGCCCAGAAGGCGACAGGCCCCGGACACGAGGCAGAGGGTGCTGCCCGCTGCTCCTGCTTTTTGCTGCTGCTGTCGGACGAATGCATCGAAGATAGTCTGGAATATATCTCCCGTGCCAGCTTCCCCCACGAGGCTCGTCCGCTCCGCCTTTTCTGCCCCGGACGTGCATACGCCCCCTCCTCTCTCCCCGCCCGCCGTTCGCTTGCTACATGGCTCCCGCCCCCACTTCCTCCTCCCCCGACACTCATGAAACCTCTGAAAACTCTCCGCAGCCAACGGCTGTCTTTACTATAGTCACCGTCCCTGCGTCCACTTCAATCATTACCACCACCATCACTTCTGGTGGAGTCCCATCGCTGCCTACCGTCGGTGCCGTCCGGCACTCAAATGTCTCGGACATCCCTGTAGCTGCAATCGCAGGTGGCACCGCTGCAGGAGTCGTCCTCGCTCTCTGTGCCGTCATCGGATGGACGTGGTGGGGGAAGTGCATCCACCGCAAGAAGGTGAAGGAGCGCAAAGAGGCCGTACGTTTCGTCATCCCATACCGTCTACACGCTCGCACCTCACCCCCGTTTGTTCGTCGCCACAGTTGGCGTACTTGGAGGTCCGAGAGAACACGCGCAAGAACGCCTCCAGTCTGTCCAACCCCGCAAATCCGTACAGACCCGCGTTCTCCATCCGAGGAAACAGTGACCGGAAAGTCAAGTTTGCCTCCAGTGCACCTGCGTCTAGTCAGTCGACGTTGCGCGGCACGGCAGAGTATAGCAAGGAGGCCAAACGTACGTTCAATCTGGTTCAGTGGCTCCGCGTCGTACCTGACCCGCCCACAGACATGGAACGACCCCCGCTACCTGGCCCCGTACCGCGTCCTCTGACGCCTTCTGCACGAACGAAGGACGTCCATAGGAAGCCCGAAGCCGATGTGCCCCCGCCACTGCCTCGGAGGAATCCACAGCGGGACCGGTCAACGATGCCTCCAGCCGATCCCTCCGAACCTCCTCAGCACCGGCTGATGCACCAGGCGTCGACGCTCAGCTCTGGCTCGGTGTACTCCACCCAGAGCGCCATCGAGGAAAGACAGAACGGCGTGCCGTCCAGCCTGCTGCTCGCTCTGGCCAACGAAGGGAGTCGAAGGTCGCTGCTCGCTCAGTATCTGCCTTGGAACCGGTACCGCACCTCGGTGGCGTCGAACAACAGACTATCGGAATACAGCACCGGTTCCGTGTACTCTCAATTTGATGACCAGCCCTGGGAATCTGTTGGGTATGCGATTGGCGGAGACGACGAGCAGGGGAGACGGTAAATGGCAAAAGAGTCGGGGAATCGAGGAATGGACTCGCTTCACCCACGGACTATGACGGACCATGAAGACTGACACGAATGGATACTTGTACTCACCTTACGGGCTTTACGACGGACAGACCACGTACTTTAGTCGATTGTAGCGTAGTGTATCAGATGGAAAATAGCCAGTGTTTCGGGAACATGGCCTGGCTGCAACTCTAGTACTACCGTAGCGAGTTTACATATCGCTGCCCACCAACATGAGATGATGTACAACGCGAGACGTGACGTGACGTACCTGCTCTACCTGCGCGACGGAGGTCCTGAACTCCTCGACCGCTTTCCAACAATCCAGGGTAGTAGTCGGATGAGATCTTCGTGCGCAATGAGTAAATAACACAGCTGAGAGAAACCGCTGGACGCACTTGTAACACGACACCACCTCCTCGCCCTTTGCGCGTACAGTAGTGAGCTCTTCCGAACTCTGCCGTGAGTGGTACTTCTCGACCTTTTGACGCAGCTCCTCGAGGTCGCCCATCAACGCAGCGCTGCTCTTGACGGAGCCCGCGGACCCAGCCTCGTCGCTCGCGCTCTCTCCAGCCATCCCGCGCTCGCGGTCCAGGTTCTCCTTCTCCAAGGCGCGCTCGATCTCCTCCCGGACCCGCTCCTCCTCCTGGTGCAGACGGGACAGCTCGGCATCTATGCGGGAACGAACGTGGGCATCTATCGTCAGCTGGCGGTCGTGAGGGACGTCCGGCGAGGCCTGGTGGTCGACCAGCTGGTTCACGACATCCTCGGAGAACTGCCAACGTTTCTGGGATGAGACAGGTACTGCTCGCGAATGGCAAAAGGGACATACGTGGAGGGAAGTGTCCGGCGTGAAGACCTTCTCGTCTGACTGAGGAGACGACTGAGAGGCACCCATGTCAGTGTTTTGAGAATGCCGGGGAGTGTGAGTGTCCGGGAAGTGATTGAGTGACCTCAGGTGGCGGAAGTAGGCGAACACCCCAAAAGCGCCCAGGACCCGCCGCCTCCCGCAGCTGGGGTTTCCGTTTGCCCATAACAAGCCAATCTCAAGGCAAGACTTCTCCAACTTTGGTGGCCATTCTGCGAAACGTTGAAGGGACTCGATATTCTCAATGTGCACGTATTGACAGTCACAAGATATCGCATATATAAGGTCTATGGTAGGGGCTTTCGCCATTTGTGTTCAGAACGCTACGAGCGATCAGAATCCAGTAGCTAACGTCCGAGTCATCTTCAGTTACCCCGGCATTAGGCCTTTCGACACCAGCCTGCGATTGCTTACAATACTGAGGTGGACGAGTGGTAGACAGCCTGGCCAGGACTTGAATGGCGCACAAAAGTCGATGTTATCGACCTAAGGGACGGGAAGTTTGCGCTCAGTAGCGGCACTGGCATACGAGGAGATGATGCCGGGATCCGGCTGGACCCGTTTGATCACAAGCTTCTCCAACTTCGGCGCAGTGTTCTTGGTCAACAACTGAAGCAGGCGGCGCAGGTTTGGATGGTCGGCCAAAGTCAGATGGAGGACATTCAGTCGATCTATCTCTGGAAGGATGAGAGCTAGAATGACATATGTAGACTGTTCCTTGCTCGTAGAGGCGGAGAGCGGGAGCGGGAAAGACCTAGAGTGATCATGACGCATGGAGGCGATCGTGGAGACGGGATTATTGGCAAGGTCTCCGGCGGTGTCGACGAGTTGTGAGAACATCTCGAAGACGATTTCGACAGGTAGGGCCTGGCGTTGACCGGCGCAACAGATCTAGTGTTTCGGAGACGCGACAATTGAACGATTTCGTCACTGAGCTGCGCGATCGTAACAAGGCGCCGCGTATGCTCGATTTTGACATGGATGAGGACATCCCTCGCGTGTGGAATTCTCTGCATGAGCGCTACGAACACGGGCGAACAATATTAGCCGAGGAAGAGTATTTTGAAGCACAATGAACTTACACGCCTAAGCAGAGTGCCATGACTTCGCCAAGTTAAGCAACACCATGTAGCTGGAAAGAGGAGCTCAGACAGCCAGGCGGATAGGAAGGAGCTATAGGAGGTTGGAGCACGTTGAACGATGGTCCAAGTTGATCTCCATGATGACCTTCGCGAGACACGGTCATGTTACTTCAGCGGGTGGGTTGGCTGCCCAGTGCCATTTGTACTCATACTTGGCGTATCTACAATGTAGTGTTAAATACATGCACACATCGGTATTCCACTCGACCATTCTTGCAGAGCATAGCACGCACGAGTTGCAACATCGCGGTCTTCATATTATCATTGGCTAGTAAGCGACCGTACTTACAAGTATCACCTTGACATCCCCGTGTCGGCTGGCTGCCAACATGTGTTCCTAACCAGATGTAGAACACGACAACATCCGACTCACCTGCAGGGACCCCCCCCCCCCCCCGCCCAACACAATCGAACTCGACAGACAGCAATTACCGCGAGGGTAACAAAAAGCCAAAAATTCCTCTTTGGAAGCATTGCTCAAGGTCAGAAACCCCGCGCACAGCGCTCGCAACCAGCACGCTCTCGAAGGCGGCAGGACCACACCACATTCCCCCGCATCTGCCGCCGTCCATCGCTCAGACGGGAACCATTCAACGACGCAGTCTCGCTAACCTCTGCTCCTCGTACTTTCCCCAGTTACCCGAGGATTTCCGCCACCACACCCTGCTGCCCTTCACCTGCCCGCACCCTCAAGGGGCCAAAGACAGTGTCATAACACACCGGAGACACACGCCTCCCAGACATGGATGGTCGCCCGACAAGTCTCCTGGCAAACATCCTCTCGTGCGCCCCACAAGGGGCACACGCTCAGAGTACCGCTCTTTGCGTCCACAAATCCCGACATCCAATCCGCCTCACCTCCCTGATCGTGATGCCCGCCAGCCCCGAAGCGCACAGCAAAAGCATAAGCACGACGCACCACAGCTCCTCGCCAGCAGCCCTACACATCACCCCCAACGTGCACACTCACGCCCGCCGCAGACAGCACCTGCCAGGGAACACACGCACGACGACCGACTGCACTGCCCCACACGCCGGACGAACCGGGCGCGTTTTCACCAGCGACATCGAGAACGAATCTCTGTTACAGCATCCCGTAGGAACCGCAACTTCGCCAGACGCGGGGCCGAGTCTGACATCGCCATACGGGTCCTTTGCAAGTGCGCTACAACGGTGGAGAGTGCGGCAAGGGCGGTACCAGGCTACCGGGTCGGCGGAGAAGAGTGCTGCCGCACCTGCGCGCATCGGGTTTCTCGTGCTGGACGAAGCATGGGGAGGGCGGAGACAAGACTGGACGAAGGGCGCGAAACACACGTCTTCGCGGCCGTACCTGAATAACGAGGATGGTCCTGTAAACTATCCGACGGTCCAGAGGTCCAGGTGGGTGCTGGCGCGTGCCTGCGCAGTGCACATTGTCGCGAGACAAGGTCCAAGCAACTAAGTCATCAAAGCGCGGTGGAGGTTAGGATAGTGCGCCGCGGGCGACAGAGCCCTCCTTCCTGTATGGGAAGGGCGGGAGTTGGGGGCGGCTGGGCAAGCATGGAGGGGCTATACGTACGGCAGACACGAAGTCCACCGCCGCACATCCGCCCCTCCCCGTACGTATCTTCCAGGCCAAACAAGTAAACGCACCTGTCTCTCAAACACGGCGGCCTGCGTGCATGTGCACCCGGCATCTCTCCCAGCCATACCTACAACCATGCCACCTGCTGTGTCTTTCTGTCTAATCTCTTGCTATTCCGGTCGACGGTCCATACTCCGTGCTCCGGTGCCTCTGCGTAGCGAAGCCATGCTTCTTTTGCTGCGTATGCCAACGCTTCCAGGCATCCGATCCTGCGAGGCAGCGGTCTGGAGAAGAGACCGCGCACCGCGCAGGGCCACCTGCGGCGAGCCAAAGTCGGCGCAAATCTCACCGGGGTTGGAAGACGCCCCCATGCGGAAACCCTGTGGTCCCGAGGACGCCTCCCGCGAGCGAGTCAAAAGACTCTGGGCTCATTGTACTCTGTATGGAGGCTCGGCTACTCCACTAGAGTGAGAGCATGCGCCGTGAAAGTCGCACACATAAGAGAAACGAGAAAGGGGCACTGGTCGCAGAATCAAGGGAGGAGAGCAATGGAAGGCAAATTGACCTCATACGAGGTCTGTACGTAGCCGACCTGTCGTCACCGCCCGGGGTGACTGCTAATCCAGTGTGCGTGGTCCACTATCCCAAGGAGAAACGACTCATGATGGTCCCGCGACGCTTCCCTAGCGCTCACGAGTGAAGCCTGTGTCTGCAACGGGAGGGATCTCGCGCGTGCCGGCGTCACTTACCCTCTCTGTCGCTGCTGAGCCCATCCGCGGAGCACACGCATAAGCGGTGCTCTGTATGTAGCAGATGAAGAGCACAACAGGAGCAAAGGCGGGGTCCCGAAGCGACGCTAGCGGAGATCTGTACGTGCTCTCGAGGCAGACAAGACATTGGAACACACGTGAGACACGTTCCGAGGATGCGATAAGGAGTCGCTCTCTCGGGGTCGAGGCGGACGAGTGTCTGGATATAGCAACCGGAACGGGGACGACACCACTCACGAGACCCAGACGACGTGAACGTGCGCACCTGTCCAGCGTAACCAATCTGTGTACGATGACGCGGCATTGCTCGACCGCCATGTCCTTCCATACCGCATGCATCCCAGAGCCGAGGATGAGTACGAATGTACCCGGATATCACTTAGGGTTAGATCACACTCCGGGTTAGAGAGTGGATTATGTGGCTGAGGCGACGCGTCGGCGACTGGCAGAGCAGGACTGATCGACTGGAACGAGGACCCGGAGCGTTGTGGGGTCATCGGAAGAGCACAGTGGTTGGCAGAGGAGTAGGAGCTGAGGGTGGAGAGAGGCTCTTGCATGCAGAGGCGATGCGAGTGTCGTCGACGAGAACAGGCGGTGAGAGAGAGCAGTCGACGGGACCGACGCACCTCTAAGTATCCCTCCATTGGCGCCCGACAAACAACACGTCAACAAACATTGGCGCCCGAGTCGGACTCGGCGACCAGCTGCAGAGTTGAAGTCGAGATGGCATAGGTATATAAGTTAACATCATAGTGTTACACAGGTACCTCAGAACGTCAACTATCACGAAGCAACTTGTACTAGTATTACTGGCTATATCTTGAGTCACTCACTCCTGTGTCGCGGCAGGTTCCCCAATCGTCGTACCCTCCGTCCCTGGCGTTTGGGCCTCCGAGCCATGAACGCTCTGCGCAGAGTGCAACAGCGTCTCCTGGCCTGGCTGCACGTGGGGTTGCAACTCCTCCTGGTGCACTCCACGCTTCTCCAGCGCATAAGCCCTACAAGCCTCGCGACTGTGGATGAGCCGCGGGTCGTTCCGGTCCCATGCATGAATCGTGAATCCAGGGAAGTTGTACTCGAGCAGCTCTTTCAAATCGGGCAGCATGAGTGGGTCGGGACTGTACGTTCCGCTGTTGTTGTCGATGACGAGCTCCCACTGAATTTGATCGTCAGGAGTGTCGTCCGAGAACTGATCCCATCCACCCTGAGGGCGGGGGTGGAACTCGCCCGAGTAACGGACCGCAGGGGCGCAGTTCGAGTGCAACGCGTGCTTGGAGGCGAAGTCCACAAAGAACGCAGCCCCGGTCTCTGAGAACCGGAACGAGTCGTCCTCGACCGCGATGATGTAGGTGTACACCGCCGGCTTAACGCGATGCGCGAACGGCTGAGATGTGGACGCATCCGCGTTCGTTCCTGGATGTGGCAAGGGCGCGAATACGTGGCGATTGGGGCTGGACGTCCCGTCTGGCTTGCCAACGCTGCCGTGCAACAGGAGGCGGAAGACGTCTTGGGGACCATCGATGATTCCAAACCCGTTCGTGGTCGAGCGGGCGTAGAGCATACGGTGCCCAGCCTGGATTGTTGAGCGGACAGCAATAGAAGCCGGTCCTTGGAATATGGCCTGGGCGGCTTTGTAGGAGCGGTTCCAATGCTGGACCGTGTCTCCAAAGAACATACGAACGCCCTTGATGTACAACTTCCATGTCGAGTACAATCGCGTGTCGTTCAGGTTGGTCAGGCGGCCGATGGTAGGGGAGAAGTGGCGCGAGAAGCGTATGGGGCCGTCGAAGATGTACTGCCTCCTCTCCGCTTTGTGGTCGGTGGAAGGCGTCGACTCGATCTAGTCGTTGACATTCAGTGCCCTGCTCTGGCGCGACTATGTAGAACTTACATTCAACCAGAAAGTCCCTCTGTTCTTCCGGATAGACTGACTTTCGATCGTACACTCCTTTGCCCCAGGAGACACTGAAATGGAGAACTTGCCGATGTGGTCATCGGTGATGTTGCCCACGTCCTTATCGAGAACGTCGACGACGAGCGTCGCGTTACTGGGAACGTTCTTGACCTTCCACAGCTCGTTCCACACAGGCGCGAGCGTATTAGGCTTTACAGTAGATCTGGAGCATCACGAGCACAACCGAGATCAGTTCGTGGTTGGTTGGGCTTGGCGTTGGACCAACAGCTCACACAAAGGATAGCTTGTCGTCCAACTTCGCGACAAAGTACGGGTCGGCCGACCCGACGACGTCCATTTTGGGCAGCCCCGACGCTCCGATGAACTGGACAGTGAGGTCGACAAAGTGGCGGACATCTGAGTGGTCATGGACGAATGCGGACGCTGCGTCCTTGGCCTCGACCTTGGCGCGCGACACGGCGTTGTGGAGCGAGCCGACGAGCTGCGACATCTGAATCGGATTTCTGCGCCCGCCAGGCATGGGAGTCGAGTGATATCGCGATGGCGAGCGACGATAGCGGTTTGGTATGCAAGTGGGCTCGTCACAGGTGGCAAGAGAGTACTCACGGTAGCGCGTTCGTGTGCGTACTTATGTAGTATAGGAGTGCAGCTCGCAAGGAAGCCGAGAAACCGTCTCCGAATCGCACTGTCGGAGAGCTTGTCAAATCCAAAAGGTGGCGCGGCTAACACCGCCTCCGCGCGCGCACCACAGCCTACGGTCGTCCACGGTTCTCCATGCTCCGTCAACGTCCGAGTGCTATTCAACTTGCCTGTCTTTTTCCAGCAACACTCCAGGGGCAGTGCCACCGGCGAAACCTGTTCAACTCGAGCCTTTCAGGCTCGGAAACTACAGTGATGCATCATTGTACCGCGCCTTAAGATTTGAGCGCGCATTTCGCCACTGAGCAGACGATCCTCGCACGCATAGAAAAGAGTGAACGGGAGGCCATGTCTTAGATTGAGACGAGCTTGATTGACAGAGTATATAGAGCCCAAGATGAGAGACTGCGAGTTACGATTGGCGGGCGTCTATGAATCGGGCATGGGAAGGTGTGTACGTTAACTGCTCATGTTGTCGTCCACCTCGACATTGTCCTCCCACCTTCAAATCTGTAACTCGGCCGGTGCTCAACTCAGACTCTGTCCTCTCATCACCTCATTGCTTCCGTCATCCCTGCTCACCCCAGTACGTGGCCGAACTGTTATACAGATGGAAGTATGCAATGAGAATTTAGTGCGCTTGCAAATTCAAAGCTAGGCCATGCGTGTCGCTCAACACTCTGAGGCTGGGCGGGACGCCAATGGTTCTCGTGCAAAGTCCTTTGGACACGAAGCTCGCGCAACGAACTGTCGTTCATTCACCTTCGACAGCCTCGCCCGTCTCCTCGTCCTTGAACCTCGTGGCCGATCATTTGCCGAAAATATCCTACCTCCCGCAGACTTTGATCCCCCTCGCGATCGCTTTATAGTAATAACTCGAGACGGAGCGGATGACTCACGGTTTCCCTCCATGATACCCAACACTCTGTTGCTGTCATTTTGATCGGCCTAGAATGGGCGTTATCTGTCCATGTAGACGGCTCACCAAAAACTTACCAGGACTCGCATTCCGCCTCCTTCTTGACGACATTTTCGGTCCACCTGCCGATAGTCGCAGCGACCTATCAGAGGAGGGAACCCGTGTCCTGACGGAGCTACAGGCAGACGATATCCGCCGTCACGTACCAGCCAACTCCGCCATATTTATGGGACGATTCAGTCAAGCGCCCTTGGATCATATCGAATCTTTCGACAATGGCAGAACTGGTCATTGCGTTGCATCTGCGGACGTGCAACTCAAACTAGTAGATCTGAACGGTTCGCCGAGGATTATTCGCCTTCCGGATGTTAGCTCGGCTGTTGACGCGACTCAGGCCTATGCAACGACTACATTTCCCGTAAGCCCGAGGAGACGAAAGCCATCACGACTGAGACCCTGGCGTCCACCTACCTTCATAACAGTACTAGTCAATTTTCCGAGCCAGAATGTATATGGCTCAATGACCGTCAAGTTGGCACACCACATTGTATCGTGCGGTCACCCGTGGTATGGCGCTCATGCTAGGTCGCGGCTGGAAGAACAGCGTCAGTCGATTTCGCACCCAATCATTCCTGATCATCCCAAGCTTGTCTCAAACGCGCAAGGGGTGCAAGGAATGAGGACACGCCAGAAACGCTCTCTCGTTGCACAGCATGTACAGCCGTGTCACCATATGGCACTCACCTTCGAATCAACCATCGTGACTGCCCAGAACGGCGTCGGATGAACGTATACGTATGCACCGTCATTGCCAGTCGTCATCACCAGCCCTAGGCGACCTCTAGATTTGCTGTGATCAATCCCGCCAAGGTTAGGCTCGTCTATAAAAGCTTGCGCATGCTCACCCACAGGCGGAACAGGAGTCATACTGCTACCTCACTCGCACCAAGCTGATCGCAGAATAACTTCAGGATGCTCACTCGCCGCACCCTCTTCGCCGCTCTCACCGCAGCATCTGCCTCCCCGTTCGTCCTAGGCGCATGCGAGTGCGGGTACCAGCTCAGGGCGTACGGGAACAGCTACTTCCGCACCCTCCTCGACGCAGACTTTACGACCATCCCGCTCTCCGGAACCGCCACGTCCTCTTCCTGGCTCTCCAACTACGGCTTCTTCATCGCCGACGGCTACCAGGTCGGCGGTCGGTCCTCTCAGCCGGACGCGACGGTTCCCATAGGCAGCTTCCGGAACGTGCGCATCAACAACCACGTCCTCGAGCTCGTCGTCCCCGGGGGACAGAAGATCACGAACGGCGGCACGACGAGCAACGCGCAGCTCGAAGGGCCGTCGAACATCGTGACTGGCGTCTTCACCCTGAACGCGCAGATTGACCCGGTCGTCGGGACTTGCCAGTCCATCGTGGGTGTTTCACAAAGAATGCAGCCGGGGCTGCAGTCAACGCGCTCCGATACTTGGCCGGTAACTGACTAATGCGCGCAGTTCACGTACCACGGAAACACCGGGACTCAGGACGAGCAGGATATCGAGATCCTCGGAGCCTACTTGTACAACCAGGACCCTAACGGCACCCCGCCGGGCATCGAGCTGACCGTGCGTATTCAAAGATCGTCCTCTACAAACTCTCTCTGACAGGTTCACGGCATAGAACTGGGATCCGACGGACCCCAACAACGAGCGGCGCGACTCCCGCATCGACCCCTTCACAGCCGATCCAGCTGCTGGATTCCACAACTACACGTGAGTGAGCCCTTATGCCGCCGATGGGTGTTACTCCTGCTCAACGAACGCTGCACAGAATCTCCTGGCTTCCCAGTGGCACGCAATACTACATGGACTCCACCGCGCTCGACAGCCCCGCCCTCTACTGTAAGAGTCCGCACTCCGGGAGGACCTGAGATACTGACCTAAACCTTCACAGCTTCCAAGAACCCCTCGGCGGTGATAGTCAACCACTGTAAGTCTCTCCCTTGTACATAGCCCTCATAAAGTCGAGAGCTGACCACGTACCACGTACCATACGCAGGGACGAACGGCGATCGTGAGTGCCAAGCGCTACCTTCGCGTCTTTGTCCCTGGATCGCAGTCAGCACTTCACACTGACTCCGCCCCTCAGCTGCATTCACCTACGGACCTCCGACACGGGACGCCATCTTGAAGGGTGAGCCACGTTCCTCTCGTATCACACACCCAGGTCCTCGCGAAACCTTTGCTGACTCCGATATACAGTCAGGCGCATCACCGCCTACTACTCGCAGCAAGGCCAGACGGGCCTGCCAGCTGGATGCAGCCAGGCGCAGGTTTGCGTCGTCTGAGAGCTTTTGAGCCGAAGCAGATAGCGCTACATAGCAGTGGTGGGTAAGACTTAGTGTGTAAGACTCTTGCGAAACTGCAGTGCTTGATTGTGCTATCGTGCTCCTGTGTCTGCAGTGCGAGACACCCAGTCAGACATCTCGCACTCTTGCTTGTTGACGAAAATGAGAAAAGACTTCGTTAAAGGGCGCATCGTATCGTAAGCATACAAAAGTCATCCTGCACATAGTAGAGAGAACAAGTACACATCCCGACGGTCCACGGTCCACGGCTCGCGGTCTACAGTCAATGCTTCCACATCTATGCAAGTATCGCACACTGCCGACTGACCAACCGACGTCGGACAGTCACTAGTAGTCAAGTACCAGTACATCGTAGAACGTACATCTTGGCGTAACCAGAATCAGCATCCTGCGGAGAATGGGAACCAACAGAGGGGAAGGCAGGTATCTATCAGGTCGCTCTAGAACCACTTGCTCGGCTTGATGCCGATTCGGTCAAGCATGCCCTTGAAAGACTGGGGGACAAGTGCACCGAGGGCAGTCGACAGCTGCAGCTTGACGGGCTTGCCGGCTACCTCCAGTCTAGATGGATGCATCGTCAGACATACACACACATACGTGAGGTCGAGGAAGGAGCTCACGTGTACGCAGACTTGCCGTTGATCATGATATCTATCCTGACCACAGGGTGCTGGGAGTCTCTAGTGTCGACCTCGATCGAAGACCTATAAGACTGTGTCAGACATTTACTGTTGACGGGAAGCGACTAACGACCTTACCACTTGTAGTTGCCTTCTGCAATATACTTGATCACCTTCTCTTTCGGCACCTCGACCACATACGAGATGACCTCCTGACTCCCATCTTCCGCAACGATGACCTCCTCCCTCGTCTTATTCACGACTTCCTCGCTACGAGGGAGTAGGGTGCGGATGAACGGCACGTAGAACATGCTCATCGGGCTCGTCGAGATCTCGAGCACGTTGTGCCCCAAGTCTCCGCTCTCAAACTCAATGGCGGCGAACTCGTGACGATCACCCGAAAGGAGAATGACGTTGGGCACGGTGTGGAGGGCGCTCAAAAGAGCCGCCTTCTCCACCGGGAAGCCTGCCCATGTCTCGAACGTGCCCTCGTACGTCCAGAGCGACGTGAAGGGCACAGACGTCACGATGAATTTGAAGACGGCGGTGTTGTTGACCTGTAGGCAAATGGTACGGGCAATCAGCCAATATGCTTCCTGGCATCGGCCATGCGTGAACAGACCTTGCCAAGCCAGTCGTAGAGTGCGGCCAGCTGCTGGTCACCGAGCATAGTGTGCGTAGTGGGATCACCGACCGTGATGTCGGAACGATATCTGCGGGTGTCCATCACGAAAAAGGCTGCGTCACCATAACGGAAGTCGTAGTAATACTGCCCCTCGGCAGGCGAATCAAAGTTCGCATGTGCGTTGTACAGCTCAAAGGCGTCAGAGGCATTCTGGAAGGGAACGTTTGAATCGTTCCCTTGCCCAACGTAGTTGTTGATGATCTGTCCAGAATGTCAATGATGATGTGTAAAACAAGGAGCCTGGTGGCTCACCTCGTGATCATCGTAGGTATGGAAGATTGCTGTAGAATTTCCATCAGCGATGGTTTGGATCAAGATGATAGAGATGCAACATACGCAGGCGCTCATATACCTTGCGGAAGCTCGGGCTGTTGTAGTTACGACGGTAGAAGCGGCGGTAAGCCTCCTTGTCATCACCGAAATACACAGGAACATCGGCGTAAATGAAGTCCCCCAAGAAAAGCATAAACTCTGTCGGTACATCGGGCTTTTCCGCAACCACTGGTGCGGTGACGTTGAGCAGGGTCTCGGTAATATTCTGCACAAGGCTGCTTGCTGCGGCCGAAGCAGATGCTGCTGAGGGCGACTGTGATGTAGAAGCAGACGAGGACGTCTCCGCTTGGGAGCTAGACGCCAACACACTGGCTGGAGCCGGGAGTTTCGACTCTGGCCACAGCGACTGAGCCAGAAGGTCAAAACCCTTGATTCTCCTTGACTGGAACGGTGCATACGGAAAGTTGGGCGTCATGCACGAAGAGGCGACAAAGCGGAAGTTGGAGCCACTGTAGAATCGAGAATCCGGGAAGGTACGGAAGCGAATGGGTTCGGCAGGGTAGGGGAGAGCAGTGTGGTTGAGATCTTCGAACCTGTCTGAAAACGCCATGTATGTCAGTCTCTGCTGCGATTGTACGAATCAGTAACTAACACTCGTAGGTGGTGCTGGGCCAAAGGCCAGGCAGGCGAACTGTCTGGACCCAGTCCTGCTCTGCCGTGAGGTTCACAAGGGGACCTTCGCGCCAAGCAGGTTCGGTAGACGCTTTCGTATTGGCCTGACGCCAGGCGACGCGGACGAGGTTTTCCGTGGCGTTGCTTGGAGGAGGATAGCGGATTACAATCTTGGCGGCATCGGGGGAGAGAGCACCGACACGAGTGAAGACGACGCCGGACGCATCATCGAAGTAGGGCACGGCAAGGAACTCGGCTACGGCGAGAAGGAGAAGGGTGTTGATGGCAAGGTTGGTGTAGCGAAGTGCGGGCACGGGAGAAGGGACGGAGAAGATCACGGTCTTGAGGGCAGACCTCCACTGCAGCTGCGATGAGCTGCTGAACTCGAAGAAGCAGACTACAGGGACTCACATCAAGCGGCTCGCTTACTGGAACAATGATTGTTGTTTCTGAGATGGTGACATCGGTCACGACATCACCGTTCTTTTCAGGCTTCTCCTGGACGGTGACGGTCTCCTCCTTGACGGCGACAACCTCTGTGTAGAGAGGGACGGAAGAACGCGCGGTAGCCGCGTAGAGAACGTACAGAGCAGGAATAATGTACTTGAGTTCGTTTTTTGGGAGCTGGGAGGGACGCGTTTAGAGGAGCTGCGGGAGTGGGTGGGTGCGCGACTTACGACTTCGAGGAAGAGATAGGCTAGGATGCGGTATAGAGTAGAGATGGCGGAGCTGGCGATGGCCGACGAGGCCGACATGGCTGCAGAACGGCGCGCGCGGTGTGTCGTATGTGGTCGTGAGCGGGCGGGGGCGGGGCGGGGGCGAGGGCGAGGGCGAGGAGGAGGAGAGAGAGGCTCGTGGCTGCCGGCGTGATGTCAGTCTCCAGTGGACGCTGCTGGTCGGGCGCCTTGCCTGATATGGGCAACGGAGAGAGGATCGCAACCGCCTGAGCGAGTTCTGTCTGCGAACCATCCCACCCAGTCCATCTGCGCCTTCTCTGGCCGCCGCATCCTGGACGACTCAGGCTTTGACGACCCTCATGAGTCTCTGACTGGCCTTGGATGTACACCGCTCCTTTTCTCATTTATACACTCTATCTCGCACCCCCACCCGAGTCCCTGATTAACGCGGTCTCGGATCGACCGCCCCCGCCAGACACTCCTTCCCTGCACGGTCCTCGTCATGGAGACTCTCTTTGGCAAACGCAAGAATAGGCCCAGGCAGTCGTCTATCGTTGCTCAGGAGGCCAGCGACCGCAACCGCCCAGTCTCTGCCCTTTCCGTCGCCACTACACGCTCAGATTCGACTCGCAGCTCCCGTTACGCCGCCTCGACCTCTCTTTCCCCCTTCGACCCTCACCACCACCACCTTTCAGGCATCCACAAGCATCACACTCAGCTAGACGAGTTCAACTTCCCCCGCCCCGAAAATGACGAGGAAATTGAGATGTTGTTCGACAACATCATGCGCATGCGTGGCCTGGAGGACATCCCTCATCTCTCCATTGACCAGAAGTGGCACATCGTCTACAACGACGAGCAGATGCGCTGGGGCGAGGAGCGCAGGCGAGAGGAGCAGTCCCGCAAGCACAACGAGACCGGACAACAGACCACATTCTCAGAGGGGACTCCGGAGTGGTATATCAAGAAGTTCATGGACAGGACAATCACTCCCAAGCAAGCGTCCAGCCTCCAGGTATCACTCAGGAGCAAGGAAATGAGGTCCGTCCTATGCGTTCTTTTTCGTAACTACTCTTGACCTACGATGATCGATATGCAGCTGGTTTCGGCACTTTGTTGAGATGCAGGGAACGTCTGTACTTGGGCAAGCTTTGCAGAGCATAAGCAAGAAGGGTGTGCAGAGGTATGCTGCCCCCTTGTGACTCCCTATCCGTCGATTTGACCAGCCTTCCAGACGCAAGGACGATATAGAGCTCGAGTACGAGGTAGCAAAGTGCTTGAAACAGATCCTCAACCATCAGGTACGTCTTTCGGCAACGTTTCCCTGAACAACGCGACTCATTTGTTTTCAGTTCGCCGCAAACGACGCAATCAGCCACCCCCAAATCCTCTCCCAGATAGCTTCGGCTCTCAACACCCCCCACCTGCCAACCAGGAAGATACTCCTTGACCTCCTCTGCTTCCTCGAGTATTACAACGACGGTCAATGCCACAACCTAGTCGTCAGTGCTCTCGAATCCCTCAGTGCAGCCAACAACGAGGCGGGCAATCCATATGCATACTGGTTCAAGTCATTGGAGACCGCTCTCGCGGGAAGGGGCAGGATGGGCACTCTCGTGGGTGCAAGTGACGAAGTGAAGAGGCACGGTGGCATCGACCCGTCGCTGAATGACTACACGGTGAGCAACCCGCCTGTATCCATCCTCCTAGACCGTCGTCTCAACACGTCCGTGTAGCTCTCCAACGTCATATTCATCAATGCGCTTATGATCAACATCGAAGACCTGGACGTCCGAGTCCACCACCGTGCCCAGATGGATGCAGCGGGCCTGCAGAGCATCATCGAGCACTGTCGCTCGTTCGGCGTCGCGGTCATCGACAAGCAGCTGCAGATCCTGCAGCAGATGATCGAGGAGGACGAGACGAAGTTGAAGGAACGGATTGACCAGGCCATCCTCCGTGACCTTGCTAACCCCGAGGATGTGTACAACGCGCTCCGTGCCAAAACGGCCGACACGAAGGCGAAGGACCACTTCCTGTCCATCATGCAACATATGCTGCTCATCCGGGAGGAAGGGCCAGCGCTCGCGCACTACTACCAGCTCATCGACTCGTTAGTGGCCGATGTCGTACTCGACAAGAAGCTCGTGGGAGCAGAGCAGCGTCTCGGACATTCAGTTGAGCGTATCATCGCGCAGTTCAACGAAGCGGACAGACATCAGTATCTCGAGGACGAGCTCGTGAAGGCAAACGCGGCCGCCCTGCGCTTCCGGCTCGAGAAAGAAGCGCTCGAGGAGGAGGTCGCGCAAGGCGAAGGCGGGCTTGTCGGCTCGCTCAAGTCCAAGGTCGCGCGGCTGGAGGAGAAGCTGGCGATCTCGCGCGAGAACACGCAGAAGCTCCAGGGACAGCTCGAGACGCAGAAGTATGGGTACGAGGAGCAGATCTCACAGCTCGAGGCACAGATCATGGAGCTCTTCCGGATGCTCAAGGAGGTCAGCAAGGGTGTCGGCAAGATTATAGACCATGCGAGCGCCGGGGGTATGGACCGTAAGACGCTCATTGAGACGCTCGAGAAACATCTCCAGAGGGACAAGACAATCAGTATATTGGAGGGTCGTGGCAAGCGTCGGGAAGGTGTAAACGGGGCTGGGGATGAGGGCGAGGAGGAGGAGGAGGAGGAGACGCCAAAGAAGAGTGGTAGTCTGCGGAGGGGTCAGTTCACGTCCGGGCGAGGGAAGAAAGCACCGCGCGTTGCGCGTGTCTCGGAGGCGCAAACCGGGCGCACTTCACAGTTCATGGATGCCGACGACGACGACGAACAAGAGCAGATCCAACAGCAGATAGCTGAGGGCGCCATGGTCAGTATACGTATTCATCGCTCATTGTCCTTTGCTCATTGCTCCTCATGCAGTACTCTCCGCGTGACGGTGCATCGTCCAGCCCACGAAGCGTGCGCACGCCATCCCGAAGAAACAAGAATTTGCCTCGAACCCCTCTTGGCAGTGCGTAGTTGTCGTTCCACGACCTGATCATGCATCCTGATTGCCTTCTTTCCAGCACACTTTGTGCCCGATGATGACAGCCGTAGTGTCTCGCTGGCCGAGACGATAGACGAGTTTGACGGCGATAGTGAGTTGCGGCGGTCAACCTCCACGCGCAGTGTGTCTTCAAACCCCACAACAGAAGCGACGTCCGTCAGCTCGAACCTCTCAGTGGACACCAAGGGCTCGCCCGTCCAGCCGGGGTCGCTCGCCGAACAGCTGCGCAGACACCTCACGAAACGTGGCCGGCCGCCATCCGAACCAAGTCCTCTCAATTCGCCGATGCCCCTCGACGAACCCGTGCCGCCCCTTCCACCTCCGCCTCCGCCGCCACCGCCCGGTGCGACTGCTGGTCCGCCACCACCTCCGCCACCTCCACCGCCGCCGCCTCCACCGCCTCCCCCTCCCCCTCCGCCCCCTGGAGGCAAACTGGGCAAATTCCCCGCCCCTCCACCACCGCCTCCGCCACCTGGTGGTGGCCCGCCCCCGCCCCCTCCTCCTCCAGGCGCACCGCCCCCGCCAGGCTTCGGGGCGGGCTCGGTGCGCACGTCGATGCTGGGCACGAACCTGCAGACGCTGCTCTCTGCGCGGAAGGACATCTCGATCACGCCGAGCACGAAGATGAAGCAGCTGCAGTGGGACAAGCTGCCGATGCAGCAGGCTGAGAAGACGGTGTTCAAGGAGCCGATGCACGAGGAGGAGTGGGTGAAGAAGCTCCAGATGGACGGCGTGTGGACGGAGATGGAGGAGGACTTCAAGGCGAAGCAGCTCGTGATCAATTTGATGGGTGCGTTTCGTCGTGCTGTGATTTGAGTGAAGTTTGTGAGAGTGTGCGGATGGACTGATGCTCGTGTGTAGCCAAGCAGAAGCGCGCGGAACTGAAGAGTGTGCTCGACCCGCAGACCAAGAAGCGAGTCGGTGAGTATAGTCAGGGCTATTTGAGAACATGATCACTGATAATCGCTCAGAGATCCTCATACAGACCGTCAAGAGGCTCCAGCCCGAGGAGCTTGCCCTTCGCATCCGCGACTTCGATCAGGAGGTCTGCACGCAACTGTTCCTCAGCGAGTTGAAGCCCGTGCTGCCCAATCCCGAACAGGTGAGTATGTGCTCGCTTCAGAGGAGCGCCTCGTTATGACGTCGCCTCTGCTTTGGTGTACAGGTCGGGAAGCTCAACATTTATCGCAATGCCGAACCAGAAGAGCTCGCAGGCCTTCATCCTGCGGATCGTCTTATGGTGCAGCTCATCAAGATCGACCGGCTTCGGCCTCGAATCGAAGGCATGTTGTACAAATGCATGTTTGACGAAACGTGGGGCCTGCTTGACGATGTCGGTCTATCTCTCACGATATTTCGGCCCTTATTGCTCACTGCGATCACTGTAGAGCGCGCGCAAGTTGTCCGAGGCGGGCAAGTCGTTGCTAAACGCTACGCACTTCAAGGAGTTACTGAGCGTAAGCTGGTTCCGGTGATTGTAAGATGTGCGTGCCGCTGACCGGGACACATGTCTAGCTCATTCTGCTCATTGGTAACTACATGAACGGAACTGGTGTAAAGGGTGGTGCGTTCGGATTCCGTGTCAGCAGTATTAACAAGGTACGCCTTCTATCAGCCTTGTCCATGAGGGTCACATGCTGATTGTCATATAGCTGGTCGATACGAAGTCATTACACAACACTACTTTGCTGCACTTCCTCGAGCGTACCGTCGCAAAGCACTTCCCCGACATGGAGGCGTTCCTGGATGAGCTTGCTGCTCCCGCAGAGGCGTACAGAGGTAAGAGGAATTGTCACAACGTGTATATAATTCAGGACTGATTGTTGGTCACAAAGTAAACCTGCACGATGTTCGCAAATCTCTCGGTGAACTTCGGGAAGGGTTGAAGACGATCCGGAAGGAACTCACGGATCACTTCTCCGACATGGACCTCAACGATAAGTATGGCAAGCAGATGTGGTCCTTCATTGGCAAAGCAACGAGTCAACTCGAGGACCTTGTCGACGACGTGAATCATGCTGAATCGACCTTCTTCGAAGTGGTCAAATACTATGGAGAGGACGAGAAGAACATGAGCTCCTCAGAGTTCTACGGCGTCTTCAAGACCTTCGTAACGTCGTACAAGGTCCGTTCATGGCTTGAGTGCAAAGGACTCGAAACTGACGTGAGATTGCATTGTAGAAATGCCGGGCTGAGAATATGGCACTTGCGGAGGAGCGTCAAGCTGTGGAGAAGCGCAGACAAGCGCAAGAAGACGCCAGAGCCAACAAGGCCAAGCCGCAAGAGGTCATCGAACAGACCGAAGAGGACAACGCTGCCTTGGACAATCTGTTGGAGAAGCTTCGCAATGGCGACACCGTCGGTCGGAAAGCACGGCGGACGAAGGCACGGGGTCGCAACAGTGTGGCCCAGGCCCCGGCTGCGCCGCTTACGCTCAACACCGACGTGCTACTGAGCGCCAACACTGGCGACACTGTCGACATCGCACGAGACATGCTCATGCGCTTGAAGTCGGACGGCTTCGATGCGATGACGCCCTCGACACCGACGGTGGCGAGCATGCGACGGACACGACGATTCAAGAAGGATTCCGAGGACGTGGCCGCGTTGGCCGCGCTGCAGGAGAGCATCTCGCCGGACGAGCTCCCGCACGAAGACTCTCCGGATACCCCAGTCGGCACTGAACCGCCGCCTATAATATTGGACTCGATAGAAGAGCAACCTGACCCTAGTAGTTAGCTGTATCCCTCCAATCGTTACACGGATTTATATCGCCTTCTCCGAGTTTCCCGCCACATCGCATGGTTGTATACCCGTGACACTGTATAGCTTACTGCTCTCGACATTGCTGCGTAGTTTTTGACTCTCCTACTCTACACGATGTATTCCAATTTCATTACAGTCATTCTTCCTGTCTTAAGAGCAGACACACTTGATGTCTGGGCGCCTCTAAAGCATTGTTCGAACAGAGTGGTTAACAATCAACCCGATGACCATATAAATTGCCCGCTTTGCGAACGGGCGCAAGGTACGCCAGCAATACGTGATTTGAAATAACAATGGACACTCTTTCATGATTACCCATCCCGAGACGAAGCCCGAGAGCTGAGTCACACGCTGCATTAGCGTCGGACGTAGGGTAGTCTTTCCAACTGTATGAGCTCATGCTATCGACAGGCGTCCGTCTAGCTTACTCACCAAACTGAATATCCTACATGCACTACACTGAACAAAAGTGGTGAATATCTCCTACCTGAGGAGCGGAAGGAATACTACGGCAACGGACAAAGATGCCCGTACCCATTCAACACATCCTAATCCAACTTGCAGCTGTGTCAAATCAACGGCCTTAGAATCAGGGCGCGGAGGAACCTGTTTCTCTCGAGCTTAAATAGCGTTAGACAGTGGCAGGCAGTCAACACGCACATTCTCCCCTGACCCATCATAGTAACGCCTCCGGATAGATCGTGATGCGTCTCTCCACCTCTATATCAACGCTCGCCGCCACCTTTGCCATGGTGGTCGCCACAAAAGCCGCGCTCACTCCAGCCGCTTTGCCGAAATTCGAGCCACTCTTCGTGGGCAGCTACGAGATCGGAGACGTCGACTTCATCAATGGCACGACCTTTGGCACTCGCGTCCGCGTCGCGGTCACTGGGTGAGCTCCGGGTTTCGAGTCAAATCGTCCAAATTGTTGACTACTCGTTCGCCTCCTTGTGCAGTGGCAATTTCACTGATCTTGCTGGGAACCTCGTCGCCACCGTTCTTCCGACCGCGGACACGGGCATCATCAGCGACGAGTCTGGCACTTTCTTCCTGGACCTTGTCTTGCCTTTGCGTTGGGCGGTAGATGGCAAGTTAGCTTACCTGCGCTCTCAAGGACCGGGGTACGTCGTCTCTGCTGATTGTTTAACAATCCCACTCTCACCTCTGTATTATCGGCGGTTTAGGATCATTGGCGTGACAGACCTGGCATACACGTTAGCACACTCGTACATCCAATCTCTGCCCTACTAACTCACCTCATCAACAATGCAGACATGTGGAGACCGACTCAGAGACGTACAAAAGTCTGAACAGTCGTCTCATTCTCATCAACACGACCTTTGTGGAGGGTAGGAACGCTCCTCCAATCGTGACGGTATTTGCTGCGATATGAGAGTTCATGGTAGTCATGTTACACCTACAGCTATGATCAAGTAACAGTACGCATTCAATGATGTCGAATTGGCCCTAAGATCTTTCGATTGCGCAACATGAGCTTCTGACATTGTATCCGGAGTAGATGGGGATGAGCAGCATCTACATGCAAGATCATTCAAAGTTTCGGTACTTGTTTCTCCAACCATTGCGCTAGCTCATCCGTGGAGCGCTAAATGGGGTTGCATACGTCACAACACAGTCCAATAGATCGCCCAGTACTCATGTCACTCACCTCGATCCAAGCCGCGCGGGAGCGGATTGAGTCTAGGGTTTGACGGAGAGCCATATCAAATTTGGACGTGTCCTTGCCCTGTGACACAATCAGCAGACGCCTCTGAAGATAGCGTGCTGGGACACTACCTTGAAGAACGCAGCGGTCTCCTCGTAGTCCTTCTCCGTTGACAATCCGCCGAACGAGGTCTGGTGAGCCCAAAGTGATTAATAATTATCTGACTAGGGAAAGTGGTCGGAGTTACCTCTATCCAACGGATGAGAACCGTAAAATTCCCAGCGTATCGCTTTTCGAACTACTCTCCACATTAGATACCCATCGTGCGATGCCTGTCTCCTAGGAGAGACGTCCAAAGGCCTGAGCGATAACATACCGTGGCGAAGTGTTCCTTGAACTTTTCAGCCAAGAACTTCCTGGTGACGAAGTTCCGCTGCAGCCCACGGGCGTAATAGAACGTGTCCTGGTCCCGTGCCTCCTTCAGAATGAAATCGAACGTCTCCTCCGCGGTAGTGAGATCCTGACTCGCGCCCATGGCGACCATGGCGGAAAGGCCCTGGAACGGGTTCTTCGGCTTCAACACGATGCGCCTAATGGCCTCCCATTCGGGCCGACCGCCCTCTCGTACAGCCTGGTGGCTTTGTTAGCCCGGTGTTGTGCGTCGGCGGAATCAGGGCATCTCACGATTTTGTATGTCACCATTGTCAAATCGCTCGGGATTTTCGAATCATCACCGGTCGCCAAGAAGTGCGCAAACCGGCTCTTCAACTCGTCGATCACCCTGCAGGTAGCGGCAAGGTGAGCGTGATGATCTGCCAAACTCGATTTCAGGCTTACCAGGGGTCACCCGCGTCAGCGGCCTGCTCGATGGCGGTGGTACGCAATTGCTGGATGTCATAGGTATCCGAGTCAGAGTACTCAAAGCCATATCGCTTGACAAGCGGCACAAAGAGCTCCTGCCACACACAACTATGTTGTCACAAAGACCATGGTTCCGATAGGAATAAGCCGCGTACCCTGCGGAATGCGTTCAACTTCTTCGTGACATGTGAATTCTCCCACCATGTAGAGGTGATCGCCGACAAATTTGACGCGATGGCGCTCCAGACCAAGTCTAGCATTCCACGTCAACATCCTTGGGATTTTTCTGGGCAAATAGGATAGGCCAACAGAACTCACGCTCTTTCTCTCCTCGGAGGGCGTTGATGAGCCCGAGCGCGCTGCTGACAGGGGTGTATCCGGCCTTCGATAGAGCGAGTGCATCCGAAACGAGACCGATCCTGTCTGACAAAGAGAATGGGGAACCCTCAGCTGCGGCTGTCTCCCCGAGTTTTAGAAGCCGCTCTGATGAGTATCGAACCGCGTCTGCCAAACCGTGAGCAGAATTCACGCGAATACCAAGATGACGGGGAACTCACAGAAGCCTGTTGTGTCCGCGTTTAACTTGAATGCTTTGCTCGTGTCCAAGGGTATGAACTTCTCTCGCTCGTCGAGCAGGATGTCCTTATCCAGTATTACCTTCCCATCCTCGGACACAGTGACGATATTCAATGGAATGGTCCTAAGCGCGTCAGTTGAGACGTAGATCAGCAGTGATGTCGGTTACATACCAGATAGTTTCATTGTCCTTCGGATCCGCCGGGCCTGTCTCCAAAAACCTGTCTTGACGTACATGAATGCCGCCGTCCTTCTCCGTCACCGTTATCACAGGGTAACCCATCTAGAAGCGAAGGTAAAGTTGAATCATATAATACTCAGGCTTAGAGTGATAATACCTTCTTGACCCAGTTGTCCATCATGTTCGGAATGTCGAGGTTTGTCGCGGCTTGTATACCTTCCCAGAGATCCTTGGTGACGCTGTTCTTGTACATGTGCCTTTTCAGATAGATAGAGACACCTTTCACGAAGCGATCTTCGCCGACATAACTCGCCAACATACGAAGCACTGTGCAGATGTGAGACCAGTAACGTTCCGGTCATTTATATCACCTACCCGATGCCGCCTTGGCGTATGAGAGGTTGTCGAATATCTGTCCATAGTGACATACAGCGACCATTGCCGTCCAGTTCAGAACAAATTGCTCACCTGATTAATCATGTTCGCATCAGGACACTCGACCTCAATCGGGTGAGATGAGAGTTTGGCGTCCAAAGCCCGGGCTGGGTAGAAGTTTGTCATCAAGAACTCCGCGTCGAGCTTCCATTCCGGGAAGACTCTGGAGTAGAATACCTCAGCGTCTTGTCAATTGCGCCTCCAGCCTACCATACTCACTTGTCTGCAAATTCGTCAGCTATGTACTCGACAGAGTGGGGGCTTCCTTACCCAGAATGATCTTCTCTCCCATCTGTAGCAACCGAAGTGGGTACAGGAAATAGAGACAGACGGTCATCAACTCACGAGAGTGGCAAATCCTGAAGACACATTTCAGCCAAACTGCGCGTTGTTCGCTCTACTTGAGATCGTACCTTCATTCAGATACAAGTTATCCCACCATTCCATCGTCGTGATGTTGCCAAACCTGCACGGTAATGTGTTCACGGGCTGTCATGACAGAGAAATGGAGATTGCATACCACATATGGGCTACTTCGTGGCATTGGGTCGTGGCAACTGCCTGTTTTGAATGTGTATCGGCCGAATTCGGGTCCAACAAGTATGCTTGCGTGCGACCTGTGATGAGGCCCTACGCTGTAGCATGAGTACGATGCTCTTTATGCTCTCTATGTAGCGTCTCACCCAGTTCTCCATAGCGCCTGAGTCGAAGTCGCTTGCCTAGTCAGGCGAAAGGACGTCAACAACATACACAGGTCCAGTATGACAGTATACACGTACAACAAGCGTGTCCAGCTTCGGCAGCGGGTACTCGATGTCAAAAACCTCCTCATAGAGCGGAAGGACCATGCGCTTGACATCGAGAGCAAATTGAGCCTGGGAGATGATGTCCGCCGTGGCTGTCAAGAATAAGCATTAGTGGTTCCCCTGGTGAACGAGAGCAAATCTCACGTACCGTAAATACGCAAGGGGCGTACTTTCCCGCTAAGTGGACTCTTGTACGAGCTCTCAAGGTACTCGAAGGGTCCATTCGCGTAGGCCACAAGATACGTCGACACCTATAAGACGTGTATCAAACACAGCCACGGCACCGACAATGAACATACTCACCGGAGGCGTCGTCTCAAACTTCGTAACCTTCCACTGACCAGCATCCGTTACGGCGGACATCTTCTTGGCGAGCCAAGAGTTTGCGGGCACGCTCCCCGGCTTGTACACCGCTTCCGAAACGGCTGGCATGTTGCTCAGATTGACAGAGCCGGCGCGCGAGACGAGCGTAACGGCAAAGGTAGCCTTCAAAAGGGGCTCGTCCCAGCACGGGAACGCTCTCCTTGCGGCAGTAGGCTGAAGGTGTGCGAACCTCAGCATGCAGGTCCACAAATCGCAGGGCGAACTATCGACTTGTACCTCAAACTGCGTGAGACTATACGTGACCTTACCGTCAGGCCCTCCTGTCGACTTGTAGTACCCCAGCATGTCGCCCGTCAGGGGCCCCTTGAACGAGACCGACAGCCGGGCTTTCGAATCTGCAGGGAGGGCCTTGGAGAACGTGAAAATGCCCCGCTCGTACGTCTCGTCAAACTCTCTAGAGACCGCACTTTGGACGTCGCCCGAGCCCGCTACGACGAGCGAGACATCGCCGAGCTCAAGGTTCGCCGTGTTCAAAACGAGCGTCGCCGTTTCCTTCTTGACGTGCAAGCTGCCAGCGAGCCACGTATAACACGTCAGCGAGCATTGCTCTGGAAAAGAGAGAGGAGAGAGGCGGCCTACTCGATGTGCACGATACCCTCAAACGTCGCGTTCTCGAGATCGGTGAAGACGGTGAGGTCATAATGGGCCGGCTTGACGTCGGTCGGAAGACGGTATGAGTCCTGGGGCGCAGTGGTCTGCGCAGAAGCGGAGGCAGACTGTGTCAGTGGATGTGTAACAGTCGAGCAATGCCTCTGGTGAAGGAGCGGTGTCGAGCGTGCGAGTACAAGCTTTGACAAACGGAAGCCTGACGAATGGGTGGAAAGCGGCTGGGTGCCAGTCTCGCGGTGGCTCGCTGTCAATTGTACCGCAGGAAGGCAGCGACTGGCAGGAACATGAAAGTATCGAGAAGATACTGGCTGTCCTTGGGGAAGAGGCGGAAGGCGACGGAGAGGGCGTGCACAGGGCCTCATGGTCTCCGTGGCACTCAATCAGGAGCTGTGTACTACCTGTAGGTGTCTATGTACGACCCCTCTCGGCTAGTAGCGCTATCGCGATTCGAGACGCCAACGGTCCACGCAATCTATACTCTGCTTCCCAATGCTAGAAATTAGGTACATACCTCGAGCTCCTTACTATGCATAGTCATGCTGTATAACTTGGTAGGCTTCAGGTTCCAAGGAAAGAGGCTGCGAGCAGGCAAGGGCTCCCCTAGGTAGTGTCACTTTTCCGCCCAGGCTGTCACGGTTAGTCACGGTACAGGGCCGCGCTACACTTTGTAGGCGGTGTTTGTATGTACCCAACATGTCTATCAGAGCGGGTACACAACCCTCAGATGTAGAGTAACAAAAAGATACGGATACGTAGATACATCGCTCGACCAGCTCGTCACCGCCCGACTCCCACCTCCCGACGGTCCACGTCAACGTCGCGGTCTACGAGTGGCGAGCGCAGGTAAGAGTCCATTATACCACAGCCGACATTATGTCGATGGGCGCGCGAGCGCGGGGGTGCGGCAAGACTATAGAACAGAGAGGAGACCATCGACTAGGAATGAAGAATGTACAACCGACAAAACGAGACGAGACGAGACGCAAAACAAGAGGATATGCATGTAATAAACAGCCAGAAAAACAGCGACGTATTCGGTTTCTCGTACGTTAGGCGGCATGGGTGGTGGGAAAGCAAAAACGCGAGGACATGGAAACAGCGTGACATAGGAGGGAAGGGGCACGAGACAGTGGAGAGATGTCGAGAATCGAGAAGGGTGGCGCAGGACGAGGACATCTACTCCTGACCGAATCCGACCGTTTCCCTAGTGGTGCACACAATCAGCACTTGCAGAAACACAAAAGCCATACACCGAGACGATACTCACTCTACGGCCCAGGTCAGCTTCTGCTCCAACGTCTCGTAGTCCTTGTACGGTGGCAAGTCGATCCGGTTGAAACACGTGTGACTCTTTGGCAGCTGGTTCGGGTCGCCCGACTTCTCGATCGTGAACCGACGCGGCCCGTCCGAGCCTTGCAGATCCTTGAAGCCGTTGACGGGGATACGAGACGTGCCCGTCGCGAACTGCAGCAGGCGCGACTTGCGCTCCGGCGGCCAGCTTCGCACGCACTTCCAGAACCACTGCACGACCTCGTCGTTGACCTCGTACCCGCGGTAGTCCGTGAACTTGATCCAGTCGTCACTGCAGGTGCGATGAGTTTCAAGAGACTACTGACGCAAAGGTCCACTGCACTTACACGTCGATCTCGGACATACCACCAATGAGCAGCTCCAGCTCACGCTCGTCGAAGACGTTGATGAGGTCCTGAGGGATGAGCTCGCTGAAGCCGGACATGAACGCATCAAACTGCTCCTTCACACGCTTCGAGATACGGTACTCGACGATCGCATTGACGTAGTCCTTCTTGTTCTCCTCAGTAACCGGGATGTCAGCACCGCCCGGCTTGAGTTCGACCGTGACCATCTCGCCGAAGCGCTCTTCTGTCGTGGTGAACGTCTCATCGATGACGTCCGTGATGTCGTTCTCACTGCGGGTCTGTCAGCGAGAGTCGGGCCCTATAGCCGGAACAATAACTCACAGCATCCAGCTGAGACCGCGGTGCAACTCCGCATCGACGCTCTCAAGATCGGCGAGGGTGACCTTCTTACGGAGGATCATCTTGTAAAACGCCGTGACAAAGTAGGCATCGAGGAAGCGACGGTGGAAGATACCGAGGCCCAAGCACCGCCCGATGAACTTGAAGTAGTTCAAGTGCTCGGGGTTGACACCGGACGCCGGGTTGATCTGGAGGGTGTAGTTATCGTGCGCGGAATACTCGAACAGACAGTAGAACGGGTTGAACATCTCGTGCGAGAGAAGGAAGAAGAACTCCCTGGAAGCGGATCAGATTGGCACAGATACATGACTCTGCCGCCACGTACCTAGACAAGCCTCCGTAATCAAGACCGTCTTCGCCCTCGAACTTGATCATTAGACGCTTCTTGAGATCGTTCGGCGTCTGGCGCATGATCTCCGCGTAACTGTCCTCAAAGATGTGGTTACGCCGGACCTTGATCTGACAGTTACCAGGCTGATTGCGCATCGCAGGTTGACTGCGGAAGTAGATGAGCTTCCTGCGGAAGTCACGCTTATACTGAGGCACGTTAGCGTCGAGCGTCGACGGCAAACGAGGATCGTCCCAGGTCGTCGTCTTCGTGTTGTGGTCCACGAAATAGACGCGAGCAGTAGAGGTGAGACGCATCTCCCATCCAGACGGCAGAGGACCAAGTTGTGAGATGGTTTGCGGCTGAAGAGCAGAGTTCTGGCCATTGGGGCCCATGACGCGAATGACCGTCTGCCGACGGGGATCCACCCATGTTGTCGTGCGCGTGTTGTGGTCGACGTAGTACGGGCGACCTTGGAGGGTGTGGCGTTCCTCCCATCCCGCTGGTAGGGGACCTAGGCCGCCACCCGCGGTAGCACCACCTTGAGCAGCGCCTGCGTTACCTTGTTCTTGACCAGTGACCGATCCACTGCGAGCAACTGTGCCGTTGTTCGCCTCTAACATGTCATCGGCCAGGATACGACGGTTGTGCTGGTTGCGAGCCGCGTTCGTCTCTCCATCCTGTGCGTTGGTGTTGACTGTTTGATTGGCAGATGGGCGATGCCATGTAGTCGTACGGGTGTTGTGGTCGACGTAGTACGTCCGCCCCAGAGGGTCAATGCGACGCTCCCATCCATTGGGGAGAGGACCGTACTGGTCCTCATGGGGGTTGAAGTTACGCGTCTGGGCGTTGTTGTTGGAGGCAGTGTGTGCAGCCGCGCTCGCATTAGTAGTGGTTGGCGTCTGGGCCTGTGCCGTAGCCGGAGTCGCAGCACTGCTAGAGCTGAGGGGTCGCGACGGGGCCGCGGAGGTCTGATCAGGCTCTGAGGTGGTCGAAGGGATATGGGGGACAGGCATGGTGATGTGGCTATCAACGCTTGTTGCTTGTGCGGTCGCACTGGGGGTACGAGAGAGAGAACTGCCAACGGCGAGATTGGTGGTGCTGGCGCTCGCGGAGTTACCAGCGACAGAGAGGTTTCCAAGCGCCTCTGTGACGCCATTCACTTGAGATGGACCGGGGTTGCTGATGGGCTGGCTGACATTGGTAGAAAGGTAGATGATCAACTTTCCGTGGACGACAAGATTGTCGTTGGACTTTTTCAAGTCCAAAGTAAGCATTTCTGAATGCAAATGGAGGCGGTGAGTAATCATGCACGATGGGGGACTCGTTCGCTGGGCTCGTCCACACCAGGATGCGCATGAGCAATGTGGCGGCAATCATCAATGAGATTGTATGCATGTGGTCAAGCTGCTGCTGATGCAGGGCCCCATGTCCTTACTCTGGGAGGATTGCAACCGCCCACAGCATGACACACACGATTTTGCTGCGGAATGGCTTCGCCGAAGCGTGGATGGGGGTCCAGATGGCGGTTGCAGCCAGACACTGCGGACGAGCCCCAGGAAGAATATAAAGACGCACCATGACCTCCAAGCTCCAAGTCGATCACGTCGCTGACTTTCACGTTCACCACACCGAGGAAACCCTGGTCCCGCTTTTTGAACTTGCGCTGGTCAAAGATCTGGACAGCGATGACCGAGTTTTCCTTCACGGTGCTGAAGGGCGGTCAGTCGAGTATGACGGTATGCGAGTATGAAACGTACATGTCGAAACTCTCGTTCCAGTACGGGTTGAGTGTCTTCTTCATGACACTCGTGGTGTGGGTCTGCTCGGCATCGACGGTGATGACGGCGAAGGGGTCGGGGAGACGAAAGACCTCGCGCTTTGAAAGACCATCGGCGGCGACAACTAAGGATGGATGAGGACCAAGGCTATGGCATGAGACGAACGGTCGTACCTGTAATCCTAATGCGCTTCCTGGAAGAACGATCACGTTCAAGCATACTCGTATTGACAATATGGAGACGACCTACGAAGTAGCGTTGTTTGCCGACATGGCAGCGGAGGGAGGAGAGGGCCAAGTAGATGACCAAACTAGACGGGGATACCAGTAGGAAGAAGGAAGGATGATGGTCGCAGCAAGAGGCGGGCACCGTGCGTTCCAAGCCATCCCCTGGGCGCTATTCCCGGTCCTTGCCCGCGTCCCACAGCCTTCGGCCCTCTCCCCCGCCGATTGGCTCCCAGTGTCAAAGTCCGCTCGCACTCCGCCATCCCGTCCTATTGCTCCCCTAGAGTTCGGAGGTTGGCCGAAGAGCTTGCCGTACCACCGATAACACTCAATTGTTGTACATCAACGAAGTACAGTACACACAGCGAGCTTGCAAAATTGGGTGAGCATACAAGCATAACTGAGTGTTTGAACAAAGTAAGAGGTGACGATCTCCGACTGATGTCCCCCTCTGGAAATGGGCGCCACATGTCGGGAAACCAAAACTAGCGCTCTTGAAAGTCACGCTCGAGGATCTCGAGGACATACACTCTACCTTTGTCCCATACACAGTATGTAGAGCCTCGGAAATTTCAATCTTGGACTATTCATACTTGGAGAAATAAGTCTGTGAATTCTCAATGAGAGCGCCCGTCATTCAACGCAAGAGGGACCTATCTCCGGAACACTCTTTGCCCACAATCGCGACAACCTCACCTCCGTTTCATTTTGTTCTTTTTCCCACACATTACTCGTATCTGTGCCCACATCTTTGTGTAATTGCAGCGTTCAGAAGTCGTAAACGAGCGAGCTACACCCTTATCTCCGAACACTAGGGCATCTCCGAACTTCAGGGGAGCGATCACCCGGCATTGCCGCTGTGCTTTCAAATTTAAACTCAAGTACTGGCTCGCACTCCCCCTTAACAATCATGTCTGCCTCATCCTCCGCACGTCCCGACGACCCAGACTGGACCGCCTTTCTGCTCAATGGCCTATACGACACAACGGGTCATTGCCCGCAGCAGGGCGTCGTTCGATACTAGTACTGTTGGAAGAGAATTCACAGGCGCCTCTCCAAGGACGGTCGCGATCGGGACTTGTATTTCCGCCTCCTCGTCTGTGACGTCTATGGCCCGCCTGCAGATACTCGCAGCGACTTGTCAGCGGAGAGAGCCAGTATATTAGCGCAGCTACAGGACTATCATTCCCACGTCCCAGCGACACCAGTACAATGCTTGCAAGTCTTGGCCGAGCCTTGTCTGCTGAGCCACCTGTCCACCCTATCCACCCTTTTGACAATGAACGTACGACGGATTGCGTTGCGTACTAGGCAGGACCCTCACCTCAGATCACTGTTTTCGGTCTGGGAGCTATTGACCTTCTTCAGAATCCTTACTGCCGACGGCGTGTTGAGCACCCCAACTTGGTTTCTCTGTAGGGATTGTATTTCTGGTAAGTCTTCGCAATCAAGAGCGGGAATTCGTGAATGACTTCCTTCAGTCTCTCTCAAAGATAACAATATGCCCCTCAAATGTCGAAGTCTTCGCAAATGGATCATGAAGGTGCACTCCGTGCTCGACGACGTGGGCACCATTGCCAAAGCGTCTTCCTCCACGGCCTTTATCCTGACCGCTGAGCCCATCATCATCTCGCTCCCAAACGAGCCGCGAAGACTGCGCTTTTCTGTCGACCTGGCTGAACTGAAGACGCAGATCACCGATGGTAAGGAGCCGACGGGTATTACGGACGAGGTCATGGATAAATTGGCCTTGGATCTTCTGCATCGGATGACCGGCGTCGAGGACGAGGGTGCATTGACAGGTTCATCTGGTACGCATCGGCCATACACGCGTAGTGCTCATGGTTGCGTGACAGTCCCGCCCGAGGTTACTATATCACTAAGCGTCCACGCCGAATGAGCGGTACAGCCGGTACTCGCTGAGCTCCACGGACTCGGCCTGTTCGACCGCCCACAGTTCATCATTCCCTACATTGGCCTATCAAAATCACCGTGCCCTCCGTGCGAACGCTATTTCGCTGTGTACCGTTCGATGTAGGGTACTAGGGCACAGATATAAAGACACGCTGCAGCCATGGCAAGTTGAGGCCATGGTGCTCGCCCACGCTCACAGGCGATCAACAGCACAACATGGCGCTCCAGCATCACTTCTGTAAGGCGCTACACGACATGGTGCTCGAAACGGTGCGAATACATTTCGGAATAATGTCGGTGGAGGAGCGGTGGAAGAATTCAGAATTTGAGCGAACCATGGGTATGTTATCGACCATGGACACAGGTGTGCTGTGCTCACGAGAGGATTGCGATCTAGCACAACTCCAGTGGATATCAGCCAGTCGTAAGGCGGCGGATTTGAAGGATTCTGAGGAGGAGTCCATCCCCAGCGTTGAATAGACCCTTGGCAGCTCGCTTGTACATCACTTGTAAGATAACTCTCTACGCGATGCGGGTCAGGTTGTCAGCGAAAGTGGCGTGATAGAGATTTGAACCTAGCGTAGAAGGAATGGCGCGTCGTGCTAACAATCGTTTGCATGCGTCCGCCGTATGGTGAGTGACATTGGCATCGCCATCCCATGCTCATCCGGATTATGGTGTGGGAAACCCCAACTTGTTGAGCCTTGTAAACCGAGCGTGGAATGCACCAAAGTGGAGGCAGGCACGCCGAGCGCTCAAGGGGACGTATAGGAGATGGAGATTGAGAATGAAGTACTCATCTCATCCATCCGCAACCACAAATGCCATCCGCTGTGCAGGCTACCAACCCAGAGTGGTCTGCCTTGCTGCTCAACGGCCTCTACGGCATAACTAGTTCTCGCCCACAACTGCACATTGACGACCATCCTCCACAATGGAACAGGAAACTCGCGCAGCAGGCCTCGATTCTCGACAGCCTCGCCCGTCTCCTCGTATACAAAGCGCGCGGTCAATCATTTGCCATCAACATCCTACCTCCCGCAGACTTCGAGCCCGCTCGCTTCATCGTCGCTCAGGATGGAGCAAATGTTCCGCCGAGCGTCGAGCAGCACTTGGGCAAAATCATACGCTGCCTGCATCGCATCCGCGAACTCAACCTTCCTCCATCGTTCGAGCTGTCCGCCGGGGACACTACCCACCCTCTTGCTGTCATCACTATGCGCCCCGGAAGTCTTACCGCCCACGAAGATGCTTCGTGGAAAGTATACATCACGAAGTGAATTCGTGGCAAATTCGTGATCTCTCATGTTCGTACATACCACGAAGTCCATCCGGAAGTCCCGGAATCTGTCTCCCAGCGCCTGAAAGCCTGCCCTAAACCCGCTTGTCCCGGCGTCTGGCGACGAGACTTCGCAGTTTTCACTTGACTACGTATACGCCCTCGAGCTCTGTCGGTAACCGTCTCCTGGCCCTGGTCCTCCAAGCCTCTTCTGTGTCCTTGCGTGGCTGGCTTTCTACCTGTGTCTATGGCTGTGAACTCGAGCTGATCTGGGGCTTCTGCTGGCTACTGGGGGCTTCTGACTGCTGGGCTAGGCTGGAGACTAAGGTGACTGGTTCTACTCTGGCTGGCTTGCCGTCCGGATCCGTGTCTCAAGACCCTTTGCGCGGCGCTCTCGCATCAAACAGGAGTACCAAGTAGCTGATTGGCCCCTTACTGTGAGTATTGGATGGTGGCGTGTAGGGTGCAGAGGCGCAGAGGAATGGTGCGATGACCTATGTTCACGAGTGTTATCATACTATGTGTATCACGTTTCCAATGTATGATTCTGACTACATATATCATGTATTTGTATACATTACATTGGAATACATCTCTCTTCATGCCAATAAGCAGTGTGATGTGTAATGGGATTGAGTGAGGCAATGTTCCGGTATAGAGTCTTCGTGTAGTACACGAAGTACTTCGTGAATACCATGCATTTGCGGCTACGGATGTATTCGTGGTGTGGACAAAATAACCCTGATCATCACGACATTTTTAAAGAACTCTTCATTCCAGCGCTTGATTCAGATGTTCGTGACTAACACGAACATATTGCATACTATTTACGAAGTAGTATTCGTGATCATCTTCGTGGCAACCACGAAGTTTCGGGCGCATAGTGCATTCTGAGCAGTCTAGAGATGGGTGTCGTCCGCCATTCCTGGACTAAAATACACAGGCGCCTCACCATCAGGAAAAATCCGATTCTCTAATTGACCATAATTACCTCTAAATAGAGCCGATTAGAGCCATTATACCGATTAGGGTCATTCGCTAGGTCCCAACTAATTATGAGACAATAGGGTCAATTAGTATGCCATTAGAGCTCCTTCGTCGTCATGGTTCACGCATACTCTGGGGTCCAGTTGTGCAGTAAAAGACAATGTATTGGTGCGGATGGAGGTACACAATCTAAGCTACAAAGCTATTATACTTGTACATGCACAAGCCCATGCGCCCACAACACACACCGTCCTCTTCGTGGTGAAGCTGCCCGCTGCTCGTTCTATCTGACTGTGCATCGTCTCGGTGTCGGTCTTGTGCGACACGCTCCTGCCGCGTGGTGGTGGGGTTTCCGTCGCGTTTGGCCGCCTCAACTCTCCTAAGGCGCCATGGGGGCTACTCACATACATACCCAGTCTTGACGGTCCTACAGCGTGTAGCCATGCGGCCAGAAACATCAGCATGTTGTGAGGTGATCACAGACGAAGTACTCACTAACATCACAAAGCTACCACTAGGCGCCATGAGACTACGCCCGACATCAATGATCACGGTAGACAGCGAACAATTTGCTGCAGTATAACAAGTCAGTGACGGATAGTACCGCAGCGCAATAGAGACATACATACTCGCACAGTGACACCAAGTGTATCACTAGGTTGCATTCTGTTCGCGTGGGGATGACCGAACACCTGCACCCATAGACCATGCTACTCACCATACGTGCTGAACACTCCTCCATATCCATGATGTCCTTCGATGCCACAAGTTCGGCCCTGAGGTTTCACTCCAGACGGCTCCGGGGTCGTTGCTAGGCACCAGTTGACAGCGAGCATTAGTCCCAGCAGACGAGCATTGTCCAAGTCCTAGCAGGCATAAGAGGATATACAAGCGCAAGAGAGAGAGCCCGAGCTCAATAGTCCAGCCTCAGATTGTCCACGATACGAGTGTTAGCAGCACGAGAGCAAGCCTCAGAGTAGTGACGAAGGACACCGCTAAACGTATGACCGGTGGAATCAGGGTGGGCCGCCGATCGCTGGAAATTCGCGACTCGACAGGCGGATTCAAGGTGCCATCCCACCAGCCGGATTCCAACCAATGGACAGATGTTATCCAGAGAGCGAGCGCCTGTTGGCCGGTACAGCCGGAAGAGCCATAAGAGTGGGATCAGACGATAATAAAATAATATCCACAAGGATTCGAACGCACGAATCATAGTTACAAGACGCATCAAACAACCGCTGCGCCAAAGTAACTTGCCTGTGCTATGGTTGAATTATAATATAGCACTTGCGGGCTAGGCAATACTTCGCATGTATCTCGTGTTGCTTACTTATGAAGTCACATTGAAATATTGATGTCTCGTTTTATAGTATTAATATGCTTGTTTACCTATACCTTGCAGTCAGCTTCAGAGAGCAACCAATGTGCACAAAGCGACCATTCTGCATCTACAGCGGACGAGCTCTCATTCAAAATAGATAGGTCCGGGACTCTGTGGGAACACGTCAGGAATCAGGCAGTCTGTCTCCGCCTGGGAACGCGCCACCAGCCGCGTAACTCTTGACATTCACACGCCCCGACGATGGATTCCACCTGTTTGGCTGGCACCTGGAATCCACCAGTACCCGGGTGAAACTGGGTGGACACGCCATCTCTTTCCATCAGTCCTGCCCGCCAGGCGGATTCCACCAGTCCAGTGTGTAGCCGTGGAGGAGTGAAGTTGAACATCGAAAGGCGCGCAGTTGCACACCGATCGGGCCGACGTGCCTCGCGTTTTCTCTCTGAAACACGTATTCTCGTATATGTGGGAGCCTCACAGCGCATTCCACGCCAAATGAGATGTTTTACACAACGAAGGGAAAATTAGTGACCATTAGTTGGCGTTATCAGCATTATAGGGAGGGCTCTCTAATTTAGTTCTGATTAGGAAGTTGGATTTTTCCTGATGACCAAGGACGATTGGGAATTGCATTTCCGCCTCCTCGTCAATGACGTCTTTGGTCCGCCTGCCGATACTCGCAGCGACTTGTCAGAGGATAGAACCCGTAGTTTATCGCAGCTACAGAAGGCTGAGGACTTCTATTGCCACGTTCCAGCGGACGCCAGCACATTGGTGGCAACACTTGCCCAAGACCTGTCTGCCGAGCCCCCTGTCCATCCTGCTATTGGCCTCTTTGACGATGAAAGCACATTCTATAGTGCTGCTTCCACGGATACGGACCAAGGAACACTGAACGTGGTTTGCAAAGGGTTGTCCTTGTGCAGGAAACTTACTGGTGCGCTGAGCCCGCCAACTTGGGCTCTATGCGACGAGTATATCTCCAGTAAGTCTGAACATTCGAGAGCGTTTTACCTGCCGCTGACTTCCGTCAGGTTTTTTGAAGGACAGCAACAATGCTGACACACGTCCGAGTCTTTATCGATGGATCAAGAAGGTGCAATCTGTACTCGACGACGTGGGCACCCTTGTTGGGGTTACCAGAACGTCTTCCTCCATGGCTCTTGTTCTTTCGGCCGAGCCGATCATCGTCTCGCTCCCGAACGAACCGCAAATCATGCGCTTTTCATCAGATGTGGCTGCGCTGAAGACCCATATCACTGCCGGCCTGGAACCAACAGATATCACAGACGAGGCAATGGACAACCTTGCCTCTCACCTTGCACAATGTCTGATTGGCGGTGCCGAGGACGATGGTGCATCAATAGGTTCGTTTGGAGTCTATTCGTTCCACGCGCAAAGAGCTCATGTTGCTGCATCGTGCACGACAGCTGCAGTCCCATTCGAAGTGACGGTCTCAATAGGCGTACACGCTGAATGTGTAGTACTCGCTGAGCTCCATAAGCTCATGTTCTCGGACCAGCAACGTCGATACATCATTCCCTCCATCGGCGTATCGAAATCCCCGTGCCCTCTATGCGAGCGATATTTTGTCGTGTACCGTTCAATATGGGGCACGGACCTACAAATACGCCTACGTCGGACTCGTGGTCAGGTTAAACCGTGGCGTTCGCCCACGCTCACAGGTGACAAATCCACCAACGAAGCGCTTCAGCATGAGCTCTGCATGGTGATACACGACATGGTGCTCGAACAGGTGCGACGACATTTTGGAATATTGTCGCCGGAAGAGCGTCACAATAAGATGGTCTATGATATAGCCTTGGGTATGTTCTCAAAGATAGATAATGAAGGCATGCCGATGCTCACGGCAGGACTACGATATAGCACAATTCCAAAAGCTCAACGGCGGATGCGCATAGTCTCTCTAGCGGTAATCACACCCTCGAGTGGCGACACGCTCTAACGCAATTGTACATGACTCTAAACTACCTAACGCAATACGACGTCTAGTATTGCGAACATCAGGCTTCCCCGAAGGAATGACAAAGCCGTTCTGCATCATTGTAGCACTGGCAGACAGTCATTCCACTTGCGGTCTCCCGAGCGTTTGCTTCCGCGAAGAAGGTAACGACGCATAGCATCATTCGCCCGTGAGGACTTCAGTGTCTGTGACACCCAATTATAGTATGCAGCCCGATCTTGGGAGAGGCTGAATCAAGTCTCGTCTCCGAGTAACCCACGGAACAGCGCCGAGGTTCTCCTGCTTACTCATGAGTTGAAAAGCAGTAGTTAGAAATACAAACGACTCACCCATCACCAATCTATGGCTTCCTCGTCAATACTGAACTTAACCGATGTTTCCCTCATCGCCAGCCAATGGTCCGGACTCCACTCCGCGCGATGCACGTTGACCAACGCAACCTCTTCCAGCCCATACCCAGCCGCCTCGCGCTCAACAATAATATCCACCAACACATCCGCCATCGCATCCGTGAGCTCAACCCCGTGGATCTCAAGCACCTTCAGCTTCAGACAATGCACCTCCTGCGCCTTCCGGTCCAGGTTGTCCAGCAAGTTGAACGCATCGATATCCTGGAGCCCGACCACCCGCAGCATCTTCAGCTCCGGTAGCGCACGCAGCGCGACAGCCCACTGTGGGGTGTCGACTTCCACAGGATTCGGGAACATGCCTGTCACGGCTTCCGAGGATATGACGAGGACTTCCACCTTGGACGTGTCGAACGCCCAGTTCCCAAGGAACCGTGCATCCGGCACCGCGCTGATGCTATCCGCCTCAATGTGCAGCGCAGGGTCGATGAACTCGTCCGCCTTCCGGAATGCTCGGAAGTCCCACGTATCCTCGTTCCACATGAGCTCGATCCGGCGCAAGTCGCGTAGACATTGAAGTCTCTCGGACGTCTGGGGCGTGTATGGCTGTATGATGTCGCTGAAGTGTTGGTCAATGTCGATGTAGCCGTTCATGTGGATGTTCGCCGCTTCTGGGATCGCAATCCGCGAGAGGAGAGTGGCACCGACCAACGGAGGGTAGACGTAGAGGTCGAGAAGGCGAAGGCGGGGAAGGGAGACAACCGCTCGATCTCTCATTTGCCCGACCCCGGGCCAAGCATCGGCGCGAGGAGAGGAAAGGTAAGACTTCAGGCAGATCTTCTCGAGACTCGGATTACGCTCGAGCACATCCAGGATACGGCTGGCGGTAGGAAACGTCATATGATCTCCTTGGATGTCCAGCGAGACAAGAGAGCTTGGGGTAAAGGCAAGAGGAAGACAGCGATAGGTGAGATGACGAAGGGAGGGCATGTCTTGTGCAAACAGGTTTGGGAATACAATGGAGTGCGGGACAAACTGCTGCCCTTTCTCAACGAATAACTCCTCCAGGATGGGAGCCGGCGTTTTGAGCCTGCTGAGGAGCAAGTGTAAACTTCGCGATTCCGTGAGCGAAGCCCTGAGAGAACGGATGCGATGGGTCTCGCTTGCGACAAGGTTCACGGCTTGAACCGTCGGAGTATGGCCTTGCGCAAGGACGAGAGACAGAGGTGCCTGCTTTGAGCGCGAGACGAGTACTCGAACGCACTCTGCGTTGTGGAGCGCGAAAGTTCCCCAAAGGGTCGGGGTCCGGAGCGCGACATTGCGCCAGAGATTACAGACTTGTGTTGCGCAGACCAGATCCGCGCTCAGTCCGGTGGTGCACAGCAGGTAAGAGAGTACCATTGCGAGAAGCTCGGGGGGTAGAGTGTTTACGGAGGCGACAGCGTTGTGGATGGACTGCACCGTCTGGATCTCACCCAACAGGACGCGGACGGTCTCTTCACGTCTTGCTCTCTCCTGCGCAACACATTCGCGAACTTGTGACATGGATAGTACATTGTATCGGTTCCCTGTCACAGAGGATAGAGCGTCGAGAGCATCGGCTGGGGTAGGCATCGTATGGTGGTGGTAGGAGGACAAGTTGGCCGTCGCACAAAATGACGCAGCCAGCGTCGTGCCGAATTGAGAGTACGTAGACGCTCGGGATTGATGTGCTTGTATAGGCGCTCATAGGTCTACTCATACTACCGCCTAGTCGGAATCGCCGCAAGTATACCGAGCTGAAGAATAACTCGGCTTCTATCCACAAGATCTGATGTGTAGTTCATGGGACTCAATCTACAGCTTATCACGACACACCAATAGGGGTATGAGATATTTCTGTAGATTTTTCGTCAATCAGCACAACTCCCGCCGAGACGAATGAACACAACTTGCTTAGTACGTCCACCAATGTGCGTACTTGTTCTCCATCGACGGTAAACTTGGTCGATACCTTCATCATCCGCTTCCTGTTACTCGCGGACCACAACAACACGACCTCCTCGAGAGCATATCCGACCTGCGTCCGCCCAAAGATCGTCTGCACCAAGCTGTCCCCCACGCCATTCGCGAGCGACACGCAGTTCAAGAATCTTGAGCTCCGGACAGGCGTTCGAGCGTCTTTAGCCGAGTCTGTACAGCAAGTTGAAGAGATCTCCCGGTCATGAGCTTGCAGGTGGACCACACGCAGTGTCTTGAGTCGGGGGAGTCCGATTGGCATGACGTCCCACTGCGTGACTTCCACTTTCCGTGGACCATGGTATTCCTCCGAGGACAGCACGAGCATCTCGACCCTGGACGTGTTGAATGCCCAATCTCCGATGGGATGGGAGCCAAGTTCCCGGTCGCAGTCACATTCCACCGCCATGAGGTGTAATGCTGAATTCACGACTTTGTCTGCTCGTTGGAATCCCCGTAATTCTGAGTCGTCGTTTGTTATGAGGAGCGGTCCAAACGCGAAAGCAATAGGACTACAACGGTTCTCTTCGTCGACAGGGATGCGAGCACTCAGATTGGAAGGGAGTTGCGGCGGGAGATGCTTATGTGGACAGAGCTTCGTTCGACGGACACACGTCTGTGCTCCCGCAAGACCGGGAAGATGAGGCGTCGTTGTTGATGTCGCTGCCCGAGAGCAGTCTAGGCCTCGCTGAGTATCCGGAGTCGACGGCCTCGTGGCAAAGTTCGTATACCATCGTCTTAACGCCTGGCGCTGCCGTCCGTCGTCGTTTATTCCCGGTCGGGTTATAAGCCCTGATATAGGGGAGAATAGCAGGTGCAAGTCAAACCGATGCAAAGGGATATGAATTAAGGACGTCGGCGCGAGAATGTGACACAGAGCGGATACCATTGAGAGAAACCTTCAACCAAATCCCGCCCATTCAACAGAGAAGTAAGTAACTTCCTGTTTGTCCTCATCCCATTCGCAGAAGAGGTGCGACTTTTTCGTGGCAGTGCCCAATCGACCATGCGCGACAATCTCCATGGGAGTCAGAGGTGCGCGTGGTGACTCGATCACGGATGCGACGAAGTGCGAGTGATATCGCAGGGGGTCGCCTGTGGGGATGATGAGCAGCGGCGCGCTGATTTACAGGCCAGTGTACGTACCAGGATAGACCAGGAAGTCGCCTCCGAACTTGATACCACCACCCATGAAGTTCCCCTTCTCCCAGAGGTCTTGAAAGACGCGACACTTTGCGCGCTCGAAAGGAGTGTTCGGGTAGACCCAGAGCCTAGCTTCACGCGCCGACTCCAAGTCGAAGTATGCACAGGAGTAGGGGTCATACCAATCCAGGTCAGACGAGCTGGTGGGGATCGTTACGTTAAACGTCTGTGTTTGTGTTGGGGCTTTGCTGATGGAGACTGGTCCGTCACTGGCAATGACAACGGGTCCTGAGAAGCCGCCGAGTTGTTCGAGAGGGAGTCCCTCCATCAGGGCCTTTGCACGCGCCGCTGCCGCCCTCTTGACCTCGCGCTCCTTGCGCTTCCTGACTGCTTCGTCGGAGGTGGCCAATATCGTGGTTTTCTCCGACGCCCGCTCTGCCTCCGCAACTGAAATTTGGTGCTTTGCGGATTCTTCGCGTTCCAAGTTCCAGTGGGCGAGAGCTTCGGCGGATGGGGCAGGGTGCGCATTCGAATCATCAATCAGGATGGCGAGCTCTATGGGTGGGTTTAATTCGATTGGCCCGTCGTGCCATGAAAAAGATACGTACGCTTTTCCATAAGTAAAACAACCTCCTCTGGTAGCAGCACAAGAGGAACTCCGAGAAAGACATTCTGCTGGGAGAGGTGGGGCAGAGTTCCTGTCAAGACACCACAGATATGGTGTTTGGCCCGTAAAGTAGCGATGTCTATCCTTTGGATGCAGATGAGTCTGATGTATGAGTAGCAAGTGATATCGTCTCACCTTCGACATCCCAGACATACGCCCGCTGGTTTGAGACCCGAAGCTGGATCTTCTCGTCGAGGTCAAAGTCAGAGTCCATCTTCGACTACAAGCGCCCAGAACGCGTCCTCGTCACATTCCGTCACGACGGGTCACTCATGAGCCCAAGCGGGGCGCGCCAGTCAGCGCACACCTCGTCCCCTTTTGTCTCTTGACCACCACCACCGCCCCCGACTGCGCTGCTTATCTACACTCGAGGCTTTGGATAGCCTTGTGGAATGAGCGGGAGATGTGAAGAATGCGGTGCGAACACGATATGGGACCAGGACGTTGGTTCCGCCATCTGCCTCGAATGCGGCACGCTCGCGGATCCGACACAGAGCGTCCTCACCTCCCACTTCGAGTACGCTGACACTTCGGGTCGCGAGTCCACATGGAGCAACGTGGCTGGAACAAAGGCTCTGCGTGGCAGGAATGGGTGGGCGTTCGCGGGTCAGGAGAAGGAAGTGCGAGATCGCAAGAACTCCGTTCGTCCATTATTCCGTTGCTTCATGCTTGTCCTCACGCTATAGGGATAGATCGCTATGCACGACTTCATACGCTCGGTAGCTGGACGCCTTGGACACGCTGGCGTTTCTCTCCGTGCACAAGGCATATTCGACCAGGCTATGCGTGTTGGACAGTACCGTTGGGGCCGTAAGGCAAAGCTCACGGCAGGTGCGGCCATCGCCATTGCTTTGCGCGAGTCGCACAAGAGCGATTCCATCCTAGACATTGCAGTGAGTATCCCTTATTTGCACCCGTCACCAACCTGTATCTCAGCTCTTCCAGGGTACATGAGCATGTGTTGATGTGCTGCTGTGTCACACAGTACTTACTCGACGAATCGCCTATGGTGATATCGCGCGCGTTCGGCAAGATTGCGCATCTCCTACAATTCAATTTGTCTGTCGCAGATCCTGTCGCGCACCTGCCGAAGCTGCAAACGCATTTGGCTGCGTTGCTGGACGGCTCCGGTGATCCTGCCACTACGACTTGCGTCCTCCCCGCGTCCCTGACGAAGGTGCTGTCCCCCCTGATCCAGAACCTTACCGTCATCACGCGCACGGCAACTGCACTTGCAGGCCTCGTTGGGCACACCCAGGTCTGCGCACACCTCCCAACACCGCCTACAGCGTGCGCGATGTTTATGCTCGCTATCGAAGGTGAACTTTCTTCCTCGCTACCCAACGCTGGAGTGCTCGCTCAAGTCCTCGGGGCACGTATCGGAGCGGGCAAAGACGCCGTGATGCAGCGTTACAAGCAGATATACGACCTCGTCGAAGAATGGATACGTGATGTTCCCTGGCTTGACGCACATGAACGCACGAAGCCCAAGGGACGCAGTGGCCAAGGCCGGTCCAAAGTCGCAAAACGGGTCGTCGTCGCTCGAGGGCTCAAAGACGTCGTCCAGTTCCAGGAGGCATTGTGGCGGAAACGCATGGATAGCTGTGGGCGACTGTCTATCCAACTCGACGAGGACGAGAAGGGGGCTGAGAGCGAGGACGAATGGGACAACAGCCAGCGGAGCAGCAGGTCCTCACAAGCTCCGTCGGTCTTCAGTGACACCGCGCCGCCTCCGAAGAGGGCCAAAACGCGCCATCCAAAGTCGGTCGTCGATGCGTCCCAATTCCTCCTTAACCCCTTATCGTCATCCTCGGCACCCCCTGTACCTACCCCCTCGTCTTCGTCATCGACTACCTCCCCTGATCTGCTGGCACACTTGCTCACCGCGGACGCAGCTTCCCTGCCGGACGCGTTCAAGCGCGCCCCGACCCGCCTCCAGCTGCTCGTCAGCGAGCGAGGAGGGTCCGGGGAGCAGCATATCCCGGACGACGAGCTCTTTGCGGAGGACGAACTGGAGGAGTTCATCCGCTCGCCCGAGGAGGTGCACGCTGTGCGGATCGCGATGGGGTGGGACGTCGACTTTGAAGAGGATGCACGCAGAGACGCGAGCGCTGCGACTGGGAAGGCGGCGGTGTCGAAGGGAAGGAAGAGGAGACGGGACCCATCGGATGCTGGTCAGGACGGGGGAGACGGTGCGGACTCGACGGCGGGGCTGAACGCTCGAGGCTCGAAGAAGATTAACATGGACGCGTTGGCGAAACTCCTGGACCCGGAGACCGACCTCGATGCGGAACTTGAGGTCGCAGGGCCTGCCAGTCTCGACGTCGATATCGGACACATCGGAGAAGAGGACGAAGACGAGGACGGCTATGATGATGATGATGATGATGCTGGCACAGTCGAGGGCTGTGATGACCGCCTCGAAGGGATGTCGAGCACGAGGTACTCAGCAAACGAGGAAGTCGTGGAGGAGTGGCGGCCTCTGTCTCCCGGAGGCGGAGGCGGAGATGTGGAAGACTGGTACGACTTTTGATGGATACTTGTATATTGTATGTTTGTCTATACCCTAATACGTACTGTACATTGGACCACGACTTGTAGAGAGTGGTGCCTAGACTATATGAGTCTTCGCCGCAAGTCCCTGTCGGTCAACGACCCTCTGAGACCTTCACCGCCGGCTGGTAGGAAAATACGTCATTTCGAACATGCAGCTCTGTGTGCTGCATCTCGATCCCTCCCTAGCGAGTCTGGCCCGACCTGGATCTAGGGTCTAAGCGGAGAGGACCGTGATAGACCTTGATCAACGACGATCGATGACGGCGGGACCATGCAGCGAGAAAAGAACGCGACGCGACGCGCTCATTAGGTACGCGAGACGATCTGTGACATAACGCGTTTCTTGTGACGTCACGCGTGCCTCAGCCTTCTGCAGGGTTCTGTCCGCCGATGTCATCCGCCCACGCCGAGAGAGGCCGTCGTTGACTTGAACCGCGAGTAGGCGTAAGCCAATCGCAAGGCTGTTTGCCAACCTTGGGTGCCTGCGGGCGGGTTCCCCGAGGCGAGTGAATTTGGAATTGCGGCATGCCAATGGACGACGCGATGCAGATGTCGGGTTTCCCATTCGTTGTTCTCCAAGAGCATGCGTTGCGCTCGGTCGTCAGCTGATTACGACATTGAACGACAGACGGACCTTGAAAGTGAGCTTCTCATGTGCAAGGAGCAGGGAAGCAGAGGGAAGCGCAGTGGTCTGATGACTACGCTGTGGCGGACGTGCGGTGTTTGGGACATGAATGAGAATGCGGCGGTTTCGGTGCCTGGTCGTACAAGGGGCGTGATACCGAGAGAGAGCTGCTTCCAGGATGGGCCGTCGCTGCGGCTAAGTTGTGCATCTGCTCAGAGCGATGCACGGCGGAGAAGGAATATGACGGCAACAAGCAGATCGAGACATGCGCGCCCCAAGCTAATGCACCAATGGGGGCAATAGACACGAGGAGTTCGAGCATACCAGGGGGTTCTCATGGGGTGATTACCGGTGTGTTGCCGACGAGGAGACCTGTTCGGCGAAGGTGTGTGTGTCGGGCGGATCAGCAGGTAGAAGACGAGGGGGTTGGACGCATGACCTGGGGAAGGGGGATTCGTGCGAGGCATTCTCAAGGGCCCACAGCGGTCTTGTCATTCTCGGACTGTATTGTGCAGCGTGAGGTGCAATTAGTGCGGGCGTGCGCGTTGGCAGAGAACGTGGAGGCGGAGGAGAAGGCGCGGTCGACGGCAGCGGATGGCGGTGGAGAGCAGAGGAGCGTGACTGGGAGCGTGACATCAGGGAGAGGAGGCGTCGAGGAAGCTGATGCGGGCGCCAGAGGATGGTTGTGCACGGGCAAGTCTGGCGGAGGCTCGAGGCCTGGCTCCCAGTTGGCTCCTGCCGCAGATTCGCCCTGCAGAGCCATGGTTCCCCCACGCCCGCCCGTGGAGGACGCTATATAAGCCGTGCTATCAGCCCATCTCCCCCTCCTCCTCCCCGTGCCTCTTCTCTCTCTGCCATGACCTCCCGACACCAGTTCCAGTCCAAACCCTCCGATGCCATACGCCGCCGGCTCTCCAGCGTCGTTTCGTCCAAGCGGCCCAATGTCCATGCCTACTCCAGCCTTACCGTGAGTCGATCGTATCAGCCCATGCCATCTCAGCGGCCCCACACATCCTCACCTATCGCCCACCCTTCCCTTAGCCTATGTGGGCTGGTATCGCAGGCACCATCGTAAACAACAATACAGGCTACGAACTCGCGGTGTCCATTCACGACTCCGTCTACAACACTGATTTCACCGCATCCACCATCCCCTACAATCCCAACGATCCCGAAAGTACCGCATTGTCCATCGAACAGCATGTCCTCGACCTTCTCCGCAAGTTCTCGACGGAGCACATGTGCAAGTTCCTCGGCGCTGGTGTAACCGTTAGCCTCCTCCGTGAGGTGAGTGTTTCTGACTGGTGCTAGGCTGCCGGGGTGTCGTGTCGAAATATGATTATACCAACCGTTCCGAGATGCGGGTTGTCTCCACCAATCCTCGCATGGTACCTTCCGTGCATGCTGTTTCTAGTTCAAAATCCACCGGCTACGGCGCGGAAACCGGTATAGAGCTTGCCCATTATTATTTCGGACCTTCTTCCAGGCTTCCTGGCAGACTCCGTGAATTGACGAAGCATGCGTCGCTTGCTCAAATTGGGATCCCAGCGTGCATCTCCCTGTCATCTTGACTGGGTGATCCCTCATACACGGGGAACGCGGACTTCCAATCGTTCGGGGTCTTTGCCATCGACACGACAACTCCGCAGTCCATCGTGCCATATGTTGCTTTCAAGGGATCTCACCATATTTCGCAGGCACCCAACCTATGCACGCGTCTGTGGCTAGACTTGGACATTGTGCCCATCGTGTTCAACATCAAGCCTTACCACACCGACTCCATCACGCGTCCCAACATCAAGCACCGTATCTCGTCCACGACTGGATCTTATGTCCCGTCGGGTGCTGAGACGCCAACGGTCTATGTGGACTCGAACCAGCTCCCGGGAAACCAAAGCGCATTGGGTCCGGGTGCGACCCAGAACAAGCTGCCGATCCCGCGGACGGTCGATGAGCAGGCCGATTCCGCCGCGCGCAAGTGTATCATGTACTTTGGTCCCGGCAACAACCCTCGTCTGACAATCGGCCCCCGGAACCAAGTTGCGGTCGACGCAGGAGGCAAGATTCACCTCATTGACGACATCGACGAGTACCGCAACTCGGTGAGCAAGGGCACTTGGAACTCCGTGATCAAACTGGCGGATGAGCTCCGCGAGAAGAAGATCAAGATGGGCTTCTTCTCCTCGACCCCTCAGGGAGGTGAGTGCCTGTTCCGGAAATCCCGTCAGGGCGTGTGTCCGAGTGTGGGTTTCGTTCAATGTCGCATGCTCTTCGAGAGCCCCGATGCGAAGGGATAGGTGATCGGGAAAGCATGTGATTACCCCGCATTGCGGGGATTAATCGCTTCTAGCGTGCTTCTCCCATCTAATCGCCATTCTATTCCACTATCTTTATGGATCTTCGTTATGCGACTTTATCTGATCGGGTTTGTGCTTGCAGGAGGCGTTGCTCTCGTAAGTTGAAGCTTCTTGTGCAATTGCTAGAGCTTACGCTCGTGATCTGCATGGCAGATGCGTCACGCGCTCATTCGGTTCTTGGCCCTCCTCGACGTTGACTGTGCGTGGTAAGTACTCGTATTCCTTTCTGAGACGGTCCCCGTGTTTCGTGCCGGTCCCCCTGGACGGAGCGCGCACAAGTATATCCTTTCAAGACAACGCGCTCGCAGCTGTTCTCACCCGCGTGCGAGGGACTCAACTTTGTATTGACCCTATTCCGTAGGTATGTCCCGAACCCGTCCCCCAGTGTCTTCCGGACGACGAAGAACAACCATAACATCCTCCAGGGTGTTGCCGACCCCAGTCTTCGTCTTACCCAGGAGCAGAAGGACAACTTCGATGCTTGGATTCTCAAGAATGGACTCCGTTGGACCGCCGAGGGCGGCCCCCTTGCGCCCGGCGGCGTGGACATCGCTTTCATTGGTTAGTTCAGCCTCTGACCTCCGTGCTCATTGTCAGCGTGTTGACGTTGACTGTCCTACAGACGACCCCCAGATGCCCGGTCTCATTCCTCTCATCAAGCGCGTCCGTCCCGACCTGCCGATCATCTACCGCTCGCACATTGAGATCCGGAGTGACCTTGTGCACGTCGCCGGTTCCCCCCAGGAGGAGGTTTGGAAGTACCTGTGGAACAACATTCAGCATGCGGATATGTTTATCTCCCATCCTGTCAACAAGTTCGTCCCCAGTGACGTGCCGCTGGAAAAGCTCGCGCTGCTTGGTGCTGCGACGGATTGGTGAGTCGGCTTAGGGGTGTTGAATTTGCGGTCTGTCTGACGTGATTGGAAGGCTCGATGGTCTCAACAAGCACCTTGGTGACTGGGACTCCCAGTACTACATGGGCGAGTTCCGCTCGCTGTGCGTCAAGGAGAAGATGCACGAGCTCGGCTGGCCTCTGCGCGACTACATCGTCCAGATCGCTCGTTTCGATCCCTCAAAGGGTATCCCGAACGTCATCGACTCGTACGCGCGCTTCCGCAAGCTGCTCGCCGAGAAGGAGCCGCATGTCGAGCCACCTCAGATGCTCATCTGCGGTCACGGCGCCGTCGATGACCCCGATGCCAGCATCATCTACGACGAGACCATGCAGCTCATCCACGGAAAGTACGCCGAGTACGCGAAGGACTTTGTTGTCATGCGCTGCCCTCCGAGCGATCAGCGTTAGTGCCATCCCTTTCGTGTCTATGCTGCCAGGACTAACGCGCCGTCCAGTCCTCAACGCACTCATGGAGAACTCAAAGTTTGCGCTCCAACTCTCGACGCGCGAGGGCTTCGAGGTGAAGGTCTCCGAGGCACTCCACGCCGGCAAGCCTGTGATCGCCTCGCGCACGGGCGGCATCCCGCTGCAGATCGTGGACGGCAAGAGCGGGTACCTGTGCGAGCCGGGCGACAACGCGGCGGTCGCGAAGCACATGTTCGACCTCTACACGGACGACGACCTGTTCGAGACCATGTCCGAGTACGCGCGCACGCACGTTTCGGACGAGGTGTCGACGGTGGGGAACGCGGCGGCGTGGATGTACCTCGCGGTCATGTACGTGTCGCGCGGGGTGAGGCTCCAGCCGAAGGGCGTGTGGCTCAACGACTTGATGAGGACGGAGTGTGGGGAGCCGTACCAGCCTGACGAGCCGAGGCTGCCGCGTGGAGGACTGAACGTCCAGGGCTGAGCGGACGTGGCTACACCATGCTCTTGTCCCCTCGGACGCCCGTCTCACAGATCGGCGCGCTCTGGAAGGAGAGAGAAAAGGATTCTGCTCGTGGTTTGGGTTGGATTTGCTCCGCTGTCGCCTCGATATCGTTTTGCTGACCGACGTGTGTATACCTGCATTGTAAAAGACTGAAAGTGACCTGTGCTATACTTGTACCACCACTCACCACTCACTCGCCCCGGATATCTCTGCTTCGTCTGTACACTCTTCCTTCCATCCTTCTTGCTTGCTGTCTTGCCTTGCCGTCTCGACCTGTAGAAACAGTAGAGATAGAAATATTTTGGATACATGAGTCTGTCTAGCGCTTGTTTGGCACTTGGGTGGGTAAAAGCAATGTCGGTTGTCTGAAAGCATCTCAGAAGCCTGTCATGATAGTGATTGTATCGCGTGCACGGCCTGTGTTCATAGCAGCAACTATATGGATGCGATAGCAGTGAGCACTGTGCGCAGACTCTACGTGTTCCGGCGACCCTCTTAGCTGTAACTCTGAGTCTGCCTTTGCACGTCGAATTCTCTCATTGTCATCTCACGAGTCATGAAGGATATCGGACGACCGGAACCATCTCGTGTCAAAGATAAGAGGAGCCGTTCTGCTCGCATTTTGGTCAGCTATTCAAAGATACGCTACTGGGACTAGCGCAAGCAACGGACTCGCTGACGATATCCATGGTCACTCTAGGAGCATTTCTGCGTCGGTTGGAGCAGCAGCGATGAGACTCTAGTAGGTGCGCACGGCTGATACCTCAATGAAGTAACGCAGACCAGGACTCACTATCGTGACGTTCACACTCGTGCCCCAACTCTCAGACGACCACATTCCCCCGCTGAAGACTGAGAATCTGAAGCCGACCTGGACGAAGCCTCGACTACCCCTCGCGATCTGCGAACGCATCCTCGACGCGTGCCGCACGCGCACCGTCTTCCGCTCCCAGCTCGCCATCCAGTCCGCCACGCTCCGCGCGTGCGCGCTCACCTGCTCCCGGTGGTATCCCCGCAGCCGCGCGAATCTGTACAAGGCGGTGTGGATCCAGGACGCCCGGCAGGCGGCGCTGTTCACGCGAACGCTGCGCGCGGAGCCTGGGCTCGCTGGGTTCATCGAGGAGCTCTTCCTCGGCCGCATCGACGGCGGGAATCCAGGGCCGAGTGTGCAGGGGTATGTGCCCTTTGCGGAGATTATGCCGCTCTTGCGCGCCGCACCGGTGCGCTTCCTCCACATCGACCTGGACTGGGACAGCTATCCGCCCGATGATGTGATCTATCCCTTCGACGTCCGCGCGGGCCTGGGGCTCTCGCAACTCGACCGGGTGACGACGCTCGACCTCACCGGGCACGGGCTGTTGCGGAGACCGCTCGGTCTGGAGGACTTTGAGGTCCTGTGGGCTCTCGGGAGCCTGCGTGCTTGTGCGCTGCCGGCGTGGATCAAGCGGGGGGACGAAGAGCGGATTGCTTGCGCGCTCGCGGGCAGGATGGGGCAGGGTGGGGATGTGTGCCCCCAGTTGAGGGTGTTGAGGGTGTACGTGAACCTGGACGATGATGTAAGTGTAATTTGGTCGTGCGCCCTCTGCAAGTCCTCAGTCACGGGTATGTCTTTTTGCAGGGGCGTCGACGATGGGAATCATTCGCGCCGCCTGGCGCATTCGGAGAACACGTCCACCACGTCGCGGTGTACCTGAACGGCGTGCCAGACTGCAGACCAGGTGAGCTTATCCGTATCCGAGTTATAGGGACGTCCAGGAGCAGTCCTTACGGGCGTTCGAGGAGATGGGACAGGCACAGGGTTGGAGACTTTGGCCAACTGCATCACGGATTTCCGCTCCCTGAAGAAACTGTCCGTCGGATACAGGTTTGGTTCGACAGACATGACGACTCTGTCCTACGCTCTGGCAGTCCTTGTCAAGGGTGTCCACCGTGGCAGGAATAGACTGATATCGCGTCAGACCGGACCCGGAGACGAGTTCAGCAGTCCATGCGAGTGGGCCCTCCTTCTCAACATCGATTTCGAGGCGTGCATCTGGGAGGACGATTTTGAAACGCTCCGGAGCGATGTCCTTCGCAGGGCGTTGGCGAAGCGACTCGACACTCTCCGCCGCGTTGACTTTGTCGTTTGTACCCGACGTCACTCAGCGTATATCGACCAAACTGAGCAGCACCGATCGTTCGCGCTTTGGCTACCTGGCTTGGCTCCTATCCTTTACATAGAGGGTGAGTGTGTGGCTGTTGTGACTGTCTCGTGGTACTCACAAACACCTTTCATGCTTTCAGTCATAAGACGTTCACCCCGGTACCCAGCGCTAGTCCTCCATGCGGAGACTACGTCGTTCACCGTTGTGGATTGGACACCAGACATGCGATGGCGGATTTTGCTTTACCTGCGGAAGCTCTCCCCCGTTGAGCTACAGCCTTTACCAACTTGGGTCCTTGCGCGCGGTGGGCCTACCGTCAAAAGTCGACGGGAGCGGCCAGCCCTCGAGAGGTCACGCTAGAGCGCACCTGGAGGGTAGCATGAGATGTTGAGCCAGGTCCAGCGGAGACTTCGCACTATGTGACCCAGTATTGTTTATGCAGAGCATGGCTCGAAACATACCATTCGTACGTCTCAGGCTATACCACGTGAGTAGTGATACATTCGGTCGATCATCGCTTCCAGAGCCATCCTGCCCAAATCCTTGATTAGCCTAGAGCCATAAGATAGTCTCTTGCGCAAATACCTTGTATTCGCAGGCCACACAATAAACGTGTACGCGATAGCGGTCGGCACAGGGCGGTTGGTCTCCGGAATATACCTTTGGGTCAGTTGAGAGTGACGATCATATTTTGCTTTGCCACGTACTTGTTCGGTGCACGCAGGGCAGCCGGTCATATCGTGGATATCTTCAGGAATCAGGACTAGCAGGGATCACAGTCGAATCAGATTCATGCTCCTCAATCGCAAGACATACGCGCGAGTTTCCAAAAGGATCGGCGAAGAGTCAAATTCTCCAGCGAGCCATACATATGTAGTGGGCTTGAAGACACTGCCTCTTGCACGGTCGAGCGTATTCCGATAGACACATAGAAGGATATAATGAATGCAATGCTAGTGGCCAGAGACCTATCCTCTTTGCTCTGCCACCTTGTCTAGAGCTTTCCAACCAGTACTTGAGCTTGATCGGAGAACGTCGTACCGCTGGAGGATGACCCAGGTCAGCTTTCATTGACGGGAACAACGAACTCGGTGTGCGATCCCATCCTTGAGACAACGTCACTCCTCGTTGTCTGGCCTTACATGTTTGGTTCTAGCATCAGCAATAGAGTGGATCAGTGGGAGTATATGCATAAGGGTATCGTTCAGCGAGTCCCGCATACAAGTTATGTCAAGTTAGTAAGCACTCACTCCAGTGATCCTACAAATTACCACAGCAAGAGGCGTTTCGTGCTTCAATAAATCAAGTAGAACGCTGTATCATCTGTAACGGCATGGGAGAGGAGGGTTCCGGTTGAGAGATGAGCCTGAGTGCTTCCTGATTCCTGAACGCAAATGACGGATAGCGTTGAAGTTGGAAGTTCCATTGGAAGTGTTGGCGCCCACATCGATCCCAAATGCACGTGATCGCGGCGTTTCGGCACAGCCACAAGCAGGGACGGAGCGTATTTACGCGAATTCTGTTCAACGCGCTTATTGTTCTCCTCCACCAGCAAACGGTTAGCGGCCGCGAGCACTTGTGATCCAACGTCTTTGCTTTCTCTACCAATGCGCTTTCCCTAAGATTTTGCTATACTTATAACCGTCTGAGCCCCTTCTAGCCGGGAAGGCTGCCGCGTTGCACACCATCCACCCCGGACCTTCCTCTTCGACTGTGACCGTACCCCAGGGGTTTACAACAAGTTTTACGCCAGAGCAACACGGTGACGATTATTTGCAAGATGGAGATTGACATGTCGCCTATGCCCTACCGCACTCGATCGACTACCAAGCGAGCCCGGTCACCGTCCTCGCCCACTCAGTATGACCGTCCCTCGGTATGTTCAGGCTCCCTAAACACTGTCGCGTCGATGCGGGGTGGCGACGAGGCGATATGGCTGACTCTGCTCTTTGGCTACAGAAACGAGCCGCAAGTGGTCAGAACATCAGTGTGGCCATTCCTTTTCCACTACGCCCACCTAGTCTGGCTGGCTCACGAGGCAACTCTGAGGACTGGGTGACACAGACGCAAGGATTGCGACTCGAAAGTCCGTTGCTGGGGTCTAGCGGATACAGCACCCCCGTCAGTCATGGGGAGTCGGAACCGCGGGTAGATGAGGTGATGGTTGACGAACCCATGGTACGTGCATTGCGGCTCGCTCGTAGCCAACCCCTTCATCACCCGCGATTCACAGCGCACAGAAGACGCAGCCATGTCCATCTCGCCTCAAAGGGCCCCTTTGCCTTTCCCAGAATTGGCCCAGTCACAGTTTCTGCGCCCAGAAGACTCGTTATACCAAACGTCCTGTCCACAGCGAAACCCAAATCAGCTGCAGATACCCTCGATACAAATTCAAACGGCTACTCCATCACCTGTTCAGATGTTTCCCCAACCCATGGACACCTTACCCTCTATGCCCAACTCATACTTCGCCACATCTACCGAACGTACTGCGTCGCTTTTCGGCCCGCAAGCCGAGGGCACTATCGCATCTCCCCAAGCAGCGTCAAGGAAGCAAAGGTTTACTATGGGTCCCCGGGCAGATTGCGAACTATGTCGTGCGCGTGTCAAGGGGCATTACATGCACTTTGATTGACGCTACGCTTTTGGTCTAGTTCAGGCCGACCTGTAATGTTTCCGCCTGCCGTATGAATGTAGGACTCTTCTCATCCGCTCGTGGCTGATCTTGCATAGTAACGTACTTACATATCCGAACCAATTACTGTACTCGTCTCCTCCTAGGTCTGTACGCTATGTCCAGGTTCTTCGTCTCTCGCTCGCATCGGTCGCAATGTGCTAATACTGCTTCTCAATAGTTCTCTCGCATGTCGTGCTGTCCATCAAGTTTACTGCACATTAGCATAACTGTATGCAGAGTGCATGTTGCTTTCGCAATTTGGTATCTATGTGCGTCGTTCACGCGTGCGCGACCTCGCAGTTGACAGTGTTAGTGAACGAGGGCAGCCAATGCAGCTGCCATATGTCTCTCAGATCCTAACACTCGCCCTTCAGCCCTTCGCCGTCTATGGCCACCATTCTCATTCACCCATCCCTTAGCGCAACCTCGTCACTGTCTCTTTCCCTATTTTGGCATTGTCTCCCGCTGGACGCCTCACGAACGTCAAGCTGGTTCGTCTTTGACCGCTAGCATGCAGAAACTGATTGTGATGTTGGACCCGGTGAGTGACGTATCTGAACGTTCCCCGGTCAGAGTCTCACGTACCGTACGCGTATGGTCATTCCCCACATTACGTATCTTGGTAAGCTCCACATCACATCAAGAGGCAGAAACGTTTGACGGAAGCTGATTTGGAACTCCAAGTCTCTCGATTGCGAGCCAACGCATTGTAAGCGCTGACGCCGCATACAGGTATGTACGAATTCGCCCTCATTCAATTGCATAGTGAGATATATAAGGAATTCATGCCCACAGCTACAGAAGACTTTTCTACAGAGCGAGTCGCTCGTGAAAGCCGTGCACGTCGATAGGTCGTGGCGGGTCGTCTCTCAGAAATCGGCGCTCTTCGGAAGGTACAGGTACAATGTTGCGGTTACATATCGCCCCTTTCTGACGACACTAAATTCTGCATTCGTAGGAAACTGGCTCATTATAGTCAGCGCCCTCCCTCCTACTTGACGTGTCTTGGAAGGACGAATGCTGCTAAAGCTGTCGGCTGTCCTTCTGCCAGTGGTCACATTGTGTCGGATACAAATTTGGCCCTATGACCACCTCATGCGGTCTGCGACGTCCCACGGCTGTCTTATCCGACGGCCTTCGATAAGACAGCCGTCTTGGAAGTGAGGATGCCTATCCATTACTCATCAACATCGCCGTGTAGCGCGGGTTAAGTCACTGTACCCGTATGCCGGTGAAGTAGATACATTCCCATGCGCATGAAGACTCCATTGTGAGAGTTCATGATCGATGGTAACATAGCTCGGTGAGCGCAACATTCACCGGTCCGAGGTCGTACTTATAAAAGCACGAATAGGTTGACCCTTTCAATCGCTACTTCCCACTGCGCGATGCCAACAAACACATTCACCTCCCAGCAGCCCTCTGTCCGAATTGCTATTGTCACTGGTGCTGCCCAGGGCATCGGAGAGGCTGTCGCGTTGAAGCTCGCCGACGATGGCCTCGATGTGGCCGTCACAGACCTCCCACAGAAGCGCGAGCAGCTCGAGGCGGTAGCGAAGGCTATCAAGGCCAAGGGGCGACGCTCAATCTTCGTGACCGGGGATGTCAGCGTAGAGAAGGACGTGATCGCCATCGTCGATACGACAGTGCAGGTGCTTGGGGGACTCGATGTGGTGAGTGCCTCTGTGTGCAGCATTCGAATTGAGGCATTCATACGTGTGGGTCATCTCCAGATGGTAGCAAATGCGGGCATATACTGGAAGAAGTCCTTCCTCGAGAGTACGACGGAGGAGTTCGACAGGATGATGACTGTCAATGTCCGCAGCGTCATGCTTTGCTTCAAGTATGCTGCCAAACAAATGATCGCCCAAGGGCGAGGAGGTCGCATCCTCGGTAAGCGTCCTCGGTGGTCAAGCGGGGAGTCAGAGCTTGAATGACATCTATTATAGGTGCGGCATCTATAGCGGGTAAACAAGGTACGCATTTACCTAGCATTCTGCCCCTGGCAATCGAGGCTCATTGGCATGTAGGATTTGCTGAAAATTCGGCATATTGTGCCTCAAAATTCGCTATTCGGGGGCTGGGGCAAGCCGTTGGTGAGCGATCTGCCTCCCCTCTCCCAGACGACGTGGTCCGGACACTCATGACGCAACGCAGCCGCGGAGCTGCGGCCATACAACATTACGGTCAACACGTATGCGCCTGGCATTATCAATACTGCCATGAGTAAGCACCCTTAGGGTATACGGTTGATGTCGGGGTGTCTCATGACCCAGTATCTCTGCAGCGACACATCCGGATGACCTTGCGAACGGAGGCGCTTTTGCGACCATTTTGAAGGTATAGTGCTTTCTAGCCAACAATGACATGTTTTCATGTTCTTGTAGAGTGCCGGCCTCCCTGTAGACTTCCCGGTGCCGACACCATCTGTTATTGCCGACCTCGTGTCTTATTTGGCCAAGCCTGAAGCATTCTTTGTGACGGGTGAGTTCTCTCTTGCCGGGCGCAAAGCATCAACCACTATTGACTGTTGTGTTTGCTAGGTCAAAGCATCAGCGTCAACGGAGGGGTGTTTATGGACTGATGACGACATCCGCAAGGTTGAAAGGAAGCAGAACTAGGTACTAAGAGTTCCCTTGTGCAGGTCAACGGTGTTCATGTACAACGTCTACGAGAGAATGGCTTCGTAAGAATCTTGAATGTTGTCCAAATAGCCAATATGACAAGTCGGAGTCTATGAAGAGGTATGAGGTAATGGAACAATGAGAGATTGGCTGCGATGAGCGCTTATATGACGTCGGCGTTGAGTAGTTGTAGGCTGTACCGCTCCCGGTTGTGTTGCCGACCCAGCCACACAAGTTCCCTTGATCTGACCCTCCACACATCCTCGCCGTCGTCACTCACATTTTTCTCTTTTGTGTACGCGCGATGGGCGACCCGCGGAATAGACCAGACGTCAAAGAAATCAAGTCTGTCCTCTGATTGAGGCTCGGTCCACAGACTCATCTCTGTAACCTATGACCCGTTGTCTTCAGGGACGCTTATGACTATTTATTCAACTCTCGGCACACGGCTACGAAGATCAGGGATGCTGCATTGAATGGGAAGCTCTTTCGGGGTGTTGAGGGCATCATGGGTGTTACGGGGAGAAGTATGGCCTGGAAGGTGTGTGGGCTCCGCTGTTGCCCTCGTTCTCTCTACTCATGCGATGGGCCACATAAGTTGTTTCTTGTGCCGAATGAGCCTTTGCAAGAGGTAGCCGATGTTCAAGCTGTGCCCCCATTGAAGAGACTACGGACTGCGCGGGAAGACTATCGGAGGCTGCTCATGGAGAAGATGCGCGCGCCGGATGGGGGTTATGAGGAAGGTTTCACAGTTCCTGGGTCGGGTGTATCACCCCCAAGGACAGAGGGGTCGAATGGCAATCTCGAGATGAACAATCCGTTGAGTCTGCATGACGAGGTGCGTCCGTGTCGCGGCTTGCGCATCACTCGCCTTGACCTGAAATGGGCGCAGAACCCTTGGCGTGAATGGTTTGCCACAGTGGAACTACGCAAGACTATCTTGCAAGACGTCGAGCGAACGTGCGTCCCTATGCTCTTTGTGACCTCCTTCCTGCCGCTGATAGACGCATTTGTTCGTGCTTATCAGCTTCCCGGATATCCCATACTTCCGCGATGCCGAGGTTCAAGCAGAGCTGACCAACATCCTATACCTCTATTCTGACATGCATCCCGACGTGGGCTACCGACAAGGCATGCACGAGCTCCTCGCGCCTCTGTACTATGCGGTCGATTTCGACTCTATCGCAGAGGACGCGGATACTGACGCTTCGGTGAAGGAGTTCTGCGCGAGGCCGTGGTTGGCCGCCGACGCATGGGTACTCTTCGACGCCGTTATGAAGGGCGCCGGACGGTGGTATGAATGGCAGGAGGGGAAGATGCAGACAGAATCCGCTCCTCTGCCGTCACACGTTCACCTCAATGTCAACGGCGACACGCGGGTGAAGCAGTATGTCGCGCCTATCGTGGAAGCGTGCAATCGTGTGCAATCGGTGTTTCTGAAAGGCGTCGACCCGGAGCTCTGGAAAGCCTTGCAGAGCGCAGGAATCGAGCCCCAGATCTACGGCATGTATGTGCGAGTTGTTGATTCGCTTCGGAGTACCTGACTGACGAGCCTCCAGTCGTTGGTTGCGACTCTTGTTCACTCGGGAGTTCAGCATGGACGATGCGATGGTTATGTGGGATGGCCTGTTCGCGATTGATCCCACATTCAGCCTGGCTCAGTGGATATGCGTAGCGATGCTTGTGCGCATCCGTAATAAGCGTGAGCATCTATGAAGATGGCCACCTGCCCATTACTGATTGCATGTGCCCAGTGATACCCTCCGACTACAGTAGTCAACTCACGTACCTCCTACGATACCCCGCCAATCCCGCTGCGGCCGGTGGTACTGACGAACCCGCTGGAGTCCATCATGCAACACTCCTAATTCGACAGGCCCTCACATTACAACTCTCCCCGACCCCAACGACGGGTGTGTCGATCATTCACGAGAACAGGAATCTCTTGGGCATTCCCACAGAAGTGCCTCCGCCAGAATCCCCGCCGGTGCATAGACGTCCACGACAAGGATCACGGAGTCGTTCGTTCACCGCTGTGAACGGGTCGGTCGGCGTAGGGGAAGCAGGCAGCAGCAAAGGTGTACACAACCGGCAGACCTCGAGCCCGATGGGAATTCCTGAAACATTCGCGCGTGGACTACTCGAGCGAGGAGAGAGGTTGGGAATAAACAAGACCGTCATGAACGCAATGTCCGAGCTGAAGGTACAGAGATTTATGTTGGTCAGAATTACCTGCTGATCACATCCCGACGCAGAAAAACCTACCAGACTTGGCTACTGCTCTCCAGCAGCTACCGCTGTCACCTCAGCCGGCGAACGCCTTGTATCCCATGTCCCCTGATCGGCCTACAGGGGAGCGGCCACCATGGGAGCCTCGATCCCGAAGAGAGATAGAGGGGGATCTGGCACAGATGGTTGCGACGCAGAGGAAGCTGGGAGACTCTGTCGGGTGGATCGTGGACACGCTCCTGCTTGATGAAGGCGAGGCAGGTGACGATGCCGCCAAGAAGATGGTGCAGAAGAGGAAGCAAGAAGCTCTAGAGAGCCTCGCGTATGTCCGAGACGTACTGAAAGGCGTGGTGACCGAAATTGAGGAAGATCGGTTAGTGGGCGAGGAGGAGTTGAGGAGGCGGCGGGAGAAGGAGCAGAGACAGAAGGAGGCTGCTGAGGCGTTGAGCAGGAGGACGTCGACGCCGCATCCGCCACTCCCGGCTGCAATTCCGATAGAAGCACGACCGCAGGGTGCTGGAACACGTCGAGCGCAAGGCTACTTCACACCTCGCGCGCCGAGTTCGAGTCCGCCCATAGCAAAGACGGCACCCCCGGTTGCTCCTCCCGTACAGGCCACCCGGCCACCACCTCTTGCCTCTATACCACCGTCTGCATCTCTCCCTCCTCCCATCTCGCCGTCGGTCGCGAGGTCTCCAAACCCGAGCGCGTCCACGCTCAACGCGCCTTGGAACTATACGCGCTCGGGCTTCTCAAGCTCGGAGTCGCCAATCGCCACTCTCCCCCGCGTTCCGCCCCGCACGTCGACCGCACTGCCGAGGACGAACGCCCTGCCGTCTGCGTTCCGCGCCCCGCCATCTTCCATGCCTGTAGTCCAGTCGGACAGCGTTGGCAATGTTTCGCGCGATCAAAAGCCGAAGCAGACGCTGTATGACCCGCTGGGTGCGATACCGTAGAAAGTGACGATTAGAGAGTACCGCTGTAGATGTGACCTGTATTTGTGCTGTGATTTATAGTTATGGAGGATCACTCGAACAAGCCAAAGAGCCACAGCACTTTGCTGCCGGCTTGTGAATATGGGAGGGAATGTAGACGCCCAGAGGGCCACCGGCTGAATGCGGGGAAAGGAAATCACAGGACGGTGATTGGTTTCGGCCGCAGACGGGATTTCGGTGGACGAGTGCCGAGTCCGTCCAGGTCGTCGTGACGCCGTTCGTCAAGAGGCCAGACGCTCTCTCTCCATCCCTTTCCTCATCGTCGCCCGCGACATTCTCCTCCGAGATGCTCAGAAAAACCCTTGCGAAGGGGCTCCGCTCGTCGGCGGCCAGGTCGTTCTCGTCATCCGCTCCGGCACGCAGAGTCGTTGCGACAAACCCCGTCAAGGCACAGGAGGTTCAGGTGCGTTCTCTCCTCTCCTATGCGTGATATCTGGTGTCTCACAGATGAATGCGGTCGCAGTCGTGGGGCAAGTACCCGCTCATCGAACATGAATACGATGCGATCGTCGTGTGAGTACTCTCCAGCGCGCCCACTTGTGCGTCGCTTTGTCGCTGACCGCCTGCATGCGTTCAGGGGAGCTGGTGGTGCCGGTCTGCGAGCAGCATTCGGTCTGGCGGAGGCTGGGTTCAACACCGCGTGTATCACGAAGCTCTTCCCTACTCGGAGTCACACTGTCGCTGCCCAGGTACGTTGCACCCAACTGCAACGTTCCCTCGGATTAAAGCTCACTATATGCGCCAGGGTGGCATTAATGCCGCACTCGGGGTAAGTTGCGGGGCGTGTGGGAGAGTATACTTCTGGTGTTGACCGTGCGGTTCTCAGAACATGACCGAGGATGATTGGCGATGGCACATGTACGACACTGTGAGCAGCTTCCCCCTCTACGTCATGACATGCGCAATGACACCCTTCTAGGTCAAGGGATCCGACTGGCTTGGTGACCAAGACGCTATCCATTATATGTGTCGTGAGGCTCCCCACACGGTCATTGAGGTGAGAGGTCATTACAGGTTTGGTAAGATTTTGTCCCTAACACCGGTGCTAGCTCGAGCACTTTGGTGTGCCTTTCTCGAGAACGAAGGAGGGCAAGATTTACCAGCGCGCCTTTGGTGGTCAGTCACTGAAGTTCGGAAAGGGTGGCCAGGCCTACCGTTGCGCAGCCGCCGCCGACCGTACCGGACATGCCCTCCTCCACACGCTTTACGGCCAGTCCCTCCGTCACAACACCAACTTCTTCATCGAATACTTCGCACTCGATCTCATTATGCAGGATGGCGAGTGCGTGGGTGTCATTGCCCTCAACATGGAAGACGGTACTCTCCATCGCTTCCGTGCGCACAAGACCGTTCTCGCCACCGGTGGGTACGGTCGTGCTTACTTCAGCTGCACGAGTGCGCATACATGCTCGGGTGACGGTAACGCGATGGTCGCCCGTGCTGGCCTCCCTCTGCAGGATTTGGAGTTCGTGCAGTTCCACCCGACGGGTATTTATGGTGCTGGGTGTCTCATCACTGAGGGTACGTACGTAGCAATTGGGATCGGGTTGTCGTTTGCTGACGCAGTGAGGTAGGTTCTCGTGGTGAGGGTGGATACCTCCTGAACTCTGAGGGTGAGCGGTTCATGGAACGTTACGCGCCAACTGCAAAGGATCTCGCGTCTCGTGATGTCGTCTCTCGTTCTATGACGATCGAGATTCGTGAAGGCCGTGGCGTTGGTCCTGAAAAGGATCACATTTACCTACAGCTCAGCCACCTCCCTCCCGAAATCTTGCACGAGCGTCTCCCCGGTATCTCGGAGACCGCGGCGATCTTCTCGGGTGTTGATGTAACCAAGGAGCCTATCCCTGTGTTGCCTACTGTCCACTACAACAGTGAGCAAACTCACGATCCGCGATTAATCCTTGTACTAATCCCGATGTGCGTTAACAGTGGGTGGTATCCCTACGCGGTACACTGGTGAGGTCCTGACCGTCGATAAGGACGGGAACGACAAGGTTGTCCCCGGTCTGTACGCTGCTGGTGAGGCTGCATGTGTGTCGGTGCACGGTGCGAACCGTCTCGGCGCCAACTCCCTCCTCGATATTGTCGTTTTCGGTCGCGCATGCGCGCACCACATCAAGGAAACGCTCACGCCCGGCAAGCCTCACAAGGAGATTCCCCAGGAGGCTGGACTCGACAGCATCGAGTTCCTGGACAAGATCCGCAAATCTGATGGTCCCCTCCCTACGGCCAAGATCCGGTTGGACATGCAGAAGGCCATGCAGGCTGACGCCGCTGTCTTCCGGTAGGTTCCACCTTGCTGCGTCTCTGAGTTCATGGAGTGAAGTTGACGGTCGGTGCAGTACTCAGAAGACACTCAACGAGGGTGTCGAGAAGCTCCGTTCAATCTACAAGACGTTCGAGCAGGTCGGCATCAAGGACAGGAGCATGATTTGGAACTCGTCAGTCTTTCCCACCTATGCCGTGCTAAGATGTTACTCACATGTTGTGTCTACAGTGACCTCGTTGAGACTCTTGAACTTCGCAACATTCTCCAGTGCGCTGTTCAGACCATCACCGCTGCTGCTGCCCGTAAGGAGTCGCGTGGCGCGCACGCGCGCGAGGACTTCCCTGAGGTAGGTGCCAACACGGTGGTTGGTTTTCGCTTTCTGTATACTGAATGCTTTTCTACGTATAGCGTGATGACGATAACTGGATGAAGCACACTCTCACCTGGCAACGCGATGTGAACTCGCCCGAGGTCGAGATCAAGTACCGTAACGTCATTCACAACACGCTTGACGAGAACGAGTGCAAGTCCGTGCCTCCGTTTAAGCGTGTGTACTAATCGGTGGGCTGTTTCGTGTCGTGGGCACGCTGGGCCCGGCCGTCTCCATCTTCTTTATCTGTCTGTCTTCGGTAGCAATAACAGATAATCCACATGAAGTGTTGTAAAACTCATGGAATGCGTCTGACTCCTCCAACTTGTCTGTAGTATGGTAAGCCATACCTACGTATCCTGAGGTGCGTGAGAGCGGTTTGTCTGTTGTAGCTGGCTGACGCCGAGAGTACAGATATGTCAGGATCCGTAATTGTGAGAAAGCATTCTAATAAGGGCGAATGTTCAAGCTTCAAGTGTGATCAGCGGGGGCCCCGTCTGCGCTACACGTCTGTTCACCTACCGCATCTGCCAGGCATTCTCTCAGGGTGCATTCGTCAGCCACACTAGTATGTGCACGCACCGATGTCGACTCGGCGAGTCCCGTTTGTCTACCAGTATCACCGAGAGCTGACAATCATCCCACCCAACGTTAGTCTCGCGTGGCTTCTAGCCCATGGGGTAAGTCGGGTGTATGGAACGACTTCCTCGTTGAGTTGCATTGCTCACACAGTGGTCTGCCATGCGTTCGGCTACGTCTGGTCGGCATTTACACGGTGTCCCCGTCCTGGGAATGGGTGCATCCATGCTAGACACCGTGGTACGGGAGCGGTCGTACCCGTTCAATGATGTCTACCGATTCCGGGAACGTGTACACCTCTCCCGGGGCTGTGGAGACGGGTGCCATACTTCTGTGGTGCTTCTGACAAAAGGGCCCGGTGCTCGAGGGGTGTGGAAGGTTTGACTGCGTATTGGAATGAGAGCAGAGGTGTCTGTCGCACTGCCGCTCTTACGTTCACAATCTGGCCGGGTCCCACCAGACGAGCGGGAGACCGAGGATGCGAGGGGCCCTGGAGCGGGACATGGCGTGGTGGGTATTATCCATTTAGGCCCTTTTATGCTCGTGGCTTGCGCATTGCGAAGACCCCCCTTTCTTCATTTCCTCACCTGTTCATCTCCGGCAGCGGACAGCTGATTACGGTGGGTCTCCTCGCCTACTTCGCGCGTTCATCGAATTTGACGTTAAGCATCCGATAACTTTGAAGATCTCCAAATGTGCTTGATGTTCATGATGTTCATTGCCGTGGTCTTCACTGCGGCGCCTGCACTCGCGAAGCACGGAGAGGATGATTCTGACGGTGAAGAGGACGCGAAATCCACAACCTCATCATCAGGCTCTGGCACACCTTCGCGGACGTCGTCCTCGTCCGCCGCGTCCCCAACCGCGTCCCCATTCGAGTTCGAACAGCCCGCAAACACGACAATCTGCGAGGATCTCATGCTGCAATGGCACTCCTCCGGCGTGAGCACACCCTTAACCATCACAGTGACAAACGAACGCGGGACAGGCTCGAACATCGGACATAGCGACGACGTGCTCATCTCTCGCACGCTCACCACGAACGTCTCCGCATCCGCGCATCAATACGTGTGGCACACTGTCGACATTCCGCAAGGCTCTTACATCGCTGTCGCGACCGACAGCTCGCAAACTCTGGGAGTCGTCGCGCAATCTGCCCCGTTCTTCGTTCAGGCGGGGCAGGACTCCAGCTGTCTTCAACTCATGGGTGGATCGGGTTCAGGCGGAACTCCGTCAAGTTCCTCGAGCCTATCGGCGATGCCGATGACGACAACCACAGACGGTTTGGGACCTGGGCCCAGTGGTGTCTCCGCCGTGCCGGATTCGACGGAGCAGGGGAAGAAGCTGAGTCCCGCGGTCCTGGGAGGCGTTGTCGCAGGGGTGGTTGTGGGCGTGGTTATCCTCGTTCTCGTGTTCACATTGCCTCATTATTGGAAGACCCGTCTGGTCCGTCATGCGAGGAATCGCAGACCAGGAGCTCCGTATTATCTCTTCTGATCCTATCCCAATAGGGTGTGTATCCGTCTTTTCCCTCTTCACCTAGTGATAGTTCGGGTTCTGCCTGTTCGTTTCGTAATTTGGACGATCTCGGCCCGTCATGTGTACAATATCGTCTGCTTGAACGCTTCTATGTAGTATTGCTCTGCCCATCGCGACGTTGTCAATATTGTCATTGGAAGTGAGCGGATTATACTGTATTATACAACTATTGAGGGTGTACAGCTACAAGAATACAGTGTTCTAACAATTCGTCTAGCTAATTCGAATCATGTCAGACGATCAATGACGGCGATGACGTTGTCCGAAAGCGTTGCAACGAGACCAAAGCGAATAAGATACGGCGCGGCACGGCCCTCTGCCTCAAGCAGCGGCTCCCACCACAACGACGACTACAACCACAACCCCATCGGCGGAAGGAAAGATTCCCAATTCCTCTTCCACAGCAACGAACCGGTCCAGCGGCGGCGCTCTATTACTTGCGCCCGATCGAGCCCATAAAGCTCTTGAGGTCCAATTCTTGGTACTCCTCCTCTGGAGGGAGGTCCTCGAGCCCGCGCAGGACGTTCTTTTGGCCAAGCGGGGCGCCGTTTGCATCTCTGTCCTTTTTCTTGGCGGCAGCAGCTGCGTCCTCTTCCTCGGTCGTTCGCTTGAAGAGGTCGAGGACGAGATCGGTGTCCATCGACGACAGCCCAGAGTTCTGCTGCGTGACAACAGAGTTGGCGATGTTGAGCTTGAACCGCTGCAGACTGTTACAAAACCAACGACCATGAGTATGCGAGGCAGAGGTATGGACGATAATCGAACGTACCCCATGATCTTCTCTTCCAGGGTCCCCTTCGTGATTAGGCGATAGACGTTGACCACCTTCTTCTGTCCGATACGGTGGGCACGGTCCATCGCCTGGAGGTCCTTCATCGGGTTCCAGTCGTGCTCCACGAAGATGACCGTGTCCGCTCCAGTGAGCGTAAGCCCCAGTCCACCGACGTGCGTCGTGAGAAGGAGACAGTCTATACTTGGATCCGAGTTGAACGTTTGCACGACCGCGTGGCGCTTGTTGGCGTCCGTCGAGCCGTCGAGGCGCATGTATGTCACAGAGGGCATGTGCTGCTTGAAGAGATCGGTCTCGATGATATCAAGCATTTGCTTCATTTGGCAGAAGATGAGGACACGGTGCTGCGAGAAGGCGCCGGTGCCAGTCTCCTCCGCATCAACGAGCTCGGATTTGGTCGCGTCGCCGGTTGCACCTGGAGCGAGACCTATCCCGCAATCTACGAGGAGTTGACTAACAAGAAAACGTCAGTTGTATTCTTGTATGACGAGGGTGAAGACGACATACCGCAACGCCTGCAACTTTGGAGCATGCTGAATATCCGAGAGGTTGCTAGATGAAGAGTTGGCACCCGACTTTGTGAGAGCGTCCTTGATCGCCTCTTTATCGCTCTTGAGCACGAGTGCAGGATGGTTACAAAGCTTGCGGAGATACTGTAGCGACTGGAACACGTGCTGCTGCTCTCCGTCCTTCTCCTTGCTGGCCTTCACCACGTCTTCGGCTTCCCTCTTCGCTCGAGACTTGGAGAAGTCGTCGTACAAGAACTTCTGTAGGTCCGAGAGCTCACAGTAGTAATCCTGAATGATCTTGGGAGGGAGATCATGGAGGACGTCCTCTTTGAGTCGACGAAGGAGGAAAGGCAAGACTTGTTTATGCAGTGCCTCTAGAGCGAGGGCAGCTGGATAAGATTCGAGTTAGTTACTACCTGAGATACATTCAATAAGAATAGAACCCACCAGCTTCACCCGTCTTCGCTTTGCCGTCACGGTTAGACAAGATAGGCTTGCTGAAGCGCTCATTGAAGGACCCCTCGGTCCCGAGGAATCCAGGCATGAGGAAGTCAAACAGACTCCACAGTTCCAGCACGTTGTTCTGAATGGGGGTACCCGAGAGGATGAGTCTGTGGACGGCCTTGACCTGTTTGACGGCTTTGGTGAGTTTGGTCTTGGCGTTCTTGATGATGTGCCCCTCATCCAGGATACAGTAGTGCCAGTTGATGTCCTGCAGGCTGCTGATGTCGTTCCTAACGACCTCGTAAGAGGTGACCACAACGTCGTACGTCTTCAGCTTCGGGAGCAGCTTGTATCGCTCTCTGGAGTTCCCCGTGTAGAGGACGGGTCGTAGGTTCTCGGTATACTTTAGGATCTCGTAGTACCAATGACCCGTAAGCGTCGGTGGGCATACGATGAGCGATGGGAGGTGCTTTGAGTCAGGCGACTTGGTCTCCTTGTACTTCTGCGCCCTCTCGTGATGTTTGCTCGCCAGTATGCAGATCGACTGCAGGGTCTTGCCCAAACCCATGTCTGTTGATGACACACTCAGCTTCGAAGCGACACTCATTTGACATAGTGCAACTTACCGTCACAAAGAATGCCATGGAGCTGGTACTTGGCGAGGAAAGCGAGCCAGTTAACGCCCTCCTGTTGATACTTGCGTAGCTCCGCTTTGATAGTGACAGGAATCTTGTACTGCTCGACCTTGCTTCCGTCCAGGAGCTGCATGAGGAACTGGCGCTCCTCCTCACGACGCTTCAGGAGATCCTCGGGGAAATTTGGAGGGTCAGGGAGACCAGCCTGCATACCGGTCAGTGTCGTCTTGCTATATGACGAAACGCATAATTCTGACCTCGAGAGGCACCATCTTGACCAAGGACGCAAAGGTGTTAGTCGCTGTCGCTCTTACGTCATCATCGGGATCGCTCATCCGACCGAGGACGGGCACAACCATGAAAATAACATATGGCAAGGCCTTGATATCCAGCTTCTGAACAATATCTGAAGTCACGGACGTGAGCTGAGAGTAGTCATTGCGAGGAGGAGCGTTGCTCACGGTATATGAGCTCTATTGCACCCTGGCGGTTCGCCAAGACTGCAGCATCCCCAAGATAAGGCACGACTGTCTCGATGACATAGCGCATGGCCTCCAAGGTAAGCACGTCACAGATCGTCGCGAAGCAACGCGCAGCAGACTGCCGCACAATGGCGAAGCGACTCCGGAGGGCGAGTATCACATGAGGGAACAGCTCAGTGAAATTGCGGGAGAGATCGGCATGGAACGTAGGCACGACGGCCTCCAGGACGCTCAGCGAGTCGATGACGTCTTGGCCGTCCCGCTTCTCGATGTGCTCGTCCATCTTGCTTACCGAGTCTAAGTTGCTCGTCAGTGCTGTAGAACGCAATATCCGGACATTGTACTCACCAGTCGCACATGCGCTGAGTAAACCACCTGCCATAGCTTGCCACATCTTGGGCACCGCTTGGAGCAGGCGAGGTCCAAACTTGGCAGACAGTTTCTCGAAGGCCAGTCGTGCCCCACGGCGAGATAGACGCGCCTTTGCTGGGTCCTCGGCATGCTTGTCACAGCCTTCCTTACCGTTACCGACCGCTGATCCAGGCTGTTTAGAGAAGGACAAAACGCCATTGAGAGTCTTCTTATGGAATAAGAAGGTGGGCGTTTGCTCGACATCCTGGCAAAGGAAGGTGCAAAGGTTCTTGACAATCTTATCGGGGGGCTGGCTGAGGTCGCGTTGTACGCAGAACTCAACGAATGCAGCGACGGCTGCTGCAGAGAGTGTCTGCAAGTCGTAGTTCTCCTCGTTCTGTGCGTTTGCCAAGTCAGCCTCAACGAGATTCGACTCTGGGGGCAAGTTCGGCGTACCTTGATGCTGTTCATGATGCCCTTGACTATAGGGCTGACTTTGTCCGGGGTGCTCTTGAACGCCACGAATGCAGCAGCAAAGGCAGCCGCCACCCGAACATCGTACTGCGCCTTAACCTCAATATAGCGCTCAATGCTCGAGACCACCTTCAAGCGCTTGTCCTTGATGATCGCAAGCTCCCGCTTCTTCGTCCGGCCCAAACTCTCCTTGAGCTTGTCGAACATGGGGCCGACGGCCGCCTGCGCGGTCTCGATCGTGAAGCATCCCGGCTTCGTACCAGCAACATCGATCTCCGTGCCAAGCTGAGGAATGGCGGCGACAGGTACCTTGCAGTCGAACGCGAACGACTGGAGAAGGTTGTAGCACTCGCCGTGGATACGGGCCAGGGTGAACGCCATCTCGTGGTAGGCTGCGGGAGGGTCGGCCTGAAGCCATGCAAGCGTCTTATGGCTGAGCTCCGCGGCGAGGGAAGACGACTCTATGAGGAGGGGTGCGTCTGGCCCAGCACGAGCGTCGTACTCGCGTGCCCAACACTCAGATATGATGGCCGCGAGGAACTTCTGCAACATACTAGTAGAGTCGATGTAATGGATGAGGATCGGCCTGAATGTGTCATCTACTGACGGCGCCTGTTGATGTGTGAGTGCACGAATGGACGTGACATCGCACTGTAACGTACTGGTGATGGCCAGAAGGCAATGATATGGGCCAACGCTGCGGCTGCGGCTAGTCGTGCTTGAATGACTACTTCAACGGGCACAAGGGACAGATCTTGCGCCAGCATGTTCTTGTCGACATTATGCCGCTCGGACGGACCACCACTCTCTGCGCCTACCACTGGGTCGTAGAAGGTTGACGAGTCCAGGGCAAGACCAAGAGGCGTCATCAGCACGGCGTACCACTCCAGCAAGACTTGCTGTGTTAGAGACAACTGCATCCATCCGTCTCTTGCGGTGACGATGGAGAGGACTTCGCGCCATGTGTCCAATGTAGCCTCGCGGATATCCGAGCGTTCCTCCACGAGCAGATTCTGGAATAGCAAGCGGAGGAAGGGGACCGTAATCCAATCTCTCGGCAGCGACTGTACCATCATGAATGTGTGCAGAGTCTTGACAACCGCTAGCCGCACGTTTGCGATAGTGTGTCGGAAGAACGGGAACAAGGTAGGCGCAAGAACGGTGATAGGAAGTCTTCCGTAACCAATCAGCATATGTCTTGAAGCTAGTAGATATTGTAGAGGTTAACATACGATCGTGCCTCGTCTGCGATGATCTCTATAACTTGACTATACGTCACGAGTTGACCTAATACAAGATATCAGTACGCAAACATGAAGGCGAGACACTCTACCACGCACCAAGCAAGTCCATTACAGCACCGACACTGGAGCTAAGATCATCCTTCATGTCCCTGAGACAGCTCCAAAGGACAGCAAGAACTCTGCTGAGCTCTTCGGGCAGCCTTTCAACCAGATATGCTGCGACTGGTAGCAAACATGATGCCGCAACGGAGCGCACATCATCGTCACGGTCGCTCAGACTGGAACAAGCGCGTCAGCGATATTCCCAGAACGTGGTACATGTTTGCCTCACTGACCCGAGGACTGCGGCGTCTACAACGCCTCTGAGGACCTCCTTTCCATCATCGACCTCCATCCCGCTATCCTCGGGAATATCCAGGCTGACGAGGTCACTTCTTACAGCTACCTCGTACTTGATGCCAAGCAGGCCAGCGTGGCGTACTTCCCAGACATGACTCTTGTCAGCGTTCTTGTTGAATCCCTTGCCGTTCGTCGCCTTGATCGTGACAGGGAAGTCTTGTCGGATCATCTGAAGGAGCACACCATGTACGTGCAGGACTGATCGTCGCGGCATATGGAGTAGCAATGCGGCGAGTGTCTGGGAGACCGTCTCACGGACAGGCGCGACAACCTATGGAAGACTACTGAGTAACAATATTCTACGCAACGCAGTGTGAGGAGAATAAGTCTGACCTGATCAGAAACAAAGTCCCCAAATCTATCCAGGACAAATATACAGAGGAACTTCACGGCGAGGTCGTTGCACCATCGTTCGTGCGCGACGAGGTTTGCGTCCCACGATAAATCGGCTAATGCACGTATGAGTGTCATCGCTTGCTGACCGACTGATGGACTGTCACTCACCCCTCATACCACCATACTTGCCCTGAGTTTTCAAGATCTCTCTGAGTGCCATTGCGGCACCATGCCTAACCTCCCAGGCAGCGCTGAAGAGGTCAACCTCGAGAAGCTTGACCAAGCCATCCCATACCCAGTGTCCCTGCTGGACCTCCAGAGCCTTCGATTTGCTCTCGGTCTTCGGGGCGACGGCGCCGCCCTTTGTGGGATCTATGACAACGCGGTCCTGGGATGGACCCTCTGTCGGGGACTTGGGACTGTCTGTCCTATGTTTGGGTGTAGGCTGGTCATCGGAAGCTACGAGACGGGCCCTATCACCGATGTCAGCCGACGTTCGCCATGAATCATGCGCAATGCTTACTTCGACGGCCCGGCAGCAGCAGCCTGGTACTTCGCTCCAGAGGCCTGAGGCGGGGGAGGGGCTCCGACAACGGCGGCGTTTCCCGGTTTCCGCTTGCGCTTTAACCGGTTGCGCTCACGAGCGGAGAGCGCAGAAGTGTCTTCTGGTGCCGATGATAGAGGCCCAGGGGATGGTGCAGCAGGTGTAGACGACTTGGACCTCCCCAGAACGATTTCTTCTTTCTTGACCTTGACATCCACAAACTCATCTGTCGGGGAGCTGGGGGCTGTGTCTTCCTCGGCCTTTACAGCGGGCGCCATCTCGACGTCCTGCTCGACCTCGTCGGCAAGCTCCTTGTCGAGGTCCATATCGTCCGCTCCGCCGACACTCTCGAGGAAATCCAGACCGAGGCGGCCCATGGCCTCCTTGCGCGCCTTCTTGACTTCGGAAGAGTTCGCAAGGATGCCGGTTGGCTTGGTAAACTCCTTTCCGGACGAGGCGAGCAGGAGCGTTCCCTTCTCCATGAGCTCTTGGACGGAAAAGGAAGGGAAGTCGGGCGCTGGGAGGGAGGCGGAGGCGCCGTATGGTTTCGACTCGGCATCGGGATGGGGCATCCACAAGGGGACTAGTGTGAAGATCTGCGAGAGGGCGGTGGACGCTGCCGAGCGTGTTTCATGAGAGCGTGAGTGTAGATATGGCAGTATCTGTTACGTATCAGCCACTATACTTGTCCTCGAGTGCGCAAGGAAGCGAACTTACTCGCGCGACTACCGCCATCAATTCGGCCCACCCTGCAGGATCGCCCACGACGCCATGGTGTCGGGCAGTCTTGACCTCGTCGTCGACGATGGCGACGTCGCTGATGACGCTCTTGGCTGCGAGCTGCGCTAGCTGTTTGGCTGCTGTTGACCTCACGGACGCTGACGACCCGGTGTCGAGGAGCAAGAGGAGCCGGTCCAATCTGGGAGAGAGCAAGGGATGAGCTCTGCGAACACTGCGACTGCCAAACTGGGCCAGACGCACCTGGACGTCATGACGTAAACGACCGGACCGCCACTCCGCACTTGAAGATCAAAGGCAGGATAACGGGGAAGTTCTCACGCTCACCCGCCACGACCACTGTTCCTTTTATCATCTCGACCTTGTGACGAAAATTTGACGCTGTCACGCGTGACACGTCATCTGTGTCGTTCTGGCGCTTCGCCATGATTATCCCAACAAACCCATGTTCGTGGTTGGCGCATCACTCAATTCCACGTCGAGAACATATAATTCGCTCTATTGCGCTTCCAGTAGGGCAGACGAAGTGCTCAGACTCCACCACACCGCAGGAGATCATAGAAATGAACCACCTCCCGGCGCCACCCGGGTCACGCAGTGACGCGCCAGATCATCGTCAATTTAGGACCCCACCGCATCACTCGAAGCGGCAACTTGGGTTGTTCCCATCGTTGACTTCTCGCAGGCCCATACAAATAAATCAGCACTAATGTCAGTGCGTGGACCTATCCTAGGAACACACTGAAAACAGGGCCAGGAATAGTCGAGCTGCGAGGCAGAGACACAGCGAAGTGGCACCTGAGGATGTCGGTAAGTTGCGTTCAGAAACACGCGTCTCTCTGCCTCCGAACTCAAGCACTTCCAATTTCCCACCCTCGTGTATCTCGACGCTGATCCGTGCGCTTGAGTTTGATTCCTCGGAGCTGCTTCGACCTTGTTCTGAAAAGGCAAGAGGGTTTCATGCATCCACAGCTCAGGGTCCTGACATCGATGATTACAGATGCCTGCAGGTCTTCATGAGGCTTTCCGAGCACTCGCAGAGGAGCTGCGCGACACGTTACTTTCTACTACGCAATGTAAGCTCAACCAATCCACCAACTCCTGTACGCCCATTGCCCGAGATTGTGGGATCGGGATTATAGTTGTAGTTGGCTTGTGATTAATGCTCCCTCCCGAATGGAGGTGTCAATGTGCGTATTCTCTAGTTGCCCGTTGCTTGCTGACCAAAGCCGTTTGCAGATATCTTGTCCTGTGACCAACTGAGCGCCGATCAGCTCTTGAAGGCAGCCCATATTCTCGCAGAGGAAGATCCATTGTCCAACTTGAACTGGGACGCGACCCATGCGTCTATCGAAGGGGTCTTGCAACGAGCGCATTCCAGGATGGCCAGCAGCAAGCCCACGGAGGTGTATCGATGGAGAAGGCTGTACACCGATGCCAGCATCATTCTCGCCTTCCTCGAGATTATCGAGTGGTCGTGTTGCAAGGACGAAAGGCGAGCGTTCGCAGCGATTTCTCGCCTTGACCACGCCATCGTCATAGCAGGTGCTCCTGGAGAAGGCAGGCTCGACTCTGTGCTGGAACTGATCGAGAAGGTGCAGAAAAATTGTTTGCGGTTTTCTCCTGCGTACCGCCTACGAGCTGCACGATGCCTTCCCGGCGACACCGCATGTGCGCCCAACCTGCCTACATCCGCCAAAGCTGTTCCCCGCCTTACCACACCTCCTTCTATGGCGTCCTTCATCTCGCGCTTCTCACAACACCCTTTTGTGATACCGGGCTTCCTTTCCGACTGGCCCGCCCTCAACGACCACCCCTGGAGCTCCTGGGAATACTTGCGCGCTGTCGCAGGACCAGGACGAGTCGTGCCGGTCGAGGTAGGGAGCGACTATCGGAGCGACGACTGGACGCAGAGAATGATGTCGTGGGATGAGTTCCTCGACACCTTGGAGGAGGAGGCTTCTGAAACATCCACGTCGAAGCCGGTGTTGTACCTGGCACAGCACAGCCTGTTCAGCCAATTCCCGAAACTCAAGAACGACGTGTTCGTTCCTGACTATGTATACTCGGAATTGGATCCTCCGAGGAACTATCCACAATACGTCCCTCCTGCCAACGAAGAGCGTCTGGTCCTGAACGCATGGTTTGGCCCTGGAGGGACTGTGTCTCCAGCGCATACAGTAGGTTCTCATCAGTGACGGATGTCCGCCTTAACCGAGGCTGATGACAGGATAGGATCCATTCTTCAACTTCTATGGTGTGTTAGCTTCGCGGGAGTGCACCTTAAGTTCCCATCATTCATGCGTTGACAGGACAAGTCGTCGGACGCAAGACTATATGGCTTGCCCCTCCCGAGGTCTCCCCGTATATGCACCCATATCCCGACCACTCTTCCTCGTCGCCAACTGCCGATAATAGCAGTCAGCCACGCAATCCAGCAGCGAACAACGAGAGTCCTTCTATGAGCAATACCTCCCGAGTCGACGTTCTGTTGTCGTCTCCAGAGAATGTCGCCTCGAGCCGGGCCGAGTTTCCAGACTTCTGGAGCAAGGTTGTTCCTGCGGCAATGTCAATCACGCTGGATCCAGGGGACTTGCTCTTCTTTCCACCTGGATGGTGGCATGCCATGCGAAGTGAGGAGACAAGCTTCTCAGTGTCCATGTGGTTCTAGGCGGATTCATAGTGGTATGGAATGCATATACATCGTTGGACGTGTCCTGCCATCGAGATAGCAGTTCTCCTGCTTCTGTGTAGCCTCTAGAAGTCCTTGTGTCGTCTTACATGGCTTGTGGCGATAGTACTGTCGAGTCCGAGGAGGCGCCTCCGCAGCGTGTTTGCAGGTAGACGCCCAAGAGGTACATGTGCGAGGAAGCGAGCGCTTATTGGTCGTACACCTTCGTCTCGGCCAGCATGTCGAGCAGAGCAGGCGGCCTCTACGGCGGCATCCAGTTCTCCTCCTCCAAACCGTTTGCATCCACCCAAGTCCCTTCGTCCTCATCCTCGACAGCCACACCTGGTCCGGTAGAGAAAGCAACCACTGCGCCTGACGCCGCCCCGGCACCCACCCTAGCACAAAATGCCTCCGCCGTGAGTAGCAGCAGCAGCGCTGCGGCGGGAGGCGAATCGGGCGCACCCGCCAAACCTACAGCCGGTATTCCTCCCTCTACAGCGTTCGCGTGGTAGAGTTCGTTATTCACGATATCATCGTTCATATCCCTCCCACTCCTGCTCGGATGATGATGCCCGCCACCCACCCCCGCCTCGTTGCCCTTTGCAGGATGGTCCGCGGCGCTTGCGTTTGCGCCGACGCGTCGCCAGGCCCTCAAGGCCAAGCCGGCAGTGCCGCGATTACCGGTGGGGGCGATACCGACGGGCACGGCTGCGGCTGCGAGCATCTCCAGCACCGCGGTCGTGTTTGCGCCACCTTCGCTTGTCGACACGGCTCCGGCCAAGGCCAACACCGAAGACTCGACGCAGCAAGGTCAGTCACAACCTCAGGGACAGGGATGGGGCAGGAAGGTCAAGCCGCCGTCCATGATTCTCGACGAAGACGTCAACGGGTTCAAAGCGCGTCAGAGCGGGAAGAAGGAAGGGGGAGGGAAGAAGAAGAAGGGCAAGAAGGTGCGTAAATACGCTGTCGCCGACGTGGAGAAGACGTCAAACATTGCTTGCAGAACAAAAATGCACAGGCCTTGGCGCTCTGGAACCCTGATGAAGCTTACGACCCGATGCGTCCGAACGATTACAACGAGTTCAAGCTGTGGCAGAGGCGCGAGCGGGAGGAGCGGCGGGAAAGAATTCTCGAGGAACGCAGACGTGGTGAAGACCGTAAGCGTTACAGGCGCAGCAGTAGCTATTCCGACAGCTACCACAGCGAATCGGAGGACGAACGCCCGCGCAAGGCTGGTAGGTGACTTTTCCCTCTGCTACAATACGCATGTCTCATAATTTCTTTCAGGCCGCTTCGATGATCGAGACCGTGACGAGATGGAACAAGACTTCGAGCAGCCCCGTGGTCTTGGTATGGGAGCTTCGATCCCTCCGCCAGCGGTACCCGTTGCCACTATGACAGGCGACGAAGCCTATCAGCGTCGTTTGGCAATGTCACAAGGCTTCAAACCGCCAGAGCCATCTGCACCCTACCGCGCATCCAGCTCTACCCCGGCAATCTCACCACCGGCGCCGCCTTCGTCGTCTTTCGGTAATGCAGAGACCCGGAGCACCAGTGAGACACCCAGCTTCCAAGGGATGTACTCCCCGCCCCCGCCGCCCGGACCTGCCCCGCCGTCCGTGGCCCAAAGCGGCGAGGAGGCGTACCTACGTCGCTTGGCTCTGTCTCAACAGGGCCCTCCGCCGCCTCCTCGGGTGCCGAGTCCAATACCGTTCGACGACACGCCTTCTATGCAGACACCGACGGTGCCTCCGCCCATTGTGCCCCCACCGCCGATCAGCGCTCCCCCCTCTCTGACGGCGGCGCAGGATAGAAAACAGGCTGCGGCTGCCATCGCCGCGCGGCTCAGCGCACTCGCTCCGAAGGGAGGTGCTACCCCGCCCGCTCCTTCGACCTCCGGTGTGCCTCCTGAAGAGAATGCGGAACAGTCAAAGAAGTACGTCTCCCTTCTGACCTGTGTTTTGATCAGCTTGCTCAGCGGTCGTTGCAGATCTGATCCCCAAGGCTTCGCCGCGCGTCTCATGGCCAAATGGGGACACAAGGAGGGGCAAGGCCTCGGGGTTGATGGGAGCGGCATCGTACACGCGCTCACGGTCGAACAAGTCGCGGCAGGCAAGAGCGGGAAGGGCAAGGGCAAGAACGTGAAGAACGTCAAGGAGGTGCCCGCGATCGGCGCACCGACCGCGAAGATGGGCAAGATCGTGAATCTGAACGAGGACGCGAAGGCCAGGGAAGACCGGGAGCGGTTCGGCGAGCCGAGTCGCGTTGTCGTGCTTACGAACATGGTCGGTCTGGAGGACGTAGACGACGAAGATCTGAGAGGAGAGATTGGTATGTGCCTTGTCGTCACTCGTGCAGCAGATTCTCGTGGGATTGAACGTATGTCGTTTCGGCAGGGGACGAGTGCTCCAAGAACGGTACCGTCGAGCGTGTGGTCGTGCACCCCGTATATCCCCCGCCTGAACACCCGGACGATGCTGTGCGCATCTTCGTGGTGTTCGCAGGGCCCGCGGGGGCTTGGAAGACCGTGCGGGAGATGGATGGGCGGTTCTTTGGTGGGCGTAGCGTGCGCGCGCGGTATTTCCCAGAGGTGCGGTTCAAGGCTGCAGACCTGGATGGGCCACTGTAGATGGTTGTTTCTGGACTTGCTGGGATTGTCGGGTTCTTGTACTGTGTGCTCTTAGCTATAGCTGTCTTGCTCTTGCCTACTATTTTGAATCAAGTCCTCGCGAGTGAACATCTATACGGCCTAGTCGATGTTAAAGCGCGTATGCTTCTTCCTCTTCAATATCCTCATGGATACTCAAGGTCTCGGCGTATAGGGCACATATAATACACCAAGTGACTGTCATCAATACTTGACAATTTCTCTTTATTCTGCTGCAAGACCCCACGATGGTCTCGGTTGTCTACTTCAAGCCTCTTGCATGTCTAGGAACATCACTGCTTGAAGAGGCTCAACGGGACGTGAACCACTTCCACCTTCCCGATCTCCCGTGCCTGGCTGATGATATCCTTTAGAGTCTCGTTGCTGTTCACCGCAGTCCAATGAGCCTGTGTCACGAACGAACGTCAGATAATCTGCCCGGCCACGGTGAAGGTATGGGTTTGCAGAGAACACGCACGTCGACGCTCGTCCATCCGATGAAGAGGACGATCTTGTTCGGGTTCTCCCTGGCAGCTCCCCACGAAGCGTGCAGGACGCCCGCGCCCTCGGGTGCGGCGTTCGCGCCCTTGGCGAGTTGCTCGACGAACCCTGCGAGCTTCTCCACCGACGCGCTCTCGTTCGCGGTGAACGTCGCGAGCTCGAGCACGGGGGCCTCGAACGCCTTGTACGGGTCCGCGTCGTTCGTCTTTACGTGGATCATCTCCGGGGCACCCTTGGAAGGGTCGAACATTGTTGCAGTGGCTTTCTGGAGTTCAGGGTACGTGACCTTGTCGTCCATGAGCTTCTTGTGGGCTTCGAAGCTTTCCCATGCTGGCGCGGGGTAGTTGAGCGTTAGTCACCCCGGCGGTACGAGGCCCCAGTGGAGGGCAAAGGCACGAATTATCGCACCGATGACGACGTAGGCGGTCTTCTTGTCTTCATGCTGAACCCCGTAGTAGCTCCTGACACGCACGTGCGTCAACGAGTGCGCAGGAGAGCACGGCGAATGTCTGGAACGTACTTGATCTGGCCTTCCTGCTTCGCGAGGATGCTGTATGCATCCTTCACGGCATCGTGCGGGTTGTTGATGAAAGCCTCAGTTGCACCTACAGACACGATCTCGATCGTCGGTGTGGTCATAGTGTAGATAGTTTAGGGGATGTTGAGGACGAGGTTGAGATGAGTTGCAAACACAAGTGTGAGTAGGGAAACAGAGGGATTGTTCACAAGCTGAGCGGTACCAATTCTCTCATGCGACCTCTTTATACGAGGAGAGCCAGCTGTAGGAATCGCGATCGGACTTACGATCGGAATCACAAGCCGGTGGAACTACTAGTAAGCAGAACTCGGGCCTGTATACTATATAAGGGCTGAGAACTTCGAGAGCTTACGAATCTCGCTCACCAATCCCAACCACTGGACAGTGTGTCAGGCTGCGCGATAATGGCATGAGTGGTCTCAGCAAGCGAAAGGCAGGGCTTATGACATCTTCATAGACGGTCAAAATCTTCATACTGAATATATTATACAGTCTATTCGCACCATTTATCCATTAATAATGCCCTATATGCAGAGTCCCAATGCATTCAAAGCTCGAAGCATGTGGAACGGATCTATCACTCGACCAGAGGCGTCTTGGCCATAAGGCCAAGGAGTTCCCAACCGATGTTCGCAGCTGCGATCGAAGTAATCTCGTCTGGCAACCCGGTCAGTCAAATCCTCCAGAGGCGGCTTGTATCGCATGCTCACCTTGTGTGTCGTAGTCGGGTGCAACCTCGACGATGTCAGCACCAACAATCTTGAGGCCAGCGAGACCCTGGAGGATCTTCTTGATTTCCTGTACGCGAGGAACAGATGAGCTCGAATGCGAAGGGAGATATCATACGATGCGGGAAACTCACCCTGGTGGTGAAGCCACCGATCTCGGGTCTGGTTGCAAGGATCAGCACGATCTCGGCGGGACGGAATCACATCGCATATGCTCACGTTCCAGTCGCAGGGGCCATTCCAGGGTCGATGACATCAATGTCAAGGGTGACTGTGCGGAACACGTTGAGACAGGAAGCGGAATGGGAAAGAACGAGACGGAGGCGTACTGTAAACTGGGTTGTCGCCGACGGTCTCGCGGATCTTCTTGACAATACCCTGCCAGCCCATGTCCTCTGCATCCCAAGCGTGCGAGATGACCCAGCCGAACTTGTAGTCATCTTCATAATCTTCCCAGCTGTTGATCGCGCCTCGGATGCCGACGTGCTGGTGAGAAGTCAGTGTCCTACATCACGCGGGTGTGTGAAATGACACTTACAATGTTGGCATTGTTGGGCGCGAGCAGCCCCTCCTTGTGCGCGTACCAGAAGTAGCTGCCATGGCTCACGGGGACCTCCTCACCAGGGAGCCAAGGACTGTCCTGTTGCAGCGAATCATCAGAATAGATCTCATACTCTAGCGAGATTTGGCTTACCGGCATCTGTCTGGGTTTCCATGTGTCTGAAGTCTCTTCTCAGTATGATCGCTCAAACTGGGAAGGTGAGGCCGTACTCACCGAGGTGACTGTCGAAGTGAATGACACTAACGGGACCATACACACTCGCAACACCGCGCAGGAGAGGGAGCGTGATCGTGTGGTCCCCACCCTATACTCCTATTCAGTGATCGCAGCGCGACTGCGAGCAAACGAGATTGACATACCAGGGTGAGGACACGAGGATGGAACTTGCCATCCTTCGCAATACTCTTGCCAGAGTATGAACGTAAGCTCGTACTCGAAAGCAGAGCAGCGTTCGCGAGCTCGAGTTGCCGGAGAGCGACCTTGTTGTCCGTCAGGACCATGGCTGAAGGAAGATTGAACACACGTTGATATCATGAACAAAGACTTTGTACTTACGAACGTCACCACAGTCAACAACATCGAGGTGGTCGGAAATCCTAAGTTTTGTAGGCACGTTGATCCTGCTGATGCCGAGGCGGCGGGAACCCTTGCGAATGCCGTTGGGACCAAAACGCGCACTGGACAGACATTAGTACCCCTAGCATACTAGCAAGCTCCCTCTCCACTCCACCAATCCTCGTCTATCACACAGTAGTTTGTGGACTCACCCCGGGCGGAAGCTGGTGGCAGTATCAAACGGCGCACCAATGACGGCGACGTCATATCCCGTGTCCGCGTCGACACCAAAACATCTGAGAGGAGCCGACTTGGCGAAGGTCGTCAGACCGTTCCAGGCACTCCGCGCCCACATCTCGTTCGACATGTCGCCTCCATATGGCCCAAAGATCTCGGTGAAGTTCAGCGAGCTGTAGTTCTCCGAGTTTACCACGGACACGGGATACTGGATGCTCCCAAGGACCTGCACGGCCTGGCTGACGAACAAGGCGGCGGCACTGAGACGAGGCGAGAAGACCATGGCTCTGTGCGTCGGATACGAGCAAATGTCGGACGAGAGCGAGTGTGCGAGGGTTCCTCAGGTCTTCGTAGCTCATCCTCCTCGGCCTTATATGCATCGTGCTCGATGGCGGCGCGCTGGGCCGAGAGATAACAGGCATGGACGGTTATCTCATTACTTCTCGTAGCACAGCTGTATTGCGGGGGGCGTGGGTCGCGAGTCCACGGCTCGGCGTGTTCCTCAGAAGGGGCGATAAGGGACACTAGCACACTGCGGGTTTGTAAGGTTTGTGTCAGATGAACGATAACCGGTCGCGCGACAGTGTCTGCCACCGATCTCTACGAGCAAGATACGGTGATACGGAGTCTGCTCCTAAGATACCGTTGATCGACGTTTGTGGGCTTCTGTCAGCATATCAGTAATGGGGAGGCTAGTCTCAAGGATGATCTATATCCTTACCGCTGGACGCACACGCTCGCCGAAATTCAGGGTCGTCGTGCTTGTTCCTGACTGGCACAGTACTCAGCTTGGAGAGTGAAACCACAACGAGGTTTGCCTCGGTCAGAAAATCCGAGATGCAACGGCCCAGAAAGGGTCATGGAGGTTCAGATCAAGAAAGGAAGATGTACACAAGTTGATAGCGACACAGTCGCGCACGCACGCGGGGGCGTCAACGACTCTTGTTTCCGACCACCACCACTCGCCTGGCTCCGTTGCTGGTCTTCTTGGTTCCCGAGCGACATATGCTTGCCTAAATGTCGACGACGTACCATCCAATCGCGCCACTGGTCTATCAGAGGGATATACTGCCTCAGCCGATCACTGCCCTCGCCTTCGACCCAGTCTCAGACATTCTCTGGTCGGGCACCAACTCTGGTCATGTGTTTGCGAATTTTACTCCCCAGGGACTGCGCGGAGTGCATTATCCAGTAGGTGGCCATCTTGCCGTCAAGAGGATCCTTGCGACAGACTCCCAAGTCGTCGCGTGCGGAGTAGCGGCGGATGGTATCGGAGCATGGAGCAAGGGGGGCGTGAACGCCTGGTACTTCAAGTGAGATGTTCTGATCCTCGCATGTAGAGTACGACGCTTGAGCTACCATCTCAGGCCTGGCAATCAGATCACCGCCTTCTCTAACACAAACGCTTCTACTATCGCGGTTTCCACCGCTGGCCCGGAGTTGATTCTTCTGAACACCCACAAGGGTGCCGTCGTTCAGAGATCACCTGTGTCCTCCATCCTGACGCATCTGCACTACACCGCGTCACAGACATGCTTGGTTTCGGGGGATGCGGACGGGTGGATTCGCCTCCACGATCCGCGTGAACCTACTTCCCGTACATACGGTTCAAATGCGGTCAAAGCGCATCACAGCGGGATTCAGGGCATCGAGTCGACATCTACGCTCCTCTACACAATTGGGCTTGGAATACGGTATGACCCCAGTCATATCCCCCTGACCTTGTACTGAGGGGCCAGGCAGTCAAGGACGCCCATATCCAGACCCACTGGTCAAACTATATGACCTTCGTAACTTGAAAGCACTCGCACCGATACCATTCTCGGCCGGGCCTGCGTTTATCACGCGATTTGCCAACCGTCCGTCTACGCTCGCTATCACGTCCAACCAAGGTCTCGTCCAGATCGTGGACACAAACAATCCGACCACCAACGAGTTTTACCAGGTCTGACCCGCGCCCTCACCTCACCGAATACCATGTGCTCACAATTGTCCCAATTGTCAGCTCGATACGCCGTCGTATATCAGTTCTGCTGCGGTATCTCCAACAGCTGCCTACATGGCGTTCGGCGACTCTGATGGAGCAATTCACTTGCTGTCAGCGGCCGAGGAGGACGCAGGTCTCCCATTCAATGGCTTCGAGGGCCAACCAATCAACTGGCCTGATCCACCTGAGCCACTCCCGGACATCGACTGGTCACAGTCACCGTAAGTACACGCATGAGGCAGAGAGGTACACTTATTGACACGGATGATCAGACCTCTAAACACGGTTGGTATGCCATACTATGACACCCCGCTGCTGTCTTCGTGGACTCGTAATCTGGTGCCCTCCAGATTGTACTTTCCGCCACCAGCCAAGATCCCTCCGCAGATACTGAGTTCAATCAAGGTCAACGACTCGATTGCCTACGCCACCTTACCCAAGGAGTTGAGAGGCAGGAGGAATGTCGTCCCTACTGCTCCGCGGAAGAGTGAGGGTCGTTTCCGTAGTGGAAAAGCACGTCGAAACGACGTGAGTCCGACAAGAATCGGTGGGGAGCCTATTGCTGACATGATCCCTAGCCGGAGCCAGCGACACCGACAGTTGAATACAATCCGGACATCATCCCGAAGTGTTACCGTAAGGTTGAAATCGAGTACTCAAAATTTGGTGTCGAAGATTTCGATTTCGCGTACGTCGGTCGATATTGTGGGCATCGAAATCATGTTTCAATTTGTTCTCCCATGTAGGTTCTACAACAAGACAGCGTTCAGCGGGTTGGAGACCCATATCCTCAACTCATACACCAACCCGCTGGTACAAGTCATGCACTATACGATGCCAATCCGTCACCTGGCGAAGTCGCACATCACGACAGATTGCCTCCGAGAACACTGCTTATTGTGCGAACTGGGCTTTGTGACGCGCATGCTGGAGGATGCCCACGGGACGAACTGTCAGTCAAGCAATTTCTGCAAAACTGTCGGGGTGTTGGCACAGAGTGAGTAGCTGTCATCGCATTTACTCTTATACTTGCTCACGAAGTGTAGTGAACAACGCAATCGAGCTTATGGACTATGGGCGGGAAAGCGCTGATCTCAACTACGCACACATGATCCAAATGTTCCACCGCTTCCTCATCGACCACCTCAGCTCCGAAGGGAATTCCTTCCCCCACAACCCGAACCTCCTCCCGAATACCGGACCCGCCGACCTGCTCTCGCCCGCCCCCGCTCCAGTAACGCAACTCTTGGGAATCGACGCGAAAAACATCATCGTGTGCACGAGTTGCCACGCCGTGCGCGAGAAGGAGAACATGACGCACCTGATCGACATGATGTACCCCGTTCGGAAGCCCCCGACGAACGACCCAGCGAACGAGACGGACTTTGCGTCCATCCTGCGCAACTCGTTGCTCAGGCAGACGACGCACAAGGCGACGTGCCAAACCTGCAAGCAGTTCGCGACGTTTGAGTCGCGGAGGTCGATTCGGACACGAGACTTGCCCCCGATCTTGGCCGTCAACGCGGCAGTGCACAACGAGGAGTCGCACAAGTTCTGGCGAGACCAGAGGCGGACTACATTTTTGAAGCCGACGATAGAGTTGCGCGGGCAGATCGAGGGCATGGATGATCCCGAGACGGTGGTGTATGAGCTTAGGGCCATGGTTGCCCAGGTTGTCGCCAAAGATGCGCACTCCCATCTTGTCGCCATCGTCAAAGGTACGTAACTCTGTAGATGAGCGATCCGAAGGCTCACGCTCGTCCAAAGTCCCCGAAGCTGAAACATCGGACCCTGAACCTTGGTTCATTTTCAATGACTTTGTCGTACAGAACATCACGGAAGAAGAGGCATTGAGCATACCGTCCAGCTGGAAAGTCAGTGCTCTACCTTTGTGCTACTGTGGAATCGGCTGAGTGAAATGTGGCGATAGGTCCCTGCTGTATTGTATCTGGAGCGGGTCGATCTATGTCAACGCCTAGACTACAGCGGACTACCCGCCAAGATGGATAATACCATCTTGTGCAAAGACACAAACATCGCAGTGTAAGACATTGATTCATGGCAGCCGTCTACTTCCCTCACGCTGTGTCATCCAGGCATCGCGATCCACGTCTCATCAAGCATGAACCCTTACGATTCGAAGAGCTGCCTAAACCTGGAACGCTCATCGCCATCGATGCCGAGTTCGTCTCCATGCAGCAGGAAGAAACCGAGTATCGTTCCGATGGCACGAAGAAGGTGATCAGGCCTGCCCGACTGTCGTTGGCGCGAGTGTCGGTTCTGCGAGGGGATGGTCCGAAGGAAGGAGTGCCCTTCATCGACGACCATATACATACCAGCGAGATCATTGTCGACTATTTGACTGAGTTCTCCGGCATCAAATGTGGGTCCATAGAACGTACCTCCCGGTTTGCGGGAGGAACGCCTGAACTGACATATCTTCGGTTGACAGTTGGGGACTTGGATCCAGCCCTGTCGCGGCATACGTTAACGCCTCTCAAGGTTGTCTACAAGAAGCTCCGTCTTCTCGTCGATAGCGGATGTATCTTCATAGGCCACGGTCTGTCCAAAGACTTCCGGATCATCAGTGCGTACCACAGTCTTCCTGCAACAAACCTTGTATCTGATCAGTGCCCGGTGTTCACAGATATCTTCGTCCCGCCTGAACAAGTGATCGACACCGTCGACCTGTACTACCTCGAGAATCGTCAGCGGCGGCTGTCGTTGCGGTTCCTGACGTGGTTCGTCCTGAAGGAGAACATCCAGACGGACACCCACGACTCGATCGAGGACGCGCTGTCCGCTCTGAAGCTCTACAAAGTCCACCTGCAGCTCGAGGCAGAGGGCACCTTTGACAAGAAGCTCGACGAGCTCTATCGTGAAGGCCGACAATACGTACGTTCACCTCAGTGCCACCGCGATGTGGAGATTGACTGTCGGTTTGACCTCATAGAATTTCAAGCCACCTGGGGTGCCCAGCGCTCAGGCCTCGACTCCCGTCCCACCGTCAGCAAACGCTAGTCCCGTACCGCAGATCGCCATGGGGCGTGGCGCGTTCTTGCAGTACCCTCAGTTCGGAGGGAACCATCCTCACTACTCTCTCAATGCCGTGGCCACCCCTCCCTTCTACCCTCACCCTGGCCAGCCGAACCAGCACGAGTTCATGCAGCGGAACTGGCGGGCGAGGCGAGAGACGACATTGCGAGCGGGTTCTCTGTAGCAGTGGAGTAGACGTCTGGCATACCTGTAATCAATAGACCCAACTGTATTTTCGCATGTAGCAATGTCATCGAATCCAACATGCACTTTCCATCCGCCTGTATAACGAACGACGATGGCACTGGTCAAACGGCATATGTAGGTCGGGGGCGCAACAGACACTGATCTACGCCTTGCGACTAGCTCTAGACAGTGCCCGTTTCTTGGTAGACTTGACCTCCTTTTCGAACCTGCTTCGTTTCCTCTGCCTAGGCCCGTCGTCCCCAAGATCGTCCAACGCATCACTCGACCTCGCCCTCGAGCGCGCAAGCACGCTTTCCTTCTTCCCCCTCTGCCGCAGCTCTTCGTACCCATCGCCCATGACGCCCTGCCTCGTCCTCCCGACAGACTTGAGGATGTCCCCGAACTCGTCCTCCAGCCCGGCCCCAGGTACGCGGCCGCGCCGCGCAGAGACCATGCCTGAGCCCCCGAGCGCGATGTCGGCCTCGTCGAGCGCGCGCCTCCGCGCGTCCTTTTTCTTCATCACGAGCCGCGTGAAGTTCTCCTCCTCGAACTCGGTGATCCGCTTCAGCTCCCGGGCGCGTGCGGAGGAGAGTGCGGGGGTCGCGCCTAGGCCGGACGTCGACTCCACGTACGGCTTGGACGGGTCGAGGTGGGCGAGGTTGGAGAGGGCGGTGGGCACGGGAGCGCGTCGCGACTTGTCTTTGTCTTTCGACCGGGTCTCGGTGTAGGGAACGGGTGCGAGCTTGGGCGGGCGGTAGACACCGTCCCGGTCATTGGTCTTGGCGTAGCCGCCGTCTTCGTCCTCTGAGCCAGACTCTTGGTCCATGAGGGCTTGTGGGTTGGGACGGAACGCGAGAGGGTCTGCGAGATGCCATGTTCATGAGGGTAATGAGGTGTGGGCAATGGGCAGCAGGACTTACCGTTGGCAATGTTCCTGTCCCCCGAAGCACCTTCCTCTGCTATGCGGACTAGCTTGTCGATCTGGTATTTCATGCGTCCTTCAAGCACCTTCACCTTCTCGAGTACTACCCTTGCTTCGATCGCAGCATCGACGCGGTCCCCAGCTCCTGCGCCACGAGCCGGCCTATCTTTCGCACTGAACGGAGCTTGGGGAGACGAGCGTTCCGCGAGCGAATGACCAATAGCACGACGAGCAGTCAACAGCGTAAGGGATTGCAGGTAGGAGAGCATCATGTGGTGTTTGAGGGAGAGAAGGGAGATGCCATCCCGAGTGTCAAGGTCAGATGTGGTACTCTGTCTTCAAAGAAATGGATGTAAACGGCTGAGGGCACATTCGGGAGAATATGGTGCTCACTTTTCGCAGAGGGACTTGACGATGTCTTTAGTGGCCGACATACTGACTCTCATTTGATCGAGGAGGTCGCAAAAGGTCTGCACATTCTCCTCGCTAGGTCCTGTAGTTGCATCATGGGATTCTGTCGACGCCATTGTATATCGAGGGAATGCCTGAGGAGAAGGCAGGAGGGTGGAAGGAAGGGGAGGAGAATTGTCAGCAAATTTCCGACGTAGCCGACAGAAATTGAGTTAAAATCAGTTAACGGTTTTCTAGGCCGCCGCTCATAATGTTATCGAGCGTAATGCATGACATCTCAGGTTATCAGAGCCCAGTGCGTTTCATCCCACAACTCGTCAACCCGACCACAACACTCACCGAGGACGTGGCCAACGCGGCGACTGGAAGAAGATGATGGGGGCATTTCTGGGGTCTCGCAGGTGAGGTGTCAACTATATAATAGTCACCTGCTTGAAGGGCTTCGCTTCCATTTCGCACGCCGGTCAGTCGCACGGGACCTCTAACATGCCAAAGTCCAAGACATCCAGGGTGCCTTGAAGAGCAATGCATACCACTCAGAGCCAGCGTTTTCTACAAGCCCATTGAGTGAACAAGTAGGAATACTCGTGAGCCAACTATGTGGCCTGAACACCAACTAAAGCTCTATAGCGCAGATTCCAGCCACAGACGCGTGTGTCACGCTCAGACCGCGTCTTGTCACGCGTCCCGTCACGCGTATGGGACGCGAGCCACGCCGACTTGACTCCCTTCTCTTCGTCCGTCAGTCAGAATTCATCCTATTCCTCTCTCCCTGCGAGGACCTCATCCACTCTTGTCTCTGCAACTGCCTTGGAATGGTATCTACGCTTGACAAGCTCCTGGCCTCAGACATTTCCGACCCAACAGACTTCCCTGACCCCGTGGCTGCCCCCGGACTCCGCGCCTTCGACGAGGCCGTCAGATGCACGATATGTAGGGAGTTCTATGATGCTCCTGTAACTCTAACATGTGGTCATGGGTTCTGCTCGGCGGTGCGTGAGTACCACTCCCTTGCCTCACGCCTTAGGAAGTTCAACATGGTAAACACCATTACAGTGCATACGCTCCGCCCTTCCTGAACACCCAAACTGCCCATCATGTCGCAAGCCCGCTTCCGAGGTCCATATACGCAAAGACGTGGTAATGGAGAACGCAGTGCAGGCATGGAAAACAGCCAGGTGCGCAAACATCCCGCTCCACACCTTTACCTCCTTGTTGACCTCGCCGCTGCCAAGGCCGCTCATTCTACGACTGGCATTGGAGGACCTCCAGCGCAAGACCCAGCCAGAAAACATTCGCAAGGCCAATGGCTCTGAACGCGCCCCGAAGCGCAGAAGACTACGGTCGCCTCAAGCAGGTTCCGAGGATGAGGTCGTCATCATTCCTTCTAGTCCCGCTCCCTCTGCCTCCTCGACGTCGAGCGCCGCACTCCCAGGTACGCTACGCCACGCGACAACGACGCTGTCGACTGATATACTCCCAGAGCTAGTGCTGTGTCCAATGTGTGACAAGGAGGTCCCTTCCCAAACCATCAACATGCACATTGACAGCAATTGCAAGCGCTACCTCTCCGAACGTCCACCCATCAATACCGCAACGACCTCAAAGACCAAACAGAAGCAGCAATGGAGTCACCTCTTTGGTGGCGCCAGTGGAAGCTCTGGCAGTGCCAGTACGGGCAAAAACAAGGGGAAGAACAGAGCACGGTACGTCCATAGGAGCTACTGCCTCTATGCGCCCTCTCACACGTGCAATCCCGCGCACACAGCAACACCCCAGACAAAGATGAAGAGCTCGAGCACCTCCCTTTGGTTGCATACGATATTCACAAACAGAAACGCATAGCAGAGTTGCTCGCAGAATGGGACCTCCCAACCCACGGCGACAAGAACGCGCTCGTGAGACGGCACAAGAAGTGCGTCCGTGCCCTCTTACGCCTTCCCTCGAACTGTCCCAGCTGAGTGTGTACCTTGACGCAGGTGGATAGTGCTGTACAATGCGAACGTGGATCGCGCGCCCGCACATAGGCGGACGCTCGACCAGCTCCGCGCCGAGCTGCGCAAGCTCGAGGAGGCCGAGCAAAAGACACGCAAAGAGACGGTAGATGATCCCGTCGCGTACCAGGTATGTGCGACACACTGTGGACCCCGGCCTGCAGTTGGCTGACTTTTACTGCCTTGCGCGATGTAGAAGGCGAATAAGGCAGCGTTCGCGAAGCTCACTGAGGCAGCGCGCCCGAAGCCTGAGGTCAAAGCCGAAGGTGTCGCGGAGGGAAACATCTCAACGCTGCCCGATCAGGTTTGGGGAGACATGCCTGAACCGCACGACGTGATTGATGTGGACGACGAGAGTTGACGTTGACCTCAACATGGTGGGATTTACGTACGTGCCCAGTGTTCAGTACGTTAGCATACACATCCTGGAGGTTATGAGGCTGGGGCCCACGCTCAATGGATGCGACATGCGACATTCCGCACATATGCAGTAGCATTAGAGTCTAGCATGGTAAGTGTGAGCAAACGAGGCCTTCGGCAGTACCTGGTGCGAATGTGGTTCATGGCCAATAGTATTATCTACGCTAGACATTTGCACGAAGCCCGCCTGCTATGAATACAAACAAACCCGAGAAACCAAGAGAAATAATGATATCGCTACATAGGAACACTGAATACCCTAGTAAAGACAACTGAAGAATAAGCATCTAAGTTCGTCTCGCACATGAGATCGTTGCAGGTCATCGTCAACGAAAGGAGAAACTGTCCCAACGTCCAGACGTGGGCAATAGTCCTATGCAACGCCGGAAATAGTACGAAGACCGCTCGCAGAGCGGTCCGTCACAAGGCCTGAGGCGGCTCGCCGCAGACTATAGGAACGCCGACAGGGTCACGGCGACGAGGGCGGCGAGGGTCGCGGCGCGGTGGCGAGCATGCGAGGCAACCGCAGAGTTCGCGCCCGAATTCGTGGTGGACCCACTGCCCTTCGCGTTCGCGAGGAAGGCATCGAAGGTGTTGCCGGTTGCCGGTGCATTGATTGCGAACACCATGCCCTGCTTGCAGTGGCTGGTTGGGTTGGTCTGCTTGCAGAACACCCAGATAGGGGCAGTCTATACACGAAGCGGATTCAGGATCAGCAACGAGCGAGTTGACGAACAATGGGATGGTACAATAGCTTGGAGAGGAAACATGACTCACGTCATTCACGGTGACGGTGAACTCCGGAAGGTTGGAACTGCCCGCGGGGACAGGCATGCTATGGCGAGGATATGTATGAGTATCGAAAGCAAAAACGATATCGGACGAAAAGCACTCACAACCCGGAATCGAAACCCGCCAGACCGTTCGCGCTCGTCTCGGCCAGCGGCGAGCACGGGTCCGCGAAGCTGCTTTGTGTCACCGTGTGGTTCTTGCTCGCGAAACGGAAGGTGACCGTATCGCCAGCGCCCGCGACAAGGGTGTTCGGAGAGAACTCGAGCGCGCCATTCATTCCGACGTTCACAAGATGGCTTGTGGCCGTGGCCGTAGATGTCGAGGACGCCGCTCCTGCGGTTGTCGTCGCGTAGGTCGTGGTCTGCGTCGCGCCGTTCACGGTGACTGTCGCGGTAACAGTAACAGTACTGGCAGAGCCAGCAGTGACGACAGTAGAGGTGGGGGCGGCGGAAGAAGCTGCGGCGCCCCCTACGGCATTGGCCTTGTAAGTATCGAACTTATCTCCGGGGTTGATCGCGAATACCATGCCCTGCTGGCAATGCGTAGCCTGGCGGCAGAACACCCAGACAGGATCCGTATCCGCGACGGTGAACTGAGCAACGGTGAAGTTGCTAGTCTGGTCATCTGGTACTGGGACGCTGCAATGGTCTGTCAGGAGGAGAATACATGCGTATATACATGAGCATCACGTACAAGCCAGAGTCGAAGCCATCAGGCTTCAGTACGCAGGGATTGTCCAGTGTCGACTGAGAGACGGTGTGGTTCTTCTGCTTGAATATAAACGTGACAGTGTCTCCAGGATCGGCTGCCTAGGGCTGCAGACTCAGACAGGGCTTCTCAGACGGGGTACTTGGGGAACACGTACGATGAACTCCGGGTCATACTTCAGTATACCAATCCCTCCTACAGTCACTTGGTGGTCCGCGCCGCGGGTCACCGGAATAACAAGGCCAAGCAAGGTGCAAGCGATGACTGAGGCAAAGAACTTCATGTTGATATATGCGTGCGATGTAGCCGTGTTGAAGAGTAACGGGGATGACAGAGAAGTCGAATGAACCAGGGCGCGGGTATTGAGAGCAACGAGCACGGGTAGAATACGTCTAGGTGGTGGTGACAGGATAGCAAGAGTATGGCTTGTTGTTCCCCGCCGCGTACTTTTTGTACGCCTGGCGCATGCGACGGCACCATGGCGAGAGAACAAAAGACCACTGCCAGACGCGTCCGGCCACATTTCACCATTGTTTGACGCGGTCACGTGTGACGCTATTGTTCCCATCTGATAGGCGCCCACACACCGCCGTATGCTCTCTAAAAGACAGGCATGCATATGGTCCCTGCAGCAAGGTTGTCCAGTAATCGGTCGTAACAGTAGAGGTAGAAGTACATCAGCATGAGATACAGCAACACGATGGACTGTCATGAACGAGCAGCACTAGGGTCACGAGGTCCATGCACACTGCCATGTTAAACGAACGCTTCAACAAACCCTCCCCACTTCTCAATCACGGGCCTCACAATTTCCTCCCACTCCTTGCCCTTGTATCGGCCTTTCGCACGAGGGAAAGAGAATATCTCCTTGTGCACGGCACCGCCTATTCTGAGCGTCAACAACGCCCGAGTCAACGAGATACACAGCACCGAACTACTCACAATCAGGACATGGGGCTCGCATTACACGATCGCTCCCATTGCCGCTGCCCCCTGTGACATTAGGAAAGTCGCGGTCGAGATAGGGCGCGTTTACAGCCAGGTCGGCCAGTTCAAGGTGCACAAGCCTCTCGAGTTTGTGGCAGTACGAACCAGGTTCTCCGACCTGTACTCGCCCTCGCGCCAAGTTTCCGTCGTCGGCGTCTTTGGTGCTCGGCCAGAACCCGCGCAAGTGGGTCTGCTTCGATTGGCATTGCTTGTCCCACTCGGCGAGGCGTTTGGTCAACTTCACTGCGCGCCCGACCTTGATGTGAACTACCGAGGGGTCATTGTCGTCTTGTGATGCGTATAAGTTGCTTGCACTTCCCTGGAGTTGAAGAGAAGGTCTCACCGTCGATCTGGAAGGCGTAGATATATCCGGAGACGTCAGCAGCGGAATGCTTCGTCCGCATTTCCTTCCGGAGGAGATCTTTCGTCTCTTCCTGTAGATACTCTGGGATCCAGTCTATCAGTCGAGGCAATTGTCAGTTCGCACGTAGCATTGGCAGAACCTAAAGATACACCTTTGAATTCAACCCAGACACCCGGATTCTTATGTGACGGGAACTTCACATCGTTGAACGCGGTCTTCATATGCTGGTGGCAATAGTGCGGAAGGTCTTCCCCGTTCAGGACAGATAACGGGGCGGTGACGGCGACCATGCGCGTGCACCGCTTGTCCTGCTTCGTGGTGCCGCTGCACTGGACCTTCAGCCCACCCTTCCCAGACGAGGTCGACGCAGTGGGAGAAGGCGGGCTGGACGCTGCGCGAGGCCGCTTCGTGGGCGTCTGCAAGGGAGAAAGGCGCGAGTCGGGAGCAGAAGATGCTGCAGGCTTTGCCGGAGCAGAATTTGGTGCCTGCAGCAACTGGGGGCGCTGAGGTGTCGCGGGCGAGACACGGAGATGGTCTCCACTGGGGAACGCGCCCGAGTCTGAGTGCGGACGAGCGATGGTAGGTGGTGGGTGGTAGGGCCCTTTGGACGGAATAGGCGGCGGGTCCCCAAGTGCATACTTCATTGTGAGCGACGTCTGCGGGACGGGCATGGGGATTGCAGGAGGGACAGGTAGGCTGCCGGGAGCTGTGTAGCGATTGGGCTCCGGGAATGCCAGAGTTGGTGCACCGTGAGCTACGGGATGGGGACGAGCCCCGACGGGAGCGTCGGGGCGTAACGCTTCAGGAAAGCCCCCAATGAATGGTGTACCAGACGAATGACGTGCGCCGTGTCTCCTCGCATCTTCTGAGCTCAATGACAACCGCCCAAAGGCGTCGGCGACGTTGTTGGGGTCGGACGACGTCGACGTTCGCCCGCCATTGGACGTGTGGAAGGGCCTTGAAGTCATGGCGTCCTGGTGGTAGTCTGCAGGGGTTTTACGCTTCTTCCACGGCGCGAAGAGGTCCAGGGGCATAGCGACCGGGATTCCAGAGGCCTATACAGGTTCGAGCTGGGAATCTGTGGCTGCAGCATCTGCAGATGGAGAAAAGGCATGTGCGGTGGGTGGACATGAGGCAACGTGAGCGTCTCCCGTGCGTCTTTGAAGATGTCCGTCCCTTTTGGGAAGGGCCGTTTCCCTCACTGAGTCAACTGTTCTCGATCCGTCTCGTTCTCTTGCCGCTGTATTGCCCTTGTCCATCTCCTGTGCGACTTCTTTGGAGACCATCTTGACTCGTCTGCGCTTCAACACTTGTTGGCATCCGTGCAATCGTCCGTTCTTAACTTCACACATTCTCGATTGACTCGATGGAGGACCCAGAGTTGGCTGCGATTCGGGCTGCACGCATGAACCAGCTGCAGCCGCAGGGCGGAGGAGGTGCTCAGGGAAGTGATGATGGTGCAAAGCAGGCAGCAGAGGAACAGATGCGGAGGGATCTACTTGCAACAATCCTGGACTCTGCTGCACGAGAACGACGTGAGTCCCGTGTATCCTGAGCACAACGCGTTCACCCAATAATCATTGCGGTGTGTAGTCGCGCGCATCGCACTTGTGAGTGCAGACAGGGCGCAACAAATTGAAGCTCTTCTCTTGCGCATGGCGCAAACGGGTCAACTGCGGGGGCGCGTTTCGGAGGACCAGTTGATCGACTTGCTCGACCAGGTACGTCTGTCCGTACAGCATTCGTAGCCTCAGGCCACCGACTGTTTGTCTTAGATTGACGGGGCGCAATCAAAGTCTGCCCCCAAGAAGGGCGCGATCATCGTACGTTCTAATACCATTTCCCCTTTGAACACCCAACTTACCCGATGGTATAGTTCCAACATCGAAAGGGAGGGTTTGATGACGACGACGATTTCTAACTCATCGATGAGCGCTATTGTATCCCTATTCATACCGTCCTCCTTGCTATGTGTCGCTTACCTTCAACATTTGCATGTCGTTATAGTTGTTCCTGAATCCGATAATTCCTGCGCCTCTTGCCTGATAACAGCGGACCTCGTCCGTACCTTTTGTCAGGAGCTTGGTACGCCATCCACTTTGCTGACTGTGGACGTGAGCAAGCCTCGTCCTGTCCACAGTTGCTATGCTGTTGGACGTATGTGGTAAATCTCCAGCACCAGGTAGCTAGGGAGGTTAAGGCGGCATGAGATTGTGGGTTATATCAAAGATATCGCGAGATGCGTTCCTGCTGGAGCTCTTGTATCAGCTACAGATGCCTACATATCAATCGCAACACTATTTGCAACCATTCTTTCACTGTGCATCTATGATAATCGAGCTGATAAGTGAGTTGCAAGAACCCTTACACAAGGCTAATACTAGTCCGTTTGCTATTACGGGCGCCTATCGTCGGGTATTTGGTCGTGTTGTTTGTGGACCAAAGGAAAACTCGGCAACGTCCTCTCGTCGCGTCTACCTCTTGCTTTCCAGCCCTTCCAGCCTTCTCTACTTCCATCCACATCATCGACGCCTTCGACGTCCCTCAGCGTACTTGCCAAATGGCCACTCGAATCCACACCAACTCGCCCTTGCCTGCGCCGGCCATGCACGCCACACATGCACTCCCACAGTCCAAGTCCCATGTCCTCGCGGGTGTGCAAGACGCATACTGGAGTGACGACGAGGCAGTATGTTTGTGCTGAGAATAGCATCGCTGGATAGCGACTGATGTGGCCACTCGTCAATAGGAAGACGCAGAATGCCCTCTCTGTCTGGAGGAGATGGACATTTCGGATCTGAATTTCAAGCCATGTCCCTGCGGCTACCAGGTGCGTTTTCCCTCTCACCCATGCTATGCGAGTTGCTCATGCTCAGTGCTGTACCAGGTTTGCCAGTTCTGCTGGCACCACATTAAAGAGAACCTGAACAGTCGCTGCCCTGCTTGCCGGAGGGAGTACACTGATGAGGCCGTACAGTTCAAGCCAATCAACCCTGAAGAGTGCGTAATACATTCTTCGAGTCTGTCGCCTTCGTCTTCTGTGTCAATGCTGCATGTCCAAGCACCGCCCATGACAAACGTCGGCGTATCGCTCAACCCATGCACGTCCGCTCTCGATCGGCAGTCAATTTGGGCGGCCACTCCAACGAGGCCGTTACTAGTATCTATTCTACGCGCGATGTATCTGCATCCCAGCCGTCCCGTACTGCAGCTTAACGAATTCCCTGAGGTCACTCTCAAACACCCAATTAGGGCGTCTGTCTTTGCTTCGTCTTGGTACTAGAGACTGGCTATATGCTCACAAAAGACGAGGCGGTGCTTGCGCGGCCTCAGGTCTACTTCTTGCCTGATGCTTTGGAGCATGTGGCTCTTAGCTGTCATACGTTTCGCCGTGCTGCAACAGTTCATCAGCTCTGAATCGTTACTGACCTCATTCTTGGGCTTAGTCACAAGCGCTTGACGCAACAGAAGAAACAGCGAGAGCGTGAACGCAAGGAGCTGGACGCCTTGGGACGCCGTCAGCTCGCCAACGTCCGTGTGGTGCAACGCAATGTGGTTTATGTGGTTGGGCTGGGACCCAGATTCGCGAAAGAGGAGGTATGGCTGTCACCGTATGTGCGATGGCAGATCGGACTAACAGGCGAGCAGCTCATACCCACACTCCGTTCAAACGAGTACTTCGGACAGTATGGGAAGATTTCGAAGATTGTGATCACCAAACGCACACCGCCTGGAGGACGCGCGCCTGTTGTGGGACTGTACATCACATACCACCGTCGAGAGGATGCAGCTCGCGCCATAGCAGCGGTGGACGGTGCGCCTTCTCCTGGAGGTGGTGGGGAGATCATGAGGGCCAGCTATGGGACGACCAAGTATTGTATGGCGTTCCTCCGAGGTGTCACTTGCACGGACCACAGCTGCATGAACCTACACGAGTGGGGGGATGAGAAAGACTGCTTCACGAAGGAGGACCTCACTACCTTGTGCGTAGCTCTCTTTGAGCTTTGCTCTGACTCGGCTAACACCCATCAGAAAACATACTATGAAGGACACTGAGACTCGTCGTACGACGACCATCAAGAAAGGTGACGAGGCGGAAGGTAGTCATATATTGTATGCGCGTCACTCTACACACTCACAATCGTCTCCAGGTCTGCCCCGAGCGGCTTCATGGGCCAATAAGAGCACTCTGGCAAGCACTGCGCTTTACAACAACACCAACTCTGTCAATCAAAGCACCCGGCAAGCACGACGTGCAGGGACGACAGCTCGGCCGCAGCGATCTGGATCGACCACCACTCCTGTCATATCTGCTCTTGCCGATATTCGCAAGAAGAGTGCTGCCAAGACCTCTGCAGCATCGTCCTCACGCCCTTCGACTCCTTCGTCATTACCAAACCGGCCCACAACACCAGCCACTGCGAAGACCACGAAAGGCAAGGAAGCGGCGCAGCCCCCTCCTCCTCCAGCACCGCGGTCACCCACGTCATCTGTTGCGGTCGAGTCTGATTCTGGCTCGGCTGTCGCAGAGGCAGTGTCACCAAAGTCCCCGCCTCCCGCTCCCAAGGAGATTCCCGTTGCCCCACCGGGTCTTCCTGCGGTCCCGCCTGGTCTTTCTCCAGTGGTCCCGCCAGGTCTCGTTGCGCCACCTGGGCTGCCTCCTCCGTCATCCCGAACTACTTCAGAAGCAGCCTCTCCACTCCTTTCCACGCCGCCCTCGCAGTCGTCATACCAGATGTCGTCTCAAGCACAAGCGCTCATGGAAGACCTGCGCGCGCGCCGCGACGCAAATACTACTACTGTGGTGCAAAGTCCGTTCCCCGACTTTGACCGAATGCTTCAGTCCTTGGGTAGCGATACGGAGTTTGGTGGCTTCAGCTTCAATTTGGATCCCAAGCTCGCGGGAGATGTGCAGGACGACGCATTCAATCTCCCCGACTTCACCGCTGACGCCAATACACCGTTCAATGGCGGCTTTTTCGACGCCTTCCCCGGCTTGCGACCGAATGGTCAAGCTGCCTCGAGTCCGCTGATGCCTCCACCGGGTATCCCGATTGGACCGCAGGGCCAGCGTGCAGGGTACGATCCACTTACTGGCAAAGGCACAGTAGAACGCCAGTCTACGGGATCAAGCTATACAGGATCCTTCAACCCTTTCGCAGGGGATGCCTCCGAAGAAGCACCGGCTCGCAAGTATTCTCCCATTGACGAGGAGCGCAAGGTCTCGAGGTTCGGTTTCGCGCGGGGTCGTCAAGGGTCGGCTTCGTCTTCCCTTCACACGTCCTCACCTCTCGTCACTGCCGAAAGTCTCTCTCAATTGCCACCGCACCATAATGTGGCCGAGTATCATGGACATGCATCTTTGCAGTGGTCATTCCCTGCGCGGCACCATGACTTCGCAACACATTACCAGAGCAACTCGGTGATGAGCTCTCCATTGGCGCAGCACATGCAAGCCGCCCAGCCCCAGTACAATCAACCGCAGATGCCGATGAACCGATTCCAACAGGCTTACGATAACGGCGTCAGTGAGCAGCAGCTTAGGGAGCTGATCATGTCGAGTCGCGAGCGAGCAAACGTGTCGAGAAATGGACCTATGGGTAGGGCTCCTCCGGTCGTATATGTGTAATATGTTGTTGACTAGCTCATTTTCCCTTTCTTCGTCCTATGACATGTCCTTGTATGCTGCAGATCAATCACCATACAGCTCAGGACAACCATTCAATGACCCAGCTATCATGTCCGCGAGACTGGCTTCTCCTAGCTTAGCTCAGGCCATGCCGAATGGTCGCATTCCACCGCCTGGCATAGATCCCTATGCAGGTCACCCCATGGTATTTGGTCCGCCGCCTGGGTTAGCGTTTCCGGAGGAAGCTGTAGCAAGTCCAGGTTTGCCTCACCAGCATGCCTATGGAGGGAGCGGACCATCCACCAACGTGGAGGTGTCGCAAAGCGGTTCCGCACATGGTGAGTCCCCTTTCCTACGCTTCGCGGGGTGGGCGTCCCAGGTCAGTGTACCGAGCTGCCGTGCTTTCAGTGCGGAAACTATATCATCGGCCTTGATCTAAACACTCTCAACGGCCCGGTCTCCTGTCTTCCTCTCAGTGTATCCCCCGCGCTGCTCGCTGTATCTGTTCCTCCTGGTAGGGTGTCCCACGAAAGTACGTTGACGCTGACCATACGCTTGTTCTTGTTGGGTCTCCTCTTCGTCCGGGTCGTGTTCGTTTATCATATTGGTCCTCGTTCATTTGTCCTTCTCTTGCTCTCCTGTCTCACAGTATCGACCGTTCCCTCTCCCTCGCCCGCCCCCGAGTCCCCTGCACTGTCCTCTTCAGACTTCCCTGCGCTGTCCGCGGCTGCTGAGCCATCTGCCCCTTCCGATGCACCACAGGCCGATGATGTCGCTTCGACCGACGCGGCGGCACTCGACAACGCCGCCCAAGAGAAAGCCGCGCGTAAGGCGGCGAAGAAGGCTGCTGCTGCGGAGCGCGCTGCAGAGCGGACGCGTATTGCTGCTGAGAAGGCTGCTGTTCGTGCTGCTGAGAAGGAGCGTCTTGCGAAGGAGAAAGCAGCCGAAAAGGAGCGTCAGGCAGTGCTGAAGGCCGAGAAGGAGAGGGTGGCGAAGGAGAAAGCGGATAAGGAGAAGGCTGAGAAGGAGAAGGCGGCGAGAGAGCGCGCTGAGCGGGAGCAAGCGGCGAAGGAGCGTGCGGCGAAGGAGGCTGCGGAGAAAGCTGAGCGGGAACGTGTCGAGGCGGAGAAGGCTGCTGCAGCAAAGGCAAGCAGGCAGGTTGCCTCCGCTAAGGCTGGCAAGGGGCCTTCACCGTCTGTAACAGGTACAGCTGCTAGCCAACCTGACAAGAACGGGCGCAAGGTCCAGGCACAGAAGCAGACCATCGCCCCTCTGTCCCAGGCCGACGCTGTTGTACAGGCTCCTATCCTAGCGAAAATGCCCAAGAAGAACAAGCCTGTCACGAAGCCCATCAGGATCCCGAAGGAGGACCACCTGCAGGATACAGCGTCGACTATCCCCTCTGCCGCAACCTCGGACGCGCCTCAGTTGCCGGATGGACGCGACAGCAGCTCGAACAACTCGCGTGCGCACTCCGTCGACAGAATGCCTCCCGTGCAGCCCATGTCCATCAAGGACATGCTCGAGGAGCTCCATGCGCAATTCCCTTGGCTTAACCTATCAAAGCATCCGTTCTTTGACACGTCGAAGATCAACCCAGCTTCGAAGGTGCCTCTAGAGTACGGACCGCTCGTGCATGCTCTCTCAGCCTTGTCCGTCGGGGGAGGCTCGTTCGCGAACAACGTGCCGTCAGGCTCGATCGACAACGCCGTCTCTTCCTTCCAGCAGCTGCTCGAGACCCTGACCCAGACGATATCCGACCTTCTGAGGCTCCTTCCTCGCACGACCTGGGACGACAGCTCGTCGTTCGACGGCGTGCTCCGTGACATGTTGAAGGGCGATGACTTCCTCGAGGACAGCGGAGAGGATCAGAACGGGCAGGCGAAGGAAGACGAAGTCGCGGCGCTCACGCTTGCGCTGGAACGCCGGGCGCGCTGGATGGAGGTGCAGCTGTCGAAGCTGGAGGAGCTCCACCGGGACATCAACACCGCGGCCGTGCGCGCTGTCCTGTCCTTCAACGACAACGGCTGGGATCCGCACGGGTCTCTCCCGCGCCTGGGCAACACGCTGAACCGATTCGATCAGATCGGGTTCGTCAGCGAGGGCCCGGAAATGCGTCCAATGACGGCGGACGAGCTGGAGAAGAAACTGGTGGTGGCGAAGGAGGCTGCGCAGTTTGTCGAGGCTGAGCTGAGGGAGGTGATGCAGAGTCTGCAGGTGCTGAGGCCGACGGACGAACCGGAAGAAGAGTGAGGGTCATGTGAGTGACTCGCGATCTGAATAATCATCAGAAGTGCAAGTACGTGGTGTATGAACGTATAGATTCCAGTCTACCCCGCGCAAAATAATACGCATACGCTGTGTTTTCCTCATCCGGTTGAGGCTTCAGGATATTGTGTTGTTCGTGAATTAGGGTCAATCTCATGTTAGCTTTTCCGGAGATGACAGATTAACCTCACGTTGGCTTCTGGATGCTATAACAATCACAGGAGTTCAGTACGATGCTGGCCAAATCGAGCATGAGCAGTCATCGGTCGCCAGCCGAGCAGGCTGTCCCGCACTCAACTCATACTCGGCCATCTGGAGCTCTGACCTCGAATGTTACACGCCGCTCACTCAAAGTCTAGACCACCACGCTCCGATCATCTCATACAGCCTCAGACCGCCATAGAAATTTTGGTAAGGATTGGGATGCAAGCGACGAGGCGGTCTCACCTCAGGCTCTGCTCTGGGCTCGCATCGTACCGATTGACGAACGAAAAAAGAGTGGTGCTATCAATGGTGTCTGCGGGGGAGACATTCGTTATCATGCCACAGTCCTATTTCTGGGGTTGTCATCCTGAGTTCGTTCAAGTTCCCCCGTGTATATGTAATCTGCGCATGCCGGACAGCGTACCGTGAGCTTTGCGTGCCCAGCAGGTTGACCTTTCGGATGTGTTATTGGCTATACGCACAGAGCTGACCATAGTAATATACTCTTCGCATGATCTCAGAAGGAAGTATCCGGCGCAAGATGGCCCTCGTGAATCATCTCATAGATTGAGCGCAGAGGCCCATTTATCGAACCTAGGCGTGCCGAATCCAGTGACCTATACATGCCCTCGGTCAGCAATGCATGAAATGATCAAACCACAACCCAAGGACGTACCGGATCCCACCCCTCGACAGCGTCGAACCCACGGTCAGCAAGGTTCTGACAAGCCACGGCGCTCTTCCCATCCACAATGTCCGTAAAGGCCTGCGACCCGTTCGCGTACAGCCAGGGATTCAAGAAGCCCAACTGCGGACGCCCTTGCGCGAGCAAACGGTCGTTGAGGAGCGCTACCACGCTGGCCACCGTCGGCGTTGACGCGCTCGTGCCGTTGATCGCACTGATCCCGTCGGCCCAGATGAGGAAGTTGTCCGCCTTGGCGGCGATGTCGGGGTACGCGCGGCTGGTTGCGTTGAACCGCCCCGCGTTCGTGCTTCCGAGCTCAGTAAGAAAGGTGCTGATGATGGTGTCCTGGTACGCGGGGCGCACAAAATAGTTTGAAAACCCGCCGCCAGAGCTCGGCCATGCCTGCTCGGGGGAGGAAAGGGCTGTGCCGCCGATCACAGTCACGCTAGAGACAAGCGAGAGTGAGCATCTGATGTCTGCGCAAACCGGGCCTGGGCTGAAGCTGGACGCACTATGGACAGCTGGCCGGGAAGATGGGATTGAAGAGGGTGTGGTTAGTTGAGTCACATCCCACACCACTGTCTCCGGAGGCGACCAAAACTGTGGTCCCTCGCACGCCGAGTTGGGCATAAGCCTGGCACACCTTCCTAGTTCGAGAACGTCAATATCATATGGCTGCCGATTCTTTTGTGGATGGAACATACTGTGCGACAGCCTGAGAGAACCTGCTCTCCGAATACCCGTAACTGGTGGAGAGAACCAAAGGCGGGCTGTCTAAAGCTAGCAACGCGGTTGCTTCGTCCAAGAAACCTTGCGCGTCGTCCCCCGGGAATGGACCGACGCCGTAGATGGTGGTATTGAGGTCAGCCGCCAGACCGAGAATATACTCCACATCCAAGATCTTGAGGGGAGATGAGCTTCGGCAAAGACTGCGCAAACCATCATCACGTACAGTTTCCGGTGCCGAAGGCCAGTCTTGAGGATTAGTGCCGTTATCAATACCGACGAAGCTGAAATTCCCATGCGAGTCGGGCCGATAGATCTCCAGGAACCCCTCTAGCCAGCTGTAGCGCATATAGTTACCGTACAGCGCCGTGACCCCAATGGTGTTATCATTCTGTGTAATTGGCGTCGTTGGTAACTGGTAGAGCTCCTGCAGACAGGCAACGGTTGTCTCGTTGGTGCGGCAAGATGACGCCACAGCAACTTCACGTTGTACAATCTCATGCACCGCACGTTTCTGTTGTGTTGCAGGACTCTCTAGGGGAATAGGGAACCTAGTTACTTCCATCAGGAGATAGAGCTACATTCGTGGGAATAAGACATACTGAGTGGTCGGGTGGACAAGGTCGACGTGGCCCTGAAGGACATCCGGAAGGGAGTAAGACATAGCACGAATCACCTCTTGACCAGTCGCTCGATGAACAAAGGTGCCGAACTCAGTATTGAACAGGATGTTCGCCTTGCCGACAGGGACGTCAACCTTGATCCAATCGCCTGCCGGAGAGAGCGGAGTGGCTGTAAGGTCGTTCGCTTGCAGCCAGGAGTCCACGGCTTCCTTGGTCGCATCCTTCGGTGCGACAAGCTTCGAAACCTAGGCACATATGCAAGTATGAGGCATGAGACAGAATCAGGAAGTGATTGTTGAGAATAGCTTACCTCGTCCTGTGACAAGTATTGCCCATACTTCGCGGACGAGGGGTCGCTCACGCTGTATAGCGTGTCTATAAGATCAGCTTCGTCACCCTGGGCGAGCGCGAGGCGCAGACTGATTGTAGCTCCCGGCGGAGCAGGCCCAACACTGATGAATCCTTGAGGGACCGCATCCCTTTTCTCGTGCACACGGAAATTCCCCATGGACGTAGCGCAAACAAGCCCCAAGTAGACGAAAGCGACCAGCGTGTTCTTGGGCGACATCGTGCGACGCGTCAGCTAGTGTCCGAGAAGGAGGAATTAGGAGATGATGGAAATGCGATGACTGCAGCCCCTCTTTATTCTTGTATCCCGAGTGGAGCGTCAAGATCGGATACTATGTATTGCCCGGGACACCCCTCCGCGTCGCTACTTGCGCGTTCTGTTCGAGTATCCAATTCGAGCGTTAGTCAATTAACCACGGTCGGACTGATGCCCGTTGGTTCTCCCGCTTACGAACGGGTTGAGTAGCTTGCTCAAAGGATCCGGATCCGGCGGACCAGGTCGAACGCGCCATGTTTTCGTCATACGCAAGCGTCGGAATCGCGGCGTCCGGATCACAGCCAATCCCAACGGTTTCACTGGGCTTCGCATGAATTCTCGTCAGATAGATGGCAAACAAAGGCTATTTTTGCTGCCAACCATTCAGTGTGCACAGTACTCCGCTGAAGCGCGACGGTCACATACTCGAATCGTTTCACGCCGCGGCGGAGTGACCCCGAAGAAGCACTCTTCCCAATTCCTTTGCTTCATCGAGAACTTTGCATAGATTCCGACCAAGGTTCCATAAGTGACAATGCGGACCAAAGCTACTGGTGAGAAATGGCTAGAGGTCGTGGTTGACGGGAAACTGGGATGATGGTTCTATGTGATCTTCAAGACAAGAGTCATGACCAAAATCGCGTGACATCACCAGCGCCTATGATCCGCAAGTGCAGGTTTAGAAGTTTCGAAATTATGGAGAGCGTAGGCAGTACGTACGGTATGTTAGGTGTTGCTTACACAATGTCACAAAGTCAGACCGTCGCGAATGATACTACTAGCGTATGCTATGAGAAGAGTGTCGCGTTCAACATCCTTGGATAATAGTGCGCCATCTGTCGGTGTCGGACGCCGCTCCCTCCAGTTCGTCATCTCCGTCGACTACAGTAGTGAGTCCTTGAAGGCGCTCCTTCATCAACTTGACAAATCGATGTCCTCTGGAGCACCCGCCGACGTTGATGAGGTCCACCTCTTCAAGTACGCCTACCGACAGACGATCGCTGGCCATATGGAAGAGACTCCCGCCCAGGTCGTCGGATGGATGATATGGCACATCGACCAGCTCCAACGAGCGCATTTTCGGGCACAGTTCGAACAACCCTTCGCCCGATCGAGATCCGTCGCTTCCATCGATTTCCTGCGTCCTGATCGACAGGAGGTCCAGAAGTTTGGCGACCACAGCGCTAGCAGCGTGTACGAACCGGAGGACTTGAAGCGCAGCGAGGCCATGCAGCATGCCCCTCAAGAACTCGACGTGGTTAGATTGGGTCAAGCCGATTGCGACAAACGTGTGCACCTGCGAGACGTCGAAGGGCCATGCGTGCATGAACGTCCACGAGAAGTCCGTGCTCATCAAGGCTCTGATCTCGAATGCCGGCTTGAGGAAAACGTCAGGATCGTGATATGCGCGAAGTGTGAACGAATAGCTGGGTAGGTCTTGGACGGAGACCTCGAGCCGCTTGATCCCGTTCAAGCACTGGAGGTGAGTGGCGGGCGTAATGGGGAGCATGGAGTAGCCGTCGATGCCGCCCGGAACGAGGTGGTGGTGCGAGGTTTCAATGCATACACGGGCCGCCTTGGGGATCGTGAGATGGGATACGAGCGCCGCCACCCGGGATGCAGTACCTGAAGAGACGTGCATATACTCGAGCTTGGGCAGAGATACGGCCCTTACGGGGGGTGCATTGTCAGCTACAATGCCCGAAATCCCGCAGTACCTGAACGTTTCGAGGAGGGGACAACGATTGAGGAGGACGAGCAGGTCTTGGATCTCGAGCTTGCGGTTGTGTCCAATGTACAGGTGAAGCAGCGGAATGGGCGATGGTGAAGACAGGGTGATAGGAACGTCGACGTTGACGGTGGTGAGTACTCTCAGGCGGCGGAAATCACCGCTGAATAAAAGTCTGTCGACTAGAAATGGGCGTGCCACGGTATGATCTGCCACGGTCCTCTTGATCACAAGCTCTTCCAATTTCGGCGCAGGGTCTGTCAAATTGTCCAGGAGACAGCGCAGATTGTGATGGTCTCCACGCTTGAGGTGGAGAACCTTGAGTCGGTGCACTTCAGATAGTAGGAGATCGGTTACAACTCGTGGATTTTGCTCGCTGGTCTTGTGACAGAGTGAGAGGGTATAATGCTTCGAACGACGCATGAAGACAGTCGCTGCGATGGGGTCGTCCAGGGAAAAGCAAGTCCACAACCTTGCAGCGTCGAGTGCAATCGTGCGCCAGTGAAAACAAACATGGGTGGCGCGAATGAGGGCAGCAAAGTCCTCCGCTGATTGGACGAGGTGAGAGCAGATCTCGATGAAGAGCTCGGCGGGTAGAACATTGATTGGCACGACAGAGTTGCGGAGACGCATGAGCTGAACTATTTCCTCCTGGAGTTTGCTGATGCTATCAAGACGTCGCGAGTGTTCCTCTTCGAAATATTTCAGTACATCCTCACGTGTGGGCGCGCCTGTGACGATCCTGCAGAAGGAAACGATAGCTCAGTAGAGGCATCTCTAGTTGGACGAACTGACAAGGACTTACACCCCTGAAGCGGGAAACATAGCCATATGCAAAGCACCACAGGAGGCGTTCAACGTCTTGAGTGAAGGAGATGTATAGCTTGGTCGTGGTCAAGGAGAACTTGCGACGTTCAATTGCAAGGTGGCCGTCGAGGTTGAGAGGCGCCTTCCGGTTCCGAACAAAGGAGCCAACGTATCTCGATCCCGGCGAATGCCGTACATCTTACATATCTAAATCTTGCCGCCAGATCATGTCGTATCCCTATGCTCGTACAGGCACATCCGAGGGACTGAAGGCAGCAGCTGAGTAGCTGAAAAACAGTGGAACTTTGGGTTGAACTTGGACAAGAAGTGCATCAAGTCCTCGGACAGTCGGCGATTGACCACGGCATGGCTCGGGACGACGGCGTGTCCGGACCGGGATGTCCACTCAGGCTCTTGGATCCTGCACCCTGGAGCCCTTCAAGCTTCCTCTTTACAGTCACTCACAGGCTACAGCCAAAGTTTACACCAAGACATGGCCGCAAATGTGCAGGACGCAATCATGCTCCTCGGGGACTCCCTCACGCAAGGTGGATACGAGTTCAATGGGTTCGCTGCAAAGCTAGCGCGTACGTCCAACTTGTAGTCCGTGCTGCCATCTCGTGAATATCTTGGCACATCCAGGCTAACGAAGCTATGAATCTCGGGGCGCTGCGCCCGCTACTGACATGTAGATGTCTATAATCGCAAGATGGACGTGCTGAACCGAGGCTACAGCGGCTACAACACCGACTGGATCCTCCCTGTCTTCGAGCAGGTTCGTAGCCCCCCGTCTGAACAGGAATGCGCGTCCAGGTCGTACATGGCTGACGGGAGACGTTGTAGTTATTCGCGACCCAGCACGAGCAGCAACACGTTCAGAAAGTGCGCCTGCTCGTGATATGGTTCGGCGCCAACGACGCCGCGCTGCCCCTCCGGGACCAGCACGTCCCGCTCGACCGCTTCAAGGCGAACCTCTCCAAGCTCATCTGGATGGTGTCCTCGCCCGAGTCTCCCCGCTACTCGCCCGACACGAAGATCGTGCTGATGACACCGCCGCCGGTCAACGCGGACCAGTGGGCGGCGAGGCAGGCCGCGAAGGACCCGCCTGGGCCGCGGGACAGGGAGTTTGCGGTGACGAGGACGTATGCGGAGGCGGTGATCGAGGTCGCGGGGAAGGAGGGAGTGGCGAATGTTGATTTGTTCGGCAAGATCTTTGATGCCGCTGGGAAGGAAGAGAAGGCGTTGAGTCGGTTCTTGACCGATGGGCTGCATCTCAACGAAGAAGGATATGCGGTAGGTGCTCAGCCCACGCGGAGCTCATGTGAAAGGAAGTTTGTTAACCTACCCATCGCAGATCGTTTTCGACGAGCTTACCAAGACAATCAAGGAGAATTATCCTATACTGTACCACGAGAATCTGCAGTTCGTGTTCGTTCCGTGAGTATGCGCCCTCTTGATGCCCGCCTTGTATTCTGATCGTCCTCTAGATTCAACGAGATTTGCGAGGACCTGCCGAACTACAAGAAGATCACCCAGAAGCGAAGCGCCTTCCCGAGTGCATGAGGGAGAGGCGATTCCGGTGGTGCTGACCGCACAGCCTTGCTCGGGATTGACACAAGGTGCAATATACGGAGGTCTAGAAGTGAAGAATACTCATACAACATGTACTATCGATACAGTGGTGATGGCATCATTCGGGGGAAGATTCAGTGCGTTTGTAGCATTTCCACGAACTTCGTTCCCAGCGCGTTTGCAGCCATAGGGTTCGCGCCGGAGACAACCTCGCGATCAACGGTGATGTCACCCAGTTTCTTGCCCGTTCCGGTGAGCATATCAGCACCCTCGTCCTTAAGAGCGGATTCGACTTTATTCGGGACCGCGCCGCCCTTCATTGTCTCCACCAGCTTCTCCTCGGCATCGGACCAGGAGGTCAACTTGTATCCCTTGTATGCAAAGCCGGAAGAGTTGGGCGCGTACTTGGTCGAGAGGAGCGCGTACGGGCCATGGCAGATGACAGCTGCGGAGATGAAATGATGAGAACGAGACGACGGGCGTGAGTTCTATGTGTCAAAGTCTGGAGACAAAAGGACTCATGAACGGTCGGAATGGAGACGTACCGGTAGGCTTCTGTTGGTTATGGAAGTGGTAAAGAATCCGGCCGAGCTCGGGATTGTCGCCAAGGTCAGAGATGGGGGCGTGTCCACCTGGAATGAAGACCCCAGAGAACGACTGGAGCTCCTCATCGGTGATGGTGCTGAACGGCCGGGGCGACCGAACACCCTTTTCGAGTTCCATGCGGCGAAGGAGCTCCTGATCTTTGCGCTTCTCCCACCACTGACCGAAGTAGACGAGGAGTGACTCGGACAAGGGATCGACGCTAGGAGCCTTCCCTGTGGGCGATGCGAACTGGGAGTAATTACGTCGGTGAGACAAAGGGAGACGGAGAATTGCGTGAGAATACGTACGACGACTTCGTAGCCGGCATCGAGAATCTGGCCGAGAGGTTTTGCGAGCTCGGTGAGGAAGACGCCAGTATCCTCATGAGATACGGAGCCATCTGACTTCTCGATCGCGAACGCGCTGGCGTCGGAGAGGATGATGAGTACTTTGCCTGCGGACATGGTGATAGTTTAGTGAACGAACGCTGCCCCCGTCGTCACACTTATAGGGCAGGGCTGGAGGAGTGGGGCAGAACACCGACGAGAACATGACGCGCAGATGTCTTCATGTCTGCCAACTTGGCTTCGGTCGTCGGCGTGGCTCATGCTGGTACCTGGAGAGCGATGGAGCTCGGCGCCACTGGGAGGACGCGAAAAGGCCTGCCCTAAGTCGAACGCGGTCACGCACGCTGGAGCGTACGCCGCTTACGTCAGGAAATGAACATGAGCCAAACAACGCGCAAACAAAGGCGGGGCGGTCTAAGGCGGCGGTCGCCCGACTTGTTCTCTCCAGGTCTCCTCCCGCTGCGACATATCTCCCCGCCGACTCCTCGCGACGCCTTTCTCCAGCCTCACCCCGCCGACCTCGCCCCCCAAGATACCCGGATAACCGCCTTCCGGACGCCAGGACCGCGCGCACGACGCCCAGCGTCTGCACCCACAAACGACTACAACAGTGTTTGGCCCGACCCTGTCAGTTCACTTCTCGTGAGAACCCCGCTCGCTTCATGCCATGCGGCTTTGTTGTCTGAAACCCTTTGCTGACCTCCTGCCTACCCCCGAAGGCGCGGCCTCCTCCGTCTCACACTCCTTCCACCCAAGGTCTGTTTCGGTTTCTCCAGTAGTCCACCTACATCGTCTTTCTTGCGCATACATCACCCTCGGCGGGCATCTTTGTCGACAGCCGGACAGCACATCGGTGCCTGCGGGGTGTAAGGATTAGGCGGTCGTTCCCCGGACCCCAGCTTTGCGTCGTCATTAGCGGAGAGAACAGGCATTCACCGTGCGTACTCCTACGAGACCACCTCTTGCGTCAGTGCTGCGTCCGAGGCATGTCACGTACCTCATTCTTGCGCCGTTCAACCTTAACTGTCCGCCACTCGTTGCGAAGGAGACGAAACGCAGTCATGTCAGTCCGGGTCTGTGTCAAGTATTAAGAGGAAGCGAGGGGGGCAAGTCAAAGGAAAGCCCAGCTTTGCCTTGCTTTGTAGCCTCGCGTTCCAGCCGCTCGCGCTCGCATGCACCTACCATTTTGGGCGGACAATCCCCTGCGTTTCTTCCGCGGAGCCCCTCAGGCCCAGTGTCCGCCTTTTGGAGCGGACAATAGCAGTGATCGAGATATCCCTTTCCGGCTTATCCATCAATCCTTCCACGCCGATACTCATCATACGCTCACAGTTGCCGAGGTCCGTTCGCAAAGCCGCTCCGAACTACGATCTGAGTCTTTGCCCCGATTTGTCCTTGGTTCGTTTTCCATACCTATAAACACTTTGCTTTCTTTCGCTCATCCACCTCTCCTTCACCTCGCATCTTCCGCAACGTCCTCTGGTCGGGCCACTGTCGCGCTTGCCTCCCCCCCTCCCCCGGCGGACGCGGTTGAACTTGACGACCCCACTAACGAATTGCCTGCTGTTGTATCATCTCACGACCACGCCCCTCATGCAATCGAAAATCCGGCGACGGCTCTTCGCAGACGACGCGCAAGAAACACCGCAACGACCAAGCAAGAAGCAGAAGAGAAACCCGCCCACACTCAAGACACGAGTCCTCGACCGTCAATTCCGCATGTCTCTATTCAATAACTCCAAGTTCAGCTCACACCTCGCCGTCCCGGCCTTCCTAGGGGGGAAGAGCGCGAAACGCGATGCACCGGTACGCAATGAGATCAAGGGCCCCGTCCTTGACCACGATGTCGACTTGGACCTCGAACTTTCATTCGCATCGACCATGTCCCTGAACTCGCCCGCGCGGGATAACCAACCGCTCACCCCCGAAGATGAGAACCCCGACTACGTCCCAATGGACATCTCCCCATCTCCTGCATCTCATGTTTTCCAAGCACCTGCGTCGGCCTCTAACCAGAAGGCGTTTGTTGGTCGCCCGCGCTCGGCCAGCACCAGCGCAAACCGCCTTTTCGGTCGGGATATGAGTAACGGTCACGAGACTAGTTCCCTGCACTCGACGTCCAAAGCCACTGCCGGTACCAACAGCGGGAAGCGTCTCCAACGTGCAGCCCTTCCTGTTGAGTGGCTTGCATCTGAGTCCTCCCAGAATGAGAACGCGTACAGCCAGGTTTGTGAAGCGGACCTGGCCTGGTTACTTCGTGTATTTCGGCTGACATGCTATCTGTCAGCCCCTTGACATTCCCTCATCACCCTCCGACCGTATGGATGTCGACCCTGATTCTTCGTTCAATTTGGCTCCGTCATCCTCAGCGCCTGACCAAGCTCCATTGTCGGCCTCCCCCACCATCACAGCGTTCAACTTCGGTGGACCATCCTCCTTTGGGCCCTCTTCGCCCATTTCTGCTGCGCCTACGGTAACGACGTTCAAGAACTTGTTTTACGACGTTGCGGTTCCGGCCAAAGACGAGCTTGGGTTTGAGGATTCCGCTAACCTTTCTGGTCTGTCTGGACTCTCGGAGAGTCCTTGCCAGCCGTTCCCCAAGAAGCGCCGCTCTTCCTCCCCCGAACGTAGGAGTCTGAACTTACGCACAAGCCACGGCCACTTGTTCGAGGACGAAGACATTGGGTACTCTTCTTCTCCCGCCCAGCCATCCCCTTCAGCACACAAGCTTGAGCGCATGGGGAGCAACTCCTTGCTCACGAACCAGAAGAACCAGAAGAAGCCCGCTACTATCGGTTTGGGTATGCCTGGTGGTGTTGCACTCAATGCCAACAAGAAGCGTCCTCGTCGACCCGCCCTCAGTGCCATGATAGCTCCAGGTGAAGGTCCTATGTCGAGCTCTCCACAACCCCAGACGGCGTACCCCATCATGAGCAACGCGGACGATGAAGCGCCAGTGCATAGGTTGCCGCCCGTCCGTCGCGCGTTCTCAGCTATGCTCCCCCCGAACCTGCTCGTAGACCAGAGCATGTCAAGCGAGTCGAGCTTCGACCAGGACCCCGACATCAGTTCGCCTGCGCAGGCATACGCCAAGCGTCAACAGGTGAAGACCATTCGTCGTTGCGACGGCACGGACGACTTCCGTCCCTTAACAGGCGCTTCTGCGCTCATGAAGCGCGATACGGAAGTTATCTCGTCTAACCGCGGTCTGCGTCGCAGCGAAGAGAGGGAGGATAGGACGAGGACCAGTGCCCAGCGCGATACGCCTCGTAGCAAGTACTTGAACGCTGGCCCCGGCCTCGGTAGCTTTGGCGACAACGAGGCTAGCGGGAAGATTCTTCCTTGCCATCGCGTGCGCGAAGATGGGTTGATGAGGATTAACCCGAGGACGGTTCGTGTTCTGACACTGTCCTTCTGTACGTCACCAATTGCTGACGTTTGCCTATGCAGCTTAACCAGCTCTTGGACGGCGTCTATGACTCAAGCATCGAGAAGTTCCACATCATCGACTGCCGGTTCGACTACGAGTACTTTGGCGGCCACATCCCTGGCGCTATCAACATCAACACGACTGCAGGTGTCGAGGAATTCCTCCTCGGCATGTCGGCGATCAAGCCTAAGCCCTCGATCAGCGGTGATCCCAACAAGAAGACGATCCTTGTGTTCCACTGTGAGTTCAGTGTCAAGAGAGCCCCGACATTGTGAGTCCTTCGACACTTCTTACAACAGAGTTGGTGATGCTAACTCCTGACACCCATACAGCGCTAAGCATCTCCGTTCCAAGGACAGGGCCATGAACAACCACGTTTACCCTCGGGTCCACTATCCCGAGTTGTACATCCTTGAGGGTGGGTACTCTCAGTACTACCAGGAGTCCGGTCTGCGCTGCCAGCCGCCGTCCTATGTGCGCATGGACGACCCGAACTACGCCTCGTCCCGTCGCGAGGACCTCGACCAGTTCAGGAAGGGCAAGTTCGGCCGCACAAAGTCCTACGCGTATGGCGAGGGCAAGATGCTCTCGATGACTTCTGCCGTTCAGCAAGTCGTTGCATCGAAGCGCAACACGGTCCCCAGCGGTGGCCCTACCGGCCTCTTCGCCGCAGCCAATGTTGTGCGGACGAGACGGAGTGGACTGCACACCCTTCAGGAAGACGGCAGCGGTGGTCACGAGAGCGATGGCGACGACACCGACATTGGCGACAGCCCTTGCCCCCCTCCGACCAAGAATGTCGTCTTCAAGGGCAAGAAGATTGGTCGCGCTCCTCTTGTGCGTGCTGAAACCTACGGTCCGGCGCGCATGGCGATGGGTCATTAAGTGCTCTTAGCCTGTTCATTTGCATCGCGCATCCAGTATCCAGCATTCCTCACCCTCACCTACCGAGCTATTACTTGGAAGATTGACGCATCACGACCGTCGCACGCCCTGATATGTCGCAGTCACGGACCTCACCCCTTTTCGCATAACTTCATGCGAAGGACACGAATTGCTCCATGCCCTCTATGCCCTACGGAACACCTCTCGTCGTCGCTCGCTATGAACTATGCGCAAACTGTTTCGCCTCTTCTATCTCTTGGTTTTCGTCTCCTGCGTCACTCTCCTGCCAGGCTCATGCGAGATGAGCCGGTGTGAGATGACCGACGGAGGGAACGTAAACCTTGGGAAACCTCAGCAAAAACATCGTATCAACTTGCTTCACCGCCTATGTTGGTGATCTCCGCTTTGTCTCTGCCGCGCAACCTCGCACCAGGTGCTCTCCCGACAGCCCTGTCGGTTTCGACTCTTCGCTGTTCGCATTGCATGCTGTGTGTTTTGGATGTCGCCCAATTCCACATCTCGCATTCTGTCCTCACCCCATGCCCGTCCTCCATCATCTATCTCATTATCCTCTGCCACCATTCGCGTTCCCCTTGACCCTTAGTCATCTTCAATCAATATGTCAATGATATCTGTACCTCTATACGGACGGTCATCAATCGGCCAGTACCAAGATCTGTCGCTTCTAGCTCCGGTGCTTTATTCTCTTCCTTGTATCTCTCGACATTCTCCCCCCCCCCCTCCCCTTTCCCGTTTTGCCCTTTGGTTTGTGTTATACCTTGTGCCATTTGCCCTTTCGCACGCGGCTAGGGCATTTTCTTCCGGCCCAGTTGATTCTTCCGGTCTCCATCATCTCCCCCCTAATGTTTCGACGCGTGACCGCCCGTGCCTCTGATGCCTCAACCCCGTGGCAGTGGCGCGTTCCAGCTATGAGAGGCGTCGGGCGGCATCGCACTGTTATCGGACTCGCGTTGTCTCTCCTCTCTGTTCATCTCTCTCCGTCTCATTCATGGACATAGCTATTGCTGCCCCCCATTTCCCCCCATCGCCATCACTATCTCCTATCACCGTCCCCTGCCACTCCCACGTCACCCACAATTCCAGAGCCTCCAATATATCTGAATCGAATTTCGAAGAAGTCCTTTCCGTCACATACATAGCTCATACTGGCAGACTCCCATGACGTCTGATAAGTCAAAGAATTCCGCATGCATGGTAGATCTCACACATGTTCCGTCTCTCTATCTCTCCTCTCGTCCGCATATAATATTATTATTCATCCTCCACTGGCAGGCGTGACAGTCGTTGTGCTTCAAGCTTGTGCGAGGTTTTCTCAGCCTCGTGATTTTCTCGTGATGGGTCCGAAGCGAAGCGTTAGTGCAAGATCGACGTCGGCGTGTCCAGACTCCACTCGAGCTCTCTGTAGAGTGCCTTCTGGTCGTGATTCGTGATAGACGAGTTGTGGGCGTATATGTGCGTGTAGCGTAAATGCTCCAGTTTCGCGGGTAGCGTGCGCGCCCTTCGGCCGCGTCGCTCCGCTTGCCTCCCTGCGCATTCTGCTCTTCCTTAACGACTCGAAACGACTAAACAACACAGAATCGGCAGCGCGAGGATACACAATACCATAGTACATATTCAACATGGCCCCGGAGACCATAGGGGACGTCACAGAAGCGCGACGACGACACGTAGGGTGTGTGCGTGTGCTTGATACTCGATACATGACATGTACAGGAACTGACACGGACACCGTCGATAGCGCGAGATGTTGTCAGATAGACACAAGGGATGCCAACGTGAGTGTGAAAACCAATGGGAGCAAGAGGTGACGGCGGGCTGCAGAGCGCGGGGCCGACTTGGGCATTAGGATTAGAATAATACGAAATGTGAGCACGAGCACGAGCACGGACGCGAGCGGCGAAAGAAGAGAGAAAGCGTTGGAGACTCGAGAGGCGGGTGGGGGGTATGCGTCTGTCTGTAGAAGGGCATGCATGGGAAGGGCGTTTGCAGCACGTCACCGCTTTTCGAAAGCGAACCCGATGTACACGTCTAGAGATTAGAGATGAACGAGATGGATGGTCAACGCTTTGGAGCCAGGGTCAAGTAGAGAGAGCAAGTGACGCACTGGCTGCCTCCCACTGGTCCTCGTCCATCTGGCTCTCGCCGTTGGCGTCCACGACGCGCATGCGCTGGAGGAGGGGCGCGAACTCGGGGTGCTCGTGGTGCTCCTCGAAGATCTCGTGGAACTCCTTCTTGTAGATCACATGCAAGCCGTACTCCGACGCCAGTCTATACAAGGAACACACCGTTAGTGGATCCGAACCATACGGGTCCGAGAAAGAGAGGCGCACTGTACGAAGTTGTCCCAATGGACGACATACTCGGGCACGTCGTCCACGGCATCCTTCAGGTAGAACCAATAGCGGTGGCCGAAGATCGGGCGATTGTGTCGATCCTCGAAGCGGATCTTGTACACGCTATTGCCCCACGAGAGCTCTTGAGTGTTCGGCGGGAGCGCGTCCAGCTGGTCCCTAGAAGCATGCCATCAATACCACATCTACACTGGCTGCATCGCACGCTGACGCAACACATATACGTACATCAGCTGCTTCGCATCCGGGATCGTGCCAATGAACACGCCGCCCGGCCGCAGCCAGGTCGAGACGTTGTGCAGCATCATGCGCGCCTTGCGCTCGCTCTCGAACGCGTAGTGCATGCAGAACTGCAGGGACACGACGTCGAACGGCGTCGCGAGCAAGTCAGGCCGGAGCTCGTCGGCGAGGTTGTGCGAATAGCAGTCGAGGGGGAAGAACTCGGCCGTGAACCGCGCGCCCCGCGACGTGCCGTGGCGCCCCCGCGCCTGCTCGATGGAGACGGCGGCGATGTCTGTCAGAATCCGGTAGTAACTGATGAGCGTGGGATGGCATACAAAGGATCGGCGGAAAACCGTGGAGAGATAGACGTACCGAGGCCGAGATACTCGGCCACATTGGCCTTGGCCCATTTAGTGAGGTCACCACCCTTCCCACATCCCATGTCAAGCACCCGGCCACGCATCCGCGTGCCCCTTCGCTGGGCACCGGGGGAGGCGGCGAGCACGGGGTGGGCGAAGCGGGTGATGAGCACACTCTTGACCCAATTGTTGAAGCTCTTCAGGCCAATGATCGGCGACTCTTGTCTCTGCGCGACGCCAACGTCCGGGCGCGCGTTGTCTATAAATACCGCCGGAACGGAAAACAAAAGCCAACCAAAAGTGAGTGACATATGAGCCATGACGTCAAGGACGGAAAAAGGGACGAGGAACAGAGCGAGAGACGTACAGTGCTCGACGACGACGGCGACGTCCCCCGACCGCCGCTTCTTCCGCGGGTTCTCCTCGGATTCTGGCTCCTCGCGCTCGCGCTTGACCGCGCCGTCCCCGAGGAGGTTCTCGACGCGCTTCTGCTTGCGGAGGATCATCGTGCCCACGCCACCCGAGTAGTTCCTGTACCGCTCCATCTCGGCGGGCGAGAGCGGGATGCGGACAGACCCTGCGGGGGTAATCCGTCGGGGCGCATACGGCACCGCGCTTCGTTTCATCTGCGTAGGTGGCGGTGAGGGTGGGGGCATCGGCTTTGGCGGGAGACTCGACGACGGTGGGGGGAGAGAAGACGTGGGTGGTGGTTTTGGAACAGTACCGTTTCCCGAGCTTGTTCTTGGTCGTGGGGCCGGTGGCCGTTGTGTGGCTGACGGAGCCGTCGAAGCGACTGACGTTGGTGCGGCGGTGGGAGGTCCGGGGGTGGATGCGATTGCGATCGCTGCTGCTGTCACGGGCGGAGGCGTGGGCAAAGGGACGACTGCAGCTGACGAAACAGGTTTGCTCGGAGACGCCGGACGAGCAGCAGCGCGTTGGGGTAGTGGAGGCGGCATGGAAGAAGAAGTGGATGTTGAAGGGAGGGAAGAAGTAGAGACGAGGGGAGACCGCTGTGGCGCCTGTGGTGGAGGAGGCATGGATGTGGACGCGGGACTTGTGCTCGAACTCGAGGCGGGCGGCTGGCCTGCCGTGGACGGCCTTGAGGCGGAGGCTCCTGAGGCGATCGACACTGCTGTTGAAGGTCGGGACCCTGAGCTTGATGGAAACGCGAGCGAGATGCCCGCCATGGTGGGCGCTGGGACTGCTGCAGCACCGGGCAAAGCGAGCCCAAACGGCTCTCGGTGGAACTGCTGCCTGTCCACATTCATCGGTTCTGGCGGTCCGCCGGGTCCAGACGACGACGCCGGGCGTGGTCGGGCGTTTATGCTTCCAGGATGGGTGAAGTACGAGGTCTCACGCGTCTCCCGCCCGGACGAGTCAGACATCGTGGCGGACGACCGTCTTCGCATCGGCGTGAACTGGGACAGCTGCTCGACCTCGGGGTCGTCGGAGCTGGGCAGGAGGAGGTGGGAAAGCGAGCCGTGCGCGCGGGGTGTTGTAGGGGTGAACAACGGCGTGTCCATGGCAGGAGGGTCAGAGTTGAGGAGCATCGCCAGGTCCGTCGCCCGGCGGGTGGTGATAGGACTGACGAGGGGTGCTCCTGGACTCGAGTCGGACGGAGAGATGGCGGTGGATTTGGGAGTAGGAGAGGTGACGATGGACATACCGTGACCTGGTGCGGATGTATGCGCGTAATGTGGGCGAGCGGGCTGGCCAGAGGGAGATGTGCGTGCAGAGGCGGCGTCGGCATGCATTCGCGCGGAGGCAGGGAGGGCAAGAGAGGAAGTTATGGGAGAGTTGAGGACGGCATCGCGGACAGGGTCGAAGGCCGGCATGGCATTCCAGCAGACGACGCTCGGTACTTAAACACTTTCTCGTTTTCTGGCCGCTCCTCGGCTCGCTCTCTGCGCCCGGAAGGTACGACTGCTTGCGGACGGGGTCTCGTGTGAGGACGTCGTGCACCGTTCCTCGCTCCTCGCCCGCGCGGGGATTGACAGCACGGTCGTTTTAGTCGTCGGTAGTGCGCACCCAAACACAGATATGGCCAGTACACGCTCTTTCCCTGCTCCAACACCGCTTCTTCAGGCTTCAACGTGCGTCCTGGTGCCGTAAGAGAGTCTAGGAGACGCGAGGAAGACAGGAGAGAGTGCCAGACAGAGGCGGGCAGCGAAGATGAGGACGCGAGGGGCGTGGAGAATGGCAAAGGGCGTTGCGCGCAGGCGCGAGCTGCAAACTGGCTTGTCTCCTTTCCGCCACCTCCTCCCTGGTCCGCAGCTCTTGCTCCGACTGCCCCTGTCCGCGCCCTCATTTTTTTCTTCGTCGCTCGCCGTCGATGGGCGTGTGTTACTCACCTTCCTGTACCAGTCTGCAGGTCTTTATGTCTCGCGCTCGTCCAGGCACGCTTGCATAGATCAAGATCGGCATCCCGGCCAGCCTTCCCTTGCTTGTCATCTTTGACTCCTTGCCTCGCAATTAACCCCCAAATTCGTCCCTACAGCCTCCCAGATCCATCACATCAGTTTTCTACTTGACATCGGGTGAGTCTCTTTTCTCTGGCGACTCTGACCAGCGTAGCGCCCACCCAATATCGTTCATAAGCCTCTCTAAAGCAGCGAGCAGTTGACAGGAGGTATGAGACGATCCGCCTCGATATGACCTCCAGAAGACATGAACGGAACCCAACAGGAAAGTGGGATGCAGATCCGCGCATGAAGACGTCGGCTCGGCAGGCAGCCCACCCGAGTAGAGACTCCGAGCGACGCATCATCTCTCGACTCCATGCCAAACTGTGTATCAACCCCGAAAAAGAGCATTTAGCGTACATGATACATCCCGAGCGCATGACCGAACCCGCAGCAGCAGCCTCCCCATATGTCCAGAGTGTGCAAGTATCCACAGGTGTAGTGTCCGATGCGCTGCTACTCCTCGGCCTCCGTCGTCGTGAATAGGGTCGTTTTTCGTCAGCGTGTATGTGAGTAGCCGGATCCGATGATGAAATAAGTTAAACTGCGAAAGCGATGGACGATCCTGGCCGTTCGACCTGCTCCCACTCTTCGCTTGGCTGTCGCTCCCCGGCGCCGTCTGGCGATCCGGAACGCATGCTAGGGGTGCGCTTGGACAGTCGCAGACGCACCCAGGTCAGGGCGCGCGAGAGCAAGAACGCGAGGCACTCTGCTACGCCGACGGCGATGATGTATCCTGCGAGTTTGGCATGCTCCTTTCCGGGATCCAGGAACGAGTACGCTGTTAAGTACAGTGTGAGCGTTCCATGGATGACGTGATCTGCTATGTTCGAGAGCGAGAGGGACGCACTGTAGAAACCCTGTGTCGCATTCGTGATATATGCGACACCCAGGTAGCACGCCAACATGAACACGCATATGGGGAGGTGCAGCCATGGACTCGGGCCGGAGTTTGTGAGCGTGATCTCAAAGAGCGCGAACAGAGTGTTCATCGCGTGTTCGGACACGTTGATCCATGCTGAGCACAGAGTCAGCACAGGATATGAAAGAGAAAGCCCAACGTCCGCACTCGAATAAGGGGTCTCGAACGTGCTCGAGTCGGAGAGCAGAGCCCAGAAGATGACAGTCACCACGATCGCTGCAACGCCCATATGTCATTTGATCATCACTTGGGACAGACAATACGCACGGTAGGTGGTTACGGTCGAATACAGCAGACCATGGAGGAGCTGCAGCGGACGGGGCCAGTCCTGCAGGGGGTATCTGTTCTTGTTGAGCGCGAAGCAGAACGTCTGCACGCCGGCAGCGAAGAAGTAGGCGATGATGCCGATGTACGAGAGATGGGTGAAGTACGAGAAGAACCTGTGTTGGCCCGTCAACGTCACCTTCCCAGACGTCAACCAAGCTCAAACTGCGATCCACATTGCCCCCGGGTCCGGCACCCTCTCCTTCCGGCGAAATGTGGGTGAACTGACGAACGAGAGGGCTCACCCATTTGCACTGTGCTCGCTCACTGCCTCCCGGATGAGCTGGTAGAGGGTCACGAAGAGCGCGTAGGTCCCGAGCGTCAGGCGGAGGAGGGCGAGCACGAGCGGGGAGAAGACGGGGGAGGTGACAGCGTCGTAGCTGGAGTCAAAGGGCGAGGACACGCCGAGACGTGGATAGAAACCACCTGCTGCAGTCGCCTTTGTGGACATGTACTTGCGCTGAGCTGGAGGTGGTCGTGCGACGTTGTCGTTGTGGGTGCGGAGCGAGTTGCGTGGGCTGGAGGGTGGTAGTGGGCGCCGTCAATCCAGTGAACGAGCTCGTAGCGTTTGGACACAAAGGAGCGTGAGGGGCGGAATAGAGGGAGGAGGTATGATATGGATGCGGTTCAAAGAGCTCCGTCAGCGGACGAGGGCGACGCTGCTAGACTAAGAGAGAAATAGGAGACACAGCCGGAGCCGGGAAGAAAGAGAAAGGGGCAAAGAAAGATCAGCAGACCGCAACACGGACGAGGGAATATGCAGCGGGTTCGGACGCGTCTGGCGCGTCGGCTGTCCACGTCCATATGTCCTTAGCGATTTGATGATGGGAGAACATGTACAGCTTGCGATGGCCGCGTCTGCCGGCGAGATGAGTGTAGCGAACGATACTTACGTCTGTCAGAATCTGTCTGTGACCACCTGTGTTCGCATCGCTCAGACCTGCAACAGCCTGGACGCAATAGATCCCCAGTGTCTGAGACTGTCTGAGGGAACAAGAGAACGCCGGCGGTGGCAATGTATGCATACCGGACGTCCACAAGGTCCGGACGTGAATGCAATCAGCCACAGTCGACACTGACATTGGACTTGGAGAGCCTGTCGTGGTCCAAGGCAAGCGCGAGGGACGTGTGGGGGTTGTGGTCAACATATTTGCAGGTCTGCGAGCAATCGGAGCTTTGTGCGTATTCGGGCGGATCGAGATCTGCACGCGGGAACGCAGGATTGCGGCGCGCGCTTTCACCTCGGCTTCTTGAACGCCCATAACGACGTTAGCGTCCAGCTGGTTACACAACATCCGTCACATCCCTTGCCATACTTAGTCAAAGCGAGGTAAAGTCGATGCAACTCAGCGTGTCTCAATCGCCCGCTCTGGTTCTTCCACTGAGCGGCCAGATTCACCTTTGCACCAGACAAGACATACCACACAATTGGCTAGCTAAAACCGGGCCATGTATCGATATCTCAAGTAAGTCGGAGGGAGCGACCGGTAGTATGTCCATGCTCTCAACGATGGCAGGTCTGTATTCTTACCTTCAGAGAGGGTATTGGCAAATGCGCGTGACATGCTGATCTATTATGACACGGTGAGTGAAAACAAAGGTCAATGATGAGGCAGACTGGTAGGGAGGACACAAAGGATTGTCTGTGGGACGGCCACGATAAACTTTCTGTCAGCCGCCTTTTGTGCTCGAACGCTTAGGCCACCACCCGCTGGCTCTTCATCTCAGCATTATAAGTAAGTTCTCCCCTACACCATACCTTGCCCTAACTCCTGACTTCTGTTATTCGTACCATGTCCGCCCAGCACGCCCACGACTTGACCCAACTCCTCCATCAATTGGCTCACATTACCGGGGAAGCGTGTCTTCCCTCCCTGACCACTCCTTCGCAACTCTCCGCTTGTATTCAATCATTACACGATTCCAACAAGAAGACTATCTCTGGACTAGAGGAGATAAATGCCGAACTCAACCATATTCACAACGCCGCATTTTCCCCGACGTCCCAGCTCCCAACAGAACTCCTCACGATGATCCTCGCCTATTTGTTCGTCCCCGACCCGGACTCGACGGACGTATCCTTCTACAAGGCTATGAGGACCTGTAGGCAGTGGCATAACGCAGCATGCGCGGCACGGTGTTTTTGGACCATTATCCGGATCAACTACCCCGCCCAGACGAGAGCCGCCCTCAATAGGTCGGGGACGCTGCCGCTGACTCTTCACATGGATCCCGCACCCAATGTAAGCATCCAAGGGGTAGCTGCGATGCTCCAGCCACATTTCCATCGCGTCAAGTCGGTCCATGTCAAAGAGACCGACAAGGACGCATCGCTCTTGCAGTCGTTCTTCCAGAATCTGGATATCCCAGCCGACAACTTGAAGTATCTCCGAATCAAGTTGAACTCACCGCTAAGTTCCCGCCTTATATACATCCCCAGTGTCTTCACCAACTCCTTCCCCTCGCTGCGCACTCTGCACCTTGATTACGCGCATTTTCCAACCACAGTCCTGCCACAGCTGGAGGAGCTTAGTATCCACAACGCCCTCCCCTCCCTGACCGCCATGCTAGACCTCCTCGAACGCTGCCCCCGCCTCCGGACTCTCACTGTGGATGATTACATTCCGTACCACCATCTGGCGCCAATGGTTACAGGTCGCAAAGTCGACCTCTCTCACCTCGAGTACCTTCACGTCCGCACCGCGCCCGTTGCCGAGGTCACGAACTTCCTGGTCTGCCTACGCATCCCAGACACGGCCAAAATGTGCGTCGACCTCGACCGCGAGACGGACACCACCGTCGGCTGGGACTTCCCCAACCTCTCCACCTTCCCGGACCTGCCGTGCACCACCGGCATCCGGCGCGTCAAGCTGGGCTGGGAAGAGCCGACGACGGTGTACATTCGCGCGTGGCGCACCTCCTCCTCCTCCGACTCGGATTCGGACTGGGACGCGCAGCTCGCCCCGGACCTGGAGCTGATCATGCGCGGGGTCGAGGACGGTATCGAGGACGTCCCGACTGACTGGCCCTTCGACGTCTCGCAGGTCGAGACGTGCGTGATGGAATCGTCCGAGGCCGAGTACGAAGGCCTGCCGTGCGCGTGGGAGATGTTCCACGACCTGACCGCGCTGAAGAGGTTCAAGCTCGTCGGGGCGGACGAGGGCATCGTCGAGTACGCCCTGAAGAGCCTGCGCGAGCGCTATGTTCCTGAGGGTAAGACCGTGCCCGTGCTCAGGTATTGTGAGAAGCTGGAGAAGCTGGAGATCTCCGGCTTTTTCTGGGTGGACGACATCGAGCGGGCGTTGCGCAAACTGGTGGCGTGGCGGCAGGCCGTGGGCGTTTTGCGGGAGATCGTGCTGCGGGACGTCGTCGATCCGCCTGAGGAGTTTGAGGTGGAGCAGGTGCAGAAGGATCGACCTCCTGTTCTGGTGCGCTTCTTGTAGTGAGAGAACCTTTTCTGACGATCAAGTCATGTACTGTTATGAGGTTATTTGGTTCCGACTCGCTGTTAGCAACCATTCTTCGACGACTGCTTAATAATTGATAGAAAAAGTTTCTGTAGGTTCTCTGGGCTGCGTTGATGTACTGCACAGGTTATCGGATATACCTTTACGACGACGAAGGGCTCACAGCATTCTAATAACTATCCCTTCAAATCAGACCGCATTAAAGGCCAATCAAGGCGAATGACTGGTGCGTGACAATTGTTGAACAACTACGACTATGGCTAGTAGCTGAACAACGTGACCTGCCATATGTGGCATGGGGCGCTAAGCGAGCGAGGACCCCGTCAGCGCCAAACCCGTGTCGTTTCGTGAATCGTGTCGCACACTCAACCTCTTCTGAATCTCAGCGACCAAGCACCCTCAGGACTCGATGTTACATTGAAGTCTACGGCTCCATATATTGCTTGTGCTCCCTATCCAACAAGCCATCACCACATCGAGTGTTACTGGCATGCCAGTGGACCTGCAGCCGAAAGTCAGCGCGTCGGCTCGCATATACACCAGTAGACGGGAGCCCAAACCGGTTCAAAACACAAAGGGGAAGAAGCCCACTGGCCGAAATGTAGGAAAGCTCATGCAGATCATGAACGTTCCTGTGGACGTGTTTCTCGAGGTACGTACGTGTCGTCGTGTCCCTTTCGTATGCTGATCACGATGTCACGGTTCCTCCCCACCGCCGGCTGCTACAGATCGCGTCACACCTACTCCCAATCGATATTCTGCAACTCGCGCGGGTCTCGAAGGAGCTGAGGGACATGCTCATGTCTCGTAACACACGCTCAATATGGATCGCTGCACGCAAGAACGTCAACCCGCCTTTGCCACACTGTCCTACCGATTTCAGTGAACCGCAATACGCGTCCCTCGTATTCGAAACGAAGTGTATGGTGGGACTCCTGTCTTGATTTGCTACTTTGGTTGCACACTGATCATCACTCCCAATACCGGCAGGCGTGTGGCGCGGCGAGGGCAATCTGGAATGTCAATTACGCCGCGCGAGTTCGTTTGTGTGGCCCATGCTGGAAGGCAAAGTAGAACACTTCATCAATTCTTTTGAGACACTATGCTTAGCACTCACTATGCACTCTCCTAGCATACGCTCGGGATACGTGATCAGTAAGGAGGCAGGCATCACGAAGGATGCCGCGGCAGTCATATTCAACATGCTTCCTGACGCATCGGGCGCCAACTTCTGTATGTCGTGCTGTCGTCTCTCAACGCTGACGAGAACTAGTTTTAAACCATCCACAGGGAAAACGCACACTGAATTGCAACAGACGGTCATGACAATGTTTTATGAAGCCGAGTTCATTGCTGTTGTCAAGAAGTACGAGGAACTTCAAGCCAACGGAAACGAGGAAGCCCTCAAGCGTTACATTGACGAACGCAGTGCTAAGTCTCTGGAAAGATTGAACGTTAGTAGACTGGTTCTCCACTCTTGATACATCATGCTCAACCCCTCTTCTGTACTAAGTTTCAGACTGCCATGCGGACATGGGAAAGTGGTCGCACCACAGTGAAGTGTCGAGAAGACCATGTTGCGTACGCTAGTCGCAAAGCCGCGTGCGCTTGATGATACTGCAAAAAGCTGTACCTCTGCTGATCTTCTTTCTTAGGATAATGGATAAACTGCAAGAGCTCGGTATTCAAAAGTCGGATCTACCTTCATACGACATAGAGCTCAACAGCATCGTTAGTCAACCGCGGCCGTTGACCACGCGTAGTAAGTCGTTGGAAACACGGGTGTAGGGGGTGTCGTCTCACTCGCCCCATGCAACAGTTTGGAACACTATCCGCCCTAAGCTGATTCGCATCGTGGAAGCCGAGGCCGCACGCCGCGAAAAGGAAGCATTCAAGCAGAAGTGGCGGAAGCGCATCCAAGAACTATCTGCGTATTACAACAAGTTCCTTACCACGGACCGCAAGCAGCATCCGTACAAACGCATCCTCCCGAACGTCCTTGATGCTCTCGAGCTCCCGTGCATGCAGTTGCTGCTCACGTCTGCGGAACCACAAGACGCGCTGGCCGAGACCGAATTCACCGCCATCGTTGATGATCTGCGGCGCGAATCCGAGAGCCTCTATTGTGCGCAGGCACTCTCTGACTTCGCCCAGTGCCTCCGAGAGCAAAGGGGGTCGGGGAAGAAGAAGAGGTCGGCAACTTCGCAACCTAAACCCACTGGGAAGACTCGGACGAACTCAGGGAAGCGGAAGGGCAAGAAGCGTGCGACGAACTCCAGTGACTCTGATGAGGAATCAGACAAGGCTGCCTCTGGGACAGCACAAGACTCCGGTCCGGTCAATGGACTGTCGGCTGCGGACCAGAAGGCACTGAACGCCATTGCCTCCGGCGCCCTCTTCGGCTGCACGTACAATTGCGACTATTACATGACATACACCCAGGCGATGGAACACTGGCAGATGCGGCACCGGGTTGAGCCATGGTCTCTTTATTCTGGCAGATACATGAAGTTGCACGGCGACCCTGCGCAACGGCGGGAGGTCATCTTGCCAGTGCTCAAGGCGCTTGACCTCCCGGAGACGAGTACCGTAGCAGACTTCGATGCTGTTGCAGAGCCTGGCGTACCCGGGTCGCTGAAGTGCTCATGCGGACGTTTTCAGCCCCAGGTTCCTCTGACGATGCATCATTTGGTACGTTGGCCAGTGTCACCTGCCTCGAAGGTGTCAGCTAAGAATACGTTTTGCCTTTGACAGAGCTATCATTGCAATACGATGCACTCTTCTCAGAAGGGGTGAGAGCAATTTGAATCGACTACTTACCATGTGTTTATTGACACGAAATTGCGCCACAGCAAAAAATCAGCCGACTATCGCATCACCTTTGTGCCCCTAGAGGCTACGACGACCAAAGCCGGTACGAAGACTCAAGCCGGTACGAAGAACAAAGCTGGTACGAAGACCAAAGCCGCTAGAACGTCCTAGGCGGCGTAGGCTGTGCGTTTGGAGTATAGCCGTCTCATCCGTCCTTTTTCCCGCTTGACGTGAATATGCAACATGTTATTCGCCCGGGCATGACACGCACGCATCTTGTTCTATGTCCCCCTCTTGTTCACTCTAATGATTGCACTACCACGTTCCCTAATCTCTCTGCGATTTGTCGAGCGTCCTTGATGAAGTTCTGTCCTGTAATGTACCAGAGTCTATATGAGCTGTGCTAATGTGCGGCGTCGAGGTATCTGTCAGGTCTTTTGGGGCATAGACGTTGATTGCATATATATGATATGCGCTCGAAGCCTGAGGCATATGAACGCTTTAGACATCGCCGAGACGGGCTAACCGGTCAGCGCAAGAAATGACGGCAGCTGAGCAGCATAAATCTCCGCACCCGTTGCGCTCAGTACAGAGCTCAAAGGCATCCAATACACGGACACAGCATCCAGATGTAACGGATCCATACAATTATCATTAACCAGAGTATACCTACCGAGTCGCGGATGTGAATCGCTAAACGCGTGATGCGCATATCATATAACAATAAGAGGGTCACTGGAAGGAAGCCAACAATGCAAGATATGGACCGCAGCAGCTAGGTTCCGGAAGTCTGCCCGAGCGACTGCATGAGCAACTGTTGCTGCCGAGCCACCGCGAAGTGCAACACAGGTGGCAACCCTCCCAGTCCTCCGAATCCCATTGCCGGGGCGAACGGGAAGGACATCGGCATTGGCATCGAACCGACGGGTAGGCGGGGTATGGTCCGTCTCTGCATGGGGAAAGGCCCTGACGGCGCCAGCAACGGCATGACTGCTGGACCCATCGGGGGGATGTCCAACATGGCCATGGCGACTTCGGCATTTCCCCGTGGGTCGTCGTTCGGGGTATACGGGATGACGGTGAACTTGTGCTTTGGCTGCGGCATTCGTGAAATACCACCATGCATACTGAGATTGAGCGGAGCGTGAGCTGACCCATCGCCACACGGAAAGTAGCGTGCAGACTCACGGGAATGTCCTTGTCGTATCACACTTGAGGTGTGCAAGCTGCCAGAGAGCATGTTGAGTGCGATGATGCCGACGAGCGAACAAGTGAAACGCCACGCACCAGTTGCGCGAGGATGAAGTCCTCGTTAGCGGCCCAAGTCGTTACCTCCGCGCCGTCCCAGCACGCGCACTGCACTCTGCCGGAAGAAATGACCTCGCACAAAGAAGAGAGCGTAGTGTCTCGGGGAAGGCCAAGGGCGTCCACGAGGTCCCACATCTGTTCGCGCACATCGCTGTCCGCGACACGTACGTGCAAGAGCTCAGTGTCCAGCGGTCCGCTATGAAAGACGCTCTGGTGGGCTAACAACCCGAACAGCGTCAGAGAGGATCGGAAGTCGACAGCGCCGTAGTACATGGCATGCTTTGGCACGCACGACTTGTTGGTGCACTGGAAGAGCGACGTTGGGCAATCCAAGAGCGCCAGCTCTTCAGCTTCGATTTGGTCTTCCGATAAGTCAGTTCTGGCAGTCACGTCTTGAGAAGTAGCCCGGGCTTTGCCCTTGCCCTTGCTCGTGCTCTTCCTGTTATCGCTTGCCGGCGAGTCCGATGCAGAGGCAGAGGCAGATGCCTCCCGGAGGAGCTTGGCCAGCTTCCGCCGTAGCTTTGCTCGTGCGTCGCGTGCCGCCTCAGCAATGACAGGCTGATAGACGGCGAACTGCTCCTCGGTGAGCGGTTCGTTGGGTCGTGCTGATGTGATGAGCTTATCCATCACTGTCGTCTGGAGCATCTGCGAGAAGCTGGGCATCTTGCGTGACCATAGGTTCTCGTAACGGAGCTCCCCGACGAACTGCTCGTAGAGGTGCTCGAGTTCGGAGATGCGGCTCCGCCATTTCGTTCTGAAAGCTTGGTCTTCCCGACTTTCGCGTTCGGCCGCAAGTAGCTGCAGCAACGTAGGTTTGATGTTGCTCCAAACTGTATGAGACGACGACCGTCAAATGTCAAACCTTTGCCTACACAACAGATGTAGGCGGAATAGTCTCTTACTGCGGGGAGAAAGATCGCGGCCTGTGGTAACAAGCCGGCTGAACTCCGAGCTGTTCGTCGGGTAGTCTTCAGCCTCGTACCCGAGCTTGCTCAGCTCCTCTTCGATACTGCGCCAAGCAAAGTGAGAGCAGGAACGAAAGCTGACGACATAACTTACGCAAGTTTCCGAGCGGTTGTCTTCCATTGTTCGAAGCACATCCTTGCGTTCGCCCTCGGTGCGTTCCATATCGTCATGGCTCGACTAAACTAGACATCCATAAGAGGACTATACTGAGCAAGACGAACCGCGAGAGAACAACGTACCTTGAGCCTTGTTATCGTCCTATTACGGTTCTTCACAACGAACTGCTTCAACGAGATACGCGTCTCGCCCGCCTGCATCTTGCGATACTCTTCAGTGAGCCGGACGAACTCGTCCTTGTAGAACATCGTATGTTCGTTCTGCTTGAGCTGATTCTGCGTCTGTGCAGTCTGTTCACCGTTCAACGCTGCCACCTGGGCGGCCATCTGTGGGTACTGGGCTTGAGCAGCTGCAGGAGCGAATTGCCAAAGGTCGGTGCTCGTCACCCCAGGTAATAGATCGTATATGATCTTCACAAAGTCGGGATCGTAGTACATCCCGGATTCGTAAGCTAGCTTTCCGCCGTGTTCAATTCTGGACTCAGCACTGGTGGTTAGCCGCATACCTCCACCTGCACGTCTGCAGCTGGTTACAACCTAGCTTACCTTGGCCCTATGCAGGCTTCGCACAGTCTAATATATGCTGCATAGTCAACCAGGAATGCTCTAGATGCTCCACAGATCTGTAAGGACGAGAGAGTCAGGCGCCGAGAACGCTGTGCATATATGCGGAACTGACCAAGCATGTGCGCTCAAACATGAGACTGGCGTAGAGTGGCTCGCTCAGGTCGTCCGGACAGTCGGGGAGAGGCGGATAGACGTTCTTGCGGGCGGAGGCCCAGATATGCCTCGAGGAACGAGACAAGAGCATCTTGCGGAAAGCCTTGGAGGACCGGGAAAGCCGGAGAATGTCCAACGGCCTGAGATGGGACGTAATCTGAGCGTTCAAGTTGAATAGCATGAACGTAGATGCCTTGAGCGCGGTGTAGAAGCTGAATCTGCATGGGTCCGTACCTCAAAGAACACGTCCAGTGGTACGCTGAGGAGTAGAGTGAGTTGTCCAGTGACCATCTTCAGCTTGCCACTGTCCGAGCCATGGCCTCGACGTCGGCTCCGACCACCTGTTGCCATTATGCGGATTCGTCACTAGCAACAGAATCAGTTTTGACTGATATTGTCCCTGTACAAACGGCGTTAAGGCTATATAGAGCCACCAGGAGGTCGTAGTACCACTCTTTGGTCGTGGTCCGAACGCAACCAGCGCGAGCGGAGGTCACTAGTAGTAGCCGAGTATGTGCACTAAGCGCTCAAACGACACAGTCGAAAGGAGGGATATGTCTATTGGTTGCACTATAGATACATAGGCCGGTATACGGTAGGTATTAGTGATGTGCACACGGCGGATGTACAATGTCAGAGGGTAAATGAGGAGATGAGGACCATGCGTGTCCAGACACAGTGCATCAACCTTGCCGTCTCATGATCCCACAGTGAAGGACTCTCCGCACCCACACGCGTCCTTGATGTTCGGGTTCTTGAACGCAAATTTGGCACTGTATTGACTTCAGTACTTGTAGAAATGTAGGACGTACGTGCAACGCACCTCAAGCCATCCTCCTTCCAATCCATCTCACTCCCAATGATCGAGAACAACGCCTTACTGTCAATCAAGACCTTAACCCCGTCCTGTTCTACAACCTCATCAAACTTCGCAGGCTTCTCCACATATTCAAGGTGATACGATAGCCCCGCGCACCCCTTGTTGCGCACGCCAATCCGTATAAGCTGCGGCGTGGGACTCTTCAGCAGGTTGCGCAACCGTTCGACTGCAGCCGGGGTCTGTACGAGAGAAGAGACGTCGGCTGTGGCTCTTGGAAGGCAGCGAAAAGGTGCAAATACGTACCAGAGTAATCGCAGCCTTGCTTGCGCGTATCTTGGGACGAGGTCGCTCGGCCTTGGGTGCGGGCGGAGGACGGGCGGCCACTTGGGGAGATGCGGCATGCGGCGATAGCGACTTTGCTGTCGGCGGCTTGGATGACGGCACAACCACAGGCGGCGTCTCGCCCAGCAGCGGAGATGAGGTTGGTGAGGAGGATGTAGATGCAGAGGAGGAAGAACTAGACGGCGAAAGAGCTGGTCGGTCGTGCGAGAGAGCGGACATCATAGCATGACGATGACTGGGTAGGTAGAGGAGTGCGCGGGTGGAAGACGGCGTGGACATCAAGAGTGAGGCGGGTGCATGTGCACGTTGTAGACGAGCTATTGTCGACGCCATGACGAAGCAAGAAGACGTCGTGGAGGTCGATGGTTAGGATGTGTGGAACGACGAGCTAGGGATGGAGCCCAGCCCGAGGACGTCCGAACATAGTTTGTCATGGATTCCGCTGCACTAACTTGTTATGTAAGCTGTGGGGTAAGCACCTTCCACCAATCAAATGAATGCCGTTACCATTCTGGCCTGGACCTATTCGGACTTATCCAGAGGGTAGGTCCGGACGAAGTGTTATACTTACTCGACACTCTCTCCAGGTTTCTCTCTGACCACTTCATCACGTCTTTGCTCACAATCTATGGACTCACTCGCTGCGCTTTTGCAATCCAACGCGCATGAATTAAGGGCACGCTAGTCTCCCAAGATTCAATAAAAGGGCATCACTCTCAAGAATGAACTCCAGGATTGTTGGGATGATGTCCGGCGAACATGTCATGCCAACACCTTCTGATCATACTGGCACTGTGTGCGTACATGTACGGGCAGTGTGAGGCGAGCCGTGGTAACGATAGTACTCCGAGTAAGTCCGCAATGATTCACATTTAGCACTATCCTCGTGGGCGCATGACCTCCATCGAGTCACGGCTGGCAAGTGCTATCGCCCCACCCACTATGCTCTTGCTTTTCACCACATTGCTCTTCCTGCGCTTTTTACCGCCCTTGACATTGCTGTCGACCTGTCATCGCCACATAGCCTGGGTACAACATGGGCAAGTTCTACGACACCATCCCGTCCGAGCTCGTGCCCTGGTTGCTGAAGCAAGAGATGTTCTGGGTCGCAACCGCGCCTCTCAGCCCCGAGGCGCATGTCAACGTTTCTCCGAAAGGCGTCCGCGACTCCTTCCACTACGTCTCGCCAACGCGCGTCTGGTACCAGGACTTGACGGGCAGCGGTGTCGAGACGATCTCACACCTGCGCGAGAACGGGCGCATCACGCTCATGTTCAGCGCGTTCGAGGGCCCGCCGCGCATCGTCCGGCTCTTTGGTATAGGTGCGTGCTCCGGTCTGCTTCCCTACCAGACTTGCGATGAACCGCACATTCCACTGCTAGGCACGGTGCACGAGTTCGGTACTCCTGAGTACGAGATGCTCATCCCACCCGAACACCGCCGTCCAGGCTCGCGGGCCGCCATCGTCATCGACGTCCACAAAGTCGGCTCCGTAAGTCATCTTACCCACCACCGTGTTTCCGTATCCTCCTCTAACGCGCCTCGTGGTGTCCGCTCCAGTCCTGCGGATATGCCGTTCCCTACTACGAGTTCCGCGGCCACCGACAGACGCTCCTGGACTACTTTGACTCGCGCGAGCGTGCAGACCAGAAGCACCCCGACGCGCACGCTGAGAAAGGCCTCAAGGCTTACTGGGAGGAGAAGAATGCGCAAAGCATCGACGGCATCCCTGGCCTCGCGCGTGCGCCCAAAGCGCCCGAAGTCCCGAAGTGCCTCGACGTTATGAAGCGCGCGGATGCGGCGGAGAACGGGAGCACGGCCGAGGTAAAGGGGGGAACTGTCGCTGTGAAGGCGGGCGGTGCGGTGGAGAGTCAGAGGAGGCGCCTGCAGGAGTTGGCAGTGGCGTTTGCGCTCGGTATTGCCGCTGCCGCGGTCTATGTGCGGTTCATGGGTGTTGCGTAGTCCGGAGTATCATGCTGGTATCAGGTAAGTCGACGGTGTCAACAACAACTTCGATGCAGTGGTGCGTTGCACACCACACGAATGCGTGCGCATATCACTCACACATGCGTTTGACTAGGAAAAATCACGTTCATATACCGATGGCGACCATCCCATTCTCTTGAGCGACCAGTTTAGCACACCCCTTACACTCGGTAGCTCGTGAGTCTCTTTTATACAATCGTGAAGTAATGTGCGCGAGAATATATCTCGCCAACTCGAGACCGTTCACAATCGTCTCAGACAGTGGACACCCATCCTGTCAACGTCTACTGTAGATCTTAACTAGACTGCTTTACTGGGATCGCAACAGTATTATCCCTTGGAAATGTCAATGGTAACTGATCGCGATATTTGAGGCATTTAGGCTTGCGAGGTAAGGAAACCAGTCGCCTCTGCGAAATTGCAACGGGGGCGAGGTCGTCCGGTTTGCGATGTCCCTGGTGCCAGTTTTGACTGACAGCCTGGAGCCAAGAACTGACTTGTAGGCGCCGATGTCGCTTATATATAAGTTCCATGCTGATAGCTCCCACATAGATAAGTTCCTTCGTCTCCGTTTTCGTCATGACCGACAACACCACAGCAGCAGCCGTCCAGGCCGTCAAAGACTCCTCTTTGTCGCCCCGGGTCGTCGTCGACAAGATCGCCGAACAGTGTAGCCTGGCTATCGCGAGTACGCGCGATCAGGACGACGTCACTCGGCCAGGCGATACGCCCGGGCTGGAGTCGTTTTTGTGGCAATTCTGGACAGACTTCCTAAAGATCGCTCAAGACGACGCGGCAATTCACGACCGACTCGCGCAGATCCTCGCTGCGTTGAAGTCAAAGGGCACACAGGGATGCGACGGATGGAGCATCTGGGGTGAGCCCGCGAGCTGGGGCGAACTCAGTCTCTTCGGGCCCGTTTCGCGTGAGGAGATGAACGGTGCGTCAATCAGTTCTCTCTTCCCAAGAGCCGTGCCTGCTCCGCCCCGCGCTGACGCACGCTCCCAGGTCCAGAACCCGAGGATAGCGCCCGAGCGCAAGCCGTTCTCTCAGGCGACCCTCCTTCGGATGACCCCACAGAGCGTGGTTATGCAGAGGCCCGCAAGAGGTGGCTCAATCTCCACGCTTTCTTCGCGAAACTCTGGGCCCTCGACATCGTCGACGAACATTTCTACGCTCTCGCCGCGATGCGCACGTACCTGGAGCCGCTCTCGCTCTCGACCGCCAAAGAGCCTACGGCCACGACGGAAGACCACACCGATCTCCCGCCGGAGCTCGGGCTCGAGGTAGCGGCCACCTGGCTGACGATTGCTGGCGCCAAGATGTTCGGGTGCAGAGAGATTCTGGGCCCGAAGGGTAACTCTAACTGGGAGGCTAACCGGGGCTCTCCCGGCGGTAGCGGGGGAACGTGGGATGGTGTGGATGGCTATCATCCGGATAGATGGGCACATTGGAAGCAGCTCATCACGGAGGTTTCTCAGGGGAACTGGCGGCCCAACGTTGTCAAGGCTGCGCAGGCGAGTGGACGAGGCATGCAACCCTGGATTCCGGCTGACTGTAGTGTGCAGGCTGCGGTGGAAGCGATGGACAAAGCTGAGCGCCAAGGCGGCTCGTCTTGAATAGCGGACAGAGAAATGCACAGCGCAGATTGTACAGAGTATTCCGTTGACTGACGATTGGATCGAGAACTCAAAATGTCAAAGCATGCGCTCAAATTCACAAGAGACTTAGCACGCTAGACGTGTCTGGATATTGGGCCACCCATTGACACCTCGGTACCGGCCTTTGAGTGGCACCGCTTTGACCCGCGCTCGCTAGTGCGTCGGCAATGGAGGCACAATGAACACACCGTACACGCTTTGCTGTCTGGATATGCGGGTGATAGGTATAAATGGGCCCATGCGAGACAGGTGGATTGGTTGTCCCACCCTGACGACACAGTGTTCAACGTACAGCCAAAACCAGAGCTTCGCAAGTCATCTGCCACAGCCGCCACTGCCATGTCGACTCTCCAGCGGAACACGTCGCAGACTTCTCAGCGTCTCCGCAAATTGTCGGACACCATCAGGTCGGTGGCCGATCCTCTATGACACGCGATACCCTGTACTCACTGCCACACATCGCAGAAATGTCTTCGCACCGAAGCCCGAGCCACGACGCCGACCGTCCTATCGGGATGGCCAGCCGGTGCCCAAGGACGACATCGTGCTCGCCAGACGACCCAGCCTGTCAATGCTCACGAACGAACGAGCGAGGTCCGTCGACGACGTGTCCCGGTCTACGCCTGCGCCTGCTGTGTCCCGCCCGAGAAAGCTCCATCGGCAGCGTCCCGCACATCTCATGTACCCTGGCATACTGACCCCTTACGAAGACTACTTTGACAAGAAGGGCAGAGCCAGGATAAAGATCCAACCCAACACCGCGCTCTCGCAGACCCAGGGCAGTCCGAGCACTGCCGGCGCAGGGCGTGATAGGACGACGAGGAAAGACCCTGAGGAGAAGCCGATCCCCTTCCCGAGTCCGTCCGCCGACCTGAAGAAGACGTGTGCACAGGAGTCAGCGGGCGGGCAACAACCGTCGAAGACGCCGTTCTTCTCGCCCTTCGCCACTTCGCCCTCCGTCCCACGAGATCGACCAGCTGCGTCGGGCACGGTGGCGAAGACTCGAGCCGTACCCTCACACTCTCCGGCCCTGGCCGAGGACAAGTCCCCTCGTCACTTGAAGCAAGTCGCGCCACGTGCTGCAGCCGAGGCGAAGGTGCCCACGTCCGCTCACCGCAGCAAGGATGCATCCAGCGTACGCATGCAGACTCAAATGGCATCCCCACTGCAGCAGTCCGACGAACGCCATAAGCACAAGCGGGACCACACAAGCCCTGTGCCATTCCCAGCGGACAGTGCGCGAGCTGTCAACCGCCCTCAAGCCAAGGGCAAGGGGAAGGAGAGGCCAGTCCCCGTCCCACTTCTAGATCTGCAGAAGAAGCAGGCGATCGAAGGATGGTTAGTGTCCTCCTCGCCACTTCTGACAAGCTCGAGCTCGTCACCCAGAGGACGACCGGTCGCGTCCACGCCCATGTCGGCGCGTGCAATCGCAATGAACGCCACTACCCCCGACTCTTTGACCCCAGCTGCGTCAGCCGCTCGCCAGCCGTCCTCGACGAGCCCAGATGCGCGCCAGTCCGTGTATTGCAGCACGGATGCACCGACAGTCCGCAGGCACGGTGCGGTGAGGTGTTCGTCCTCTTCAGACGAAGCCGACCTCCCGCCCGATCATGCGCGGGCATATCGTGCCAAACTCAAGGTCGAAAGGGCGGCGCGCCATGCGCGAAAGGCGAACGGACTTGAACGTAGCCACGACTCGTCCGCTAGCATCGCGGCGAATCCGGACGAATCACCACGACATGGACATGGACAGCATTACAAACGTGCGTTGCCATATGCGAGGCCGCCGCCGAAAGCCGGCGTGCCCTTCGATATAGCGGACGATACTGACGATTGGTGGGCAGATCAAGAGGCAGGCTCGGTAGACGACGGCTACCTCTTCACCGTAGAAGATGGGGACGTCATCCCCTTGGCCACAAGGGCCGCACAGAAGGAGGTGGAGGCTGCCGTGATCCTGAAGGCATCCAATGCGCAGCGGGATGTGCGGATAACCGCTAGCGATACTGCCACTAGGGACGCACTCGCTGTGAACGGGTCGACGTCGCCTGTCGTACGTCGAATGGCCTCCCACAAGGCGGAGGTGCTGCATGTATGGCCCGCTGAACGGGTCGAGGACAGGCAGCATCCCGTACCGAAGCTCGAGGGCGAGGAGGGGCGCGAAGTGAAGGCCAGTCACAGCAAGCCGAGCGGGTCGTCCGCTGGAACCGCACGGAGAGCGGAGCCGAGGGATGTCCGCATGGATACTATGCGATCATCCCCTACGCGACCTCTGAATATTCGGAAAAAGAGAGAGGGGAGAGAAGAGCATGGCACTGCCAATGGGTCTGAGAGACCATACAGACAGCAGTAGTCCCATGCGAGGCCGGGTGACCTCAAGCTACTAAGGGGGATCTGTCAAGCCCCTGATGTGGAGACCTGATAGGTACCTGAGCGCCGCACATTGCAACCACAACCCACCAGTTCCTGACAAACTCGTGTGGTTCCTACATCAACTTCTTCTGTTCATTACACTCGCCACCTTTCGCGAGCACGTCCACCCTCCTTTCTTGTAAGATCATGACCACCTGCTACTGTCATCATATTGTCCACAACTTAGCGCACTAGGCTTCCAATGGTCACACACTCCTTCTTGTGCATAATCCCTAACATCTCCGTGGTTCGTCGACGGTCCTCAATATACTAGACTTCTGCCACGTAACATATTCATCAAGATGGCCGCCCATGGCATCGAAAATATTCAATGGCTCGTCGAGATGTCGACTTATATCGAAGGGCGTGCGCGTGCCACAGGTTCACGTTCAGGGTGGGAGACAGACCAGTACTCCAGACACGGTCACCCCGTTTTGCTTAGCCGCGTACGAGTACAAAGAGGTAACGTGACCGCGTTCGACGCCTGTCATTGGCTCGCAATATCCCGGAAGCGATAGGTTTGCTACGCCCGAGTCTCTGGAGTCTGTTGCTACAGTTGACTTGAGCCGCTTCGTGACGCGCTCCTCCGTCTCCACTCAACCAGCGATATTCACAGATGCCTTCGAGTTCGTTGTATCACATGCTGTTGCGATATATCGCCTGAAGGTTCGACCGCATGCTACAGGACCCCTCAGACGCATCGCGGCACAGCGGAATCTCCAGATGAGGTCTAATCCCATAGGAATGATCGCGCTATGGGGGACGAGAACGTATCTTTCACGAGCAACATCCTCTTCTAAGTCTGCTGTGGCCATCGGTCTACCGCTTTCCCTCAAGCCTGTCGCTTTCCTTAATTGTAAGCGGATGTATCTGCCTCAAGTAATGATGAAGATAGTGTTGTGCCAGACTTCTTCACTTGCAAGGACATTCGCAAATATGTCAAGCACGAGCGAGCACGGCGACTCCAAGCTATCAACTTGCTCAATAGCCTTGTTGTAGGACTCTCGCATTTCCACAACTCCGTTGCCCCCATCAACGCCTTCCCCGCGGATATTTTCATTGAATTTTTTTCAGAGCTCATCAAAGCTGGAGGGGGCATCACAGCCCTCGTTCAGGCTACCCACGTATGCTCTCATTGGCGGTCTGTCGCGTTGGATGCCGCACGGCTGTGGACGAGCTTCCCAATTGATCATCCGGAATCAGCCGCCGTCTTTATACGCCGATCCAAACCCATCCCGCTCTCGCTCACCACTTGCGCGCACACTTATGCGTTCATGGACTTCATTTTCCACGAGCAGAAACGGTGCAAGGAATTCCATCTCTCGCTCGAGGAGACGATTGCTGACAGGGGCAAACAAGGTCGTCTCATACAGCACTTGACCTTCCGCCCTGCACCGAAACTGGAGAATATGTCGTTCACGGGGCCCAAGCACGGCTGGGGCACGCATGCTGGCCGTTCCTACGCAACACCGATAGTCAGCACATTTTTCCCTGCCCTGCGAAGCTTCACGGCCATTGACAGCGACATCGCTCTGCTCTGTGGCGGAGCCCGACCCTTCTCGCTCATACGCCTGAACATCTCTAGCGACCGCGAACTCGCGGACCGCGCACTGCTTGACCTACTCGAAGGCTGCCCTCTTCTGGAGACGTTCAAGTTTGGCGGACATCCGGGCTTCAGTGACGAGGGCATTCTCGTTGCCAGGGTTGTGTCGCTTTCCAACCTGAATGAGCTCCATCTAGAGTCCTCAGCTCCTTTCACGCTGGCCGCGCTCATATCCCATCTGACCGTCCCGCGCACGACTCGTGTCCGGATCGAGACCTACCACCACCACAATTTGCCAGGGGGAATCCATGGCTACTTAATGTTCTTAATCAATGTCGCCGCTCACCTTGAATGTTTGAAGGACATCCGACGGGTTGAGGTCTATGTCCATCAAGAGCCCCCGGGCCGCCATTTGTTCACGCTGCGCGGTTACCACGAGTCGGCGTCCTGGAGCCCGAGTTTGAGCTCGTGGCGTCGATGACCACGGATACGCCGTGGAAGTTCCTGTTCAATGAGTGGCCCTTTGACGTCTCGCAAGTACGCACGCACGCTCGCCGTCGTCGGCCTCACTCAGCCCTACCACGTGTCGGCCATGCTACCTCTCCTTAGCGGCATGGACTCGCTCGAGGCTCTCCGGGTCGTGCAGGCGAGCAAGAAGCGCTCCTGGACGTCCTGTTGGAGATGACGTTGCGCGAGTGGGTGATGTCCGGGAATCTCCTGGAGTGTTTCGAGGCGGAAGTGTTCGTATATTGCACTAACCTCGGGACGTTGGAGCTCTACGACGTGCCGTACGAACCCGAGTCTGTGACTTTGGTGAGATGCTGCTCGAGACGATCACCCGCCACTGCTACGAGGACGGCGCGCTAAAGGTGGTCGACCTCGTCAAGTGTCAGAGGTTGTACAGGAGACAATACAATTACCGGCCGCGTACAACAACACTTTGAAGGGTTAGATGTCGTTGTCGAGTGGACGGAGATGATGATAGCGGCGCACGGTAGTGTCACTGGTCATACTAGGCGGTCTGCTCCGGTCAGAGACTTGCGCCTATGCAATGATACTTCGCCTATTCTATTACGAACAACCTACAGTCAGATGTTGAGCTATCGATTGCTGTATCGTCTCCGTTGTCTATTTTTTCCCTCGGGGACCTATGACTGGGTAGACAGAAGTGCAATGCTAGTAACATACACATGTGTCTGTATGTATTGGAAGTCTCATTGGGTGCCGCGGAGCCAATATGATAGTAAGCAAAGCGCTGTATATCAACATAAACCTGTACTTGAGCGTAGAGAGAGTCAGGGCATGCTAGACATGAATGGTAGGTAGTCACAGGCGGCGCAGAAGCTTTTAGGACCTTGGCCATTTACACATGAGGGTGCACAAGTAAGGTGAGACGTCAGACGAAGACACAAGCTAACCCGACGCGCAAGAGCCCAACACACTTTCCATGCTTCCTCCAAGAGTCGTTGATCGGAGATGAAAATCGGCTGTATGATGCCCCAAGACATCGATACGAGGATGATGTCAAGAAGTTTCGATGGCTTGTCCGGACGTCAACTTAGATCTAGGGTCGTACCAGTCTGTGTCCCAGTAAGCGTGGCACAGCGATCAGCAACACAGTTCCAGCCATCCGAGGGGATGAGGACAACAGTTCATGTGTCAATGGTCCACTCAGACTTCGGTCGCTGAGGACGTGGCAGCGGGGGTGGTCTCCGTGGCATCCAAGGGCACAAAAGTGATCCGATGCTCAGGGACTTGTCCGCTGTGGAGTAATATTGAGACAACGACAACATAGGAGATGAGAGGGGGGGGGGGGTCCAAAACTGCACTCACACAATGTACGTCGCACTGCAGTGATCACTCTTCAATGTAGTTCTGCAATCAGCCGACGCATTGCGAATAAGGGAGGTTCGCTGACGTACCAAGTACTTCATCGTCAAATGGATGTCAGTCGCAAGATGCCCGCACGAGCACTGAAGGGAGCCAAGAACGCCAGGCTCCACCACCGCATCGAAGTCCGCCACCCCGCACGTCTCCGGAAGGCCAAGGGCCTTGAGCACCGGCAAGACAAGCCCCCGTCGTTCCTCATGCTCGCCGAGGACTTCCATATTCGTAGGAGACCATGGCTCGTTCGGGTGCCGCAGTTGCCAGTGCTCCATGGCCTGGGTGCACGTCATGTACTTGGAGCAGAACCATCTGCAGCTGAAAAGGGTGGTAAGGTCATTGAGGACCTTGCGGTCTGCAGTCGTCAATGCAGGGCCAGACTGTGGCTCTTGTGCCGACGCAGCTTCGGTCTCGTCGTCTGGATTTTCAGCAGAGCTAGCGGAGTCCATCGCACACTTCTTTCCCTTGCCCTTCTTTGACTTGCTCTGGCTTTTAGCAATCGCCTTCGGATGCGACGCTGAAGTTGAACCTTTCCGGGGTCCTGTTTGGACCTGGAGGTATTGTACGAGGTCTGAGAGAACCTGCGCACGATAGATGCTCTCGGATTCGCGCCGCAGATCAGCTTCGATGGCAGTAAATGCGGCCTCGGCCACCGCATCTTCGGGTTCCGCAGACATGATCAGCGACTGCATGCAGGGGAGTTCGAGAGCGTCAAGGGCGTTTGGGAGGGTGCGTTTGTACGGATGCTGTTTGCGATCCGCGCTGAGGAACTTCCTGTAGTGCGCGGAAAGCTCTTGCATGCGTTTCGGCCACTTCTGCTTGAATGCCTCCTTTTCGCGGCGTGCGCGATTGGGCTCCAATATGCGGATCAGCTTGGGGCGGATGGTTTTCCAGACTATGAGACACGGTGAGAACGACGTCGCGTAGAAACACTCAGTCGACGTACTGCGTTCAGTCAGAGGCCGTGGTTGTGTGATGATGTTGTAGAATTCTGTGTCGTAGCAGGTTAGGTCCGACTTCTGATACCCAAGCTGCTGGAGTCTCTCGATAATTCTGAGAGTGGTAATCAGCGGAACGGTGATTTGTTACAATATGAGAATGCGTACGCGGCCTTGCGACTGGCTGACACATCTCTGTCATCTTGTCTCTTCACCTGAGATTGCTTACGCTCCCATATTTGCATGGCAATCTGGAACTTGATGGGAACAAGTGGTTGGGTATCATGTGTTCAAGGCGAAGAAAACGTCTACTCACATTCAATCTCTCCAGAGTCATCGCACCGCATTTGGAAATATAGTCCTTGAGAGCTTCCACGTCCTCCTTTGCTCGAATCTCCTCGTATTTTCTGACGACAGCTATGAACTCGGCTTCATAGAATTTAGTCTTGATCATCGTCTGGTGTAATTCAGTATGATTCGAAACTGTGGACAAATACATCTTAGCACCTGTCGGCGTTGAGAGACGATCTGCACGACGCACAGGAGTTGGTGCCCGATGCGTCAGGCAGCATGTTGAATATGACCGCCATCAAGGCGGCATCCTCCTTGATGCCTGCCTCCTTGCTAAGCACGGTGCCTGAGCGTATGCTAGGAGAAGACACAGTGAGTGGCCAATGTGGTGTATCGCGAATTCTGATATAATAATTCACTTTGCCTTCCAGCATGGACCACACAAACGGACTCGCGCGGCGTAATTGACCTTCCAGGTAGCCCTTGCTGCGCCACACGCCTGCCGTGACTTCAGAGCACAACCCAAGTTCCGAGAATCATCTCACTCACCATACACTTCGTTTCGAATACAAGGGATGCGTATTGAGGCTCACTGAGATTGGCAGGACAGTCCGGCAAAGGCGGATTGAAGTTTTTGCGTGCAGCGACCCATATTGAGCGTGTGTTACGAGACATGAGCATGTCCCTCAGCTCTTTTGAGACCCGAGCGAGTTGCAGAACATCGATTGGGCGTAAGTGTGATGTGATCTGTGGTAGCAGAAGGTGGTGAGAAACGTCTTGATCAGCATATGGGGAACGGCGACGCGCACCTCGAGAAACACGTCCACGGGAACGTTCATAATCCGCATGAGCTTTCCCACATTTCGGCCTGTCGGGTTCTTCCCCTTTGTATTCTGAATCGGTTTGGAGTCCTGTTGACGAGTGAATATACGCGCAGAGGCGCTGATTCTTGGCTGCAGGTTCATCTATAGTTTTTGAATATGGGGCAACACGCAGCTAACTACAAAGTATGAGGATGAGTGGTCTTGGTTTGCATCGGTGTCCACGGTAATAGTAGCGATAACGTGACGTATACGTACAAGGTTGTTTACTACGCCGCAGACGCACTGGTTGTCTGCAGCCAGATGCAGATCACTGGACAGAAGTTGCGTCACGGCTTGGAAGGATGGGTGAGTGTCGATGAAGACGTTGTCGTGAAAATGCTCGAGCGACCGAGTGTAGTCGGCTGGCGAGTAGTTCTGTAGCTGTGGTCACGATGGGAGATAGTGGGAGCCCCGGCCCTAGTGACCAGTAGCCGCCGTATTTGAACTCTTCTCGGGTGTCCTTACGTAAGTATACTCAATACGCAGCCTCCCCTAGGCAGCTGCAGACCTATGAGGCAAGTATGAGGCTAAGCACACTTTCTACTACACCGTCAAACCCGCCCGCGTCAAGCCTGAAGGTCCATAGGTCGTCAGAATGTGATTGCAATAACGCAGCCATATGCAATCTTATAACAAGGTAACAAACATCCCATTGACCGTGGGAATGATCATCCTCCTAGATCTCCGCCCCGTGTACTACGCCAAATGCCCCTGTACCACCACTAGTACTGTTGGGCTGGGTCGACGACTCCTTGTCATAGGAAGGGGCAGCTACTAGAAGTACCAGTCACTGGTCGTCTTCTTCTGAGTCAGAGTCACGAGTGTGATGTGATGCTCCCTAGACGATGTCGAACCAAAAATCCGGGTCAGTCCGCGTGGCAGATCGTCCGGAGACAAAACGACTCACTTTGCAAGGGGGTGTTTCCAGTTGCAATGGTCAATCTGGCAATTCATCCGTCAGCCTGCGCGCATTGCATCAAGGCTACACAAGCGGCTACGCACCAACTGACTCATCGTTGCAGTAGTCTGGGTAGTGAATTTACCGCACGAGCATCGCAGCGTGCCGGGAGCCCGGACGATCTGCTCGAGCTCCGACAACGTGCATGTCGCAGGCAGTCCAAGAGCCTTGATCACCTTGAGAGCATTACAGCGTGCGCTCACCGGGGCAAGGCGCATGTATTTCGAGCGCCATGGCACGTCTCGATGCGACCACCACGTGAACTGTAGGTGCTCAAGAGCTTCGGTAAACGTCATGGGGCCCTTGTTGCAGTCTCGGGTACAATTGAAGAGCGAAGTCGGTCGGTCCAGCAGTCTGTGATCGGCGAGACTCAGCTTGGAGCCGGTAAATGGCATTCCAAGCTTGTCATGATAAACCTCGTCGTTGCTGTCTATTGCCTGTGTCGAGTTGATGTCCGTTGTACGGATTCTCTTCTCCGATCTGCCCTGCCTGCCATCGCTTACGGTCTTTGTGGGTAGTATATCTTCGACCGTAATAATAGGCCCTTCGCGGAGGAGCTGAGCAAGGTCCGATAATACCTGCACCTGGTAAATGCTCTCCGATTCGTGGAGGAAAGCAGGCTCGATGCCAGCAAACTGGGCTTCCGTCACCCTTGGCCAGGCAGACATTATCAGCGTCCTCACGCACGGAAGTTTGATGGCGCTGGCGAAGTTGGGGAGTGCAAGTTTGGTAGGACAGTACGCAGATTCCTTGCGCGCAGACAGCATCTTGTAGTAATGGCAAGAGAGGTCACTTAAGTTTTGGCCCCATTTATCACTGAATGCTTCTTCCTCTCGGCGCGCACGCTCATCCTCCAAAACTTGGACCACTTTGGGGCGAACCTCACTCCATGCTATGAACAATAATCAGAGGGCTGTCAACATAGCGTTGTCTCTGAGCTGTAGCTTACCGGATAGGGTTAGAGGGATCGGTTGGTATAGGAGTTTATTGAATGTAGCATAATCTTCGTGCCAAAGGGTGGGAAACTCCGATGGCTTGTAGCCTTCCTTGCGCAGCTTGTCAATGATACTACACAGTTATCGGAAGTTACTGCATTAGCGATAGCGAATCCGAGCGGTGAATAACAATACATACGCGGCTCCACGTTCAGCCGCTATCACTTTCTTCATGGCCTCTTCTGACTGCAAGTATTCCATCCTCCACTTGACGAGGGCCGCTTGAAACTGTGTAGTCGCAATCAATCACGGGGTCATACAAATGACATTTTGGCTCACGTTCGCCCTCTCCAGAGTTGCCGCAGATCTTTCTGCAACGTATGCTTGGAGAGCAAGCTTGTTTGCTTTCGCATTGATCTCCTGGTACTTCTCGGTCACGGCAACTAGCTCGGCTTTGTGATAATCGCTGAAAGGGCTCTGACTTAAACGTGTCCTATGCGACATGCCTGTGGGGATCCGTCAGTTGCCAGTAAGCTTGCATATAGCAGCACACTAACGTTCTTGAGACCCATTGGCTTTCATCTCGGGAAGCATATCGAAAATGGCTGTGACCATATCTGCCTCCTTCACGATGCCACCCCTCTTGCGTCCACGCGGGTTGGGAATGAACATATACACATCTGCGTCCTTCACGATGCCAAGCTCTCTCAGTGTCGCAAAGCCCATACACACGCTGCATAACGACACAGTGAGCACGGCGTGGTGCGATGAGTATTAGTATAGGTACAAACCTCGCGTTCCAGCATGGTTTGCATAAACGGAGTCGCGTAGCGTATGAAACCTGGGTCTCTACCTCATCTCCACCTGTACCGCATTCCTCGTAGGTAGTCAGTACTTGAACGATCACCCTAACTCAGACATAACTCACGAAACAGATGTTGCCGAACAAGAGGGCGGCGTAGAGAGGTTCGCTGAGATCGCTGGGACAGTGCAGTAAAGGCGGTCTGAGATGCCTACGGGCAAGAACCCAGGCGTCCCGCATATTCCTTGACATGAGCGTGCTCCTGAGGGTCTTCGAGGTTCGCGCGAGGTGGAGGAGATCGAGAGGATGTAGATAGCATGCAATCTGGTAGTGGTAAGAGTCGTGCTCGCGGAATCAAAGAGCACGATACACACCTCCAAGAATACGTCAATAGATAGATCCGTCATCTGTATAGGCTCTTTCAGAGAGCTTTGGGCTACGGTCACCTCCCCCTCCATCGCGGTTTTGATGACTGCCTTGGCTTCTCTTCGAGACGTGGTACCCCTCGCCTTTGACTTTGATTTGACCATGGTGAATGTAGTGCCGCAAAACTAGAGAAAAGTGATGATGTCTGGAGAGCGAAATGACAGCGGACAACGGAAGGCCTCAAGTCGAACGGTGGTCAGACAGAAACTTGAACACTGAACAGAGCCGTGACGTGTTGAAGCGCTCTCAGCCATGGTCGCGTACAGCATACTTATGTGATTGACGGCTCGACACCCACAAACCGGCACGGCTAGTGCTACTTACTTAATGCCGTCACGAGCGCACCAATCTGGGGCCTTAAGCTGAGGAGATAAGTAGACGATTCTCTGCCCGTGCATGATGGCTTCTTGTACGCTCAACCCACTTAGGTGGGCCTACGCGTTATCGGTCACCGCTATAGTCCGCACGGCAACGCCAATACTGGCGTAGCGTAGCAAATTGTAGCATACCAGGCTCATCCACCTTCACGTTGGTTTGGACAGATAGAGCTCCGGGGCAAGCTACAAGCATAAACAATATACTACAAGAGATCAGATTGGGACGCACACCTTACAGCGCTCGAACGATCCCAAAAAGGTCGCCGGCCCCTACATGTTCGTGTTCGCCTCCGTCCCCACATTCGCGTTCGTGCTCGCCTCCGCCTCCGCACTCTCGTTCGTGGGCTTATCGGCGCCAGCGTCTGCATCTGTGCCGTTGACGCCGCCGGCGATTGCTTCTGAAGGTAGAGGAGGGAAACTGAAGCGATGGACGGTCTCACGCCGCCTGCAATACAAAGGGTATACTCCACTTAGCGAAAGATTAGTACGCAGCGCAAAATACTCACCAGCTCTTCCCCAGATGGTCCATCTAATGTTCGAGCATGAATGTCAGCTCAAGTCTGATACGCCTGCCGGCGCTAAGTTATGTGACGTACCATACGGCGCAGGTCGATGACGGGGAAAGGCTCTGGAGACTCCATGAAAAGCGTCCTACATGAGCACCGCATTGGGCCGGTGGCGGAAGAGATGATGTCGTCAACGTCGAACAACTTGCTACCCTTCGAAAGACCGAAGGCTTCAAATACGAGCGGGACTAGACTGTCGACCTTGTCGTCTGGCCTTGAGGGTATCACCAAGCTCTGGACCACACTTGTTCGTGCTTCTGGTGGTGCTCGAGAAGCTCCGTCCAGGGCATGACCCCCCTCCCGCAACATTGCTTGCATCTGAATAGTGATGTCGGCTCGTCGAGGGTCTCCCAGTCAGCATCAGCGTCATCATCGCTCTCTTCGTCAGACTTGTGTCCACCGCTCAATGCATCGTCAGCGGCATCTTCGTGATCGCTGTCGCTAGCATCACCGTCTGAACCCGAATCATCCGTACGATTCTTCCCCTTCTGGCTGCGCCGGTTCTTCGCGACGGTGTCCGTTTCGGAGCCCCGCTCCCCACCGCCACCCTTCTTGCTGGAGGACGGCTTGTTGCCCGCGGGCTCTGGAGGGCCTTGGAGGACCTTAACGAGATCCCGTCGAACCTTCACATCGTAGATCTTCTCAACCTCTTCTAGCAGAGTTGCGACGATCCCCCTGGAATCCGCTCCCGTTAACTTGACATCCGAGTCCGCCGACGTAAGGAGCGCGTTCATGCACGGAAGGGTCAGAGCCTCGCTGAAGCTGGGGAGTATACGCTTGTAGCCGTTCTCAGGCTCGGTCCGGCCGGTCCCTGAGCAGAAAGCGCTTGTAACAGGCGTATAGCTGCTTCGTGCGCTTCAACCATTTCTGCCGAAACGCCTCCTCCGTCTGCCGCACGCGCTCGGCCTCAATCATACGGACCAGCTTCGGGCGAACGGTGTTTCATACTGTGCAGCGTATCTGTCATTCAGCACCATGCACCCTTGCACGATCTATCTGGAGTACTTACTGCTGGTATCAGTGGACGTGGTTGCTGCCTGAGCGCGGCCTCTCCTTGTTCAGCGAGGATTGTCTTGTATGTTTTGACAACCGGGTTCGTAGAATTTGTCGCTTTTGGTTTGTTTGAGTTCCGTAATCTCAGACTCATCTGCGAAGGTACATCAGAAGCTAGCATCATTAAGATCCTGCATATGCACATACTCCAGATGCATGCATGCGGATGCATGTTCACCTCCATCATGCCAAGATCCTTATCAACGCCCAACTCCTTAGCCATGCGAGTACCAGACTTGCTGCTAGAAAGCAGTCAGGTACAAGACCGGTTCCGGATGTCGACTGTGCACGAAGTCGCAGACGTACTTTGTATTCCAGCACGGGCCGCAAAAGCGCACTCCGGACGCGTAGCATACCTGGCGGCGAGCTCTTCCAGCACCACAAGCCTGTCAAAAGCTGAGGTTGGGCTAGTACAAGGATGGAACGCGACTAACGATGCAGTTCAGTTCCAACCTAGGGACGCGTATTTCGGTTCGCTCAGATCGTCAGGGCAATCCAGCATGGGAGGATCCAAACGTCTGCGAGCGTTGGCCCAAATATGGCGCATACTACGAGACATGAGAAGGTTTCAAATGTCATTCGACACGCGAGCGAGACGCAGCAGATCGAGGGGATGTAGGTGGGAGACGATCTAGCCGACGTGCGGTGAGACGAAAGGCGCGAGCGGTGTTCTATGAGCTACACACCTCGAGAAAACATCGACGAGCAAGATCATCACCAGCATGAGTTTCCCTACGTTTCTTCCCGCCGGCAGCTTGCCTTTCGTGTTGTGGCTCGCGATTTCGGCGCGTAAGTGTGTATACGAGTCCGCTCATTTTTGGCTTGTCCATCTTGCGACGCGGCAATAAGCTCCTGACAAGGAGGGTCAACGAGAGCGGTGTGACCAGGGATATTGCGACCGGCGATGGTCGTCGGGAGAGCCCTGGAGAGCCTGAGGCTTGAGGCCTGAGGTGCGCTCCCGGAGCGCGATGCGTGTGACGTCGGGTCACGCGTGACTTGACGCGTAGTCACCGTCCTCAGCTGGGGAGGAACTTGAAGAAGAGGACCTCCTGACATGTTAGAATTCAGCAAGAGCACTTCAATCCCTCAGACTATGAGGTCGAACTATCTTTTCGAATGGCTATGCTCAGAGTCAGAGTGACCCTGAACCGTCACGGTCCCGGCGCCTGTGATATCACGGATGCGCTGGATTACCGTGTCCATGTTCCTCCAATGTTCGTAGATGTTTGGATGAATCACAAGACGTGACAATCGATGGTCTGCGAGTGGAATCTGTGCAGTCATGGTTCGAGTTCACGTTCAGTCATAACGCCGTGCTGGCGAGCCAGTCGGGAGTCGGCGGTTTTTGCAGGGACAAACACGACCAAGCACGCGCTTTCCCTACCGAGTTGCCGTGTCTCTGCGTCATCGGCCCACGGCCTTCACTCGGACACCCATTCTCAGCTTTGCCCAAACACATACACCACTCACTGCTCAGGACGGCGTCGACGACCACCCTGGCTCCAGCACTCGTTTGATTCTTGTCCATCTCCATGACATTATGGCTTCCACGCGCCCCGCCATCGCTCCTCCTGCGCACTTGTAGCCGACACCCTCACTTGCTCGTCAGCATACGTACCTATGCTTTGGCCTCACAACATGCTCGTATTCACCTCCATATCTCCAGCCACAATGCTAAGCTAGAGCTTCGGCGTGGTTTGCACTCTTCTCCATCGCAAAATGACGTCTCTAGTGACAAGCCTCTCCCTCCTGCGCCGAAGGAAGACGCTCCTCTCGCGACACGCGTCTGGAAGAAGGTCAAGCATGAGGTACAGCACTACTGGCACGGAAGCAAGCTCCTTGCCGCGGAGGTCCGAATCTCAGCGCGTTTGCAATGGAAGCTTCTCCACGGCGAGAGCTTGACGCGTCGAGAGAGGAGACAGGTACGTAGCCCAACAACCCATTACAGCTGTGACATTAAGAAGACATGCCATTTGTTCAGTTGAAGCGCACGACCACTGATCTACTGCGACTCATACCGTTTGCTGTCTTCGTGATCGTGCCGTTCATGGAGCTGCTCATTCCCGTCGTCCTCAAGGTCTTCCCCAATGCGCTTCCGTCTACGTTCGAGGACAAGTTCGCCGCGGAGGAGAAGCAGCGCAAGCTGCTCCGTGTGCGTCTCGAAATGGCCAAATTCCTTCAGGAGACCCTCCGCGAGTCTGGTCTCAAAGCGAACGCGCATATAGTTGGCTCCGACGCCTTCAAGGAATTCTTCCGCAAGGTTCGCTCTACGGGCGAATCCCCTTCGGCCGAAGATGTCATCAACGTTGCCCGCATGTTCGACGACGATCTCACACTCGACAACCTGTCACGTCCGCAGCTCGTGTCGACCTGTCGGTACATGGGCATCAACGCCTTTGGAACGGACAACTTCCTACGAGGGAACATCCGCTCTCGCTTGATGCAGCTGCGTCGTGATGATGAAGCTATTGCGCGCGAGGGCATTGACGAGTTGAGCACGTCGGAGCTTCAGGCAGCATGCCAGAGCCGTGGTATCAGGACCTTCGGTGTTTCGCCTGCGCGGCTTCGGGAGGAGCTCGCGACTTGGATCGACTTGCACCTGCACAAGCGCGTGAGCGGTGTTCTCCTCGTTTTGGCCCGTGCATTCCAGTTCGACAAGAAGCCCGGAGAAAACGAGGACGGCAAGACGTCCATCATTCAGAGCCTTGAGGCCGTGTTGTGTGGTTTGCCGGACAATCTGGTGCGTAGCCTCCATGATGCATGCTCAATAGGATTTGTATCAATGCAGAAGAACAGTTGAACGAAGCCGAGCTCGAGGTCGACGACCAAGCTAGCTACAAGCAGAAGCTCGAGGTCCTCAAGCAGCAGGAAGAGCTTATTCAGGATGAACAGGAGCAAGAACAACGCGAGGAAGATGCCCGTCGTGCCAAGAAGGAAGAGGAGGCGCGGTTGGCCGAGTCTCTCCTGCCTGAGTCTGAGGTACGTGTCGTGTCCCTATCCGTTTCACTGGAGTACCTGTCCTTCTGAGTGAGGACGTCGCCTGTGCCTCGTCCACGGCATGCCGTGCGTATGCGATTGCGGCCGAGGTCGTACCTACCATGTTAATAGGCGGCAAGAGCGCACATGCTACACCGTAGCATGATGCTCTTGCCTTTGGCCCTACTAAGGTGCAGATTCGGAACCGACGATCATTGCAACATCCATACCTAGTCGTGAGAGAACACGATGGTTGCTGGACCTCCGAGGAACTCTGTCGAGGTGGGCTCTAGTTGCATCCTCACTTGGGCCACAATCCCGAAAGAGATGATGAGAAGGCAAAATGAATGCTACATACCTGCCGCGCACACGCTGGAAGAGTTCTGTGCGATGGTGAAGACGTGGGGTTTGTAGAGCCGCCAATGTGGATTGTAGGCTGGTCATGAGGGAATAGGCTCTCGTCTGTTCTTCTCAGCTTCGTCTGCTGTGCCGCTTGTGGGGTGCTACGCCCAGGAAGATGGTGCATGGCAGGTCGTGACCGGCCTTTTGGTTTTTCAATTGGTCAGCGACGATCACTGTGCAGTACGCTTCCGATCGGGAGAAGCTTCGTCTCCGGGCACAGTTACGCTGTCCCTGGGTTCTTGTTCGTCCAGACTCGGCAATCCGCAATGCCAGGAGGATACTGTGCGGCCTGAGACTTGACTTGCATGAAGACCTCTCGACGAAGGTTCGACAGGGAGGACAAGGGTGGCGTTCATACGCTTGTCAGCACTCTGAGATGCTGCAGGCATTCTGACCAGTCCCTCGTTTTCTCTGTCGGTCTGGATGTTTGATTGACCTCGTGGGTCCGCTCCCCGAGAAGATGTGAAGGCATGCCGATACTAGGGGCAGAGGGTATGTCCCAGCCAATGACCCTGCTCGTTGAGTCCAACCGTCATGTGGAAGCATCCTCGGCGACTGTCACACGGAGGGGGTATGGGACAGGCCCGGACAGCATGAGGTGGACTTCTGCGATACAGAAGCGTCGATGTCGTTCATAATGAAAGGCTTCTGCTCGAGAGCTTCGCTTACGAGGTATCATTACGCGTTCTCCTTTACTCACGCACGTTCACCTTGCAGCTTCAACCCGAGAAGGCCGAAGCGGCGGAAGCCGACGCACGCATGACGACCGAGCAGCTGAAGGAACTCGCGGAGGCGCTGTCGATCCTGTCCGCGAAGTCGTCTGTGCTGAAGGAGCGGGACGAACTGCGGGCGTTGATGGAGGAGAACCTGCAGGCGGAGGAGGACCCGAAGTCGCCGTCTGGGGCGCTGACGAAGCGGATCCGGACGATGCTGGAGAAGATCGACAAGCAGTTGGACGCGTACGACGCGCGCGTTGGGTCGTCGCTCCAGATGATCGAGAGTACGCCCGATGGGCGGATCTCGGTCGAGGACCTCGACAAGGCGCTCGCTGTGATCAAGCACAAGCCAGACGAGGAGGTTGGGCATAAGGTGATCGAGAAGTTGGACGTGGACAAGGACGGGTTCGTCGAGCTTGAGCACGTCCTTGGGCTTGTGCGCGAGGAGGGACTAGGTGCGTCTCGTGCTAGCGCGGTTGTGTGTGCGCGATTCGTGAGATGTCGAGACTGACGCGATGTGGGGGTAGGTATCCTTTTGGACGACGAGGCGGAGAGATTGATTGGGCAGGGGCAGGAGATCAAGAACTCGAAGCCGCGGAAGGAGGATATCGTACAGGAGTGATATGCACCCGCCGCGCTCTGACAGTTATCGTACACCCTATATATTGACAACCCTAGACGAATGCGCATCTGTTAACAAGTAAACTGAACGTGGACGCCATCACGCGGAAGATATAGAGCGTAATTGCGATATCCTACATCTCCGTGAGTACTAATATTGTCGTCGCTCATTGTATGCAAGGTGCTTGTTCCTATGACGTTGAATCTCAAGGAGGCGTACTTGTCGCCCGTCGGGTGTCACAGGTAAATACTTGTATGTTCGGGTGAATGGTCTTGCTTCGAGTCCTCGCTTCGCGGTGTATCCTCGCATCGCAGAGCTCATAAGTAGCCAGGGTGGCAAATGCCCAATATTCAAGGGCTGATGGCAATGAGCTGGCATGGCCAAGCTCGGCGCGGTCTACAGGTGGATTCGTCTGCAGCGATGGACTGTCAAGATGTTCGGGAACAGGATGGCGACGCAGAATCATCCGATTCCGTAGTCAATCCGGTCGCGGAATCCGTGGTGTGCCGTGGCAGACTGTGCCCAAGGTATACCCAGTTCGGCCACCTGAGTCACTGAACTCTTCCTTCTATAGCTATTGCGTACCGAGCTCAAGCCGTTCCGCTTGGAACAATAGGAGATCTAGATCGTGTTTGGGACTACCGTCGCGTCCTATCGGGCGCATCAAAGTTGCTCATGCCCGATGCAGTCGTCGATCAGGCTCGTCGTCAGTTACCAGTAGTAGTTTCGTAGCCGCAAGGCAACGGCGAGGAGACGGGGCAAGGCACCGAGTTCGGCGGGGGCCTTGCAGGAGACGGACGGCAGGGTCGTCTCCAACAGATTGTTCTTCCACTTGTCGGATGTGGGACGAGTGATGGGGCGGGAGCGGCAAGGGAGGGACGCGTCGTGGATGGTTTGTTTTGCCTAATGAGGGACGAGAACGATCACGTGGTGCACGGACAATAAGAACGCGGTTGGCTCGAGAGGGCGGGGGCTGTGTGAGGAATGGACCCCTTCGTTTCGGGCGCGCTGGCGTCCCCGCCTGGCTTCTTCTCCGACGACGACGACGACGACGACCCCCTCGACTGTCCCCCGCTCACGTCGACGCCGCCACGCATGAGCCTCCGCAAGGCCGTCCTCCAGCGTATAACGCCCCTCCCCAGTAGGACGCCTTCGCCCAGCATCGCCCCAGACTGGCCTCAGTCGCCCGTCGAGCCAGAGCCTGACAGTCATCAGCTCCCTCCTGACGTACACCTCGCCTCGAGGTCCAAGACGCCGTGAGCATCTTCTCTTTGTCCTTCTCCCACCTCCTGCCACCACAAACGGGCGCATATACTCGGTGCTGATGCCGTTGTTTCGCGTCACCCGCAACTCCAGCAGCGAGCAGATGTCCGGCAGCGGCGTCGTGAAAAGATGGCGCGTCAACATCGCCGCCGACCATGCCTCATCCCTCCCCTCCGAGCTCGCAACGGTCAGTCTCAGTGGATCCGTCAAGCGCGATAAAGAACTTTGGTTCGAAGATGGGAACATCGTCCTCCTCGCCCGCGACACCTCCTTCAGAGTGTACCGCGGCCTTCTCACGCGGCACTCAATCATCTTCCGGGACCTGTTCTCCATGGCTCAGACTTCCAACCCGACTCCGGAGACGGTGGACAGCTGTCCGGTCGTGCACATATCGGACTCGCCCGACGAACTTCGCTATCTCCTCCGTGTTCTCTGCGGACTTAGAAAGTGCGTAAATAGCCTTTTGACGGCCTTCTGTGCTTCTCCCCCCTTTCCCACTTCCCAATATATGCGCTTCTTTCTCGTTCATGGCAAAGGGATCGCTGTTGCAGACCGAGTGTCTTTGTCGGACAGTCAGGTTTGGTGATTTGACGTTCTGGTAGAGTTTGGTTGAGTTTGGTTGAACTTTATTCATTGCCATCAATCGTCTTCTCAACAACATCCCAACGGCGGAAGCTAACTTTACCCTCGCCTCCTCGCGACACCGCCGTGCAGATTCCCAACTATCCCAGGTGAACGGATGGAATTCACAGAACTTGCGGCCCTCATCCGCATGTCGCACAAGTACCATGTCGAAGACGTCCACTCGCGCGCGATGCACCACTTGAAGCTTTACTTCACGAACGACCTCTCCATCTGGGATTCCGCCGGCGCAGACGGCAACATGTTCCTCCACATCACGCCTTCCGACGCCATTGCCGCGGTCAACCTTGCCCGGCTAACGCACGCCGAATCGGTCCTCCCCACCGCCCTCTACCTCTGCTGCCAGCTGGATGAAGAGCTCTCCACAGGGATCGAGCGTCCCGATGGCAGCACCGAGCGTCTCGAGGCGCGCGACCTCGAGCTCGTCCTCCGCGGTCGCACCGAGCTCGTGCGCGCGAGCACACGCGGTGCATGTACCATCTGCAAGCCCCAACCGAGCTCGCAGTGCGTCAACAAGGGCTGCGATCGCGCGCTACGCGAGATCCTAGGCATGATGCTTGAAGGGCTGCAGAAGGACCCAATTGGGGACATTGCTGGGTACGCCGCGCTCGACTCGTGGGAGCATTGGATCGAGGATGTCGTCGAGCTCTGGCCGCTCTGCGAGCCGTGCCGCCAGATGCTGCACACGCGTGACCTGGAGGTCAGGCGCGACGTGTGGAAACACCTGCCACAGTATATGGGCGTTACCGTCGAGGACTGGAAGGATCCGCCGGCCTCTACTCCTGCCAGCGGCAAGTGATGTGGGAGCTTGTAAAACAGTGAGTTGTTTTGATCTAGGTGAGCCTTCTCAGTATCTCTGTCGTCTTGCGCGTCTTGGATGCTCACACCGGATGTGGACAGATCGATGTGATTTAAGGAAAACGGATAGACTGACCGACGTACAACATATGCTTATCCCACCTACCTACTCGATTTACCACCACCCCTCGACACTACACGGCCTCGTGGCGTCTGGCACCGGGCCTCGTCCGACATCGTATGCATACCCGCAACATGCTGTGTACTATCACCCCTCGAGCACACGTGGTGTAACGTGTTGTACATTTGCTACCATTTCCACTAACATCGCTCGCTCCAGGCGTAATTGAGACCCTTGTATTAGCAGTATCATAGCAGACTTTTGCCACATCTCTATCATCATGGCGGATTACGGCAAGTCCGCGGCCTGTTGGGCAGAAAGTCGCGTGCATGGCCCGCGAACGGAATTACGGTTCCGTGGTATATCGTGTCGGTCGCGGGTGCGCAACTCAATCAAACGGTCGACCCTGCTGCGAGCTGGAGAGGACAGGAGGCGAACAAGGCCTCGTGTCTTGTCCGTTAAAGGGGAATTAGAAGAATTTGGTCGTGTCCGGGTGGAAGCCGTTCGCTGTGCGCATTGCGACAATGCCGCCCGTCAAGCTTGACCACTGAGGTGGGGGCGAACGTCCAGTTAGCATGCAGTCACACAGGGTGTAAGTAGGAGGCGAAGAGAGAGCGAACGGCCAAAAGCCACAAAAGTGGCGAGAACACGAACGAGGCAAGACAAACAATGATCGAGCATGGAAGCGAGAAAGACGACACGCACCCCGTTCCCGATAAACACCTGCGCACGCTGTCCGGCGATCATATCCATCGCCTGCGCAACGTACTTCTGTTCCCAGGTCAGGATAGTGTCGCGGCTGCTCGCGACGTGCTTGAACGCGCCGGTGTCCATGAGCTTGCCCTTGAGGTCGTCGACCCACTCGACGGGCCCGTTCGTCATGATGTACACATTCTCGAGGCCCTGCGCGCGGGCACCGCTCTGCTGCTGCACCTCGCGGATGCGCGCGAGGACCTCGTCTGGCTCGGGGTAGCACCTATGGCGGTAGAGCGCGATGTTCTCCGGCGTGTTCTCGCCCGAGGGCGAGCCGTGCGAGTCGGGGGGATCGAACTGCTCTAGCTGCGGGAGCGCGTTGAAGGCAAGGAACGTGCTCGACCATTTGCCGAGGTGGACGCAGTGCCCTTCGTAGTCGCCCCGACGGAGGTGGAGGACGAGGAGGCCTTTGATCTCGGGGTAGCGCTCGGCGCTGAGCGTGGAGGCGGAGGCGGAGATGGGGCGCTCAAAGATGCGCGAGGGCGAAATGACCTCGCGGTTGTTGTCGAATGCGAGCTCGACGAGCGGTGACCAGTTGAAGTGCGTGAAGATGGGGGAGGCGGCGAGGTCCGCCCACACACCGTGGAGGGCGTGGCGATCGCCGAACATACTGCACGAGCGAGGAAAGTAGATTAGCACGCGCGTCGGGGACGATCGCGACGAGGGGTCGGGGTCATGGGCAGGAGATCTAGGAAGGCTCACATCCAGTCGTAGACGTTGCCGCTTGAACGAAGGACTTCGACACACTGGTCGGGCACAGTCGCCAGCTTGTCCACCCATGCTCTGGTGATGTCGTGGAGCATCCATGAGCCCGCCGTGTCGTGTACAGGCTTGCGATCGATGGAAAGCGTCCGACCCTGGCAGACCTCATTCCAGTAGTCTACGGAGATCGCAGGCGGGGCATGGGTGCCTGGCGGGAACGGAGCGCCGACAAGCGGACCTGCAGACAAAATCAGACTGTTGACAGGTACTCCGGGGGCGAAGAGCGGCTCACCTGCAACGAGGGCAGAGAGGGGGATGCGGGAGGGGATTGGTTTCCCGTTGTAATCGGAATAGTCGGAGCCATCGTCGTTCCACGTATAGTTGTAGAACACGAACCTGAATGTTGGACGTCGATGTGGGGCGGGTTGACATGACAGAACTGAACGCGGCAGAGTGGATGGTGGACGTACGCTCGGTTCGCCTTGTAAGCCAAATAGGCATTGAGCAGTATCTCTTGCATGACGTTGCCCCATCCAGACCCTATTGATGGAGCAGGGAAGGGAAGGTCGAATGAGACGGGGAGCAAGAATGGAAGGTTGTGCAGATCATACCTCGTGTATGTCCAGGTACGTAGAAGAACTTGGGTTCAGCTTCGTGCGAGGCGGCCTGCCAGTGATGTTGCGGCAAGCTGAGCTCATATTGATGGTACTGGGGGTAGAGCGGGGGCAGACGTCTCCCGGGCCATCTTGAAGACTGTTCCTGGCCATTGGGAACAGGCAAGGACTGCTCAACATTCACCTCCGCCGTGTAGTAGAACATTCGCAGGAGCAGCGTGACGGCGAGAAAGGCGGTGATACCAAGGATGGCGTAGCGTTTTGCGAGGAAACGGACCCAGAGGAGGCCATTCTCCGGGCCGCCTGAATGGCTCCAAGTGTCCTTTACACTCCTGGGCAGGACGTTCATGACGGGAAGGAAGAAAGGAGGATGGCGAGCGGGGCGCGCATACAGCGGCTTCTCATCGCCATTGATGTGATGGAGAAAGACAAGAGCGCAGCGGGCGTCAAGCGGACGGCTATGCACTCAACAGACGCCCGCCAAGTATGCTCACGTCGGCCACTGTCCTCACCCTGAGCTGGACTGCTTTCATGTATATGGCCAGGTCAGCGGACGTGCAATCCGATTGCGTCGCATACATCAGCCAAAAGCGAGTCTCCGTCAGCAACGCCGATAAGAACAACGATGAACATAGATGGATAGGGCTGTGGCCAACCTGCCATTTACTGAATGCCTGTCAAGCAAGGTGGCTTCAACTACTACTAAGCCCGGTTCCTGCGGTGCTTGCGGACCCGAGTCTAGCGATATCAGTAGACGAACCGCTTTGCACGGAACCCGTCCAGAACTTCAGCCGTCTCGAACGAGCTTCCAGTGCCTCGCCTCTGCAGCTCGAACGGGGAGATCGACGGACTCGGAGTGGATAATCAGTAGCAGCAGACCGACATAACGTCACCATTCTCCGCACCAACCGTGCGTCCGCCGTACAAAGTGCATATGAAACCTAGGGGGATGTGCCAGCGTGTGGTTAAAAGCACATAGGATCACTATATCGGTCTAGTCGTTTGCGGCCTGCACTGGATCCGAGATGGACTGAACCCTTTTTGGGTGATGGAGTGTGTCATCCTCGCGTCTGTCACACCTGTGACCAAGCGCGTCAAGATCGTCAGGGGCCAAACTCGACACTCGCTCATTTAATCATAACCACTATACGCCCCTGCAGCATTCTCTCCCTCTTCAGGCCTCGCTATTTTCGACATGCGACCTCATTCAGGACACAGTCTAGACCTGCAACACCAGGGCGTGTGCATGTTTGTACTGCGCAGCTACTACTGTCCGCTTACTACGCCTCGCGTCTCAGCCACAGGGCTTCAAGGCCAATAGCACTCTGCCTCATGACTCTTCTCAAGCACCTGAAGGCTGACGCTTTCGCTTTAGCGGTTGTCCATCCAAGGCGCCATGTAACGGACCTTCGGGCGCGTCGCCGCAACTTTCCTGCGGCGGCCAGTCGACATAGACAAGGCCAGAACCTTTCTCCTTCTTCCGGCTCCGGTCTGACACTGGATTCATCACAGAGCGGTGCACCGCGCGAAATATAGGCACAAAGCACTATCTTCGCAGCACGCGGTCTGCCTGATGGTATCTAGAGCCAATGGAGCACGGCCTAGTGTCTGACGGACACTTGATGAACCCTGTCCCCTTTATCCACACACTAAAGGCGTTGAATGCAGTCCTGCTGCCAGTCGGTCCCATTTCGGGAGATACCGAGCTAATGTAATATGCCGCCGATGCGGATGTGAGGCCAGTGCTTCGCCTCGTGTCGGCCGTGTCGGGCTGAGGTACGCGGACGGATCTCGTAAGGCTCTAGCATGCTGAATGAAATGATTGTCAGATTATAGAGAATACGTTCACATGTCCCAACACCTCCATTGCCACGCACCGCAGGAGGATCGGTCGCCATCCTCACGGTATATGAAGAGCTTCCTGATTGGAGGACCTTGCCCATGCTCCCGCAACAAGGATAACGGTTGCGGACGCTTTCAGGAAGAGACGTCGAGATGGATGTCGCGGCGAATGGGCGAAGTCGAAGTGTTGAACATTCCCGAGGTGTTCCACCTCCGATCGAAGCGAAGCAGCGGGTTTGCTGGGCGGCGGGCATTGGCTTATGCACCTGAGACCACTGAACCTCAAAGAATGCCTTCGACCAAACTTGCGGACGCATCGATAACGCGTCAGCAAAGTTATCAGCATATTCGAAGCATCTAGGTTTCGGCCCTTACATACCTGCGCCATTTAGCATTGGTCGATGACACCACCTTCTTCAGCAACTGCTGGAGGCGACGAGTGCCGGTCGTCCACCCCGCGGGGCATTATTTAATTATTCCCATATTCTCTAGAGCCCGTGTTTTCTCTTAGGCAGCGCACGCCGGATGTGCATGGCGGTTGGAACTAGACACATGTGGACACCACGTACGTCGCGACACCACATCATGCAAGAGGGATCAGCGGCACGTCGGTTCTGCAGCGACGATGATCGTGGCGAGGAGCGCACGCATACCGGTCTTTTTGTCACCCCTAGCCTGCGCCTCACGATGGAGCCCCCTACCGAGCGAGCAATTTAGACGGCGTCAACCCTCCTTCTTTTTGTTTCCCGCACTTCCTACCCTTCTTCTCGTTTTATGCCGTCGGCAACAACTCTCCCTGCTCGTCAGTTGTATCGACCACGATACGCAGTCCGTGGGGCCGTTCATACAAGCAGGCCGACGGCAGACTGGCGTGGATGGCCAATCGGCGGTGGGAAGGGGCCTTCCTGACAGGTCGATGGGTGTCCAGCTGCGAGATGGGCTACGATAGCGACACATGAGCGGTGCGTTTGATATCATCCTTCCCCACCTTCTCCGACCCAACCCACGCAAACTTACCGAAGGGGGGTCCGTCGTCTCCGTCTTCCACCGGCGAAGGCCCACATATCCGCGGCGTTCCCTCCCCAGACTCAAGCTCACGTCTTGCACATTACGCCTCTGGGTAGCGGGAGCTGTTTCCGCCGGGGAAAGAGAGCACATGGGGATTCGTCCAGCCTCTCAAATCCGGGCGGCCTCCCAAGAGAGGCAATCCCAGGCCCTTGAGCCCCGACCGGTGGGAGGATGGCAGACGTTGCATCAGACCTGGCTGGAAACTTCTGCAAGACCGTCGTCGGCTGGAAACCTACGCGGGAGGGACGTTCGCACCTCCAGGAGCGGCTCCAGATAGTAGAGATGAAGGTACCCCTCGTTCCTTCATCTGCCTAGAGCGCACCAGCCGTATGAAACGTCGGCCGGGATGTGCCTATATTAGCCTTTTAGTAAGCACTCTCATTCCAGCTCCCTGCTCAATGCAAGCACCCACTCTCGAGGATCTCCGCGAGAGCCCCCAGCCGAGGCGTGCCGTACGGCCATCCGAAGGAAGCTGTGAACCCCCCGACCTCCACCATCAAGCACCCACCAGGTCTTCGGCACAACACACCTACCCACAGCGCAGGCGGCCACATGTTACCCCATATGCTGCTTCCAGGTAAGATCCCACAACGCTGGCATCCTACGTCGAGGTTAAATGAAATGTGCTTTTCTGTGTTGCCGCGAAGCATGGTTATGACGCACCACCCCGTCATGCCCTGCGGCCATCCCGCTTCCCGCTGCGCTATAAAAGCGAAACCCCCAGCTGTGGATCTGAGCCAGGGACCTGCAGGTTTCGAGTAAGCTCCAAGCTCTTCCCAGCCATTTGCCACAGACCTATCCAAGCCAAACGCCACACACGCACTTCTCCTCATTCCCCCAGAACACCATCCCCGATCGTCCTCCAGCGACCCGCTTTCAACCCCCGCGATGCCGCACCCGCACCAGCAGCCACAGCCCGGGCCCGTCAACGAGCTCTTCTTCAGCGGCCTCGGCGACCCCCGCCACAAGTGTGTCGCCATCGGCTACCACAACAACACGCCGGTCGTGTACAAATTTGAGACCGTCGACCTGCCTCAAGGCACCCGAACGACGGTGAGCGAATCTTGCCCCGATCACCCCCGCGCACGGGAGGATCGCTGACCCACCCGCACCCCGCGTCCGTCCGTCCGAACGCTGTCTACCTTGCCTCCCGTCAACGCTGTCTGCGCGGGTGCACTGGGCCGCAGATGACGTACAACGAACAGCACGTCGTAGCCTGTCTCGACTGGGCTGTGGGTGTCCACCTCGGCTCCGTCCTCAGAGGGTCGGAGAGGACTCCGATGGCGGAGTTCGTCTCGCGGGGTTCTATCAACACGTCAGTACCACACCTCCCCTCCACATGCGATGTGCAATGATCGTCACTCCCTGCGACATTGTCACTTGCACACCCTGGAGACCGTCAGAAGACTCACCACGGGTTCATTATCTTCTGACAGCGCTAGACGGTTCAGGACAAGCACCGACGGCACGGAGATCTTCGAATGGCGCCGTCTCGGGAACCACCAGCCTTACGCATACGAGGTACGTGCCGCCCCATTCGTTCTCCCATTTCATTTTGTCGCTGGTGGGCGCCGGCTCATGCCCCCTCATTTTCATGTCGTTTCTCGGCTCTCGTCCAGCTCATCTCCATTACCCCCGAAACAACTGCGAGGATCGCGACATACGACCCGACCCCGCGCGAGGTACCCAAGATGGGCCGGGCCTACGCCTACCTGAAGTACACGTTCCATGAGGAGCCTCTTCTGCGCGACGCGCTCGTCGCACTCTGTCTGAACAGGTGGATAGACTGGCAGGGTATGTGAGTGAGCGGGTGCGGAAACGGGACAAGCAGGGTGACAGATATGACAGACCAATATGTATTAACGTAGTAGTTAGAGCCTGATCAGGATTCAGCCTCCCCCCTGCGAGCAGTGCACAGCGACAATCGGATAGATGGAGACGGAGCGTAATAGAAGAGAGCAGTGCAGCAATAAAACGTGAGCCCGGAAAACATGGACATGACAGCGGTACCCGAGTCCGGACAAAAGGAAGAGAGTGTAAAAAACAATATAAATCACAGCAAGCAAACGCGGTTCGGAGTCAGCAGAAACAATTAGAACATGAACAGATGAGTGTGCGAGCGTCTGTGCTCAAGTGGCTCCCATGGACCCGAGCATGTGTTCCAGCCTCTCCTCCACCGTCCAGCGCATGTCGGCCTCTGAGCCGAGCGACGACGAGACGGAGTGCCCGAGCTGGCTGTGGCCTTGGCCTTGGCCCTGTCCGGGACCTGTACTGCGGCCTGGCGTGAAGTTGAAGGAGCCAGCGTCCATGCCACGTGAGAGGTTCTCTATGAGCCGGCCAATTTGCGCCGTCGAGCTGAAGAAGACCTGCCAGATCGATTTGATAAGTCCAGACTAGTCACGCGCGGTCCTAGCTGCGAGCACAAACCTTCGTCTCCGGTCGAGCGGAACCTTTTGGCTGTTGTTGCTGCTGCTGGTGTTGGGACTTCTTTCGGGAGAGGAAGGAGTTTACGCTGCCCTTGGAAGACTTGCGCTCATGCTCCTTGAAGAAGACCTTCATGCCGCTCGTGTCATTGTCTTTCACCGAGTACTCGGAGTAGAAACTCGCGCGATCGCCATAGAAGGACTCCCCGTCATCGTCACGCAGGCCATTGACGATTGACCTGAGCAACGATCACGTCAGCCCGTCAGAAGCCGCCAGTTAGAGATAGGTCTGCCTAGAAATCGTTCCCTACTCACCATATCGTCTCCCCATTGGCCAGCTCGATAACCTCAAGCGCCTGTCCAGGCTCTGGAATGGAGTCGTGGGCATGCGAACTCGTGCCTGCGGGTGACTCGGGGCTGAGGTGCTGCGCCTTACTGTCACCCGAGTACATCTCGTACCTGCGGAGAGAGAGAGGGGTGATTGGTCAACTCAATAGCACCCTCACAGGCCTTCACGTTCACTTACAATGAGTCATACGCGGAGCCGGACTTCTCCACCGGGCTAGGCACAGTGAGCAGACCCTCGCTCTGAGAGGACAACGCCTGTGGCAGCGACGGCATCGGGGGCGAGACTTCATTCGAAAACCGACGTCCGCCCGCACGGTGCGGGGGCGGAGTGGGCGCACGGTCGTGTACAGAGCGGTTCGAACCCACCGACGCACGCCGCCGTGACGTCGAGCCCTTGCGCATGAGCGTGCTGAGGTCCATCGTCGATATCCTCGAGTCAGACGGGAAGATGATCGTCCGCCGCACGATCGCGTTCGGCTTCGCGTCCTGCGGCGACCCGTGCTGTGACTGTTGCTGCTGTGGGTCCTGCTGACGAGCGCTCGAAGGGTTGATGCTCTTGCGACTGGGTGACTTCACGTCGACAGACGGTCGCGGAGAATACCCGTCGATGCTCGGACGACCCTCCGACATCGGAGGCGACCGGACACTCTCAGGTGTAGCCCGCCCACGAATGACAGGCACCTGACTCTTGCGACTCTCGTTGGGCGACGTCGCCCGCGTCAGCTTCGTCCACGCTGTAGACCGCGAGGACGTAGAATTCGAGCGTGCGATAAGATCGTTCAGAGCGGCCTGATCCAGCCCGAGGTTGGACGCCGCATCAAATAGCTGTTTGAGCGCGTCTTCGTCCGAATGCGGCTGCGATCCTGCTCGACTATGAACCGATTCCTGCGGAGGTCGGGGTGTAGGCGACTGCGGGGGAGGTATCAAAGCACCGATAGGACTCGTGCTCCTGAACGCCGTCTGAAGAGCCGGCGCGGAGTGCGGCATGGCCCCATACGTAGCCTCTGGGGAGGAAGGCGACGACGCTCTAGACCTCGCTGCAACAGCTGACTTGGGCCCTGGGGGTCCCATCTGCGACGGAACGTTCAGAACAGGCGGCGTCAGCGCCTCGGAAGCAGTAGCGCGTTGTTTGCGGAAGCGAGCCATGAAGCCCTTCAGACCAGGAGTAGCAGAAGCAGGCGGGCTCGGCAACGGAGCAGGCGCCTTGATCCTCGGCGGGTCCACCATGCCTGCCGAGTTCGGGATGGGGATCGGGTCCGTGCGATGTGCGAGACTCGCAGAGCTACCTGCTGGGTGATACAGATCCTGCACCGGGCTCCTAGCCGGACGATGCGGATCCTGAATCGGGCTTCTCAAGTCCAGAGGATACGGTGTGATCTCCTCCCCGTTCGGAGGGGCTGGATGCTTCACACGGATGGTCCCACGCAGCTTCTTGAACCGCGAACCGATCTTGCTCGCACCCTGCTGAGACCCAGGCGTCGGTGTCGCCGTAGGCGACCGCAGCGGTATCGCTTCGACACTCCTCGAGGCATGAACGAGCGTCGGTGCAGAGATCTGGTTCGGGCTGATCTTCTTCCGCGGCAGCGTTCCGTTGCCCTCCTCCATCTTCGGGATGGACGGCGACTTGCGCAAAGCGGCCGTGGCCGCTTCTGCCCTCCGTTGCACCTCGAGCGCGAGCGACATCGGGTCCATGTGCATTGCCGGGGAGAGCGGAGACAAGAGCCCGGAACTCATAGGCATCGGAACCCCAGGAGTAGACGGTGACGTCGGTGAGAGGGTCTGAGGAGGTCGACGACGGAGTGAGTCTGATCGCTTCGGGGTCTGCAGGGGCTTAATGGGAGACAGCACCGGAGGCTGGTCAGGCTCCTGCTCCTCGTCGGAGGGTGAGGACCCCATGTCTGGCATAATGGAGATCTGAGGTGCAAATGTCGACGTTGCATCTACGTCCTCAGCACCAAACAATGCCTCGGCGAGCGCCCTGTTCCGTCGCATGGGACTTGACTGCTCGATGTCAGTAGGAGCAGGTACGGCAAATGCCGGATCTTCTGCTGGCAGTGACTCTGGGGGACGCAGCTGGGGGGACTCGATGCTGTCCACGACCTGGTTGAGTAGTGCGTTAGCCTTTGCCAGTTGCTCGCTGTTCGCGGCCCGTGCTGAGGCGGCAGACGATTGTTCTTGCTGTTGCTGTAATTGTTGCTGTTGTAGCTGCTGCTGCTGCTGTTGTTGCGGTTGCGGTGTCGCGTTAGTCTGTGGACGCAACAGTCAATATCCCACCTGTTAACAAAGTGCAGTCTAGCATACCCTGCTCTCCCCATTGTACGAGTAATTCGACTGCGAAGTGGACGGCCTCCGTTTCCTGATGGATCCCGCCCGGCGGTTCTCGGGCGTCGCAGCCTTCGTCAGCGCCGCACTCACAAGCTTGTCCTGTATCGCGACAAAATCGCCCTTCGTGAGCCCGATCTCCCTCCGCACCGCGTCCTCGGTCTCCGTCGCCTCGTACGGCGACGTGCCCGCGGTCGACGGTCCAGACTTGTCGGGCGAGACGTCATGCCACGGCGTGTAGTCCGGATCGAGGCTGCTGAAGAGCCCGTACAGCCGGTCCTTCCGGTGGTCGTCGTCCCAGGAGTGGTACGACGACCCGGCGGACTCGAGCGACGACCGCGACGAGTTCGCGATAGGGGAGAAGAGGAGCGCATTCGGCTGCACGAGCGAGAACGTGTACGAGTTCGTCGCCCGGGTATGTGCCTGTGCCTGTGTCTGTGTCTGTTTCGACGACCGTCTGCTCGGTGTGCGCCCGTCTTCGCCGCCACCCGTCTCCGGGAAGCTCACAGACGTGGGCGAATAAGTGCCGTTGTGAGTCGGCGTGGGCGAACGAAGGCCGTTGGAGGCCTGGATGGGCGATCCAAGTTCGATCCCGGACATAGCAGAGGGCGGCCGGTACTCTAGACCGCCCATGACGGCGCCATTCCCATGTCCACCGTCCACCCACGGCGAATCCGGAAGCGCGGGCGAGCGGAGAGAGCGCGTCACGGACTTCGCCCTGTCTAGCCCTTCGGTGGTCTGGTCGTTGATGCTCGTCGTGCTGCCACTGCGGCTGTGTGAAGAGGTGTGCCCGTTTCGGCTGGGGGACTTCTGTGGCGTTCCATTCGGGCTCGGGGTCATATTCCACGTCACATTGGACGGTGTACTGGGACGAGAGGTAGGTGTAGCCAGTGGCTGGTATGCGGGGCCGGAGAGAGGGGAGATAGGTCGTCGTCTCCCTATGATAGGGGATTCCGCAGTATCCGAAGTGGGAGAAGATTGTTTGTTCTCGTTCCTTTGGCGCTCCTCGGGCGTGTAGCGGCCGTTCATAGCGCGATTGAAGAACAGAGGAGCAGTGGTAGCAGTTGCAGAGGTTGCTGCTCGGGAGGATTGATGTGAAGACGACGCACTCGAGTTGCTTCGGTACATGCTGGACGCGAAGCTCTGGGATATCAAGGGGGTTATTTGGGTATTTAAGCCGGGTAGACGGGGCGAGGTCGCGCGCGGCGTAGCGGAGGGTGTGAGATCTTCAGAGTCAAATGTTGCCTCCCGAGGCGTCATGGGCCGTGGCATCCCTGGGATGTATCCAGGGAGACGAGGTGTCGGGGACGTTGTGCGGGACGCGGGATACGGAGAGCTGCGTTGTGCCTCGTCGGCGACCACAGGGTCGTCGGAAGATAGTGCGGTGCCGGGCTCGTATTCGCTAGGTGAGGTAGGTGAAGAGGGGTCGGGCTCGACCTTGGTATCATGATGGTCGTTCAGAAGGTCCATGAGGTCATCTCGAGGAATACTCACCGCTGTATTTAAGCTAGTTAATGGCCCGTTAATTGCACTGGGAGGAACGTGGCTGATGGGCGACCGCTCCATGACAATCTCATCCTCTTCCTCCAGCTCCCCGAGGACTTGCTCAAGAGCCAGCGAGACACGCTTCACTCCATCAGGGGACAGCGCCTTGGACAGCCTCTTGGTGAACGTACTGGAGTAATCCGAGTGTTGGTCCCCAAGAATAGACCGAGAACTTCTATCCTTCGATAGGGTGCTGGCATTGCCCGGGCTCGAGGGGGCAGAACCCGAGAACGTGTAAGTACTCCCCTCTGGAGTTGTGGGCCGCATGCTCGTGCTGTCCGAGTACATCGACGTGCTGATGTCCACCCTCGCGCTCTCTACCGTGCTCATGCTCGCATTCGAGTCCGACTGGGCGATGGGGGTCGCTCCCCGCCCTCCACGTCGCGGGGTGCCAGCCGTGCGCAACAGGTACGCTTGATCTCGAAACTTGCCCGAGCCGAACAAGTTGTTGCTCATCCGTCTGCTCGTCTGCGAGCCCTTCGTCGACGACATTGAGGCGATGGAGGCGGCCCCATGGAGGGAGAGTGTCGCGACAGAATTGGAGGAGCGCACCGATTGCCGCACAGCGTCCGACTCGTCGTCCTCCGCATCACCCGCGACCGCCCGCGCCTCGCCGTCATCATACTGTCTCTGCTGCTGCTGCTGTTTGCCTCGGGAGCGAGTCCTGGTGTGAAACCGCCCGAGCGCCTCTAGAATCATATCCTCCTCCTCCTCCGTCACGACGTTCTGAGATCCCCGCGCGCGCTGCTCGGCGAATTTGTTCTTCAGCTCATCGAGCCCGATGGGCTCGCCGGAGGAATTACGAAGCACGCTGAACCGTCGGGTGAGACTGTACCATTCGAGCATTCGGGGACGGGGTGAGCGGGAATAGGATCGCAGAAGAGAAGAACCAGGACGCACTCGGGCAAGATCAGTGATGTGCGGAAATCGCTCGCAGGAGGCAAGGACGGGAGCAGGTCGTGCGTGTCGCTGTGCACAGAAACTGATACTTCGGTGCCCGCGGGGCGTCTTGCGTCGGATCTTTTGCTGAGAGGGCGCAAAACACGAGTGGGCGAGATGAAGATAGGACGGAGATGCGGTCAGAGCTGTGGTCGAGGGAGAAGTGTGGCGAACTTGAAGGACATGCTTACCGGAAGCGGTGCATGACAATAATCTCTCGGAAGACTGCTTAGGGTCCCTCGATTCGATAGCCTCGTTGCTAACACGTTGAACGAGCGTGACTCGGAAGAGGCGCGATCTGTCGTTTCGCGTGCTAGATGCGGGAATTATGGCCGGGATAGGGAGCGTGAGCCAAGGAGATATCGGCAATAGATGCGCAGGAAGAGTGCGAGCGAGTGAATCAGACAATCAGAAATGCGAGGGGAAAAATGGAGCTGTGCTGGCCAAGCAGAGGCTGGAGGGGGAGTGAGGGAATGAGCGAGCAACGTGTAGAACACGAGTTGGATATGCGAGGCCAAATGCGGTCGTCCTTCTTCTCTGGATGTCTTTGGGGGTGCCGTAAGGAGACAAGACACACGGCTGGTGTGCGCGCGGGCGTCGGAAGAGTAGTCTGAAGACCTGGAGACGACGTGGAGGAGAGGCAGGACGCAATGGTCGAACACATACAACGACAAGTCCACAGTCTGCGGCCCCGGCGGCTCATTTTTGTCCAGCGGGTCCCGGGGTCCTTCTCCCCAGGTACCAACTCCTTCTCCCGTTATCGCGTTCAAATAGCACAGTTTCGACTCTCTCACCGTCCAGAAGGGTGTATTCAGACGTCTTCCAGCTCACAATGAATTGTGCAAATAATTCGGGTTGAAGGCTAGTCACCAGGCAAGGATAGTTCATGCGTGAGGTCCCCAAGGCGCTTGCATCTAGATCGACGTAGCATTTATGGAAGGTGTAGTAGTTCGTCTCGTTATTATAGGGTTATTCCAACGGTACAGTCCCGCAAATGATTCACAAGTGATGACATCTTTCTTACATATCGTTCATCACAGATTGAGATACTGTTGCTTACCGCCTCTCCTTCTCGCCTTTTTCGAAGTAGAGCATCTCTGCTCTCTTGATGGTGGGACGCAATTGATTACCTGTCTGAGGTCACATCGCACGGCCCTAATCGCTTAGCCTTCGACAAGTGGAAGTAGTCATGACCATTGCATCGTGACTTCGCGTACCCTGAAAATTCGGTCTCCCGTGACTGTGTCGTCTAGGCTGACAACGCCTCATGTCCGACATCCGCTCCCCGGTTCGTTTTCTTATGCTTGTCCTGCGATGAGCCCCCAAGAATCCATGCAGCTCGCTAGTCTCTCCTCCGTCCGCTTCGTTTGGCTACACACATACACGTTGCAGGACTAAACTAGTGTAATTTGAGCCATCGAAGTCGAGCCTTTCGTGATCGAAGGCGGGCCACGCTGTACTTCAGAAGTCGTTTCAGCTCGAATTGGGTGCTTCAACGAAGAGAACGCCCTCGTAGGCGCCTGCCCGAAGTGTGCCGACTATCGTGTGTGGAGATGGAGAGCCACAATCCAGAAAGAAGTATGAGCAGAATCAAGAGAATACAAACATCAGGTCAATCGACTTGGAAGATGATACAATAGGTGTACAACTCCGTATGACGTCTACGACGTTACTGAGTGCCGGAGGCATATCTGCCCGTTAACGGTGAGTAAGATCTCGAGGATTGGTCTACTGAATGTCCTTGACTTACTTCTTCGTCCATTCCTTGGCTGTCGCAAGGAACTTCGCCTCATCAGTCTTCATCAACTTCAAAATACGCCGTCACTCAGTGCGCGGTCTGCAGAAGATATTGAGAGTACTTACGGCAGCAATGTCGGGTTCAAAGGGGTCATCCGGACTAGGATTGTTCAGCTTCTCCTGGATCGTTGCTAATACTGCATACCACGCAATCTGAACGATTGCACAGCCACGGAGACTAGATAGTACTCACCGGATGACAGCGTCACAGTAGGTTTCCACTGAAGACAGACATGCCATCATGCAGCAATGTAAATGAAGAGGACGAGGAGGTAGTGACGGCATGGGACGAACCTGATCACGCAGAACGGGAACACATATATGACCCTCCTCATTGATCCCAGGATGGTAGATCTTCGTTGTGAATGCGACCTAAAGACGTTCCACACGAGTTCAGCTCAAACATTGGATCTATCCATGATATCATCGGATGAACATACGGAGGGTGCTTTGAACGGAAAATTCTCTGGCAGAGACAGGGTAAAATGGAATGTGCCACCTTTGTACGGACTGTTTGCCTTGATTTACGGAGCATCCTAGCTGAGTGCTCCATCCGGATACATGGTGCAGATCATGAACACTCACCGCAGCCTTGATTGAACAATTCCAAAGAAACAAGTTGTCCTCCGCCGGCTCAACAGTCAAGCCCTACGCACAGTTACAACTGACTCCACGGCTTCAGTGATACACATACTTCGATCGGATTGCTGTTGATGTCCTTCAGTTCCTACTCCGGCACACGCGCATTAGCAAAGTGGTTGAGTGTATCGGGCTGGTCGGCGGCACCTTTTGAATTCGACTAGCCAAGGTTCAATCAGTGAGGATTAGAACCAAGTGGGATTGTCGTACCGCAAAGCTGTCATCTTGAGGAATGCAAGGAGTGTGGTCTAGGAAGTAGCGAAGTGGCGGTATCAAGGAGAGTGGCACTGACTGGTCGTAAGCGGGGTCGGGCCGTGCCTCAGCCACACGCGTCGGCGCTTCTCTTGCTCTCAGCTTCCCGTCACTCCTTGCGTTGTACTCGCTCACAACTCTTCTCCCTCGACCACCACTCACCTCCTCGCTGTCGGCACTCCTGCTCAAGTCTCAGCTTGCCTGCATATACTTTGCTACTGAACGGTATCTCTTTCTTGCGCCTATAACTGGCGCGTACAAACCTCCTTCACCTTCTGCTTCGTGCCACCATCATTCTCCTGAGACCCTGAGCCTTACAAACGGAGAACATAACGGGAGACCTGTCAGTAAGAGCTACCAGTAAGTGCCTGTGGTAGTGGTCGAAAGCCTCGCCAACAAGCGTTTTGACAAGGTTCGCTATGGAGGTTTCTGCCGCATCTCGCGAAGCATCCTCGCCAGTAGTCGCCACCCCTTCCCCAGCACCCATACACCAGACACAACACCACTCTCAACCCAGTCGGAAACGCAAACATGCAGCAATTGCACACGCAGCCGCGTCTCCCGCTCCTTCCGAATCTGGCGCGACCCCGGCGCCAGAAAACCTCGTCCTCAGTGGCCGACACGCCGACTTAGCCAACCGCCCTCGCCTGACGATCTCGCGCCATCCTGCCTTCGTCCCTGTAGGGGTCGGTTCTCAGTTCTACACCACAGAACCGTTGTGCTTCAACCGTCTCGGCTTCCGGTACACCCCAGCTGGCATCTCCCCCCTAGAGCTTACTCTTTCCTTCCGGACAATAGAGTCCGACCCTACCACATTCCGAGTCTCATGGGAAGATCGAAGTCCGTTCATCAAGGTAACACAGGACGGGTTGGGACTCCAAGGCGAGAAAGGGTTTCGGAGCGCCCGATGCAACGCGCCCATGCGCGAGGGCCGGTGGTACATGGAGGTCAAGATCGAGCGAGGGGCAGGCGACAACCTCCCCGGCCTGAAGCGCAAAGAGGGAAGTCACGTCCGTCTCGGCTGGGCGCGACGCGAGGCCCCTCTCAATGCTCCTGCAGGCTATGACGGCTACAGTTACGCCATGCGCGACAAGACAGGCGAGAAGGTGCACCTCTCGCGCCCGCGTCCGTACGGGCGCCCGTTCCAAACCGGGGACGTCGTCGGAATGTACATCTGCCTCCCACCGCGGCGCAAGCCAGACAAACGCGACCCGTACGATCCCGCGCACATCAAGCGCGAGCGGATCCCGATCGAATTCAAGGGCCAGGAGTACTTCGAGTCTCTCGAGTACCCTCAGTCGCAGGAGATGATCGCGCTCATGGATGCGAGCGACCGCGCAAAGGCGACGGACGCCAAGTCCCTGCCGTCGTCGAAAAAGAAGAGCGCGACCGTGAAGAACCTTCCCTCCACGGGTCGCGGCAAAGGTGGCCTGCCCGAAGCGAGACCCATGCGCCCCGTCCCAACGCTCGGGCCCGAGTCGTACATCGCGTTCTTCATCAACGGTCAATGCCAGGGCATCGCGTTCCAGGACCTGTACGATTACCTTCCGCTCCGCACACCCCCAAACAAGGCCGAACAAAAAAAGCGCGCGAACAAGGAGGGCCTGCGCGAGCACAAGGAGAACCCGTTCGACGACGGCACCCTCGGTTACTACCCCATCGTCTCCCTGTTCAACGGGGCGCAGGTCCAGATCAACCCTGGCCCCGATTTTGCGTTCCCCCCGCCTCCAGACATCGACACTGTCGTTGCGAACCCCGGCGCGGACATCAAGCCTCAGCCGGACGCGAAGCGCACCTGGCGCCCAGCAAGCGAGCGGTACGGTGAGTTCATGCAGGAGCAATGGGCCCTCGACGAACAAGAAGAGGTCGAGGCGAAGAAAAACCAGGTGCGTGTTTCCATTCCTCCTCTCACCGAACTATCGCCAACATCCCCTTGTATCCTGGTCCGTATTCCTCCTCTGCCTCTGCTGCCCGCCCCAGCCCGCGTTGGAGGAAGCGTTCGCGCGACAGGAGAAGGCCGACCAGCAGAAGGCGAAGCGCAAAGCTCAAGCGGCCGCCGCGCGCAAGGAGCGTAAGGCTGCGCATTCCAAAGCGCACACACACGAACCGCCAGAGACACATCCGTCCGGGGGCAAGCGCGCGAAGACCGCCCACGCGGGGATGGGAGCGGGGGCGGGGTCGGCCGCGGGGGAGCATGGCCTGCCCGCGCTCGGCTCCTTCCCGCGCGCAGACCCGTCAGCTGGCGTGGGCGAGTGCTACGCGCCGCCGATGATGATCCCGGCCTCGAGCGTGTCGACGCCGCGTGAGCGGGAGCGGGAGCGGGAGGCGTTCACCCCGGACCTGCTCCTGCGTGAAGGGGAAGGGAGCGAGCGCGTACCGTCGCCGGCGCCGACGGTCGACTCGAGCATCGACGCGCAGATCGCGGGGCTTGCGGGGTACGGGTACGGGGACACCAGTGCGTACAATACGGACTACGAGGACGACCTTGTCCCGCAGGCTGAGGATGCGGGCGGGGGCGGTGAGACGGATGGGGAGGCGGAGATCGAGGTGGACCCGATAGAGGAAGCTGTAGATTATGCGTATGCTGTGCGGTCGTCGTAGTGTAGTCTATACTGTAGCATTCAACACGCATACACACACCGCTCATGAGGTTGATCGATGGGACAGACGGATGTATTTAAAGGAGCGGACTAGCATGTGCTATTACAAACGGGAATAGTAGTAGATACAGTGTAGTCGGGTATAATAAAGACGGTTCGGAGACAAGGAGTGCGAGTGAGATAGCCACGATTAGGTGCCGGGACCACAGCATAATAATACGTTCGAACGAATGGTGGTGATTTATGATTTGGAATGCATCATTACCAGCGAGGGGGCGGAGCGCGGACCACGTATCTGAAGTAGGAAGCAGTTCAGTGAATACTAACTAGCTTGCTCAGGTTTAGAGTCACTCACCCAGTCGTTTGTCCGTTGCCCTTTTGAATTTCGACCCGAATGTCATAGACGAGATCTCCAGACGCGGGGTCCCATTTGACGCTGCACCAGTTGCGTTTGCCCATGATGTATTTGCTCTTTGGCGAGGATCCGTCGGTGTCTCGTTCGAATACGGGTATCTGGATGGTGCATCAGCCCTGCGACTATACTTGTGGCGCTCTCGGTACACTGACCATGCACTCGTCGGTTTCTGCGTGGTGCAGCGTCTTGTGAGTCTTGGTGGCAAGCGTGGAGACCATTGTAATCACCCCGTTCGGTGGTCTGCTCAAGTATGAGATCCGCAGAGTGAAACGTCTCGCTGGAAAGCACTCACGGTGTGTTCACGATAGCACCTGTCACGTAAGTACAGCATGTGAGCTAACGATTGTTACTCGCAAGCAAGGATGAACACTTACTGGTAACGACGTTCACCATGTACCGGAAGTCCAATGGTGGAGGTATATCAGGCTTCTTCTTCTCTTTGACGTGAGTCTTCAGTAGACCAACTGCCGAGCAGTGCACGTCGCCCGAGACGAAGCTGACCCGCGCATGGGCCCTTTTTGCATATTCTTGAAGCTCGAGAATGAACCAGTTCCTCTCTCTCTACGCGACGGGTATAACGTGTGAGCCTTAAAGCCTCACCGACCTGTCATCTTAGCATACCTTGTGCGCTTTTGCCGTCCAGTGATCGTTCTGCGAGTACCCGTGAGTAATGAAGGCTATATCGGTCAACATCTGCACTCACCAGGTCATCAAGCAACTCCGCGTCCGCATTGAACTTGTTAACGAAACCGGACAGGCCCATCGACCCGCTCCTCCCGAGCGCAACCAAAGGGTTCAACTTCGAGTCCAGCGCGGTCTCAAGGAAGACCATCCGGGGATATGCGATAGGGATACCTAGCCAAACACAATCAGGACAGTAGAGCACTAGTCCTCCCCAGCCTCCCTCACCTATTTGAACAACCAAGTGTTCGACCGTCCTAGGAAGCGCGTCCATGCGGGCGAACACAGCCTTGTACTCCTGTGGACTGCAAACCTGGTTCTTCTTCCGCTCCGCTCTGGAGGGGTATGAGTAAATCGATCGACTGCGGAGTATCTCTAGCTGATGCGCACCGGCAATCCAAGAGGAGCATCTGGACATGAGGCCCCAACCAAGTCAAGAACGAGTGGGACGGGAACGGGATGAATGGCCCATCGCCGCCAATGATGAGTGATCTAAAAGGATGCCGTCGATCGTCTCGACCGTCGACGTCGACTGACCGCATTGATACGTCAACCACATAGCAATTGGTATATAGCACGACTATGCTCACCGTTGATAAAACACTGGAACAGGAGGAAAAAGAAGTATCCTCGCGATCCAATGCTACGATCATTGTCAGATTAAACTCTTTATGGCAGGCGTGATGTCTTACTGCTTGAACACCGCAGACTGCATGAGGTCATCAGGATCTGAGGACGTTGCGACGAGTTAGCAGCTTAACCAGAGGATGACAATAGGAGGGCTGTACTGACAACTGCCGAATCCGTCGATCTTCACGAGGTTAACAGCATGTTAGTGAAGTTCTCAAGCGGGTGAGTTATTGCGGAAGCTTACCAGGTCTACACGGGTCAAATTAGCGTATGACACACACAAGTCTCACGAAGCAGGCTCACCGTGATCATCTATGCGCATACACCCGGTCAGTAGAGATCGTCAGGTGAGATGGGGAAGCCGTACCAAGCATGTTCAGCATCGGTCTACGCAGTAACTCATGTCAGACGAGCATCATGAGACGCCATATGACGAGGGAGAGAACACGTACATTGTGCTGTTGGCGCGCGCAAACGCGCCGCTCCGGAAGGTCTGACAGTAATGGTTAAAGTAGAATCGGTCGATGGCAAGGCGCATCTCGTCCGTCAACACATAGTTCCTCTTCGCGTCCGGCTTCAACTGCGTCACCCAGTCCTGCAGCTCCGGCTCGCGCACGATACCGTCGCAGTACAGCTGATCGCCACCACCAACGAGCGCATGGAACGGTTCCTCACTATGGTGTTGGAGGAGATCCATCCACACCGGGTCGTAGCCGCTCTTGAACCCTGGCCCACGGAAGTCGTCTGGGTTCACGCCCGCACTAAACCCGTTACACTGTCAGGCTGCCCTCAGCACGCGTCACTACACGGAGGCCCGCACACGCGAAAAGCGCGTCTGGATCATACTCACTGAGTAAGCGGCCCAACGCATGTTCTGATTCCGTGCCGGGACGTGGAAGCTCAGCTCGATTCCGTTGTTAATCGTATAACTGATCTGCATCTCATGCGAGGTGAGGGGCACCTCAATCATGAAGCGCCAGAATGTGAATGTCCTGCCGCTTCGGAGTCAATGCTAACAGAGACACACTTGGCAGAGGGACTCACCCTCCATTGCCGTAGTACACATAGATCTCCTGACCTTCGACGTATCGCTGTTCGGGGTCTGCCCGGACGCCATTTCCATTCAGGTGGGTATCGACTGACAGCCCGTCAGGCGTGGCAGGCGCGACAATGGAAAGTGGGTCGGCAGGATGGGGCGCAAGGTCGAACGACTGCCCATGCGTGCGCGTCGAGGTGTGCCGCTTCAGCCTGCCCGCCGGCGCATGGTTTGGATCCCAGTGGTATGTAAGCGTCGGCAACGGCTCGTAGACCGAGCCAGCATCCGCAGCTGCGAGCGCGACGCTCAGCATCTGCCGCGTTCCATCGCGCGGAGAAATAAGAGAGAAATGGGGAAATAAGAGAGGAAGTGGGGGAACAAGAGAGGAGGGGGGAATTAGAGGAAGGGAGAGGGAAATAAGCAAGAGAGGAATGGGAAAATAGGAGAGGAAGAGAGTATGGGGGAAGAAGAGTGGAAGGGGGGAGAGAACAGGAAGGGGGGGGAAGAAGAGACGAGGGGGTGGAAAGAAGAGACGGGGGGGAATACACTCACTGACAATCATCGCCGCTCCCCGCCACACGCCCTGCTCATCGACCGTGTCGTATCGCAGAAGGGGCCCAGCCATAAACTGCAGATGCGGCGACATGCGGGCGACGCGCAGGTGCCTAGACCGCTCGACGGCGTTCATGTTCCCAAGGACAGAGTACGTCTGGTTCGCCGCGCCGGGGAGCGAGGACTCGGTACGGATCGTCTCGGACCAGCTCGCGTTGTCCGAGCGGTGGTCCGTCCTAAAGTACGACGGATCCTTGGGCGGGAGCGGCGGCGGTGGTCCGCGTCCGATGGAGGGGTTGGGCGAGGGGGGCGGCATGACCCCAAAACCTCCGACGAAAGGCTCTGCCATCGGGCCGACCTCTTCGACTGGTTGGAACCTGCCGTCGGGCCCGCGCTGAGGCGCGCTCCATCGCGCTTCATCCTGCACATGCGCATCCGGCGCGACCGACGTCAACGGAGCGGTGGTCTGACGAGACACGAGTACAGACCTTGTTTGCTCGATGCCATGCGTGCCATCCTGGGTTATCCATATGCTATTGAAACCTGGTACGCGCGCGGGGTCACTGGAGGGGACCGGATGAAGGTAAGCTGGTCAAGGTGGTGGTACGAAAGAGAGCTTCGAGCTCAGGCGCAACGAAGGAGAAACGCATCGCAGGAGACGCGGTGATGATGAGTTCGGCAAGCACACTGCCGCATCCCAGTGCTGCTAGTTGACTACCATATCAGGCAAGACAGCCGGTTGACCCCGCGCTGGGGTTTCGCCTCAAACCCTCCCGTGTCCGAACCGTCCTCCCTCCGTTCGCAGAAGACAGGCAGAATGGCGGACGGGTGCACTGTTCCGACCATGTGTCTTCCTCGTATGCGTAGCACAGCTTACGAGTCTACGACTTCATAACATACTTCTCGCAACGGCACAACGCTCCTGGACTAAACCCCACTAAACCAACATAATTCGCACATATTCCCAGAGAATCATGACGTCCTGTGCGCCCGCATGAATTTCATCAGACAAGCGTAACACGCTGTCCTACGCGACCCTACTTCTCCCCCCAAGCGAGCCCGCGCGTGGCCAGCTCTCGTTCACCCTGCATGCTCCACCGCGGCCGTCACCAGCTTGCCATCGACAATCGTCGTCCTGAACATCTCCGGCACAGGGTGCTCGTTGAACACACCCTCCTCCTCGCCCTCGACCGGCAGGCTGATGTTGATGCTGCTGCACTTGGCCGTCGTGATCTCCACGTCCAGGCACTCCTTCGAGAGGTAGATCTGGCCGGAATCGGTCGAGTCCAGCTGGATCGTCGGTGCCTTCCCGGTGATCTGCAGCGCGAATGATGGCGAGTTCGTTACCGAGACGGCTGAGATGACCGACTCGACGAGAACGCTCGTCTTCGTGCAGTTCACTGATACGGCATCCCGTCGCATGAGTACATGACTACGTCGTTTGGACTGCCGGAGATAACGAACCTATTGTGATCGCGTTGACCTTGCCCTTGATAACGATCGTCGAGCTCTTGCAGCCGAACAAGTTCACGGTCTGATTGAGTTCAACATTATCCACCGTCAATGGCGACACGTTCTCTTGGTATTCCTGCGTTTCTCCGTTGACAGGCTGTCCTCAATAGTGGAACGAACAGCATGCCACTCACGATCACCCATTTGTTACCCTCGAGCGCAAACTTCGCGGGCTTCTTACCCGCCAGAGCTTGTGGCTTGCTGGGCTTCACCGGACGCTTTGCAGGAGCTGGCAGTCATGTTAGCCAAGCACGCAGAGCTCTCAAACAAAACCATTTACATGAAGCGGAGGGTGTCGCGGCAGCAGGTACAACTCCACCTGCCCTGAGAGCTGGGTTCTTGTGGGTCATCTGGCTCTTGTCCACTTTGCGCAAACCCTTGGTGATCTCTTCGCCGCGGTTGAGCTGCTCAAAGACGGCACCGATGCCAGCAGCCGCCGGCGCCGGCGCACCTGCTGGAGGCGGTGGAGGAGCAGCCGGAGCTGGTGGAGGAGGCGGAGGTGGAGGAGGAGCACCTGCTGCTGGTGCAGTAGATGACGCCTTGAACTGTGACACGGACACGCCCTTTTGGTGATGTTAGAGGCGCAGAACGAGAGCTGAAGCGTGATCGCTCACATTGGGGTTCCAAACGAGTCCCGTCGTGTGATACTCCATAACATACTTGCGCAGCTCTTCCAGTAGTTGGATGTACACTTTCACCCACTCGGCGTGCTTAGCATCTCTGAAAGAGACGAGTAAATGAGTCCATGGCGTAGATGCACCATGCAAAGGCACATACTTGTCCTTGAACTCCTTGATGACACGGTTGCCGTAAAATTGGGTAGATTCTTTGATCTCAGCGACGAAAGGACCGGGTTTGGGGGACTGGCCACAAGATCCTTAGCAAGTTGTATGCGAAGGAGTTCGACCGATTGCGGTTACTCACCACAGTGACCCAGCCCACGCACGGCGCACCCTCTGCGACAGTAGAAAGATGGTTGAACCACTCGCGGTCTTTCCGATTGCTCTCCTTCGCGCGGGTGATCGCCTCAATATCCTTCTGCAGTGACCCGAGGAGCTCCTCGAACTCCTTCTGCTCTGGCTTCTTGCACGAGCCCGCGATGAGCAACAGCTCCCGGAGGTCCTTGAACTCCTGCTCTACCAGTGCGACCTTCACACCCCAATCGTGCCCCGTAGAAAGCAGTCCATCCGCGATCAATGACGCGTCCCATATCGATCTCACATCGGACACACCTGGTCAACGAGAGCCTGACACGAGAAGCCCTTCGTGATCTCCACGAAAGGCTTCAATTTCCCCTCAATGATCTGCTCGTCGAAAGCGACCACAGTCTTCGGGTCTTCCGCAGGCGGGGCGATAGTAGTCGGCGGCGGAGGCGGGGGCGGAGGGACGGGCGTAGGCTCAGCGTTGGCGGACGAGGCGGGGTTCACCGTCCCCGCCGCGGCTTGCGCCGAAGGAGGGAGATAGGATGTCGCGAGCGAGGCAAGATCCTCGAGCCGGGAGGTCGTCGCCTCGAGCCTGCACAGACCGTCACTTGGTGAAGCTGCGCATCCGGGTGGCCGACGACGACGCACCTCTTGATGATAGTGGCGAGCGAATGCAAGCCGCCCGAAGCCATCGTAGCTTGTGTGTTTGGTTGCGTGTCTGAAGAGAGTGCTATCTGAGCAGATAGGATGCGACTACGAGGAAGCTTGGGGAGCAGGCGATGAAAGGTGAGGCAGGCAGTGGACGCAGACGGCGCGCGTGGCTAGGCTCGGAACAGGCCGACTCTGATCAACGTTCAGGACGACCTGACGAGTGACAGACTTCTCTGCTTCTCTCAGTCTCACAAAGCACTTGCACCAGTGGTAAGCCCGAGCATAGTCGAGGTAGTCACCACTGTGTCTCCGCCATGTTTGCACCCCAACCTAGTACTACCAAGTCTGACATGGCACACATACTACATCAGGTACGTGCATGAAGCGTACATCGACGGCGGGAACGTGAAACCATCAAGCAAAGAGAGGCAACTAGTCTTCTTCCTCAGGCTTCTCATTGTCCTCTTGCTTGCCTCGCGCCCTCTTCTTTGCCTTCTTTCTGCGCCGTCGCTCTCGCTCTATCTGTTTGGCCTTTTGCATCTCTTGCTTCGAAAGACCTGGATTGTAGAGTGCGTCGAGCTACACGGAGGATGTAGGTCACTTGGTCAATGTCAGTAGTGCAGCATGCGAACCTTGTCGAGAAGTATCTTCCTGGCTATTTTCCTGTTTTGCTTCAAGGAGCGGGTCTCTTGACATGCAACTCGGATGCCAGTGGGCTTGTGGAGGATCTGGACGTTGTTCTCGGTCTTGTTCACTGACTGTCCTCCAGGACCGCTACCTATGAGACGGCATTACTGGCATTAACAGAGGATAGAATACAAGCACGAAGAATCCAGCACCTCGGACGAACGATTCCTCAAGGTCCTCCTCCTTCAACTCCGGAACAACACGCTCTTTGTGTGCTTTCTTGAGCTGGGAGTAGAAACGAGGCACACTTGACGTGGCCTCATGTTCGGCCTGCACTGGACTGGTCACGATTGACAACACCTAACTCAGGACTGTCAAGCAGACGGTGCAAACGCCTTCGGAGCAGACTCACTTGACTTGCCCATCTCGTTTCCTTGCACTCCGGTTAGACACTGTCTTCGCCTGCTTGATGGTGTCATTGGAGCCCAGCTCGGTGTGCTCATTGATTTGCAGCTCTGTTGCATGTCAGCCCTGCCAACAAGAACGTCCACCGAATGCACGCACCCCATCGCTCCTTCTCTTCCGCACTTCGTGCATCTTCCAGCTTCCGCGCCTGCACGACATTCTTCCGAAGAACATCAGCTATCTCCCGCACCAACGTGATCTTCTCCTCAAACTGCTTCGGCTCAACGCTGGCACTGTACGGCAGGACCTCGTTGCGGATTTTCAGGCGGAATGCTGTAGCAACGTGGTGAGCACACCTCGTTTGACACGCATGCATTGAACGTGCTCACCATTGCGCACGACGGGATCGCCTGAAAACGTCGACGCCGAGGCTCGCAGCACCGAGCGGTAGGCTGCGCGAGCGGACGCCAACAGAGCCTGAGGGTTGCTCATGTCTTGAGTTGGGGGAAGGGGGGTAGGCAAAGTCTGGCTGAGAGTCAAGCAGCGGCAAAGCCAGGCCAGGAACTCGGGACAGTCGAGCCGCCCATCTGGAACGCAACGTCACAAGCACGTGCTGATCGGGAGATCTGGCGCGAGATTCGGCGCACGACGCGTCCATATATGGTCATTCCTGTAGAACGATGCCCTGGAGGAAGGTCGTACTTTTGCCTCTACCTTAACACATCCGTTCCCCACACCCAAAAACAAACTACACAACCATTTTAACCACTCCGTATGACGCGTGCATGAGTTTGAATTGGAAAATTTCAACCACAGGGTAAGTTGGTACCTCCTCGACAACCGCAGCAACCCAAGAACTGCTCGACGACGACGACACTCGCTCTCGTTCCGCCCCAAAACATACTGGACACCTCTCGGGGACCGTACCCATAATTACTGAGGGCTTTATGAGGCTTAGATACTCGTGGTGAAAGAGCAATGTCGCGTTCCTGAGATAGAGTCTCACGTGACACAGGATTACGGTTTGTTGAATCGTTGGACGCGCCTCGGAGTCTGAACGACCTCTCTTCATCCCGTACCACCACCATCCCCCGCCCCCCTTCCGCGCGACTTATTCCGCCCTCGTTCCCCCGCCTCTCTGCGCCTCCCTCAAGTCTCCCCTCCCCATTTTACTCCTATCTAGCACTACTAGGCGCAATGTCTGGAGCAAAGAAGACCTCCGCTGCCAAATCGGCTGGCACCAAGAAGTCCTCCCCCCGGGCCGCTTCCACTCATCCCAGCTGGGTGGATATGATCAAGGTTGGTCATAACGATGCACTAGGACATACTATAGCGACATCGCATACTATCGGGGTGCGCGAGTGACCGCGGCGGGTGTGCTCGACTTCTTTGGCCCAAAGGGGTAGGGTGCAGGGCATCGCCCCGCCGCGCGCCACCTCTTCCCGCCCTCCAATGTCCGTTCTCATCTTCGGCAGTGCGACTGTGTCGACTTGCTCTGCGGTCCTTTAAGGACCATATCTTGTATCTTTGAGCTCGTTTGACTGAGATTTTGTCGTTGATCGTAGGAATGCATTGCCGCTAACCCGGACGATGCGCGGCACGGTGTCTCACGCCCCCAAATCAAGAAGTGAGTCGCTGGGCTGCGTGTCCTCGGTTTCTTTCTGACTCTCTGGTCTCGCAAGGTTCGTCGAGGACAAGTACAACCTTGAGATTGGCAATGCGCAGATTACGCAGCTCAGCAAGGCCATCACCACCGGCGCCGACAAGGGTGTCTTCGTGCTGCCGAAGGGTCAGTTCCCCACGCTCTTTCCTATACGACCACCTGATCTTATAAACTCACTCAGGTCCCTCTGGGCGAGTGAAGCTTCCTCCCAAGGCGCAGCGTCCCGCCGAAGGGTCTGCCACCAAGGAGGTAAGGACGCGCGGAGAGAATCCGTGGCTGTGTCTCTCGGTAGTAATCGGGTTGGGTTGACAGAACAAGCCTGACTCTAAGGCTGCAAAGGCTCCGGCCAAACCCAAGGCTCCCGCGGCGAAGAGCAAGCCCGCGCCCGCAGTGAAGAAGACGGCAGCCCCGAAGACGGTGAAGAAGCCGGTGGCGAAACCGGCCGCGAAACCGACCGCTGCGAAGAAGGCCGCGCCCGCGAAACCCAAGACGGCAGCGGCTAAGCCCAAGGCTGCTCCCGCAAAGAAAGCTGCGGCTGCACCCAAGAAGGCCCCGGCCAAGAAGGCTGCCCCGGCGGTCAAGAAGACTACGGCTGCGAGCAAGCGTGACTCTGCTAAGAAGGTAGCACGACATGTCAGGTTTTGGTATGCATGTTGCGCTGATCACGACTTCCGCAGTCTGTGACTGGCAAGGCTCCGGTCAAGAAGTCGACCTCCAGCACGCGGGGGACGAAGACATCCGCGCGCACTGCAAAGGTACGAACGCAGGCGTGAACTCTGAGACGATAAGTGTATGCTCATCACGTATTATTAGGCCGCCAAGAAGTGAACGCGATATCTGAACTCCAACAAACAACACTAGTACTCTACTATCTATCGTCCCCGTCGTTTTGTCTCGTGCGCCCGTATCTGTTCTCTCTAGTCCTCGGCTCGACCACCTTCTATGATTATGTCACTTTATGCCCCGGGCATGCGCCGCTGCGCCCGCCCTTGTCTCCTCCCCTCCCCGCGGACTCACATGTACTAAGTATGTTGTATTCGTCGGCATTCTCATTCGGGACGTCCGATTCTCGTACAGTATATACACGCGTAACGTATGGACTCCACTTCTTTATTCCTCTTCTCTCTAGATTTGCCCCGTGTTCCTCTGCGAAGTTTAAAAACTTGTTGTACGTCGGGACGACGGCTCGTGTGAGAGGTGGGAATTGACGGGGTCCGCAAATATCCGAACGCCTAACTAGTCGCATTGTATTGGCGTTGAGTAAGTGCATGCCAGTCTTGGTAACGTCATTCATCCCCGTAAGGCGCATGTATGCATTGCATTCGACTTCGAGGCGAACCCGACCAGTCCTTACTGACACTGACCGTTCGATCCCTTCGGAGGTGCCGCTGCCAAGTCCAACGGTCACACTCTCAGGTAGCTCAACGAGCTCGGACAGGCTGTCCGGGGATGCTGGTGTGCGACACGTACATAATGTCACGCTGTGGACGTCCGCGGAGGTAGCAGCGCTTACACAAGCGATATGCGTCTCGAGGACGGGGAGGTGGGCTTTGCGGCACAGGCACGGTACGGCCACCAATCTTTCACTAGACGTACCTGGCAAGCTCCGAGATGCACGGAAGCACGATTCGCAACAGGTGCGCGGAGCAGGTGCTCCCTTCCCGACGTTAAGTCAGTCTCATGGCAGCGATAGTCTCAAGAGAGATGCGACACCGCGCGAACAGGTCTTTGGCGGAAGGTGCTTGCCCAGTTCTTCAGCAGATATATTCGTGCAGGAAGGGGCAGAAAAGGGAGAGCGGTATCACATTCAGTGTCCAGACCGTATCGTTACACCGCATCCGTTGAAGAAGCGCTCAGCTCGTCGTAAGGCTGTCGTCGTCGTGGCCATCATCACAGAACGTAGATACTTTTTGGTGGGTTAGTGGGGGGTTTACCGCGGAGCGGATCCCGATCCATCGTGCACGCCTGTACCGTAGGCTGTGGGGAGCCTAGGTAGCAGAGGGGGAACGAAGGCGGCGCCTATCACGCGTCATGCGTCATGCCTTGGCCGTCTTCTCTCGCCGCCGGAGAGGGGCCTTCTCTGTCTGAGTCTCTGTCCTGTCGGTCTCTGCGCCCGTCTCCGCGCCTGTCTCGTCCGCGGTGGCAGCAGCGTCTTCGTCGTCGTCGTCTGCGTCCGCCTGTTCTGCCCACCAGCGGCCTGCCTGGAGAGCGAGGACGCCGGTGAGGACAACGCTGCAGACGAGGTGGGAGGATGCGAGTTCGAGCGTGGGCTCGCGCAGGGTTTGGGGAAAGTCTGGGAGGCTTGCGGAAGATGTCTGTGCTGAGAAGGGGAGGGGAAGGGTCGAGAAGTTCGTGGAGAGGTCTGGGGGTCCGTGAGGTGAGCATCTGAGCAAGGGCTACGATCGAAGGCATGGTACGTACTTGGGAGCACCGAATAGATGTACATCGCGATTGCAACCAAGTACAAGACTGAGAGCGCATAAGAGGGTGAGTACGCAGATTGGGGACCCCAGCGGACAGGACTTACAGATGCTGGCCCCGTCGAACATCAGATTGCCCGCGCGGCCGTCGCGAAGACTCCAGAGGATGGTGACACCTCCTATGGCGGCGACTGCGCCATACACGTATGCAAGCTGCGGGGGCCCGTGCATGAGGATGGCATAGTAGGTCGCGGCTGTCCAGAGCCTGCTATCTGTCTGCGTGTCGGGGGTTTTCCATAGCGTGAGCGAGTCTGCGATCCAGTGGGTGAAGAGGAGGCCTGGGTGGTGGAAGAAGGAGAGGGCGAGGATGCACGATGGTGGGAAGAACGAATGCCATGTAAAGGAAGAGGCAGGTGAGCGACCCTGTATAAGAGAAGCGCCAGCGCGCGCGAGAGAGGAGATAGAGATACACACCGAGGAGGAAGGCGGTCGCACAGACGACGATGCTCATGCGAAGACCCGCCATGGCGAGCTGGGTGGGGAGAGGGGGGAAGAAGGAGAGGAGGAGAGGGATGCGTGGACGTGACTGGCAGCTGAGGACGTCGGGGAAGGGGCCTGTGATTGCACCTGCATCCAACGAGCGCTGGCAAAGTCTTCGAAGCCGCCAAGCCTTCCCGCCCTGCCGACCTTCTTCGTGGCACCGCTGCCGCCACCTTCGTCTGACCTCGCTCCCTCACGCACACGATGCTGTCGACCCTTCTCCGCAAGGAGGCTCAGGGCCTCGTAGTGTGCACGGTCCGCTCTCGTCCACGTCTTTGCCACGACTTTGCTCGCCGCACCCTGTCGACTGCGTCCTCGTCTACTGCGCCCTCGACGTCTTCTCTCCCATGGTTCGTAGACCCCTCTGAGGAGGATCAGTCCTCGCCGTACGCTCGTCGTGTCTCCCACCCCCAGGCCCCCTCTCGTCCATTACCTCCCCTTCCGTCTGAAATCTCGCCCGACCACCCCGTCGCACGCCTCCATGCCCAACTCAAGTCGTCTCCACACCTTGAACCTGGTACGCTTCTGGTCCGAGCACCCATACCTACTGCGATAGGTCCACCTCTGCCTGCAAGCGCCCCCAAGGGGAGGCGTAAGAGAGGCAGGACTTACCTCGGAGAGGGCGTCCCAGTAGAAATGAGCGGTATATGGGAATGGGTAGTCATCGCTCAGGTGCGTCTCACCCAACACCGCATGTTTTGGCTTCGTAATTTACCCTTCCGCGTCGTTGTAGGTGAAAGAAGGGACAGAGAACCGTGGGGCTATTGAGTCCGTGATACGAATAGTCAGGAAAGCTGTGAGTACACGCATGTATCCACACTTGACATACACAATAACCGCCACGCACTCAGCTTTTGACCGGGGACCCCCCCGTGTCTCTTCCGCCCAATAACAAGCGAAAGTACAACGGCGGCTGGGCAATGGTCGACGCCGGCGACTTTGCGGTCCATATCGTCAGCAAGGAGGCAAGGGAGAAGTACTTCCCTGAGCGGAGGGAGTGGTGGTAAAGAGTCCGTATGTCAGATTATATTACAATTTATATTCCATGCAATGGTAGAGGTAATCCCACTGTTCATTTCGACTAGGATTACGTCTGGCAACCAGGACGGCTTGCAAAGTCTCGGCATAAATGTCCGCGACAGCATAGTGGTGTTTTCCTCTCCATCATGACTTGATAGAGCCGTCCAGTCGACGAGTACTACCAGTTCTTGTTGTGGTCAAGTGCGACTCGCTCCAAAAGGCAGGTGACGTCAGTCAGGAAACACTCCTTCGCTTGGGTCGCTGCAGCCACCACAGGCCACCACAGCACCAATACGAATCCTCGTCTCCTATCTCCCACTCCTCACAGACGTCATCCAAGATTCCCTGACTACGCAGTCGTTCGAAATATATAAAACGCAGCCCATCCAGGTTCAGCTTTTCACACTTCACCTCACCGATCACAACAACTCACTCATCTCATTCACGACTATTCATAATGGCTCTCAACGACAGAGATATTACCCTCGGCGGCAGCAAGGGCGTTGACCTGCACCCCGGTGTCGCAAACCCCACCATCTCTTCCACTCATGCCGACCCTCTGAAGGCGAATTTCGTGAGTCTCTTGCTCTGCATCGTAAATCACAAGTTTGCCAATAGCTGAGGCATGAATACATAGGTCACGGACCCAACCGACGCAACTCTTGGTGCTGGTGCGGGCTCCAATTTCTCCGGCCACAAAGACGCCGCGCGCAACTTCAGCCAATCTGCCGGCGTCGTCGAAGGTCGACCGGGTATCATCGAGTCCACGAACATTGACCCGCTGAACGAGAACTCTAACAAAGGTGCGTTCACCAACCTCGCTCTCCTGATGTCCGCATGGAGGCTCACCGTTCCGTGGTAGACGACGGGTGGGCGAACGCTCAAGGCACAAATACCAGTGGTGCTGGAGGCGTGACCAGCCGTGTTGGCGGTATCGCACAGGGAGCGTACAACGCTGCGACTTCTGTAGCAACTAGCGCTGCCTCTGCCGCGTCAGGTGTAGCGCAGTCCGCGTACACTTATGTTGCTGGTGACGACAAGAGCCGGCAGGCGGGGAAGGAGACGTCGGCGTAAGTAGTAACGTCGGAGTTAGCAGTCATACTATGTAATGTAACCATATGTGAAAGCCATTTAGTCTCGTCCTTCTGGACATCTCCGCACAGAAGTGGGACAATTTGCCCCATTGCGTGAATTTGCCCGCGGGCGTTGAGTAGCTAGTGTGCGAGGCAGAATGCTGCCAATCTGCCACTGGCATTTGCCAAGCGGCATTTGCCATTTTGCCGGAGAGCAGTCCTGGCAGATAGTGGCAGATAGCTAAGCGCCTTGCACATATATGGAAGGTGCAGGCTCGGGGGTTGGACTAATTACGCCAATTAGGACCCAAGAATCTTATCAGTTTTGATTGTCGAGCTCTTTAGATTCATTATCCCTGCCAGTTCTCGCTTGAACTGGTATAAGGATGGCTGTCGCTCGGACTCACCCAGACTCACTCACCACTCACACATCACCTGTGTGATTTTGGGGTCGCAATTGAGCCAAACAACGAGAGATATAACTAAAATGACTGGCAAGATCAAAAGACCAACGGATTATACCAAATAACAAGGGCAAATAACTCCGTCTGTCGCTGTTCGTCTCGTACGCGCTTACCTTTCTGCCACATTCTGCCGGGCCCGGCATTTGCCATTCTGCCATATCTGCCGGCAGAATGGACCAAAACAATTCTGCCCCATACACTATGAGTAGCGCTTTCGAGATTCCATCAGCGAGGGCGCTTGGCTGACTTGCTGACTTCGCGTATACTGCTATGACTGTATCTTCCCCATCCTCGACGAGCGCAGATGACATACACGATCCAACGAGCACAGCATACAAGAAAGCGCGGCGCAAGTATTGGAAGTCGACCCGCAACAGACCCGAGCACGTCGATGCCGACTGGACCCCATTCCGGGCGGCAGAAAAGAAGTACAAAGCGCGATTCCCTCCCCCCGACCTCTCGGACGTCCTCGACCTCGCCGCTGCCGACGCAGAGCGGTCGGCGGAGACCTCGCGGGGAGGGTGGAAGGGCCGCGCAGATGCCGTGTCGTGCACCGCGATTCCTCTGAGGGCGTATGCGCACGAAGGACCAGAAGGAGGAGCGGGAAGAGCGTACACCTTCCCGGGCACACCTGGTGCGCGATTCGAGTCGGGTGTGTTCTGCGAGCTGTATGTGTTCATTCACGTCTCCCTCTCTCCCTCCTGGACCTGCGTCTGCGTGCGCAAAAATTATGTATACTAGGTCTGGTGCTCCTCCCCTCCTTCGTCCCGCCTGAGACGCAGCGGCAGCTCGTGCGGTGGGCTCTCCGTGAGCATGCGCGGGCGCCGAATGAAACGAATTTGGACACGCATTACGTGTTGCCCCCGGAGGGCCTGTGGGAGGCGTACCTCCGCGTGCGCAAGGGTGAGCGGGAGGACGAGGAGGTGCTTCCGCGGGCGACGATGCGTGCTCCCGAAGCAGACGCGTCCTCAGCCATAGATCATTCTCGAGCTGAACCTCCGGGCCCTCGAAAGCTCATCGCAAACGAGCCCGCAAGCCCAGACAATTTCGCTCAGCTTGCTCAGGCCCCAAAGCTGCCCGCCCCGCCGTCGCAGACGCTCCGCCCGGTGCCGATCTCGGGCCTGGTGCCGAAGCTGAGGTGGGCGAACATCGGGTGGTACTACCATTGGGGCACGAAGCAGTATGATTTTTCGAGAGGGCCGGGGGAGATTGCGTCGCTTGTGAGGGGCGTGTGTAGGAGAGCGGTGGAGAGGATCCCATGGGAGATGGTGTTTGGGACCGGATCTGCGGCGGGCGATGGAATGGATTGGGGCAAAGACGGGCCTGACTGGATGGATTGGGGCGAGACGTATGGTGGGTTTCGACTTGCCAGTATATACGGTCGACTGTGTTTGGCTGAACCTGGCCTAGAACCAGACGCAGGGATCGTGAACTTTTATCAGACGAAGGTGAGTGCACAACAATCTGTCGACTGGGCGATCTTGAAGGCATCAAGCATCGGTTTACACACAGGACACGCTCATGGCACATGTCGACCGCTCAGAGATCTGCGCTACCTCGCCGCTAGTGTCGATCTCGTGAGGCGTCTCAATCGTGTTTGCGTGCGCCCGTGTTCTGACTTGTCGTCTGATTCAGGCTGGGGTGTGCAGCCATCTTCCTGATAGGAGGCTTGACTCGGGACGAGCCGCCTACGCCCATCCTGCTCCGTTCCGGAGACGTCGTCGTTATGTCCGGCCCTGCGTGCCGTCGTGCTTATCACGGTACGTCGTTGCATATTCCTACATGTTGCGTGTGCATGTTGACTGTTTCTTTGCAGGCGTGCCACGCATACTAGAAGGCACCCTCCCGCCTCATCTCGAGCGAGGAGGAATGCCCGAGGGCGCAGACGAGGACTGGGAGGTGTACGAGGAGTATTTGCGAGGTACGAGGATCAACGTGAACGTGAGGCAGGTCTTTCCGAAAGGGTTCAACCCTGTGTCGAGCTCGGTAGACGAGTGACGCGTTTGATCTGGTCCACTGCTACTTTTCTTGACCCTCAGGTCGCTAGCTCAACAATGACAAGGCGTGTGTTGATGTGTTGTTGGTGGTTGACCGCGTGTGAGCGGCGAAGCCTTGAGCGGTCCCGAGGTAGTCGCCTGTCTGACTCACCCACTCACTCCTGGTACAGGACAGACAGTTGCAGGCCGCGTATATAAGGGAGCGGTGTCGCTGTTCCGGAACAACGCCCTTCCCTCCGTCCCCTGTCCCCCAGTCATTGACACGATGTGTGAAGACTCATCCGCTCGAGGCAGTCGCAAGATGGGCGATCTACTCACCATACTTCTAAACTTGCCGATGGACGTCTTTTTTGCGGTATTATCCCTGCTCCTTGTCATGTTGAGAGCTCTGACGGGTATCCGACCTCTTCAGATCATGTCTCACCTCACACCTCTGGACCTTCTACATCTATCCCGATCTTCTAAGCTCTTCAGGGAGATGCTGCTCTCTCGTTCTTCACGGCATATTTGGGCTTCCACCCGGAAGAACTTCTACCCGCCCCTTGCCGACCCTCTGGACGACCTGAGCGAACCACGGTACGCCAGTCTCATGTTCGAACGTGGGTGCATGGTTAGTCCGTTTTCTCTCGTTCTGTCCTTTTACTTCTCATGCGTATCTGTACCACGATAGGACTGCGGTCAATCCAGAGCATACAAGATCGACTATGCAGCATACCTCAGACTCTGTAACGTTTGCATGGACACTAGGCAAGTGCCAGGCGATTATTATACCGGGCCGGCAGACCGCTGACTTTTCCTGGTTGTCGGACAGAGTTGCGCGCGGAGGGACCCTCGTGGAAGAGTCGGGACTTTCCAATGATGCATATTTTATGAACAACATCTACAACCTCTTGCCTGGAGCACCGCAATATGACTTCGTGTCGAATCATTCGATGAATTGGGTCGCCCATGACTGTCGCGAGTCCGTTCATCGCCCCCAAGACCGGCACACGTGTTTTCATAAATACGAGTTTAGGCAGCTTGTCGAAGAATTCCGCGACGTGCGAACAGTCGGAATGCAAGATGCTCTGAACCAGTTTGTTGCGAAGCACCGCAATCGGACATTGGCGAGGATCAAAGTATGCTGGCCAAGTTGCTCTAACGTGACTTAGTCACTCACAATGATTGCATCGACGGCCAGTGGCGACAGATTGTTACCTTGTGGAGCGCACGACGGATGCAGGCAAGGATGTTCTTCGATAATTGTCAAGACACTCCTAGGAAACTTGCGTAAGCCATGTTACAATCTCATGCGGGCGACTCCTGATACTTGAGGCAAACAGGATCCAAGGGGAATTGAGCAAGCTTGGCTATGAACCTGAGGACTATCCGCGAGATTATGGATTCCAACCCCCCGACCATCCCTTTCATGAGATACTCTATCAAAGCTCCGATTTCTCTCCCGACAGTGCGTATCTCGGTCCGCTTCCTCCTATACTGGAAACGACATAACATGTTGACCTTGTGACGCTCTGATACTCAGTTTGGATTCAAATCAGGCCTACGCTACTACGGTTGCTGGCCGCCGCGCGGCTGGAGCGGGTAATCGAGGCGTTATACCCTACTGAGAGCAAGCGTATGTCCGCATTGGAGCTACTCTACAAACAGTTCGTCAAAGAACATTGCCACGAATTCGCCTGGCCACACGAGATGCCTACCTTTCTGCAGATAGCCCACACGCCTGTGGTGAAAAAGCTCATCACGTATGCGCAGCCCGGCGAACTTCTCACGGAGGGGCAATTTGCGGTTCATCAGCCCCTCATTGCCAAAAGCGCAAGGGAAATCCTCAGGAGGTTATGGCGTCAGCTGGCGAAGCTTGTGCATCGGGCATCTGTCCCGCCCACGTTAGGCTCCCAAGTCGGCGGCGATGCAGACAACCACAGCACCGACAAGGACAAGTCCGTCGACCCTGACGCGTCGGCTCCCGAGCTATCTGAAGCCGAAGAGATTGCTCTTCTGGACCGACCAACATCGCTCTTCCAGTGCACCGACCCTATATGTTCGCTGATCGGTCACCGCGACATGTGCGGCCCTGATGGCCCATTCGCGCACACGGTGTTTGGGGTAATCCAACACCAGCACGAGCACCATCCCGGACCCCTGAACATTGAAGTCTTATCCATGCGCGTTGCAGACAGCAAGTTACGTGCATTGATGTGGGATCTCGTCGACGCTCTTTGCCTGCCACGGGACACCGGGCTCTCCACCATACTCGAGGTCATCACTTCCGGTTTCGCGCTGGAGTGCACATGTTCGCCCGTCTGGGTGTCCGATAAATGGCCCGGCTCTAAGGACTCTATGCTCATGCGAGTGGTAGGTCAAATGTTCTGCACAAACGAAACACGCTGTCCTGATCCAACTCTTTGGTCATGATCTGACAGCTCGCGCATATCCAAGGTGGCTCCGGAAGGATAGATACTACGTGAGTCCTGTCTCGTAGAATCCAGCATGTACTGCGAGGATTGTCGCTCATAAAATGCCCGGCGACGTCAGCGTTCCAGGCACGACAGACCCACCCAAGATGAGCCATCAACTTACTGTCATCCCTCACAGTGACCCTCGCATCAAGGTGACTGTGGATATGGATTTTCCCACTCACCGCTATTATCCTCCTCCTTGGTGGTATAACTCCGCTACGGTCTAGCTGTGGTCGTGGTGGTGGCTAATCATTACGCTGCGTCTGACATGGACAGTCATGATGTTTGTATGTGAACGCACTTGATCTTATTTATTGACCTTACACACGACGAATCGTACGTAGTGCTACATAGACAAGCCATGATTCCTGATGCGACTGTCTCTAACTAGTCTGAGGTTGTACCATAGTGGTGCGAGCTAACAACAGAAAGGTTACGTGAGCCCTACATTAGATACGTACGTCCTAATGTGAGCCAGACAAGATATGAAGGGCGTTGTCCGGATGATGACCCATTGACAAGTGGATGAACATGCCTCGCTGACGACTTGGAACAGCGCCTACGTTTGGAGCGATCAATCACGTAAGCACAATACGCGGTCACCTGTGGCTGCAAAGGTTCGAACTTCAGTCGCTCTCTTCTAATAGTGTTCCTCTGTCAGTCACTAGTCAGCACCGAATCCCGTCATCGTGGTCCACATTTTCTTCTTCACACTACTCAGCAGCGCGACGCTCATGATGGACAGATTGAAGCCCAAGCTTAAGAAGACCGCGACTTCGTCCGGGAAACCCAAGAGAGTCACAAAGAAGGGAAAGAAGACTATAGACCGAAGCTCTTTGAACAAATACACACAGATTATGAACCTACCTGTGGACGTATTCTTGGAGGTGTGTATCTATTCAACCAATACATGGGGTCTTGATTTCTCACCACCGGCGTCTCCGTGGTCTAACCAGATCGCATGCTATTTACGCCCTCTCGATCTCCTGCATCTTGCCCAAGCTTCGAAAGGACTCAGGAGCACTCTGATGTCCAAAAATATGCGTCCCATCTGGGTTCTCGCTCGTAGACATCTCGATCCCCCTTTGCTTGACTGTCCCAGCGATGTCAGCGAACCATTATACGCCGCTCTCCTATTCGGAGACACATGCCTCGTGAGTAATCAGGTTGGTCAGGGTCGTCTAACTACTGACTACATACAAGGCATGCGGTGCAAGTGCGGATAAGGTGGAGACCAGGGTCTCCTACGCTGCGCGGGTCCGGTTCTGCGTCCCGTGTTGGAACGTGAAGTACGGTCATATGCAGATGCATCTTGCGCCGCACCATGCTTACTGTATTATCTGGCAGCATAAGACCGGGCACCGCAATCATGAAGGAACTGGGCATCCCGAAGGATGCGGATATGACGACGGTCATCTTCAACATGCTTCCCAAGGCCTTGCAAGCACATATACCCAATAACTGTACGTTCTTCGCTACCTATGCATTCGCTGACGACTGACATGGACTAAAAGGCAAGTCTTATACGGAGTTGAATCAGAGCCCTGGCAGCAAGTATTACGAGGCCGAGCTGGTGTTTATTACTGAAAAGTACAAGGAAATTCGCGCGAAGTCGGACATGGTTGCTCTCCAAGAATACGTCGCAGAAAGAGCTGCGATGGCTCTGGAGAGGGTGAACGTGAGTATCGTGCTTCTTCCTATGTCTTCATTGGCTAATTACGATCACGCAGTTTCAAGCGGCCCTTTTCAAGTGGGAGCAGGAGTATCTTGAGATCGAAGAAGCAAGAGAAGAAGCTATAGCGGCCGAACGTGAATCCGCGTATGCATTGTCACTCACCACGCAGGATCTTTCTCGACTGATGTAGCGCCTTCTGATTGCCCACCAGTGTCATTGAGAAACTACGCGAGGACGGCTACGAACCAGAGGACTTTCCCCAGGGAGAGCATGTTGAATTCGATCAGCTTGTGTACGAACCCTCTCCGTTAACTCAATTAGGTAAATCACGGTTAGAGTTCAGTCTAGTGGACAGCAGTCTAATCATCTGTCACAGTCTGGAGAGATATCCGTCCTAGATTGATTCAGATTCTAGAGGCCGAGCGCAAGCGCCGTGAAGAAGAAGCATTCAGGCAAAAATGGCGCGGAGTCACCAATGATGCCTCTTGGCATTACAAGCAACTTCTGTTGCGCAGGCAACCTGTGTATCATCCTTCCAAACCCGTCCTTCCCAGTCCTGCCAGCGCCGTTGAACTCCCGTGTATGAGGTCGCTCATTACCTCTGTCGACTTGACAGCTAGAGGCTACCATACGGTCACCGCAGCCCAGGTTGCCGCCATCAAGCCAGATATACTCCGCGAGTGCGAGAGCATTTATAGGGTGCAGGTGCTATCGCACCTCGTCAAGCTCCTCCGCGAGATTGAACCCTTGCCCAAGAAAATGCGAACCAAGGACAATACGGCTGTATCGGGGAGGAAGAAGCGTTCAACAAACACCACCTCGAGGGGAGGTGTTGTCGGTAGCAATGGTGATGATGACCAACTCGAAGAACCTATCCCAGGCGCCAAGATGAGCATCGCCGACTATAAGTTGCTCGACCGACCGACCTCGCTCTTCAGGTGTACCAAGTGTACCAGGGATGACCCGATGACGTTCACCGAGCTTCTAGAGCACCTGCAGTATCATCAATGGCGGCCCAGTCTCGTATGTCTCGCTTCGGCGGAGGAACGTAAGGCTCCTTTGAAGGTTCTTAAGGCACTCGGTCTCCCTGAGACATGCACACTGTTTGAGTTCGAGCGGATCGCCCGTGCTCCGGGCGAGATGGCATGCTCGTGTGGGCAGCTCGATACCCAGACTCCTGCGACAATGGGTGAATTGGTACGTTGCTGCTTGCGTGTCACCATCTGATGTGTGTTGGCTGACTATGGAGTGCGCCATGCGCCTTCTCTTCGTTCCAGGTATTTCACTGTTTCTGGAAGTACGCCTCTCCCGATTATCCAAGGCGAGCCTATCCGTTTGCGATAATGAAGCACATCTCCGGTGGAACTAACCCGTCCCCAAACACAGGCAGGGAGAGCATCATATCAAGCTTGTGCCTTGGACTAAGACTCGGACTGTTGGTGCTCAGGCTCAAGCCACCAAGTAGCTGCCCATATATGCGTGGCATGTACGTGCGACTGTATGGCGGAAGCCTTCGACGGCATTCAAGGTGTATGCAATACGTTGAAGAACAGAGCTCGGAATGGGGATAGAGTCACGTTCCGCCAACTTGGAAGATTCCGAATGCATGATATTTGTGACACTACTCCAAGCTACTCGGTATTATTATTGCCGCATGCATACGCTGGCGGCTGGTCACTCTGTGATATGAATGGTTTTCTGAGATGCCACCATGGGCTGCATTCTCGACTTTGAGTTCGGGGAGTGGCTGGCAATGGGGGCGCTAGGATGCCTCCGCCACGCTCTTACGTAAGAGCCAAGAGTTGTGTCGCAGAGCGTCATGAACACCTCTATCTTCCACCAACCCAGAGATTTCCATGGTGCTATTGAACGCTGTCTACCACAGGCATACCGTCGACAATTCTTACTGAGTTCGTTGCAGTTGCGTGTTGCGGGAATTGAGAGCGCTTAGGTAGCTTACGTGAGGTGGACGCGTCTGTGGCGGAGAGCGCTTGTAGCTCTGTCGCGTCGCGTCTGGGTCGTCCTGAGCTTTCGTTCCACCTCAGCCGTCCTTGCGCCTTCGACATAACGCCCTTAATACTTTAAGACGGCATTCTAGAGCAACCAGAGCTTAGTATGGATCCAGGATTTACCGGCAACACGTCCGACTCGTCGATCCCGACCGAGAGACACATACCTAACAGCCTCAAGAAGCCAAAAGCGAAAGGGAAACGACATGTCAGCAGAACCATAGGAAAGCTTCTGCATATTATGAATGTACCCGTTGATGTTTTTCTTGAGGTGCGTGGGACGCGCTAGGGTGCACAACCTTCGGTCATGACCTGGCCGTAACCAGATTGCCTCCAATCTACACCCTCTCGACCTCCTGCAACTCTCCCGAGCCACAAAAACTCTCAGGAGCATGCTAATGTCTCGACAAACGCGCCACGCATGGGTTTCTGCACGCCAGAACTTCGACCCGCCTTTGCCAGACTGTCCGCCTGATGTGAGCGAACCTCTGTATGCATCTCTCGTGTTCGAACACAAATGCATGGTATATACTCCTTCACTTGCATGTCTTCTAGTCTGTTGTTAAACGTTGTAACAGGAGTGCGGCGCAAGCAAGGCCAAGACGGCCTCTTATGCTGCGTGTATCCGGTTATGCAACCCATGTTGGGAGGAGAAGTACGTCCACCCGCATACAATCACTGGTAACAGCTCGGTTCTCACCCCATTTAGAGTACAACCTGGAACTCAACTTGTCAATAATATGGGGCTCCGGAACAGCCCAGAATTGATAGAGAATATTGTTTCCATGCTCCCGGCGACTGTCGCAGGGTCCATTTATATCGATTGTACGTCTGTCAACATCATTGAATGCTGCCTTTGTGGCGACCGACAAGCCTGGGACAGGCAAGACATATACAGCCCTCAATCAGACACTCGAAACTACGTTCTATGAGGGCGAGTTTACCACGGTCGTCATGAAGTACAAGGCGCTATACGCCAAGCAAGATGCGGCTGCTCTCGAACGATACATGATGGAACGATCCGCTATGGCTCTGAGGAGGATGAACGTGAGTAAACCCCCCTTTTCAGCTTGCGGATCCGCTCCTTAGTCATTGCATCAAGTTCCAAAGTGCCCTTGTGCAGTGGGAGAAGTGGCGCAATTGCGTGAAGTGGGATAACGCAACAGAGGCCAAAGCTTGCCGCAGAGCCGCGTACGCATTCTCACCCACCACGCAAACCTGCCGAATTGATGTCTGAATTCTGTGTGTTGATACAGGATAATCGAGAAGTTGCGAGAAATAGGCTACACGCCAGAGGACTTTCCGATGGGTTACAATCGTGAATTTGAGGCAATAGTCTCGCAAACCCGTCCGCTCACTCCACGCAGTATGTTGAGATTTGTGATCAGATCACCTCCGATGTGACATATCTAATGCTCTCTTGCAGTCTGGAACAATATCCGTCCGAAATTGGTCGACCTACTCAAAGCCGAGAGCATACGCCGTCAAGAGGCATCCGCAAAAGGAAACCGGGCTCAACGACGCCAAGAGCTCTCCTCGTACTACGAGGGCTTCTTGCTCCGTGCTCGTGCTGATGGTAGTTCGATCTGCCGTACTCTCCCGAATGCTGCCGACGCGATAAAACTCCCCTGCATGAAGAAGCTGATATGGTCCATGGGGGGCGAAAGCATGGAGGCGCAGTTCTCTGCCATCGAGGCTGACCTAGTCCGCGAGTCCGACAACATCTACGGCCTCAAAATCCGGACAGACCTCCTGAAACTCCTCATCAGTATGCAGGCTCAAGACCGCCTCCGGGTCAATATTTCGTCGCCTGAGAGTCGCTGTGGGTTCAGGGGCGGTATGACAAGGTGGATGGACAGACGCGAGGGAAGCGCAAGCCCTGACGAGGAGTCAGACCGCGAAGAGGGTTACGGACAGTCAACCGCATCGGCTGCCGCGACCCCGATGAGTTCCTCCGACATCACGCTGCTCGACTCACCGATCCCGTCCTTGTATTGCACGGAGTGTCGCGGAAGCGAGCACATGAACGTCACCGAAGTGTTCGAGCACTTGCAATGCCAGCCGCACCCGGGACATCGAGCGTGGTCCACCAGCTTCATCCATGCAATCCCCAAGAAGTATCGCGAGAAACGCAAGGATGTCCTGACCCTTTTCGACGCCCTTGGCTTGCCCCGGACCGTGACGTTGTCCGAGTACGACCGACTCATGTCATCTGCCGCTGCCGGCGTGCTGGAGTGCTCTTGTGGACAGCTGGAAGCGAAGTCTCCCGTGCAAATGAAGAATTTGGTATGTCGCGGCCTGCATGTCTGTATCGCACGCTACAGTGGCTAAGCATGTTATTTTCCACCCGCTGACGATATAGATAGCGCACAGCTGGCGGTGAGTACAGTTCTCGTCGTCTATTCGTAACAGTACATGACCTGACTCCGCGCCTGTTATAGCACTGCCTGCACTGGTGGTGGCCTACCTAACCTGAAAGTCGTGCCTCGCGCCAATGTTGGAAGTCACAATACTCCCGCTACGGCGGCTCTCAGGCCTGCGGATGCAGCCGCATCTAGTATGAACTCCTAGTAATGCACTTGAGGAGGAGTGTCACGAGTAAGGCGTGTACGTGTACGTGTTGGAGCCGTGCTGCCAGTGATACCTCGAAGTCACGCATAGAGCATGGACGGGATAATCGGTACCCTTTCGCAGTGTCTTGCTGTTGATTTTGTACGTATGATATCATACGAAGCGCCACAACCTCCGATCGGTTCTCAGTAATCACTCGGGCCATGTTAGAGTCCGGAGACTCGGAGGAGTGTCGACCGCCTCTCAACCCCCGGGCCGATAATAATAAATTTATGAATGCACACATAAATGTTTATAGGTGCCTTAAATACAAGCCGTGGGTACCCGCCCAATGGCGGTTATATAAGGCCCCAACGTTGATATGAGTCTCTGCCCTCGCCGCAAAGTCCTGGGTCTACGATCCTCCTCTTTTTGGGGTCTCTGGGGCCGGCGTAGAGATAGAACGTGCCAAGAACTGACTAGGAAGACGTTGGAACAACTCGGAGCAGTAGGTGAACAGGGAGCGCACCTGCGGGCTATAGGATATTGGTGCGGGACTATAGCCTGGGGAGCTCGCTCTCAACGCTAGGCATCTGTCACCTGTGCAATCGAACCAAATGCCGAGGTTGATTGCTGAGCAAATACGCCAATGAACGTCAGCTACAAAAACGTCACAGGCATTGGAGGTGAGCTACGTACCTGTACTAGTACGGGCTCTGGATTGCTGCTTCTGTGCCCTCCCTCGCTAGTAGACAGCGATCCCAGTTGCGGAGGCCGGGGCCTTTCGTGCTGGACGACACGCTTGCCGTCGGTGCCAATACAAATTGTTGGAAGACTCCCGATACTACTGGGATCAACCTGTATGGTCCTGTGTCTCCGACCTTCGATCTCCGTCGATATCGCAGCAGCATAGGACAGCCGGCCGTGCTTCACAACAGCTTCACCAAGCCTCCACAAGACCCCGCCTCCGCTTTAAACTTCGAGCGCTCTCCACGTCTCGCGGAGGGAACAGAACACCTTGCTCTGGACACCGTAAGCCACATAGTCCAGACCGGCGAACCAATCACGCGCGTTCTTGTGATCTTCCCCGCTAGAAAGGGCGCGCCCGACCAAGAACTCTCAACATACGCCGTCTTTCCCGCGTATCGAGAGCCGTCGGTGTCGCCCTCAAATATTGTTCCTTCCGCAAATCCCAGGTCGGCCCCGTTTTCGTTGGCGACGTCTTCCATAAGTGCGTACTCGGGCGAGCCGGGGAGAACCGCCGTGGCGGTAGGATCCAGTCCGAGTTGGTCAGGGCTCAGCTTGGATGAATATTTTAGCGCGTCCTGAATCGTCGCGGCCTGCGTCTTCAACGCCACAGACTCCGTAACCACAATTTGTCCGGTCCGGTCCCACCGCGAGAACCGGACCGTGGCCTTGTGTGCGAACATGACGAATAGCCACCTTCTCTGGTCATACCGCAGGGTGGACCGCGCAGTTGTTGAGTAGGGAGCTCCAATGCTTGATGGTATGCCTCGTCGAAGCGATCAGAGGCAGAGCAAAGACATAGGTGTACGCCCGGCTCGGTCCATGAGGCTGGTCAGACCTTTGGGGGATGAACCGATCTTCCCATGTGCTGCCCTCGCTTGCATCCATAACCAATTTCGCACTAGAGGACTTTCGGAACAGGTCCACAAGTTTCTTCATGGTAGGAAGTGGTTAGAATGATTATGTGGGGTGTAACCAATGGTGAATTCTACGCACCTGCGACACCTTGAACACGACACGCTTTGCGGCCTTTTCTGTCCCCTTGGGACATCTGCGGTGGTACGGGAGGGGCCTGGACAGTCGGGATTGGTAGATGGACTGCTGGAACAGCACGACAACGCGAATGAGATGGGAGGAAGACATGGCGGATATGGGGACAGAGTTTCGGGTGGTTGCCAAGGAGAGAAGGGGGCACAGAGAGGAGAGGAGCTGTGATATGCGGGACACGAAAGCAACCATCCCCACGTTTAACCCGATTCTCGGGCATCCAGATCCAGTCTGTGGCGAGACGACATCCTCTACAGACCCACGAGCCTGGCAGTTCCATGGAGGCAGAGCCGTCGCTACCAACGACCCATGGACCCAAACAGAAGCCCCCCGCGTCACTTTGGGAACGTGGAACGTCACGGTCGCTGTCGACGCGAACTCAGAAGTGTCTGTCATCAGCAGTTCCGTCTTGCTCTGGAGCTGTATACTGTACTGAACAGAGGAGGCGTCTGATGACACCCGTTGTTGAGAGGGGCTGTCGGAGCGATCGACAGAGGGATCCTGGTCGGCTACAATTGATGCATACTATGGAAGCAGTTAATTGGGGAGGGCTTGTGAAGGTCTAATCAGGTACTCACGCCGTTTAGGGACCAACACGCATCAACACAGGTATTGCGTGGCCAAACAGGTCCATGGGAGTAAGTGCGGCCATTGATTCGTAGAATGCTCGCGTAGCGAGTTGAGTAGCAGGTCGTCGAACAGAGAATTGGCATTGTCGCGCGAGAAGGTGCATGCATGGATGAGACCATCCCACATGACAACGGTTGTCGGAGGTTAACGGGGGGATTTGACCAGGGGCTTGCTGAAGGGGAGAAAAGTCTTGCAGCGACGTCGTCGTGTCCGAGCTGTATAGCGTGGCGAGGATGAGTGGTGCGTATGTTAGTAGAGAGGCTAGGAGAATGAGGAGTCGTCTCCCTACGGCCCCCTTTTTATAGGTCGAGGACTCGTACTGCTCTGAATCCGTTCGCATTCTCGAGGGGCTGAAAAGTTCAATGCGGCTTGGTTCGAGGCGCATCATGCAAACATTGAACGCACGAATGCATTGTCTGCGTGGCGATTTGTTGATTGCTGGGCTTGCATCGCTGGCGACAAGGGCTCATCATTGTCATTGTTTCCGTCTTTGGATTCGCCATGAAGAATGTAACGTAGCAAATCAGTGACCTTGCACACTCGATGCAATCGTCTCTTTAGCTGCATGTAACTCCAAGGGAAGCTTACGCACCTTGACTAGCTCGTTTGTTGAGATTGGTACTTTTGCCATTGTAGCGCATTCTAGAGAATCGATTATCAACGAGTGGCATGGCGAGACAAAGGCGATACGTACAGCATGTGTATAGAATGCTTGTCCGAGCGATTGCAAAGGGATGCAACGCTGAAAGGCTGGACGTCTAGAACTTTCTCACCTCATAGATTCCAAGCCGCCGCCACACTTAAGGATGAGCGGCTCGTCTTCAATATATTTGGCGGGCGAGCGGCGTTGTCTGCTTGTCGGTGAACAATCTCACGACCATGGTGAGAAACACGAACTGGATCCGTCATACACAATGTACGGATACACACTTCACAAGAGCGTATATTGCCTGTCAAGGACTTACACATATCTAGGGGCCAAGCTAATCTCAGTTAGATCACAGTCATGAAGACAATTCATTCCTGAGGTGTCGCAAAAAAAGAGCGTAGCCTTCCGTCAAGCATTGGTTGGTTCACTCCAACAACGTCCGATCTACACACATCCGTAAGCTTCGCAAAGAATTCAGCACGAATGAAGACACACAAGGATCACCGTCTCTCACTAGTCACCGTCTCCCTTCAATCAAACTTCCGACCTGACCTGCCCACACCAGCTCTTACCCTCACCTTCCCCGACCCCGCCAACACACCCCTGACCCCAACTGCATCCATCTCGACCGCCTCCCCTTCCTCAATGCTCTCCACGCTGTCGCTCGGCACCCTCTGGTGCCTCCCTCCGACGTTGCGCCCCCCACCCCCACCATAATAGCTCGCGCTGGCCCCACCTCCGGTCCCGACGCTCAGGATGCGCACGATCCAGTCGTTCAGCCACATCACGAGCGCGAACACCGGGAACCGGATCGGCACAAGGGGCGAGGGGAACCGGACGGTATCGTCGTTCGCGCCTCTAGCAGAAGATGTCGGGTTGTACGGGTCCAGGGGAACCGGGCGTGCGTACATTGCCATGATGATGTACTATGTACGTGGTGAGGGAGGGAGCGGCTAGTGCATGCGAGGGAGCGTACCGCTGGGAAGAATAGTGCAAAGAGCGCAGCGTTGGCGAGACTGCTGCCCCACATGCATAACGCCGCTGATGGTAGCCCTAAGAGAACATTACTTTATTGAGACATTATACGACAGTCGAGAGTGAGGCTCCAGACTGACCGAAAGCAAAGTAGTAGGCCCAGCGCTCCTCGAGGTGTCGCACTCGCCTAGACAACGAGAGTCCCCGCGCGATCCAGATGAATCTGCCATGCGTCAGGGCGATGTTTCAACCGAACACGGCCGATATAGAGCTCACTCGAAGCAGTAATAACTACACAGGGTGTGTCGTCAGCGCACGAGCATTCGCACGCGCAAAAAGTGGCGCGACCGCAGATACTCACGCGTCTACCCAGCAGAGGAAAGCGAACCCGAGGGAGGAGCCGATATACGGGATGTACGCGAGCGCGAAGGAGACGACAACAGAGGTGCCAACCATGACGCCCCGGTACGCGGACGTGGCGAGTGCGTTGAGCATGCCGCTGTACGTCGACGGTGGCTGGGCGGCCGCGCGAGTGCCGTGTTGGAGGGTGAAGGTGCGTTTGGCTATGAGCGTGCACCATGAGCTCTATGAACGGCGACAAACAATGTATGAGCGGATGAACATGCCCATACAGAGTGAGCGAGGGCTGGCACTCGCGTTTGGCGAGAGTGCTGCCCTACTGGTCCGGTTGAGTTGTACGATGGCTCAGTGATAGAGAAGCTGTATCTCATCGGGCGCGCTGTGTGCCACCCTCGATGATGTGGATCGTATGATGCATCATGCAGATCGAGCGCAACACCAGTGATTCTACGACCACAAGCATGCTGGGTACGGCATGGGATACGAACACTCACGTTGAGGTAGAAAGAAACTCCGACGACAGGTAAGAGCCACAGCACTTGGTAGAACCATCCAATGTTGCGGTGGAACCATCTCTGCTGCTCTCGGGCTAATGGGAGGAGCAGCCAATCAAAGAAGTAGATGGACACCAGCGACACGGTGTTGAGCATGAGTGACTTGAAGACATTCGAGCGGACCTCCGAGTCGCTGTATGCGGGGGCATGTATGCGTCATTGTGTATCCTCCCGAATACATTCATCGCATACCTTGCGACGAGCCTGACGACCATGTCCCATCGAAACGCATCCACGAACCCACGCCCTGCGCATGCCAGCTGCAGCCAAACAGTCTCTTGGAGCGAGAGGAACGTTGGATATGAAGACCGTGACGATGTATATTGAGAACCTTGTGCAGGTTCTGGTGATGTTGCCGGGGTGTACTGAGGGCGATGATGGCGGGACGAATTGGACATCGTGTCCGACGCCCAGCACTTGTACAGACGCGGCGGGGACGTGCAGAGGATGTGTGCCATTCGGAGCGCCCGTCCTCTTTGTCGGCACTCGCCCACTCCAGAAAAGGAATGTATGGTATTCAACGCCGACGAGTTGCTCATCAAGCGCAGTTCAGTGTCTCTCTGTGGTAGACCCAACGGCCTAGTCGTAGTGCAGCTCGACATATGTTGATCTTCCCTCACAAGTTGTAGGTGCCAAGCAGTGTCAAGCACCCCCGACGCATCTCCCAGATTACAAGTGACGATATAGGATGCGTTCACCACTATGGACACAACAACGGTAGATGACAAGAGACACGGGAGAGGAACAGAGTACGACTACGACGATGCAAAGTGTATGGTGGTGGTTATGGACGGAAACAACGAGCACAGTCTGACACAAATCAAAGCACAGCAGCAGTAGCAGCAGAACACAACGTCGGTTATGAGAAACAACGTCACTAGACAGGGTAGGAAACACCCATCATCAGGTGCACCCTCGAGCTTAAGGGTTGTTGACCTTCCACAACTGCCGCCTCCGCAGTTTGCGCGTGACGAGTACACCCGTCGATTGGCTTGCGCCCCCGCCAAACGCGAGCACGACAGTCTCCTCAGCGCCAGTGCCACGGGTGATGCCCTGCTTACGCAGTTCGATGGCGTCCTTCGCGAATTTGAAGCGCGAATGCGTCGATCCTGTACTCATACGGCATGTTTACATAAAGCTCCCAACCGACCTCATTGCAAAATTACTCACCGAGCTGGAACGCTGGCGACTCGACTGCCGCCTTGAACAGATCGAACGGTACGCGCGAGAACACCTGCAGGAGCGTCTCACGGCCCGCATCAGCATGCTGGCTCGTCCCTTCAGGCAGCGGCGTTGTCGGTGTCGCCTGCCCTCCGTAGTTGACCAAGTTTGGAAGCGTCACCACGAGGAAGTTGAAGACATCGTCGCGGAGCCGCTGCGCGTACGGCCCGAAGACCGCCGTGCGCATCTGCTGATGTTGGTCCACAACGGGAGTAGAGGACCCGTCGGATGGAGGCGACACCGACTCCACGAACTCGAGCCAAGACGGAAGCGTGTCGAGAGTGATGGACTGTCGACAGATTTCGTACGCGTAGCTGCATAGATCGTCCATGCGACCCAGAAGGCACGCTGCGGCAAGGACGCTTCGTGCATTTTCAGGGCGGACATTAGCAAGTGCATGAGCAGAGTAGAGGTACGCCAATGCTGAATCAAAGGTGAGTCAATAGTAGTCTCGTCAGTCCAACTACGCACCATGATGGAAGCCCTGCAGACGTATTCACATCAGTGACATCCGATATAGGAGACGTCTGGACATACCTCATCGGTAATCTCTGGTTCATGGTCCAAATTAACGTAGATTATGTTTTGATTACTTGTTTGCGGTGACGTGGACATCAGATGTGCGAGGTATGGTGATCGAGACAATATAAGTGCGTGCAGTCGGTAAACAGTTCCGCGAACATGCTGCAGACGGACATGAGCCAACAGGCTCGCATTTGACAACAAGATGACGCACCAGTAGTGTATCAGCATAATTCTGCGATAACGTGACGTCAGTTCACAGGAAGCATGTATTCGACACGTCGTACAAACACTCACCCCAGTTTGGAATCCTGAATGGAATAGATGATTGATTATGTCTTCGTTGTGTACCTGGTATAGAGGAGGAGTCCTGTCGCCCGAGGTCAGCATGAGATGCATCTTGAGAAAACCCGATAGATAGGCGCCACAGAAATATTCAAAATGTCCAAAGCAGCATACGTTACGCCGCTCTAGCACAACGAGTGCGCCCCACCAACTCGCGCACAGTCTGGTCAAGCACGCATACGCGGCCTCTGCAGGCGAGCATACAGTACCGCAGCACAGGCACAGCGACACAACGCCACCGCTTACTTGGAAGACCCGACCGCCACCCTCGCCAAAGTCCACCGTCCACCCTCTCAAGAGCTTCAAAGAAATATAAGCAAGGCAACACTCACTGGGAATATCCGTTGGCAAGTGCCGGTGCGCTCGTAGATGCGCCATTATGATTTCCGTACGCGTCTCCTGTGCCAGGTGTCGCTACTCCGTTGCTAGGTCCGCTGTGTCCGTTCATCATCTTTTCAGGTACAGTCTCGTCGTTTGTGAGATTTTGAGAGGCACTGAGCGCGACGCGAGTGGGGAAAGCAGAGAGAGCTAGCCCTGCGGCAACTGCAGGAAGGAACTTGAAAGAGCAGACAAACGTCTTTGCCGCCCGTGCCACAAGAGAACGCGCAGTCACGAGATCACAAAACCTTACCAGCGTCACACCCGTGACACTACGAGGAGGTCACATCCGAGCGCGTGGAAAAACGGGACGTCGGGCCGACACGTGGGCGAGCGTGGACATGCAAAGAGACCGAAGCAGCCTCCTTGAATTGACCTGGACAGCGATGAGAGACATACATGTACATCCGCCACCAGCCTAGGCCTGGCACCCGCAAATATATAGAGAATCGCGCCTAACTGTACCCCGCATCGGAGCGCACACGACCTCGCACCTCCGTCGTCTTCTCAAGCTTGTCTACTTACCCACATCGCCATCAACGAAACAGGGAAGCATTCACATGCGCATGCGTAAGTACATGGATATGGGGTGGATCGGCTAATAGACGTATACGCGAAAAGAGCAAGTATGTACCCCGCATCTTGAGAGCTTATTGCCCCACACCCTCAGACAACCATCGCACGAAGCTCTTTACGTCCATCACCTGTCCGTACCCCACCCCAGCGGCCGCCGCACCGGCAACTTCGGTTTCGAGAGGAGCCCCTGCCGCTGCCTCGGACGTCGGAGTCAAGGTCGGAGGATGAGGCCCCAGATGCTCGTCTTCTTCGGCCAGGGAGACCGGCTCGACGTCCATCGCCACAAACGATCGCATCAGGTTATTCACGACTCCCAATTCCTTCGCTTTCGCGCCACAGAGCGGCGGGTACGGTGGGGGCGGCATGGAGTAGCTCGGCCCGCCGGCTGCTTCGCAGTTCAGCGAAAGCAACAGCGTCCGAGCACGGGGTTGCGGGGGTGTGGAAACGCGAACGTGTCAAGGGAGGAGCAGACCGCATAGAATGGCGTACCGGCGAGACCTCATGAGCAAAGGCTGGGAGGGAGAAGTCAAGACGCATACCGCCAACTGTCCCCGAGGAACCTTCACCGCCCAAGTCGTCCAAGGCCCGAGTCTCCACCACGCCGGGCACGATCTGACACCAAAGGGAGACACAGCCAGCAGTCCACGGGGCCGACAAGACCCGATTGGAAGGCAAAAGAGAAACAGCACTAGTCAGCACCAGCATATACATTCGGTATGCGTTTCAGCACAGCACAGATGCCATTCCACAGACGGCCGGCTCGGCTGGCAGGCGAGCCACGGCTCCCCGCCACGCCCCATGGACCAAGGGGCTGCGGACACCTACACTGGCCCAGGGAACGCAGAGGAGAGAAGCACGCCCAAGCAGAGCGAGCGTGTGCTTGGTATGAAAGAAGGAGACGTCTGCTGACCATGTGCGACCGGTCGGAGGCGAAGTGATCCAGATACACGCCCGCGGGGATGACTCTGAACAGACTATTGTGTGGCCCATGTCGCGAAAGGCAAGTCGATACCCGTCGGCGTATAGCAGGTTGTGCGCACCATGAGCCGCAGCGGCCGATGGATGGATATGTAGATGGAGATAGGATAAGTCAGCCCTCGACTGCTCTCAAGACCACCGGCGCAGGCAACACCCGCGGGCCACTGGCACCTGTCATTGCCAGAGGCCAGGGACCAGGGACGGGACCCGCGCGAAGCGGGAAGGCGCAAGAAGGCGGGCGAGAACGTACCTCAGGTACCGCGCATCGATGCATGCGGCGAGCTTCTCGTCGTACACGTACGGGAATGTACCCGCGACGTACTCTGCGACGTGCGTGTGTAGCCACCGAGGTCCCAGGTCGCGTACGGCGAGGTCCAATGGCCGACGACCGCCAGGGGATCGCGATGAACTGTGAAAATCAAGATGGACGGCGGACCGGTGGACAGACGTAACAGAGACACATACGCATATGACATGCACGCCGGCGTACGCAGTAGCGGAGTGACCGGGCCCGTAGTGCAGACAGTTAATGCATCGTTGCATGATTCGCGCGTACGCGCAATCACCGTCAAGGGGTCGCAGCAAACATCCGAGTGTCAGCAGGTCAGTCCGATCAGACAAGTGCAGCGATTGCGCGCGGGCGATGGTGACAAGCAGCGGGGAGAGGCGATAGAGGAGTGTGGCACGGTCAGTTCAGCCAACCAGAGAGGCATCGAACGAGCTATGTAGGAGCAGAGCGAGTGAGGACTCACCTCGCCATGGGCAGGGCACGGCTAGCGTCGTATCAAAGTCGTAAACCCATGCCTGAGCGTGACCGCCCGGCCTCCCGGACTCGCCCTGCGAGATTGCCGGCTGTCCCTCCTTGTGGGGCAATTGCGGGGAAGGACGAGGCTGAGCACATGGACTCGCGCCCCGATCCCTATCGGTGCCATGGGGTACATGTAGAGTCCCAGCGCGGGGTCCTGAGCCAAGGGGCCGCAGGACGAGCACGACATGGTAGTCCCAGACGACCACATCTTCGCGTGCCTTCTGGCTCCAAAGCGCAACCTAGTGGATACGATATGTGAGCGACAGTTCTCCGCGTTTGAGGGGCGAGCAGGAGGAGGTGCTAGTGGGCCGTGGCCGATGGAGGATTTGTCGAACAGAAGATAATAGATACGGACCGTCTTACCGCCATTCGACACAAAGACGACATATATCTCCCATGGCCAAGCCTCTCCGCGGGCCGAGGTCGTTGCATTCTCCGCCAGGAATGACTGAGCGAGCAAGTAGATATTTTCTTCGCAATAGCACGACGTATATATGCTCTCAGCAGGGATGGGGGGTGGTAGCGGGGACATGGTGGATACGAAGAACGATGAACTGAGAACCTTGCATATGATGGTGTCCTGCGCGACGGGAACACTGGGATGTCTGGCTGGGCGATCGACAATCGAGGGATGAGATGGTAAAGTTTCTCTCTGTTCCGGATTTGACGCTCTTCGCAGACAATGTAGGCGGGTGCGGGTCACGCGCACACTAGTGAGAAAGGGACATGATGGATAGTGATTGCAGATGTGGGTAGTGTAGGTCACGGTGGGTGAGCAGATGCGAAGAGTGCGTAAGAAAGCAAGAGCGAGCGAAATGCGGAACCTGATACCCCTCCTAGCCTATTACCCCTGGTAGATATAAACACTATCCCTATAAGTACAACGCCGCGCGGGCATTTTGATGAATTCCAGGTGCGTCCCGTCGTATGCGGGCACTCAGACTTCAGACCTCGTCTCCAGCAGAAAAAAGCTCGGGGTGCCCTGCGAAGGCCCTCAAGCGCCGCCACACAAAATTGTGGGTGAGTTCGTAAGTCGGTGATCTGCGGAGCCACAATGAGCACGCGGGAAAGACATTGACATGCAGAATGCAGAAGACAACGCGAGGGGGCCGCTGGAGCGGAAGCGGAGAGCCTTGAGAGGAGAAGAAAGGGACTTACAATGGGTATAGAACATCACATGGGGTATTGCAGGGCGTGACATCATTGTGCCTTGCCCTGTCTGCCCGCGGGCACGGCGGGGGCGAGCGGGACGACGACCTGGTCGATGCCCCACGACGCCTTGCCCTGGAACGCATCCGAGAACTTCTTCTTGAGGAGGATGTCCTCGAGGTCCGGCGAAGAGCGCTCTGGACGGAATGGGACGAAGACAGGCTTTGGGCCTGAGCCGGACTTGGCTGGAGACGCGCGCTTGGGCTGAGGCGCATGCATGGGTGAGGTGGAGAGAATGATGGGCCCTTGCGCATGGCTCGAAGAGGGGGTCTTGGTGGCGGAAGGGGCCTGGGGGAACTGGGATGGTGGGGCGGGCTTGGGGAGGAGGCCCGAGTTGTTGGTGAAGGGGTGGGTCGCGAGAGGGTCGAAGGAGGAGAGGACGGAGTTGGACATGTTGGCTAGAAGGTGGGAAGAGGAGCGAGGTTGGAGTAGTGAGCTGGTTGGAGAGCTAGAGCGATGCGGAGGGCGAGATGGATTGGGAGGGAATGCGGGGGGTCGTATTTATGTTGTACGTGGAGGAGGAGAAGAAAAGCGAAGCGGCAGCGGAAGAGGCAGGAGGGCTGTGGCTTCAGCCCGACCAGGCGGACGGGATCGAGGACCGGAAAAACCACGGCGGACGCGTTGAGGATCGGATATCGCGCATCACATGTTTACCAGTCGCCTGCATTCGACAGGAGCTGCCCAACCAGGCGGCCCTGGGAATGTCCCCGTTCGTGTCTGGCCGGATCGGCAATATCCATATGATATCCGCATCGCAATCTCGCATCGCTCTCTGCTCCACAACGTCTTTCCGCGCGTGGCCCATCGCAGATCTGTCCTCTCTCCCCCATTTTCCCTCTTGTTTCGCTACGCAACAATCACCTACCCACCATCCTGTGTATCCCCTAGGATTCCCCGAACGGCCCTCGCCCAGGTTAGACACACGCTGCTAACGCGCCGCTAATGATCCACCAGCCGTCTCGAGGCGTCTCGCTGGCACTACCCATGAACCGGTTCCTACTTCCTACCCCGGATTGTCCAAGCGTTTCGCGCATATTTACGGCAACAACACGCTCTCACAGTGCAGGGAACTTGATGCACGAGCGGCAGCGTGGACAGAAGCCCAAAGGCGCGTGTTCTACCCATGAGTTCATCGAGCGCTACTCCGTTATACGCGGTCAGCATGAAACCTGAGCTTCTCGTACGAGGGCCGTTCACCTCAAGACTCCCTATCTTGTCGAGGATGTCGCATTGGTCTCCTTTCTTGTGGCAGGATGTCCGGGCACACGTTGCAGTGGCTGCACGCAGTGTTACACGCTGTCTGCCAATGTCTTCGTTCGGACGCTCACGAAAGTTGCATGAGTACTACTCACCGATCAGCACCGTTCTTACATACGTATGCACTGATTCGTGTCGTGGTACCGCGCTCTCAAGGCGTTCCCAGCAGGATCCGGCTGACGGATGGAGTCATAGATACATGATATTCGAGCGCAGAGCGGAGACAGGACGGACCTGGCTGTTCAACAACGTCGTGCGTACCGGCGCTGTACGTCTCACCCCGCAGCCTCCCCACCCGTCTGAGTAGGCGTTCGGGTCGCGAGAAGCCTATAGGTAAAGTCGAAGCGATAGTGCAAGAGGCCGGGTAGCCACGCTGTGGTCAGGTGCCCCCTCTCTTGATGTTGTTTTCGTAAACGGACGGACCAAGGGGCCGTATTCCTGAGAGATAATGTCTCACTTTACCTGTAAGGATACGGTCCATCATCCGAGACTTGACTTCTTGATTCCCATCCTCGACATACAGCTGTTGGAAGATGAAACGTCCGAGTACGTACGAAAACGCGGAGACCGGAGAACTTACCGTAGCGTCTTCTCGACGGTTTGCTTGGCTTGACCTCGAGTGGGAAGGAAGCCTGGAAGTAATGCACGCAGGAGTGTGGGGTTCCGGCTTCTATGCTGTCGACGATGGGGAAGGCGCGCGACTATATGCGGTCGGCTTTGATCGGGGACTTCTCGAGCAGGAGCCGCGTCGTTCGACTTCCTCCAACTCAGCCCAAACGCCGTCTTGTCCGACTGATGGCACGTTACGAACACGTCAAGACGCCCGCGGAGCGCCGCGAATTGTGCATATATGGACCAAGTCGGCATTCCATGAAGCGAGGACTCGTACCGGACATTCCGAGCGCACGCGATGGCGTGGAAGTCGTTCTGTGGCACAGAACGTCACGGCACCCTCGCTGCTTGGGCGACCATCCCCTAACGCACCTCTGCTTGCACCCCATACGTCGTGCGCGACGATGCCGAGCCGCTCGGCAGCGCGCCGACGTGACTGACGCTCCACCACTGCAGGATCCTAGGGTCAAGGATGGAGGTCGAACGATATTATGTGGAGGCGATGGAGGGGAAGAGGTGGTTATATCATGAGGCAAGTATGTCAGCTGCCGTCGTCTGTGGAGTTGCGATACTCACTATATGCGCAGATCAAACCTCCTTCCTAGTCGAGGGTGTGAACTAGGGCGATGCTACGCTCGTTTGAGGTGATAGCGGACGCCGATGCTCTAAGGACGTGCCCGACGGGAAGCCGACCAGCACCGGCTTCTGTCCATGACCGTTGATTGTGAACAAGATGAGTGAGTACCGACTTTGGCTAGTGCGCCGCTCGCCATCCCGCCGGACCCCGCCCGAGGCCAACGATGACGACACGAGCCAGGACGATCTGCCCTTTCGAGCTCGCGGGAGGCCGAGGAACAGTCCACTGGGACGACGTCATCGAGCCTTTCCCGATATGCGACTGGCTTCGCTCGAATCGTCGATTGGCCGTCTCCAGATGCAATCATGCGCGAGGCCGACGCTCCGTCCCATCCCAGCATTCGTTTCTTGATATTCCAAGCCCGCGAAGGGCAGCGTACTCCAACCCAGCTTCGAACCCCGAAAACCCCTCCCGCGCACCCTTATCTCCTGCCGGTGCACACGAGCACGGTCGCGACTCTATCCAGGCGGTCGATCTGCCATGCTGGATGCGATGCTGGTTTCCCAACAATGTGCGTTCTCCGCAATTGGCTTCGTGCTCGGCCTTCTTTGCTTCCTCTTGGACGGCCCAGACCACTTCCCTCTCCTTCTTACTCCTTGATGTGCGTCATTTGTACCTCTCCCTTACCCACCATGCTTATCTATTTGTGGGAGATCGTCCTCGAATTCACTCCGGAAGTTACGGAAGTTGACACTGTCTGGACCCGATCCTTGATGCGTGATGATAGACGTGGGGCAGCATGTTCTCTTTGAAGCAATCTCAACACCGCGGCACTGACCATGACCCAAGATTTATCGGTCTAATCTTGCTCGCAAGACCGAGGTTTATGTCGCGTGAGGAGCACGTGCGAGACGCGTCGCGTCCCTTCCTCTTTCTCTCTCCTTTGTCGCTGATCCTCTTTGTCTCGTTCTCCTTCATTATGTCTCGTCTCGTGCGCCTCTCTCTTCCTCCTCCTTCCTCACCCGCATGCTTGAAAGTCCCGAGGACTTTGAGATTTCGCTCTTTTTCACCCACCCATCCGCTTTCCCTCTTCTTACCTATAAAAATGTATCACTGTATATCTCTCTATCTTTCTCGTTTACTCTTGACCCGTTTCATTCTGCTCTACGCTACATACAATATTCCTGCATGTACTTTGCTTCTGCCGGCTTGAGCTCGGCCCCTCCGGGTCGCGCGAGAGAGCGGTGGCGACGCGAGCCAGATGGCCCCTCCGGCGCGGTGTAGCACCTTAATTCCATCCGCCTTCGCCCTGCCCGACTCACGCGTGAATAGAGAAATGATTGTTCTTCATATGTAGCAGACCAGCCGAGCGCACTCTGGCCTTGGGAGTGTCTGAAGATAAGATTGAACTCCCAGCGTCTATCTAATCGCGTCCTTGCTTACCGGCGCTTCCAGAATTTTTGGCAGACGTTCGCAAGCGGCCTGAGCCTGTTCGCAGCCACCGCCATGTCTACCACCCTTCCTCTCTTCTGGCACCTCTCGTCGGCGAACAAAAAAGAACGCCTGGATGCATCTGTGAAGCTTGTCTCTGCTCTTGAACACTTCCAGTCCAACTTTGTGCCAAAAGACTCGCCGGAGACGTCGGAAGATGAAGACGAAGAGAGGGACGTAACGAAGTCGGACGGGCTGGAGGCGTTGAACGCGCAGGATGTGTCGTACTCGATACGGAGGTTGATTCGCGGTCTTGCGAGTCCGAGGGAGAGCAGTAGGCTTGGGTTTGCGGTTGCCTTGACTGAAGTGCGTTCTTATTCTATATTGGTCAACATTTCGCGACACCGGGTCGTCCTTCGGCGTAGGGCATGGCACGCGTTTTTTGAAGGAGAACCCGTACCCGTGAGCTGTGGATACGGATCCCTCGTACGGGTAGACAAACGGGTGCATGCACAAAGACGCAGTACCCAGGTCCGGCGCTCTGAGGGGATGCGGACCGCGATCTCGTCCATGTTGTTACACTTTTATGGCTGATTGACACTGTGAGTGTGTAGTAAGTCATTGCAGCCTGCTGTGTGGAGATACAGAGGCTCTCACAGGTACACCGGTACCCGCCTCCGGGTATGGGTTTGGCGGGTCACCTTCCCGACCCGTACCCGCCACGAATATACCCGACCCGTGCAATGCCCTACTTCGGTGCAAGCACCATTCCATTATTTCAAGATCTCTCCTAACGTTGTGTGCGCGCGGTTTACTGACATATTCTTCAGCTTTTGGCCAGGATAGACACTGTCACATGCTCGCAAATCGTTCAGCTCGTTCTGGACTCGTCCAAGACCCAAGGGTCGATGACCGGTCAGGAAGAGCGCGACGTTCTCTTCGCCCGTCTCTTCGGTCTCACCTCTGTGATCCAGTCCGGCCTCCTCTTGCGCGACACCACCCTGCCGTCGTCATCCACCACCGCCTCCGATCTCCATTGCTACAAGGAAGTACTCGCCCAGCTCATAGCTCTCGGCGAGAAGAAATCTTGGCTTCGCGAGAGCGCTTGGTGGTCTATCGGCCTTGCGGTCGATGCGCTCACAAAGTCGGACGTCTCCTGGAAGGATGACGCGCTTGATGCCACGATCGCCGCTGTATACTCGGAGTCGAAAGTCTGGACGCCCGAGAAAGTGGCACTCACGCTGAAACTGCAGTCTGCCTATCCCTCTCGGGACTGGAAGAAGCTCCTTTCTCCGACGTTCAAGAGTCCGGATCTGCTCAACACGGGTAATCTCAGCACCCTAGCGCGGATATTGAAGGTGCATACAAGGCTCCCGCCACGCGGCGGAACATTCGCGTTGCTCGCAGAAACATGATGCTCACCTTATCTGCGTTATTTTCCATGCAGGAATCCGATGCGGACGAAGACCAGGAGTCAGACATCCCGAAATCTGGATCGTGGAAGCCACAAGTTCACTTCGTCTGGGACATGCTCTTGGACCAGGTGTTGCCTCAATCAGCTGGCACCAAGGGCGATCGTGTGCCCAAGGGCTCTTTCCCAGAGTTTTTCCGGATAGTCGTTGATGGTCAGTCCTCGCCTACGCATCTGCTACCTCTCATCTGGGTCATCGGTGAGGCTAACGCTAGAATCGGCAACACACAGAATCTCTCTTCGCGGCCACGTCTTCACCAGAGCGGAAGTACTGGGGCTTCCAGGTGTTCCAAAAGGCGCTTCCGCGTGTCAGCGCAGACGACATGCCCATGTTGTTCACGAAAAACTTCATGCGCTCGTGGATCAATCACCTATCGAACAGCGACCGATATCTCCACAAGGCCGCCAGACAAGTGGTACGTACAGGGGCTCTCCCGCTTACCTATCCAACCTGCGTCTAGTTATCTCTCAGATGAAGCGACATCTCATGTCGATACCCACAGGCTGCCGACATCCAGAATGTCGTGAAGGGCAATCCTGAGATTGGCTTCTCGCTGATCCTCCAGCTGACGGGCGTCAACGGCAGCCGGCAGTTCGACAAGCTGACGAAGACGAAGACGGTTGAGTCGATTTTGACGTCAATGGACGAGGAAGGGATCCAAAGCTACATCGACTTCCTCCTCAGACAGGTCAACGAGGACCCGTCTGCTTCCACCAAGTACGTACGCCCCCCTTCCTTTCTGGTTTTCTCGCCACACGCCCCTAATTGGGCCTCCGCCGATCCTCTTCTCCATGACGCTGACGCTGAAATAACCTACTGCCGTGTGTGCGCAGCGGTGCGGAGGCAGACGTCCAGGCTCTCAACACGCGGCGCGCGTGGGTCGTCGACCAGCTCAGCGCGCTCGTGCGCAACGGGGCCGTTCCCAAGAGCGACGCGTGGATTCAGACGATCCTCGACTGGCTGGCCACGCATGGCCTCTTCATCATCGCAAAAAAGTCGGACAAGGGGCCTGTTTCCGCGGTAAGTTTGGCCACACTTCTCCTTTTCCTGCTTCCTACTCCTTCGATTCATTCGCTCTGTGCCCCGTGCCCTGCCCCGCGGCCCAAAGATATCGTCCGCTCCCAGCGGATGATGTCTATGATGCGAACGATAACGTGTCCATGGGCGGGGAAAGTGAGATCGCAGGTTGCAGATTACTGACTCCGAGCGTGTTCTTCACTCTAGCTGCGCAGCGTTCCCACTCCTGCTTTCTCGGAGGAATTGCGGAAGAACTGCCGCGAGCGACTCCTTGCGTGCTTGGGAGACCTGACCACGCAGACGACAGTTGTCAAAGGTAAGCTTTATCGTGCGCTGTCTGGAGCTAACTAGCCATGTCGCGGGCGGTCATTGACTCATGTCCGTGAGCAGAAGATAACAAGGCTTCCAAGGTCGCTGCGGTCGCGTCTGACGGACGGTTCTGGGTCTCGAGGGTGCTGGCGACCGTCGAGGTGTTGGAGAAGGACTCGAAGCATGTACAGCCGCTCAACGAAACAGACGAGGAAGAGGTGGAGCAGCGCCAGAAGGCCCGCCAGATCATCTCGAGGCTACAGGACGTGAGTTCAATCCATACATGATGGCGCTTGCCGAACTCTAGACTAATTCAATCTCCTCCCAGGTGTCCGAAGAACGTCGGGAAGAGGCAAGAGGCGTCGAGCTCCTCCTCGCTGCCACGCTATTACACAATTATTGTGCGGACGAAGACGACGCAGATCCGGACTCTCTAGAGGTGAGCGCGCGCTGCTCATCCGCTCTCGGTGCCGTGTCGTCTAGACAAAGCTTAATTCGCCTTGTGTCTGGCTGGCGCACACTCAGGACTGTATTGACGGTGCCTCGCGTCTGTTCCCTGCCGCCGACGCAAAGAAGGGTAAGAAGGGCCGCAAGTCAATGAGCGAAGACAAGGGCAAGGGCAAGGACAAGGAACTTCCCGAGCCGGTCGACGTTCTCGTCGACACCGTCATCGGCTTCCTCGAGAAGGGCACGGCGTACATGCGCGCGGTGGCCAATCAGGTCTTTGCGCTCCTATCGGGCGCGGTGCAGGAGAGCACGATCGATCTCATTCTCACCGTGAGTGACCTTCCTTCTCTGTCGCGCCTCGCCGCTGTGCGTGCGTAAGTAAAGGGGGCGAACAGGGTAGCTTATCTGCCTCGGCGAATCTTTCCACAGCAATTGGAGCGCCGCGATCCCAGCGAGCTCGTGGCGGACGAAGACGAAGACGTCGAGATGGAAGACGACGAAGCAAGCGGCGAAGCCGAGAGCGGTGCCGGCGAGGACGATTCTGCTTCAGCCTCGTCGTCTTCGGAGGACGAAGGCGAAGACGACGAAGATGAAGACGAAGACGATGCGAACGAAGAGGCCGACCTCGAGCTCCGACGGAAGATCGAAGAAGCCCTGCGCGTGAACGGGATCTCAGCGGCGACGGGCGATTCCGACGACGGCGAATCGGAGGAGGATCTGATGGACGACGACCAGATGCTCGCCGTCGATGAGCAGCTCGCCGCGGCCTTCAAAGCGCGTGCCGCTGAGAAGGGGCACGGAAAAGGCAAGTCTCTTCTATCTGGCGTCGGCATGCCTCGAAATGGTTGTTGCACGGGCACTAACCAATCGTCCCCAAACGTTAGACGTCGACGCGCAGAGAGAGGCAACGCACTTCAAGAACCGCGTGCTCGACCTCGTGGACACCTTCGTCAGGCGACGGCCGACGAGCCCTCTGATCATCCGCCTCGTCCTGCCGCTTGTCGAGCTAATCGTCGGGACAGGCCCCGACGAAAAGCAACTATCGGACAAGGCGACGGGCATCCTGCGGAACAGGATCGGCAAGTCCAAGGAGGTCCCGACCGTCCTGTCGGCCGAGAGCGTCGCGAGCACGCTCGAAGAGCTGCACGTCCTCGCCAGGAAGGTGTCGAGCGCGGACGTGCTCGTGACCCTGAACCAGTGCAGCCTGTACCTCTCCAAGGTCCTCCTGCACGCGAACCAGCCCAAGCCCGTGCTGGAGGCGTACCGAGCGTCCCTGCACGACTTTGTCGCGCGTAAGGCGTCCAAGCTCAACACCGCCTTCTTTGACGACTTTGTCAAGAGGCTCCCGCAGGCCGCTTGGGGCATCCGAGACGACCTCGTCAAGGCGACAGACGAGGCACTCAACGTCTACCGCCAAGTGCAGGCCTTCCACCTCATCCAGACGCTCGTCAACCAACTCCAGGCGCTTGTGAGTGTGCCATTCTCGGCTTAGACACCTGTGTGCGGCAAAACTAACCAGGCGAACGTTTCAGGGTGACCGCAAGTCCGAGGTTATAACGTTTATGCCCAAGCTTCGCAAGGTGATCCTGCGGACGATCACGAAGGCATGCGACGGAGAAACTACCCTCCAACCGCAACACGTCAAAGATATCCTCAAGCTTGCGCTCGTCGCCGTTCGCCAGACGAAACGCGTGGAACAAGATTCGGGGGAGCTGACCTCGACTTGGGAGCCGTCCAAGTGGTTGGCGCTCGCTGACAAGCTGGCTGCGAGCGACCGCTTCAAGGCCTCGGTCGGGCTGCAGGCCATGTGCAAACAGATCGTTCAGCTCCTACAAGACAACAAAGCGGAGTCGAAAGCGTCAGGGAAGAACAAGGAGAAAACAGCAACCAAGCGAAAAGCGGAAGATGCGACGGAGGATGGGGATGGAGATGCTCATGAAAGCGGGAAAAAAGCCAAGCACAAAAAGGCGCGAAAGACCAAGTCTGGTTGATAATCTCCGTGATGTCTCATATAGATCGCGTGCTCGTACTCGTAGATATAGATTCTAGGAGATCGCTCAAGTCTTCCAATGCTGAGTGTCGCTCAATGGCCAGTTCGGAGGTGAGGCATCTCCGAGTGAGGTGCGCAAATTTGCGCAACCTGTCATAGGGTAAGTAGATGTGAGTCATATGGCTATCCATGTGTGTACGAGCATACGCACTTTGTGCGTCTGACGCGCTCCTCAATCAACTCCTTCATATGCATTGCCTTTTCGCTCGCGACCCGTAGAAGGGACTCGGGGAGGCCGGCAAGACGGGCGCACTCCACCCCAAAAGACTCTGTAACGAGGCCCGGTTCGAGGCGATAAAGGAATGTCACCTCTCGCGTCCCGTCGACCCGCGTCTCCTCGGTGAAGCCCATATGCATGTTCCCCACCTGAGATGGGAACCGACGTTCAAGATCGGTGGCCACTTGGGGGTAATGCGTGATAAACAGGGTTTTGCACTTCACTTCCTGCACGAGGTGCTGCAGGACGGCCCCTGCAATCGCCATCTATAGCCAAACGGTAGAACAGTTTCAATAAGCGCGACATTGAAGTGGATGGCTGCGGGACCACGTACGCCATCGAAGGTTGACGTCCCACGGCCGAGTTCGTCGAGGACGACTAACATCTTGGAGGTCGCCACGTGGAGAATGTCGCTCGTCTCCTGCATCTCGACCATGAACGTTGAAAGGCCACGAGATAGCTCGTCCGAAGCTGAAGAGCATGCGTGATTCATCCTCAAGACAATGATTGATCATGAACACAGGCAACTCACCACCCATCCTTGTCAGTACGCCGTCGAGCAAACTGAGCCTCATGGAATCTGCGGGTACGTACGACCCAATTTGCGCCATCTGTCCATGCATGAATCCCTGAGGATTTCGTAACGAGCCATGGCTAGAAGCGCGTCACTCACGATCACGCACAACGCCGTCATCCGTACTACTGAGCTCTTCCCGCCCATGTTAGGACCTGTGATAATCTTGTGTCTCGGATCGCCTTCCCCCATCCTGAACGAGTTCGGTACGAACGGGTCGGTCCGCAACGCCTCGATCATCGGATGCCGGCCGCGCACGATCTCGAGCACGTCGGCCTCGCCGTCAACGAACTCGGGTTTGCAGTAGCCCTCCTGGGCGGCGACCTGCGCGAGGCTGAACAGACAGTCCGCGATCGCGAGCTTGCTCACGGCGTCCCTGAGGAGCGGATACGCCTTCTCCGTGATCTCGGCGAGGAATGCGAGGAACGCCTTGTGCGCCTCAAGCGCGAGGGCTTCCTTGTTCTGCGCAAGTTCTTGCACTTTGGCTCGGATCTGGGGGGTGTGATACCTGCGAAGATACTTTGTGCTGGAGAGTAGCGTCCAATTCGCAGGAATGTCGCGTCGCTCGTCCTTGCGGATCTCAACCACGTACTAGAGAGTCGTTCAAGGCCTTAAACTATGACGTCCATTACAAGCTGATGTCACGCACCTCTTCGCCATTCCAGTTCGCATACTGCAGAGCAGGCTTCTTGATCAGCTTGCGGATGTTCCTCAGCTCGTCTATCAACTCAGACTCGATGACTTGGATAGCCTGTTGGGGTAAGATACTCATTACGTTTCAAGGTGAAATACCATCGAAGACGCGTGCTTACGGCGGTGTAGGAATCTAAGATAGGGAACTTGTCGATATCGGTCCACATCGTGTCCTTCCGTCCTTCTATAGCCTTGTCAAAGTCGATGGCTTCGCACAGCTCGTTGACTGGGTCTCGTAGCTCGGGTAGTGCGTCCACGATGTCCATGAGTAGCTTCGACTTGAGAGAGGTTGTCTGAGACGGTCGGGTGGGATCAGGGGGCGCAAACGTCGTCGCCACTTTTCGAAAGGCTCTCATGAGGGTGACAAGTTCATGTGGCGTGCATTTTCCGTACTGTATCCTGCACAGCCCTCGTGCAAGGTCGGGAAGGCGTCGCAGAAGCTCGCGCAGTTGCGTGAGCTTCGGCGACTTGTTGGCGAGGAGCTCTTCGACCGCTTCCGTGCGTTCTCGGAGAGTACTGGGGAGAAGGATCAGTTGTGAAGCGGGATGTTGAAGTGTCTCAGGCGTACCAAGAGTCTATCAGCGGTTTACCCACCCAGCTCCTCAGGAGCCGGGCGCCGAATTTGGTAGACGTTCGATCAAGAATCCACATCAGAGAGCCACGAGTAGAGTAGTCTGTTTCGTTCCGATAGATCTCTCTGTAATTTGTATCGTCAGGCCCCTGGTACGTCCCATGTGTTGCATTACATACAGGTTCGTGAGGGTGTTCGCGTTCAACAGCATATGCGTCCGCTCTGTGAATTTGGCAAAGAACCGCGTCTCTCGAAGGGAATCCGCTATGTCGAAGGCCGTCAGGTACTTGAGCGAATGTGCGAGGGTGATCACGACAAGTTTTGAGAAGTCTGTGATTGCGGCCATCAGGTCTCCCTTCTTGAAGTTATCTGAAGTGTTCGCATGCTTCTCAGCGTAGAACTTCGAAAGCAGTGCAAAGGCGTCGGTGTATGCCATTTGCTTGTTGAAACGCTCTATACGTATGCGGTGCTCGGTATGTGAATGTCTGTACTACACACGTAAGTTGTAGTAGAGACGTTGAATGGACAATTGAACGCACTCGGTGAAGTGTTTGATCATCTTCTCTGTGACGTTGCTCAGTTTCTTTGTCGGCAGAAGTAGTTCATACGGCTTGGTGTGCACTATTCGTGTCTATGTGCAGAAGCGCTGAAGCACACTATGGCAGCTCAGCGTCCGAGAGATACTCACCTCCAGCTCGGTGCGCATATGATTATCTAGGTGGTGATGAGATTCTGCCATAGATATTGTGGTCGAGCTCACCTTCGAATTCATCCCATACGACATCACCAGTGCTCGGCGATATCGCGACCATGGCGATGAGCACCTTCTCATCAGCCCCAACCCCCCCCTGTGGCTCCTCCAGCAGGCAGAGCAAAGGTGGCGCGGAGTTGGAATCCAGCTCATCTACAGTGTTCAAGTCGTCAACATACCTGACAGTTGTTGTTAGCCGCGATGAATGAGTGAGAGCGACGAAACATGCATACGTTGCGGCAGTGTAGAGATGCGTAACTTCGCGTTCGAACAATCCATTGCGAGTGTCGCTAACTTTCTTGAGAGCTGCAGTCTCTGTCTGTTCTACTATGCCGACTTTGTACCCTTGGGATAGTAGTCTGCGACAAAAGGTTGAGATAATGTGGAAAAAAGAAACAATAGCACACACTTCTTCAAGTGAACGTCCCGTCGGTGCAAGGGAATCATGGCATTCAAGAGGTTCCGTTTGGGGAAGCATACCACCCCTAGTTCCTTTGCGGCAATCTGCGGCATTCGACCCGTTCTGTTGGTTCGAGTGGGAAGTTCGTTATAATGAGGTGCGTACCTTTGCGTCATCTTCGAAGAACAGCATCTTATACCCAGATTGGATCATGAGAACGGTGCCAGCATATTTTGCCTTGAGTTCTCGCACCTACGAAGTTCAAGTCATTCAATGTGATACTGGCGCGTAGCAAAGCGAACTTGCTTGTAACTCGAAGGGTGTATATGGTTGTCCACTTGGTCCAACCTCCTCAACCTTCTGACTGCGTGACCGACTGGGACCAGCCGTCCTTGTCACTTTCGTCTTCGTTGCCTTGCTTGTAAAGACTTCCATCAGCTCACCGAACTTCTTCTCCGCATTCTCATCTGTTTCGTCGTCCGACTGTATGCCCTGGTCTTCTTGGCCCCCAGCGGTCGGAGCGTCATCAGAGTTGCTCCTCCTGTTGAAGTTGTTGGCGCTGCCTAGTAGAATCTTCTTCGTCCTCTCAAGAGCACTGCGATGTCTCTCGTCGTCTGCGATCTCGGTAATTTTGGCGGGCGACGTGGGGTCAAAGCGCCATTGTTCGGCGTGTCCTCCACTTCTCGTGGACTGAGTTGGTGACTTCAGGGATGACGCGGCAGACTTAGGCGCACCAAAGAAGCTACTGGTTGTCCTCTGCCGTTTGGTAGGCGGAGGCTGTCCTTCTTCCTCGGAGTCAAATGTGAGGTCGATAGGAGTAGAGCCTCTCTTGCCTCCGGCGGCCACCCCTGCATTCGGAGCAGACGGTGCGGGCGTCGTAGTCTGGAAGAACGACGAGATTCTGGGCTGCGTCGATGGGTTGCTGCCCTTTTTGTTCGGCGTGCTAGGCATGCTCAGCAAGAAGACGAACAAGTGGATGTGGTCCAGGAAGCCTACAGGCTCGACGGTGGCAAGAACTCTCTTGTGGCGCCCGGAGCCGAAGCTCTGACGAATCGCGCTACGTCACGCGTATGTCACGCGTTCTGTCACACACCATGACGCATCGTCACGTGCCGAACCTTTGCTGTCTCCTTCGTCGTGACCGCCGGCGTCGAGCTCGCACTTCTCGTCCATGTACCGCCAGGCCTCCCGCGTCGTTGCCCCTCTCCTCAAAAGCAATGTGCGCAGGTCGCTCCCTGTGAGCCGTGCGGCTCTCAGGCTCAGGACACACGCAACCATCCCCGACTCAGGACCGGCCGTCACCGCTACTAATCGTGCGTAGTTTTGCTTTTCTCCGTGAACATCGCTCGCCAACCCACAATGCTGCTTAAAGGAGCGGAAGCCACACTCAAACGGTTTTGGAAGAATGTGGACATTGAGAAACGCGACGGGGGCTATGCAGTTACATTAGACAAGCGGCCCCTCAGGACACCATCAGGAAACCCGCTCATCATTCCGCCGGAGAAGAGACTTGTCGCCGCTTTGATTGCTTCTGAATGGGAGAATCAGCAGCAGGTTTTGAAACCCCATGCTCTTCCAATGGTACATCAACCATTCTTCTCGTCAAGCCGTATGCGGTGCTGACCACAGTTCAGACCTCGATAGCCTCTCGCGCACTCGATGCCTTCGAGGACGAGAAAACACGTGCAGAGGTCAAAGAACAGCTCCTGAAGTACTTCGTGACAGACACCATCTGGTCCGTGTCTGGTACTCGTCAGTTGACGTCCGTCCTCATCGCACATACATTTGCCAGCTACCACGCAGACAGCCCCCAGATTCTTGTCGAATTGCAGGAAACTCACTGGAAACCAATCCTCGACTGGGCACGTTCAACGTTTGGCGTAGAGATCGTCGTCACCGACTCTTTCCTCGTGCCCACACAACCTCCAGAAACCGTCAAGAAGTTTGACGAAGTCCTCTCCAAATTCTCTCCCTGGCAGATGGCAGCCATGGAGCGTGCGACGTACACCTCAAAGTCCTTCTTGACAGCACTCGCGCTCGTAATGCGTCATATAGACGTCGATCAAGCTGCACAAGCCGCCCACGTTGAGGTGAACAGTCAGATCGAGAGGTGGGGCGAAGTGGAAGACAGTGGGTTCTGATTATATTCCGTTCGCAGTCCCCACATACTGAACGCCTCTTGGCACAGGTCACGACGTAGATTACCACGACATGCGACGGCAGCTAGGCAGCGCCTCCTGTCTCCTCGCAGACTACTGAGTATATCTCACAACTCATTATGCTCTTTCGTTCATCCCTAACTGTTGATTGCAACGCAGTCGAAAATTCCGTGCATGCATTGTGACTGCGGTTTTCGTTGCCTAGACAAGCTGTTGTGATATGCCTCTACGTCCATCGACGCCTCAATTCGCGCCCCATGGGCGTGAGGCAGGACGGTGGAAACGACAATGCCCGCTTATCCTGGGGATGACCACAATGGTACACTCTCACCGTCAACACACAAGTTATGGGGAACCGCATGTTAGATATATCAGACAGATACATTGATGTATCGCCATGGCTGCAAGGCCGTGATCATCCTCGTAAGGCATATGCAGCTGTACCTACGAGGACAACTGCTTTTAATGATGGCCAGACCTACAGAAGACTATTGACGAGCACACAGGCATGTTCGCCTCGACGATGCTACGGCCGTTACCTAGAAAGGCGGCTTCGTCGTTCTTAGCTCGCGTATGAGGGCCCGGCCCTGTGTTCGATCGCATTCAGTATTCTATATGAGTGTTAATGACGATACCGCAGTCGCTGATTCATCCACAGCATCTTACTTCACGGATAGCACCCCAGGAGAGTCCCCGAGCGCAAGCGATCCTCTCAAGAGACGCGCCTCCAGACGGTCCCGCTGAAGTTCGTTGCGCGGAAGCCCGCAAGAAGTGGCTGTTTTCCTGGAGAACCTCCGAGCCCGCGACGTCGTCGACGAGCACCTCCGAGACTCTACGCCATCACGACGATGCGGATCTACCTCGTACCGCGTTCGCTCTCTCCTGCTACTGATGGGCAAGCTCCCGCCAGAGCTCGCTGTCGAAGCCGCAGCCATCTAGGTGCAGCATTAATATGTGCTAAGCCTCAAGTTCCCGGTCATCCACATCTGAGGCGTGTGTCATTCAGCATCCCATATAGATGGGAAGACAACTAAAGCCACCTACGCCTCGTAACCAATTCTATTCCCTGGTCGCTCATCTATTCCCTCATTGCTTATCCTTCCCCTAATGCGATACAGATTACTGTCTAGTTTTTTTCACCCACATATCATGCAATGCACATTCCCAATGGATGATCTCTGCGCACTTGCCTATCTCGTCGACCTATGGTCATCTTGCACGATTTGCCCCATGCCATCCTCAACAAACACTTCTGCGTGTGAGGACCGATCCCTCGGCGGGTAAGTAGGCAGGTAATATTCAAGGGTAACAACCTTTGGAAAGCTGATGAGTGATTTCAAGAGCCTTCGATACGTTGCTGGTTGAGCGGCTTACCTAGGCTATCACTGCGTCGAAGAGCGTGAGCGATTCTTCATATCGTAACTCGGACTTTGACACGGCCGTTTCTCGGAGACGCGTCAGGACCGCTGACTTCTAGTCCTCCGATATTCCTTCCCATTCCCATTTCATGCGCACACGACGGAGCATGCCCATACGGGTATGCGCAAAGATAGATTGTGTACGGTCAAAGGAACGCGCTGTGGTCACCGGTACCGTCGGACATCTTGAAGTCACAGATCAGCAGATGCTAGTAACCACACGTTTACAGCAGCTTACGATGGGTCAGCTCGACGAGTACTCAAAGAGAGGATAAGTAGATCCGTCAAGACGGCCCTAGGCTTCAACAACACTGGCCGTTTCCGCTTTGATCTTGGGTTGGCGCAAAGGTGTAGGCTGAAGTGTTCTGCGCCACAGACGCGTTTTGCCCGTGTAACACAGGCAACATCTCAAGATCTCAACTCAACACTCAAGTTCGGTCAGGTGTTCACCATTTGTGAAGTTCATGGCACAAAACAATGCAAGTGAACAGCCATGCTGCAGTATGCAACAACCATGAGCTGTCTGACCACACCTATTATTATACGTCGTGTAGATAGCATGTGATAGTCGGAGTACAGTAGCAGAACGAGGGGCGACACAGAGCAGGAGAACATGCAGACACAGTAAAGATTCCCCTAGAGCCTAGTCCATGAGTATTGTGAATCAAGAGGAAGTCAGCGGGAGAACATTGATTAGGCGTCAACATCGACAGTAGCCTGGGCACCGGAACCCTCGGGCTTCTTCCACGCTACGAAGTCGTCCAGCATCGAAGGCCATGCCTAGACAACGCGTCAGCATCGCGAATATACCAACAACACGCCAAAGGTACTAGACTTACACCCTCGGCATCAAAGTTCGACAGGTCGGGTTTGACAGTGCGGGAGAAGTCGAGCACCTATAAAACAAGGGGGTAGCCTCATTCAGCATCCGTGTTGCGTGTGTGCATGTTCGCCGCAAGCAATGTCAGACAAGGACAACAACAGACGCCCCGCAGGCAATTGTCGCGTCCATGTTGCTGACAAGCGTGCGAAGGAGGGGAAGGTACCATCGCACTGACCATATTCCATATGTCCTTGTTGACGCCTTTATACGTGCCCTTCTCCTGCGATGCATGTATCGTTAGACACGCTCTGAGAAGCTATTCGGACAACCAACCTTGATGAACTCGAGAATGTCGTTCATGATGGGATACTTCGGCGCAACGAGTACCGACCAGAATGCGCACGCGGTCTGAAGCAAAAACAGAACAATTCGGAGTGTGAGACTTGAAAGGGGGTTTCGCGGAACTGTCGACAAACCTCCATATCAATGCTCCTGCTTCCGCTGTTCACGGTGGGGAAATTCTCAGTGCGAGCGCAGATCAGCGAAGGAGGGATACGAACGGCGGCTTAGCTAAACCAAAGCAGAATGCATAAAGCTCCCCAAACGCCTTCTGCTTGTCTGCGGCATAACGGTAGTACTTTGTACGATCATAGGGTCCAGATAAATCCGACTTAGCAGCGCCCTTCTTCTTCGCATTTGCACTGCCCGACGGTTGTACAGGTGGCTTATCGAGAATAAGGAGGTCTTCGAGGTCTCGGAGGGCAAGGGACAAGGTTTGTGGACTTGACGCGCTGGCGACAATGGACCATTCACAACGCGAACCAGGGAAGACACGTCAATGAATATTCCCAACATACCGTAGTTCCCCAGTCCCTTGCATCCATTCACTCTCCTTAAACTTCGCCATCTCCGTCGCATGCAATTGCCATGCCAGCATGAGGGGCAGAGCGCCCTCGAGTGAGATTTCAAGGTCGGCGCACAAGGTCTCGAAACCCTCCGGGCCTATCGTCCCCGGGCTGTCCGCGTCCTCATACTGCTTGAACAGCCTGCGCGCATTGTCCTCGGAGTAAGGCTCGGGTTTAGCGACCTGTTTGCTTTGTGCCGGCTTGGAAGATGTTGCGTCCTTGCTAGGTTCATATATATCGTTTCGTTCGTGACGTAGGCAACAGAGGAGGGAGAATATTCTCATAAGAGAGAAAGCAGAGGGAAGGGGACGTAAGACCGCACCTTAGAGACGTGCTTGCACACTGGAACGCTTAGTCAGCAATGCGGGGAACCATATGAGGCATGCAACATACCTCTTTTGGACTGATTCACGAGTCAGGTTAGGGTACGCAGCTTGCACTTGTTGTCAAAAACCAGAAAACGGTGAACGCACCTAACTTCCGCCTGTTCTGGACCACTCTTTGCCTTTGCACCCCTCCCACCTGCAGTCTTCGGAGCACGTTTTGCTTTCTTAGCTGCCGGCTCGACCTATGTCCTAGGGTTGAAGTCACTCACGCCCACAAGCGGAGAGCGTATCCGCGCACCTCAAGATTACCACCTCCCATAGCAGTCCCTACTTTTGTGCCTCTCTCGGAGGGGGCTGAGGACGTCTCGCTTGATACATCCGTGGTTGTCTTGAGACGCGAAGACGTACGGGTGGCACGGGATGCCGCTTCGGCCTTGTCTCCGGCACGTTTTCTCTGAGGCAGTTGGGCGTAAGTGTCAGCTTTCGCATAGACTGCAGTGTAACCTCACCTTGGGTGGCATGCTCCTGAGGAAGAGGTAGGAGATGTGGAGGTGGAAGGCCAGAAGGAAAGTGGACTGGCCAATAAACGCGTCGCGCCGTGGATCATCATCACGTTTCGGCAACCTCCGACTGGCTTTCCAGGCGCTTACACAGGCGACATCATCTTGCCGGCGGTCTCCGGTGCCTCTTGGATTTTGACTCCCATTCGTCTTCACTTGCTTTATCATGTCTACCGAAGTCTTCAATCCTAATCCAACCGTCTTTGCGACAGCAAAAAAGCAGACGCCTACATATGCAAGGGCGCACTCGCTTTGGCTTGATGACGGAGAGGAGGATGAAGACACCGCATATATGCAGTCGGAGGACGCTGAAGAGATTGATCAGGACGAGATTTTCGGTGTGTGCACCTTGTCTGCCATGTGACTATTGAACTAACTGCCCATTACAGAGCTCATCAGGTCAATATCTGACCCCGAGCATCGCAGTATGACTCTTGAACAATTAGCCGTCGTCTCCGCTCCCCAAATCGCCTTTGATCCCAAGTACCCGGATAGGATCACCGTAGAGTTTACCCCCACAGTGCCGCATTGTGGAATGAGCACCTTTATAGGTGAGGACTGAACCGCCCTGTTGCTTGCCGTGCTTTGTGTGTCTTTCGGTCGTGAAGTTACTGAGACAGCGATGGAGGTAGTGACTTGATTTAGCTAATCAACTCAGCCTCTCAGGATGCACTGGACTCTACTCAGGTCGCGATTGCTGATGCAGTGCAACCGTGCCTACGTGAATCGAAAAGGGGTCCGGCGGTGTATCATGACTGAGTGAACGCGGGCAACGTATACCCGCTACGCATCACATTGACATTGCTCGCGTGGTCATCGGTGCCAGGGATCCGCGCGCTGTCGGTCCAAAATCAATTTCAAAGTTTTGCCTCCATGAGATTAAATATATACGATACTTCGAGTCTTTAGCAAAGATGCTCCATCTGTTTTTGTACTTTCCACTGATACACTGACGCCATCTGTCGATTAGGTCTCTCAATCCGCGTGCGCCTGCTCCGAAGCCTCCCACAACGGTTCAAGATAGATATCCGCGTCAAGCCAGGTTCCCATCAAAGCGAACACGCACGTAAGTGTCACAATGCATCCCCATTCTGTCGTACATGGTGGGCGCGACATGCTGACGGATTCTTCCCTGCCTACTCGCTTAGTAAACAAGCAGCTGAACGACAAGGAGCGTGTTGCAGCGGCGCTAGAGAATCCCGCCCTGCTCGAGGTACTCGAGCAGTGCCTTTCTACCGCGACGAGGTCGCCCCAGGAGGACTAGCCGGTCGCGATGACGTTGGAACCCGTATGTAGCCCTAAGATTCACCATGTATTCTCACGCTCCTTTATTTGCACTGTACCTGTAGACTTGATGATTCACCTCGTTTCGGTCTCAGAGCTGTTGGTTTCGGCCACACTCGGTCTCATGTCACAACATCCGCATCCCAATCGACGACATCAACCTTGTTTTACACTGTTCTCCCGACGTTGCCTTCATTGCTCCCCGACTCAAAATGACCGCAGGCCGCCGTACACAACTGCACAAGCGTCCCGCCCGAGACCGTTCGTAGAAACGTGCATCGACCATCCGCCTTCGCTGCGTGCGCAGTCCCTAGAGCACATGGAAGCTATCGTTTTCATACCGTACCCGCTAGGTCACGATCGGATCTGTCACGATCTGGCGGCTACATCAGCCACACGTCGGGGTGTGCAACAGCTTCAATCCGGATATGCGCCAAGGCATGCTACTCTCGACGCAGTTCGGTCTCGGTCGGCGGGCGACAAGCGGCGAGCCGTGACCATGTCTCACAAATCCGAGCGCCTGCGATGCCATTCATGCTCATCGGACCGCTCGCAAAGGTTGCAGCGCAGTATGACACTTTCTCCACGTGGCACAGTACTACACCTGCGAGCGCGTCCATGCGCGTAGCACGGAATCCCCGATATAGGTTCAGTTCGATGCCAGATGCCAGAGGGTCGGTTTCCCCGAAGGGAGGCACCCGAGTAGGTGCCAGTCAACTTTGATTATTGAACCCGCGGCCCGCGTCTACGCACACCGCCATGCCCATTGGAATTGGCCACCCATTTGCCACCCATCCATGATGCGCTTCCCTACCCGAGCGCATGTGTTTCCTCGGGGCGCCCTTGTCGGGCATACAACCAATCTCGGAGCCTGTGTACCATCCCAACCGCCTTTTCTTTTTTGAAAAAAAATTGAATTCAGGTAACGCGGCATTGGATTCAGGCTTGACAGCAAGTTGACGCGTTATTCTATGTGCTCCCGCCCATCGTCGCCCGGCCTTGGCACTTGCACGAGCGTAGCCAGTCGGTGGGATGGTGAGTGTCACCGGCCTTCGCCCGCGAGTGGGGTTCCCCGGTTGACTTACGGCTTTGTGGTTTGAATGGTCAAATTCCACGGGCGACCCGAGTTCAGCTAGGTGCACCTTTATGCCTCGAGCGCTGACAATCACGAGGTGGCCGTAGCCTATGACCAAGATATGTCCTTCTCTGGCCCTCGGAGTCTGAGCGTACGCTCATGGAGGGGCTGCTGCCGGACGTAGCCTGCTTTCTTTGTGGCCCTTCGTCGTGCAGATGAGAAGTGCTGAGGGGTACCCGGTCAGCGACATATTGTTCTCGCGCGGTGGTCGTCATCGAATTCATTGAGAGTCGAGACAGCATCAGAAGATGTCTCACCTCAATGGGGGAGAGCGTTCAAGAACTTCTCGTCGCTCAAACCTCCGGGCCCGGCATAGTTATGATCAGGAAAAAAACTCCGTCCGTGCTGCATGCTGTGGCACACCGGGGCCCGTTGTCGTCGCACCAACCGGCCGCTCATACTATGCGAGCTCTGAACGCCAGGCTCCGGGTGTGCAAACCGTCTGTATAGTGATGATGTCTACAAGCGATCATTACAGTGCGAGCGGGCTGATGCTTCATGTGACGTACTACACGGGACACATTCTCAGCGCGTCTCGAATGATGTTCTAAGTCAGTGTATGGAAAACCACTTGCGGTCTCGAATAGATGTCACAGTCGTCGGTGTTGCAAAGTGAAACAAGCGCGCAAAAGGCATATTACAAGTCCTTTGTATTTTGTGGCTTACATACAGCCGGTCAACAACCAGATTGCTAACACAGTGTCGGAAGAGGTAGCCAGGACTGGAAGCCATGCGGGGGCGGGTGAATGAAGGCAGTATGCAATCGCGCGCCGCACATGTACAAGAGCGCCTAGCGCTCACTGTTGCACCAAACCGACGGCGGCACGGGGAGTTGACGGGGACGCTGGTCTGGGACGGCGGGACGTAACGACGCCCGCTGAGACGCCGCCGCACGGAGGGGAGCAGACTCAGCAGAGGAGGTCGCCCGGTGTTGTGCCACCTGCTACATACACTGGCAGACGGTGACGGCACCGCGTGCACGCGTTTGCTGCGTTGCCAAGTGCAACGCCTCGACGAGGGGTCCACGATTGGGAAGCAGAATAGCATCGGGGCAGAGGGCCCGGCTGGTGAAGCGACACGATGCGATTCTGCGTACGGGTTGTACAATATGGGTGTAGAATAGGGAAGGAGGAACATAGGCAGGGCTGTTGTGGGTTAGTTTGGTTTATGCATTGTTGGGCTAGCAGCTGATGCCGGCCGTGGGATTCCTTTTGTCCTGTCTCGGCTGCGGACGCGTTGTGTGCAGCGTCTGGAAGCCGGCCACGCGCACGCCTGGCGGGACCGTGGGGTGGCCAGAAACGCGCATGTTATTGTTCTTGCTGCTGCTGCTTTCCGGAAGAGGTGGGTGCAAGGATGGAGGTACGTCCTGTTTGGGAGATGCGCGCGGGAGGATCTCGTGCTGGATCTGTGCATCATGGGTGGTGATATGCAACAGAGGCGGCCGGTGAGAACGGCGGCGATGGCGGGATGGAACACGGGTGGCAGACTGGCGGCCTGGTGGGCTGTGATTTGTGCGAGACCGGGAGGCGGAGGAAAGGAGGACGAGGACGAGGACGAGGACAGCCCTTTGTTTTCCAAACGCGCGGTAGACGCCGGCGAGTGTGACCCAAACGGTCGGCGCGCGTACAACGCCTGCCAAATCCGGGACAAGGCAGCAGTTGCAGCACCTCCGCCTCAGCCTCTCTCGCATTCCTTATATCCCCCGCCTTCTCCCTATGCCTCCCCCACTCCTACCTCGCCCTCCGTTCCACCACAGCCATCGCCATCTGGCTTATTCGGTGCTCAACATCACGCCTCATCATGCCATCCTCTGTCTGCTCCCATGTCAGCCTCCATCAATCCATCTCCTTCTCTCTCATCTTCTAACAAACCCTTCCTTTGTGCAGGCATCATATCCGACAAGCACAGATAGCCTTCTTTTTGAACAGCCCTTTGGCTCACATCGCGTAAAATATCAGGGCGCAGGCGACCGCGCCCCATTTGATTTCGCACTCGAGACAGACGACCACCCCGTCGATGTCTCTCTTGTGCTACCCCACTACCGTGCCCACAATCAGCCGTACGACCACAGGCTGAGCATGTATGTTGGCTCTGATGGTAATGCCCCCGTCAAAGTCAAAGTGGTACGTCTCCACAATCTACCGTCATTTGCCCATCACGATCTTAACCCCCATCTGTTCATCAGTGTCGCAAATTCACACCAACACGAACGACCAAGTTCAAGCTCGAGGTACACTCGTCCTCGACTTCCGAAGTGACCATCTGGCTTCCATCCGATTTCAAGGGTCACATCCACCGCACCTCCGCCTGCAAGAAGGTCTCCTTCTCCGCCGGATTCACAAACCGTATCATGCGCAACGTCTGCCTCACCCAGTCCCGCCGCCCATCGGTTGTGTCCATGTCCGACCACTCCGCGTACCGCTTCTCCGAGATCTACGTCTCCGACGGCCGCACCCACCTAAACAGCCCGGACGCCGAGAAGTACCCGGGCAGCTATGGCTACGGTGCGACTGCCCCAGCGGCCGGGGACGAAGACGAGGTGCTCATCGACGCCGCGGGGCCCGTCACGTTCCGCATGTGGGACATCCACCGTGGCGAGCCAGAGGCACGCTGCCGCGAGGCGTGCAAACGCGCGTTCGGCCTCGGTTGGTGCTCGAAGCGGAGCCCCGAGGTCGCCATCGACTGGGACTTCCTCCTCGAGGACTAAGCTCAAGCTCCGCCTCCCCTCCCAGACTCCCCGCGCTCTCTCCCCGCGCCTCTTCGCTTCCTGCGCGTTCCCTGCAGGCCTCTCCCTCCACTCTTCACGTCTACGTCTTGTTCGCAGCTGCCCTCGTCCCTGCATCCGCCGCGCCCTCCGCGTTCCCTTCGTTCTTCACGTCCATGACTTGTCGCACGGCCCACCAGTTCTCCGCTCTACCCTCTTCCCCTCCGTGGCATGATCGATGCATGACCGCGCCCCCCTCTCTCTCTTTCCCCGCTCCGCACGCCGGAGAATGAACCTTACGTTATACATCCCTCACGCTTCCCGCACACGCACACTGTAGCATCAGCACATTCTCCTAGACTCCCCCCACCACTGTAGCACCAGCAGTCTCTTTCATGCGCTCTCTCAGGCTTTCCATGTCCCGCACCTGCATCACATATGCGGCTCGCACGCCGCACGTCCAGTACGCATTCGCATACACATATACCTCCGTCCGTGGCAGCACGCCCGCCTTGACACACTTAATTCTATCTTTATGATGCGCCCGCCAGTGGGTGCTGTATAGCCAGTGCGCTTGGCGGCGCTTGCATATGTCTCCTTCATACCCCTCCAAGTTCCTCCGAGTCGCCTTGTATGCACGTGTCACCGCGAGTTGAATATATACGAGTATCAGCCTCCATGTGAAACGCTCTGAGCTCAGAATTCACCGCTCGCGTCTTCCATTCGTTCGTTCGCACCCGGGTTCCAAGTCCACGTTCGTTCTCTACGCTTCAAACACGTCACATGGAGTCCAGTATTCTGTTTGATAGCAGCATAGCCCACAGTTCCTGCAGTATGCACGTACCGTGGTGTCCCCGAAGCCAACCCATCTGTTGTTATCAGAACGCGTGCATGTTTCGCGTTCAAATATGAGCGAGCGAGAGCCAGCTTCTGTGCGCCCGATCCGCGCCCACGCTGCAAGTTTCGTGGTTTCAGAACCCCAAGGTCTCGAGCTCAAGCTTCGAGTGGCACCAAGCGGCACCTCGCCATTGGCCACAAACACCCACGATGAGCGCGCCGCCACTGGGAATCGCCGAGACCCGGCGTCCAGCGGTCGGATGAGAAGCCAGACGGGAAAGAAAAAGAACAACATCTAGAATACGTCGGAAGCGCGATGTATACAGCCAACAGGGTATTGTAAAGTACGCATATGCAACACTGGAAAAAGAAAGCAGAACGAACCCATCGGCGCCCAACGCACAGCGTCCCACATCCGACCGTCCGTCGTCCGTCGTCCGTCGTCCAACGTTCACCGTTTGTCGATCCGACCATGGGGTCCGGCTCCGGCCCCTTACATGCTCGCAACGATCCTGTCAAACGCACACAAGGCACACGCCGTCAGCACATCAGAACCAAACATGCAGAGCACGCGCGGAACTCACTCCTCGGCCTTGTTGAGCGCCTGGATCATCGTCACCACCTCCTTGCGGCGGTTGACGACGTACTCGGACTCCTTCAGGAGGTCGTCGAGCACCTCGGGCTTGTACAGCTCCTGCAGCAGTTCCCGCTGCAGGTTCTCCTTCGAGTGGTTCACGAGCGTGAGCGAGATCGCCTTCGGCACCATGTCGATCATCTCCCGCTTCACGATGTTGAAGTACGAGTGGATGAGGAGCTCTGCAGACGCAAACCGAAAGCACGGGTCAGTACCAATCGGGCATATGATGGATGTTATGGTGCAGGGCACGTACTGATGACCTCTGTCTCCATCGTCTCACGCTCATTCAGCGCCGCTTGGGGCTTGATCACAGGGGGAGGCTATAGCACCAGCCAGGAAAATGGATCAGCACACCAAGCCCCGCGCACACGTCGTTCCTACAAACTCGGACTTACAGCGTCCATAACAGCCGCACCCTTCTTCCTAGGCTGGTTCTTGGCAAAGAACGAGCCGAAGAAGCTCGGCTCCTCCTTGATGTCAACGTCCAGGTCGCGGTTGTTGTTGAGCGCGGCCGCTGACACCTTCCCGGCTTTGGGGTCGTGCACTTGCTGGGGCTTGTTGGCGTTCATCCGCTCGGTGACGATAGACATCGCCTTGTGGCCATTGAGGAAGTCTGGGTGTGTTGTGTTCACGTAGCACGCTTGCATTCTAGAAGCGCAAAATGAGCCAACAGACCGACTATGGCGGAGATCCGAGTACGCACGCGACCAGGTCGGACACAAGCTTCGTAGTCGGGTTCATGGAGTTCTTGAAGAAGTTCACGACAACGGAGTTGAACCGTTCTCGGAGCGCCGGGAATCGTTTGAACGCTTGCTAGAAGACGTTTAGAATGGGTCAGGAGACTTGCACCGAAACATCCACTCACAACTTTGTTCAGGAGCTGGCTCAATATGCGAATCAGTTCGTCGTACACGAGCTGGCAGCACTTCAGAGACGGCTCCTCCAGTCGACGAATCTGCTGTTTGACGATGATCTCGAACGCTTGCGTGCCGACAAAGAGCGAGGGCGTCGAACCAGACGAGTTGTATAGGATTGTCCGGATATCACCATCCTTGACCTGGTCGAACGGATCGATGGTCTTGATACCGTTGTTGAATAGCTCGTGGAACACGAAGCTGATACGAGCACCACCTGAAAGCTCGTTCAGAGACAAGTCGTTGGTGTTACCGTCAATAGTTGTCCGGAATTCCGAGCAGAACTCAGTGATCACGGAAAGCACGATACTTGAAGAACTGCTGTCACCCAAAGCGCCTCCGAGCGTCTGTAGTTCAGCATTGTGCTTCTGCAGCTGTTGCGAGATCCGGGCCTTGATATCTGGTAGGGTGGCACGAATGTGTGACATGAGGATCTGCGGGAATGGGTCAGTACTACACTAAACGAGCTTGCAAAACACACATACCCCATTGAGCCTACGGGCGAGGAAAGGCGTTCCGCAGTACTGTGCCTTGTTGGCATAAGCCGGATGTGATTCGAAGAACTTGCGTTCTGCCTCGAGCGCCGCCTGGATGGCCTTGCCCTGCTCAATATCCCGCTGACCACGGTTCACGACAGGCACGTAGCCCAGTCGGAGGGGGATGACACGACCAGCAAGGATGTCAATAACATCAGTTCCAGCGTCCCTGGATATGATAGGTCAAACAGTGGAACGAATCAGATATGCGCACAATCCACGTACATGAGGTCGACCTTCGTCAAGACACCAATTGTCCGCTGACCCTCGGGATCAACTTCTCGCGCAAGCTTCAACCCATCGGAGTTCGCAAGATCGGTGTTGGCAGCAGTGACGGCAAGGATAATACATGATGGTCTCGAGATGTATTTGAGGAGCATGTCCTTGATTTGTTTCTCGATGTCACGCGGTTGGTCACCAACCGGTACTTTCGTTAAACCGGGAAGATCGACGAGTGTGAGCGTGAGGACATTGGGAGAGAAGATACGGAGGTTGATGGGGAGTGGAGAGATGCCGGCGTTCTTGCCTGTCTTTGCTTCTGTGTCGCGTACAATTTCGTCTCGAATCTTGTTGAAATCGTAGAACTTCTGTCCTGGGAGGTGCAAGAACTCGCCCCATTCGTCAGGGTTGGCGTTGGAGTCACCCCCGGCCTTGAGGTCCTCGCCACCTTCGACTTTGACTGCGTTCCGCTGATATATTAACAGACACCCATGCATAACCGCAATAGTTCACATACCGGTGCCATTGGGCTGAGCGTGTGTAGATTTCCTATTGATGAGTTGCAAGACCTTTTGGTGTCGGTGAATGCGTCAGAACCACCATTGGGATGAGAATGTTGTGCCCGTTTCGACAATTGCGACAGCTCCACCAAATTACAGACCGGACGGTGCCACCTAGGTGCGCCATCTCTCCTGCTTGCATGGAAGGGCGGGGATGTCAACAGTCAAATGGTATGGCTGCACTCCTCCGCGCAGCCTCCATTCAGCCCCTAGGAGAGCACTGCCACTGAGCAAGGATGCTCCTTCCCAAAGAGTCCGCAATAACATGCTTTGGTCGCGATACGGATGGGGAGGTCTGTTGACAATGTAGAGGTACTCACCAATGGTCGTCTAGTCACGATACCCGTCCCTCGGGGCAAGAAATCACGTCCGACAATGTTCTTGACAACATGCTTATCGTCAAATTCTACTACAGAGTACTCGTAGTTGGTTACGCACCTCGAGGACACTACTCTTTCCGCTACTCTGACTGCCGAGCACACATATCTGCGGTAGGTCTATTTGGGAAGCAGACGAACCGACGGCCGTGAAGACGTCTTGCAGCTTGTTGATAACGTTTACAATTTCTGTCCCGAGTCCTGAAGCCGCCATGATGTGGGTTGCGGGGATGTTTAGGGAAAGTGGGAGAGGAAGATGAAGGATGAAAGGAGACCAGTGATGAGCGCGTCGGCCACGGTGTGGTCATAAACGTCGAGACGCGCGTCGCACTATGGGCGCTTCCTGGCACAGCACCGCAGCCTGCCGCAGCTGGTTCCCTCAGCTTCCTCCTCAACTTCCACCTACTGCGTTCGCTGCGCCCGCATGCTGCATAGTCTTCTGCCTTCTTTGTCTGCACTGCACTGGTTGTGTTTGGATATTCTGAGACCAATGGCTGCATGAAGAGCTCCTCATGACAGAAACGAGTTGAACTCGAAATGACAATGGAGGTTTTGATATTCTCTTCTCGACGCTCGTGATGCAACCTTTCGTCCCAGTGATTGAAGACCAGTCGGCAATGCGACATTGGATGCATGCAATGCATATACATCCCAAACGGTGACCCTGATTTTGAGTAGGCAAGCCCCCACGACGGTCGAGCGAGTATGGACAAACCCCAGCTTACACCCGCGGAGGAGGTTCTAGCAGCATCCCTCAAGCCGGGGAAAGTACGCGATGTCTGTCTGTATGCGTACTCCCGAAGATCGGTGAGCTCTACAGGCATACTTAGCATACATCAACCGCTCCCTGTATTTGCCGTGGGTTCGCTCCTCAAGAAGAAGGAACATTTCGCGAACTGTGAGTCTCTCGATGTTCGGCACGCACGCGGGCGCAGCTTATCTCACACACACACCCAGTACTCAATAATGGCTTTGCTGAGTCGAGCAAGACCAGCAAACCATCGGAGCGTGTACATGACATGGCGTCGGTCTCGGAATACGATTACGACACGGACAGTGATCTGGATGATGATGAGGAATTTGACCTTGAGCCGCCGTCGCAGAGCCCCACGGAGCGTGACGACACGAAGTATCAAGTAGTCATCATCCCCAACTTTGCCTACAGGAGGTACGTTCAGATCATGTCTCGTGCAAAATTCAATTTAACTTGTGTCGTGCGACACGAAGCATCCAGGCTTGCGTATTTTGGCTGTATACCAACAAGGTCGCGTTTGTGCCCCTCAGCTCCCAAGGCTCAGGCCAACGGATCAAAGAGTTGCACAGATTGCAAGCCTTAGGTATACCTGCCTGTTCACCGAAGTCAATGTATCGTCTCGCAGATGCGGTCGGTTCGATTCCTTTCCTACGTGAGACTGGCTTATTGACTGTCACATCAATAGTACGGATTAAAGGAATTGCAAGAGAAGGCAGAATCTGCAATCATGGGCCGGCTCAGCGCTGAGAACATAGTTGACGAAGTCTTCTCCAGCTTTTTCTGCCGGTACGCACGTCCCTCCGTTGCGCGGTCCGAGGCTCACCCTGTGTGGCAGATATGACACCTTGCACCGGCGCGCGATGAATATCCTGTACGCGACTTACTCGGACCCACGAGTCCAGCAGATGATGGAGCAGTTCGCCTTACGAGTGGTGAACGGAGATCTGCCTCACGCCGCGCCTACAGTCCGGGCACTATTCCATCTACAGACGCCAGGTCCGAGCAAAGCTCCTTTCTGCCCTGCCTCGGCAAGGTGCGACAGCCACGACCACGCTGCCGCCTATTCCGGGACCTCAAGCTCAACATCCCCACAGGGCAACTCCTCGCACAATATGGCGTTCAGTATCGGTAGTACATCATGTCAGGCCACACCATCCGATTCGCGTCCGATACCCGTCTTCTCCCCGGTTCGGCGTCCAGTTCTCGGGCCCAGCTCTCGTAGTCGTGGCCAGGTTTCATCGTCGCTTCATGGACCGACGAACCCTTGGCTGCGAGGCTCATTTCTTTTCGGATCGACATCTACGACAGAGATGTCATCCGCGTCCGCTCAGGCCTCGAGCTCTGCTGCTCCTGGTTCCGGACGGATTTGAACAGTGCAGGCCTTCGATCCGATTCCCAATATGTATGTCATAGGGGCGACCCAGACGTGTCGTAATGTCGCGTGTATTCCATGCGCTATGTCGTCCATCCACTTCATGAGAGTTCCATCATATTATTCTACGTCCGAAATGCTGCTCAGTGCAAAGCCACCCGGTACAACGTCTTAGATTCAACTGCCCATCATGGTAAGCTCACATCTAAGATGTCACCCAACGATCTCGAGTATAAGGTCTATATGAGTTTATTACCTGCCCATGACCTGCAGATCAGGCCGCTTTCTCCCCGTGCCACCCTGGGTGCGACGTCAATTTAGGAAGCTCGACGGCTCCGGTCGCCGCTGAGTGGGCATTCTTCCTGCTTTGTGGACGCAGCGCTAGCATACGTCGTCGAGGTTACCTTCGATGGATACCATGCATCTGCGGCTACGGATGTATTCGTGGTGGGAACAACATAACCCTGGATATCACGACGTTTTTCAGTAACTCTTCATTCCGGCGCTTGATCAAGAGGTTCGTGACTAACACGAACATGTTGCGTACTATTTACGAAGTAATATTCGTGGTCATCTTGGTGGCGACCACGAAGTTTCGGGCGCATAGTGTTCGTATGTTGGCGTATTACAATCCACCCCATGGGCGCCTGCAAATATCAGAGTACTCGCCGGGTTATGCAGCACAACGACTAGGATGGGCGAGTGCCCACGAAAGCCTTTGCTCGTGGCTTGTTATGAGCGGGGTGGATAACCATATGGCGCCTTATACGAATACTGTACGTCACCAGCCGGCGAGGTGAAGTTCAGTCGACCCGAGAGAGAGAAAGCGGGCATAGCGATGTGGATTGATCGAGACACATTGGATAGGTAGGTGTGTCTATACGTGTATATCTGACACAACGAGTCGGCATAAAGCTGTCTAGAACTTGATCTTCCCCGCATCAAGTAGCACCTGGTGAGTAGTTGCTTTGTACCTGAATCGAAGGAATCAGAAGTAAGGTATGTGTGGTTGACGGAGTACTGAAAGCACCCTACCCGATGTTTACGGCCTTAGGATCCATGAACATACTGCAGAGACAACAAGTCTGAGCGGCTGCAAGCAGCCACAATCGAGCTACTCACACATAGCCCCGGTCATTCGGGATGCCAAGTTTGGCCGTCAGGAACTCGGAGAAGGCCTTGGAGTACTTCTGATTGTTCTCGGGTGTAAGGTTGTCCAACGCCGCCTGATGAAATTGAAGAGTCAGCTGAGCTCCAGGCGGAACAGAACAGGTCAGGTAGCCCACATAACGTACAACTTTCATGAGGTAGGCTGGCTCGAATGACGCGCTAAACGTCAAAGGTTTGTTGGCGTCGAGATAAACAGAGATATAGGCCTCGTCTTTGCTCATAGTATCCGCTGCGAGCTGTAGACGCGGGGGGAGAAGGTAGGGGTTCATAAATAAAACAATCAGCGAGTGGTTCGTGTAACGTTTGATAGCTGTGCGCACCTTCGAGAGCTCAAGACAAAGAGCCTTCCCATCAACGACGGGGATGTTAGTGGTGAGTTCGATGATGGGCATGTTTGATGTCGGAGTGGGTTGGCGGTTGAACTGATGCAACAGCAGTAGTAGCGAAGATCTGCAGTACGACAGGAGGTCATATATATATACAGGCTTTCGGCGCCCCGACTCGACTAGTCATTGTCGATGTATGATGTAACATGCAGAGCTCACCATTTAGTGTAGATCTCACGTCTCGCTACGAGGAGTGTTCTTAGAATTTGCCCCCGTTTCCTCCCGGACTTGGTTTAAGCAAGCGCAGCATGAAACCGCATCCTCCCGGGCGACAGAAGGCATAGTCAGTCAAACCCGTGAAACGTATTGGAGTTTTCCGAGTTCATCCTCGAGTCCGATCGGCCATAGAGCATCGCGCGATATGCTAGCTTCCCGGAGATAGCTCGTAGTCTTCAAGGAGGCGCGTCAGGCAACCTCAGCCTAGTCCGGGTTCATCCTAAATGGGTGGCAATAGCACATTACGCCATGACATCGCTCTAGATTGGTGCGGAGACAGACTTTGAGCTCGCATCGAGGTTGACTGGTATGAGTCAAGTAGGAAGTTGAACACGAGAGTTCGACCCTTCTGGTTGTGTGAGTGTGAGAGGCAAGGTGGTTGCACCGCCACCGTGCCCCGATGTCCCCGCCACCACCACTGTCCCGGTTTAGCGCCGACGACAACACATCTTGGTTGGTAACCACCACCTACAACAACGGTCCTCGATCGCTGCCCTTCCATCATGCAGCTTAAGCTGTTCAACCAAACGGAAGATCTGCTTACGTTTGAGTTGAGATCCCGCAAACCCTCTAAAGGTCCTAAAGTCAGCGTCCAGCCGCGCGGAACAGCCATGACCACCGTCTCGTCGGCCTTCTTAAACATACGCAATGAGAAGGCGCAGATGGTACAATCCTCGGAGAAAGTCAACACTTCGCACGCAACTGAACACGACGCCCGAATCTCAAACGGATTATTTGCAACTGTGCCTCTTCAATTGGGCGCCAAGTGGACGTCTGTTCATGCTTCCGCAGAATGTCCATGGCGCATATACCGGAGCAAAGTGAGCGTTACCGACTTCTCTCCATCTAATTATACGTGTTTACCGATATTATTCTTAGGTCTCCAAGGGCCATTACAGATTGACGGTCCTCCCAAATCGCGACATGTCCAATTTTCTGTCCCAGATGCCGGATTCTCTCCCGCTGTCATCCCTTCTCCTGCCAGGTGTGTGCAGATCGCCGCTGAAGATTGGGGATTCCGACTGAGCTAAGTCAAATGTTACAGGAACACACGATACGTATGTTGTGCATCCATGCACGGTCTCACACTTTGCTGAAGGACACATGACTACAGGATGGCGTTCCATGGGTGGCCCATCTCCCAATGCCAGTCGCCCTCTACACCGCTAGCGACCCAACTGAACTCAGGCATCCGGGTCATCGACATCCGACTCGCCGTCGTCAACGGCAAGCTCATCGCGTACCACGGCATATACCCCCAGCGCACGCCTTTCCAGGACATCCTCAGCACCGTGCACGACTTCCTCACCGGAGCCTCCACATCCCACGAGGCGATTGTTATGTCCATCAAGCAGGAGGATTTCAATACCACCCCGCTCCCCACATTCTCCAAGGCCGTGCACGACGAGATCATGAACGGCCCTGGGGGCTTCGCGATGTGGTTCCTCGAGAACCGGATTCCAAAGCTCGGAGAGGTCCGCGGGAAGGTCGTCATGCTCAGCCGGTTCGGGGGTAACGGTTCCGGGTGGGAGGGCGGGCTCGAGGGGCTCGGCATCCACCCTACCGCCTGGCCCGACAGCGCAAAGGACGGCTTCACGTGGACGCTCAAGGGCACGCTCGTGCGCACCCAAGACTGGTGAGCGACGATTCGTTTGAGCGTTTATGCATGGAGCAAGGTGGGACTGCTGAACACTGATATATTGGGATGCGAACCGGGCAGGTACGACATTCCCTCGTTCCTCTCGATCCCCGAAAAGACGCAGCGAGCGTCGGAGAACCTGCTCGCGCCAGCAGATGCGACGACCCCCGTGCTGAACATCTCGTTCTTCTCAGCCGCGTCCTTCCCGTTTGCCTTCCCACCGACCATCGCGCGCGGCTTCGGCTGGCCAAAGTGGGGGCTCGGCATCGAGGGCGTCAACGGAAGGCTCGGGAAGTGGCTGCTCGACCAGCTGAACATGGGTGGCGCGAGCGATGCGAATGGTGCGCTGCCCGACAAGGCTGGCTCTGGTGCGGGGACGGAGGATGTGCGGATCCGCGGATGGGCGATGATGGACTACTACTCTGAACCAGACGCTGTCGTGCCCTTGTTGGTCGAGTGTAACTTCAGGGGACGGAAGAGCGGGGAGGAAGGATGGGAGTGATTCTTGGACTCGGACTCGGACACTGGATCAAAACTGGACTGAGAGTTCCTCGCGCTTTGTTTTCTGTCACTGGATTCATGGATTCACAGTATATACCCACACAACTTGACGTTATCACATACATACTCATCTAGGACCCCTATGCTGCACCCAAGTTATCGCCGCTCTTCTCACCGTCCTTGCGCAACGTCCAGTTGTACAAGTAGCTGGCGCTGGTGCTCTGCCAAGATTCCAAGGCTTCTAGAGCGGCCTTTCCCCAATCAAAGTCTGTGTGCTCCGCGAGATCTGCGGGGCCGTCAACGAAGCGGATGAGGTTTTCGTTCTTGGGTCGGATGAACCCGTTGCTGACACCGCTCTTGATGAGCGTCCGCAGTGGTTCCCAAAAGTTCAACACGTTGAGGACGATGACCGCTGCGCGTCACAAGTCGGAACAACAGAGGCTGGTCAGTAGGGGAGACAGCGAGCAATTAAGCTTGAGACTTGACGTACGCTTGCTGTGGATGCCGATTTGTGACCAGCACGCAACTTCCAGGACCTAGAGCATGGAATATCAATCCGGTACGCACATCCACGGACACGACGCGCGCACCTCCTCAAAAGTACCATAGCCTCCGGGCAAGCCAAAGAACCCACAAGACCGTCGCGCCATCTCGGCCTTTCGTTCATGCATCGAGTTCACAACGATCTGAAGCGCCGCTCATGCATCTCAACTTCCGCCACGCGAGAGGGAACGGACGAAAGGTACGCACCGTATCGACCTTGATCGCGCCCGACGCATACACGCACATATATGTAAGCGCAGTCTCCCAACGCAATACTGGCAGGCCACCGCGAGACGCGTACGCACCTTCTCCCGACCTGGCTCCTTGAGCAGAACGTGCGCCACCTTGTTTCCTTTCGTCTTGTCCACCTCGCCGCCGGCCGCGACCATCGCGAACGGGACCACGCCCGTCACATCCCCGCCCCCCTCAAGAACTGCGCCCGAGACGGCGCCCATGATCCCCATCGACCCTCCCCCATAGACGAGCGGCCTCTCAGCAGCGGCGAGGGCCTTTCCTAACGCTGTGCGCACGGCAGGTCGGTTCCGCGATGGGCACGCGAACGGATGTCGTAGTTCAGGATCCTGAAGAACATGCACGAGGGTGAAAGAAGGAGGGACGTACAGATGGCCGCATTCTTGAACGCCTCCTGCGTTCCCGTCGATGACCCGCAGAAGACGGTCACCGCGCGGGTCTCGGATGGTTGTACGTAGTCTTTCATGATGAACCGTACGCCGAACGGCGAGGAGGTGATGGTCGCGGGTGCGCTTTCCGTAGTAGACGGCGAGTTCGCTGGTGCTGCTCCTTTTGAGCGTGCGGACTTGCGGATGTGGCGCTGAAACCACGCGGTGAGACCGTCTGAACGGCCCTCTGTGGGGTGAGTCATTATTGGTGTCGTATGGGCCTGTATCTCAGTGACTGGGAAAGAGTGCTGCCTGCAGGCTTCGAATATGCAAGGTTGGTTGTTGAGGCGTGCGGGGAACGTGGGCAGGCATCATTTCATGTGGATGAGGGACGAGAGGCGGTGCTATATGTATACGGAATACGCTGCGCAGAGCTTAGTCAAATATAGGTACATAGCACACGGCTTTGTGGCACTAAGCGCTTGGAGGCAGAGTCCGTTCTATGACCAAACACCTCGCGGGTGTGTGCATGGTCGAGGTCATGCGGAAAGCACGAGGGAGACGCGATGTCCGATCGCGACACTATAGTTGACAAAGTATGAGGTACAACTTCGCTTCTGAGCATCCAACATGTCGTCCTACACCAAACAAGAACTTCTCCTGTATCGAAACCTGAGGCATGAACCGCGATAACCTCTGAACACGCGTTCAGTCGACGTTGATCCACTACGCGCCGTAGTTGAGGCGGAAGATGTCATTGTACCTGGAACCCAGCCGGACAAGTACCCAATGAGCATTCGAGCCACACCGAACAAGCCTACAGGATACTTACACGTAGTAACTCCCGTTATCGGGTATCAGCTGGAAGACCTGGCTGAATTGAAGCGGGTTCGTGCTGTCATCCACCTGCGGTAACGCGTCAACCCTCGATCGGGGGGCAGAGAGAAGATGACCAAGACGTACCACCAACAGACCTGTGACGCTAACGATCAGGCTCGCGACAGATGGCGAAGACGGCTGCGCGTCCAGAGTCGTGATTTTGTGCTGGACCTTCTCGAACGGCAGAGACTGGCGAGAACGGCGGCGTTTCCGTAAGGCGGCATTCGAGAGACGGAGTAGGATCACGAGCTGCAACTCACGGTCAACTTCTCGCTGATGTTCGCAGCACCTAGGATGGGGGAGCCCTCCCAGGAAAGCATAGACACGTCGCGCTAGGGTCCAGGATAAGGTGAGGACGCGCCGTTAGATGTGGCGGGTGACGCACGTAGAGGCTCTGGAGACCGGAGCGATTTGTGTCGAAAGTGGAGTAGTAAAAGTCGGTGAACTGCTTTGCGATGGCGTTGATGTCGGCCATTGAGATCAATCTATCGTACAGAGGAAGACGGGATGGAGGAGAGGACGGGGGAAGAGGACAAGCTGGAGGAGAGAAACCCTTGGCCCGCGAGTGAAGATGAGCGGAGAAACGCGATCGTTGATTAGATTATGGAAAGGGGGGTCATCGTCGTTTACTTATCTGGATCTTACCGCATTAGAAAAGTGATTACCCGCATCAGGAAGATCGTATTGGCATAAACACTGGTTGTTTACTCGCGGGTAAGATCGCGGGTAGAGGATCTGGTATCGCGTGAAGCCTTGAACCGTGTCTTCTCCCATCACGGCATCATCAAGCGAGGCTTTCCACGCACTCAAGAGGGCGCAAAGCCATGGCCGCCTTCAATCCCGTTATGTCCATGGCGCCCATCTCCGAGGCCCAGCGACCCGCCATGCGGCGCAAGTCCTCTGCTCAGAATCTCCTCAACAACTTCAGGTCATCCTCCGCGAGTGGTGCAGCACCCCCGTCCTCCTTCCCTGGCTCGGCAGTCCCATCTTCCGCCGCACACCCGTACACGTCTGCGCTGCCCACGCCGACCACGGCTACGATGCCTCGGGGGGAGTACGATGCCCAGTCACTCATCAGCGACGGCGTAGGTTCGTCGACAGGCGCGTCCGTGCAGACGAACAGTAGTCTCCCGCCGGGGACATCAGTGGACGTGTTGAGGGAGCTGGTGAAGAAGAGGATCATCACCTTGACGTACTTGCGCAACGTACACGAAGGGTGCGTTCCCTGAGCTTCTTTCTCTCGAACACCAGGCCGAACGCGGACTGTATATACCTTAGGCGAAGTCACTGGTTCCACACCATCATGATTACACGAACAGAGCTCGACAGAACGTTCAACAATGCCGCCATGAAGCAGCGGTGAGTGTTGCTATCTTCTCGAGACGTTCTCGCGCCGGACAACCCCAGCCCAGAACGTATCGGTTCGCCGTCCTTGGCATGGCTCTGGCCAACCAGCTCGACGTGAAGGAACCCCAAGATCTCTTCCGAGGACTTTCGAATGTGCTATCCGAGTACGAACTATTGAAAGAAGACAGCGACAGACCGAAGCTCGTGCGTCATCCCATTCATCCTTGACTGATTTGTCTCTTACGTGCTACTACGCGTCCGTCTTCTAGCGAGTCGGGATTTTCAAAGGCAAGGGCACCAAACGACCTGCCGGAGCCGATTATGCGATATCGTATACCGAACCGTCAGAGACATACATGTCTCTACCGCACGTCGTACGTCGGTTTCTGCTCCTTCGAACTCCCTGTCCCGCTCAATGCGCAACCGCAGCCCTTTCCGCTCGATTACCACCAAACATTACTATCCCTTCTGGACGTCCTTTCGGAGCTGTACAACAAGATTTCAAAAGTCCTCGGACCCTCGCCGTTCTCGCACTCGGGGAACAGCATGATGGGTCCCCTCGGAATGCTGTCGCCACATCCTGGCGTCTCCTACCTCTTCTCCGGCGCCGAATCTGCATCCCTCAACGACACCGAGAGCAGTCTATGGAATATCGCGCATGTTGGAAGCTCGGTATACAACGTAGGGCCAAGTAGCCCGCCCCCGAGCTGGAATTCTGGCTTGGGCGATACGGTCAGACAGATCGACAACAAACTCAAGGTGCGCGCATCAACACGCGTTCTCACCTGCCTGTCTTTCTCACCCGTCACAATCTGTCATGGCTGTCGCAGAAACTGATCGCGACGCTGTTGAAGGAGCTCGACGACTGTGCGCGCGCAGGGATCAAAGATGAGTTGGCATCACTCGATCCCCTTCTCCGACACGTCTCAGGAGGGGACGAGCCCAGGGACACTTTCGAATTCGACTAGAGGCACACACGCACTTCCCGGTCACCTTCGTTCTCCCACTTGTTCCAGTTGTCGGATGCACAGTCCGCGCGGATAACTTTATAGCTCTATCTAATGGTGTATTCTGCTGTACTAGGTAGTAATCTCATGGACATCGCTGCGCTTGGAGCCCCGGGGTCATCTCGCTCCTACCTGTCGGGGCGCCCGCATGGACGACAAAGGGAAATGCGAATACGAGCAAGGGGATGTTGTGAGAGGCGCAGCACTCTTTTGGGAGCGTCTGTAGGGAAGAAGGGAGATAGAGAAGCCGTTGAGAAGCCCATTGTGGTCGCCAGCGCTGGTTGTCGAACAATCAACTGCACCCGCGCACAGCCGCACATCGTGTTAGACACCGACCTCAAGATTACCATGCTGGCTTCATGTTGACCACAGTCGAGATTCCAAGTTGCGGGGAGCAAGCAAGCGAAAGCAGAGAGTTGGCAAAGAGGCGGTCGACGTCGAGGACAACGAGGGCAACGTGGAGATGGTGGCAGAGACCGTCAGAAAGAACTGGAACGAGTCATGATAAGAATTTGATCGAGAGTCGGCTCTTGATATAGCGATCACGTAATTCGGTCGGAGCTTGATTCTGACAGATATATAAGAGCCCTGGGTCCCATCCGGGTTCGCCCTCTCTCCCTGCACTGCATTTTCCCACGGTTCGATCTTTGCACTTGGCTCTCGACCATCATGTCCTTTGCTCTTCAGTCTCGCCAGGTTACGTTCGGTCGCTCTGCCCACCCTCAGGCACAGCAGTACCAACAACCAGGTCAGCCCCAGCCATACCAGCAAGTCCAACCGCAGGCGCAGACCGCGAACGGTGGTCTCGCACTACCCTTCTCGTCGAACCCCTACCTCCCCGGGCCTTCGGGCCTCGCCCTCCCTGGCGCTCAGTCAGCATACTCCTCTCAACCACAGGCTACTGCTCAGCCTACACAATCGCAGCAGCAGTCGCAGTCATCACAATCTCAATCGCAGACGGTCGTCGGTACCACCCAGTCGAGTACGGCTACTGCTGGACCATCTTCTCCACCCTCTACCATCCCGGCAACGCCTGCTCCGCTCACTCTTGAGCAGCAGCACATCACTGCCGTCGAGGGCATTGTACCAACGCTCCAGAACATCGTCGCGACGGTCAACCTTGACTGCCGACTGGATTTGAAGACGATCGCGCTGCACGCTAGGAATGCAGAGTACAATCCCAAGGTTGGTACTTTAAGTTCCTGATGTGTAGCCGTCGGACTTCCCTCCGTCGTGCATTTTTTCAGCGTTTCGCCGCGGTGATCATGCGTATCCGTGATCCGAAGACCACGGCGCTCATCTTCGCGTCGGGCAAGATGGTCGTCACGGGCGCGAAGTCCGAAGACGACTCTCGCCTTGCGTCGCGCAAGTATGCGCGTATTGTGCAGAAGCTCGGCTTCGACGCCAAGTTTTCTGAATTCAAGATCCAGAACATTGTGGGCTCGTGTGACGTCAAGTTCCCCATCCGTCTGGAGGGTCTTGCATACAGCCACGGACAGTTCAGCTCCTACGAGCCTGAGGTACGTATTGTCGCGTTCCTAGCTGCTTCGTTGCCGCCGCTCATATGCCTTCCTTGCAGTTGTTCCCTGGGCTGATCTATCGTATGATCAAGCCTAAGGTCGTGCTTCTCATTTTCGTCTCGGGCAAGATTGTCTTGACCGGTGCTAAGGTAAAGTAACTGTTTCTTACGTGTCCTCCCGAGAGTCGTCCACCGCTTTCCAAGACCACACACACACACATCATTGCTTTCGTACATGATTGCTGACCCTACATTGCCGCTGGCCGCTCAGGTCCGCGAGGAGATCTACACCGCGTTCAACACAATCTACACCGTGCTTGTGGAATTCCGCAAGCCGTGATTGTCTCCCCTCGATGTTGAGACATTGACACGCCCCGTCCCTGTCTCCCCCCCGCCACTGTTTGTTTGTTGGGAATGTTTGTTGCCTTGATGTGCAACGGGGTTTGTGGCGGGCCGACAGACGCAGGCCGGAGACGTATGAGAAAAGCATGGACACCCTTTGAGGCTGATTATGACCGACCCTCTTACAGTCGTTTTGGAGCAGACTACAGTACGATTCGACTACTTACATACGTACATAACAAGCCTTTATTCCTCTCTTGTAGCAATTTGTACCCATACATCATCACAATACAGACCCTCCATGCAATCAAAATATCATTATCTGCTTTTTCTTCATGTCTATCGTCTGACAGGCAAGTTGTGTCGAGGCTTGGAGAGGTCGGACGCCCGAACTATTCGTCTGCACGTGCAAACGATCTCCCCGCCGTATGCGATCTGAGATAACGTCTTGCAAAGATGATCATGCACCAGCTCGACTCAGCCTCCGAGGTTTTCACTTCCGCTCGAGTCAGCGTCGCTGGCGTCCCAAATCCTTTCTACCTCTGCCGCCATGTCAACTGAGCCAACAAACGAGACTTCCGCCGTCCCTCCTCACCCGGAGCAGACCGCAGAGCAGACAGAGGCACCCGCGATCAAGCCCGTCGACTCGAGTGCGCACGGACAAGTCGTGACCCCCTGGGATGTCCAGGGCCAGGTCTCGGAGGACGGCAAGCAGCTCGCGATCGACTACGACAAGCTCATCGACCAGTTCGGCACCAAGCGCGTCGACACGGCGCTGCTGGAGCGGTTCGAGCGACTGACGGGCCACAAGCCACATGTGTTCCTCCGGCGGGGCATGTTCTTCTCCCACCGGGACTTGGACAAGATCCTGGACCGCTATGAGCAGGGGAAGCCGTTCTTTTTGTATACGGGGCGGGGGCCGAGCAGCGACAGTATGCATCTGGGGCATATGGTCCCGTTCGTGTTCACAAAGTGAGTGCTTGAGATGAAGTTTTGCGTGAAAGAGCACAGGAGGTGAGAGCGACGGAGGGACTGATACGTGATGGGGCACAGGTGGCTGCAGGATGTCTTCGACGTGCCCCTGGTCGTGCAGCTGACGGACGACGAGAAGTTCCTGTTTAAGCACCAGCTCAAGGTCGAGCAGGTATACGACTTTGCGAAGCGGAACGCGAGGGACATCATCGCTGTCGGGTTCAAGCTCGAGAAGACGTTCATCTTCAGCGACTACGACTTTGTCGGCGGGGCGTTTTACCGCAATGTGTCCAAGATCTCCAGGCAAATCACCATCAACCAGGCGAAGGCGACGTTTGGGTTCAACGACTCGTGAGTGTCATCCCAGTCACGGTACTTAGTACACCAACCCCTCTACGTCCTTCTCCCCCTGTGCGCTCCCCGACCCCGGACGTTCATACTTGTTGCGCGCATGCAGAGACAACATCGGGAAGATCCACTTTGCCTCCATTCAAGCTGCACCCTCCTTCTCGAACTCCTTCCCTCAGATCTTCGGCACACAGTCCAACATCCCCTGCCTCATCCCGTGCGCGATCGACCAGGACCCGTACTTCCGGCTCACGCGCGATGTCGCCGTGAAGCTCAAGTACCCCAAGCCCGCGCTGCTGCACGCCAAGTTCTTCCCCGCGCTGCAAGGGCCGCAGACGAAGATGAGCGCGTCGGACGCGAACTCGAGCATATACATGAACGACACGCCCGCGCAGATCAAGAACAAGATCAACAAGCACGGCTTCTCGGGCGGGCAGGAGACCGTCGAGGAGCACCGCAAGCTTGGGGGAAACCCGGACGTGGATGTTGCGTACCAGTACCTCGGCTTCTTCCTCGAGGACGACGAGGAGTGGAAGAACATGGGCGAGGTGCGTCACGTCGGTTGTACCTTGCCGTTCTTTATGCATATGACTGCGTTGTGGGTGCAGGAGTACCGTGCTGGACGGCTGCTCACTGGCGAGCTGAAGGCGAAATGCATCAAGGTGCTGCAAGATTTCGTGAAGGGCTTCCAGGATGTATGCGCCCGCTGTCTTCCCATCATCGAACACTATTCGCTGACCATGGACGTATTGTAGGCAAAAGCGAAGGTCACGGAAGACCAGGTCAAGGCTTTCATGGATGGCAGCCGACAGATCGTGCCTACGTTTGGGAGAAGTGCCGCCGCCGCGACGGCTCCAGTGGACGCCGCGGCATAACCAGGAAGTGAAAGAGTAGAGTAAGAAGATTATCTATCACTGTTGTAGACATAGCTTCTTGTATGTCGGGCTGAGCTGTATTCCCCGGGTGTATCGAGTCGTCAGCTATCAACTCATGAATGATTGTGCATGGACGGCCAGGATTGGTCGCTCGCTCGTGATGTGTCACCAGGACGCAATACACTATCCGACACACAAAGCAAAGCTGGCGTGTCCGACGTATCACATCCTCTCATGTGCCTTCTTCCAGACCCTGCCAGGCAAGCCGAGCAAACCTCCACGCCGACACGCCTCCTCGAGCACGTCGATGTTCACATCGACACCGACGGCCCCTTCGACCTCTACTGCGACGCCTCGCGTGCGCGCAGGGTCGCACGAGACGGTGATCTCGACGAGCCCCGAAATCGGGGGCCGCTCGGGCGAAGTCATGCAGATGCGCGCGCGGCGCGAGGGTCCGGTGTCGACGACGTCCGAGTCGGTGAAGAGGTTGTCGGCTGGTGGGGGCGGAGGCGGGGTCGGGATGTGGATGTTCACGGGGATGCTGCGCGGCTTGATGGTGCCTGTGGAAGCCAGCACGGACGGGAGTGGCAGGGTTTGTCAATGTCATCTGTGGCTGAGCGTATCGATACGAGGCTCTACCTTTGAGGACCGCTTGGAGGTCGTCGTCTGTGACGGTGGAGTCGTCCGCGTCGGTGTCCTGCGTTGCTGAGCCCGATGACGGTATGCTCGTGTTGAGCCCTTCCGGGACCCACTGGCAGCTGAGGAGGATCTCGTTTAGCCAGCACTGCTCGCGCACGATCTGGCAATCTTTCAGTCTTTATACGTGGGCTAGAGAAGGGTCGAGGTACAGGCGATAGCTCACCTCCAGGATGCTCCAAACTTCCTTCAGGGTGCGGACAGGGATCGTCTCCAAGACGAAACCGGACTCGACTGGGTTGTTCAGTCGGAGGTGGAGAGGCGGATGGATGGAGGTAGGGGACGTCTAGAAAGATTTCAGTTTTTGTCCAGCTCGTGACACAAACATCGCGTTGTAACATACATATAGCGAAGTGTAACGTTCGGGAGATAGGCTTCCTGGGGGGTGCGTCCCAACCTGTTGAGAGTCACACAGGTCAGATCAGTGCACCGGTCCGTTCACCGCGCATATAAACAGCGTAAGAAGCCAAGAAGCCAAGCGCAAGCAGGAGACACACCAGAAGATCCACCCATGTCGCGATAGGCCCATACGAGGCCACCGCAGGATCCCCGCTATCCATTCCGAACGGGTTCAGCACGAACTCAATCTCGCGCATCCGAGCCTGGCTCATCACGACCCCGGGGTACTTGCCGCCCTCGGTGAAGTCCAGAATCCACTTGTAGTGTTGACCTTGGAGCGCCTGAATCTCCCGCGCGGCGGGGAAGACAAAATCGAGTTTCTCAGAGTCGGGCACGAGCGCGTAGGAGGGTCGCGCATCGATCATCTCCATTGGGAGTGCCTCAGTGTTTGTCGTAGGCGCGAGGACGAGTGTGGCAAACGTTAGGCCTGGGAGGCGTGGGTGAGTCTTGAGGGAGTTGCGGGTGTGTTCGAGCGGGACGTCAAATGTTGGCAGGTGGGGTGGAGACGGGAGGGTCGTAGAGGGTGATGTGCGGAGGAGCTTGAGATAGGCTAGTGGCGAAAGGTAGACTAGGAAGGATATTGATGGCGTGGTGAGGTAAGGAAGTGGAAGTGAATGGGCCCGCAGGAGGAACACGTCCAGGGGAGGCACAGCGACGCTTTTCTGTGACCTAGTTTCATGTCAGGTTTTGAACAGATGCAAAGAGTATTTTCAACTTCACTTGAGAACTTCGTTTGCCTCCTTGGTGGCGAGTGTCTCGATCTCCAAGGCCATCCTGTCGATGACGGTGAACCACCGAAGACCGCCGTCACCTTCACTTAGAGCTAGATGGTCCAATTTCATCAAGTAGGACAGATGGTCAGATAGTAATCTTCCGATCCGGGCGGCCTCGACGCTGTCGCTTTCAGCGTCATCCTTCTGGACCTCTTTGAGGAAAGCCCGGATTGCCCCCGCAAGAAAGCCATCCATGGATATTGAGTTCCCAGAAGACGAGTCGGCGGTGCTGTTAGGGATAGCGTAGGCGGTTTTGAGGGTGACGACGTCGATAGTCGGCTTTGTCGGGTCCGAGCGATCCACAGCGAAATCAATGTCCACCACAAGAACCTTTCCACCAAGGACGACCGTGGTGCGGCCGTCGCGCTCTGGTTCGTTGAAGGCTTCCATGCCTGCCGATGTACCCCACTCTAAGAGGCGTTTGAGGAACCATTCCGGCACATGCTGTCGCTCCACTGGGATATCCTCGCCGAAAGTGATGCCCATGCGTTTTCTCAGTGAGGTGACCACATGGTGCATATTTTGCTCTGACTGGGGGGTAATCCGGTCATCATATTGTCATAAAGCTTCGATAGCGGCAACGCTGAGAGCGCCTCTTACCTGCTGTACGGTGAACGCCATGGAAGAGTGCTGCCTGTATAGAGAAAGGAGTTTAGGGTTGGATAATGGGAGTGACAGATGGGAGTTAAGCGAGACAGCGGCCTGGTGGGTAGTAGACAAGATTTGTCGCAGAGTAAGAATAGTGTCCTCGGGAGAGGACGCAAAAGGATGGAGTGCATTTGATGACAGAACCTCCGGTGAGGTGAACGGCTGGAGCGCCGATAGAATAGTTGAGGGCAGGATGTTCTGTTCCTGAGAAGCCTGGGCAGACATCGTCTCTGTGACAAGCACCACCGTCTGTACTGGGACTTTTCACCCTGCCAGGATATAGGGATGTCACTGCCACTCGATGTCTCGAAAGTATTGCCGGCTCCGACAACCGACTTGTGTGGACACTAAGGAGTTTGCCCAGTGAATTCCAGAGACGCAGAGGTATTATAGTCAGATGCTGTAAGGTGACTGAGTATCTTAGCATGTTCTTCATCAGAGATAGATCCATACCTGCTGGTGGTTGTGGTTGCGAGCAAGCTGGAGTGAAGGCCGCCCAGCGACAACTAGAGATAAGATTAGATGCTGATGCAACATCCCGGAACAGCAGTTCGCTCCCACGATTCCACTACTTCCAGCGCCACCACGTTCAACGATGAGCAAGTTGCTTGAAGCCGTCCTTGTGCCTTCTACGCGACACTCAGCTCTCCGCACCGGTCCGCCTGGACTGTACCTGGCGTCCTTTCTTGTGTGGACAGTGTCAGAAGTTACGCTCTATGACAATGTTGCATGTGGTTTTCTTGCCCCGTGACCAGTCATGCGCCAAACACGCCCAATGGCACCCCATAGCTAAGCATGGTATACCCACACCCATCGTTGGCTCCTCGATGTCCACCAGCTTTTCAGTGTGTTGCGAGCTCTGTGAGTTGTGGTTTGCTTTAGCAGGCCTAATCTTCCGGAGATCCCTAACTGCTTGCTGTGTAGGGCAGACAATGACAGGCTTACATCCCAAGCCATGACCCTACAGCACTTCGAGCGTAATGCGGCCGCATGGGGTCTTCATTTGGTAGGCTCAGTGATATACACCAACCTGGCGCTAAGTTGCACCGGCGGGGATACTTAGCCCTCGAGACTTCGGCTTCTACATCGAATGCCAGCCTTGCCTAGCGAACCCGGTGACCACGTATAAAATGCATATGTCCTCGGCGTCCTGCACTCGATGCTGACGGCTGTTTCGGTCTCTGATCCCCATCATGCTCGCCCTCAGCTTTGTCTCCCTAGCCCTCTCCGCTGGCCAAGTTCTTGCCGCTGCGACTGGTTTCGTCGCGCCTCCTGCCGAGCTCTTCTCTCCTCTCGTGAAGGAGAAGGTTTTGAAGACTGCCACTTCCTTCCCTACCCCCGCCAAGTACCCCCAATACACTGACCGCGTCAAGGGAGAGTGGATCTGGTTCAACGCCGACCAATGGACGACGGGTTTCTTCCCGGCGACTCTTTATGCTATGGCTGAACGCGTCAAGCTGTGTCGCCACTCAGATGTCGGAACCGCCGCCCAATGGCTTGACCTCGCACGAACCTGGTCGACGGGCGAGATCCCTCTCGAGGTACATACAGGCGTCGGTCACGACGTCGGCTTCTTGAGCTTCCCCTTCATGGACGAGCTCACATTGTCAGTGACACAGCTCGGCCATCGCGGGGACGTACTAACTCTCGCTATTATTAGGGACCGATCGAACGAGACCGCGGTCCACGCGGTAAACGCATTCGCGACTGCTTTGGCCGCGCGGTTCAACCCCACAGTGGGCTGCACTCGTAGTTGGGACGCTTCCGACCCAACTGACTTCCAGGTGCGGAGGCACGACATGTAACTTACGTCTTCGCATCCGTATTCATGCGTGCGGGTTTTGTAGGTCATCATTGATAACATGATGAATCTTGAGGTACAGGAGTCTACGTATGGAAGTTGTCTGCCCGCCCCGCCTTCTTACTTCGACGTTTTGCGCGTAGGTTCTGTTCGCGTCAGAGAAGCTCACGGGCAACCATACCCTGCGAGAAATCGCCATTTCCCATGCTGATAAGACCATGCAGAACCATATACGACCAGATGGCATGTCTTCTCCTTATTCAGTTCCGGTCTTCGTCATCTCACGACTTGCCGGTGTAGGCGGCTCGTTCCACGTCGTGGACTACAACTCTACGACAGGAGCGGTCATCAAGCAAAGGACTTCGCAAGGCTTTGCCGACAACAGGTGAGATGTCGCCAACTATCGTTTGTGTGCGTTGGGCACTGAGGTGTGCGACTAGCACCTGGAGTCGAGGCGAAGCCTGGGGCCTATACGGCTTCGCGAACAGTAAGCAGCGCCAGATATCCTCTCATCATGAGTACTAGAATCTGACTGCGACACACCACCTAGTGCACAAACACACGAAGAAGGCGGCTTACCTGCAGACCGCGCGCCGCATAGCGAAGTACTTCATCTCTCACATACCCTCGGACGGCATCGTACCCTGGTCTGTACTCCTCCTTTGCGATCACACATACACTTCCGTACTCACGATGAGGGGCTTTGCAGGGATTTCAACGCGCCGCTTGTCCCAGCGCCTCGCCCTGCGGACACGTCGGCAGCGATGATTGCTGCGACTGGGTTGCTGCTCCTCGCCGATGAGGAGAAGTCGGTGTTCAACCTTTTGGGCTCTGCCTACTATACAAACGCCGCGATCAAGGTCAGCCTTCAGCTCTTCTCTTTTCTCTCTCTTGTGCCTCCCATTTTCGTGCGTAGGATGTCCGCGTACTCAGTCTCGCGCCGGCTATCTGATCGACCAAGGGGATCTGGACGCATGAGGCTGACCCTTGACGTTCTATTCCAAACAGATCATCCACGACAACACAAAGCTCGCGTGGGCGCCCGAGTGGCAGAGCCTGCTTTCGAACGGGACGGTCAACAACCCAGCGCAGAACAACCTGACTGGGATTGTATACGGTGCGTACCCGTATCCACTCTCCACTCGCACCTCGGGATGCTCTCACATGAGGCTGACTTGGAGTGTCTGGCGCGTCATACAGGCGATTACTACTTCATCAAGGCGGGGAACGAGCTCGTCTCCAGGGGCCTCGCGACATGCTGATCTGATTCATGACTACTTACGTTGATTATGCACGACACGACAATGCAGGATGCTACGACTATCTTTTCTCTCTGTCCAAACAATGCACGCGCTCGATGTCCACGGATGCGTGGATGCTTGGTATATGACCCGCAATCAGGCCCGGTTCCTTCTCGACAACCTTCTCCTTGCCTTTGCCCTCACAAGTGCTGTTGATGATTGCTGATCTGCTACGACAGGGGCCTGTTCAGTGACGTTAGTGGAGATGAGCTACTCCCAGTCGACGACCCGCGGCGCGCGGTCTAAACAGCACGAACGCGTTCACTGAAGCTTTCATTGACCATTGGCTGGGTTCAAGTACCTCTTGGGGCATGCGGAGGAAGCCCGAAGAAGTACTGCATTTGAGCACGATGCGATGGGCTCGAGGGACGTTGTGCAGTGGTTGTGTTTGCTGTTGGAGGTGGCACGGTCTGCGATGGCGGCGGTCCGTTCACGGCCATTCTGAGACCTAGCAAGGAGCGCAGCACACCCCCTGCGTGCGGCGTTTCGCCCAGAACGACTCTATCGAGCGCGTCTCGCAGACCCTCTTGGATGGAGGGATCGAGATAATGCTTGGAGATGTAGGAGACAGCATGCTCCTGAAGTCTCTCGTATCTGGTCAAGGCCGTCAGCGAACCAGCCCTGGGCCGATCAACCTCCTGGAGTCGGAATAGCAAGTGAGAAGTCGTACCTGGCGAAAAAGCTCGAGAACGCCTCGTCCACGACGTTCTTGGGACCCAGGCGAGAGATGATCGCCGTGTATGCAAGGTCCTGCAGCTCTGATATGCCGTACTGGGTGCGTCTCATTATCAGACTTGCGCTTGCGCGAGTAGGAGTCGGTACGTACTACTCACCAGCTCAGCGAGCCGATACATGGACTTTGCGGAGCATGCAGGCGCGGCGTTGGCCGCCGTGCCGACCGACTCCGATCGCCTGTCCTTTGTCGCTTCCGAGGCGAGAGGTAGGAAATCCACCTTGCCGGTGTACAGGTAGAATATGCACGCTCTGAGACTGACCGCGGCGCAAGAGAGCATCCGTCAGCGACGAATGCCTCTCATGCTGGGTCCGAATACATCATAACCACTCACGTCTTATGTGCAACACTCGGAAGCAGGATTCGATGGCGGTTGATGTCTGGGGCAGGATCGCCCGTGCTCGCGCCGGGAATGGTGTCATTCCCAACTTCGCTCTTGACTTTCCCTTCCACGTTCACGTTGGAGTCCGAAGCCTGACCATCAACAGAAGACGGGCGAGGAATGGGCAGGGCCTCGCTCTCGCTTTCCTCGAACTCGTCGAGGTCACTGTCGGCCTCGTAGTCGTATTCAGATGGGTGCGCGCTCTGACGGATGGGCCCAGCTGCGTTCGGGTTGCCCTCCGAGAAGCCAGACGTGAGCACTTTGTACAGCGCCGTGGTTGAGTAAGCGTGCGCGTCAGTACAAGCGGTGGCAACGATGTGCGAGACATACGGTTGGAGAAATACTCGGTGTCCTTGAGAATGGAGCCGACCGCGGAGACGGGCAGGGGGCAATCGATCCTGACCGTCCCGGCTGACAGACAGAGGATGCGACGGCTGAATGCGTAGAGGTGTACGTCCCGAAACTCGGCAGGGTCAAGGGACGCCTTCAGAGCCAGCTCTGCTGTCGTGAGGGAATTGGCTGTGGCCGCGCTGCTCCTATTCGCGAAAAGTAAAGAGGCCATCGCTGGGGGGAAGCGGTCGACATGCGGTGGACACACGCCTGGATACGTCGGCTTGTATATGTGGGAGAGCTGGGTACGTGGGACAATTCAAGCTTGTCTGATAGAGTTCCTGCGGTGGCCCCTGCTGTCTGACATCCAAGTACGATTACGTTGAGAACCGTTTGCCACGCCTTCCGAGTCGACAGCCTGCACTGGTAATTCAACAAGGACTCACAGTATGAACTGCAAAAGAAGAAATCGTGCGATGCGTCGGATTGCGCCGGGCGCCGCCAAGGACTGTACATTCGACGAGTTTCGGTACATGTGATGAGCGTAAACGGCTAATTGCGGGCGACAGAAAGCTCAAGCACGGATCGCCAGTGGCCAGTAGCAGTAGGGTTGAGGTGCAATGCGCTTCAACAGTCCCAGATAGGGCAAGTGCGTGGTCGTACTCACTTTGTGACTACTAGCTTCACAAGGCCGGGAATTAGGCTCGTAAAATGTTAACATCAATCATGACGCTTCGGTGATTGCTTCATACTGCACTGAACGATCCCATGAAGCAAGATACTATATGGCAGGCGACAATACGCGAGATTCTTCTCTATGCGCCTGACACTTCAAAGTCCTTGGCCAACTCGCGGAACCTTCTTGCCCTTTTTCTTCTGGAATGCAGCGGTTGTGAGCAAAGACAGCTGGTTTTCTGGAGTCAATGATACCTTTGTCTCAGGCAAGATGTCTAAACAGATAAATCGTCATCAGTCAATAGAGTTGGCAAGCTAGCGTGCAGAATAATATGACCTGGCGATGTTGGCATTTCTGCCTCGAATGAGGCGAACGATGCTGGCCCGGTCTGGGGGGCTATCCGGGGGGTCGGGGGCATAGCGTCTGGAACAGTATCCCAAGAGGTGCGGGTAAACCTCCCAGAACCTGTAGCTGCATTAATACTGCCCCATTCCGAGCGCGGCGAGGATCCTGATGCGTCAGAGGGTCGCGAGCCTCCCAAAACTTGTGATTGCAGGGATTTAGCGCTCGTACTGGAACCCCAGACTGTGTGCCGCACGGATACTGAGCCCCCACCATCTGCCCTTGTTTCGGTGGCCGGTTGAGTTGACCCTTCCATGGAACTTGATCCCGAAGTGGCTGGGGGCGGCACGGCGGTGATAGGCGCCGGTGAGGGCTCAGGATCCTCTGCGCTCCGAGTCGACAATGGTGCAGCAACCTGCACGGCTTGCGGCTGCGCAGCCATGGCTATTCTGAGGCCCAGGAGGGAGCGTAGCACCCCCCCTGCATGTGGCAGCTCCCCCATGGCCATTCTCTCGATCGTGTCCGGCAAGCTTTCTTGGATCGCGCGTTCGGTATAGTGTTGGGATAGGTACGAGACTGCATGTTCCCGGAGGCGGTCGTATCTGCCAAAGCTGGTCGGTATGGCGATGAGCAGCAGCCATCACAAGAACCCGTTACCTCGCAAAAAAGCTCGAGAAAGCCTCCTCCACGATGTTTCTTGGGCTCAGTCGGGAGATGATGTCTTGGAATGCAAGCTCTTGCAGCTCGGTCATGCCGTACTGTATGCGTCCCGTTCTCCGAGTCAGTCTCTATTCCGGATGCTGGTCGCCCGCTACGGGGAACGAGGATCGCTTGCACTCACCAGCTCAGCGAGTCGGTAGATGGACTTGGGAGAGCATGCAGGCGCAGCGTTTGCCGACGTCGTGATCAACCTGAATCGCCTGTCTTCTACCCCTTCCGAGGTGAGAGGTAGGAAGTTCACCTTGCCGGTGTACAGGTAGAAGATGCAAGCTTTGAGGCTATCAGCGCCGCACATGAGAACGGCAATGCACTTGTTAGCACCAGCTGGTCAGAGCTCCAGCAGTGGAAAATGTCACTCACGTCTTATGCGCGACGCTGGGAAGGAGGATCCGACGTTGCGTCGTGCCCAGGCCAGTAGGATCGTCTGAGTGCTCGTCCCCGTTACTCCTGGCTTTCCCCTTCCAATTGGAGCCTGACGCAGCCGACGGAGGGCCAGGGGTGGACGGGGTCACTAAGTCGCTGTATCTATCCTCGAACTCATCAAGGTCGCTGTCCGTCTCGTAGTCGTACTCGGAAGGGTGCGCCCTCTGACGGATGGGTGCCGCTGCGCTCGGATCACTCTCCGAGAACCCAGACGCGAGCACTGGCAGTCACGGGCAAGTCAGCACCGGTGATGACAGAAAGACGACTTGCGGGACGTACATGTAGAGAAATACTCGGTGTCCTGGAGAATGGAGCCAACCGCGGAGACGGGCAGGGGGTGATCGATTTTGACTGTCCCGGTTGACAGATAGACAGTGCGACGGCTGAATGCGTAGAGGTGTACGTCCCGAAACTCGGCGGGTTCAAGGGACGCCTTCAAGGCCCGCTCTGCCGCAGTGAGGGAATCGGCTGCCGTTGTGCTGCTACTTATCGCGGAGGGTATGGAAGCCATGAGTCAGAGGTGAACGGTCGAGGTGCAGCAGCCACCCGTCTCCATATGTCGCCTTATATGCGGGAGAGGCATGAGGCAAGCTCTTCATCGTCTTCCGTCTTCGGGTAGATGATCTTCTCACTATGTTGCTGCGGTAGCTGCACGCTGCAGCACTGTAAGTGCTAGGTCGATTACGTTGAGAAGCATCTGGCACGCTCTCAGCACGCTGCAAGACAGCATCACGATTGGTTCGACAGATCTAAGAAGTCAAACACACACATAGGGTGTACGCACTGCATCTGCTTTTGGTAAGCCGGCATGAGGTTCAGTAGCGTATATACTCTACAAAGCCATTCTAAATATCCCCTGAGATGGGCATCGACAGCGAAGAAAACAAGACGGTGGCGTGTGAGTGTCAGGCGTTGAATCACTGAATGTTGGCAGCATACCAAAAAAATTGGCCAAGAATTAGATCGGCACAGCAGGTGCAATCGTTTATGGATGATTCGGCCATTGGATTGGAGGTACCAGATGGAGACATGAAGGCTCAGGCGCGGAGCGCTTTCACCGTGGCATCTATGGCGTATAATGTTATGAGTATGCACTGGTATCCGCGATTCTACATCTACCTTATAACAACCTCTGAAGGGTGCAAACTCGCGAGAGATCAAATTGGAGCCGAAGTTCCTGTCACACTTGAGATTATGTTAGCTTCCACCTGTGTACGATCAAGAGCATCGCATCCGGCAGGACGGATGAGGATGCGTACTGAGATTGTTGTGTCAGTGACGAAGGAATCCAGAAGCTCGGCACATGAATGACGTCCACTGCTAGAAGTCATGCCATGTCTACGGCGGATTGACCGAGTTCAGGTCTATTGGATTTGAGTTGAAAGTGCGAAGTCAGCGTCCCGGATTGTAAGAGACAGACCGGGCCAGAGTGTGCCATGTCCAGAGTGTGCCGTGTCCAGAGGTCGAGAGAACCACACCGATAGTTTCGTGGGGTTCCGCGGGACCTTGGGCCTTGCTTCCACAATCAATTTGTTGGATCATACCGTAGATTGCTAACAGAAGACATTTGCTCGATAGCATGGATTATGAGGCAGTTAGATATTCTCATGCGAGCGCGACGTGCATACATTTACAACAAGGTAGCTAAGAAGGAGAGTGCTCAGTGGACTCGTTGCCACAATCGTCGAAGAGTAATACATGGACATTACCAAGACTAAAACACCTCCTCACGCGGTCCATCCGAACGGCCCATCCCCTCTGAGAAGTGGGAGCTGAACCCGAAGCGCACATCGCTGGTGGAGGCGGACGGAGGACGACTCGACAGTTCGTACCAATCCGAGCTCGCAGATTCGCTGTCGGATCCCTCCTCCAACCAAGAACTGCCTGAAGAGCTAGTGCGGGACATGCCGCTACGCTGAGACCAGACATTGTGAGACTCGAGGTCGGATATCGGCGGCCGCACCTCGCGAGGCCCAATCGACGCTGGAGGAGACCACGCCGATCCCTGGAAAGACGCGGAGAAGTCGAGCGAAGGAAGGACGAACGACGCTGAGGGATCAATGTCTCCGAAGCTTGCACCCCAACCCGGGCTCACGTCTGACATGTCGGCCAGAGACATGCTGCGGGTGCTGAGAGACTCGAGCGCGCTCATATTCTCGAGAGCGGCGTCCATGGCTTCCGCCTCCGCCTCATCCTGCTCCCGCCATACTTCCTCCATGACGCACCATCCCGTGCCAGCTTCTCCAATGACACCTCGTACCCTATTGAGCGTCCAGCCTTCGAAGCGTACTTCAAGGAGTGTGCACAGACCGCTCGGATCGCCGCGAGCTTCGCAGTACACGCCTGGCTCGTCGAAGACTCGAGCCGTATCAAGGCGCGCGAAAAGGCTTGATACTCGCAATGCATGCGTGCCATGCGATTGATGCAAAGACCCGATGACGCTGAGCGGTAGGAGCGGGTGCGCCGATGATGTTGTAGGTGGGTTCAACGGAAGCGGCAGGCGAGACGTCGAAGTGGGTTCGAGAGGGATGAGGAGGTGAGTGGTGACCTCTGGCGCAACGGGGGCGGGGAAGTAGTGGTCATATTCCTCCTTGATCGATGCCGAGGATGCGGGGGTCGGGATAATGTTCTGCGCAAGGGGACGGAGAGGGGCCTTGGCCTTCTTCGCCTGCTTTGCGGCGCGCTTCTCCTTCTGCTTCTCCATCCGCAGACGCTCCCTCTCCTCATGAATACGCAGCTCCCAGTCTGCCTCGTTGAATGCACGCGCATACACCGGCACGTTCTCAATGAGGTGCTGGAACAGGGGACGCCCCGACGAGAAATTGCGCGCCGTGCCTAAGCCGACTTGAGAGATATGACGAGGGATGGCTGGCGGATGGGGCAAGAAGGGCACTGCCAACGGCTTCGAGAGGATATGCCGAGCGGTGAACGACATTCGGTCCTGAATGGTGGGCATGCGAGCAGCCGAGCGATGAAAGGCGCGACTGGATCCTGCTGCGACATGGACGGGGGTGCGCAACGTACTTGGAGCAGTGAGATGTGCGACAAAACGCGAGATGAGGTTACGAGTGTGCCCGAACACCGCCTGGGCTGTCGTTGTCGTCGATTGTGCAGTACGAGGTGCGGATGCGGGGATGTGTATAGAGCGTGAAGGATGTCCTCCTCCAAGCGGAACATGGGCCTGCCCACCCTTGAGGGCACGCAAGCCGGATGATGCTAGCTGCATCGTCGAACGCTGTGGGTGACGTTCGCGACGCTGGTGAGATGGTGGTTGTGGTCAGGAAGCAGGAGTCGGTTGGCGGCACTTGTATAGGTCCTCTCCTGTGGGGGGATGAGTAAGCGCCAGAGGGGCCGAGAGCACGCGCACCACGGCCCCGCCCTCGGCTCCTTCGGCTGTCCCCATTGGGCAGTCCAGGCGCCCAAGGCTCTGCTCGTCCGCGCGCATTTCACGCCCGACGGTTGACTCTCGACACCGACGACGCAGCCCCCTCTCTATCTGAACATGCCGCTCCTGCGTCTGCAAGGTCTTGCAATACTCTGTTTTTGCCGCATGCAATACACCATCAACCCTGCCTCGTAGCGTGAGGATGAGTAACTCGTAAGCATGTCTTGTCTTTCACTTCATGCGAAGGGCATACGGGACACCGCGACGTACGGGTGTCTTTGCATGCACGTTCCTGAAGAAGAATTTCTGGATGCTGATGACTGCAAAGTCACTCGAGGTCGTGCCCGGTCCGACGGCGTTCTGCGTTATCCTCTCGCATCTGACTGCGTGGGGAAAGTGTGCCCTTCTATGTGAGAATTGACTTCATTCACGGTGTTACTGGGAGATCTCCTCATCAATCGCTATCGCCTTTTGCCTCACTGCATCCACATGAACTCTATACCTGAGCCCTTCCGCGTCCCCAATGACTTGTCACGCTGCCATCATTGTGGAGGTGGTGACGGATCCAAACTAAAACGATGTGTCCGTTGCAATGCCGCGGTATACTGTGGTCGCGAGTGTCAGAAGGAGGCATGGCCCACACACAGGTGAGTTAGATTCCTTGTCAGCATCTGCAGACCTCCAAGTATGTATACTTATCGCAGTATACTAGAGTCGCCTGTCGCCGGGTAGACGAAGACGAAGATCTCGATGAGCGACAGCGCGCCCTAGTCTCACATTATGGGGATGCGCTTCAAGCCATCGGATATCCTACCACGGTCTCCTGCGCTCACGCCATGAGTGCCTGGGCTGATACCCATTTGTGGGCGTTCGATATCATCGTCAAAGCGGTGGCTCTACTCCACGGTGGCCCATCGTCCTTGGACGTGGGCTGTGAAACCTACCGGAGGATTGTTTACATCGTTATCCCAGGCGCGTTCAGCAACGGCAATCTGGCCAAGAAGTTCCGTATAGAGAAATGGGAGACCCCCTTGGTAGGGAAGACTCGCGCCCGGAATGGACGTCAGAGGATGCGTACACTGCAGAATGGCGTCGACTCAGGAGCACTCTTACCAGAGGACGAGGACGACACGCCGGGTACAGTCTCGACGTTGTACGGTCTCAAGGGCACGAGCGTGACTTTGTGCTTGCAACGCAACCTGCCTCAGATGAACGCCCGAGATTTCCTCTTGGACATGGAGTCGGAGAGGGTGGTCCGCGACGTGATTGAAGCATGTATTGTCAGCATCAATATGGGTCTGCCTCTTCGCCCTGTCGTGACGGATGGGAAGATCATCGCATGCGCAGGTACCATGGTCCGCCACAAGAAGACCTGGACTTGGAAGCTGCTCGGCGACGTACTCACTTCGCTGCCTCCCCTAGCGTCGAAGCCCCCGGACCTTTTCGAACGGTTCGCTCAACTGGGGCTTAGAAATACGTGAGTAGTGCATGTGCTTGAGTCAGCAAAGCTTCACCTGCTGAACGTACCAACCAGGCTACCGGCGGACTCCGTCGCTTCGGGTTCCACCATATAAATGGACTGTATCTTAACGCACCCTCTGAAACATGATACTCCATTGCACTACCATAGACACCCCTATGAAGCTCACAGCCGTACACATTCTCCATTCTGTTGTTGAACGGCGTACACTGTACAGATCTAGTGTACGCGCATTGATCGCGCGCGCGTCTCCCCTATTCGGCACAACCCGAGTTCGCGAAGGATGCTTCCTGCCGTCCATCCACCATGACCACGATATGCATGTACTCCGTCGGCCCCGACTGGCCATTTCTTTCACCACTTGCACAATGTGATCATTGCATGCGACGCGACGTACCCAAATGCATTCTGAAACGCTGTGCCGGATGCCTCGCGGTCTTGTACTGCAACAAAGATTGTCAGAAGAGCGCATGGTCCTACCACAGGTGAGTAGTTGAGCACCATCATCTCAGTTGATTTGGGCCTTTGTGAGATTTCAGACCACTAACCACCTGCGACAGAGTGATATGTCGGACACAAACGACGCTCGATCTTCACGCTTTGGGCTATCGCGGTCCTTCTGTGCTGGTCAACTTCTTGGAGACGTGCATGTCGGTCCACCAATGGTCCTTCACCATGATGACCAATGCAGAGGCCTACCTGGCCGGCGGGGCCGATCACGTCCTTGCATGCTCTCAAGCGATCCTCGTCACGCTCAAAGCCACGCACGTTGAGTCGAATCCCGCCAAGTCGATGAGGCTGGTCGACCTCAGACTAGTCAACAAGGACGATCACCCCCGTCTCATCGGAGGCTGGGACCATATCAAGACGGTGTGCGAAAACACAGCGACTACGCTCAAGCGGAGACCGAGTACTGATCCCGCCTTTGTCGGATTTGTCCCTGCCTTCTTCGCCATCCAAGGCACGAACATTCAAGTGAAGCACATGATTCCTCTCTTCCGCCTCCGCCTGAAGTATCTGCCGGACAACCTGCAGAACGAGCGCACGCGTCTCGCTTTCCTCGATCTGCTGGGGATATGTCACGGGATGATCTCGACTGGGTTCGTGCCCCGCGGCTCGGCGGATCGTACACAACAAAGGCCGGACATGGGCATCTTCAAACAGACGGACCCGGACACCTGGGAGTGGGTACGAGTACCGTGGGACTGGGAGAGGTTCAATCGTTCGAGCACGAAGACGAAGTGCGGCCTGCGACCAATGGAAGTCCTTTGTATGTTCAAGACAATATAGACTATAGTGCCACGCGTACAATCGCTGGTAACGCCAAGGTGTTTCTCTATACGGTATCTGCTGGGTATATTAGTAGCGTGACCATGCTCGAGTCAAGAAAACTGGCAGACCGCAACCAATCAATCGTCCCATACTTCGGATCACGAGAAGCTCGCAGGCTCTAGGGCACGGAGTAAGTAGATAGAAACAGGGAGCCACACTCACTACGCTCCCAATGAGCCGGATGGACAAAGGAGGACTTCTTTCGCACATCAAGATTTTGATTGTAGAAACAATGCACCTGGACCAAGCGGGAATGACACTACAAGTGCCTGGAGACACGAACGAGCTCGAGGCTAAAGTCCTGAGTCACCTCGAGCTCCTCCGCCGGGGAGCGTCCCAACCTATCTAGTCCTGCCATTCCATTCAGTCCTATCCTTCTCTTCACGTAACTTGTCGGAACATCGAGAAGAGCTGTCGTGGATGTAGACCTGTCGTCTCTGGATTCCGGTAGATAGATGTGTCCCAACACCAGGCCAGCTTCTGCCATCTCCACGTCTTCTTCGAGCGCACAAGCACGCCAACCTCCGGCATGTACTCCTCGTTCGTCATCGGGGCCTTCATGACAAAGCCTCTGTTCATGTTACTCGTACAGAGAGTAACGAGGTCCCGTATGGCGGCCGCCGTTCGTTCGTCCGTGCGTGACTCTGGCACGTACCGTATGGACAGCCGATACAAGTCATACTTGTAGGTCGTCACGGCGATGGTGCCCTGCACAAGAAACGCGGCGGGTATGGCGCCCGCAAAGGAGGCAGGAGCTTCGCCCTGCTGGCGCAGAAGCCGCGCATACGCCTCACAGCCCGCCTTGAGCTCGTCCCAGTTGGATATGAGGTCGGAGTGCTCGGACTTGACGGCGAAGGCCACTTGAACACACCGAAAGGCGGCTGCGGGATTGTTGTCTTTGCATGACGGGGGTCCAGCGGCTGCCTGGAGCTTGAATATGAAGACGTGGCCTGCGCGAAGCACAGCGTCGGCACCGCCCGCGATGTAGACGTGCGCGTTCGCAATCGTCGCGAGAGTCCAGAGGTGTGCGTCCGCCCAGTTTTTGACTGCCTCGACTACGGCGAGGAGGTTCGGATAACCAATGTTAGTGATGCCATCAGTCTTGAACTTGCAAACGAGTCTGAGCAAGGCAACCTGAGTGTGATATCGGGGGACTGGACACGAGGCAGACTGACTTGTGTTTGGGCCATGCCGCCTTCTGGCACTCTATACTGCAGTACATCACTACAGCGCATCCCGTACATCGCTTCAGCTTCGTGCCTGGCCTTAGTTCAGATTCGATGCTGTTGCAGGTGTGACACCGATGGAAAGGAGATAGGTGGACTGTGACGTGGTTGTCCTCAGTCGACTCCGAGTTCGACATGGAGAGGAATGCAGTTGATGTTCTGGTGAGGAAGGTGGAATCTTAGTATGTGATACGCAATGATAGCTGAGAAAGGCTCTCGGATTGCGATTCGGAATCTGCGATGCCATCGCGACCGAGAGAAGCACAGAGACTCGTGACGCGTACGTTGAATAATGCAATCTTGACAAAAGAGAAGTCGCTCGACCGGCACATGTGCTCATTCTATAGGCTCCGCTCCGAAGCAAAGCTACAGGCAAGTTATCGTAGACCATTGAAGTTGAAGCGCAAAGAATCGCTACAGCAACCTGTGACCTGGCCTGCCGGAATAAAGTGATTAACATGGATTGTGATCATCAAACTCATAGGTAGTTGTGTTAGAGTAGACTCGCCCATAGATTACCTACTTCGCCAGCCCTCGTTGGCGGTATCTTGTCGGCAATCCACAATTCACAAACATGTCTCCCGTATCAATGTAGACCTGCGCGTTATTGAAGATTCGAGGCGCAGACGGACATCCCCGGATGGCGAGAAGGTTCAGGAGGACACACAGTCTGCATGTCTGCACCCATATAATGCTGCGTTGCTTGTCAGAAAACAACACCATTGGATACCTTTCCTCTCCAAAGGTGCAGTCAGCGAGAGCTTGCACCTCTGAGTCGTCGAGTTTTCGGTCCTCGGTGTCGCGCGCCGCCGGTCATCCCTCCATCCCTTCCCCTTCCTTTATCCCTCGCACTCACCATCACGTACCTTCGTAGGTACAACTCGTACTTTTGAACTCCTTCAGTAGAGGTTCTGTATAGAATCGCCGGCCGAAGAGTAGAAGATGGTCAGGAGCAAGTCACGTCTCGACTACGCGCGCTTGGGCATCCTCCGGCCCGGTGGACATTTCCGAGTACTCTTCAAGTTCCTCTATGCGTGCGCATGCGAGGACAAGACAATGTTCGATTGTGTGTCCTCTTCATACCAGCATCCCAATAGGATAATGCAACCCGCTCCCTCCTTCGTTGATGTCGAGAGCACTCGACAGGTTTACTGTAAGTATAACGGTCGGTCGCATTCGGCGGCTCTTCTAACTCGGAGTCTGACAGGCGGTGGCCGCGGGCCCGGGTGAGCCCAATCTTATGAGTATCTCCCTACCGCAGTAACCCCCACTGTCTCCAGGGTCTCATTACCAGTGCTTCACCTCTCCCAAAACCCCGCGAACATCTAGGAATCCGTGGCGACCTATCGAAAATAAGATGGAATCAGCATACGAGTCGCTTCCTTCAATTGACCACGCGAGATGCGCGAGATGCAAACGGGGGCCTGCCACTGGTGAAAAGCTCAAAAGATGTACAGGCTGTGTGCCGGGCCCGGCGTACTGTAGCGTCGCCTGTCAGAAAGCGGACTGGGCGCATCACAAGTGGGTGTTCAGTATTGACTCGTTGTTCCGGCGATCCTATGCGATCGTTGACTCGTTGCTCTTCAATGCAGGGCTCAATGCGGCACAAAACTACGCCAGGCAGAGCGTATCACAGACCCCGCCTTGCAAGCGTTCGGTTACAAGTCGAGTTCAGCCTTACTGACTGGCCTTTCTGACTTCGTCGAGTCACATATATGGGCCGTCACCACAGCCGTGAAATGCCTCGCCTTACTCGAATACGGTACAGCATTCTTGGATGGCCCCTCCGGCCGGGGCATCTGGTAGGTTGTAGAGCCCGCTCAGAGGTCCCGACCCAGGCCTCGCCCGTCGCATAGGAATCCGGCGACTCTTTTCACATCCTCGTCCTTTCGCTTCTTCGATTTTAGTGAGACCGTCCCACCAGGGACGAGTAGTGCAGTAATTCTCGAGGCGTTCGAAAACCATCGCACCGCCACGCGCACCGCCATACTCTCGGATTCTCATCCCGCGAACCAGAACTATGCGGGTGTCATCCCTGTCCTCATCACACTGCCAGTCATGCCAGGCATGTTTCACTTGGAGTGCCTCCCGCAGTTTCACCCTGCGCCGTCTCACCCTCCAGTCGACGCAGACTATGTCCGAGCCGCCCTCGAGGACCTCCTCACTCTATGCCTCGACAGCATCTCGACTGACGTTCCATTCCGTTGCACGGGAGGGCAGCAGCTGCATGCGCTCCCTGGTCGCTTTGTGCGTGCGGAGGGGAAATGGAACTGGGAGCCACTCTTCAGGGACTGGGCGGATTACCGCCAGCATCGCATCGAGTGCCCTCCGCTAGCCGCCTTGGCTCGTCTGAAGACAGGGTGGACGCCTCCCGAGTTGATGAACGTCTTCTATAGGCTCGATTGAAGGGTATGTCTATCCACTGAAATCTGTGAAACAGTATTATGCTCACCTAGAGGATTCGCTATCCCAGGTCCACGTCTAGCAGCGCACCATGAACGAAACAGGCTCCCATGCGTTTATCATTACGCCATAGCAGTACAATCCTCGTATAACACCACTGTCTGTAGTCAGATCCCGAAAGCACATAGAAGACCCAGAGCAGAAACCCAAGGAGCTAGAAAGTCCAGAAACATCAAGAGCCCTTGCAGTAGACTAGAGCCCAGCCCTCGCCTCAGCCCATTGCGCCGCCCGTGCCGCTTTCGCATGCGCCCTCCGTGACGTCCTCGTCATGATTGTTCTGTTTCATGCCGTCGGCGGTGACGCGGTCCCGCCGCCGCTTCTCCATGATGAGGAACGTAACGACGATCATGTCGATGTCGAGCGTCGTCGGCTGAATATGGAGGCACCACTTGCGTTCCCCGCGGAAGAAACCCTCCGATACCAGCTCTTGCGCGAACCGGGCCACTTCCTCGCCCGAGGTAAGACGGGTGAGCTGGGTGGCGGGCGACAGACGTGGCCAACGCGGAAGACTTCAGCATGAGAGCATACATTGGCACACAGAGGATGCAAAGGCGAGCAAGACGCACCACATGGCCACTGTTCTTCGTAGGCTTCCATCGGTACTCCTCGTCGTCGTTCCCTAAGAAATGACGCGTCCTTCCAACGGAGAAGCGCATCACCGTCAGCCTCTCTATGTCGTAGGGCGCTCGCGCGCGACGACCACCGTGACCCTCTCCCCGTACTACTTACGGCGTGAAGTGGTGCCCGAGCTTGTACAGAAACTCGCGCAGCTGGAGCTCCTCCACCGCGCCGTCGAACATGTTGCTCCTGATGACCGGGTGCGCGCCAAACCGCCGCCACTCGATCTCCGCCACGAAGCTGTCGCCCTCGCTCTCCGCCGGGCGGCGCACGCGCAGGACGGGCGCGCAGAGCCGGTGCGCCTTCGTCGTCGTCACCTGGTACTGCGCGATCCCGTTCGCGGACACGAGCGTCGTCCGTTCCGGGTTGTTCGGCACGAAGTAGAGGTGCATCGGGCGAGGCTTGGAATATCGCGACGGAGACCGAGGATAGGATAGGGGATAAGCGAGTTGCAGGCGAGAGCGAGAGGCGTCCAGACGCGAGCGGGCGATAGATGCATACACACAGCACAGGGCACGGGATACGAAGCGAAGAAGAGGGAGATGCAGGGCTGAGAAGTGCGGAGTGGTTCTGAAGACGTGTGCGGCGGCTCGCTAGCACTGGCTATCCTCCGGGCGCATTGAAGAGTCTAGACCTGGAGGGGCGCACGGCACATACTGCGGCATTGCGAAGCGGGCTGGGAGGACTTTGTGCGACCAAGGAAGAGTACTAAGACCTGAGGCACAGGAACGTCTGGATACGACAATATCAGGATGCATCAGGGTCGTCCAAGGCCTTCAGCGCTTCGAAGATGCATGCTAGGATAGTTGTGGAGAACGGTAGGAAGGACTTGTCGCTGGAGAGGACGTGCGTTGGAGGTTGACAGTCAGGGAGATGTCAAATAGCCTGAGACCAAACAATGCAGCCAGCCGCGTGCGCAAAACAACTTGTCTGAGAGCGTGTTTGTACAAAGTGAAGGGCGCGAGGGGAGTAAGGAGGAAGTAATGCTTCAGAGGATACTGGGGTCCGCGAGGCTGGCGGTAGAAGGTGGAGGTTGGGAAGAAACCTCCTTCAGCGTCTCTTTTTCTGTCACCGTGGCGCCGAAGGTTCGTAGTCCATGCGCGGACACCATGTGCACGAAGCTATTGCCTACATAGCAGCTGCGATACAATATCCATATCGTGATCATGTCACAATCGTGCGAGCTACATCATAAGGATACTACTACTACTGATAACAGCCGTGAGCGCAACAGAAAAACAACATACAGGAAAGCGCTCCGAGGAATCTTCCTAGGGGCGAAATGTAACGGCCTATCATCCTAACATCTGAAGACCAACGCTAGCTATATACATCGAGTGGAGCTCCAAATGTCGATTGTCCCGTCGTGTGCCGTCGTGACTCGTGTCAGGGTCGTTCAGGTGCTGTGAGAGATGCACCGTGGGGGCGATCCGCATCGAATAGTGGTCCAGAAGGTGACCTAATGCACGTGTCCCAGGATACGTCGATAATCGGCGACGACGCTCTGGAACGTCTCCTCGAGCTTCTGCTGACGGTCCTGCTTGTCCAGTTGCATGAGGATCTCCTGCATGATGTCCCGATCGGTCAGCACCCAGACCTCGCTTGTAGTCACACCAATAGCAGCGCAGATACGTACATAGTTGAACCGATAAAGCCGCTCCTTGACCTGCAGACGGTATGCGCGTAGTCCACGCTCGTCCGTAGGGTCCATATGCTTGAGGATAAGCATCTCCACCAGGCGGTGGAACTGCCGCTATAAGCACCCAGAGATAACGTGATGGGTACAAACCAAGCAAATGCGAAGCAGAGCAAGGAAGGAACATGACCCTCGTTAGCGCACGTCGTCTCGTGGTTTGAGAACTGGACACGCACCCCTGCAATTTTCAGGTCGGTCCGCCACTTCTCGAGCCACGCGCGCTCAGCAGGAGGTCCCATCTTCCCCGCACCAGCACGCATTGTTCGCCCCTTGCCCCTCATCTTTGCACGACCGTTGCTGACCTTGCCGCCGTTGTTCGAGGTGGCTTCTGGCCCAAAGCCCTCGCGCATGAACTTCTCATTCGCCAACAACATCTTGAGGTCGTTGCGATCACGAAGGTCTTCGAAGGCTTCAGCGGGATCCTCCACTGTCAATTCTGCGATGTGGGTCTGAGCGAGAACGTGTTGGTAGATAGCGGTATACAGTGCTGAGCCATGGCCGTCTTGTTGGTATGGCGGGAGGATCAAGAACTGAGAGATGCGTAGTCGGACGCGTTCTGGGAAACAGTAGAAGGGATAAAGGGTTGAGTAGCCAACGAAGTGGTACGTCGTGACGTCTGGGGACGAACGCCGCCGCCGCTTCTCGTAGAGCACGGCAAACTCCCAGGTGTCTTCGGCTTCGCTGATGTATGAACCGCCCTCGATGTAAAGAAGAACGAACAGTTGCATGCGTCGGTGGAATTCGCGGAAGCCTGGCGTCGCCCACGTACTCTGAACAAGTTATGTGAGCCCTGTTGTCCTGTATCGCACACAGGCATTCTTGCAGCGTGGGAGAGCATCGAGGCAGCGTGCAAGTCACCCAAATCTCAGGAACGAGACCGATCAATATCGCTGTGAGAACTCCTTTGTCTCGCGTGATGGCCAATATGAACCAAAAGGTCATGGTTGACGAGACGTTGCGACAAAATTCAAGGATCAAAGGAGTTTGAAAATGGCATAGTGCGGAAACCACCACTCGCGAGTGCAGCATGTGCAGAGTCTCGGCCGTACCAGCTCGTACGCGCCACCCAGCCAGACCGCGCGAATAACGCCACCGAGGGCATGACGATGGACACACAGCCAGATATGCTGTTGGTGCGTTCGGCCAGCACGCCTACCGCTACCAGACTTCCAAACCCCAAACAAGAACAGAAGTAGGCACTCACGTGGTAGACTTCAAAGTCAACAGTTTCCTCGTCTTCGGGACTGAGGACTTGAGGGATGGCGACGTTCTTACCCTTGGTTAGGGTGGTCGCCGCACGCGAGTACGAGTATATCTTTTCGCCTAATGGTTTGAAGTGAATTGCATCTTGTTCAACGCGCTCGAGGAACTTGTCCTCGTCGGTGTAGTAACCCGCTGGGATGAACTTGGAGAGGGTGGGCTCGATTTCGTCAACAGCGGATGAAGAGGGTAGGCGTTCCGAATATCGGACGTGGAGGTATTGTGCGAGAGAGCCGGATGCGAATTTGAGCTGTGGGTTCATCAGCAAGTGCCACTAACCTGGAGGTGTGCTCAGCGCTGTGTACCTCTATCGCGAGGTCCTTGTAGCCATATATCTTCTCCTCTTCTCCAAATATCTGTGTACGGCGCGTTCGTTGGCGTTCGCGTATCAGCACGAGAAAACACGCACTGGATACGTGAATGTCGGGTGGAACCCCTCGTAGACTTCTCTTGACCAGAGGGAGGCTTTATCCTCAGGCGCGCGTACTGGGAGGCGGAGAGGTCAGCTCGACTCGGGCAACGACGGGGAGAGGGACAAACCCAGGGAGAGAGTGAGGGCCTCGTTGGCATCTGTCGTCCAGGCCGATGAGGAGGACATGGTGGATGGGGGGAAAGGATTGAGTTGGGCGCGATGGGCGAGTCGCGTCCATATCCCTCCGGCCGGTCTAGATCTCCCCCATCTCGCTTGTCACGTCACACGTGAGTCCGGTCACGGTCCCTGGCACGCGTCTCGCGTCCTTCGCAGCCGCCTCTCTCCTCCTTTGGGTTCTCTTCTCCACGGACCACCACCGCATACACCCACCCTCGCGCTCCTCGCGCTCTCTAGTCCTCAGAAACATTCACAATTTGTCCTGCTCGACCACCAGCGCGTCCTGCTCGACCCATCGTCTGCGTTTCCCGCGCTAGTAACGCCCGCTCTCCGTATCCCATCGGACGCGTTGCACCCCAGAACCTACCATGGCCGAAGGAGACCAGTCTAGAGTGTGCACCCTCATTTCGGCACTCACGGCCACATCTGGTTGATCTCTGACGACATTCGTTCCAGGTCCTCACTGCTTCCGTCTCGGACTTCAGGTACTTCGCAGCCCTTCTCAGAGGTGTCAACTTCGCGAACGTAAGCTGCCGCCTGCATCTTCCAGCTGACTCTGAGATACATTGCGCTCGCAGCGCGCATGTGTATCCATCGCATCTGATGGGTTCACCGTCACCGTCGAGGAGGCCAGGGTCCTAACCGGTAAGTGTCCTGTGCTGATCCCCGAACACATCTCTCTTTGTCCTCTGCTGCTCCCAGTGAGAACATCCCGCATGCCCACTGCCCAGCTTCTCGTGGTCTCGAAGATGCACCCGCACTTCCTCCGCGCATCCCCAAAACGGGATGCGCGGAGGAAACAACCACGCCGCAGTTCGCATGCTCCAGACGTGGCCGCTATACCGCTTTTGTGCGCAGCAGCATTAGAAGCAGCACGGTGGGACGCCACACACCGCGCGCACACGGGCAAGACGCGCTCGATGTCATGTTTTCGCATCGTCCGTCTTTCACTCGCCAATAAGGCGTATCTAGACGCGTCGCGGAGTTCAAGAACAGCACCCAATACGTCAGAGAGCTTCTGATATATCATAGCTGGGAATCAGGGGTTGGAGAATACCCCGGTTAGCCAACTGCGGAAACCATCATAAGATGATTAGAAAGCCACTCTGACAGTGCCGGACACTCGCCTCCAGTTGCTTCGCATTCAACACGCTTGGGCTAGATCAGTCGCCTCTTCTACAGTCATACTTGGTTCTGTCACATTTGCATGGCGGTTGGCCATCTTCGCCGGACTCTACAGCGGGGCATAGCGTGAGGTGGCAAGTCTGAGGCGTATCAATGCGCTCGCGGCCGCTATTTGCTAGCCGCGAGTGTGCCATGCATCCCTTCCTGTCACCAACCCGGACCCTGAGAGCCCGCAATCTGCATTGGACGAACCGGGCTAGTCATGTTTCAGTGGATTGGGAATCACGGATGGTAAAACTCCCCTTACGCACTTTGCACCGTGGCACTCTCACAGTTTTCCTGGTCTGTGGATCATATCTAGTCCGTAAAGAGGCCCTCGATATACTTCCGCAATGGACACAGCGTGCGAATGCCCCTTGCATACAGGTCGAGAGGACCACAGCGGCTGGTTGCAGGTTGAACAGGTTCAATGTAGCCTTTTCTCCGCGCCGCCAAGTGGAGGCTCCGTGCCCGCGAATTGACAAGTTTCCTAAGAACGGCGGACACAGTCTTACCTGAACAAGCAAGCTAGAGGCAAAGCCTTCGCATGCATGGCGGAGATCCCCGCCCTTCGTCCGGTCAATCCGTAGATTGATGGTGGACCGTGCACCAATTTTGTGCTTTGCGGAAATGAATACCTCTTTCACTGGACCGTGCGAGGCGCCACATGGGCTCCAGCTTGTGTCTTTGCCTTTCGCTGGTCGATATTGATAAAGACCCTGTTGTGGCCCATGTTGCCTCGCGAAACGTGTGCAACTCGATACCGCGACGTCCCTGACTTGCAATGCGCGTGACGAAGCTTCGGTACTGGGATGAACCTAGATTTGCTTCCTTCGACTGCGTTACGGCCGAGCAACGCGCTAACATGTCCAAACTTTTGCCTATCCAGGAACCGCCTATGTCTTTAGTCACGTTTTCGACGAGTTCGTGTACGATCCCGAAGCCGCGCGCTCGTCGCAAGATCCAGACCTATCCCAACGAGAGGACGAAGATCCGACGACTGCGTTCGAGGTGCCCCTCAACACCCTCATGGACTGCCTCAACGTCTTCGGGACAGCTGGACTCGCGCCTGGCACTTCATCGAAGAAGAAAGGTGACGGAGACGATTCTGACGGGGGTGCGCCAACCGGCGGACGCAGAGATAAGGGCAAAGGACGAGCAGATGCAGACGGGGCTGCAGGGAACCCGCGTCTGGAGCAATGGTTTGCGCCAGGAAAGGGAACAGGCATGCGCATGGCGTACGCCGGGCCAGGCCACCCGCTAACCCTGCTTGTGTACGTCAACTCCCAGCTCTGGGCCGCACGCACACTTCGAACCTGCTGAAAACCTCTGTGACAGAGCAGAAGAGTCGGGCGGGCCCACCGCGACGTGTGAGATCACGACGTGGGATCCAGAGCCCCGTCTCGAGCTTTCATTCGACCCGGAAGCTGCGTGCGTCTCCGCCGTCCTTCGTCTTCGTCCAGTCCGAGCCGTTCGATTGCGAACCCACTGAACCCCTCCCTCTTTGCAGCGTCCTGAAGATCATACTCAAGGCATGTCCGCTCTTCTCTGTTCTGCGCCAAAGTTCCGAGCAATCTCTTTCAGTCTTCCTGGCTCCGCGACGCTCTGTCAGAGCTCGACTCTCACACGGACAAATTGACGATCATCGGCAACCCTCCGCCACCTGGAGGGAGGGTCGCGCGAACCGCACCGCCGCGCCTGCGCCTGCATGCCGTCGGGCAGTTCGGGACGACAGAGTTGGACTACCCCAACGACCGGGAAGTCCTCGAGACGTGCGAGTGCCCGAACGCAGTGTCCTTTACGTGCGTCCTGCGATACGCATATTATTCTGAGCGAGGGCGTCGCGCTCACGAGGTTGTTTTGCTTCGCTGCAGCTACAAGTTTTCGCACGTCTCCAGGGCGATGCGTGCACTCCAGTCGTCGCTCAAGACGTCGTTGCGTATCGACAACGAAGGGCTGCTTAGTATGCAGTTCATGATGCCCGCGCCGAGACGGCCGGGCAGGCAGCGTTCTGAAGCGTTCATAGAGTTTTGTGTGAGTGGCTGTCCTCTTGCGTACACATACTGGTCTGCTAACTGAGCGACAGTGTCTCCCGCTCGAAGATTGAAGTCTCGTGACTACTTCCATGTATCAATAGCCTCTCTCCTCGTGTATATCTTGTTGCAGCATATGATCATTTGGTGCATTATCTCGTACCGCTTGCGCCGTAACCTGGGGTTTACTGCGCATCGACTCTTCCAATGAGGATCTTCAGTCGAGCCCATACATCGTTCGAGTGTTGGTAAGCAGAGCTGTTGGTCTCCCCACAGGAGTGCAGAATCTTGCCATGCGCGATGCGCACACGTGTTCAAACCTAGTCGTCTCAAACGACTACAGATGTGCAAGATACGACTAGGACAGTCAGCAAGCGTCTAGAATTACCGGGGAGCTACACTACAACAATTCATCTATGAAGTCAGCCTTTTGAGGCTTCTGTGAGACTTCGGGAGCCGGGGCAGGAGATCGAGGCTTCGAGGGCGGAAGGTAGTCCGCGATAATGGAGTCGAAGTCTGCTGGCTCCTTGGGAACTGCACCCATCCCATATGTTATTGACCCGGAACTCCACAAAGCGGCCGAAATGAAGTGCTCACCAGCAGCTGCACGCGCCTTGATCGACGCCTCGAGCATGTTGCCCACAATCAGTCTTCGAATGGACGCTCCATCGAGCGCGACAGTCTCCTTCTTCTCCGCCTTTGCCCCAGTCTTCGCGTCAGTCTTCGGGTCCGGTACAGGTGTTTCGCGGAAGGTGCCCATGGGTGTAGACGCAAGGCCGAGGTGGGCGAGGACATCACCCTTCGTGAGCATGCCGCGGACACCCGTGCCCTTGATCTTGTCGAAGTCGCTCTGTGAGATGCCGTGCTCCTGGACCAATCGGAGTACGGAGGGAAAGAGTGGGCGCGGACTGGATGGAACGTGCGACTCTGAAGGTGCAGGAGGAGCGGTCTTCTTCACGTCCGACGGTGGGGGTTGGGAGGAGCTGGAAGGATCAGGTGGTGACGACTTCTGGGAGGGCGCCGATTCGTCTGCAGGCACCTCCAGGTTGGAAATGTCATCTCCCTCTTCTGCGAGGAGCGCAATCGTCTTGCCCACTGGCAGGTTCTTCGTGCCGTCAGGGGCCTGACACGCTTTGTTGAGCATTTGCGCAGGGAGTAGATAGCAGCGAGACGCACCAGAATCTTTCCGACCACACCGTCATCCTGTGCCTCTACGTCGATGGTCGCCTTGTCCGTCTCCTACAACGTCCACTCGTGCGTCAGCACACCGAATGTGGTCAAGGATGTTGCGCACGCACAATCTCGAGGAGAACGTCTCCCGCCATGAAGGACTCTCCCTCCTTCTTCTTCCACGACGCAATCCCACCCTCCGTCATGGTTGGCGACATGGCAGGCATCGCGAATTTGGAGACCGCGCTCCGCGCCGCGGTCATGTGCATCCCTGTCCATTCATTGAGCGTGCACTTGCACCAAATAAGGACGCGCATCGCTTACATGACTTGCTCGAGGATGAGCGCAAGGCTGCCTTCGAGACGTGGTGGAGGGACTGCATTATGTCGGGTGGTACGGTCAGAGCTCGCGAGGCGCGCCGGGCCAGACAGCACACTCACGGGCGCTTGTGGCCGGTAGAAGCCGAGTGGTACAGTCAGACTGCTCACGTACGCGCTATAAGTAGACCAGTACTTGCCTGTCTCTTGACCCCTGAATGGGACTCTGCATGTTTCCAGTGAGAATCTGCTGCTCGTTCGAGAAAAACACACACCTCTCGCGACATGAGGAATGAGGGCGAGAATGGGGGAAAGACGGCGTGACAGCGTTCGGACCTGACGGCATTGGATGACGCCCGCAGCCCGACCGGCCTTCGAACGCGGTGCCTTTGCTCTTTGCTTCCGCCCGCCACCATGAACGTTGTCGTCCTCTCTGCTTTCATCTACTATCTTGATTGAACGTCCAACATTTGTAGCGCATAGAATCTTTCGTGAGTTGGAGTCACTGTGACACCAATGGGCTTACGCTGTCTTGTGCTGATCTCCTATTAAGCAGGTTTCATCCCCGACATTCGTATAAGTTGGAGGCTCACGGGCGACACCTCAGCGTCGGGCGGAAGAATGCATCTATCTCTGGGCTCCGTGCTCCAGCGTGCACGACTCATTGGGACGCAGTTCTTCTACCGCTTCGGCATGTGCGTACACTATGGTTCTCTCTCGTCTTCTCCTATATTCAAACTATCGTCCACCAGTCACTGTGCGACACACCAGATCCGACTCATTCTTGTTTCTTCTGTCGTCATCACATCTCTCTTGTTCCCCGCTATCGCCAGCTACTACTCCTCCCAGTCACAGTACTTTGCCGGCTTCACTCTCCGCGTCCTCGACTCCTTCCTCACGCCAGACAATATCTCAAGCTACTTCGCGCAACATGACCTACGACATCTGTGGGAGGGCGATGCGGCGTTACGCGTGAGAGCAGACTCCGTAGTTCGGGCCAGGTGTGGTATGGAAGGGGTCTTACGCGAAGAACGTGTCCTGGTAGGCAGTGTCTCTCCTGAAGAGGGCCCCGGAGCTCTTGATAAGAGCACCCTTCAAGCTACATTCAAACTCGAGCAGCGCATCGCAGAAGCTCTGTCCTCTCGTGGTCTCCCCTGCCTTCGGAATCGCTCTGGTTCTTGCTTCGTTCTTAGTCCTTCCGCCTTTTGGAGCCATGACGAACAAGCTCTAGCTACCGACGAAGACATCCTTGATACGCTCAACTTCTCTCAGAATGTGTCCATCTCTGGGGTTCCGATCGCCCCGGATATGGTGCTTGCAGGACGTGAACTACGGGATCCTAATTCCAACGAATTCGATGCCGCCATGTTCTTGGTGCTCACCTATTTCTTCCCTGAAGAAGATTGCTTTGGCAACGAGGGCCATTTCCGGTGGCTACATGCTCTCGAGGAGGCTGGAAAGGACGCTGGAACGCTTGTTGTGCTCGCCCAAGAACCGCAGTTAGTAGCTCTGGAGGTGCGTACACCCTCAATGACTAATTGCATGCTATCTCTGACACTACACGCACGATGTATCAGTATCGTCATGAAGTGTCCCTTCGAAATCGCTTCTCGATCCTCTCAGCTTTCACGTACGTGACCTACACAGCATTCAGCGTCTACTGTTTCTTGTTGTTTCGCCGGATGAACATGGTGCACTCTCGCATTGGTCTTGCCTTCACGGGCCTCGTCGAGATACTGGTCAGCACCATCACTAGTGTTAGTGTGTGTGCCCTCGTTGGCTTCCGAGTCACAATGGTACCATGGGAGTTGCTGCCAATCATCGTTGTTTTCATTGGAGTCGAGAACATGGGGAGCATTGTGCGTAGTACGGGCAACCACTCCATGCCGTGCTTGCCTGACATCTTAATAGGTGGATGCGGTAGTGAAGACATCTATCTCTCTTCCTGTGAAGGAACGGATCGCCCAGGGCCTAAGTCACGCAGGAACCTCCAACACATTGAAGGTCGTATCGTATAATGCCGTGCTCGGTGTCATGGCCGCCTTCTCTTCCGGCGCAATCAGGCAGTTCTGTGCTTTCTCGATTGTTGTTCTGGTGGCCCACTGGTTCCTCGTCCATACCTTTTTTGTCACCGTTGTATCCATTGACATTCAACGTCTCGAGGCGAGTGACCTTTTGCGTATACATTCTACGTAGATACTGACCTTTGCGTTGTAGCTCGATGAGCTCCTGCGACAGAACGCCAACCTCACGCCTTCCGTCATGACGGATCCTAGGAAGGCCAACATACAGCAACCAAAGTCGGCGTTTGGCTCTACGTGGTCCACATTCCAAGGCCTTCTACGTGGTAGGCCAGCAAAGAACATCAGTCTACTCCTGGTTAGTACAATATTCGCAATACAGCTATTACCTCACATTTACGGAGCCCTCGCAGTTACTCGCCATCACAGCCGCCCTCTACTACACAACCTCGCCTCAAGCAGTTGGTAGCAAGCAGACGCCAACGACTCCCTCCTCCCGTAACCCGCTCGCACACCTGTCAAAGGCCCAGAGCGCTTTGCCTGATGACAGTCCGTATGGCCAGAGGGTCTGGCAGATACTCAACCCAATTGGCGACCCCTTGATTCATGTCCGTATGGAATCTCCGACCATTCTCGTTCTCGGCGACAACGACACCAAAGCGACTGATGACTTCGTAGTCGATCGTGATAAGCCCTCTCGTCTGCGTCTCTCTCGCTTCTGGTCTCGCACTGTCCGCCCTGTAGTCTGGTTCCTCAAAATTTTCGTCATGCCCATTACGGGCACTACGATGCTGCTATACGGCCTTCTACTTTACCTCCTCAAGGACGCGGAGCTTCTCGAGGCTCAGCGGCATGCTGCCGGACCCGAATACTCTACCTCAGAGGAGACGCCTGCCGTCGAGGGTGCCATCTCTTTCACCACTCTTCCACGCGCATTCGCAACCGATGTTGAGCTGATTGCCTCGAGTGAAGACGGGAAAACCATCGCGACCGTCGGCATCCAGAACGAGTTCGTGATATGGCGTACAGAAACCCAGTCCCACGTTGTTGTAGACACCTCTGCGTTTGTGCTTGGGAGTGCCAGTACTCCGTCCGCGGCGACAACCATCACAGCCATCACGGTGACCAGGTCCGGCAACATATGCGCTGTAGGCACAGGGTCCGGCCTCATCTCCGTCTTCCTGATCAGTCAAGACCAGGTTAAACCGCTTTCCCCCTTCCATCTTGATCACATCTCGTCAGGCGTCACCTCCCTATGTTTTACGAGCTCGATCAGCGCAATGTCTGGTGGAAATATATCACCAACACAACCCCAGCTAGGGTCTGCCTCGGAGCACCCTGCAGACATGTCCTGTCTCTTGTACGCGTCGTACGAGAACGGTGCGGTGGTGCAGTGGGACGTCCTATCCTCCGGAAACCCTTCCTACATCACGCCTTCCCGTGCTGCGTCCGTTGTCAAATCCATGTTGCTCCCCGTACAAGCGGACGGTCGAATCCTTGTTGGGTTTTCCCTGGACGACGGGATACTCGAGCTTTGCAATGTCGACAACAACGACCCGGTCTTCGCAGGAGAGTGTACCATTGCGGCGGGAAATCCTGCTGACCTCGTGTCCAAGGTCCATGTCTGTGACGTGGAGTTGGATGGGACGAGACGGACGCTTGTGGCTGCCGCCACGCAAGCTGGCGTCATCTCTCTGTGGGACGCGCGCACTCGCGACTGTCTCTTCATCCTTGAGGAGCCTTTTGGGGACATCACCATGCTTAAGCTCTCACCCGTTCAGACGTCGATCTGTACGATGTGCGGTGAGCTTCCGATGGAGAACTTCTCCATCACGTTCTCAGTTGGACACATCGTTCAGTTCTACCGTGCCTACTTGAGCTTGCCTACTCGACGTTGCTCGTGCCCCCGAAATCTCCCCCAGCAGGCACCTCGGTCGAGCCTTATCAGTCATCGCGCACGGAGCGGGAGCAGTGCCTCGGTGGCCTCGACAGGCACGAACACTCCCGTACACACTCGCTCCCGGATGTCCTCTGCCTCCTCATCTCCTCCCACTACTTTCCCCGTCTCCGGTCATGGAGTCCACTCGCGCCGCGCATCGGAGAAGGACAGCCTCCGCCGTGCGTCAGAGTCGTTCTTCTTGAGCAACCCCGACTACTTCGAGTCATACGACGTTCCAGTCGGGCCGCAGGACGTGACGCAGGCTTCGAGCTTCCTTGCTACACATTCTCAGCCGTCGATCTGGCAGAGCTTGGTGGTCGTGCGCGTCGCCGAGACGACCGTCGAGCGTGGAGGGTGGGATATCGGTCACGACAAGATCATCGGCATCCGTCGTCGCCCGCGTCCACCAGTCACGCGGCGGGCGTTGTCCGACCCGAAGGCGCAGATCGTGTCCGAGAAGTCGGGCGGACTAACCGCGGCTGCCCTCGACCGATGGGAGCTGTGGACGTTCGACCCGACAGAGGGCCGCTTGCAAGCTTCGCCGCTGCTCGCCCTCAGTCGGGAACCTCCGCGGCGGCGCAAGTACGAGACGAACGCGAGCTCGGGGTCGGTGCGTCTCACTGCGCCGCTGCCGAAACGACGCCCGGTGGTGCCGAGGCTACATTTTACGAGGGTGTCTCCATTTGTGAGCACGCCTCGATGCTGTCTGGCGGGCTTTGGGAACACTGTGGGCCTGTTCCGGTTTCACCTTCCGGTATCGAGCGGGTCGAGTCCTGGCTCGTCATCTCGACCTCCGAAGGAGGGGCGTCATGGGTCCTTTAAGTCAGAGTGATGGGGGCGGCGTCCTTTCATCCTTGCAATCCTCTGTGGGGTAACGTGTGTACCATATCGTACGTGATTTTGTATAATTTTAGAGGGCCTTGGCAGTCGTATTCTCATATTCTATATGTCCATTCTCCGCGTTTCGGTGCTATGTATAGCTTTCGCTTTCTCGCCGTTCTTGTACATTAATGTCTGTAGTCGATAGGCCTGGGTCGCTCAGGGTAGGAGAATCAGCAACACCGCGGGCGGACCTTCCGAGCGACATGACCAGGAAATGGGTAGAGGAGCGCGGGTCGACACGCGCGTGTCCACTGTCATTAAAGCCATTGATCGTCTGTCTGCAACTTACTTTGCGACGACCACTTCTGCCTGAATGGACCTATCCGCTGGTTGAAATGCTTGCTGTAGCTGCTATCTGTTGCTACGGGTAACAGACACGACTTGGTGGCAAGCTCAGACTCTTTCTAGCCGTCATTCCTACGGATGACGAATTCAAGCCGACCGTTGTCTGATTCACTTCCTCACTTCCTCATGCGTCATTCTGACCCGGCCGGGTCGACTTTGCCAATGCTACGGACGTGCGGCATTGTGCGTATGCCTTCGACACGATTGCATGACAAGACAAATACGCTGTGGCTACCAGATATTTGGACAAGCCACTCGAAGGTTGCGACTTGTCTTCAACGTTCACCGTCCACTTGTCCCGACTCTACTCTCGTCGAGCTCCGAGTCTACTGAAGAGGAAGAATCAACTCCTGCACATAAGCCTGATGTCGACCAAAAACTCACACAAACTCTCGTGACAGGCTGAATTGTGCCCATGTTTCGAACGCAGCTTGTGGCTCGCGTCGCGTCGCTCAACTATATGTTTCGTGAGTCCTGACCCACACATACACAGACTAAAGCCTGTACGACGAATCCACAAAATCCCTCGTCGACCATTGGGGCACTCCGCACTGTGTGAATTGGGCGGCTTGATCATTCCATTCACCGTGACGACGTACGCCAGTTCGTCGAAGGCCACATCCTACATTTGCAGCGCAATCTTGATGAAATGCGCGACGTTCTGCTACGCCTAATCATATACATACTCTTCTAATCCCCGTTTACTGCGTCTTTACCAAAAATGTGTCCCATGGGAGGCTAGCATCTACAGGAATCTCGTCGTACTCGGGGTCAGAGCTCCACGGATGCGAGGCCCTACCCTAGAATGCCTCCTGGAGATACTAAAAGTGTCCCCCGCGCTGGATGTTTTGGATCTCGACTCTGACAAAACCATGCTCCGGATGTTGCATCGGACATCGTGAGCGGCGACGTGTCTCTTTCTTCGCTATCTACCCTCACCCTGAAAGTGTCCGATTGTAGAGCCTCCCTGCCCACTTCCCAAGCCTTGGCTATTCGTCTCCGCGAGATAGAACGTGTCAGCGTCCACGTTGAGCCAGTAGTCGAAGACGTTGCAGCCCAGCTCATCTGCTATTGTCAAGAAAGAATAATTAAGACCAGGCTCTACTACGAGAGGATTGGGCTTTCGATGTCTAGGGTATAGATGATGAACTGGTACAGCACCTTCGAGACATGGGGGTAATTGTCTCCGTAAATGAAGATTAATGCTTTGTTGTAGCATTGATGTCCTTCAAAAATAAGTCCATCAGCGTCGCCATGCTTTATTGCTACTATATGCACCATTATTATGGCCTGAAACATATCTGTAACGTGGCCTTAAGGCTGGAGCCATGATCTTGAAGTAGCCATTTCGAACTGGTCACTCGACACACCAGAGAGTTGCATACCAGGCGCACCTTCTACCTGGGGGGAAATTCGTCTAGAGCTCATCAACCTATCATCATGGTAATCAATGCGGGTTCAGGTAAGTCGTTATCCGAACGCCGCAATTCATGATCAAGTTGAACTTTGATGGTAAACGCACCTAGGGCGTCTATATGTCCATTTTGAGCGGCGTCTGATGAAGTTCATGTCCGGACCGTGCCAGAACGGTCCTTGCCATTCTCCCTCCTGAACATCCATCACGCACTCGTCGCCGATGCGGAATAGCTTGACACCGTTGCTCTAATTCATACACTGAGGCTGACGTCTAATAGAATCAGAAGTGCTGTGCCTCTTGGCAATGCAATACATAAGTGCTCTTGAAAGCTGGAGAGCCTGAGAGCGCTGCGCCGCATTGCGCTACTATCAGATGGCCTGGGAGCGCGACGGCTGGAGTAAAAAGGACTGCACAACGGTCGCGAGGGTCTAACTGGGTGCGGGATGCTCGAAGGCGATGCGTCCGATAAGTATAGGTCTATTCTCATCCACTACTACTGCGGCTCTGAATTCTCGCCGTATCCGGTAAAGTCTCCATAGTCGAGATGGTGGAACTAAATTGACTGCTTATGCATAGACGCGTGACAAGGTACAGCACAGGTTTCCAGAGGCAACCCAGACTTCTTGCTGGGGACAACGACCAAAGATTAGCGTCAGGCAGCGCAACACTCGCACCAACGCATGAACTTATCCGATGAGATGCGACCCCTGGTCCTGGCCTGCATCATTCGGGTTGCACAGAAGAGAGGGTACATTACGATTACCACTCCTTCTCTTACGCTTCCCGATGTGATCTATTGACGGCACATCCCCTCCCCGTGTCCGGCGGAATTACTTGTTGTCTTGTAGCTCCATCCATGACGGCCCAGGGTCGCCTTGTCCTGGCTCGAACTCGCAATGACGCGAGACGCCGTGATACGGGACATATATATTGGACGGCTCTGTCTGGTTCAACGCACCTGTCCCCAGCTCATTTGCTTCCTGGCAAGTCCGTACTCACGCCTGCCATGTCCTATCTCACGCTGATCTGCCCACAGAGCAACCACTCTTCGAGCTACCTTTCTATCTTTTGCCACATCAATCTATCTTCTACTCCCAGTAAGCTTGCTCTATATGAGGCCCTAGACTTGCTTGTAACTCAATCACCGGCTTTTCCCTGCATACAGCTAGGGACCTGAGCTGCGATCATACCCACGGCACAACACGAGGCACCACATCCCAGAATGCCACCAAGCGATTGCTTCCCTGAAGCCCCCATGGAACGTTCTACAGTCATCGCTATGTGGCCTTGCAGCAATGTCTCGCCTTTCCCCGGCGACGAATGTTGTTGTCTCGCCAATGGTGATCGCGCGATCTCGCCGTCTCGGGGATTGCGCGATACCACAAGCGACATAACTGCATTCCCCATCGAGCTACTCACCGAGGTCTTCTCTTACCTTGTTTGGACGCACCCTCTGGAGTCTGATCTCGTCAGCGCATCTCACGTATGTCGCTACTGGCGCATCGCGGCCCTTGACGACGCTAAGCTGTGGACCCACGTATCTGCGACCAGCGTCTCTAAGGCGCGCACATTCTTCGAGAGGTCCAGGAAGGTTCCCATCGAGGTCCGCATCAACGACCCCGGCGACGCCGACGGCGTTATGGACGTTCTCCGGGCCCATAGCGCGCGCCTGCGCTCCCTGCGAATCACCACCGCTCATGCCTCCGTTGCGGCTTTCTACACCGCCCAGCTCTCGCAGCTGAAGGCACCTATGCTTGAGGTGCTACACCTGGAGGGGCCTGACGGCACCTCGGCATCGCCAGATTCATATTCGTTGCAGGGTATGCCCCACCTCCAGCCCGAGTGTGGACCACAGCCAATGGATATGCCACGCCTCCGGTCTCTTCGTCTATGTCCGTACGGCATCCCATGGCATGCGTCTGTATATCGGCGGCTTACGGTGCTGGATGTAAGGGCGCCATGCATGCATCCTCCGTCTATGAAGCGATTCCTCGAGATTCTCTTCCAATGCCCTGATCTCGAAGAGTTCAGATTGGGAACGTCCGCGCTGTGCGATGACTCCGTCTATCAGACGGATGCCGAATGGATGGTCCCCCTCCCCCGCTTGTCTATCCTGCATCTCGACGGGCCTTCGCCCACGCAGACCGCACAGTTCCTCTCCCACCTCTCCCTTTCAGCGAGGACGCGTTATACCCTCTCCACCTCTGCGGACGCCGCGGTGCTGTCCTCCTATCCCGGGCTCTCGCCCAGACGTGACCAACACCCCGGCCTCGCAGGCTTCCGGAACGTCCAACTGAGGCAGACTGGGCTGGGCAGCATCGAACTGCTGTGTTCGCACATAGCGACCGAAGAGCCCGCTCTGACGCTGAACGTTCGGCTAGACGACATCTCGGCGGTGCTCAGAAGCCTGGTGGGCGGCGCGGTCGACATGAAGGACGTCGAGACGCTCACGGTTGCCCTCTACGCCGCGACTGAGGTCACATTCGCGGACTGGTACTCTGGCCTGCGAGGCCTTTCGAGCCTGCGCTCGCTCCGACTCGCGGGGCTGACGAACAACAGCATTCGTGCTGCGCTGAGCGCGCTACGCACGGCGCTCGTGCTAAGTCCGGGGAGTACGGCCCGTATTGACGGCCCGGGTCCTAGCGATGGGACCGGCTCCCGGAAGGCGACGGGGGTGTTCTGTCCGAAGATGGAGGAGTTGGTGCTGAGCGAGGTGGAGGTGCCTTGTCGGATTTCGACCGATATGATATGGTTTTGCGACGAGAGACGGAGGCTGGGACACTCCGTCAAAAGGATTGAGGCGGGCAGCGACATGCTCTCAACCAGGTGTGCTGCCGCTCCACGCGCACAAGGCGTTGTACTTCTCTGATTGGAGGGTTGAGTGGGTGTCGATGGACTCGTGTCTCCAATCATAACTGTATCTGTATTCATTAGGTACCCTTGCAGTGTTGTCGTGTACAATAGAGCAATTCCTCTGCTTGTCCCTTCTCATCGAGCTTGATAGCGACTTGAGCGCATCCGGGTGTGTCCATCATCGGACGTCTGAATGGGGCTGATGATGCTCAATATACCTATGATACCCTGGGGCAAGTGTGAAGGCTCATGGCTTCAATAGAAAGACATAAAGGGGCCACTTATGCCACGGTGTGTCCATCTCCTTCATACCACGCTGCTCAAACCCAAGTGCCTTATAGACAGGGACCTGTGTAACAGTCATCAATGTCCTTCAAGGTTTAATACCATGGAGGGGAAAGAACGTACGTTGCGAGCAGTGGTCGTTGAGCATGCAATGGATTGTCCCCGATCCGCAACCTTCGATGTGCATAAAGTCAATGGGTTGTGGGAAGAACAAGGTCAATCGCGTACCTTGCGGCGCACAGGCTCCAGCAACGCACGCACGATACCTTGGCGTTGCTTGTCACGGCGGACCATGGCTGAACGCAGCCACCAGATGTCGTTCAGAACCTACCGGGGATATGAGCACCTCATGTTCGCGGGTACGAACGGCAAGGGAAACTGCGTACCAGTGGACTGATGCACTGAGATACGAATTCCGGAAATTCATTGTGATACTGGCAGGACCAGAGGTCAGAAGACTGCTCGGCGCTGTGGGGGCTGTCACGCACTGCTGCCTTGTAGTATCGTAAGGCGTCTTGAGGTAGCGCATCGAGGAGCGGTTGGTGAATCTTGGCGCGGTCCTCCGTCCTGTGCATTCCAAATATCACAAATGGCGAATGTGTAGTACGACTGACGACTCACGAAATCTTTGACCCCGCGTCAGGCGGAATCAACAAGAGGAACCCTACAAGGGCGTCGCCTTCCATGGCAGTCCATAGTTCTCCGACTGCTACGCCGTCTTTGACCCACGTTCTGAGGAGAAGTGGTATCAGGGACGCATCGTTGCCGCAGAATGCTAACGCAGCAGGGTCTGAATCACAGCCCGTGTCAGCTTGGACAGCAATTGGAGAAAGTGAAGAGAACGCCAACCTTGGATGGAGAGCTCTACGATCAACGCTATAGCTTTCTCGACGAGATCATCTGTGCACACTTAACAGCTGCATGCATGCGGTTCAAGATCAGACGTACCGGAAGGGGAGGTGGCTTGCTCGATGAGGATATGTGAAGGAGCCATAAAACGATACGGGTTCTGTTGTTATGCTTTCTCAGTATGTCACCCTTATATGCAAGAAGACACTCCTGAACACGTACATATGTCAGCCTTTTAATACCCTTGCTCCGGAGGCTCGGCATATTCTGGCTAGTGTAGCGCAGGACAAATGTCATTTCGAATCACGACGATGCGCCCAACAGTTGAACACGATCCTTCACACCCCGAGCATCCACCACATGATCACTGAGTGCCGCGGTGAAGTTCGGGAACCGAGAGAAGATATCAATAGCCAATTGCGAGACTTGATTTTTCAGGTGAGCGAGAATATGAACATACATGCCGAGCATGAAATATCGATTTCAATATTGATTGTACACGGGCATATTTGGGACTTCTTGGGGACTAGATTACAATCGCGCAACAAATGCTTCTCCCGTCTTCAGGCATCAAGACCAGAGCGCCTGGAACGTGGTGCCTTTGTACCTGTCGTGACTTATGAGCGAGGACGAGCAAAGTAGACAATGGCATGACTCCATGACGTACCCAATGTGAGTCCTCCCAGGATCAATGAAGGTACTACAGACGTATGGCAGAGGAACACTTGAGCGATGAAGTATGACGGCGGAGGAGGAAAAGGCTCACATGTATCCCCGATCGTCAGGGATACCCAGTTTCTCCTTGAAGAAGGCGAAGAATGCTTTGGAGTATTTCTCGTTCTTCTCGGGTTGGAGGTTATCCAAGCTCACCTACGAAGTGTATAAGTATCTGCGAGTTGTAGACTGGAAATCGAACGTACTATGTTGAGGAGAAACGCTGGCTCGAACGAACCGTTGAACGTCAAAGGCTTGTTGGCGTCGAGGTGAACGGATATATAAGCTTCAGGCTTTCCCAAGGTCTCAGCCGCGAACTGTGTACATCCAGGGCATCATTAGACCAATCAGAGGGAGCCGCTGTGCATCTGACGGGATCCACGTACCTTTGAGAACTCGAGGCAGAAGGCCTTCTCGTCGGCAACAGAGACGTTGGTCCTGAGGTCAAGGCCGGGCATGTTGGATGTCGGAGATCAAGGTGCGATAGGACGCGCGCGATGACGACGTCGTGAGCGACCTCTATATCCGATTCCGCGGTCATGAGCCCAGGAATGTATAGAATGAACTTTCTGAACTCACCAGCTCACACCAGCATTCCTTGCCATACTCATCTTCGTCGCACTCACATGGGCCAGGTCTATATCGTCGCTCGTGAGAGGCCTTCCCACCGTTCGCGATGGCGAGGACGGACCAAGTGCGAAGCGCCAGCGAGAGTTCCGGGCCGGAGTTGTCTACCGCGCCGTCGGCGTCGAAGTCGAAGTCGCCATTGAGCGCGTCCTGAGCGCGTCGCGCACGTCTTTCCCCACACCTGCGCAGGCCATCCTTCATCTCTCCCACCAGAGGAGACGACCAGCACGCGAAGGTACGTGTCTCTGGCTGCAAGTTGCGGGACTTCGCTGACTCACTTATTCATACGCGTCAAGCTCTGCGACTATCCGGAGCTCGCAATGGGTACCGGTATCGAAAAACAGGGATATGCTGAGGGCTATGTACCCGCAGCGACGCACGCCTCTCCCAGAAAGACACGTTGGGCAAGGACTGTACTCTTGCTAACCTCTGCTGCTCTGCTTTCGACCCTCCTTCCCGCTTCATGGAACCCAACTGGTCTCCTGAATCTGAGCACACCCGCGCCATCGGCGTCTCTATTGAGCCCTGCAGAGGAGTGGAAGGACGACATTTGGCCTCTTCGTGAGCAGACTCCATGGGACATCTCCACCGACTTCCCCTTCCCTCGGCTGCTTGAATACGACGTCACCGAGGGGACGTGGTTGCGCCTCGACGTGAACCCTAAGACAGGAGAGATCATCTTCGACATGCTCGGGGACATATACTGCCTTCCTGCGAGCGCATACAGCCAGCCTACGCTCGACTCTGACGAGTTCACGAAGGCTATCCCCATCCTGACCGGCGTTCCGCATGACTCTGACCCTCACTTCTCGCCTGACGGAACGCGGTTCGTCTTCCGGAGCGATGCGGGATTGGGTGTGGAGAACATTTGGGTCAAGGCATGGACTGGGTGCGAGGCGATGAATGTGAGGCCGACAAGTGCGACCGGTGAGCTGTGGAATGCTCTTCAAGCCAAGACCTATGAGGAGGACTTGCTAGCCACTGGGGTTCGCGAGACCGAAGAGAGGAAGCGGAACAGACTCCTGCGCGAAGGCAGGCTGGACGGTGCGTTCTCCTTGAGTGGTGGAATGGGCGTATAGAAAGTTGATTGTGCGTAGTCCAACGCGTCACGAACGAGACGTACAGATGGGTGTCAGACGCGCGCTTCCATCCTTCCGGTACCAAGGTCGTTGCGACGAAATGGTTCACTTCGTCACGTAGTCTTGGTGCTGGAGAAGGCTGGGAATTTAGCGTACCGGCTGAAGGCGCGAAAGAACATACTGTCAAGGCTGGGAGCGGGAAAGTTCTTGTTGGCAGGACTCTACCTCTCGGGTGGACTCTCGACGATTATGCCGACCAGCAGGTTGGACCGGAACAGTTCATTTGGGCAGGAAACGACACCGTCATATACTCGAAGAATACCGTTGACACCAATGGTGTTTGGGAGTATAGCAAAGGTGCGCACTGTACTACTCATTGTAAAGCTGTTCTAATGCTCGCCCTGCAGATGTTCATCAGGGTGCATATTCTATCTTTCACACGAACTTGACCACTAAGCACACGACAACCCTCGTCGACGCTTTCCCGGGAGGCGCGACACGTCCCGAGCTTTCGCGCAACGGTCGTACATTGGCTTTCGTCCGTCGCGTGCGCGATAAGGAGGCGTTGGTTCTGAAGTACGTCTATTCAAGTACATCATTGGGGTCCACCCGACTGATAAGACCTGCAGGGATTTGCAGACCGGTACCATCCGTAACATCTGGCATGGTCTCACCTATGACTTGAGTGTTGTCTCCGCTCCTTTTGGGACGTACCCATCCTTTGCTTTCACCCCCAAAGACGACGCCATCATCATTTGGGCAGCGGGACAGATCTACCGCGTTCCTCTCGCGACAAATGCACAGGGTGAACACGTCATTGACGGCGACCCCAAAGTGATTCCTTTCAAGGCTCACATTGAGAAACGCCTTGCGGAGACACGCTCGCCCAAGACGGATATCAAATCCCTGGAGACCAGCGACACTCAGCGTGTCCACGCCTTCTATGAACTGCGTGTCGATGAGGCGGGGAATAGGGCTGTTTTCCAAGCTGCAGGTGTGACCTACGTCCAGAAGGTCGAGAATGGGACCCATCATCGCGCAATGGAGGTCCCGACGCTTCATCCTGGTGCCCCATACTTTTCGCCGTCATTTGTACCAGGCTCTGACGATCTTGTCATCCATGCACGGTGGTCCGATGTGAACTTCACTACATTCGAGATCGCGGACCTCAAGTCTGGTGTGGCGCACGAGCTTACTGGTCTGCCTCTCGGACGCTACTATTCACCTATCGTGTGTGGGTGCTCAGGCTCCAAACGCCGTATCGCATTCTTGAAGACGGGTGGGGACTACCTCACCGGCGACGTTATCGCTACAGCTGGCGCCGGTCTCTATATTGGCGAACTCACACTTCCGTCGAGCTCGTCGAGTTCAACCAAGGTTGCCATCAAGAATGTTCGCTTCGTGCCGTCCGAAATCAGCACGTACGACCTCGTGCACACACAGCTCCAGTTCCTCGAAAAGGGCGGGAAGCTCCTCGCGCAAACACCTCAACGTGCCTTCGTGATCGACCTCGCAGCCGGTCCAAACGAATTTGGGGAGTATGCGCACCAGACGCTCGCTACTGGCCGCATGTCAACCGAGCTCGCCATTCCAGCCCCGAGCGCTGGGTCTGTGAAGGGCGGGAGCAAAGTCGCGATTGTGGACTTCTTCCACGTGTACTATGCTCCCTCTGTCAAGTCCGACGATGCTGTCTGGAGCAAGCCCACCAATGCAACAAAGGGCTTGGTGAGGTTGAGCCTGGATGGCGGACACTCGCTCGCGTGGAGTGGCGATGGCACGAAGCTCTTCTGGTTCCTCGGTATGCAGGTTCTTTTTGATTGTGATTCTACGACTGATGATGGGGTCAGGTCCTTACCTCCACTACGTCGACGTCACCAAACTGGACGCATGTTCCAAGGCAGCCGAGAAAGATGCCAACGCTCTGGGGATTGCTTGCGTGAAAAAGCTCGTGAACTTCCAGGAAGTCGTCGTCGAGTACTCGACTGATATCAGCCGCCTCAAGAAGGAGGCCGCTGCGTTCGCTGCCAACAAGTACGGCGAGGAGGGCGTGAAGAATGCTGATTTCTTTGTCATCGCGAACGCGACGCTTTTGACGATGGAGACGGGCAATGTGAAGGCCGACATTCTGCGCGATGCTGTGCTGGTCACGCGCGGGGGCGAAATTGAGGCTATCGTGGGTGTGCACGACTACGTCGCCCCGTACGGAGCTACGATCATCGACGCCCAAGGAGGTTGGTGGGGATAACAGGCTCTGTGTTTTGCTGTGCTCAATGCCGAACGCTATGCTGCAGGCTTCATAGTCCCAGGTTATATCGACGTGCACGCGCACTGGAACGGATATGTCACCAACTTCCCCGCCAGGTCCTGGGAGATGGAGACGTTCCTCTCATACGGTGTGACGACGCTTCACAAGTAAGGACACGCCCATCACACCGTATCCAATCTCTGATAGCATATTTTCAGCCCGAGTACCGACAGTGTCCTTGCATATGCAGAGCGGTTCCGCATCGAACGTGGCCAACTTGTGGGTCCCCGCAGCTACCACACCGGGGACATCATCTACGGCGCTGGCGCTCCGGGGATCCATCAGGATATCGTCGATATGGATGAAGCCCGATCTGCGTTGCTTAGAATCAAGGTCGAAGGCGGGCCGTCCAGCTATTCGTACAAGAACTACAATCTGCCTTCGCGGTAAGTCCTAGAGCCTATGCACATATGTACGGAGCTTATCCGCGGCTCCAGTGCTTCTCGCCAGAGGCTTCTTCTGGCTTCGCGGGAATTTGGAATGCTTTGCGTCCCTGAAGGTGTAAGTGTCCCCTGGCGGATCATAGAGCCGTGACTAACGCCGTTGCGTTCGTCATCCGCAGGGTATGAACTATGATTGGGACCAGACGTATATTGTCGACGGTATGCACTTTGGGCATCGACGACTTGCAGATTCTGAATTGAAGGCATTCCAGGCATGACTACTATCGAACATTCAATACCCATTCCGGTCTTGTACGAGGACATCCTGACTCTCTACGCACTGAGCGGCACAGGCGCGACCCCGACTCACATTGTCAATTATGGAGGCGTTATGGGCGAGCAATACATCTGGGCTAATGAAGACCTGCCGGACAACCCTAAGTGAGTGCATGCGTATTGCTGGCTTTCTTGGTCTGACATTTTGGCAGGTTGAGACGTTTCACTCGTCATGACATTCTGGAGGGGTTGACGGAAACAACCGCGCGACCATTGAGCTGTGAGTGGTCCGTGATTGTCCTCTTAGCAGTATTTTCATGAGTGAATTTCTACACTTCAGCCTACCAGCTCTTCAACACGTCCATCTCAACGGCCAAGATGGTCCACAAGGGTCTAAAGGCTCATATCGGAGCTCACGGCGAGCCTCCCATCGGCCTCAACTACCACGCGGAGATGATGTTCACGCAGGCTGGCGGTCTCACAAATTATGAGGTATGTTCGCGGGTCTACTCATGCGCGCTGTCCGTCCTTGACTCACGAATAACAGACGATCCGTGCGGCCACGTCCGACGCGGCCATCACGCTCGGTATTGAAGATGCGCTCGGTTCACTCACCCCTGGAAAGCTGGCCGACTTCCTCGTCTATCCACCTGGGGTCGACCTGCTTGAGGGCGACATCAACGCCACGAGGGACATTCGCTACGTCGTTCGTGGCGGTCGCGTCTGGGAGGCGTCTACTATGACTGAAGTTTGGCCCGTTGCGGGTCGTCGGGAGCCCATGCCTCCACTCAATGCGGAGTGAGTGAGTGAGACGAGCTTAGAGCGTTGGAGCGGAGTCTGGAGATTGCTTGAACTGTATGGATGTGATGGGATGTATGTATCGTAAGCGCTCGGTATTGGATATATATGCTTGGGAAGGGGAGGCGGCGACTCGGGTACACGCCAAATGACGGCGATCATCGCGGTTGGGAAATCGAGGTTGGAAACTCGCCGGCACTGACTGAGATGGAACTCCCAGAGCCGCGGCCAGCTCAGGCTGAGCTGAGACATGTCTTTGCGAGGCCCTGATTCGGAGAGAAGTTGCAGGGAGACTTCACGATAACGGTCATTACAACGTTGCATATTGACGCCGCTTCTAACACACTTTCTAAATTAGGAAACAACTGTCCCTGAAGGTAAGTAGCGCCCCTTATGACTGATTCCTTTCTTCTTCACGCACTCCACCGTGTATTTACCCTTCACGCATCCCCCAGTGAAGTTACGACAACAAGCCCCAGCACTGGTGCGCTCAAGGTAAACTCATTTTCTCCTGACTATGCCAGCACCAGCTGAAATCCGACAGGAGGCATCACCCCTGAGGGCCGAAAAGCCTAAGAACGTGGACTCTCGTCGTCTTCCGGGCACCCACATTCTCCACAAAGCCACATATACATGCAAGCTCTTGATGATGGACGCAAAGGATACATCCGACATTTTGATGCTTTTTTCTCAATTTCTCGTCGATGTCCTTCCTTCACCCCATCCACCCGACTCGGAATCCAACCCCTCTACCACTAAGATCACGAATGTGTACAACGCATTCCGCGCCGAGCTTGGCGTGCTCAGACTATCGGTCAGTGACACGACGAAGGCACTTGGTGGACTGAATGAGAAGGCCTATTCACGAGCATGGGTGAGTACGCTAGTATGTGCTATCGCATGTTTGTCTTTCGCTAAATGGCACAAAGCTGGAAGTCGACTAGGCGCATCGCCTCTGCAATAACCGTTACTTCTTGCACCTTTCAGAAGATGATGTCGGGACTGCAGACGACTCTGGAATGAAGATGCACGGGTCGTTCATATCTCGCGAGGATATTAGCTCGGTTCATGAGGGCATCCCCAACTGGCGATTTCAACGCCTCTCCGTCGATTTTCAAGAGAGATATGACCCTTTTGAAGATATGCGTATACTGAATTCCAAGTCCATGGTTGAGAGCCATATTAAAGTCCGGGGCCAGCTCATGTCGTATGCTCTTTCCAACATCGCTGTGCTCTCTACATGCTATGCGTCAACGGCCCCTCGTTCCGCGCCATGCGATGGGATCATGCTGGCGTCATTTCCACCGAAGCTGTCGACTACGTTCAGAATTCCGAGGGGACTGCGCTCATGGCAGTTCATCACCCCCGCACACCAATCATCCACCTGTCCTCGCCGAATTTGCCCCCGCCAAGGAGCTATTCGCTCTATCGCTACGCAATAACGCACCACGCTTCAAGATCACCGTTGACGGGCGCATTTTCCTCGTTGGCGATCCTATCCACATATCCTCACGCATGATTGGTCGGTGTACAAAAGGGTTCGTTGCGCTCGACTGGGCGACACAACGCTACGTATACTTCAAAGACACGTGGAGGTCGTACTACAGCGTGACCAGGAGAGAAGGCGATATTCTCAGGGAACTCGAAGCGAACTCAGTGCCAAACGTTCCAACCGTTGTCGCCGAGGGTGAAGTCCTTGGGCACAAGACGAAGACGTCACACTATTCGCCCGAGAGTCGGACAGGCAAGGGCAAGAAGCGCGCTCGAGATAACATTCCCGTCGGCACCGGCAAGACTCGTGCTGCTCGCAAGACTGGCACGACTGCCACCAACGAGGTCGCCGCCGAAGACAGTCATGTCCAGGGTCTTGGCCTGCGACATCTGATCCACTACCGAATGGTGATGAGAGAGATAGGCCTCCCTCTGATGAAGGTCATGAGCGGTGAACAACTCGTCGTTTGTGTATACGATGCTATGAAAGGTACGCTCTTGCGTCCCCGGGTCCCTCCTCCCTTACTCGGTCCAAACTCCTGACTGTCGTACGGTGTAGCCCATGAAGCTGCGTATGAGCGCTGTGGTCTCATACACCGAGACGTCAGTGCGGGCAACATCGTGATACACCCCCCGATCGTAAGGACGGAAGATCAGTATTCGGTAGGGACTGTTGGTCGACTGGGAGCTCGCAAAGCACAAGGACGACAATGTGGCCAGACAGCCCGAGAGAACGGTGAGCACATGTCGATCGATGTTGACAGTCCTGGCTGATTCACTTGTTGCATGATGACAGGGAACATGGCATTTCATGTCGTACTTCTGTCTCGCAGACTTGGAGAAGCCAATTGCCATTGCCGATGAACTGGAATCATTCATGCACGTCATCGTCTACGTGGGACTCCGACTCCTGCGACATAACTACCCGGAGATTGGTGGGTTCATGCACGAATGCTTTGGCGGGTACGGCCTCGACAGCACCAACAACTACGTGGGCCCGCCAGCCAAGTCTGTAACTCTCAATCGCGGTGCACTCGTGAACACACGGGGACAGGCGCTGACATTCCAGAGCAGTAAAGGCTCACATAGACACCCACTTAATAATCTCATCCGATCGCTGCTCGCACTGTTTACTGCACGCTATGAAGTCATACGATCGCAGGAGGCCAAGGAGGCCAACTAGGAGGCGGACGAGGCAGAGGAAGAGGAACAGAAGGCGGCAGACACCCTCAACAGGCGCTCTCACGCATTGGGGCGGCTGGCTTCTGACGCTGACGACGACCTGGACGACTCGCTCCGCTTGTTGATATCCGGCAACGCACCACACGAGCTGCCCATGGAGACCATACAGAAAGCCGAAGCCCTCAACAGCCACAAGACCGTCCTCGCGATGCTCAGGAGCAGTCTCCTGAAGCACACTTGGCCCACGGACGACGTCGTGGTCGTGGGTGATCGGTGGGCTGAAGCTGACCGCGTCAGTCTCATACCGCCGGAACGGGAGGACGCGAGGACGGCCAGCGCGCCACGGACCAAGAAAGCACGGGTAGATGCGGGCGACAGCTCGGCCGCTGCTCATTCCAACGCGGGGTTGTCGATTCAACCCGAGTCCACTGGTCCCCAGGTGATAGCTTCAGGACAGAGTGCCTATCACACTCGCAGTCAGTCCCGGACTGCTGCTCAGGCTGCACATGCTGCGGGATCTGGGAGTGTCAACCGTGGTGGTACAGCGTTGAGACATAGATCAGGGAACAATCGTGGGAGTGCCAGTGGTAGTGCGCGAACGAACGGTTGGAAGTGATGAGTCGGATTGGTAAATGTAGATTGTGTTTGCATGCGAAGACCTAGCGCGGTCGCCCAAGACTGTGCTCATACTGTCCCACAGTCTCCTCGCACAATGTCATGGAGGTCAAGGGTGGCCTTGTTCATCGAGGTCAAAGGCTTACTGTGTTCAGAGCGCGTGTGCAGGCTCCCGCGCCGGAATATGCTACATAGCGTGGACGTCATAGTGCTGTACCCAAGCCGGTCGATGAAATTACAACAACGACTAATGACATACTACACTCACTCCCAGTACAGCTCGCGCCCCCGCCCCCGCAGTTCCAACGTTCGACGCTCAGCCGATAAACGTCGCCCCGAGCCCCGCATCGTCGTCTACGTCCATCCCTCCTCCCGCGCCAGCACCGCCCGTCTTCAACAGCCGGTTCGCCGCCCTCCGCGCCTTCTTCGCCTCGCGCTTGAGCACGCGCCGCCCGAGCGGGTTCGCGCCCGCCATCGCGCGCCGCGCGTGCTCGTCGACAGGCGCGTCGTACGCCGGCACCTCGTGCGAGCGCCGCAGGCGTTTCGGCGCGCGCTCGCTCCTCACCGTCGCCGCCGCTGCCGCTGACGTCGACGTCGACGGGATGGACGCGACGGACGGGCTCCGGGAGCGTTTGCGCGGGATGCGCGGGGCGAGGTCGTCCGACTCCATCTGTTTCCTGTGGGATCAAGAGCTGCGGTCAGTCAGTGTGCGAGGCCGCTTCGAGTGGGCGTGTGGGGATTGGGAGAGAGAGAGAGAGCAAGGCTCACCCGTCCTCGTCCATCGACTCTGCACCCCCTTCGTCGTCGGCGTCCGCTTCCCCGTCGGCGTCGGCCATCTCAGCGTCGGCCCCACTACCGAACGCGCCCGCATCCGCGGCACCAAACAGACCGTCGAGCGTGAACGGTTTGGAGAACTCGGTGAGGATCTGCGCTTGTCCGACCGACTCGGCTCCGGGCGCGACCTGGACTTGGGTGCTCCCACCGGGGCCTGCGCCTGCGACGGGCACGGTGGAAGGGATGAGCGAGGGGTGGACGTCGGGGGGTGTGGAGAAATACGGGATCTTTTGGTGATTCCAGTCGGTGAGGATCTGGCGCGCTGCTGCGAGGATATCTGGGCTGCCGCCCTACGGTGATGCATGAGAAGTCAGGTGGGTGCGACGGTGCACGCGCACGGAGCCCGCGGCGATGATGCGAACGTACCTTGAGCAATCGGCCGGTTACGAGCGCGACCATGGTGAGGAACTCGAGAGGCGACGAGTAGTCTTCGACATTGTAGAGCTTCTTCACTACCGCAGGGTCTGTTCGCGCCAAAATCTCCTCGACTGTGAATGTTGTCCGATTAACACCGTACTACTCTCTGACGTTTGAGATTAATGCTGGCACCAGGATACGTACCGATGACGATGGGGTCTTCGATATCCTCCACTTTGATGACGTTCCGCAAGAGAACGTTTCCCTTCTTGCGACCCTTGCCGTCGTCAAAGTCATCGTCGTCGAACACAACGCCTGGCGAGTCGATGATCCGCAGGCCACGTTCGAGCTGGATGGTTTGCAGCTCCTTTGTGTGTCCTGGCTGCGCGGCTACGGCGCACACCTACACCGCAGTACACGCCACGATGAATGAGTGTGCGGAGGGCGAAAACGGCGAGAGGCCTACTTTGGAACGCTTGAGCGAGTTGATGAGACTGCTCTTGCCAACGTTGGGATACCCCACGATGCCGACGGTGATGCTCTGCGCGCTCGGCTTGTACGCCTTGAGCAGTCGAAGGAGCGCAGGCGCAGTGGAGGACGACAGGTTCGAGCGCTGGTGGGAGCTTGCGGATTTGAATGGAAGAGTGGGAGTTGAATGTCGGAGGTAGCGGAGCCACGCTTGAGCGTTGTCGCGTGGGACGAGGTCTGTGTGCGTCGTTCGGAGAATGAGGATGGGAGCACATGGATTGAGTCATGTTCAGGCATTGTTCAGCGGGAGGATGAGCGGAGGGCTAGAGGCACTCACCGACTTTGTTCAGGACGAAGACGAGTCTCTTGCCCTCGCTCTCTCGCCTCCGGACCTCCTCCTCAACGAGCCTGCTCCTGCAGCCTTCCGGGTCGCGCGCGTCGAGGACAAGAATGATGATGTCGCTCTCGTCGATGACCTTGTGTAGGGCTCTAATGTAGTGCCTCCGAAGCTGTTCCTTGGTTTTCGGTGCGCCTCGAGAGGAGGACGGATCGAATGTGTACGCATCATCGTCCCCCATCGCAGAAGATGCGGCTAGTTCAGCAAGAGAGGAAAGGGTCGGTTCAGAGGCCATTTGAGCATCGGGGTCGAGGCGAGGGGGCTGGTGCCAGTGAACTGCATGTTGAGCCAAACGGAACGAATGGTGTATGATGGCAACGTACAGGTTGGTGGCGCTCCTTAGCGGCATGACGGACTTTGAGACTAGGTAGACGAGGTACGCCCGGATCCTTCTTCAGTTCTGGATTGGACGATCAGGTGCTGCGGGACTGAGTACGGCCAAAGAGCACAAACTGGATCTGGTCGGAATGTCGAGCTTGCGGTGTTCTGAATGAGTGTCAGCAGCGGTTCGGATGGGAAAGCTGAGACGTACTACTTGGTGCCATCGTAGGGTCGAGAGATGGAGACGAGGTGGGATCGTAGACCGAGTCTTGTTTTTCTCTCCCGGCGTCAAAGCCGATGTCTTTAGCAACGGCCCGGGGTGCCGCCCTCGCCCAGGATGCAGACTACTACAGACTGCTACAGTCGACTCGCCGGTATCGCTCCTCGTCGCGTGTCTCGACCATCTGCCTCGGTGTTTGCTACGACATCCTCGAATCATCACCTCTCGACGTGTTGCCTTGGTTTGCGCTCGTTGATGGAACCACTCGACAGACAGCCCACGGCCACAGTCCTGCAACACTCACACTCTCCTTGGTCCCTCTCCCTCACCGAAGCTCTGCGCGGGCCACTCGCAACCTCGCCATTGGCGTACGCACAACGGGCGTGACCTGTCCAGCGAGCATTTGGAATGCTGAGCGATGCTGTGAGCCCGGCCTCGCAAACGCAGGCGCGCTGGTTGGCTGTCGCGCGCGCCACGGGCCCTCAGAGTGTCCTATTAGAACGCGCCGTCGCTCGTCCGCGATGCTCCTCCACAGCCCAAAGCGGGGCCTCTCTGCACCTCGTCCTCTTCTTCGCGCTGTTGCCCATTCTGCACCGGGACACGCATCGCGCAACCCAGGCCGCTCTCAGTCTTTCTGCAGCTACATTCTGCCCTATCACGTCTCACGACGCAAACGATCCACGATGGCCACAACGCTCCCCTACGCTGCCGAAAAGGAAATCGCCATCGCCGCCGTGCGCAGGGCGTGCGTCCTGACCGCCTCCGTCTTCAACACGCTCGTCAAGCAGGAGACGATGACCAAGGAGGACGCGAGTCCCGTCACAGGTGCGTTCCCCTCTCGTCCTCCTCGTCACGGTCCCAACGCAAGCTCTGATTGATCTGCATCTGGTAGTGGGTGACTACTCGGCGCAGGCGGTCGTCAACACGATCCTCCACCGCGCCTTCCCGGACGACCCGATCGTGGGCGAGGAGGACGCGGCCGACCTCCGCGTAGAGTCTGGCGAGGCCCTCCGCGACCGCATCGTCCAGCTCGCGAACGAGACCCTCACCGCCGCGCTCGTCCCCGGGGAAAAGGAAGAGTGGGGACTCGGGCCAAGCCACGGCCGCACGACGGACGAGCTGCTGGACGCCATCGACTGGGGGAACTACAACGGGGGAAGGACAGGCCGTGAGTTTGCTCTCTCTCTCTCTCCTTCCGCCGCCATCACGCCCTCTCGCCCTAGCTCATGCTAACACACGCTCCCAAAACGCAGGCATGTGGACCCTGGACCCCATTGACGGCACAAAAGGCTTCCTGCGGGGCGAGCAGTACGCCGTCTGCCTCGCGCTCATCGTCGACTCCCGCGTCGAGCTCGGCGTCATGGGCTGCCCCAACCTGCCCCACGCCGCCTCGGACCCGTCCGGCCCGCGCGGGTGCCTATTCGTCGCCGTGCGCGGCCAAGGCGCGTACCAGCTCCCGCTCGGGGACCCCTTCGCGAGTGGGACGAAGCTCACGATCCCCCCGGTGACGGCCGAGAGCCTCAACTTTTTGGAGAGCGTGGAGAAGGCGCACGCGAAGCTGAGCTTCAACGAGCGCGTCGGCCAGATCTTGGGCGTCACCCGCGCGCCGACGCGCATGGACAGCCAGGCAAAGTACTGCTCGCTGGCGAGGGGCGACGGCGCGGTGTACTTGCGCATGCCGACCGGGACGGGATACAAGGAGAAGATCTGGGTGAGTGCGCGCGCGTGCTTTGGCGCGGACTGTTTGCGAGAAGGCTGACTTGGCGGTCGTGTGTGTGTGTGTGTGTGTGTGTGCGTGTGTGTGTCGCAGGACCATGCTCCGGGCGCGGTGCTCGTCGAGGAAGCGGGCGGGATCATCACGGACGGGCGGGGCGAGCCGCTCGATTTCGGGCTGGGGCGCACTTTGGGCGAGAACTACGGGGTGGTGGCGGCCGGCAAGGACGTGCACGCAAAGGTGATCGCGGCGGTGAAGCAGGCAAAGGCCGAGGAGGAGGCCCAGAAGCTCTGATTTCGTGAACGTGTGTGTTGTATGATCTCTGGATTATTGTTATTCATGTAGAACGATCTGTGTATTCGAACCTTCCGATGAGCCACTGTCAGGTCCGTCCACAAGGGCGCATGAGACTATCCATTGAGGGATCATTCACCGGTCGATAGGAAGGCGGTCAATAGCCTCTTGTTACTTGTATACTACGACTACTCTTCAAGTCAAGTTCGGACGCTTCGAGTAGTAGTTACTCTCCGCCATGATGGGTGTATGTACACGGACGATAATAGTGCAAGACTAGCTGAGGTTGGGGGAGTCTCCTGTTTGGTCTCTTACAACACCGTACGAGGAGAGATCGTAGTCTCGATCGAGCTCTTCAACTGACAATTCATTGCATGATCATATGAACGCTTGAGGCACCGTGCAATCACGTACATAGAGTATACGATCCAGAGCCACTGTCACATGTGTCGTAACCACTCCGGAATCAACCAGTGAGAGTCTGAGAGAACGGGGAAATGCCGATCGCATCGGCATAACTAGCCAATCATAGAGGAGTGTTGTCAACGAGAAGGACATGTGTAGTTGATCAATCGTTCAACAATATAGAAAGAAACGCTGCGGACAGTGCATGAGCTTACGAATAAGTAGGGTACAAGGACCGAGAAGGTACTCCACGTTCCAGCGCGAATAGCACTAGACGCATGGCTCACGTTATGGTCCAAGTCAGCCTCTTGCAATTGAGGCGATGGCCGTATATGAGACCTGCGATAGTGTCGTCAATGAGTCCATTCCACTGCCACAACTCACCCCGACACCGCTCGCCAGAAACATCATGGATTGGAAGAACGCGGACGCTGCGAAGAAGTACAAGCCGGGTGAAGCCATCACCGGGCCCATCGCGTTGCACCTCATCAGACAGTGCGGCCTCGACCGCGCAGACGGCACCGAGGACCTTGTCATTCTCGACAACGCCTGCGGCACCGGAGTTGTCACACTTGGCCTGTACGAGACGCTCTCCCCGGCGGCGAAGGAGCGGCTCGAGGTCGTCTGCGGCGACTTCTCGCCCGCGATGGTCGAGAGCGTGAAAGCGCGCATCGAAGAGAGCGGCTGGAAGGGAGCGCAAGGAAAGGTGGTCGACGCGCAGGTTCGTACGCATCCTCCGTCCCGGCTTCTCGTGGAGGAGCTGACGCGTGGTGAATGTCGAGCAGAAGATGGACCTCCCCTCGGCCTACTTCACGCACGCCATTACGAACTTCGCTCTCATCCCCATCCCTGAGCCCCGCGCGTGTCTCGCGGAGACGTTCCGTGTCCTCCGTCCAGGGGGTACTGCTGCCTTCTCGATTTGGCAGAGCGTCGGGTGGTATCCCATTGCTGTTGGGACGCTCGCGCGTATCCCGGAAGCGCCGCCGGTACCCTCGTTCAGTGACTACAGCACCGTCTTTCTCAAGGATCGCGGCGCGGGAGGCGACCGTTGGACGGAGCGCACCTGTTTTGAAGGAGGTCTTCGCGAGGCCGGCTTTGAAGAGATACAGACCGTGCTCCACAGCATGGTGACGACGTACCAGAGCGTCGACCAGTGGGAGCAGACGTTCAGTGCCGTGACGTTCAGCATGATCAAGCCTTTGTGGAGCGATGAGGAGAGCGCGAAGATTGCACCGCAGTTCGCAGCGGCGCTGAAGGACGAGCTGCGCGAGAGGTTTGGAAGTGGGGAGGTGAAACTACACTGGGAGGCATGGTGCGTGACCGCACGCAAGCCAGCCGCCTGAGCGGAGGATGCATACCGTGCGAGGGTGTCCGGGAACTTTGGGGTTGCCTGCTGTGACTATACAAGCTTCGAGTTCTCAACAACTCAAAGTTGTACCGATATGTGCTGTTTTTTGGCTACCAGACTGGACCGTTACAATTACACTTGACTGTAATCATACTCTTCGGTGGCTGCGATGTGTCGAGGCAATATCTGCAAAGGGGCTCTGAGTCTACTCACAAGGGCGACGATGATGAGATGGTGGTGGTTGAGCGGAAGAAGTGGGCGCTCTTTCAAGGCACCTCTCACTGTGACCACCACTAACAAGTTCTACATCGACTGGGACTACTCTTGTCATCTGCACCACTCCGTATTTCTTCTGACCTCTCAACGCAGGTTGCCACTAAGTAGCTTGACCACGCAATCGTAGTGAATACACTGTAGTACTCCAACAGGACACGGCCGAGACCGACGCCAGTAATCAGTAACCTTGAACCCGATTTCCACAATCTCAACAGTGGAGTGATGCGCATAGATGATTGCAGTCTCGTTACGGAACCTTCTACTTTGGGCGCAAGAGAACGGTATATGCCTACACGAAGACATCACTCTGGTCGAGACCGGAAGCACAGGAATAGGCGTGGTATCTCAGAAAGAGATATCCGTCTCCGAGAAGCGTCCGTCGTTTCTACCCGATATATTGCTTTCTCTGCTGATGTTTTGCGATCTGCAGTTGCCGAAATACCCAGAGCAGTTGTGCTTTCTGTCAGATCCTGCTCGTTGTCACACAGGATACTATGGGTACCCTATGGACATGGCGCCGCCCTCGCGCTCTCTCTGGCAGTCTACTCCGAACTGTGGGTTGACGTCTTCTTGCGCTAGGCATGGAAAGACGGGATTTTACGCAAAATGCTGAACAGTAAGTGCGCCGTTGGCCGTATGGGCATGGCAAAGCGACCGTTTCTCAATAGCTTGGAGTTGCTGATTTGCGTCATGATAGATTGACACAGGTTGAAAGGTCACGACTCGAGATGGAGTGTATATCTACGCTCCATGCCATCGAGTATTGTTCCCATTGCACGACTATGGGGTCATCGAGACGCTTTCCCAGAAGATCGAGATGCGCGAGAGGCAGCACAGTGGATTCTTGGCACAGAGGTTCAGAGAGAACTGCAAGATGATTCTGGGAATATGCTGGTAGTGAGTTCACTGTGAATTTGTGCACTTATCGGCCAGAGTTGACGTTCTATATCTGTTCAGGAAGATATTGACGACTTTTATGCGACTGAGGTCCATCCGCTCCTGAGTTCGGAGGGATACCGCCCATCGCGCCACGGATTTTTGCACGCATACTCCTTGGTCTGTTCGCGCGCATTCATGGTGGATGCATACCACGGACTCTCCATGGTCCCCTTTGCCGATGCGTGAGACCAAGCCTTATCTCACATACGAGACATCAAGCTGACGCCCCTCCAGATTCAACCATGCACATGACAACCACGTTCAGCTCGCCGTATGTCTCAACGGTACCCGGAACTCCTATCCGACACTAATACATCTGTGGTTCTTGGACAGAGCGAGTATGACGTCTGTACTACGTGCGGATCGCTCCGTGAATGCCCCCATGACCGCGACGATGACCGTGATGACATGGGCGACGATGATGGTACGTACGCAGTGTCGTCGCCAGAAGTCGTGGACACCGTCGACATGGTCACGGTCCGCGTCGTACCACCAGGAGAAGAGGTCTTCAACACTTACGGAGCCGACCTCAGCAATGCTGCCCTCCTCGCACGCTACGGTTTCATGCTCGAAGGCGGAGAGTCTGACACCGTCACGTTTGGATGGCCAGGATCAGGCCTGACTCTCGATTCTGACACAGAGCTCGTCAGAGTGTACCAGTGCGCGAGGAGGGCTGTGTCTTCGATGATGGACGACGTCTCTTTACTGTATTTCTCGGAGGAAGATGAGCCGACCAGTCGGCGGGCACCACTGCTCTCCATCAACGGCGACGGGCAAGTCTCTCTGGGGCTCTTCGTCCACGCGGTCTTGGACGTGCTCTCGCGCCTGCCGTCACCCGCGCCTGTCGCCGACCGGCTCGATGAAGTATCAAAGATTGTCTACGATGCTATGAAAGCTCTGTCGATGATCGAAGCAACAGGTGGCGAAGAGCAGAATTCCACACATGATGAGAGCTCAAGCACTCGTGTATGTGTATCAGTCATACTCAATCTACGCTCCAAACTCACACAGGACGGAAGGCGCATGAAGTCTTGTCGGGTGTCGCGGCAGCCCTCTGCAACCTGTGTAGGGCCCGCATCGCCCGGATGGGTATGCCCAGTTATCGCAATGCCAGTGCAGATGTACTAGGAGAACTACTGGACGTGAGCTGTTTACGCACCGCACACACCCTCGCTGAAACTGATACGTACTCATGATGCTCCATGTAGAATATGCCGTCGGATCGACCCAAGGCAAAGCTCGCTCTAGAGTACCTACTCGGAGAGCGTGCGATTCTCGAGGCTTGTGCGGCTGGTTGGGAGGATATTCGGGATTCCCTCTCTTTTTGTGACGGCAAATCCTCATTGTCGATAACTTCGTCGACGTAGGTGTACAAGGTTGAGACAACCGAACGTTTAACAATGGACTGTTCGACACTATCGCTATCCCCATCACACATAGTCGATCCGCAGCAATGCTCATATCCGGTGGTCCTTTCTTCATCGACATCGACGCTTACAACTGTGGTAGCAGCAATTCAATCGCAAAGTCTTTGAATCCCCCATCCGCACCTTGACGACTTGCTCCGTGACCAAGGTGTGGAGGACGGCATTGGGGTCTAGTCTGCGCGCAATTGAGCCTTCGAACCGTAGGGTGGCAATTCTGGGTTTGTAAGCAGAATTTTGATCTCCGACCACGCGTCAAGATCTATACATTAGCGCCTACGCGTCGACGCGTCACGCTCCAGTCATAGCAAGACATGTACAGTCTCGATATCGCTCTCAGAATGCCCACGTGTCAGGAAGCAACATAATCTTCATAACAACGTTCCTGCCTTTACATGAAGAATTGTCATAGGATAAGTAGAAAACTGTAGATCTTCTATTAGGCACCAGGGATCATGAGTTGAATGGGTCATTCTCACCGTGATTGCGCTTGCATTAAGAAGGCTAACCTATACTGCTGGGTATCAGAGAAACGAGATTTGGTTTTTGCAGGAACGAACGGGTGTCGGAACGGATTGGAGCGTAGGGTGGGCGGCCAACAAGAGGACGTCCTTACTAGTGGTACCTGCCCATCAGGTCTGTGAGCGTGAGCGTACCTATGATCAATTAGAATCTAAGCCTATGTACATTATCAGGTCTTAAGGATATTCACCCTCCAGGATGCCCCAGCTTGCAATCGACCTATAGCAGATGATAATGATAGTGGGGATGTTGCACAGTGGAAGGCAATGGGTTTGATTTTGCCAAAGACCGGACCGTTCTGGCGGAGACATGTCCAGAAAATCTCATAGTCCAAGCATAGCGAAGCTCCTTTTCCGCGAAGAGAACGGAGTCGTCAACGACGGGAGGGACGATGCTACAGTGAGGAATGAAGCGACAATGCACACACTGTACCGTACAGCCGGTGTCACCTCCATCCGTATATGGAGATCACCTTATAAGGAACCTAAGCTAGTCTATATAAGGAGATGACCATGTATGGCAGTTCGGATCACTCGGCATCGTTCAAACTCAGCACAATTGCTACCCTACTATCGCTCCCCTAGAGTTCGGAGGTTAGCCGAGGAGCCTGCTGTATCTTCCCTCCCTCAACCCCGATAATGCTGAAATTTGGTACATCAACGAAGCGTAGTACAAACAGCGAGCCTGCAAATTTTGGTGAGAGTACAACAAAAACTGAGTGTTTGAACAGAGTAAGAGGTGCCCTCCCCTAGTGTTCGGAGGTTTCTCCGCGCGCAGTGTCACAATCAGTCACACTGCCGAAGGATGCCGGTTATGATCTCCGACTGATGTCCCCCTCTGGAACTGGGCGCCACATGTCGGGTAACCGAAACTAGCGCTCTTGAAAGTCACGCTCGAGAACCTCGAGGACATACTCTCTACATCTGTCCCATACACAGTATGTAGAGGCTCGGAAAATTTGATATTGGACTTTTCATACCTGGAGAAATAAGTCTGTGAATTTCTAGTGAGAGCGCCCGCCATTCAAATCCAGGCGAGGGTCGCAAACGCAAGAGGGACCCATCTCCGGAACACTCTTTGCCCAAGATCGCAACGACCTCACGTCCGTTTCATCTCGTTCTTTTTTAAATACATTACTCGTATCTGTGCCCACATATTTGTATAATTTCAGCATTCTGAAGTCGTAAACGAGCGAGCTACACCCTTATCTCCGAACACTAGGGCACCTCCGAACACTAGGGGAGCGATAGTACGGTTCGAGGGTCGCGTTTGAAAGCAGACCTTACTGGACCGTCAATCCCGCCCGTCAAAGAGGTCCGTAAGGTCTGCCTACGGGAGACAAATTGGGGTCACCTTCCATGTCGCAGACTTCTTTTGCAATTGGTCCACGTCTCACACCCCCTCAACAACGCCTTCTCGGCATACCTCCTCCTCCCCACTCCCATCCTCGTCCGCAGAGTCTCCCAGAACTCCCTCCTCCCCAGATCGAGTGTCCCCGAATCAGCGCCACCGCCCTGCCTGTAGGAGTGGACAAAGATATTTGAAGCGATGTCTCGCGTCCCGTGGGTTCAAAATGCGGTGTAGGATCGAAGACGGCCTCAGGATAAAACGTCCCTCCGATAGCATCGTTTAGATTGAGGGCTTCACTGGCCTTGAGCGCTTTGGTAATGAACACAAAGCACTGAACAATTGCTTCAAACGACATTGTCGCATGCGTTCTACGGAATTATGCGAGAGGGGCTAACTCGAGGAGTCATTCCGTTTGGCCGCATTGTGGCCGGAGTTATAATGAGAGCGCATATAGCATACGCGTTGTGATTTAGAATATCAGACAGAATGTACATGTTCACGATTTGCCTTCAAAGCGGAATACCTCCTCCAATTCCTTTGCGGTAAGTCCATCAGTAGAGAGATCTCTTTGTCATGTACAACACAGACAAGAGCGTACCTGCCACCAGGGAAGCGCCCCTCCGCTGCCTGTGGCGCCCTCGACGAAGCTCTCCTGCATATGGTCGGTAACCTTCCACCACTTCTGCGTCTCTGGATCGGCAGCAATCCCGGCCATGTCTGCGTCATAGTCCGATCCGGTATACTTGAAGTTGGCGATGAGGAGCTGTAGAGGCGGGTAGTAGTGGATCGAGTAGTCGACGATGTGGTGCCGCTCGAGAGCTGCTAGGACCCCAGGCCAGACGGAGGCATGTATTTCCTTGTATTCCTTCTCCGCGTCTGGCTTGAGCTAGATGCCATCATAAGGGAATAGCATCACTGGTCGAGGCACGGAGGCGTACTTTGATGATTTGACAAACACGTTTGGAGTGTGGGATAGACATAGCTATCACAACTGCAAGGCTATGTTTGTGGGATGAGATGCTGAGAGATGTTGACTCCGAGGGTCTGTCGTCCTGTTTTTGTAGCTAGACTCTGGAGGAGTCGTGACCTAGGCGACGGAGACCGGCGGCCCGGATGGTCCGCACCGAGGACAGGATCTTCAAGTTCCACCAGAATGAACCTGCTCAGACTCGAGTCTTCAGACATGAGGCACCAGCAGTGGGTTTCCTGTGCGTGTTTCGGCCAGAATCAAGACGTCTGTGCAATCAACGGGATGATAGATACGAAGTCATGCATCAAGCCTCCCAGGGATGATCCCGCTGTCGGTTTGACGGCGAAACGTGCTGGAAGTACGCCAGGTAGCGTCGTTGTCTCAGCCCGAGTTTAGCCCCAATCGCACAACGAGATGGCAAGAGAAAGCACAACAGGCCAACAGGACTGAGGAAGGCGAGGATGGAGACGAACAGGGAAATCGCTTGGGGGCGTGTTGGGACTCGGAGGCGCTAGAGTCGTGCGGCAGTGATTTCGAACTCCGCCAGCTACGCCTCTTCCTCCATCCCTCCACCACGCCGCCTCCATCCCCGCCCACGACTGACTCTCCGCTTCGCCTACGATCTCTCTTACGACTCTTATCTGACCATTAGACATGGCTGAGGGAAGCAACTTCGACTACTTGTTCAAGGTGAGTCGCCGCCGTCAGCGCGAGGCGAAGGAGGCATTGATTGGTTGCTGCGTACTCGGTCGGATAGGTCGTCCTCATTGGAGACTCTGGTGTCGGTAAATCGTGCGTGTTTTGATTCTTGGGACTTAAGCTATCCAGGCTCATCTCGCGTGTCTTCTTTTCTTCAGCAACCGTGCGTATCTCTAGACTGCGGCCAGGGGTCGAAACGAAGAGGATTGGGGTCTGACGCAAGCTCCGCAGTGCTCTCGCGGTTCACTCGCAATGAGTTCAACCTCGAGACAAAGTCGACCATCGGTGTCGAGTTTGCCACACGGTCAATCAATGTCGACGGCAAGACGCTGAAGGCGCAGATCTGGGATACCGGTGAGCTTCCCTCATTTGCCACAGCCCGATGCGGCTCCTCTCTCCCCAAAACGCATCCGCTCACCCAATCTGGCCTGTAGCTGGTCAGGAGCGTTATCGTGCGATCACGGCCGCGTGAGTGAGCTTGGCCCTCTCGCTTACGTGCGTATACTTAGCCGGTCGTCGTCGTCTTCGCCCACAGATACTACCGTGGCGCGGTCGGTGCGCTCCTCGTCTACGACATTTCCAAGGCGGCGACGTACAACAACGTGACGCGGTGGTTGAAGGAGCTCCGCGACCATGCAGACTCGAACATCGTCATCATGCTCGTTGGAAACAAGAGTGATTTGAAGCACCTTCGTGCGGTAACGACGGAGGAAGCGAAGACATTTGCGGGTATGTGCTCCTTCCGTATATTGTACATCACTCGAGTAGTGTCTCACACTTGGCCATATGCACAGCCGAGAACGGACTGTCGTTCATCGAGACGTCTGCGCTGGACGCATCGAACGTCGAGTCGGCTTTCCAGACCATCCTGACTGGTGCGTTGACATCTTCTCTCGGTCGACTCAAGATATGGCCTGACGCAGGGATGGGCTAGACATCTACCGCATCGTGTCGAGCAAGTCGCTTGAGCAGTCAGAGGACCCGATCAAGCCAACGTCCGGTGACACCATCACCGTCAGCCACAGTGTCGACACCCCAGCAAACCAGGGTGGCAAGTGCTGTTAAGGGCTTCTTGAGCCCGAGGTCGTTCGGTCGGCGGGTGAGTTGAGGGATTATCGGTTGCGGAACGCCGTCCTATACTTCAGCCTCAGTTCTGTGGGGACTGTCGCATTCGCACCGCAGGATCCCTGTGCGTACGTCTACATGTGTCTGTTGTAATCATCTTCTTTTCCGCGCTTTCTATCTATCTGGCGTGCGGTCGGTGTATGCTCCTTGTTGTTGGCTGTTCGTACTGTACATATTGAAATTCGGATAAATAGAGGAGCATAGGAGAACGTTATGTGCGACCGCCGTCATCAATCCAAGATCAGTAAGTTGTACCCGGTGGAACCATGGAGAAGGGGTGATACAAGTATAGTGGCAAGTATGTGGGTAGATTGTACGAACTGTTAAGGCTCGGGGTCTTGCCAGGTCGGGAGGTAATGCCGGGACATCATCCTGGGATTGACGTGCGCCAGGTACTGGTTCATCGTGATCCTTGGAGGTTCGGCGACCGTGCAGGTCACAGGCAGGAAAACAGGCCAGGCGGCTTCGTGGATCCTTACCACTGGGTCCTCGGGGGCTGCATGCGGAGAGCTGGGGCCTGCTTCGGGCCCAGGGGATTCACCGTCATTGTCGTTAACGGCATCGTCGCCGCCATCCCGAGCCTTATCTTTCTCCGGCTGCGTGCCGTCGAGTTCGAGCTCGAGCTCGAAGATCGCGCCGACAGTCGCTCGGAGGCGCCTCATGCGGAGGCCGTAGAGCGAGATCCGGTCGTCCTTTGGTCCGAGCGCGAGGTGGGCGAACGCGGGATGGGGCTCCATCGCGGACACCTCCTGCAGTTTGCGATTTGGAGCGGGACGAGGGTGATGGGCGAATGTGAGCTTTCGGGCGGCAGGAGGACTGGAAGCACGGAAGGGCACGTACGGTGTAGAAGCGGGTGATGAGCGCGGAGAGGGCGACGCAGAGCTCGATGCGCTTGCAGGGGCGCCGCTTGTTGCTGTGGGGGCCTGCGCGTCGGAAGGAGACGAGAATGGACCGCACGGGCTCGTGTTCGGGGTATGCGGGCCACTGCGGAGACCGTCGGTCAACCTCTGCGATCCTGTATGCGGCGAGACAGAGGGGCATGAACGAAAGGAGGGAGAGATATGCGGGAAGATGGTAGGGGGAAAGGAAGAGAACGTGAGACTGACCCTGATGCGCACCCAGATGTTTTCCTGGTAATAGTCCACGAACACCTTCCCCTTCGCGTCCTCCATCGCGCGCTCAATGGCACGCCGGCCCATTAACAGGCTCTTCACAGGGACGCCTTCTTCCCCGTCGACGGTGCGGAACTCGAGGTCGAACCGGTGGTCGACCAGGTCCTCCTCGCTCACCTCGATATGCTCGAGCTCGGGCGGGGGCGTCCCACGCATAGGCACAGGCGGGGCCTGCTCGAGGAGCCGTTCCTCTTCGAACACCTTCTTCGCCTTGCGCTGCCGCTCACGAATGCCCGCGGTGAGGGAGTGCCAGAAGCGCGGGCGGAGCTCCTCGTTGGGATACCCGTCGGATGTCGTCAGCCAGTTGTCCTCGCGCGCGTTGTAGAGCTTCTGCTCTCTCTCGGTCAGTTGCGAACCGAACTCCCATGTGCGTTGGTACGGGTACGGGTCGTAGTGCGGCGGGGGCGAGGTGCGCGTCCACCGCGTGAGAAGCGGCGGGGGGCGCACGTCGAGCGCGGCGGAGAGGGAGGATGTGGAGAACCCCCTCACGAATTCAGGCAGAGGGGGCGGTGGCCGTGGTTTCGGATTGAAAAATCTCTGCATTGAGAGGCGAACCCACCTCGATTTGAGGGTTTCCATGGTGGGCACCGGACGATCCTTGCTGGGCGCTGGACGATCCATGGTGGGAGTTGAAGACAAAGGAGAGTGTTCGCTTATAAGCACTTGTACATGAGGATCACCCCATATGGCAAGTGGTATGTGGGATCAAACCGCGAGGTGTTCAAGAGATGTTCGTGATAGCAGTCGCAATCAGCATTCCACGTATGCTACACTTGTATACACTTTGTATGATATGCGGTTAGAGGTCGAATTCGAATTCCGAGTCCGAGTCCTCTTTCTTACTTCTGACGTTCTTCGCAGTCTTCGCGTTCGTCTTAGTACTGGCCGAGCGCATTCGCGAGGACGGGTCGTCGTCGTCAAGATCGTCGCTATCTGAGCCGTCGTCGTCGCTATCCCGTCGCTCTTCCGGCGGTCTGCGCAATTGAGGGATAATTGCCCCAGCCAGGATGAGCACCGCCTCGAGCTCTGCGCAAAGCATAGTCAGCACATGCGTACGCGAACGATGCAATGCTGCGCACCCTCTATGCGCCTCTCGCGGTCTGCTCCCCAAGCGACCAGTTGGTTCAGAACCTCGCCTTTGCGGTAAATGATGAGCATGGGCAGTCGGGCGTCGGGTAGGTTGGGGATGCATTTGTCGCCCACAATGGAAACAAATTTGGTGTGTGGATGCCTCTGGGCGAGAATCCCAATGTGCTCTTTCGCGCGATCACTGTGAGGGATCCTGGTTGGGTTAAGTGAGACGTCAGTAGACGAAGGAGCGCCTGGACTGAGCAACGTACCCATCCTTATACAGGAACACAACGACTCCCGTACCCCTCTTCTGTTCATCCTCGTCCTCGTTTACTTTGCTGGCTTCCGTGACCTCCCGGGTGTAGTCCTCGCGCGAGATGGGGTATACCCGCCCAAAGCGAGCCATTTGCCTTTTCTGCGCCTCCTTGAGCTTCATCCGCCTCATGGCTTCGAGTATGCGTTCTGTTTCGTCATCTGGAGCTTCTGCAGCAAGTTCGCGAAGTTGTGCTGCGGTATAGCTCGCGTATTTTTCCTCGAGCGTCGGAGAAGGTGGCGGCGATGGTGTGCGAGGAGTAGGCGGTTTGGGAGGAAGGATGCCATGCTTCCGGAGAGCTTCGTTACTGACATGCGCGATAAACGAGTGCACTAGGTTATGAATTGCGCACTTACAATTCAGTGTCTTCGTTGGGATTGATAGCCATCGTGGTGGATGGAGAAGAGTTACATAGTAGGCGGTCAATAGAGCTACATCGCCCGGCACTACGGATCTGCGGCCCAGCCTCTACCGCAGCTGCTCTTGCATCTTGAACCTGTACTCGACGTCTTCACTCTTGATCCCCTCAGGACCTGGTCCACCGCTCATGCTCACATCCACTACCTCGCCGCTCCTTGCATTTTGACTGTAACGACCACACCCATGTCTGTTTCCCTCGAAGAAATCAGCGACGTTCTCCTTCCACGGCGGTATCAAGAGGAGATCTTCGTCCGGGCTCAGCAGGGGAACGTCATCGCCGCTCTCGATACGGGTAGCGGCAAGACCTTCATCAGTACGCTGCTGATTAAGTGGGTCGCCGCAAAGGATGCGGGGCGCAACAGGATCATCGTGTTCCTCGTGCCCAAGGTGGCTTTGGTACAACAGCAAGGCGAGTTCATCGCCAAGCAAACATCCCTCCGTGTCCGACAGTTCTCTGGAGCAACGGCACGCGAGATGGGCGACAGATCTGGTTGGAAGAAGGACTTTGAAGAGGCGGACGTGGTCGTCATGACTGGTGGGTGCACATTCCGGATACCGCCCTCGTTCGAAGTGCGCAGGGCTCACTTAGCCTGCCGCAGCACAAATCTTCCTCAACGTATTGACGCACTCGCACTGGAGCATGGACAAGGTGACTCGTCATGGCATACGTTGGATGCGCTTCTTCCTGACCCGGCCTCGCGCAAGGTCTCGTTGATTATTTTCGATGAATGCCACCACACTCGCAAGAACCATGCGTATAACGGGATCATGCGCGAATACTTCCAGAGCCCGTCCAGCTCGCGTCCCAAGATTTTTGGCATGACTGCATCCCCAATTTGGAATCCGAAAAATGCGGAAGAGTCCCTTGCTACTCTCGAGCACAATCTCGACTCCAAGGTCATCGCGGTCAGAGAACATTTGGATGAGCTCACCGGACACTCGCCGAGACCTGAAGAGGTCCGCTTTGCTTAATGAGTCGCGTCCGCCAACTGATCACATTAATAGATTGTTCAACCATACCCCATACCTCCCCACTCGTACCCCGAGTATCGTTTCGCATCGCTACGCTCGCGATTGAATTTGGTGAACCTCCCGCCTCAAATCAGCATTCCAGTTGACAAGATCATGACAAGATACGAGGTAACATATCACAGTCTGGGTCCCTTCGGTGCAGAATACTTTTTGTACACTGAAATCAAGCAGCGCGTCACGCAAGTCGTCCAGGATGCGGTTGAGCAAGGCATGAACCACCTAACTCCCGCCCAGTACGCGCTGCTTTCAAATGGTATGTCTATAGCCGACATGCCTGGCGTTGTCCATCCAAAGATCAGAGAATTGGAGTCTGCGCTCGCCGAGTTTCGGATGTTGTTTGATCCACCCGAAGAAGGTGACGCGCCGCTCATTCCGGTCAGCCTTGCTTGGTGTTCCCCCAAAGTCAAGGTCCTTGTCGAAACCCTCTTCACTCGCTACAAGGATGGCTTCCAGGGCATCCTTTTCGTCGAGCAGCGGCATATAGCAGCATGCCTTGCCGCTATCCTCCCCCGTATTCCTCTCCTATCCCACCTCATAAAGTGCGATCAGCTCGTTGGTCATGGCATAGGTGGCAGCACAACCAAGTCTCAACAAAAGGGGATGGGTATTCGCAACCAGCAGGACACCGTGAAGCTCTTCAGGGAACGCCAATATAACCTTCGTAAGTGCATGTCTCCCGGCGTAACGTTTGCTCTCGATCACTCACTCACTGCCCTTGCAGTTGTTGCTACTTCTGTCGCAGAAGAAGGCCTCGATTTCCCGGTACGTTTGTGATCTTCACGTTGGCGATATGGTCTTGTACTGCATTTGCAAAATGACATCCTGCGGCCTACTAAGAGTGATTGGTTTGTTATTGTTCAGTAACAAGTTGATGACCCTTAGATGGCTGTCGGCTTGCCTTCAGAATGTGTCTTTGCTCTTGCAATACAGGTTCATATCTCAGCGAAACTGTGCGACATACTGACGTGTACCAGGCATGTGATCTTGTCATCCGTTTCGATCCAGTCCAGCATATGGTTGGCTACTTGCAATCCCGTGGTCGAGCTCGCCACAAGACGTCCACATTCATCATCATGGTACAGGAAGGTGCACAGGCGCAGACCGAACGGTATAATCAATTCTCGCAGAGTGAGCCGCAACTCAAGAAGGTATACCAAGAGCGCGAGGCAGAGCAGCCTGATTCTACGGAAGAAGAAGAAGAGGACGACCATCCGGATCCATACGATCTGATAGAGCGCGAACGCTACGTCGTTCCATCGACTGGTGCCGTCCTCACCTATGCTTCTGCCATCACTCTACTCAATCACCTATGTTCCCTGATCCCCCGTGACAAATTCACACCTATCCATCTACCGAAGTACACGGGCGACTTCTCCGCCACCGTACATCTCCCCTCCAGTCTCCCGTTGCCCTCGCACTTGCTGGTATACGCAGGACCTGCCAAGCGTTCCAAGAAGGAAGCGAAACGCGCTGCCGCCTTCCATGCGGTGAAGAATCTTCACGCCTTGAATGTATTCGACGACTACCTCATGCCCGCCAAGAGCTCACATCTTCACGAGAAGGACGACGCAGACGGCGTACCGATCCCTAGCGTCAGCAACGTTCCAGACACCCTGAACCTGGATGTTCGGTGTCCATGGGCCCTTGGTTCAACGTTGTGGTTGCACATTGTGCATGTGGATGGTATCCCATGTGCTGGCCTTGTTACTGGGACCGCTCTTCCCACCGTTGAGCTCGTCGCTAACGGCCTCTATGTCTCCACCGAGGACGCGCACGAAGTCATCCTTGACCCCCGAGCCGCTTGGAGCCAGCGTCGGGCGATGGAGGAATATACGAGGATGGGTCTATGGTGGTGCATCACCGGCAGAGGAATCACTCTCCCGTTGACCTGCTACCTGGTCCCGATCACTCGTGACCTCAAGATCGACTTCGATGCCATGGAGCTCGCGGTAGCATACCCGCTTGGATCGGATAACTGGGACGGCATTGGGGAAGAGCACTGCGGGCATCTCATGTACGTGAACAACAAGGAGTTTGGACATCCCCTCCTTCTGCACAAGCTTCGGCCAGATGTGACACCGTCAATGGCACCGCCTCCTGGGTCGAAGGAGGCCGAATATCCGACCTATCGTGAATACTGGATGCACAAGTACACCAGGAAATCTCATGTCCCACATATATCTGAAGATGGGCCCTGCGTAGAGGGTCTTGTCCTCTCCCGCAATGCTTCCTGCTCCTATTCGCTCACGAACAGCCCTTTGCCCTCGACTTCATCCTGCGAGAACCCTGAAACCGTGATTTTCCCCATCGAGCTGTGCAGATGGGCTCTGATGCCAGAACACATGTACCGCATCTACTTCATCCTCCCCGAACTATGTCATCGCCTCACCGACGTCTACCGCGCGCACGACCTCCGTGCCATGCTCAAGCTCCCTCCAATCGCGGACGATATGCTCGTGCAGGCGGTCACCGTCCCAAGCGCGAACGCGGGGTTCAATAATCAGCGCCTAGAGACCTTCGGAGACGCCGTACTGAAGCTCTGCACCGTTGTGTACTTGTACAACAAGTACCCGCACCGCCACGAGGGCCAGCTCGACAACATGAAGCGCATCGCGATCGCGAACAAGACGCTCCTCGCCCGAGCGTTGCAGTGTCGCCTGGAGCAGCACATCACGGCGGAGACGCAGAGCATCCGCACCTGGCGGTACGTCGTCTCGTCCGAGGAGGACGTGTATGCGCACAGACCGCGGCGGTTCGCGCCCCGCCAGTTCGTCCGCAGGAGCTTGCAGGACTGTATGGAGGCTCTCCTCGGGGCGGCGTTTGCCACTGGCGGGATTGATATGGCATTGCGGGCGGGGACGGCGCTGGGCTTAGCGTTTGGGGGCCCTTGTCCTTGGCCTGTGCGCTACGCCCATCTGACTCCGGAGTCCCCGGTCTCGCCGTTGTTCCTCGAGTTGCAGGAGACATTGGGCTACCACTTCACTCGCGGGCAGTTGCTGCTTGAGGCCGTCACCCATCCGTCGTTCCGTTCGACCGATTCGTCTTCGTACCAACGGCTGGAGTTCCTAGGAGATGGTAAGTAGACTCGTCCGTGCGTCAGCCTATGGAGATGTCTGACATGCTGTGAATGACAGCGTTCGTGGATCTAGTTGTCATGGATTACCTGTTTAAGAAGTACCCATACGCAAATTCCGGGCAGCTCTCGTGGGCACGTTCCCGCGCCGTCTGCGGGCCCGCCCTCGCGGCCGTCGCGGTCAAGAAGTTGAACCTACACAAGCTGCTCCTCATCAACAACGTCGAGCTCAGTATTGCGATTGGCAACCACGTGCCGATCATCGAAGCGCTCTCCAACGAGGAGATCATCCTCGATGGCTGGAAGCAGGACCCGCCGAAAGCACTAAGCGACGTCTTCGAGAGCGTGATGGGCGCGCTCTTTGTCGACTGCGACTACAACTACGACAAGGCCGCTGCGATCGCGGAGATCGTCCTCCAGGACCTCCTCGTCGTCCTCCACCCGGACCTCCCGAGGGATCCCGTGTCGGAGTTCATGCAGTGGTCCGCACGGTCCGGCTGTCGGGCTGTCAGATTCGCGTACGTCGTCTTTAATGCCCTTTCCTGGTGATGTCAAACTTCTGACACGCTCGAACATCGCGCTACCCGTCGAGCAGGAAGTCACGAAGCCAGCCGGAAGCACGGCGGGTGGATTGCATGTCTGTCTATGTGCATGACATCCTGGTCGCGGGCCCGCTCGCGGCGCCGAACATGTCCATGGCGAAGGGACTTGTCGCGGAGGAGGCGCAGGCGGTGCTCTCAAATCCAGATTCCGCGCAATCTCTGTCTAAGCTATGCACCTGTCGGAGGAAAGGGGAGGCACCTGCTGAGCCGGAAAGACAGAGGGAGGACGAGCCAGCGTTGGATATAACGGACAAGGAAGAGCTCAGCGATGAGACGGAAGATGGGTTCGCGATGCTGGCACGAATACTGATCGAGGATATCGAAGAGCCTCCGGTGAGCGACGATGATGAGGGCAGTGCTGACATTACTTCAGATGAGGACAGGACTGAGGAGGATGAGGTGGAAAGGATGATGCAGACGATGGAAGTGGACATTGCATGATATTGGATAGGAGATCAACGATTCGCCCCGCTATCAATCCTGTATCTTCGCCAATTGATCGAGAACTGTTGTACTATGGATTTGTACGGAGCACATTGTAGTCATATAGATGAAGATCCAATTTGTATTCATGATAACACGTAGATAATCTGGAGAATGAGTGCAGTGAAGCAAGATGTAAGTCACGCGATAGTGATGATCAGATACGCCCTTCATTCTACGCAAATGTACGTACCTCTCAGATGACATCCAGGAATTGAGCGAGCTCAGGGAAAGGGATTCTATAGCCGAGGTTGGATAGGGCCTGGTCTACGTTCCTCAGTCCCCCCTGATATGCGTCCCAGTTGGTGAAGAAAGGCTTCCATTCCCAACAACCGCTGTCGTGCAGGAAACGGCCCGGAACAGGTACGACGTCGTTCTCGCGGTCGGCCCATGCAAGAGGGAAACCGTGGTTGATGCTGTCCGTGCAGAACTGGATGAGCTCCAGGAGAGGCTCGCGTTTCGTCTCCTCGTCCAGGCGGGGATGACTGGTCGGCTTGAGGAGAGGGAAGAACTCGACCATAGAGCCTGAGCCGAAGTCCATGATCGTGTATTCCACCGTGATGAGGCCCATGTAGCTGTCAGTCTCGCGCAGGCGTTCCCTGTAGCAGCGGTCTGCCTCCGCCCTGATGTTCTCCTTGTCGACCCAGAACTCAGGAACTTCACGTTTGTACTTGTCGAGGTCCACCCACTCGTAGTTGACGAGCTCGAAGCGCTCCGCAGGGTTAGGTCGACGGTCGTTGGAGGCCACACAGCGTAGGTTGAAGCGGAGGAGGCCGGGGATGTCTTTGGCGGAACGGTCACACCTCTCGTACTCGAGGTGCCAGATGGCCTTACTCATGCTCTTGAAAGCCCATTCGTGCGCTCGCGTAAAGTCCGACTGGGCACGTCCCAGCGCAACGACGTTGGGATAGCCGTACCGGGAAGCCAGTAGGTCGCCTATCGGGTTTGCCATTCTCCTGCACATCGGCCTGCCAAGAGCAGCAACGTCCTATCAGCAGCGTGCCGCTATGTGAGGGGGTGCGTCTCGTCTACGGACTTGTGTCTATTCCATGCTTTGCGCTGGCATTCCGGTCCACAGTATAGGACGGCTGCGCAGTTCTTGCATTTGTTCAATTTGAAAGTGCTGGTTTCTGGTTTCGAGCAGTTGTTGCATTGTCGTAGCGCGTCATTCCGATGGCTCATGGTGATGAATGCTTTCTACTGACTGAAGCTTGAAACTCGGTCAGATCCGTATGTTATACATATGATAGAGTGGGTTGCCCGTACGCTTTCCTGCAGGCGGTTTGGCGGAGAGCAACGTAGTGGGATGCGCGATGGCGCGTTTCATGTGGTCGCTTCAGGCTGTTCCCTTGAATCGGTTTCCAGAGATAGACCGATCGGGTCGCACCGGACTACGGCTCAATATGTACTAGCCGATGAGTTGGTGCGCATCGTCGGATTCAATTATCATCAACCTCGAACTCTTCAGTCTTGCCGCCGCTGCCACCAGCGGCCGCCAGAGAAGCGTGTTGCGTAATGTGGGTGGGTATCCTCGTTGGGACAAGAGAAGCTCAGCCCGTGAGCCGCTGTTCACGGACTAATATATTGACCCTTCGGATCGCGATAGCAATCTGCATCCTGGTGTGAATCTTGCGCTTTCAAAGCTACAAATGGGACTCAGTGTGCCCTGACTCTTCCGCACTCGAGTCAGTAGATATCTGCGATCAGTGACTTGTGCACGTATGTTGTACAGTGATATGTTGCATGAAGGGACCAAGAACTAGACAGTATTGCTGGAGTCGTTGCTACCATTTTCCCCTCCATCCAAGGCTCAAGCTCGTCTTCCCTATACTCCAGGCTTCAAGTATAGGTGAAGCTTGCCTCCCTGGCGGTACGGTAATTGTCCGTGACCGTCTGACCGTCAGAAAGCGTAGCGACGACATCCAACGTCAAGCCGGTCGCCATGAGAGGCGCCGCAAGGGTAGCATTCGTGCCATTCGGGAGCGTGAAGTCGACCGCGGCCTGATACAGATCGTACCCCGACGTTCCAAGGGATGCTGAAGACGTGAAGGGGATGACAAAAGTCTCCAGGGAGGGATTCGGCACGTCGGTGGGGCGCAAGTACTTGACGATCGCCTGTACAGCCGACACACCCACGCCAGCCTTGATGGCAGCGGAGAGTGCGCCGGAAAGCTTCCCCGAAGCAGTGTCAAAGTGCAAGGAGGACTGTGCCGGCAGGAACGCGACAGAGTCTTGGAAAGCGAAGGCGGTCGTGTTGACCGGCTTGGCGTTCGAAGACTCCACGGTCGAGACACTGAAGGAATTGACCCCGCTCGTGTTGGCGATGGGTACAGAGAACGTGTAGTAGTACGTTTCTGCGCCGTCGAGATAGGCTGAAGAGCCGGTCAGGCTGGACAAGGTGTCAGCGCGAATAGTGACTTCCTCGCCGGAAGGCGTCTTGTAGGTCACCGCAACCTGACAATCGGCGTTTGATGAGAACTGCGACCCGAGGAGCTAAAATTCGATAGTTGGAACATCAGATCGACTACCTCGAGTGGATTAGCAGACGGAGAACTTACGCGTATGGTGCCCGAGAACATTGTCTCGCCCGAGGAATCGACGGTAAGCGTCACATTCAGAGGTTTGACTGCGATAGGGGAAATCTCCTTGAGATTCACACCCTTTGGGACGGTGTTGAGCATTTGAGTGGTGACACGTCTACACTCGGAGGCGAAAAGCTCTGCATCTTGCGAGAATCTGGCAAGCGCCAGTGAGGGACAGCTATGAACGCAGAAGTATGAATCGCGCACTTTGCCATAGTGGCATTGTTGTCCGAGCTGAACATGCGGAGGTCCGAACGGACGGTCACGTTCGGCGAGACTACGAGCATGTTCGTCGAACGATCTTCGATATATTCGAAAGCACTGGTCACATAACTTTCAGTGAGCAAGTGGCAAGTCATACTCGATGATCTGTACTCACATCGTGTTGTCGTACACGGTGTATGTGCCATCAAGGTCAACACCGCCCCCAGTGTTGTTTGGGGTCACGTAGCTTTCGGGTACAACCTGGGGGAACCCGGCGTGGTGTATGCGTCCGACGGTGTGTCCACAAGCCGTCAACGTGATGCTGTCAGTCTGCGATAGGCCTGCAGCCTTCATGCGGTTGAGGGTTTCGGTGATGCTCGACTCGGGCTCTGGGACACCAGAGATGCCGGCCTTCCGTGCATCGACGCGCCCAGCACTGTAGACCAGCTTTGGCCCACCGCACGAAGTGATCGCTGCCACAGTCCCGAGGGCGATTACATCGGAGACTGATATTGCTGCAATCAGTACTGAGGCATAAGAGAAGCGAGTCGAACATACGGCTCGTTCTGGAGTCGACATAGTTTATCCAGTAGTTGAAGCTGTCGAGGAAGGCAGCACCAGAGTTCTCGGGCCGAGTGTACTCGTATACGATACTGGCGTCCAGGCCACCCGTGCCTGCCTCGATGTCAGCGGTCGCGAAGTCGTGGAACGCGACGCGCATCCACTGAGCCGATGTCGTTCGGCCGAGATTGGGGTCGTCAATAGAGACATATCTTGAGCATGGGGTGATCCCATCGTAGAACGAGCCGCTGTTGTAACCCGCCGTATCAACGAGGAGATGTTCGAGGCGCGATTCTAGGGCAGAGGGGTAATGCGCACCCCGTGCTGCCTGTGCGGTGAACAGAGCGAGAGCGGCGAGGGAGCGACACATAGAGGACGACATGTGGTGGGAGGGACCGACTTGGGACGTGGATTTGGGACGCAGTGCGGTGACTGACTTTCAGTGGCAAGTTGATATACCGCAGCCTCTGACGGAGTTCGCTAGCCGGACCGGATAAGATGATCAAGGTCGCTCGCCTTCAGGCCAGAGCGGGAAACCGCGCGAGAGGTAGCCTCGAAGTAGCGGGCCCCCACTACACAGTGATCTAGGCTGCCTTCGGCTGCGCGCTTGTGTCTCTGTGGCGAGGTTCGCCGGGTGATCCGCGATGAGGGTGTGCACTGTAAACCAGAGCAGCACGCGTACAGATTGTCCCCGTCTGCGCTACGATACTCGTACGAGGCGTCTCCACGACTTATCGCCGTGACATAACATGAGAGAGTTGAAGGGCGGTTGTCGAAAAGACAATTGCAAAGGAAGATGGAGAGCATTTCAGCGCGCCGCTAGAATGCTCTACAGCTGCACTAGTCATCAGTACAATGTATATAGTCGTAAACTCAATCTTCACCTACCGGAGCATTGCCACCCCGCTTGGAAGCCAACGAAGCAATCGCCCTTGACATTGTTCTCCACAGTGATTGGCGGCCGTTCAATTGAAATCAGCGCAACGCTCGCCTGCCATCCACCTCCAGTGTCACTGTAAGTATTGGTCAGTCCACGAAGTACTAGCGCAGTCCAGCACCGCGAAAGGAAGCACAAATCCATACTGTGTTTTGTTCTGCGCCGCTTGATGATGTCTGCGGCTGCCCACCGGTATCGTCCTGTCCTCGTGTTGGCAGATTGCTCCTCAAGTATCTTGCACGCCAAGGGGAATTCTTCGCAGAGTTGCCTTGTCGCCGATGTGCCACGATACGGAAGACGAGGCATGTCGGCGATTCCTGTTATGAAAGCAATTAGCAGTGGAAACCCAGCTCTTGAAATGATGAGTACGTGCGTTGATATGGTGTCTGGATCGCTGCACTCATCGACTTCCAGACATCGACTTGTCGGCTACGCCACTCCTCCAGCAATCGAAACAGTCACGCCAAGAATCCGGAAAACTCAGCAAATGCATTTGGTAGCAGTCGATACGACACTTGTTCTAGTCGCATGGGTATCATAGACAAGTGCGCAATAGCCTACAGTCTGACGAATGGGTGAACAGCTGAGAGGAAGGCAGTAACACATTCTCGGGAGACACTCACATATAATTATGGTCAATTACGCAGTTTGGTCGAGATGATGATCACCTCGATGATCGTCAGGTCCGGAGCGATCCTCGAGAGCGAAATCCAGCCCAGGGTGCCGATCCCGACGACGATCAGGCCTCGAGCTCAAGTACGAGCTCCAGTCCTGTATCAAGGGCTTCCACTCCCAGTTCTTGCCTCCATCAACGCATACGAACCGCCCAGGAATGGGTAACAAGTCCTCCAATCCATTGCTCTCGAGACATTTCATAGGAAAGTCGTGGTTGACGCTATGCTTGCAGAAGTTGATCATATCGTCCAGGATCAAGCGGTGCGTATGGAATGAAATGCGGATCAGGAGAGTTGATACAGATGCTGAAGAGACGGTCGGCCGATCGTATAGTACACGGTAAAGATACAACTCCTGCAAGGGTCCCTGACGAACACAGTACAACACACTGAAGCCCGCGAGTCAACATGTGAACAACAACGATATGAGCCTGCCTCACCTCAACGATCCTCATCAATGAACTCCACCAACGCCTGGAGGGTGATATGCGACAGCTTCGCAAGCGCCTGGTCAATGCCAGGATGACCTCCGCCTTCCTTCAGATAGACGTCCCAGTCGTCCCAGTACGGCCTCCAGACCCATTCTCCCTGAATACGCATGAATTCCCCAGGGAGCGTGGCCACAGATAGGTCGTCCGCGAAGTGGATTCTCCGTAGCGGCCACCCGCCGTTGATGCTCGCCTCGCAGAACGCGATGACCTCCCGCAGCGCCGGCTTGTTGTCGATCATCGGGTGGTTCATCCACGTTCGACACCCATACTTTGCAATCTTGTCATACGTGCCCCCGGGCAGGTCATGGATCGAAAACATGGCTGGTATCATGCTCGGGATCACGTTCGACTGGGGCATGCCGCCCGCAAGTTGCTGAGGGACAGAGAGCAGCTGGATGCGCATATAGTTGTTGATCGGAGAGAGCTTGTGGGACACGATCGAGAACCCGTTCGCGGGATCCCGCGCGGCTTTGGGCATGGGAGATATGCTGAGGACGAACTCCATCATTCGCGGTGGGTCTGTCAGCTTGTCGATGCCACCTTCGAGGAGGACGTGCGCCTTGACGATCGTCACGAACGCGCGGTAGTGGCCGGCGTGGAGGAAGTCGGCGACGGCCTGCGAGAACGCTCGCCCAGAGGAGAACTGTGCGGGACGCACAACACCATTCATGGTATGCATTGTGGTTCGTTGCTCAGCCATGAGGTCGCATGCTATCCTGGAAGGATATCCCATTGAGTCGTGCGCGTGTAACAAGCCTCACCGGGGGCACCTGACACAATGCACTGCCATTCGGCGTGCGAGTGAGTTGGAGCGCATCGTCGCAAGCAGCGATAACCTCGGTGCGCTCAAAGCACAGCCATGCTCGTCGTCTACCACTCACTTCACCCAATATATTGCAGGGCATTGCAAGCCTCTTTACCCCCAATGGGACTTAACGGACTCGGAAAATGGGTAGACTTACTTGTGTTGTTTCCAAGCCGCTTTTTGGCACGCCTTCCCGCAATAGAACGACGCAGAGCATGCCGCGCAACCCCTCAGCTTCGCATCTGGTCCTTCCTGCTTCCCGCATCCCTCGCAAACACGCACTCTTGGGGTCGATGACTGAGTTGTCCACGGAAAAGGACCCAACGGGTTCATCTTTGGACGACGGTAGAAAATGCGGAAGATTCAGAGAAGACACGTCAGGCAGAAGAACAGAGCGTATTGAGGTTCGGGTTCGAGAGCAGTATAAAGTGGAAAAGAGCAGGGGTGGAGATCTTGAGGGACAATGGTAGGCCGTCCACGGGGCTGTGAACTGATTCCGTGATAGTAGTATCGGGCCGACAGGCCGGAGACTCGAGGTCGAATATGCCTCTTGGTCAAGACTCCAGCTTTGGGGACGATGTTGAGGGAGACAGGCAGAAGAGCATGGTTAAATCAGCAGGAGAAATCCACTGATTGCAAAACCGGGACATCGGGTCGGTGAATCCGCATCTAGTACGATTATGCCAACCATGTACACCAGATATCAGTACATGCCCCTGTTATATGGCTGGGTTGAGCATGCTGGGACATCCTCAGCCGTGACAGTGCGCGGAGTTGTGGAAAACCAGCTTGTGCGACCTGAAGGCCTAAAGACCTCAAGCGTCACGAGCGTCTTAAGGACCGATTTCGTCCAAAATCTCATGATGATGTACGCCGGCGCCGAGCGTGTGTGGGGATTCATTGACGTACATAACTCACAGTACTCACAGATGAAACGGTACATTGCCCGAGACCGTGCGAGACAAAGGAGGAACTATGAGAGAATGCAAAGGATGTAACGGCTCCCAAACACAAGTCGGTCCTCAATTGCTCCAGTCATCATAGTCTCAGTCTGATTATCGATAGCATTCGCAAACCATAGTATGGCAAACCCTTAGAACGGCCCATGAACGACGCGCGGGTGGAGCAATTCGGATACGGATCCTACGAGACATTCAAGCGCGAAGTCCAGGACTTCGTCCATGCCCACGTATGGTCCCTTAGAGCCATTGCCTACTGCTACTGGCAGCTCTGTCGCTACGATGAACCGACCAAGTTCGCTGGCGTCATTCGCGTCCAAATCGACTTCGTCACCGCCCCGGACGGCGCTCGCAATCAGTCCCGCAATCCCAGCGAAAGGTCGCTGCGTGCACATCAGGAGGCGCGTTGTGACAACTGTACGAGTTTCAGCCAGTGCACTGATTGGAAGGAGTGGAGATCGTTCAAATCTGTGAGCGGAATCTTACCCGATCGTCACGGTGCAACGCAACTCCTAGAATATCTCTGAACATACGCACTAACATACAATGGCATATCGATACATACCTCACAAGCCGGCGGGTACTGATTGGCCTCTCGTCTAACTCGTGTCATCCTCCGCCAGTCGTACCAGGGCTGTCGCCACCATGTCAGTCTGGTTGTGGGCAGTTGGTGGATAGGACGAATTGTAGGCTACGTCGATTCATAAGCGTCCCCTCGTCATAGTGTAGCAGTCTTGCAGCTCCTGAACGTTTGCTTTTCAGTACATTCAGGACTATGCAACCAGCCATTGATACCTTACGATGTCACAGCACCAGGTTATGTCTCGTCAAGCTCATCTTCCCGAATAGTGATCTCCTTCCGAGGCTGCGCTCCGCCTTTACGACTACCAGCACTTGTAGACGTAGTCGGGCCTCGGCCAAGGTTATTCTTACGGTCAGCACCACGTGTAGGCTTTGTTGAGGGCTCGTCGACACCATCCCCGACCTTGATGACTACGCTCACGGTCGACTTGCCACGGGTTTGGTACGAGACGTCTTCGTCATCGTCTTCGGGTACAAGCTCATCTTGGACTTCGACAGTGCCCGTCAGAACCTCAGTTTGAATCTCGTCTGGGGGAAAGGGAAGGGTAGAAGGAAGAGAAAGGGCGAGTTGCATGAGATGAGGTATTGCTGCACCCATGGCGCTGAGATGAAGGGTTCTGTACCTGGACGAGACGTTATGGTCGAGACATATGCATTGTGTATGTCTACGCACCCATCCTTCATGAACACGTCCTTGCATCGTCGTATATACGCGCCAAGCTCTGTACGTCGCGTGATGCAGATGTAATTCTTGCCTTCTGTATGAGCCGAACGTGGGCCTGTGGCTGAGACGGATGCGGGTACAGTTGGGAAAGGTCGAGGAGGTACTAGCTTCCGAATCTTGGGCCGTGGTCCCTGCGAGGCTTTCTCTGCCTGGTCATTGGACGGATGCTCCTGCTCGTGTGGCCTCTTCCCTCGCGACGCGTTCTGCTCGGCGGATTTGGCGATATCGATGTCCATGGGCTCACCCGGCCTTTCGTAGGCAGTAGTTTGGCGCGTTTAAGAGGGGTGTCACCGTCGGCGGCAGTACTGGAGTCAAGTTTGCGCTTCGTCATCGAGGATCCCGACGTGGACGGTGGTGGGCAACGAGGATGTGGCAAAGGGCGGGAAATAGGATACAAGTCCATATAAGGGCTTGTCATGGACTTGCAAGCCAGTATTTGTCCCCGATAATTCTCCTAGCGCCCACAATGCAAAAGTCTAACGGGCCGAAATTTTGCGCACACGCCTGACGCACTGGCACTGCTATATAGACGTCTCCTCGTCTGCCTCCTACCCTCATCTTCCCTCCATCCCTCTTCTCATTTCTTGCGTACATAGTCTTTGGCTGCACGCCAGATTCTCGTCAAAATGAGTCAAGATCCAGCGGAGCAGAACATCCAGATGTGGAAGGTCAAGAAGCTCATCAAGAGCCTTGATGCTGCCAGAGGGTACGTCTATCTGTCGCTTGCGTCTGAGTAAATACTCATCGTAGTCTGCAGAGCTGGGACATCTATGATCTCACTCATCATTCCTCCCAAGGTATGCAAGATTCACTAAGATCGATGTCCGATCGACTCACAGAAAATCTAGGACCAAATTTCTCGAGTCTCTGCCATGCTAACGCAGGAATACGGGACTGCGTCTAACATCAAGTCTCGCGTCAATCGTCTCTCTGTGCTGGCTGCCATTACATCGACGCAGCAGCGTCTCAAGCTGTACAATCGAGTCCCTCCCAATGGTCTCGTGCTCTTCGTAGGCACAATCTTGACCGATGAAGGGAAGGAGAAGAAGGTATCGTTCGACTTCGAGCCCCACAAGCCCATCAACACGTACGTTCTACCCCCCATCATTCGCGACGCTTATAGCTCAGGTGCTGTCCAGGTCGCTCTATCTCTGTGACAACAAATTCCACACGGAGGCGCTACAGGAACTCCTCGAATCGGACTCTAAGTTCGGTTTCATCGTCATGGACGGTAACGGCACCCTCTTCGGTACCGTCGCTGGCAACACGCGTGAGGTCATCCACAAATTCACCGTCGATCTCCCCAAGAAGCACGGTCGTGGTGGTCAATCCGCTCTGCGTTTCGCACGTCTTCGTGACGAGAAGCGGCACAACTACGTCCGGAAGGTCGCCGAGTTGGCTGTCCAGCACTTCATCACCAACGACAAGGTCAACGTGACCGGTCTTGTCCTTGCGGGTAGCGCCGACTTCAAGACGGAACTCAGCCAGAGTGACATGTTCGACCCCCGTTTGGCGGCCAAGGTCATCAAGGTTGTCGATGTCAGTTACGGCGGTGAGAATGGCTTCAACCAGGTACGTGACGTCACAGGCTCAGAGATGCCCTGAAGTCTTGACAATACATCCCCCAGGCGATCGAGCTCGCCGCGGAGGCCCTGTCTAACGTCAAGTTCGTCCAAGAGAAGAGGCTCATCCAGAAGTACTTCGATGAGATCAGTCAGGACACTGGCAAGTACTGCTTCGGTATCGACGACACACTCAAGGCCTTGGAACTCGGTGCTGTGGAGACGCTTATTGTATGGGAGAACCTCGACATTATGCGCTACGTTCTACGGAATGCGGCAGGCGGTACGTACGTCATTAGTACACTGCGAGCCATTAACTCACTTTCGATGAAGAGGAGATTGTCGTTCACGTCAACAAGGAGCAGGAGAAGGATCGCGAGAAGTTCATGGACAAGTCGACCGGTCTCGAGATGGAGAAGGTCACGGAGCCCCAGCCTCTGCTCGAATGGTTCGCCGACAAGTACAAGGAGTTCGGTGCCAACCTGGAGTTTGTTACGAACCGTTCGCAAGAGGGCGCGCAGTTCGTGAAAGGCTTCGGTGGAATCGGCGGTCTGCTCCGCTACAAGGTTGACTTCACGAACTTGCAAAGCGTCGACGACGAAGACGACGAGTTCATGTCTGACGACGATGACATCTGACTTATATGGAGGCTCCGTCAAGGAGCCCCGCCTGGCTTGGGCACGCCGGGAGGGGCGGGGGGTAGGGGAGAGCGCGTCAAGTCGGTGGTTCTGTCCTGCATGTCGGCCGAGACGATGATGAGCGTGATGTGTGCGCCGACTCAGCTGGTCCCTCGGGCTGTAGAGGACGCGGACGGAAGAAGAAGGGTAGAGGCTGAAACAATTATGCCCTCTGCCACGAAGAAGCTCGAAGATAGCGACAGTTTCACGAGACGTTGCCAACACGTCAAGGTGTGTGGTCTGCTTACTCCTTTTCACGACGCCGACGACTGACTCGAACTCGGCTACAGCTGTGTATTTGTTTCCCCACGCACTTGTTCTAGTATTGTTTGCTGTCATCGCTGTTAGTATCGTTGTAGCCTTGTGAACGCTCAGTATCTCAGGAGAATGTCATGCTCGTCATCACGTTGCCGCATTAGCCGACTATCTTCAAACAAGCGCCCTACTAGTGCGTTTGTGACGACGACGAAGTGCTCCTTCATGACTTCGACGACTCTGACAACGCCATCGCCTCGACATGGATTCTGATCTACGCGAATTCAGTCACTGGAGGCCTGTACCGGTTTCTCTGCGGTATTGCCATCGATGCGAAGCACCGGAAGAGACGTTGAAGGACAAGCTGAGAAAATGCGGTGGTTGTCAAATTGCTCTCTACTGCAACGAGGCATGTCAGAAAGCTGCGTGGTCAGCGCACCGGTAAGCCCCACCCCACCGAAGCTCGCCGCGTTGTCTCGTTCACCCTGAGCTGAGTCACGACGAAAACAATCAGACGCACCTGCAATTCCTCCAACCCTCTGGCGGATGCAGAAGTGGGCAAACTCGGGTACACGTCCGCGAACCAGTTCCGGGGGGACCTGCGGGATTTCACGAGCTGCCACGCGTTCGCGTTCAAGACGTGCGCCAAGGTCGCATGGCACATCTTCACCGACGAGCAGCAGTGGACGGAACCGAAATGGATGGCCGTCTTCCTCCTGCGCCACGTCTCGGACGTGCGGCTGCACGAGAACAACCCCGCGCTCAAGTTCACGTTCGACCAGCTCAAGTTTGTCGACCTGAGGCCGCGCGCGGGCGCCATGGAGCTGTGGGAGACCGTGCAGTCGATGCGGGCGGAGGTGGACGGGGCGTACGGAGGCGCGGCTGGATACTTGGGCGCGCTGGTCGTCGGGTTCTACGTCGACGGGGTGAAGACGAACACGATGGCGTGTTATCCGGTGTTCAAGCCTCAGGAGCCTGCCCCCGTCCCGAAGGAGGTCAAGGTCCCGGCGCTGAGGGACGTGCATAACCTCTGCCTCAAGAGCGTGAATCTGGCGTTCCCGCTGCGGTGCGCGGAGGGGCGGGACCCGGTCGTCGCGCTTCCGGGAAAGCTTGTGAAGGTTGGGAAACAGTGGAGGTGGGAGCCCATCCTGGAGCGTTGGGAGGATTATAGGCCAGGGAAGGAAGGCCAGTATTGGTTCGACGTCGCGATGTCAGAGATTCGGACAGGTAGACCTGTGCCAGAGCTCCTACGCTTGGTGAGGCAAGTCTAGGAGTCGGTTGTCTTCTGCCTGATAACCTCTAGGTTTTGAGGTGAGCTCGAATCAGTGTCTTTAGTCATGCTCTACACGCTGATGAGATACTTGTCTCCAACTAAGCACGTTGGAAGACATGCTTCGCGCCTGGGACAGACTTGGAGGTCGCCGCACTGGATTGCGGTCGTAAGAAACCGTCTACTGGGTCTGGTACGGCATGCGTTTGCTGAAGCATGACGTAGTCTCCAGCCAGACGCTTTGCCAGTGGTACTGAGTACTTACATTATTATCATACGGACCGACGACGGTTCTCCGCGGCACAGCGCGCTACAACTCATGTTGATACTACTACTTGGTAGAACAACATGCAGTGTGTGTACCTCCAAGGTTGCGCTTGATCGGGGATGACCATAGCCAATGAGGAGATACTACCAACGCCCCGCCGCCTGTGGTAGAGGCAAGTTGTACTAGTATGACCCGGATGTTGGTGGGCACTGGGTGACTGTCCATGGAGAGGCCAACGAGCAGATCGAGATCTACTAGAGGTGAAATTGGGCGCCCGTGCACCTCCTTTTCTTCGCCCACTACGATCATGCCGCCATCCGCTTCTCGACAAACTCCCGCAGCAGAATATATAACGCGATTCTGTCACCATTGCTTCCGAGCAGCAAGCAAAGACCTCCGTCTACAACGACGTGCAGGCTGCAAATCGGGCATGTACTGTAGCCCCGCATGCCAGAAGGCAGAGTGGCCACAAGTACGTGTTGGAGACATGACATGTGCACGAACAATGCATAGAGATTTCTAACGAGGCGAATCCAACAGAGCGACATGTCTACAAGCCATGCAGAACACACTGGCAGCCTCACCCTCAGTCACCGAGAGAACCGTACCTCCAGTCCGTTGGGTACCGTTCCTCTGCGGCCATATAATATCCACAGCCCTGAACGACTTCCTCGAAGCACACCGTTGGGCGCTCCACCTGTTTGCAAAGAGGCAGTCGTGCACGAGAACGGCGGAGCGGAATGGTCTCAGAGCCCGCCGAAGATGCTCTACTCGACCTTCGCCCCCTGCAGACTTCTCGGCTTGCCGGCCGAACGGGATCCCTCAGGCTCCCGCACGTTCACACTCCAGGGGTACTCCGCTGCCCCGCTCGAGATCCTGTTCGCTGCAGAGCCGAGTGCTCGCGGCTACTGGGAGCTGAGGTATGGGCACCGGCGCGCACCGCGCTAACGCGGAAGCACGGACGCAATCCGTGATTTGCTGGCCTCCTTCCTATCATATGCGCAATCGAGGGCTACGACTTGCTCGCTGCGACCGTTTGTGCCCCGTTCCGCTCCAAAGTTCCCTGGGACGCGCTTGTCGGGTTCGAGGACGAGATCGAGCGGGCGGCGCTCGAGGACGTCGTGGCCCTGTGCGCGGGTAGTAGCATCAACAGGGACTTTCCCCCTGTGCCTTGTTGACGAGAGTGCGGAGACTGACGCGCGTGCTGTCTCTCTCCCTGGGAAGCTCGTGCGGATCCATGGCGTTTGGACGTGGAGGCCGCTCTTCCCGGACTGGTCGCAGTATCGACGTGGAGAACACGACAGCCTGGCAGCGTCCCCATATGCCCGCACATCCCTGGTGACCATCCGCGCATCATTGCTGCTGGTGGAGGAAGCAGGCCGTCGCTGAGGCTGAAGGCGTGAAATCAAAGCAACCGCGGGCCCGGGTGCATGTCCCCAAACTCTGCTCACGCACATTGATGGCATGGCAGAGGCCAGGACGTCAAGATTATAAAGGATAGGCCATTCATGCTCATACGACTGCATCATACGAGTGAGTGGGCCGACCGCCACGCCCAAATTGCGATCACTGCTCTGACGTGCATGCACTATCCGTACGTCCGTCGGGCACCTGTCGTCGCCCCGAGTGCTGATGATGTCTTCGCGCGATGGAACTGGAAGTCGTCAGTGACGAGACTCGACCGGCCCTCGAGCGTTGTTTCACGCCAGTGCTCACCATCATGGAGCACAAGCCGGTCAACCACTCACTGGCGAAGGATGTGGCACTCTAGCACTGGCACCATCGGCTGCAGAATGGCATCAGCCGGACGCTCTGGAATACACGACTGCATGACCAAGGGTTTCAGATATACTCACGGCAACGGGAGCTTGCACGCAGCACAACGGCTCCATGCTGTAGAGTTCGTCGCCGCACTGAGCGAGAAATTCTTCGAGGGATGTAGGTCTGCTTGACGGCTTCTGGCAGCCTACGCCGACTCCATCGGAGACGACCAGGCCGAAGCAGCACTGGCGGATCGGTGAATGGGTCGGCCGGACAAGGGTCGTAGTCCTGACGCTTCTCGCCACCGCTGGGGCCCGTCGATGCGAGGACGAGGCTCAGAGTGGCCAAGAGGGCGACGAGGGGGGTGGGAAACATCACGTTGGTGATCGTCTGAAGGGAAGTGTGCAGCCGGTTGGAGATGCGGAGGGAAGGTGTGTTCGTCGTCGGTTTATGGTGGGCTGGCAAGCCTCTTCGCCGCCGTCGATGACTGCACCACTGGGAGCGACATACCCTCTTCCGAATCGCAAGTCGTCTGCTTGCTTGCAGCAACACCGTGCTCGGATTGACTGATCGACCTCCCCTTTTTTTTCTGTCTCACCTGTCAAAACTGTGCGTTTGCATCGGGCTGCCAGGCTGTGGCTGCGTTGGTTGTACCGGTGTGGCGAGCGCGGCTCGGCATTGTGTGATATTTCCTGACGTCGGCTGGAAATTCTCGTGCAAAGTATCCAACGGTCCTCGGATGCGTGCATAGTGCACGTGTAGACGCAGTTTGTTTCATGCGGATCCCGGGCTACCATTGAACTGAGACAGCCTGGTGTAGCCTACCTGGTATCACGAACTGGCTGTACAGCCGATACATAGTAGAGATACCCAGTAGTAAACCCACGCTGCCAGTCTCTGTAGCTGAAGGTAAGTATTAGTTGTGCGCGTCGTTTGCAGGTGTATACTAGAAGAGAGACTCCACCAGTGTACTACCAAGGTGATATGTGGATTCTGGCACATATCAAGGCCATGGGCAAGAACTAGCTTCCACATGGAGCCTGTCGCAGAGCAATGTGATAACAGAATGCGTGCAGAGACCGAACCTGAGACGCCATGCTATGTAGGCGAGGACTCAGGAGTCGTCGCATCGTCTCGCCCAAGACTACACCGGAGTAAATGCACGACAAAAGCTCTCCCACCCGCGGCGTCGAAGGCAGAAACGCCTCGGTAATGATCCCAACGGCGATGCTACCACCTCCCTCCGTGCACATCCGCCTCCCACGTCCCCAGGGTCCACGCTCGCGTCTTGAAACGAGAAGGGATGTCCGGGGTCACGGGCGATGGAACAGGAGGGCACGCATGCACCGAGTGCGACGGCGTGGCCAGCAGCGAATTCAGCGAAGACATAGAGTATGCGCCTGCGAGACCCTGCGTAGTGCGTCAGAACCGATCGATTATCGGCCGGTGCTTCTGTACCCCAGAGTATCGTCTAATTCGCTGCGCGAAGAAACAAAGAACGCGGTGAGCTAACAGGGGCTCTCAGGCGAGGACTGGGGTAGGTCAACCGTCATTCGTTCGTTGACAAGTGACAAGGCGCCTGTTTGTCTGGGTGTAGAGGTACATATGGCGTATGTCGCTCGCCATCGGCCGGCCTCGACAGGAACGATAAGCCAGAGGGCATGTGTCTGCCTTGCCCTTGACCCGGAGAGAGGAAGTCCATGGCGTGCGTGCGAACGCCCCACAGCGGCCGACGGCCAGAGCACGTCACACGACGAGGGCTTCTCTCTGGCAGGCGCACATCAGAGAGCGCATCGCCCTCGTCGTGGACAGACTGGAAACGTCGAGAAGGCGCGCACGGTGCGTCTGGAGAAGCCCTCGCTGCAAATCCGGACAGGAACACGTACGGTCTACGTACGTACACGCAGTGGCCACAGCTCGGGGATCTCGATTAGACCGCCAGGTGCCTCGAGTCCTCACTGGGCTGTCATGCGCCAGCCCTCGAGCTCTCCGGAGATGAACGTGGAAGAGCCGCCGGGGGTTGGATGAGAAAGTACCGCCGATCCGTCGCCGCCTGTGCCACGGCGTCCGAAAGTCAGCTTGACGCGTCCGTCCAGCGATCCTCCCGCTCCGAGCGCGCACTGTATTGCATCGGAAGGCGCATAGTCGGTCATGTGGAGCCGCCCTCAATACAGGTACGAACCTCTTCGATGGACACGGAGAGTCTCGTGCGAGTCGGACGGGACATAATATGACATCTGTACAGGTCGCAAATTCAGTAACACTGTTGACACTTGATAACACACATCAAACTTACGCCGCTGCGGGTATTCTGTATGTCATAGAGCAAAGGAGTGGCGGGAGTCCACCCTCCTTGGCAGACGCAGCCGCCCTCGGGTGCGTCTCATACGATGAAGCCGCCCGTGCCAAGTGCCCCGGCAGACGATGAACGTAAAAGGTCGAGGAGAAGCGCGAGGCCGACTGACTATTGCAGCGGTCGTCGCAGACGACGGTGGGAGTACCGACGTTGGGGAAGGAACAAGTGATGGCTGGGCGTGACGAATCGACGTACGACGTCGCTGGGATGTGCACGTGAGCCAACCTATGAAACATCAGGTGCGTGCTGGCTCTTCGCGCGAGGAGGGGACAGTGACCGCCGGACGGGTGTAGACGGATGGACAGCACAGGTGAACCATCTTCGGCGCCTCGTTTAGGCCAAGTGACCCTCGATTCAAGGCAAGAAGCGGTGGCTGGGATCCCACCGAGCGACGACGGCGTGAGAGCCCCCTGCTGAGAGAAAGTAGAACAGGGAAGAGGATGAATGCTCACCATACGTCATGCAGACACCTCTCGCGCATTCGAGCATTCGAGCACTCGAGTCCAGGCAGCATACGACTCTTCTGTCGCCCATGAGGTGCGTCGCAAGACCACGTACGAGTGGGAATTGAGGTAGTCTAGAGTGAAGAGGGGTGGTAATGCGCCCGTTGCTTTCCCTTCAGGTGGTCAGCAGCCACAACGAGTCGCGTCGGCTATTAGTGGAAGCAAGATGATGATGATGATAGTTTGTTATTATCCAGTGGGCAGGCGAACAAGCGCACAAACACTGCTGTCTTTTCTGTTATTACATAATACCCCCGCAATCATACCCAGCGTCCCAACCTCCGTCGAACTCCGCATACGCAATACACGTCGAACGCGAGTGGGAAGGGATATGGTCATCACTGATCGCTCCGCTTCCACGGCCTTGCTTCCCAACGTGGTAACTGCATTTCTCACGCTAACGGGAATCCACCCGCGCGTTCCCACTCCTCGCAAATTCCACCGCCCCAAACTGGTTGGCGGGGTTTGCAATTTCGCGTTCCGCCCTACAGTTTTCAGGCGGCGCTGTGCAATCGGGTCGGTCCGGCTCCGTTGCAGGCCCCACGTGTCTTCTTCGGCTGGTCCCGGATAATCGATGGTGGAAGATGAAGAGATAAGGAATGGTGGTGGAAGGAAATACGGCATGAACAAGGTGGGCCCGGCGGGGATCGAACCCGCGGTCCTGCTGCAAGGGCAGTGGACCCTCCACGCGACTCTGCCGCTGAGCCACGCGGGCCCTAGTGGAAGCAAGACTCGAGGCTGGGAACTTCGAACCCCCATCGTGACGGAGAGTCACCGACGGTCACATCTTACCAATACTTCCCCCGGGATGCTCATCGAGTACACGCTTGCCGGCGAGCGCGGAGGCGCTCGTTCACGATTTGGAGGAGTAGGTTCAGAACGCGGGCGGGCCTGGATTCCGTCTCTCCGTGGTTCCGCCGGCTAATGGGAATAACCCCTGGCAGATTCGCCAACCTGGAGAGTTGAGTACGCGCAGCACAACTAGATAATAGCCCACATAACAGACCTGCACAGCCGGGACCTTCCAAATAAGCATGGTCAGAAGAAGGACGTCGGAGGGAGTAGACTGTGAGTACTACGGTCTTCTCGCCTTTCGTTGCCGGCGCGCTCCCGATGCCTTGTACCCACCCGGCCGCACAAGAGGCCAGAACTCTACTGCGTATTGCGTGCTTTTCCCTTATAGTGCGCCGTTCGGGCTGATAAGCAGACGCGTGGAGATAACCTGTGTCAATAAACTCACAAACCCCAGCCTCGAACGAAAGCCGGAGCGCATCATATCATCGCTGTCGCCACCAGCAGCACATACCTGCCCAAAGCAAGCACTTGAGGGAATTCGGGAGGAGGCCTCCCCGGCCTCGTCTCGGCCACAGCGTGGACGATCTGACCACTGGCAGGCGGGCAGGGGTCGGATCCGGTACGCGAGTCCGACGGAGCCTTCGCGCCAGGAAATGACCGTTCGGCCCCTCCGAGTCCAGGAGAGTTCAACGTTTAACGTTCAACGTTCAACGTCAGAGCTCCACTCAGCCTTCAGCCCGGTGCTGCCAGCACCCAGAACGAACTGTGTTCAGTCGAGCTTGAGAGCGCGGCCACCTAGCACTGCGCTACCGCCTCCGAGTGCCCATCCCTCGTTGGAATTCCCGCGCTCAAGACGTGCGACACTACGTAGTACAGTACTGCGCATCGCATCGTCAGCCAGATCGACAGGCAACGAGAGAGACGGAAAAGCTTCCGCGAACCTCACCGTCGCTCCCAGGTGACGGAGAGATCGACCGATGGTGCAATGAGAGCGCTGCGATTTGTCCGCCGTGGTGTATTTCCCCGCAAGGGCATCCTTGATGGAGAATACATCAATCGGAAAGTTGACGGACCCGCCACTCGGCTCCCGGGCCCGAAGAACTTCAGCGCGCGGGTCTTTTCTTGCGTTGCACTGTGCAGAAACCGGCCGTCGGGTCTCGCGGCGAACTCCCCAAGAAACATCTGTGAGAAAGAAAAAGGGTGGGGGGTCCCCGAGAATGTACCGATGCTCACCGCGACGCAAAGATCCGTGCTGTAACTGTAGTCCGCATTCCATGCTAGCACTGATCCCTATCCGTACGTTCAGTTGTCCGCGGACGACACTGGTGCTCCCGAGTCCCGTGCTCTGATGAACGATCACGCACCGAGAAGTTGCACTCCCCAAACCACACTGGGAGAGGCTCCAACCCCTCGGGATCGCGCCCACGCGGGAGATATCCACCCCGCTCCAGCCAAGCCGAACCTAGAAGATGTGCGTCCGTGTTCAGCGTTCAGCATGACGGCTCGGTACGCAGGGCGACAGCTCACTCATCGTTCGGGAAAGCTAAGCGTAGTACGCAAGTTCGTTCGCTCGCGACCAACACCGGGCGACGCGCAGGCGCGAGGTACGCGCGTGCATCATTGTGACTATGCATTCAAGGCTAGCTTGTACTGGATGCGCTCGGATGCACCGGGCAGTGGAAGGACCCCCGAATATCCCTACAGATGCCTGATCCTGAAAATGGCCGTTATTGACCAGTTTGGTCCGCAACGTTTTTTGTCGTTTTGGGCCGTTTTGGTCCGCATAGCGCCTCAGCCTTCAGCGACCGCCCATTTTGGTCCGCACCACGGGTCAGGCCTCATTGCTGCTGTCAGTGCTCATTTTCCGCTTTCTGGACCGCTGAATCACTCGGGCAGCATCTATACGACCTTCCTTGTATCCACATATGTACTACAGGCATATTCAGTTGTCAGTCTCGTCGTTGTCATCACCGCTCATCACCGTCACCTTTGTGGACAGCCTTCTGGCGCTTTTCCAGCTCTGATATAGCCTTGCGGATTCCTTCCTGTCTTTTATTGAAGAGTAAGAACGGCGGATAAAGCCGGCTAATAGCTATTGAAGTCCAATCCATGGGTTGCACTAACGGAGTTTAAAATTTGTTTGAAATCTCTATCAACCCTCGGGCGCTGGTCCGCACAGGATCAGACCTTCCGCACCCCCGCGTACATTGGTCCGCATCCTGAGACACCCATTCTGTCGCCAGACCGCCACTTTTGGTCCGATTTCGGTTCACCCCTCGGGCCTGGCGACCACCCATTTTGGTCCGCACATTGCCCAGGCATTTGTAGGGATATTCGGGGGTCCTGCAGTGGAGGGGACCTGTTCTTGCAGCCGTGATGGAGATAAGCCTGAGGGTGCAAAGCCTCCCTTGCGCTGGGGCGCTGGGTCTATACTTGGCGCTTCCAGGCAGGAGGCTTGTGAAAAAGCAGCGAAGAATGTCAGCGAGGTACGGCAGCGAGGGAGCACTTAGTACGACTTGCAGTACTCGTCTCTTCCCGTCAAGTCGATGCTTGGCATAGTAGACTCCTGATACTCCTCGCGACGTTGTTACTGGACGCGCGGACCCCAAAGGTTCATCGTCCCTCGAGCGCCGCGGCCCACTCACCAAGTAGGAGTCGAATCTATCGGTCCGAGCCTGTCCTGCTCGCACGACGTCAGTAAAGGTACCAGAAGCCGAGACGGATAGACATGGCACGCACGCACGCACGCACAGAGAGAGAAAAGACGCTACAACGTTTTAGCAGTCGAACGATCGTCCCTCGTCCCAGAATGGTCCCGCACTCTCGCGCCCGATCCCGAGCTTCCAGCGACTGTCGCTGGGATGCCCGCGAGGGGGAGAGAAGACCGGGCGGGCCTGCGAAAACGTCGGAGATCGCGTGGGACCGCGTCGCAGTGCGCGGGGGCCCTGCGATGGGTTGTCACCAGCGCGACGGCCAACGGCTCACTGCGTGCCTGAGCACTATATCTCTGGACAGTAGATGGACGTGTGCACGGAATCGCGGGTGGAGCATCGCGTTATGGATCACCGAGCGGGCATGCTGTGGAAGCGCAGGTGGGTACCGAAACGTTTTCGCGTTGGCCTTCGGGCTGATGTTGTTCATGCGTCTTGCCAAGAGACACCACTGGACGTCGCGGGACCGCCACTGGCCAAACATTACTGGACGTATCGCGGCTACGTCGCCCTTGCAGACGAATGGAGTGGCACGGCGTCAGCGACCTTGCAGCAAAGTACAACGACTTACCGAAAAGGAACGCGAAAGAGCACGGGGGGTACGTAAGCTCACGGCGTACGGCTCGGTGGACCTGACATGTCCGCCCGGAGAAAGATTGCAACGCGTTCTATCCATCTTGGACGTGCTTCGCCGCGATGTCGACGCAGAAGCCTCGTTCAGGCGCGACACGCCCTCCGAATCTCTCGGGACGTCCGATAAGAGTGGCATTGGACCCAAAACAGTCCTAGCGTTGGGCAATGCGGCGACGTCGCGATGACGTTCTACAAATTGTCCCCGCTGGGAAGAGTCTTCAAGGCGCAATGAAGGTGAGCCACGACGACGCATGTGCGCTCCTCCTGTCGAACGTGTCCGGCCATTAGCGCGTCGTGTACGCGCCGCGACATGTTAGAGAGCGCATACGTACGTACCTTCGTGATCCGCCCATGAAAGACAGAAAACCAACGCAGAACCCGCAGATTGCAGCCTCCAAACGAAGCCTCGAGGCAGCAAAGCCAGAAAGCCAGTCCGACGTGCGATTCGGTGCATGTCACACTCTGGATCCTTCGCGACAATGCCCGCACCCCAGACGCCGTCTGCAGAGTCGGTGCGATTATAGGCGCAGGGCCAGGCCATGGATGTTTGCACCACGTACGCGTGTCGAGTGCACGCCCGCGCGTCCCTGACGCGGCCTGATCAAAAACATGTACTTAGCGGAGGCCTCAGGAGCCAGGACCGCCGCTGCGTACGCGCGGTCGACACGGTCCACCCCGAGCGCCCGCCGCGCGCCCGCGTTCGCCGTTACGCGCGTCGCCTGCGCCCCTGCCGCCTGCCAAGACCGACGCGTGTCCGCCGCTGGTGGCGTAAAGCCCTCGTATGAACCTCGTTCATGCGCCCGTGTCCGCCCGAATGGCGGTTGCGACCCAAGTTGGGGGCTGACGCAGCGTCCGGGGATCGAGAAACACGGGGCGTGGCTGACAGCCGCTTGCGCGCGTCAGGGGCAGTAAGCAGTATACGACGCGAGTACTCACGCAAGATGTGAATGCTCCGTATCGGGGTGTCAGGAGTCGTGTGTTGAGCGTGAGCTTGCTTACACGGCCAAACGGCGATTTGGTAGAGTTCTATCAGCCGAGGATTCCAAAATGATTTCAAAGGGATTTTAGAAGCATTTCTCTCAGGCGCCCCGGCAAACGCAGGCGCCAGCCGGCCTCGCTTGTAGTCTCGCTAATTGTCGCTTATCCCTGCGTAAGATTTCTGCTTATGATCTCGGAGGGCCCGGCCAAGTGTGCTGATGTCATGCCGGCTACCCGTCCTGATCTGGGAGTCAGGCTTTCCCACGGCTAAAATTCCCCATAAAAACCCCCACCCCACCGTCTGAGTCCCCTCCACTTTTTCGCCCGTCTTTGCACCTCCCTTGGTCGACTGCCTCTGTTTGGTCCTTCCCATTTGGTGAAGTTCACCCCTGTGAGTAGACCTCTATGTGTGTTGAACTACTCATTGACTATCTTCTTACAGTGCCTCAGCGACGACAAACCTGATGGCGTTGCATGCTAACTTGGCCAATACCACTTTGCTCACTGCAGCGCACATTGTACATATATACTGTAGTTAGTTTTGTCCTGTAATGCGAATAATGATCAGTCTATTATGAGCTGGATACGATTGAGTGCTGTGACTGAGTGGTAACCTGACCGAGAGGATGAGCGGCGACGGGTGGCCCTGCCAGTGGTGCCCGTACAGGCATGAGAAACACCAGATATGCCACGTCATCATTGGACGGTGTGCGATGTGGGCGGGCGCTTGGCGCTCCCGATGGAGATCTATTCCAAAGCATTCGCAAAATGATCACTTTGGAATCATTTGACTAGACAATTTCGAATCGTGCGCTGGTAACACGACCAAAATGATTCCAAAATCCCACTCTTGGTAAAATTCCAAGACCCGTGTTCTGACGTGTAGGTGTGAGTACTCGGGTAGTTGGGTGCTTGATGATGAGTGACTAGTGAGGCTTGCGTAGCGACTTAGCTAACTATAATGATGCTCTCTTTCCCGATTCCCGAGAGCAGTGTCAGCGCGAGTGCTGCTGAGGCCCCGCGGCGCTCCGTCAGCGACCGTTCGCGCGTGCCGTTGCTTGAGGTCCGAGGCCTGCGAGTGAGCTTCGTCTCTGTCGCTACGAGGTACGTACACATACAATACGCGCACTCACCGAGACTCGAATACTGACGGCAAGCCCGGCTCCTAGACCGTCCTCCGGAAACCGCGGACCGAGCTCGTGCGCTCCAGCTGCCCGCGTGTGCTTACCGCCTTACGCGAAGAAGCTTGCTGTAAGACCGAGGTCAGAAGCGTACGTGTGTTCTCCGCGCGTCGCGATGGTTAACGGCCACAGTGGGCTCCTGAGCATCGCAGAATCCGTGTAATGGGAAGTCGGGCGACGGATTCACCGGAAGGCGTCCGCGGCCTACAGTACGGTGGGATTCGAGAAGACGACTTTGTGATGACGCGCCTCGCCTGCTGTCTGTCGAGAACTCCTACGACCGTGTGGTGTACTGGGAAGGAGGGTCCTCTCGAGTGCTCGAACCGCCCATCTCGCCTCGCCCGACGCAGTCAAGCTCACGAAGTCGGAAGGGCCATGTGAGCGCTACAGACCTGCGCTGCCGCGCAGCAGCACAGACTCGAGTCAAGTATACGTAGGCATTCGGCGAGCTCGTCCAGCCCTCGTTCTCCGACTCTTCTGGCGTTTTCGAGCTTTCGAAGCCTGCTGGGGTGGAATGAGGAGACCGTCGCAAAGTTCAAACCGTCCCAAGGCGCGAAGGCTTGATGACGCACCTCCTTTTATCATGCCCAATTCAAACCCCAAAAGGAGCGCCAGAGTGGGACTCGTCTGCGCATTCCTGTCAGCCGCGCGCGCTCCGGAGTTGACGTTGAACACGAATAGAGCTCGGTCGTGAGGGGTTTCCGCCACCGGAGGGGGATTCAGGCTCGGACGCCGACGTGCGAAGCTGATGTTCATCGGATCCTGGCTGCGCGAGTCCTACTTACGCTATAGGCGGGGGAGCTTGCGCGGACCTCAGGCATGCTCTGAGGTAGGTATGTGCTCGCTCGATCGGAGGCCTGTGGCTGCCCACTGGCGCAGGTCCGCAGCGCACGTCGCTGTCAATTCTGAATCCCTGTCGGACTCGTTCGCTTCGCCGGTCGCGAATTGCGCGAGGGAAGCAGGGTGTCCGAGGGTCCGTCCGCGCGTAGACTCGTGAGCGCTTACAGTGGCGGCGAGCAGCAATTCGTCCGGGCCTGATCCAACTTGCTCTAGTAGCCAGGAGGGGACCTCGGCTCGGTTTGCAGGGTCGGAAGCTTGGCCCGTTCACGTGTGAGAGCATGAAGCGTGGAACCATGTTCAGGGCTAACTCGTACGGTCCCAGTCTCCCAGAGCAGCCGCGTACCACCCGACTGTGGCCGGGGATACATAGGTCTACTGCCGGCCGCGATGAATGTGCGGGACTAGTAGGGTGCAGAACGGTATGCACAGCGCGGCTTCGACAGGGGTGTGTGGGCGAGTATGGGTCCAGTGCGGAGACGAGAATCGTCGACAGTTTCGAAAGGGGGTTCACCGGCCAGAGTGTGCAACTCAACGCGTCGTGGTGAAGTTCATCCCTTCGTATGTGGAGAGCTGATTTCTGTTCGTCGCGGGTCCAGTCGGAGTGTGTAGATCGAGCGAGACCAACCGTTCCAGAACGACGATGCTACCAGCGTGTCGCCCCGTTCGGTGAGTTCGCTCTGCTCCATGTCGTCGTGTCGTCCGGTCTTCTAAATCCTAGGTAATGGTGGGCACTCTGAGGACCGCCCGAGTCCCGCAGTGTATGCCCAAAGTCGAGTGAACCTTGCCGGGCATCGGACGTCGGTACATGAGACTGCCACCAGAGGTCGGGTACTCCTCCGCGAAGTTCTGCGGTCCACGTCGGTCAGCCTGGGTGCACCAGTATAGCAACCCAAAATGCTACAGTAGGAACAGCCCAGAGCGCACCTGATCGCGTGTGTATGGCCGTAGCAACAACTCCAAACGCGTCGACTGCGCCCGGCAAACGTGAAGGCACAGGTCGAAATGAGGGTGAAGGTCCACGAAGCAGGGAATCCGCCGGCGATGGGGTCCAGGAAATGGAAGGGACTCGAACTCGCGCGTGCCCGATCCAGACTCCCGAACTTCGAAGCCTACTACCGGCGTGGGGCCTTGACGTCGGTACTAGAATCTAGAGCGTAGTGCTATAGCCGATGTTTTGACCGCCCGCCCCACGCCTCGAGTGGTGTTGGGCGAATCACAGGTCACCAGGCAGAGGACACAAGGTGTAGGCTGTCGCATGTGGGCGTGTATGGGTCCCATCATGCGGAGTGGCGGACAGCGGACAGGCGGCGCGAAATGGGATCGGCGAGACCGCAGACACGACCGACGGAATTCGGGCTCGGCCTAACGGATCCTGACAGTGTGGGGTGCAAGGTCCAGGTTTTCGATCTGACGGGCCACGGCTGGCCAAAGACAGACGGACGAGGCATGCGCGCCATTCTGCGGTCCGAAGAGACGGCGGTATTTTCGCGTCTCGCGGAATTTTGGCTCCAGTTTAGCGCTCTTGACACTGTGACCCCTCGCGGTCGCCGATATCTGGACATCTTAGCTGCCAGGACGAGTGCGCGGGTCGTGGTCGCGGCTGTCACTGACAGTGCGTGTGCGTGTTGCATGCGAGCGAGTGTGGCCATTGCCTGGAGGCGAGGACACTCGTGCCGGAGTGTCCAAAAATATCCTACCCGCGCTATTCTTGGACGACCTGGAGGCATGCGATGAATAGAAACCGGACGGGCGATGCATGCAGGACGCGAGCGATCTCACCTGCGGACGTGGAACATGGCATGGAAGCCGCGCGGTGACAAGCGTCCGTTCGGACATGTAGAGTACAAGGCTTCAGAGCTCCAGAGGAAATGAGCGGTGTCCTAGGGTGTCCTATGGGAAAGCGAGCTGCACAGCGTCCGGATGTCGATGCGAGGCTTGCATAGTTGGCCATGAAGCGACGACGAGTTCAGCGTGCACGATGCCAATATCGTGCTGGGATGAGAACAAGATGAAATGAGATGAAACGCCGCCTTCCGACTCATCCGAGGTTGCCTGCTCGTGCACTGGTGAGTGAACGGGAGCGGCATACCAATATGCGCCCACACGAGTCAGCTGCTGACACGGTGCCGCTCAGAGATGGGGACGCGATGAGATTGGCACGCCTTTGCGTACACCGGGAGTGCCACGAGGATCGATCGCGATGAGCGATTGGGAGTGCGGGAAGGAGAGAAGTCGTTCAGGCCTTCTCTCGTTCTGGCATGCATGTGTGCGCGGCATTTTCAGCTGGGATATCGGCTGGCATCTGGGACGTGTCGACGTCGCGCTGCAGCTGCGGGCAGGCCAATGGGTATGCTGGTGCTGATACAACATATGGCATTAACAGCGCTTGCGGGTACAAGGTTCGGGGGCAGTGGCACACGCACAACAGAAACTCTTGGCAATGACATGTCAGCGGAAGGCGTCGTTCGGGGGTACGAGATGGAGAGATAGGATGAATCATGAGAGAGATGACGATGATTGTGTGTCTGACGGTGGACAAGCATTCGCAGACGGATACATGAGCCTGAGGCAGTACTCTTGAGACCGATCAGGCTGTGTACATGTAGAGAAAGGAGCTCTCCGAGGAATGTATGACTCTATGAGTCGCCCTGCGCGAATGGAGAGAGAGGGAGGAGTGATATCACAAGACCGGTCGTCGGAAGGGGAATGCAGGTAAGTGCGTCGAGGGCCGAGTCTAGACTCGGCCGTCGGTCGTTGGCTCCAGAGGCGCCGCACAAGACACGGGTCTATCACCATATCCGTCGACTGATCGGCGGCGGGGGGCGCACGGGACACCGGATGGGTCACTCGAAAGGGAACGACGCCGGCCGGCGGGCGATCGATCGTCGTTGCTGGCAGTGCATGCGGGGTAGCTGAGGCTATTTACTTCCGCGCACCGCCTCTCGGCGCAGTCCTTGGCTCGCGGGTGTCTTACGTCGCCTCCGGCAGAATCGACTGGGCAGAGCGGACGAGCAGGTCGGAACGCAGTGAGAGAAGGAGAGGAGAGAGGATGGGAGAAAGTCGGGAAGAGGGAGAGAGGCCGGCAAGACGCGTACGCGTCAATTGAGGCGAGATCGGGTGGGTGGAGATGGATGATGTTGGGAATCTGAGATGGCGAAGGGGCGATGGACGTGAAACGGAAAGTTGCGAATACGATTGGGCGTTGTTATGGAAAGTCCGCGCGGGATTCGAGGGTGTTCTTGGCGACATATGCGGTATGTCCGCGCAGGATTGCAGTCTGGACATGACACTGTCACGGCCGAGGGGCGACAGCGGGGAGGGCAGGAGGTACGAGTGGGCTGGAGGGGAAGCGGACGTGTTCGAGTGGGAAAGCAGGTTGAACGTAATGGACGCACGTGTTAGCGCAGGAGAGCGGGAGGGGAGGACCCCGGGGAGCGCAGGATGCTTGGCAGTGACTGCATTGACGGGAGCGAGAGCCACTCTATCTTCTTTTATCTCCTCTCCTCTCTCTCCTTCGTTGGCCTACTTATCCATTTCCTTCCCTTCTTACCCGCTCCCGCTCTCTCTCTCTCCTTTCTCCCAACAAACCCTCCCAGCCAGAGCACAATCCAGAACACAAGCCGCTGCCCACTTCCCATGGCAACTCTCCTCATTCACACTTACTCGCATGCCCCCAGGCAGGGCATCCTCATCAACCCCTCTCCAGCTCACTCCCCCGCCTACCATCCAGCTTCCCTCCCCGCCCTCGTCCCCTCCAACTCTTCTCTTTCTTCCTCTGCCTCTTCCTCTGCTCCTGGTGATGCCTCAGATTACTTCTCCTCAAAGTCTTCATCGCCGTCACCGGGCCCATCTCGTGCCTCCCCCGCTGCGAACACCCACCTGCACCCCAACTCGAAGCCCCGCAATGGGTCAAATCACAGCACGGTGCGCCACATACGCTTCGCGCCACTACCAGAACCCCGTCGCGAAGACGGAGAGGATACCATTTACCCTCCCGTCTTCGACGATGACGACGCCCTCCACCCGTCGGAGCAACCCATGTCTGTTTCAGTCGCGGCCGCGTGTCCCCTTCCTCCCAGTGTGCCTTCCAGCCCACTAGCACAGCGCAAAATGCTCCCCAACGAGCCCCTCCTCCTCGATCAATCCTACTCCCAATCATCATCAGATTCGTCCGAACCGCCCACCGACTCGACCGTCCCCTCAGACTTTGGTCAGGACTGGGAGAATGTCCGGCCGTCTTCCCCTTCCCTCCCCGCCCTCAACCTGAATCTGAACGCGCCAGAGTTGCCGCGCAAGGTGGGCAAGTGGTCGAAGGTGTTCAAGCCCCTCCTGCGCTCGGGCAGCAACAAGTCGCCCCTCGCGCGCACCTTTTCTAGGGATGAGGCGGCCGCGATCAACGGCGAGCTGCAGCGCGGTCGCAGCGCGGCGCAGTATATGGGCGCGGGCAGCCGCAATAGCAGCGTCAGTCGCGAGCCCAGCTTGAGCCGCGAACGGCGCGACTCCGACTTTGGGGCCCCTCTCCATCGGTGGACGTCGGAAGGCGGGCCGTCCGTGGGTCTTCCCGTCAGCAAGAAGAAGCGACACCTGCTCTTCGGGGGCGGTTCGAGCAGTGGAGGAGGGGTGCCCCTGGGACGGACGCAGAGCTTGACGTCGCTGTCTGGGAAAGACGACAAGAAGGCGGCCAAGGGGCAGCCGCCGGTGGTGACGAACGGTGGGAGGAAGCAGCAGAGGATGTTGAACGGCCGTGTGTACGGCGCGAAGAGGAATCCGAACGCGAACCCGTTTGCGAACGTGAGGTGCGTCATCGTACCTTACCTGTTGTGCCTTTCCCTATACCTCCCCCGATCGCCTTTCATCCATGCTGCTTTTCTTCTGTGATCACTGATTGTATGCGGTCTTGCAGGACGGACGAACCTGAGTTCGTCGAATGGGGATATGGCGGAATGGGTTCGGTGAAGAATTCGGCAGGCCAGTCCTCGATGTGGTCACGTGTGCAGGCGGGCGACGATGCTGCAGGTCTTGCGAAGAAGACAGCAGCGGAAGACGACGACGGCAGCGGTACCGCGTGGGTGAAGCGTCGGAGAGAGCAGCGCGAGCGAGAGAAGAGGGAGCGCGAGGAGCGCGAGAAGGCCGAGGCGGAAGCCAAGGCGCGAGAGGCGCAGGCAGAGGTAGAGGGCGGGACCGAGGTCAAGGCCGTCGAAGGCGAGCCAGCGGAAGAGAACAAGGCAGGAAGTGGCGAGGTTGAGCCGAGAAAGTCGGAGGACGAGTCCGTTGAGACCGCGGAGAGCGAGGAGACGAAGGAGACGGTTCACGCACCCTCCCAGGTCCAGACTGGACTGCCCACCACTATCATCACAACGCCTTCTGCACCGTCGACGCCAATGGCACCAGACACGCCCAAGCTCGAGCATATCACTCAGGCGATCACCATTCCCGCACATCGTCCCCATCATCATCACCACCATTCTCACTCATACTCCCAGAGCCATTCCCACCATTACGGCCACCACCACACGTTCTCCGTTCCTCACGTCGAGCGGCGCGAGAGCGGGGAGACCGCGCGCGCTATCCCCGTCAGTTTTCCCGTCGATGCACCCGATGTGCCGAAGGAGACCCAGGAGTTGGTGCAGACGCCGACCACGATGAGCGAGACCGACGGCGAGCGGGAGAGTCTGGAGAGCAGTGCGCTCAGCACCACCAGCGACGAAGAAGACGGTGAGGAGAGCCCTAAAGACGCGGATGGCGGGTTTGGCCAAGACGAGGAGGAAGAGGAGATGGAGGAGGAAGTGGTGAGTGTCTTTGTCCGTGGTTTGTCGCAGACGATGATAATGCTGACCGCGCGCATAGGAGCGGAGTCGACTCACTGCGCTTGGTGCTGGCGTGGAGAAGTTTGCAAAGCATCACAAGGAGGAGCACAGCGCCGGGACGCCGTCCGCAGAGACGTCGAGCTAAAGGGGACGTACCTTTCTGCGCGTCCGTCTTCTCCCCTCTCTCCTTCCCTCCGTACCTCTTCGAATGCCCTTCAAGATATACTCCTGCGCTTGCTCGCCTTTCACCGTCACAGGCACGCGCGGACCGCGTGTTATAAGACGGCAGACTGGCCAGACTTGATGCGTCGCACGACTCCCGAGCCACGCATTACGGAGGCGCTATGGCCCTCCGTTACAGTGACGCCCTCCATGGCAAGCTGCAGCGGCTGACGTTCAAAAGGCGCGCGCATGTGTGGCCAGTCATGTGAAGGGCGTTAGGAGCGATAGGGGCGCGCGTCGGGCATGCGTCGCACGCAGTGGAAAGGAGAGGACCAGTCCGTTACCAACCTATCGCTCCTTCCCCCACATTATGAAGTATCTCGTATGCGCATTTTCCGTCCAGGCTTTTCTTGCATCATCGACATTGTGAAATACCGGTTCCCCCGCTGTCCCCGTCTTCCTCCGCCTTGTATCCAGCCATCGCCCCCTCCTCTCGCCCGCTGTATCGCCGCTGGACGTCTACGGCTCCAGGCTTCGCGTCCGTCCTCTCCCTTTGTCTATCCCTCACCGCTCACATATGGTACTCCTCGCTCGCCGTCGACCTGCCTTTGTCCGGCCAGCCTAATCTTCGCCTTCGCCTGTGCATATATTGGTCTTCGTGCTCCCTCGCCTTCATCTCTCTGCCCATGCTCCCCTCTCTTCCCCGCTCGTTCATTCCTCTCACTCTCATCTCCTGCTCCATGCAAGCATGAAACCGACCCAGTCGGGAGCCTCCGGCTCCTGCTGTACAAAAGCCGCACAGGCAAAGCGCGTCGCTGCGTAACCCACCCTCCATCACTATCTTTCTATCTATTTCGCTCGCCCGCTCGTCGCTGTCGCAAGCTGTACTATCTCCCAATCCCGCTCTGCCAGCTACACTACTCTAGCGGCCGTCGTACCGTATTTCACATCCCAGCACTCGCATCTTTCTCGCTAGGCTCCAGCATCCGTTCTACCGTATGGCCTTCTCAGGCTCTAGTCCACCCCTGTCCGTCCCGCCCTCCGCACACGATCCATGCTGATCTCACCACACTCAATCATCAATGCGCGAGAGGCGGGGATGGGGCAGCGGCGTCTATCGCTCGTATCAGTATAATTGCTCATGCAACCATTCTCTCGCCTCATCTCCTCCTGCACCTGCACATTGCGTATAGGATCTTTCCATCATACAAGCTCCCCGCCACCATACAAGCTCCCCTCCACCTCCACCTCCATTGCCTCGTCGGTGATTGTTCCCGTGCATGCATATACAGTGCTCTGTCTACACCATCGTCTCCCTTGCTCCACTTTCCTCGGTTGTCTTCCCGTATCCTGCCTCGTCCTCGAATCCCGCGTCCTGTCCGTTATCTGTTACTTATTACTACACTTGCTCCCCCGTCTTCATCATACGTACGTACCCCAGTTGCATCATTGGTTTAGTCTCCACCCCTGGAACCAGCCCCCCTTCCGTGTCTTCTCTTCGGTCGGAGGAGGGGGTTTTTAGTTGTGTACAATAGGCTTCCCTGAGCCCTCCCTCCTCTCCTTTGTCTTCCTGATTCGTGGAATACTGGTAGTTTGTTTGGCAGTCGTGCGGATGTTGGGTTTGGGTATCGATGCATACCGATATCGTTTGAACGTCCGCTGGGTTTGTCCTTGTTCGAGTTTGCAAGGTGGGAAGACCCACGCTGCACGCAATGCGTGCGAACTTGGGTGTTCGCTGTTGCGAGGATGCCATGATTGAGTCACGCACCTCCCCGGAACACTCAGTCTACCGTTACATATACTTTGTGTGCGATTACTTTGTGTGCGATTCACTGGTGAGCGCTCTCAGCTCGGAAAGTGTCAATTCTATTCCTGTGGAGCGTGGTTATCAAGTTCCCATAATGAGCGCTAGGTTCTGCCTGGAGACTAGGCTAGTACTACATTATGCTCTTCATGATCAGTCTCAGTCATTTCAGGCTACATCGTTAACGTTACGCGCGCGGCGCCACGACGTAGTTCCCCACGGCCATCATCGATTCCGCTAATTTGAGGGCGTAGCTTCGAATACACTTTGTTCATTCCACCCCTCAGTTCCTGCTTTTCAGGTAAAAGGAACCCCTCAAAAAGCCTGTGGGCTTGAGACCGTTATCGGCCTCGTCAAAATAAGGCTACTTGAGCATCTCTAACGCCTTGGTGTCCCTGGCAGCCTGGAAGCTCTCGATGGCTTGCAAGAAGAGCTGGGCACGCGCCCGGAATAATTCCTGACTACAATCCAGGTAAGCCTTCTTGAAGGTTTCGTAGAGTGGCTCATGCGGTATCGGGCGAGGATAGTACGGGTCGTTTGAGAAAAAGGCTTCGACGAGCGAGGCCACGTCGCCATTGTCCCGATCGAACGTGCGCATCTGTTAGAGGTCGGGGAGAACCATCAGCACAGGTGCGGTCCGATTTTCTACCCGAACCACCGGACCTGATTGAAGTCGATAACGTAGAGACGGGGCGTGTCTGCGGTGGGAGAGCCCGCCAATACGAACTCGACGTCGCGAGCGTCGTATCCTGCCATCCAATGAATCGTCGACAGCATCTCTCCCATTCCCCAAACCACGTCCTCCTTTGGATCAAAGTCGTGCTGGCGCTCGAGATAGATAGAGTCATATCGTGTGATGTCTAGGGGGAAGTTGTTGGGGTTGACGAAAGCCGACGGTTTGAGTTGCCTCCCGAAGTACAGGCGACACATCAGAGGAGTGGGGTGCTGCCTTGCCCTAGGAGGGTAAAACCTCGAGCGAACGATCTCGCCGACTGTCGTTGGAAGGGGAGAGACCCGGTCCATGACATAACATGCAGCGGGTGGAGGTGGGAGCCCGGCGAAGAAGGTAGGTTCAAAGGGACGACGCGGCTGCCGCTGTCGACCTATGACAGGTGATGGGGGGAAGAAGATGATGTCCTGAGTATCTGGCTTGTAAAGAGCAAAGGCACGAGGAACGGCGAAGACAGAATTGGAGTTGCATATCGTGTAAATGTCGTGGAGGCTCCTAAACTCCTTTTCGATTTGAGTAGCATGCTCCGGTACATGGACGACTTTAGCGACAAGTGGACGACCGGGGAAGGCATAGATGGCTCCGAAGCTACCCGCTCCGATGCGCATGGGGGTTACGGGCTCTTGAGAGCCCTCTGATAGAGTAGCGGAGGCCATGGCTAGAGTGCATCAAGAGATGGGAGATGAAGACGTCAAAACCTCAAGAGCACAAAGTCGACCACGTTTGTTTAAGTGAAGTACAGCGCTGCCATGACGCATCACGTGAGAGAGATCAACTCATAAGACATCCCGCTCGCATTTGGTACAGCAGGGGTCCGTCATGTTCAAAAAATATAAGAGCAGGCGAGCCTCAATAGATGACGAGCGCACTGCGCAGGTACAAGCAAGAGGGATCCGACAAGCTATGGTTCCTCTCTCTCTTAGCGTTGAGGTTTGCCGGTAATTGATCTTTATTTTTGCGGTAAATGCGACGACCTGCTCATCTCCTCCATCTGGCGGCCATCGGCCGCGGGTTGCGAGATCGCAACAGCGACGAGCCATAAAAACAGTAGCTACAGTCTATTGTTACAGCCCTGAGACATGTAATGATTCTCTACTTCCCAAGTTCATTCCACAATGCACGCATGCATCACATTCCACGGTCAATCAATCCACACCGTACCGGAACCGAGATGTGCGAAAATGGCGCGCGCCAAACCCGTTACCGAAGAGTGACGAGCTCTGTACGACAGCAACGAACAGTTACGAAATGAGCAAAGAACCAAAGAACTCAAAAGCCCAGAAGAACAACAACACATTGCGCACCTTCAGCCGAAGTCGGGTGGATCGCGACGCAGTTATCCAGATCCTCCTTCGTCGCGCCCATCTTGACGGCGACCCCGAAGCCCTGCATGATCTCGTCCGAGCCCAGGCCGATGATGTGGATGCCGACGACGCGCTCCTCGGGGCCGGCGCAGATGACCTTGTACACCGACGGCTCCTTGTGCTCCTCGGGGATCATCGAAAAGTAGAGCGCGCGGAAGGAGGACTTGTAGATCTTGATGTTCTCGTCGCCGTACTTTTTGCGTGCCTCTGGCTCCGTCAGCCCGACGGTGCCGATCGTTGGGTGCCTACAGGGAAGTGGGTGAGTAAATCACGAGCACAACTGGACGTTGAACGAGAATAGACGCACGAGAAGACGACGGTGGGGATGTCGTCGTAGTCCAACTTCTGGTTCTTGAATTTCGCGGGGCCAAAGAGACGGTTGGAGAGCCTCCGCGCGGCCGCAATGGCCACAGGGGTGAGCAGAGCCTTACCAGCGACGTCCCCAAGCGCAGTGATACCAGGGACCCCAGTCTCCTGGTACTCGTCCACGACGACGTTGCCCTTCTCGTCGAGCTTCACCCCGAGCTCCTCGAGCCCCAAGTTCTCGGTGTTTGCATGACGCCCGATCGCCCAGATGAGCGTGTCCACCTCGAGCTTCTCGCCCCCAGCGAGGTGCAGGGTGAGCGGCTGGCCCTTGGTGCCCTCCACCTTCTCGACCTTGGAGCCATGGCGGAAGTTGATGCCAGTGTGCTTCATCCAATTCGTGAGCGTCTCCCCGAGCACGGGGTCGAACGAGCGGAGCACCGTCTCGCCACGGATGAGCATCGTGACCTCGCTCCCGAGAGTGTGCAGGACCCCAGCGAGCTCGACGGCGATATAACCGGCACCGACCACTGCGACGCGTTTCGGCTGGTCCTCGAGGTCGAAAAACCCGTCCGAGTTGATGCCCAGGCTCGCGCCGGGAATATCGTCGTCACTGGGGATGGTCGGACGACCGCCAGTGGCAATACAAACCTTGTCGGTGTTGAGGGTGTAGGTGGAGCCATCTGGACGCGTGACCTGAACGGACGAAGGGGAGAGGACGCGGGCGAAGCCGTGGTGCAGCTCGACACCCTCCTTGGCGACATTGATGTCGTAGATGTCGTTCAGTCGCTTGATGTATGCATCTCGCTGCGGCTTGAATGTCGCCCAGGAGAATTGTGGCTGGCCAATACCTGGACCCTTGAACTGGTAGCCCTCGGCGTGACGGATCTTTTCCGCGATGTCGGCCGCATGCCACATGATCTAACAAGTGCAACATCAGACTTGAGACTTTTGACGCCATAATGTGGCTATATGCGCACTTTCTTGGGTACGCATCCTGCAGAGAGGATGTGAGTTGATAATCATCGCCTGTATAGGCGCCACGCACCAACATTCACGCAAGTACCACCGAGAGCCTCTGTCGCTTCAATGAGAGCGACTTTAGCACCATATGACGCGGCCCTGCGCTGTGAAGCACGTCAGTTATATCCGGACACGAAGAAATTCAATTACGGCAGCAAATGAAAGATTCTGGAATGACAGAGCGCTAGCCCATGCAGTACGACTGTCTCTTACAGCGCTATACAAATCTCGACGACTATGCAAAACCACGAACGAAATGTGAAGTTCCCCATTGCCACATGTATATTGGGCGCGTGAAGCGCACACATGATGGACGGTATGTCTCAAAGCGAAGCTGATATGTGAACTCACCGAGCCAGCTACACCACCGCTACCTCCACCAATGAAGACGATGTCATACTTGTCACGACCGGGCTTGGTGACGGGCGGCATCCTTGCTACTGGGCTCGCTGTGGATAATGCGCGGGTGATCTGCGGGCATGGAAGGTCAGATGATAGCCACTACTTGATGGAATAGAGAGCACTTGCCTGGAAAAGGCGGCGGGACGCTATGGTGGTGCGGGGAGGATGGAGGAGAGAAGGGGGAAGACGACGAAGGATCGATGAAGAAGCCAGGGCTGGGAATATATACCTCGGACTAGCAGCTACGGGGGATGTTATATGTGAGGTTAGTGGACGTCAATTGCGTCAAGAGATGGATAAGCAGCTCTCTAAGCTCCTCAGCAGGCGCCTCTCCAACGCGCCCCGTCACGATCACGTGTCTGTCATCCAATCCCGACACGTTCGGAGACCGGACACTGGCCAGCGCCGTCTCTGCTTCCTCAGCTTCAGTCACGTCGTCTCCTCGACTTTCGCTTTGCAATGTGCTGAGATCGCCCTCGACACACTCCGTTCGGGGACCTCTCTCACTTATGGCGCAATCTCGTACGTGCTGCGTGCCGCTGTGGTCGCTCATCTCATCTGCCAGTGATGACTCTGTCCAACGGATCCTGTATGCCGGGTACCTTTGCGTTCAACTCTTGCAGTTGTAACGAGACAGGTGAGAACACGGCTTATGTGAGAGAGTTTGTCGTAGCACTGCCTGAACTAACCATGCCTCACATCGAACTCTGATATCCGCATGCCATCCCATGGCATCACTGTCGGATTCCCCGAGTATCCGAGCGACTGCACTGTCAGCCTTGTCACGCCCCACGACGCTGTCAATGTCTGCACTGGACTCCAACGGTGGGTGACCGTCAATGTGATTTCTCTGCTGTCCATGCTTCACGCGCTACGTTCGGCCGCAGACAATAATTTTGATTAATTGCCTGCTGCCGCTATGCATGGGCTGCAAGTCACCAACTCGGAATCCGAGTGCTCATGGAATGATTCGTGTCTACACTATGCACGCATCCGAGAACCGTTGCAAGACCGTGCACGAGAACTTCTTGCTGATGTCAAAGTGCTCACCACCCGATGCCGAGGTGTGTTTGCCACATCGGTATGATGAACGCAACCACAGCCTGGCGGCCCGATGCAAATGCACAACGCTGGCAGGTGAGACAGGAAACGACAAGGAGTTCAATCAGTCAATACGAGCACAGTGTTGCTGCAAGAAAGCAGACGACTTGTGGTTCGGAAGAGGGCATGTCGCTCCCAGTGGTGCAGTCGTTGGTGGGGGTGAAGAGCCTTGTCGGCTCACTACAAAACGCTGATGGACATACCTCCTGTTCCCCCATCTCCAGCAGGCCGGATACTTCTCGGAGTCCACCTTTATCGTCACTATGATGTTCTCCACCACCATCGTCGCCGTCTTGGCCAGTCTGAGCCTCGTCCTCGCATCACCGGGCCCTAGCGGTGACGAGAAGCGTCAGGACAATACCCCCTGCCATATCCCATTCGGCACTCCACTGTGCTGCGACGAGCTCGCCTTGGGTGAAGTCGGCCGCGGCTGCAAAAGCCCGACGAGCAGCCCGAAAAGCCATTTGAGTGGCGTCCAACTGGCCTACCACGTTTCGCCCAAATCTCGCTCGCCCGAAAAGCGGGAATCCCTGCCGTGAGAGGCCTAGGGATAGAGACGGGAAGCGCGCCTTTGGCTCGTCAAGATGTAAGGGCAACTCTACTCTTGCGGTTATCCCGGCCGGAGACAGTGATCAATATGACGGACTGAGTAGTGATGGTGTTGAGCGTATGTACAACTATGCGCGAACAGTCGGGAAGGCAGTCTACCAGCATACGCATCGAGATTGATGATGTTGTCGAATATGACCTAGTACCTGCTCTTGTAGAGACGTAGCTATAGAGTGAAAATGCAATCCCCGAGAACCTGAGGCCTCCTGAGGCACCGGTCGCCTGATCCTTGGTGGCAACATGCCAATACTTAGGTGCCCAGGCAGAACTTGTCACAATCGGGGTCGCTGTCTGACTGGACGGCCTATCCTCCGGTGCATGTGTATGCAGAGCTCGTATCGGCGACGTCAACGATGGTCAGTGAGCGAGAGACACACGACTGGAATTTGGCAGTCAAGATAAAAGGCGCGGGCGGGGTGCGGTACTAGACGAGATGGGGGAAATTGACGAGTATGTTCTTGGAAATAGTCTGGACTCTGAGCACTTGCTGAGCACTCGTCAAACTGGGCCTAACCATTAGGTACCAATTGCAATGAGATGGCAAAGGAGTTGTAAAGTCGTGACGTTGTATGTGTTCACGAAGTACTGGTATGGCTTATAGCACTACTTGAGCTACAATTGGAGCGCTTAGTGGTAGCGCGAGCCGTGGGGGAGATGCGCAACGTCGAACGGCGGGGAAGTGTGAGGTGCGCATGTTGGGAGTGATGAGGGTGCCGTGAGCACGACGCGCCCCCGTCAACATGTTGACGTCTCGCGTGTTTCGATTTACTCGTCAGTTTTATGAGAGCAGGAACACTAGTGGCCTCGGCTCCAGACGTTCTACGCTCTCTCGGCGCCCAAACGAGTCCTGCAGGAGGAGGAAGAGAGGGGGAGGCACAAACCTGTTGGAGGATGGCGCGAATGGGATCTCAAAAATTCGCACGAGTTTGGTATGAGCGCCTGTGAGAGATATGGTGCGCTTATTGATATAAGATATAAATCGACGGTATATTCGCAGAGATGCGTCTAATCCGAGTGTACATGTTTGGTCCCTGCTCCATCCGCCGTACAGAGTGTGCGTATGCGCATGTTCTGTTTTCTCATACTACAGAAAGTCACTTTTGTTCTCCAGCGAGGCGCATTACAATTCTCACGCTCTTGATCCCTCTCTTCCAACGTCAACGTGTCACCCCCACGACAACCTTATATGCAGTATTCCCTAGGGTGCGTGAGGCTCCTTTGCAGTACTCTCTTGTCGTTGCGTTTAGCGCGCCTTTCTTCGTCAATCTCCGTCTCTACTCGGACTGTTCGCCAGCTGCCAGGTCATGCATTCTCGACTCGGAGCGTGCCAGACTCTTTTGAGAATCTCTTCAATTATACGTCGGGACGCTGGCTGTAAGTTGTATACAAACGTGTTGTTCCCCTGGCATATCTACACGTCTCTAATCTCGCACATCTCAGCGTCAACAACGACCTTCGTCTCGCAGAGCGCCGACGCGAGTTCCATGTCGACGAGCTCTGTCGACTTGCAGCACAGTCTGTTGGTCGAATGTCTCAAGATGTTGATACTATGGCCAAGCTTGATGAGGGCGGCTTCAACCGCATTTTTGTCATTACCATGCACGACGGCTTCAAGATGGTGGCTCGCATCCCGTACCCCGTCACGAAACCCCAATTCTACGCGGTTTCTAGTGAGGTTGCTACGATGCGCTTCCTCCGTGCATCGGGACTGCCTGTTCCCGAAGTGTACGACTACTCTCCTACGTCGGACAACCCTGCAAAGACGGAGTACATCTTCATGGAGTTTGTGAGGGGTACAAAGCTCAGCGATGTGTGGATGACACTGAAGGAAGCGGATCTCGCCTCCGTCTTGTGCCAGCTCGTTCAGCTGGAGTCCCGCACAATGTCAATCCCTTTTCCGGCTGGTGGAAGCCTCTACTATGTCGACGACCTGGAGAAGGGAGCAGGGAGCACGATGGGTATCCCGATGGTGCTCAACAGCGAGCGCTTCTGCATCGGTCCAGATGCGAGGCTGCGTATGTGGTACGGGAGGAGATCACAGCTTGATGTGGATCGAGGACCGTGTACGTCACACATACACTCACCTTTCGTCATTGAACTTTCTTGGGCTGATCAAGTATAGACCAGAACGCAGAGGCAGTACTCGTAGCAGCCGCACGCAAAGAAATAGCCTATTTGGAACGCTTTGGTCGACCATTGTTGCCGTTCCAGCGTGAGAGAAGGGAGGCTTACGAGTACAAGGAACAGATGCCGTCAGATCACATCGAGAATCTCGAATGCTACCTTCTATTGGCCCCCTCGCTTATCCCCAAGGACTCTTCCCTCCATACATTCCGTATCCGTCATCCTGATCTCCAGCCGAGCAACGTCATTGTGTCAACCTCTCCAATCTCTGGCCACTTGGAAATAGTCGGTCTTCTCGACTGGCAACACGCTGCCATCCTCCCCACTTTCCTCCTTGCTGGTATACCAAGTCGTCTTCACAACTACGATGACCCGGACTACAACCCGGACTCGCAGACTCTCACGCCACCGTCGCTACCGGCAAACGTAGACAAAATGGCCGAATCCGAACTGATGGAGGCCATTGGACTCTACCACAGTCGTCTCGTCCACTACCACACCTCGTCCTCACAGGATTATAGGCTAGTTAGCCTGGTCTTGTCGCGCAATGACCAGGCTAACTAGCCTCAAATCACGCTCCCATCACTGTGATCAAATAAATCCCGCTAAAGGCCCCCTCGGCCACACGGCAGGCCTCCCCAAGTTCATCAGCACCCACCCGCCCCCTGCCGAGAAGCCGGGAACAGCGCCCTGCGCCTCCCGCCTCCCGCCATCGTGTGCGCGCCCGTGCTCGCTGTGCCCGACAGCGAGCTCGCTATCTCCCCCATTTCTCCACCGATTCGGCTCGTTCTTTCTGATATATGGGATTACCTGCTCCTCTCTACACGTTTGTATCAATTGTATCATGATTGTAATAGTAGAACAAGTCAAAATGTTCGGAGGCATTATCGGGGGCATGTCCGGCACGTTTCCCGGATGCCGATCTGAATCTCAAGGTCCAGACCGATCCCCCGTGGGAGCCTCTCGACCTATAATGAGTACTTACCTCGCACTGTTATCGGAGTGTAAGCTGAAGTCCAGTGTCAATGGCCATTCAATATAGTTGATAACAATCGAGTACTAAGGAAAGTGACTACTCATACTTATGCCCTCTTCTTACCCTTTGGGCCGGACTGATCATTTGCCTTACGCTTGCCGGCATTAGTCTGATTAACGTACATCCCGCCGCCGCCGCCGCCGCCGCCGCCGCCGATGCTGCTGCTGAGCCCAGGTCCGCCACTGAAGGTGCCAGTGAGGGATCCACTCAAGCCAGCAGCCCACCCTTCAGGATTCCCATATGAGATTCTGGCAGATGTGAAAGGGTCGGAGTGGGGAGCGCTAGACCATGAGGTCAGAGGCATTGAGATATTGTGGTAAGATGTGGGATGGAGGCCGCTGAAGATATAATCGGACGGACATCCATCCCTTGCCGTTGGCGCCTCAGGAAATCCAAAGGTGTTCGTAGTGGACGTCTGCGCGTTGAGGTTGAACATCGGCGACGGATCGCTGAGCGTGCTCTGGCTCATGTGACGTGGAGAGCCAAGGTCCATACCTTGACTCATGGGCATTGCGGGCGGAGTGAGCGCTGACAGGTGCGGGTGTGTGTATATAGATGCAGCTGCATACACGTGCGCATGAGCTTGCGTGCGAGTGTGAGCGGGTGCGGGTGTGGGCGTGGGGACGGTGGTGGGCGTGGGGACAGCAGTGGGCGTGAGGACGGCGGTGGGCGCAGAGATGGCGGTGGACGCAGAGACGGTGGTGGGTGCAGGCGTAGCGCGGTGATAATCGAGGGGCATGGCATAGAGGTCGCCTAGCATCGCGGTGAAAGATCCGACTTCCTCACCGTCCTCGTCGGCGCCATCGTCGTCATCATCCTCGTGTCGCTTCTCCTGTACCCAGGAGGTAGATGGGAACGCGCCCGCCAAGAACGCGGGCGGTTCATTCTCCTTGTTACTCCTCTCATCGCGCACAGCGGCCGGCTCATCCTGCGCGTCCTCATCCTCGTCCTCGTCCTCGTCCTCGTCCTCGTCCTCGCCCACACCCCCCCCGTGGCCCTTCTCTCCGTGCTCCATGGACTCCTGTCCGGTGGCGGTCATCGGTTCGGTAGAGGATGGAGGCCCGTCTGCGCATTTGCGCGCGGCGGAGCTAGTTGCTTTCTTGCGATGTGTTTGCTGGAAGTCGGAGCGCTGCTTGCGGGGCGCGGATGCCTTGATATGAATGGGCTGACCTTGTGGGCCTGTGACCGAGTGGATCGCAATGCCGTGGTTCCCGTCGTCCTCGTTCGGCTCGCCTTGCTGTTGCACCTTCCAAGCCTTGTACTCGGCCGGGCTGAGTTTCTCAAATGTTGTCACCCCGCTAACCCAGGAATTGTAGAGTACTTCAAGCTCTGAGATAGAGCGGATCTTGCATGGCGCAGTGAAGTGTTGGAGAGGCCAGCGTGCGACCACAATGCGGTAGTTGCGGGTCATCTTTTCATCAAAGCCTGTGAAGTACACCTTGCGCGCGCTATTATTTGTGATCTCCCCTGGAATGGAAGCTGTTAAAGCCATCTGCTCAACGTCAGGAGGCATGGGAACTTACGACACTTCTGAATGATAATATTGGATGTTCGGCTCTGCAGCTCCTTGAGAGTGTCCTCTCGACGCTGGAGAACGCCTGTGGATACCCGCATTGTCAACTTCAAACCCATATAAGCTAATAGTGCATTTCTGCGCACCATGAATCCCACTGATGCAGTATGCTTCAAGGCGCCATGCAAACTCATCGAGCCCTGCAGTACTGTACGCTAGTTTGAAGAAGTCGTTCACGCGAGCGGAGGTTGTGAACGTAGATGGGGCAGGGAACTGATCGGCCTTCGTGCGAACGACAACAAGAGCGACCTCGGCCCCTGTCCGGGCGTGAAGTCTACGGAGCTTCCCATGGGTGTCAGCTCTGTTGTTCCGAGAATTGAATGGATACTCACCTCTTCCTGTATTGCGGCGAGCGTACCCCGAACATCATGAAAGGCGTTGATTAGAACATTGTGCTTCGCGAGGGCCTTCATCTCCTTGCGTCGCTCTAGCTCTTCCACCGCCGCCTCAGTTGCACGCTCCTTCTCCCTCGGAGTCATCCCTGCCCAGATTGGAGAGATCTCCGTACCGACAATTGGTGAATTTGAGGTGAACTTCTGAGCTCCCGGAGGCAGCGCTGACATGATGTGCGACGTGTGAGCTGGACGTGTCAACGCGTCCCACTGCAAACAAATCACGTACCGTCATTCCGTCTAGCTAATTCACAACGGAGGTACGCGTTCCATTTATTTGTCTTGCGGCTTGTCTTCGTGGAATGCGCGGTCTGGATGATCTCATGCTCGTACCATTGAAGATTGTGCCCGCCCCATTTGTCAAGAAGGAGCTGCGCGCGTTCTGTAATGACCTTGCGCGCTGCGTCGAGGTCTGCCTTGTAATCTTCGCGCTCCTTCTCCTTCTTCTCAGCAGCAAGCTTCTTCTCGAGTTCCGTGGGAGTCGGTTTACGTTTGGGCTTCTTGGGCTTCGGAGCGCGTGGATTTCTCCATGCAGTGCGCTCGAGCTCGGTCGTATAGTCCGCCCGGATTATTGCAGCTTCGCGACGGGCTGCTGCTTTGCTTGACGCGGCTGGGAACGGCATTGCAGGGAAGGGGTGTGTGTTAGCAGGTAGGTCAACAAACGCGCTTACATTACCGGGCTCCAGTTTGCGAGGGTCGCGTAGAGCTCACGTGATCGTCATTCCTACATACATGCATAGAGGGATACAGCGAATACAAGATCTATCTGAAGTGCAGTAGAGCCCATGGAGTTCCCGGCACCTCCTGGCTGTACAGAGTCCACATATACTTCGCCTCTAGGGTAGGAACCCCACGGGCGGTCATATTGTATGCAAATTCGCCCATGGTCTCTGAATGATCCAACTCGTACGCAATGGTACACTTCGACTCGAGATCATAGCCGAACGCCTGAAGGAATGCATCCAGCGCCGGGCCACAGGTAGGCTCCGTGCCCCAGAAAGTGATGGGGGCGGAATGCGAAGACTTGATGCCGCGCAAGTCTCGCTCATGGCGGTAAATGAAAGGACGGCCCATAGCGGGGAGGTGCGAGTACAGACCTGTGATCGCCTGATTGAACATGGGGTGCTCGGGCGGAGTCTCGCGGTCAGGAGGAGGCGAAGGAGAAGGCTCTGGCGAGGGAGGCATGGAAAGTGGAGAAGGGGGCGCAGGCTCCGTCGGCGTCGCCGTTGACGCCGCCGGGGATGGATGCGGTGGCGGCGCTGCGGTACGCGAATGAGTACGAGACGGGATGGGGGCGTGAATCGTCCGAGCGGCACGGGAGGAGGTGGGAGTGGGAGGGCGCCCCCCGCGCGACGTCGGCGTGCCGAGAGAGACAGCCGGCTGGTTCGTCATAACACGCACCAGCGGGGGGGTACTGGCACGGGAGGAGGGGGGTTCTGATGTAGTCGGAGCTGCTTCTATGTGGTTGTTAGAACGTGTTATGCCAATGGCTATGCTTGTACTCACCCGGCTTGGTCGACCTGATGATGTCGAGATAGTCCCCATTGTCTACCTTTTCAGACTCTCCCTTTGATATCATGTACGCCAACGCCCGTCCAAACGTCGGCACCTTACGCCAGACAGGCTTGGTGAAGGCCCGGGTGGCCTGACGTGCATCTTCTCTGAATCTGATATGAACAAATGGGACCCAGGCTGGAGGTTCTGACTTACACGTTCAGGAATATAGCTGCGTCACGACCATAGACTACCGGATACAACCCGTGTCCATGACTTTCGGCGATGTACTTCCCCAATATCAGATCGCGGCCGGGCAAGGTCAATGCGAGCTTGGCCTGCTCGAACTTGTCCGACGCGGCCATGATCACCTTGATTGTGGCCGCATACTTGAGTACCTCGTCTGCGAGATGCTCGTCCGGCACCTTCACAACAACCGGAAAGGCCGTCCCATCCTTGCTGGCCGCACTGAGCTGCATACTGTTGGATAGGAGGTTTGAGGACGTACGAGGGCACGGCGAAAACACAATACGTACGATCTACTCGTTTTCCAACACTTCCCTCCCGCATCGCCGAGGATCACATACCACGGACCCTCTGAGACGGTGTTGCTTTGTTGCTGGGACATGCTGGGAGAGAGTCCTTGGGATAGGAAGAGATGTGGGTGGAGATCGACGACAACGATAATGGAGCAAGGGTAGGAGAGACGTGAGCGCCCGAACGTTCGATTGTGTGCACTTCCACAACGGACCTCATATGGGGCCGGCGAACAAGCTTTCGGACAATGATTGACTATTGTTCATGAACGATGGATCATTCTTCGAGAAGTCGTATACACACATCCCGAGCAACTCGGATACCAAACATATATGATTGCGGTGGTCGAATTATCGAAGCACACAGTAGATCTAGTAGTACTGAATGCAGCAAGACCGTCAGCTTGCCAAACGCGCATCGCACTGCGTCAGCTTCCACATCGACCACTTCTACTGCACTATGCTCATGCCCTCCAGCTTGTATGTCATAGTCACGAGATGCGGTGACTACCGTCGCAAGGCGTCGAATGTAGGGTGCGGGGTACACAAACTCGCTATTCGCCAGTAATACATTCAGCGTCTTAACGTCTTCCTACATACATTCAAGATAGGTTTGTCGCAAAATCCAACAGACGCATTGCCTCCGAGAGTTCCGCATCCTCAAACTCGTTATGTCCTGCTTCCTGCTCGAGCTCCCGTTGCTCTTCCTCCACCACCTCCCTAGACGCAGGTTGTACCTGTTGCGCGGACATCGAGCCCTCCGTTCCAAGTCGTTGACTGAGCTGATGCCCTGGCGTCGGCACTCCTGTGAATCCCGGCAGCTGGTAAATCTGAGCAATGATAGCTAGCTGGCGAGCGTTCACTCGCTGTCGCCGCAATCTCTTGTCTGCAAGCGCGCCTGCAAGAGGATTCCGTTCTGCCTCTGCCTTCTGGACTGCTGCATCGAGAGTTGCGTTCTCGAACTCGATCCAAGTGTGGAGGCGACGGATCTCGATGTTACACCTACGAAGCTCCTCGCGTGCCCCGCGGACCTTGCGTGCCTTCTTCATAAGCTGTCGTGTTGCGGTGTTGGCCCAGCTCTTGTCACGAATGTCGTTCCGGGTATCGCGGAGCAGGACAAAGTCCTCGAGGAAGGAGTAGTGAGTCACCTTTGTCCATTCAAGAGGTGGCCGGGGGGGCTTGAGCTTTGCCGCCGCCGTGTTGTAAGCCTTGACGGCTGCGCGGATAGCCTTGGAACGTCGTTGAAGGGACTTCGCAATATGGGTCCGCACTTTATATGCTGTAGAACAGAACAATCAGTATAGATCTCGATAGAATTGTAGATGCTTACCTGTTTGTGAGAGGCTCATAGTATGGAGTTCGAACAAACGCTGGATGACTAAGCGCTGCAAATTGTCAAGAGCCCGTCGATAGTCGCGTTCATCCATGTATGCTGAGATCTCGATATAGCGGGGATGGAGAGGGTGCCATCGCGAGTCGAGTCCCATGTGCAACTCCATGTCAATGATCTCTTGGGTAATGGTACAGAGTCGTTCGCGCTGGTAGCGTTGATTCTTCTCCAGACGCCGTGTGCGCGAAATGTCGATGTTGTACGCAGAACGACCGGCTGCCTGCGATGAGGCGTAGTCCTCGGGGATTGACGTCACGAAGGCACTCATAGCTGATGAGGCCTGGTTCCTGTCGGTAGATCGATCGCCCGATTGCGCAGTTAGTTCAAATCGACGATCCAGGAGTCAGGCACTTACTGGAGCGCCCAGTACTCTCGGAGCAAGGAGACATACGTCATCGCATAGACGTCCTCCTCGTTCTCCTGCCCGAGGGTGGCGAAGTATGCGGCTTCCTCTTTCTCCCATGCCTCGAGGTCCGCCTCGGTACAGTTGAGAACGTTGAGTCCGGCCTGCACCTCATAACCCACATCGGAGATGATGTCCAGTGCCTGCCGGTAGTTATTCAGAAGCATTGTCGCTAGGTTCGAGTACTTCTCTTCGTCCCATTGCTGACAGAACAAATCTATGAGTACGCGGCGATGGAATTTGCTCGCATAGCGAGTGACGATAGCGAGTGCGTTGGACCCGCTGAACAAGCGCTCCATACCCTCGAAGTCCTCGAGTCCGGCCCCTTTGATGACCGAGGGATGATTCACTGTCTGGCACTGATGACTGTGGGAGTAGCCGTGGAATGCGTTGACACAGCATCGGCAGCCGAGTTGCGAGAACTCCGGGCCGAGCGAGCTCCTGTCAATCGTCCCGCCGAACGTGCAGCCTACGTCATACCCGATGAGAAGTCTCTCTCCCAAGACCTGCATGGCCTTTGCAACAGTAGCCAGAGGGTACTTCGCTCTAGAGAGCAATATATGAGCATACTTCGAATAGTGAAACGAGAAGACATGCATACAGCTCACCACTCCGGACCATGTCCATCACCCACAGTATAAATCCATGACGACAGGCCGCCGCAAATATCCCGCTCTCGTCGAAGATGCCCCACGTCTTCTTATGCTCGTCTTTGGCAGCCGCCTTCCAGTTGCGGGTACAGTGGCGGAGGATATCATCGTGCCCTGCGAAATCAGCTCCGGTGTCCTCCCCACCTCCATCATTGCTCTTCTCTTCAGCGACATCTTCATCGACATCAACCCAAGCTGAGTCTTCATCGTCGTCAGGGATGTTTGTGCCTTGTGCCTGGCGTCTGACTTCATCCTTGAATTGATCCACAAAGTCGGTCGGGAGGATATAGTCGCTTTCCGTGAACTCCCGCCGGTCCGCAACATCCCGTTCTCCGATCTTGGCAACGCGCTTGAGAGATGAATTCCCGTCCATGCACAGAAGCCGCTTGAAAGCCAGGGGTCCTTCGCCCTCGAGCTGCGCAATGTCAGCAAGCGTGAAGGATGAACAGCTCGTTACCTACTTCGAAGCAACATGCCGGACACGAATTGAGTGCTCTCCAGTTAGGCGTATCGCGACCGAGGTATTGATCGACCTGCTTGTTGATGATGCGAAGGATCGCGAGATATACATCAAACGCGTCGCTAAGGGCCTTCCGAATGCGCCGGCGGTAGGGAATCTATAGATCCATTTTAATGTGCTAGTTGACGCGGGATGAACTGATTGTTAGTGGCTACGTACGGAATATAGGTCACACACTACCCTCGCAAACGCTTCGATACTGTAAGAGAACTTGCGCATCCTCAGGCGGCGGAGGAATTCGAGAGTGTCGAAGGAAATCGCAAGAGTTGGGGACACGGGCGAAGTGACCAGGTACCCGGAGCGAGCAATGGCCACCGGAGTCTTCTGATCCGCGTTGCGCGGAAACCGTTTGTGGCCAATCTTTGAATAGATGTCGATAACCTCGAGCGTGAGGTCATAGGCCTCGTCGCGAAGCGGGAGATCTGGCGCGGGCGATGGCGCGCATGGTGGATCATCCTGTGGGGAGACCGAGTCGTGGGGCGGCGGATCGGCCGAGGAAGAATCTCGCGAGGAGGTCCGGGGTAACGGATACCTCCATGTCATAAAAGCGCCTGCCAATTCACTTAGTATATCGTCCCAATTCTTCTCTGATCGTTGAAGGCGTTGGCGCCATGTCCGCGTATCCTGGTACGCACGGCCGATGCTATAGGATACAGTAAGGGAGAAATCAACACAACCAGATAGTGCAACTTACGGCAGCTCGCCCATGAAGTCTCGCAGTGCGTGCAACACCGCCTCGTTGTCCACGTCCTCTCCTCCAACAGCGGCCTTGGTGTCGGTAAGATCTTGGTAGCTTTGATCAAAGTAGTCAAAATTCACAGGGTCCTCCATGGGGGAGTCGCTCGCCTGCTCCTGGAACACGATACTGTCACCCTGAAGCTCCGAGATCCTCTGCAGAGTGTGTCCACCTAGCCCTGTATAAGTGTTAGCATACAATGCGAGAAGTAGTAGCCGTAATGCCGGCATATTACACACCGGACAACTGCTCTGTGAACAGCTTTGCTGTCTCCCGTTTCTCCTGCTCAATCCGCGTCTGGTCGATCTTCTCGCTTCTTGTTCTTGTGGCTGTAATAGAAGACGACCCCGCCGTAGCCGCCTGGATGGTAGTACGCCGGACATGGCGAGAAGTGCCGATTCGCCTACGGCTCTTTCCCATCGTGCTGAGACGTGTGACGGGAGAAGACGAGAAGACGAGAAGACGAGAAGGCAAAAAGCAGCAGGGACGGCATGAGGTATTGCGCATCTCTTATACTACACCGAAGGGCCTGATCATCGATGGGCGATGGTCTTGGACGTGAACGTGGTGTGTGTAGATAGACTAGCTTGCAGTAGATTGATGGTGATACTTGATAAAATGCAGCCTGTGCATGCACAAACAGCGGAGAAAAGGAACCGACCTGTTGTATGCAACCTATACCTCACTTACAAGCTCACGATTACTGCGTCCTGCAAGATGGTACGTGTTCCGGAGCGCAGGAGATGGCAGTCTAGTATGAGAACAGTACAATGTGACAGAAGCGCTCAACGAGCCACGATCTCGCACATCAGATCTACGATTGCCACGGCCGGGGATCGCCGAAATGGCAGCCTCTCCGTGTTAGGCTTCACGCCCTTCTTATCCAGTGCTTGTACTCATACACTCATACACACCTGGTCGAGGTCGCAGGATATGATGTATAGTAGTGATATCAGGACCCCGGGGGCGTTGGGAAGGAGAAGAAAGCAAGGTAAGTACGGCAGTGAGCAAGCCCCGTATCGGGACCGATCGGGGGTTTCCGGACCGGCCCGTGATGGGCCTCGCGTGATAGTGCCTGGCTGCGAACCTACGCTCCTTGTATTCCGACGTCTTCTGGTAATTTGATCATGTTACAGTGTGTACAAACGTGCTGGCGTGAGTCACCGCTTTCTATGCGAAGAAGAACGAGCCGAATCGGTGGAGAAATGGGGGAGATAGCGAGCTCGCTGTCGGGCACAGCGAGCACGGGCGCGCACACGATGGCGGGAGGCGGGAGGCGCAGGGCGCTGTTCCCGGCTTCTCGGCAGGGGGCGGGTGGGTGCTGATGGACTTGAGGAGGCCTGCCGTGTTGCCGAGGGGGCCTTTAGCGGGATTTATTTGATCACAGTGATGGGAGCGTGATTTGAGGCTAGTTAGCCTGGTCATTGCGCGACAAGACCAGGCTAACTAGCCTATAATCCTGTGAGGACGAGGTGCACTACCACTACGTCAAGAAAACGGAGGAGCACAACAGGCTCCACCACGATGCCCTGTTGGACCCTGTTGCCATGTTCATTCGTCGCCTTTATGATCGTGCCTTTGCTCCCTGGGAGGGTGAGACGCACGACCTGAAGGCTCTGCTCGTCGAGGCGACGGAGAAGTGGGGGGAGCTTGTGGGGGCGGGCGTGCCGTGTCCTGTTGAGTTTCAAGCCGAGGACGTGCGGAAGACAAAGGAGTTCAGCATAAGGCTGCAGCTATCCGACGAAAACTTTGAGGCGTGTCGAGGCATAGTAGGCTTCGAATCGGAGACGTGGGTGCCCAACGAGCACTACAGGAAGGCCAAGGCCCTCGCTGAGCTGTTGAAGCTCACAGTGCTGAAGGAGATCCCGGCGGGGGAATTGCGAGACAAGGCTCAGGCGAACTGGTTCTTGGACGATATGGACGAAGAGGATTACATGTAAGTGATAGTGGTTTGTTTGGCGAAATATTGTGTTAGGGTCGTTATTGGTGTTGTTGCTTTCGGTCGTGTTGCTATATTGGATATCATTTCTAAGCTGACTAACCCCTTGTTCACCAATCGCTGTCGGAGGGAAGAAGCTGTCTCGCAAGTCACAGATCCGGAATTCCCCATCAATTGAAACGTACGTCCTTCAGCACCTACCACATCAAGAAGGGAGAGAGGGCACCGGAATCATAGTAGGTACTGATCTCTCGTAGGTCCTATATAGCTCTCCTCCATCAGCACCGTCAGTACATCTCGCTCTCGCGTGACTCGAAGTTGCGTACCAGTGCCAGTACTGAGAACTGCGATGATGCGATGCACTCTCGTTCGGTCCTTCTTCTCATCATGCTCGTTATGGAAGGTTTCGACTGTGAAGGTCTGCTATGTGGGCTATGTTCTGATTGCGATGCGCGTACTCGATACTCAGGTTGGCCGAGTCCGCCAGTGGTGATCTCTGCTAGCCGGCGGAATTGAGATCCAAGAACGCATCGAATGAACGTACTCCTTCAAACCGTGAACAAACGCCTCCGCGCTCGCCGGCAAGCGTGTACTCGATGAGCACCCCGGGGGAAGTATTGGTACGATGTGACCGTCGGTGACTCTCCGTCACGATGAGGGTTCGAAGTTCCCAGCCTCGAGTCTTGCTTCCACTAATAGCCGACGCGACTCGTTGTGGCTGCTGACCACCTGAAGGGAAAGCAACGGCCGCATTACCACCCCTCTTCACTCTAGACTACCTCAATTCCCACTCGTATGTGGTCTTGCGACGCACCTCATGGGCGACAGAAGAGTCGTATGCTGCCTGGACTCGAGTGCTCGAATGCTCGAATGCGCGAGAGGCGTCTGCATGACGTATGGTGAGCATTCATCCTCTTCCCTGTTCTACTTTCTCTCAGCAGGGGGCTCTCACGCCTTCGTCGCTCGGTGGGATCCCAGCCACCGCTTCTTGATATTAATCGAGGGTCACTTGGCCTGGACGAGGCGCCGAAGATGGTTCACCTGCGCTGACCGTCCGTCTACACCCGTCCGGCGGTCACTGTCCCCTCCTCGCCCGAAGAGTCAGCACGCACCTGATGTTCTATAGGCTGGCTCACGTGCACATCCCAGCGACGTCGTACGTAGATTCGTCACGCCCAGCCATCACTTGTTCCTTCCCCAACGTCGGTACTCCCACCGTCGTCTGCGACGACCGCTGCAATAGTCAGTCGGCCTCGCGCTTCTCCTCGACCTTTTACGTTCATCGTCTGCCGGGGCACTTGGCACGGGCGGCTCCATCGTCTGAGACGCACGCGAGGGCGGCTGCGTCTGCCAAGGAGGGTGGACTCCCGCCACTCCTTTGCTCTATGACATACAGAATACCCGCAGCGGCGTAAGTTTGATGTGTATTATCAAGTGTCGACAGTGTTACTGAATTTGCGACCTGTACAGATGTCATATTATGTCCCGTCCGACTCGCACGAGACTCTCCGTGTCCATCGAAGAGGTTCGTACCTGTATTGAGGGCGGCTCCACATGACCGACTATGCGCCTTCCGATGCAATACAGTGCGCGCTCGGAGCGGGAGGATCGCTGGACGGACGCGTCAAGCTGACTTTCGGACGCCGTGGCACAGGCGGCGACGGATCGGCGGTACTTTCCCATCCAACCCCCGGCGGTTCTTCCACGTTCATTTCCGGAGAGCTCGAGGGCTGGCGCATGACAGCCCAGTGAGGACTCGAGGCACCTGGCGGTCTAATCGAGATCCCCGAGCTGTGGCCACTGCGTGTACGTACGTAGACCGTACGTGTTCCTGTCCGGATTTGCAGCGAGGGCTTCTCCAGACGCACCGTGCGCGCCTTCTCGACGTTTCCAGTCTGTCCACGACGAGGGCGATGCGCTCTCTGATGTGCGCCTGCCAGAGAGAAGCCCTCGTCGTGTGACGTGCTCTGGCCGTCGGCCGCTGTGGGGCGTTCGCACGCACGCCATGGATTTCCTCTCTCCGGGTCAAGGGCAAGCTTGGGGAAGACACATCATCTCTCGCTCACCGCTCGTGTCGCGGCCGTCCTATGTAGGATGCATTGTCGAGCGACATACGCCATAGTAGGTTCAGTATAGGCACCTTGTTACTGGTCAACATACGAATGAAGCGACTCGGCAGCGACACGGACGGTTGACGTAGCCCAGTCCTCGCCTGACAGCCCCCGTTCTCTCTGCGACCTCTTCCTTTTCTTTTCGCGCACCTAATCGGCCGATTTCTGGGGCAAAGAAGCACCGGCCGATAATCGATCGGTTCTGACGCACTGCGCAGGGTCTCGCAGGCGCATACTGTATGTCTTCGCTGAATTCGCTGCTGGCCACGCTGTCGCACTCACTACATGCGTGCCCTCCTGTTCCATGGCTCGTGACCCCGGACATCCCTTCTCGCGTCAGGACGTGAGCGTGGACCCTGGGGACGTGGGACCGAGGATGCGCACGGAGGGAGGAGGAAGAGATTTTTGATGGCCGTCGTCGTCATTACCGAGGCCTTCCTGCCATCGCTGTGTGTGCAAGCCGCGGCTTGCAGCATGTTCGTCGTGGGCTTCACTGCGATATAGTCATGAGTGCTTCACGAGGGGGTAAATCATTAGTACATGATTCAGCACTCAGTACTCAGTAAGGATCGAGCAGCACCCCTACTCGTCCACGACCGCGTACACCTGGATGATATTGAGAATCAGCAGTTTCCTCGTGTACAAGTGTGAATACGCTCATGATACAAGTCCGCACAGGAGACAAACATCAAGCTGCCTGCCAGAGTGAGTCCTCGAAAGCGCACAAGAAAAGGGAATCACAGGTACGGAAGGTCAAACCAGTCCCAGAAGGAATATCAGTTTTGGAGGATTGAGACCACGAGCCTGCAACAGTTTCATAGCGGCGTTCAAGCCCTCACAAGAGCCCTCATGTTCTCCGCGTCGATACAGGGACCAGTCAGAGAACAGCGTCCAAGCTCCTCCGACACGCACGAGCCGGCCAGGGAGAGGGACCGCAGAGCACTCCTCGTTTCACGTATCACAGTGGGAAGTCCTCGGCGATGCTGCGTGTGCACAGCGCCGCGCGGTGTTGCGGAGCACAACCAAGGAGTAGTTCAGAAGCGCGCAAGGACGTGGACAGATCTGGATTGAGATCTGCCTCAGCTCATGCATGCTCGTTGGGCCGCTACTCCCAACGAGCGATAGACACGACGGGCAAGGGGCTGAAGCCGGGTAAGGGGAAATGTATCGGAAATTCATATGCAAGCTATACTTTCCCACGACGTCCAACCACTTTCTGGGCATTGAGATATTTAGCCTTGCAGTAGCATATCGGTTCAATTTCCGTCACTTAGAAAATGTCCATGGATGCCCTGCTGGCGGATAGGGTGGGCAGAATATGCTAATCTTGGGTGATTGCCCATTGCTTGGAAATGTTACATATCTTCAACAAAGGGAACCGTATGGGGAAAGATATAGGACATGTAGCTTATCCCACACAATTCATGATAATTTCCGCCAGCAGGGCATCCATGGACATTTTCTAAGTGACGGAAATTGAACCGATATGCTACTGCAAGGCTAAATATCTCAATGCCCAGAAAGTGGTTGGACGTCGTGGGAAAGTATAGCTTGCATATGAATATCCGATACATTTCCCCTTACCCGGCTTCAGCCCCTTGCCCGTCGTGAGATCGTCATCTGGTCAATTTCCCAAAGCAGTTCCATAGCAGTCCCTCTTAATGGGAGGTTGCATGGTCCAATCAAAGCCACAATGGATGTCGCGGTCAAAACGTGTCTTCACCGTAAGCGATGGTTTGAACCGGTCCGAGCCACCGCTGAATTAAGACCATCCACCACCAACTGGTTGCGCCTCATCCGTGAAATTCGTCCCGCATACTATGGACGCACGCACGCCTACACCCTCTACCTCAATCCCCGATGGACGAAGCTGCGACCATTGTGGAAACGCTGACAAAGAAAAACTGAAGCGATGCGTCGGGTGCTCAGTGGCCATGTACTGCAGCAAACCTTGCCAGAAAGCCGCGTGGCCGTCCCACAAGTTCGTCTACCCCATCTGTTTATTGCCACAGGATTCCACTGACAGTTGAGACGTTCTCCTCCGCCACCACCGCCACTCCCTATGCAGGACAATGTGCCGCACGAAAGCCCAAGATGAGGCCGGGTACCCCGGGCCCCTCAGCCTCTCCAGCGCGATCAAAGAATGGGCCCGAGTTCACCACTGGTCGCTCAGGGTTCTCGCCAACTGCACGGTATACCTCTCCGGCGGCGCCGAGGCGAACCTCTCCTCCCACAACCCACGCGGCATCGTCGTAACCATCCGCCCGCGCGACCCCAACCCCTCCCGCGTCGGGAAAGGGAACCCTGCGACGACGTTCTACTTGGAGGACTTCCGGGCCGTGCACATGCACGAGTCAGGCCAGCTGAGCCAGCAGTGGGACGAGCTGCGGCCAACGCTGCGTGCGCTCGAGGCTGACCTGCGCAGAGACGGTCCAGGCGACGCGCTCGCGGGCGTCATGCCCGCTGTGTTCGTCATGGAGGCGAGCACAACGTTCCTGGCGAGCCACTTCAAGATATATCGCACTCGTGCCGATAGTGGCGTTGACAGCATGACCATGGATCCAAGGACGCGCGCGGCGCTCATGGACCTGAGCTCGATCTGCAGAGCGAGCGTGAACGCGGGGCTGCTGTTCTACACAGTGCCCTCGACGGCGCAGAAGGCTGTGCCCGAGATGGGTCAGTACATGCAGAGTGGGCGGAGGCAGACGTGGGACTTTGAGCTCCTCGACTTCGACTGGGACGCCTTCGTTTCAAGGCTCTACAGGTCGAAGTTGCCGTCAGGGTTGGGGCTGTCCCCACGGGACATCTTGAGGATATATCACGACATTCAAGTGTGATATGGTGACGCTGTTGGCTTCATGTCGTACTTGAGATGCTGACGCTGACGCGCTGTCTCAATAGCTGTCTTCGTGTAGTCGTTGGTACCATTCCGTCGTAATCCAAGTGATTGCTTTGGACGCTGCTATACAGAGGAACGCAGGCCACCGGATGAGAAGTCAAAGTAGTACACATGATGTCGAGGTATGCCTGCCGCACCGTTAGTACGACTGGACGCAACCACGTCCAGGTGAATCAATGCCGGATGTATGGATGGTCCGCTGAGGGACACATCACGGTAAGCGCCACAGTGCTGCTGCTCAAGTAGAAGTTCGTCCACCTGCGGACAGTCAAGAACCTGTCACCAGGTGAATGATTCAACGTACATGAAGTCGATCAAAGGAGGTGCGACAATACTTCACAGTCCTCTGATGATAATCTCCAGTCCCTCCGGGCCCAGGTGAACTCGGGCCTTCAGCGAATCAGTGACGCGATCCAGGCCATCATGTTCTCCACGTTTATACTGCGACCAGTTGGAAAAAAGTGGCTCCCACGTCCAAGCCCCCTGGACACGCACGAGCTTCCCAGGGAGAGGGACGGAGAGTGGGTTGGTATCCTCGTCCTCGGCGGCGCGCAGGGGGAGGCCCTCATTCATACTCCCCACGCACAAATCCACGACCGCCTTCAGAGCCGCCCTCCTGGTGGCGCGATCGACGGGCGGTCCGCGCACTTTCGGGCGGAACTGAGCGAGATAGACGGCGCCGAGCAGATCGAAACCGTCGGTGTGGCACAGGACAGGAAGGAGACCGACGAAATTGGGTTTGTGCCCGTGCTTTCGCTGGAGCTCCGCGCGTGCGGGCTCCCAGGCGGCCCAGTCTTGAAGAGCCTCGGGCACCGTCGCGAAGTGCTGCTGGAGATCGATGAACCAGTGCTTCCGGTATTTGAACGCGCGGGAGGGGTCGCGTTCCGCAGGGAGGCCCAAGAGGCGAGACGGCGCGAGGGTAATGCACAGCATCTTGGGCGGGGTTTGGAACCACTCGATTCCGCCGTTTTCAAGCACAAAAGCCCTGGCACACGAACGGAGTACACTTCGGTGTGCTTCAAGGAACTCATTTAACACCGTGAACGCCCCATGGGACGAGTAGCCAATTGACTGCAGGTATGCCTCTCTCGTTGACAACGGTGCGTTCTTTCTTTGGCATGTCGCTCTGTAATATGACTTCATGGCAGGGTCGCTATGTACTTTCCATGGACGCAGTCATACACTCACTTGTCCCCTGGCCACTCGGCCTTCTGACATGCCGGACTGCAGTACATCCCCATCTTGCATCCTCCACATCGTGGCAAAAATAACGTCTTTGCTTGCAGGTCGATGACAGTAGTGACAAAACTTCGTAACCGATTCTGCTGTAGGAGCGTGCTGAAAGGCGGACGGCGACATGATGGTAGGTGGATAAACGCGAAAATAACACCTGTGCCTGACTTTTCCCTGTTCACGTGATCAGCAGATTGACAGGGAGACCTGTTCCTAAGCTAGCCTGTCCTTCGTAGGTTTACTCAGGGTAATGAAGATCGATGTGGAACTCGGAGTGAATGCCTCTCAAGTGGCACTGTGGTGACAGTCCCCAACCAGTTCGTCACGGTACAATCACGGTACGCGGAAATCCCACAATACCAACTCAACTCAGATTTGGCACCAGGTTCTCTTACCACCGCACGATGGAAGACACGATCTCCGGAACATCGTCCCTCAGCGCCGGGCTCTTGACCTCCTTCGTAATCGGCGCAGAAGGCTTGACCACCGGGTAACACGCCATCGCGTTCGTCTTCACCCCGTCGACGCAAAATCCCACGGCGAGCGCGCCCAAGTACCCACACACGCCCCCGTACCCTTCGGTCCATCGCCGCCCTCATCGACGTCGCGGACTCCCACATCTCCAGGGCACCCGCGCGCGACTTCATGTGGGCACAAGCCAGCTGATCAGTGTGAATCTGGGCACTGGGTTGTTCTCGCGCAGCCGCGATTCCGAGACGTAGCGTAAGGAGGACGAAGGTCTTGGACGCGAAGGTACAGGGTCTCGGAAGAATTGCAGGACCGTCTGGATGTTATCGTCGTGAATCAGCCTAGATTGGACGAAGCCACTGTGCGAGTGTCGGTGGAGTGGGGCTCAGAACACAAGCTGACATCCACTGTACTTGCTCAGTTCGTCTTTCAAGCTCTCTTCTAGTGCCTCACATTGACCACAATATCGCAGGGGAACTGCTTAAGACCTAATCACTGTGATCGAAGTCCATGTCAATACATTTGCGTGAATGAAGTGTATGATGATGCAGTCAGAGATGCGTAACTGCAGCTGAGGTGGTCGCGGACAAGACGATGGAGGCTATGTCATCGGTCGACGACTAGACGTCTTGCGTCTCACAACTTCGATACAATCCGCTCCAGCACCCGCGCGAGTTCCTCCTTTGGCGGCTCGACGCGCGGCCACTCGGCCTGGGTGAGGATGAGCCCGTGCTCTTCGTCCGGCTTTGGGACAATGTGGAAATGGACATGGAAGACGTGCTGGAACGCCAACTTGCCATTGTTCTGCCCAGAAATATTCATGAACGTTTGTAGTGGCGTGAGCGTGCACATCACCCGCACATCGCGCGAAAGTGTCGTACCTGAAGTATGTTGTAGTTGACAAGCCCCATCGCCTTTGCAATCTTCTTCGCGAGGGGGAGAACATCGGCAAGGTACTCGTCCGGCACCTCGTCCATCCTGTTGCTGTGGTCTACTCCAGGCCATCTGCGTCATATCCTGTCTCTCGACTCGTATTGGTGGAAGACTCGGACTCACACTTTGGAATGATGAGGGAATGTCCTTCGGATACCGGTCCTATGTCTAGAAACGCATAGCTGAAGTATAGGAGTCAGTGCGGGCCCATGGATAGGAACCCAGCACGAGTGTTACTTGAGCTCAGTCTCAATGATTTTAAACGCCGGTATCTCCCCTGAAGATTGTGGTGTACGATTTAGCAGGTAGTTCCACTACAGGTGAATATGCTCACCCTTGATGATCTTGCAAAAAATGCAGCTGAATGGAAGTAAAGATAAGCTATGCTTGTCATGATTACTGCAGATCTTAAGGGTCGACTGACTTGTCATCCAGGTGGCTTGTCATGACGGAGTAGAGCAGAGCAGTTGGAGGTATACCGACGGGAGGAGGCTAGAGCACCAAGGTGTTGAGAAGAGGGTATATAACAGAATCGATCAACTGACGTTAGTCTTGAGTTGGCTGATCGCGTCTCGGCGTGCGTCGGATACGCACGTGGTTGCAATTGTCCTTGAGATCTGATACATATTGCGCTCGTACTCACAGCGTCCCGAGACGAATTGAGTGGGAAGCGCAGTGGGCGCAAACGAGAAGGCATGTAGTAGCTGACCAGAAGACTTCCCTGATGCGATCACTGGTGAGTGCAGAATTAGGGGACTGCGACAATATGCGCGCGTCCACCCGAGAGACATAGCCCGCTGTCTTACAATAGCTAGATGTGAAGACACTTCTAACAATATATGTGCACGGCATGTAGACATCGGGGCAACCTATACTGGCGTTCAGGGAAGCATGCAACAAGTTCCCTGAGACAACATACAACCAGTGATGCGCGCAGCATCTTACGACAAGTCCGATTGCCAACCGCTAATCCAACCCTGGACAACTGCATGGACCAGTCAGGATCATGCGACCGTTGCTTGAACAGACAACTCACCAAAGGAGTCTACAACTTCGCCACCCTCCACCCTTCATCGCAGGCGTCCGCGACCAGGAAGTCGTACCAGAACACAGCGATAGGAGCAGTGGCAAGATGCCATAAAGAGTGGGCATCGATAACTCTACGCCATGGTGGAAAGTCGAAGAGCTCCAGCGCGGTCGCGGCGGTAGTCAGGAGGACAAAGAGTGCGGGTCTCGTCGCGTGAGGAGGGCGGTAGTTCCTTGGTCTGCCAGGATAGAGACGAATGAAAGACACTGAGGATGGCAGCGAAATAGACAGCCATAATAGGTTGTGAGACATGCCCACGGCGAGATTGAACGCCATGTTGTAGGAGTAGTCAAAGCGGGGTAGGAGGGAGAGGTACGAGACGTGTGCGATGAAAGCGAGAGAGCAGAGCAAAGTCCATACAACGTATTGTCGCGAATTGTTGGATGACGGCGCGGAGGATGTAAGACGGTAACGTTCGGTCGGATAGAGGTGGAATAACCGGATTACGGTGTAGTAGAGGGCATAGAGGATTGCGAGAGCAGCGGAGAAGTAATCCAGTTTCTCAGTGGTTGGCAGATCTACGTACCGGGTTAATCTTCAGCGTCTCAAGTAACCACGAGTCGATAGGAAGAGCGGACCTCGAGTGTGGAAGACAGAGGACCAGACCCAAGCGTTCATGCTGACGAACGCAAACATGAGGTAGTACTTCTTCATAGGGTGTCCTTCAGGAACCCTTTCTCTCATTTTGCGAGCACCCATGGCATGCGCGACGAAATTGAAGACTGAAAAGAGGACCGACGCAGGCTCTTGCATGCCCCCAAACCGCCAAAAGGGCCACTTGCCGTAGTACTGTTCGACTGGTGTACCGTGTTGTATTGCACGGTCGGTGATGATATGCATGCATTCATATTTGCAGTCATCTTCGCAGGACCACCGGGTGACTCGCAGGGCGAATGGAAGGGGTTCTGGCGACGAGCTCCCGCATACTCGGGTTTGACATAACGAGACACAACCTCTGAATTCTTCAGCCCGATCCCCGGCAGAGGAGAAGGCTGGCAAAGAGAGAGAAAGGCAAGTAGTAAGGGTCAAAAGTGTGCGCTTCAGCCCCATGGCCAGGCGCAGATAGATGTGTCGATGTGGACGAGTCGGAGGAGAAGAACGACGAGGAGGACGATGTCGACGAGCCTGGGGATATAGGCGCTCTATTCCGATCAAAAGGTTACGTAAGCGGTGTGGCAGATATTCCAGTTCGCGAAACTTGCCATCCGACGGTCAGCAACCTCCTTCAAACCACGCCACCTACACCAAGCAACCAGGTCTGATACGTCCTTCGTTTGCTTGGAAAGCTCTTCAAGTAAGTTTTGGTGAACAGAAATGCACTCTACTATATCCAGAATATTTATTACGTGCAAGTCGTCACATTACTAACCGAAGACCAACAGGGGACTTTCTACGCATTAATCTGCTCCGTATCAGTTTCTTCACGATCAAGAAGAAGGAATCAGACATCAATAATCCTCTAGGATTTACCTACGACACCTGGGCAATACTGTACTTATATACACGAGGACAGCGCAGCACCCAGCATGGTCCGCTCCTCTCAGGCGACGTCTATGACTTTCTCCTCTTCGCCATACTTTGACGACAGAGGCTCTCATGGATATGCCGAACCCATAACCGAGAGAGTCAATGTAATTGCTCTCAGTTACTTCCTTGATATTGATATTGACGAGCATCTGCAGCCACATTCTAAACCTATAGTGTCATATTACTTCCCCAAAGGCGTCGGAGCACAACACTACGGGGTATGCATATACGCATACTCGGTCAATAATGCAAATAACTCACTGCACTATACTATAGGAACATCATCCTATGAAGCCCCATCGGCTAACGCTGACTAACGCGCTCGTTCTGGGTTACGGTTTGGACAAAAAGATACACCACATCTACAGTCCGCGTGCTGCAACACAAGCAGAACTTGAAGCGTATCACGATCACGATTATATTGAGTTTCTTTCACGGTAGGCTGACGCCAATATCCGCATGGGTATGCCGACTGACCACATCGTCGCAGAGTCACACCCCATAATCAAACGGAAATGAAGCAGATGATCGACAGATTCAACTGCGTCGAAGACTGTCCAATATTTGCCGACATGTTTGACTTCTGCAAGATGTATTCGGGAGCGTCATTAGCGGCGGCCAGAAAACTCTGCGCAGGAACCACAGATATTGCCATCAACTGGAGTGGCGGGCTCCACCACGCGAAGAAGGCGGAAGCGAGTGGCTTCTGTTATATCAACGATATTGTACTAGCAATCCTTGAACTACTTCGGTAGGCACATACATACCCATCGGTTGGGCGGTCACTCACTAACTATTCATAGGTATTTTCCACGTGTGCTCTACATCGACATCGACATTCACCACGGCGATGGAGTCGAATTTGCCTTTTACCACACCAACCGTGTCATGACTGTCTCCTTTCACAAATACACAGGAGACTTCTTTCCCGGCACAGGCAAGCTGGACGACAATGGAACAGGGCTTGGGAAACACTTCTGCCTCAACGTGCCCCTTAAAGATGGCATTGACGACGCCATGTACCTCACTATCTTCAAAACAATCATTGACGACACCGTCACTGCCTTTCGACCCACCGCTATCGTCCTCCAATGCGGAGCCGACTCACTCGGATGCGACCGTCTCGGCGCGTTCAACCTCTCGATCGCCGCGCACGGCGAGTGCGTCAACTTCGTGCGCAAATTCGGTGTCCCTCTCCTCGTCCTCGGCGGCGGCGGTTACACCATCAAGAATGTCTCCCGCTGCTGGACGTGGGAGACCTCGGTGCTCGTTGGTGCGACGGTTCCAGACGAGCTGCCCGTCACAATCTACGACTCCTTCTTCCGCGAAACCAAATGGAAGCTTCACCCGCCCCTCACGGGCCATGTCGAGAACCAGAACACAGCCGCGTCTCTCCAGCGGATCACCGTCGCGATCCGGAATAAGCTCCGATACCTCCAGGGCGCCCCCAGCGTGGCTTTGCAGGAGATCCCGCCCGACCTCGCTGGGTGGCTCGACGACGAGGAGCGCAATCGGGACGAGAAGGACGAGGAGCGGGGGACAGCACATGCCGGCGAGACGCGAGTCGACCGCTCGATTGCCCCCAACGAATTCTACGACGGTGAAAGGGATCAGGACGTCACAGAGCCCGACGAACCCACACCCTCTGCGTCTCAATCGGCGTCGGCGCGCACGAGGGGCGCTAGTCGGCGAGGGACGCGGGGTCGTGGACGTGGCCGAGGCCGGGGTAGGGGTAGGGGCGGGGCTGCTACCGCGTCCACTACGGCGGACTCTGTTGCCGGAGATGAGACGTCATCAGAAGAATCCACGAGCCCTGTACGGACCAGAGGACGTGCTCGAGGGCGGGGTAGGGGACGCGGGAGGGGTGCCAAGGCGCAAGCGAAGGAACGGGAGAAGGATCAGGATACGGAGACACCCCCGCCGGACGACAGCGCCAGCATGGATGTTGATCAAGAGCAGGTGGATGTGTGAAGGATGCGACGGGCACAGATTCGCCCCCATGGATCCGTTCCTCTTTTCTCAGTGAGCACGATCTCTCGACTAACAGTCATTTTACAAGTGGCTGACGCTTTGTCTGATCGGAGCTGTCGTAGATGATTGCACCTCGAACTTTATGGATTGTAGTGTGTATATTGCTGTGCTGTGTGGTAAGCACCTACTCCTCCCGGCATATTATAGATTCGGGCTACGGCAAGAACGAGATTTCCTTCGCAGTCAGACTAGGGGAAAAATACAAACCCATAGTGACCACCACCGTGATCCGTGGCATCTGATCCTCTGTACATCAAGCAGACTTGACGTTCAGTCTAGGTACACTCAGAAAGAAAGCTGGGAGGGTGTGGAAGCTCTAACCCTTTGTCTCTTCCTGTGGCGGCAAAGACCTTGATGAGCTTGTCGTCGTACGAGTTGTCCGAATGGTCAGAGTGCTTGCAGCAAGAACTGGTGCTGAGACTTGGATGCCGCGTCTACGTCGAGTAATGTTAAGAAGACCAATACCACCAGCGCGAGATCCGCATACGAGAGGAGGGGTTTACTACATGCACGGAGAAAGCATCGTATACGAAGACAACGTAGGACGAGGGTAGTATAACATCACGAAGGGTAGGTGTGGAAGAGAAGGACCGGGACGCATAGCAAATAATACAAATAAGCACACAGAGCCACAAGACACCCAGAGTTGCGCACGTCCATACAGCAACACAAGGACAGGTGGAAAGTGGGGACATAAGGAAGCCGTCAGCCGAGGTCCATCTCGTCCCCCACCCCCGCACGGCCCTTACCCTTCGCGCCTATACTCGTACTTGTCCGTGCATCGCCGTTCGGTCTCCCGTGTGCGGGACCACGCCCAACTCCGTTTGCCTTCGCGCCACTCACGCTCGACCCTGCAGGCGGATGCACGGGGCCGACGCGCTCGAGCTGCGCACGCACCTCCTCGTCCACACCCTGGAAAACGCTCTCCTTCGGGAAGCCCCATATCCGCCCAGGTTGTTCCCGCTCCTTCTCCTCGAACACGCCCCCGACGATGTCCACCCAGTTCCGCCTCGTCCGCACGAGCTCGTTGAGTTGATCCGGGACATGTAGCATGTTCTGCTCGTCTGGACTCAGACCCAACGCGGCTGGACATGGCGGCAGCGCGGAGAGCCCGCCGAGGCCCGCGCCGTTCGCTCCGCCCGAAGGGAGGTCGACGCTCTTCTGCTTCTTCTTCTTGGACACCTTCGGGCCATCCTTCTTCTGAAGCTTGCTGTAGAGTGCTGTGATGCTCCTGTCGATCGCATCACGACTCTCGACGTATTCTTGATATGCCAGCCGATCCTCGGCGATAGCTGCGAGGCGTAGTCGTCGCGCCTTGTTCGTAGCAAGCACTGTGCGTAGCTCGCGCTGAGCATGCCGCAGAGCGGTCGCTATCGGGTCGTCTACAGCCTCAGAGTAGTCGGGCTAGTGTTTCGTTAGAAGGGGAGTGTTCGTTAGACGGCTGAACAGCGCTCACAATCTCGTCCAATAAACCATGATGTCGCATCACATTCTTCAGCCTCTCCTCCAGATCTGCCACATTGAGCTTATCGCGTGCGGCAGCGGCGGCCGCGCCGTTGGTCCCCGGCCGACCCTCCATCGCCTCCTCCGCCGCCTTGACACCCTTCCACTCCGTATCGGTCATAGGGATGAGAGCGCTGACCACGCGCTCGGTCAACGGCCCATGCCCGCGCTCTTCCGTCAGGAGATCAGGGTCGCTCAGTGTCGAGGGCTCCCATTTCGGTAGAACGTTCGACGGTCCTGCGTGCGAGCTCGCGCGTACTGCAGCCGTACCGGGTAGAGGCTGGCCGTATGTCGCAATGTCCTCCTCTTCCCATTGCACAGAGTAGTGTCGCCCAAGTTTCGGCATGACGAATGGCTCCACCTCGTCGGCCGTATACTGCAGAAAACCTATGTCTTCCTCCTTGATGGGGCGAAGCCATGGCTCTATGCTGGTGTAGAAAGTTGTAACCAGGACCTGACCGGGTTGCTTGCTTTTACTAAAGTCTTCGGTAACCTCAGTAGGCTTACTTGGGCCCGCCACTGGTCTTGGAGCTACGGGCGGCCGGGGTGGTAGGAGTGAAACGGCCGCTGGTAGAGCAAAGTCCGGTGCATTTGAAGGCTGGGCAAGGCGTGAGATATTGGGTAACATGCGCTCAACAGTGAGTCTGACCTTGCTGAACGCGATGGATGTGGAAGGGTACTTGGATGCCTTGGGAGGTACCTGACTCGTACTGGTATGTGAATGGAGAGAGGGTGGCGCGGGAGATTTGCGTTTCGGAGGATCTGAAGGCAAGCTTGGCACAACACCACAAGAGGGCAAACTATGCAAGCTCACCTGGTTCGATATCACTGGAATCCTCTCTCTTCCGTTTCTTCTTCTTGCTATTCTTCTTGAGTTCCTCCGCGCCACTGCGAAACCTCAGCTTCACTGCGAAACAAACTGACGAGTATAACTCACTGTTTCCTGACATCAAGATAGGAGGGTGTAGGGGTAGGGGCGGGAGGTGCTGGTGCGACAGATAAGCGATTCCTTGGTGGCTGAGACTGTGGTTGAGCAGAGGCGCGATTCTCATCCCCATTGACAGACGGCGTAACTGTGTAAGGGGAAGGCCCATAGCGAGATTGGTAGCGCATGATGCGATATGCGTGATTGGTGGCGTTGACAGTAGGAGGTTAGAGTGGTCCAGGGCCAGGTATCGTGAGGATGCAGTGGGTATCAGGTCAAGACATAGAGAGTGTGGCCCCAGCATAATGTGGACAATACCGTATGATCACAAATCAAAGACACAAGGTGTAGATACGTGTGGCGCGGCAAGGTCAAAGCGTCATCCCCAGGTGATATGTTGCACCGAATATAGCGGGCGTGTCCATCGGATAATTTGTGCAGGAGTCGTCATGAGCAGTTAAGGTTGATGTCAAGGCCGACAAGAGGCGGTATAGCGTGGTTCAGTGAAGTGATAGATGGTATGGTACACATACCCAGTTAAGGGCGCATGGGGAGTAGGTATGTGCAGATCCATACGGGGATGATGCAGCATTGTGGTGCGAAACCGCGAGGAGGAGTTGACAGCCGATAGAGGATGGATTCGCGGTTTAAACGGTGCGAGGTGAGTGGTTAAGCGGTATGTCAGTCAAGTCCGGATGTAGCGTGGGGAAAGTGAGAGGGATAATTATATGAGCAATGTGGTAGCACCAGCAAAGAGCAATACGCACGTCCGCGCTCCCGATCCATCTTAGGGATAGCCTTGAGCTTCCCTCTCTCCTTGTCTTTAAGCCGGCGCATAGAGTCCTCGATGGCCCGTATGTCATCTCCGGCTTTCTTGGCGCGTTCCAAGCTCTTCGTCTTGTATGCTATGAGCTCACTCTGCAGTAGCTCGAGCTCGTCCGTCGGTGGTACCGCGTCAGGAGGGTTGCTGAAGAGTGATGAACGGATTGGTGGGATTGTTGGATATAGTGAGACCGTAGACGACATGGCGCGGTTCGGCTCTCCGGACCGCGATTGTTGGGTGAATGCAGCGTCACAGGGCTGCACGTCAAGAGTAGAGACAATGAGGAGGAGATGGGGAGGACAGCGGAGGTCCGAGAGGAGGAGGAGGAGTGTCGGTGAACAAGCACCGTCGCAAGCAGATCCAAGTCCACAGGCGCCCAGCTCAGCCCGAGGGCGCCTGCCACAATCAGCCATGGTTCAGGAAGGTGCTTCCCACGGGCTGCTAAACCGGTGCCTTTACCAGGAATTCGCCATTTCGCGAGAGCACAAATACCGCTTCGTCCCACCTCTTCGTTTCACCACGCCCTTGTCTCCTTGCGTCGCTGACACCTCCCACCCGCCTCGTGCGCACTCGCTTGCGATGGAGTCTAGGCAGCATCTCATCTTCGACGCGGACAGGGACTCTCAACATGGCGAGGAGTCTGAGACTAGCTCCGACACCATCGAGATGTCTGGTTTCGAAGAGGTCCCCGTCACTCCAGCACGTCGCAATCAGTATAGTCCCGCCAGGTACAATGCGGACTCGGACGACGACTCGGACGTTGAAGATGCAGGCGAGCAAGCACTGCTCGGGTCTCGGACACGAACTCGTGGACGTGAACGGTCAGAGGATCGCCCCACAAGCACGCTAGGACAGGTCAAACGCATAGTGCTCGAAGTGAGTATCTTTCTGGACCTTTCAGGCTTTAGCCTCACAAAAATTGCAGACGGCACCTACCCTACTACTGACCACTGTCGGCCTTCTCTTTACGGGCGAAATATTGGAGAGCGTCTCGGTAAGTCTCGACTTTCCGCATGCTCCCTCCGCTCTGACTTGAATGAAGCATTGGAAAGCCATGACGCGTATAGACGAGCTCATTATGATCATACCCGTCATTCTGAACCTCAAGGGGAATCTAGAGATGAATCTCTCAGCAAGGCTCGGCACTTCTGCGAACATGGGAGACCTCGACATTCCCGCCAAGCGCCGCTCAATCATTCTTGGGAACCTCACCCTTCTTCAAGTCCAGGCAACAGTCGTGTCATTCTTCGCTGCATGTGTGGCCTTTCTCATGAGTACGCTTGTTCCTGGACTTGCCGATGCGAACGAAGAAGGCCCACCGATGGGCTCGGGAACCGAGACCGCCTTACGATTCATTGCTCGTGGCCCAGTTCACAAGCCCAAGCCTCATCGGCCGATTCCACCACCGCCCTCTGGTGGAGCAGAGTGAGTGTCACGGTTGCGTCGTTTGCACAACGTGTTGTCTCACGATCGGAACCTTTTCTCCAGATTCGTCATGGTTGCATCCTCGGCCATGTGCGCCGCGTGCTTGTCAAGTGTACTTCTTGGGTCTTTCATGTGTGGTTTAGTCGTGCTATGTCGGAGGTTTGGGTTGGATCCAGGTATGCGACCTTCATATTATCTGCCTTGACTAGTATCTGAAGAGCATTCAGACAACATCGCACCACCCGTTGCTGCCTGTCTCGGGGATCTCGTCACACTCACTCTCCTTGGATTGATCTCTGAGGCACACCTCGGGATTCTCGGCACTCCTGTACCAATTATCATCGTCGTTCTTCTGGCTGTTGCAGCCATCGGCTGGGCGTACATCACGTACCGCAACGAGAACGTGCGACATCTTCTCACCCAGGGCTGGTCACCTCTCTTCATTGCCATGGCTATCAGCAGCGGAACAGGAATTGTCCTCGATACATTCGTGGAACGCTACAGTGGCTTCGCCCTATTAGCCGTCGTCATTGCTGGTAAGCACCATGTTTCCTACGTATCGTTAATCACAGTTAACGTATGATGTGACGCAGGTCTTCCCGGAGGTGTCAGCGCTATCTTCGTCTCACGTCTATCCACTGCCCTCCATGCCGCTACTGCTAAGACGTCAGCTGCCTTCGCATCCGTCACCGACCTCAAGCAGGATAAGGATCACCCGCGACCACGTCTGGTCATGATGACCCTCATTGCCGTCAGTTTGCCTGTCGAGGTCATCTTCCTTCTCTGCGTGATTGCGTTTGGATGGATACACCTTCCGTTCCTCTTCATGACCCTCCAGATCATGTTTTTCCTCATCGCGGTACGTATCCTGCCTGAGTCGCTACCCCATGCGTCATGCTCATATCACCACAGGTAACGATCTCGCTCTTACTGGCACATGGTATCACTACCGTACTCTGGAGGTGGAAACTCGATCCCGACATGTACGCATTGCCCGTGCAGTCTGCCCTCACGGACCTCATCGGACAGTCCTTACTCGTCGCATGCTACGAGATCGCCTCGTTGTTGGGTGTCAAAGTCGCCCTTAAACATAAACACCACACAACACGACGTTGACCTTGCATGTATAATTTGGCTTCGCTGTTGTATATCTTCGGGCATTTGTCAGATTCACGTAACATACCCTTGCAATAATTTATCAACATTTCGTAGCATTCTTGCGTAGATCCGCGTTCTATGTACCATGAGACCGATGTGTACGGCGTACCGCTGGGAGTAGTTGTACCATCTTCTGTTAGCCATACATGTCCACTATTGACGAGAATGAGCCCGTAGGAAGTGACGAAAGCAGCTGTGGGAAAAGCAGAGGGTGGTGGACTCTACGTAGCCTACATAGATAGACATTTACGCGCTTATCGGTTCCATCATCCTTGCTCCTTCCCTCCAATCCTTGCTCTTTCCCTCCAATCCTTGCTCCTCCCCTCGATCTGACTCTAAGTGCCGGATATATACTACTTGTGCTATGTCTGCTACGGAGGCCTGGGTGAAGAGGTTTCTCGATGCTCCGTCTTCGGGCATAGGCGCGGCTATTCGACGCTGCCATGGGTGTGCTCGACCTCAAAGCGAAGACTGCCCACTAAGCCGATGTTCGAGATGCCAGAAGGCCTTCTTCTGCAGCCGAGAGTGTCAGAAGGCAGTTTGGCCGGTTCACAAGTGAGTGCATAGACTATATGCGCATTCATCAATGTGCTTGACATCACAGGCTTGCCACTGTATATGTAGGCCAATGTGCTACTCGAACGCAGCTGCGTACGAAGGGTCAACGACCTTCAAAACTGAGCTGCGAACCATCGGCTTCACGGACCCCGCCGCATTCCGGGAGACATTCTCTGACTTCGTCGACGCTCATGCCTGGGCTCTCCTGATGTGCACGAAGGCCTACGTGCTCGAGGAGGGCGGGATCACCTGGTCGCAGAACCCACAAAAGATCCTCTACCTCGAACTGATTCCTAGTCGGTCCCTCATGCTCTCTACTGGATGTCAACCATCTCGCGCGTTCAAACTCAATGATCATGGTTTCCTCAACCTTGAAGACTATCTCAAAGCCTCGCCGCAAGTTGCAGCTGACTGGGCGCAAGGGGAGGCTCCCCGTACCGCGGCAATCGCAATGTGCAGGAATGTACATCCAGCCTTCGTGGGCCTCCTGCCCGTCTTGTTTCGTATCAAGGGAGTCGCCAGTACGACCTGCCTTCGGTACTTTCCCCAGTACCGCGCTGAGCGCGAGCCCGAGATGGACGAGGACGTCAAGAAGGTCGTCATCAAGGACATCCTCACTCTCTTAGTCGGCAGCATCAACGAAGATTTCCCATTCAGGTCACTCGGGGATCATCTTCCTGGTCAATTCGTGTGGGTGCAGGGGACTTGGACGTGGCAGGCACTCTTTCCGGACTGGTCGCAGTATCAGATTGGAGAGCATAGAGGCATAGACAAGACTCTTGAAATGATGGAGACATCACTCACTCCTATGGAACTTATACATATGATCAGGTCCCTCTAGACGTTTTGTTGACTTCCCTTCTCGCAATCACGGGTGAGCACTGTGATTCCGTAGTACTATCACCCTTCGTTGACTAATTTTATTGTTGGGGCGTAGGCACCCTAGCCTGGCTCGGGTTCGTTATCCTGATAGCTATGGGGACCCGATGTCAATGGATGTGATACGTATAACCCTTTTTATGTATACATCGCATGATACGGACGTATATGGTTCCCAGTGCCATGCCTGAAAGAACGAGTATATCGTTGCACGTCAAACAAAAACTGTACCGCAATTGTACCATAGCACTCTGTCAAATCAAAGCGCAAATGGGTCACGCCTATCACTCTGCAGATAGTTGCAGCTCGCAATGGTACGTACGCAGTCATTCGAACCACTGCCATCACGTCAAGCACCACTTCTGATCCGGTCGCGTTGGGACGCACCGAATGAGAGTGTCCCGACAGCCTGATATCTCCCTGATGTGCGAGAAGAACATGAAACCTACGATGGTGCATATCAACTCCCGTTCCGTTTCTGTCCCCGACGTGATTGCCTCCGAGTTTTCCATAATGACTATCGCTGCGTTCGGAGCCATTCCAGCCCGTGCAGGCCTGACCAAGATTGCCAACTTTACATGTGGTTGGAGAGACACGGTATGTTGTGTTATTGAGGACCAGCAGGCTCCAAACTTCTCGATCTCACCGACGGGTGTTACGAGGCAGAACCTTCCCGGCAGCGTGCTATGGCTCTCCTTGGACATGAGTTCCTTGATCACGAAACCAGCGTAACGAACATGCAGACCAGCGGTGTCGCATGTTACGTTCGGCCAACCCATGTACGCGGTCTCGGGGCAGTCCGCAAGAGAGGCAGGAGCCCAGCGAAAGGGCGCTATGCTCAACTTCTTCGCCTTCTCCACCCATACTACCCCCTCCGGAACTTCCGCCATTAGAATGTAGAAGTTGGCCATTCGTCGCTCAAGACCTTTTCCGGACAAGACGAAGGATACATCTTTTCCTAGGAGGGATGTGATGCACAACGGAACGTCTTCGGCCTTGCTCGTGGTACGGTGCTCTAGGGCGTAGAAGATGACTCGGAAAGGTGACCAAGTCTCCCGCATGTGACGCATGGCGCGGGTGGAGGGGATTTGTTGCCCCAGCAAGAGCAAAACGCCATTCTCATTCAGCAGCTCGTGTTCCTCCATCTGGATTTCGGTCGCCGTGGTCCCATTATCATCCCCAGCCATCCCGGGTCGAACTGCCTTTCTGTCGCGGTCGTACTTCCGATAGGGGAACGGCCCGTCGCGCATCTGGAAGAAAATTCTGTCTTCACCATGGACTTCGCTTGCGAGCGTTGCTTCCTGCAGAGTCCATAGTCGCTTCATCCAACCACTGCATAGGATGCGGATCCCGAGCTCCAAGAAAGAAGCGGCGGCAGAGTCGACTATCTCGAGTTCGCGGTCAAGAACTAGGACCGCGGTTGCCTCGTTGAAAGTGCGCCCAAGGAGCTCTATGGCCTTCTTCCGCCATGTTGTGGCTGCAGGATCCACAGGTATGCAGAGCGTATCCATCCAAAAGGCGACAGAGGCTTCGGTAGTAGAGGTCGAGGTCACAAAGTGTGCATTGTACAAAGCGGTCACAAAGTTCCATATCCGACGAAGCTGACATCTGGGCAGAGCATTTCCACGAGGATTTCCAAGACCGTCTGCCCCTGTGTTTGAAAGTTAGCGAGATTTGTTGAGATATAGCGTGTATGACTACTTGCAAACGTGGGAGATTGCGATGTACGGTGGCGCGTAAGAACGATGTTCATCGCTGTCCACTATTTGTATCTCCAGTTCTGAGGTGATGACGAGTACAGGAATCTTCCCTCGCGACAACAGATTGATCAGGGACGGTGTCGGAACACCTACAAAGTTGCAGTCCTGGGTATAGCAATCTCCTACATGAGCGGTTGAGTACGTTGCTTCGTCAGTTTGATATGCATAGCAGAGAGTATCGTTACACGATACGTGGGTTTTCGCCCTAGGGCGATCAAGGAGGGAAGCAAAGACGAGTTCATGGGAATCGAACAGAGCGATCTCGCTTGGGCACCATCCTCGCGCCTCCAAATCGCCTGTCACGATGCTCGACAATATGTCCATACCCTCCATCCGGCGTCGTATCCAGTCGATACTGGTGGTAATCCTCTTCCTTCGCCATGCTTCTTCTTCTGGAACGCTGAAGTGCGCTGAATAGACGTGGAGTAACAGATGGAGACCGATTGTGCGAGCGAGGATATCAAGGGAATGCAATATGCGACATTCGGAGACAGTGTAATCAGGGAATCTGCGTTCGACATCCAAGTCGTCTATGGAGCTGCCAACGGGAATAAGCTCCTCGTCCAGCATAAGGGATATGTTACGGGCCAAAGCGAGGATGGACTTCATGAGCGCTCCATCGCCAATACGGTCGGGACTCAGGGAGGAGAACCAACGGCCCGCCAAGCCATTGAGGACTGCGGTGGACACCGCGTGTCCACCATCAACGAGTACTTCGCTCCCGATATCCAGCGCGAGGCCACATAGTCTCGACATCTCGGCCAAGGTTCCAAAGAAGAGCCACGATTGCAGAAAAGCGACTTTGGACGCTCCGGTCACGGGTGAGCCCTCCGCATGGGAGAGGATAGGCGAGCGTGCGCCAGCATCCACGTCATCGTCGCTTTCGTTCGCAGCAGCTGCAGCGTCGGATGCGCCGCCATGACATCGACCGGGCGGGCAAAGTGGGTGACAGTGGGTATCACGGACATGCACAACCCAGTTGCGACGCGCTGGGTAGGTCCAGTAGTCTTGTCCATCATATGCCATGGCCTGACAGAGGTGAGGTATCGTGAATGGCGTGAACTCGGGTCGAGGGGGAAGTGAAATGGAGGACTGCGGTACAGTCAATGCGATGGGGATGCTTGGCTTGCGCTTTGCCATCAGATCGCTCGACGGTGGGGCTTGGGGCTTTGGTCCGAGGGGACTTGAAGTGCTTGACAAAACGTTTGATGCGGTAGAGAATTCGCGATCGGCGGTCAGACACTGTTATCAATTGAATGTGAGTCAGTCATGTGTGTATTACTAGCAGTTATAACCTTCCGAACCACTTCCAGTGGGTCAGAGAAGTAAGAAGAGAACCTCAACTGCGACGCGGGAAGGGTTGGATACCTCACGCACATGTGAGCAGCAGCCGCATTCAGGCCCGCCTGGCATACACTGAATACAATTTCCCATGAGTGGGTGGTTGGTTGGGTGACCGAATGTAAACTTGTGAAGGTGTTGCAGGCAGCGGGTGACCGTGGCAGTAATTGTTAATCGATCCAACGTGCATGCTGTTGCGAAAATCGATGCGCGTGTCCGCACGGACTCCGAGTCTCCGACCGACGCACACTGTTGACGCCCAAACTTTGGGCCTCGATATCCGAGTCATTATGGTCTTCCCGGTCTAGACTGTGCGTACTACCTTAGAGATACAGCGCAACTACGTCTGTGCTCTGCTTTCTCTTGCCCTAGTCGCTCGGTGCCTGGGCAGCCTCTTTCTCACCCTTCAGAATCGCTTCGACTTTCGTCCCCAGCCGCTTGCGATCTTCCAGAGATAGTTGAGGGGCTTCGGATGAGTATCCAAGCTCTGTTGGAAATCGTCGTGAGTGTATGGATCTGGTGAGAAAAGAGTTGGACTCACTCAGACTAGCATACTGGAGGGGAATCTCGTCGCTCTTGATCGGAAGCGTGGACAGATCGAGAGGGAACGATGGGCCTAGCCAGGCGTGGCGTATTTCGTGATCCCTGCAAAATATCGTGCATGAGAGGGGCTTCTGTATGGACATATGGATACCTCTTACTTGCGCTGAGAACGAAGATGATGTCATATCACTTAATCTTGTGTGGCAAACCGCAACGAAAGACCGCAAGGCCTACCTCCTCACGAGTAAGTGGATGGATCAAAACACTGTAATAAACGTTATTCAATCCGGGTGAGTCGAACACTCGATGACCTGGACACGCGTACCTGAGGTTTCCTCTGTTCAGGCAAAGGTACGAGTAAACCGACACGAAGGATTCCGAGGGACACCAAATCTCGTATGAGCCTGACTTGTGTCAGGATCCTTCAGCCCCACAAAGACGGAATACACGCTCACCGACGGGATGAGGTCCAATAGGGTCGGTGTTCACGCGGAAGAGGGGAACTGCTACGAAGGCTCCGTCCCTCCTGAGACGCAGCACGGCATCACGGAGTTCTAGGGCGGCGTGATGCTCATCTGCGTTCCGCTGGTGAAAGTAGATATCTAGCAGGCATCCTGAGTAACCTTTGAGCGGTATATACACTTGTGTAGCCTACGGAAGTGCCATTCTCTGTTAGGGGACGTACGGCAGTCAGCTCAATATATACAGGATGATTGTGATTTGAACACACTTGATCTCCGAGTTCACCACTTCCTTGACATCCGTTGGCGGGCTCATATTACTACTACGAAGTGTTTTGCAGGAAGGAGATGAGTGTGGGGAATAGGGGTTGCAGATTCGGCCATCCCGTAAGTCAAGTGGGAAGGACCAGGGGCTCTCGCGGCTATCTGCAAGGAACGTGTGAGCCTCATCGTACGCGATTTCCCAGTATCTTGACCTCACTCTCTCACCACCACCGTCATCGTCATCTGCCCAATGCCAATCAAAAGCCCTCCGCTGCGACGCAAAAAGTGTAGAACACATCCCTATCCACGTCATTTGCTCTAGCCATCGTTTGTTGGCTGCAGCCATTTGTCCAGTCGGCGGCGTTCATGGAGACGGGTACGTTTCCTCTGCAAGTTTGGTGTGCTGAACGTATCATCTGTTCTTGAGATATGTAGCTATACGGCTGCAGCGAGGATTTGAAGTTCGGTAGCTCGCCGTGGACGGTCCAAATCGTAATTGCCCGCCTCCTGGAGTCTATACGGAGCCCATGAGCATTGAGACCTCCTTCCTCAGTCGCCGTGCGTGCTCTTGCTTTCCCTGCTTTCTCGCGTTTTCGCTCGCTATTGAGATGGCCTTGAAGGCCTCGGTGCTCTTGGTCGCCCTTGCTCTTTCCCGCAATGTCCTTGCTTTCCCCCTTGATGTCGACAGCGTCACGACGATCACTGCTACGGCGACCACGACTGCAACTGCGACAGTAACAGCAACGACTGAAGTTGCTAACACGAACCCTGCATCGTCGTCGACAGTCCCCACGTCTTCAGAGTCTTCATCTGTGTCGTTTCAGGCGGCTTCTCTCGAGTCGTCTTCGCGTCTTGCAGGCCCAACAACACCATGGACGTCAGACTCTCCAAGCTCCGACACTTTACAGTCGACATCCGCTCCGACTGCAGGAATAACCAGCGGGTCTCCTACAGCCTCAACGACTAGTACTCCTTTCACGTCGACTACTACTATCATTGCAACAGTCTACCAAGCAGCTCCCACAGTGACCGTGACGGCTTCTCCTCAGACTGTTACCGACACGATCACTATCGTTCCTCCCCCGGCCCCTTCGTCGACACTCCCTCCGCCATTCACGGAGACGACTTGGTCGGCACCTCCGGAGATGACGGATCTATCGGCTTTTCATGTCAAGAAGATCGCGTCTGGCAAGAACAATATGCGCCTCATCACCAGCGACCATTCCACGGAGGGCGATTCATCGTCTGGCTCCTCTGGGTCGGACTCGCTATTAGGAATTCTCTTCTCCGCGATCCTCCATGGCATCATCCCATCGCCTCCCGAGCCAACTTCGAGTCCTTTCCTCCAGCTCTTCTATCCCGCGAACTCTATCAACCCGGGCCAGAAGCCGCAGGGCGGGGCGGACTTCTACGCGGTGCCACTGGATCTGAGCCAGGCGACGAACGTAACTCTGGAATACAGCGTCTTCTTCCCGTCCGACTTTGAATGGGTCCAGGGCGGCAAACTTCCCGGGATCTATGGGGGTCATGACGGATGCTCGGGCGGGGACGACGCGGAGGAATGCTTCAGCACGCGCTTGATGTGGAGAGGCGGCGGGCAGGGAGAACTGTACCTGGTGAGCAACTTTGCCGTCTGGAGTCGTCGGATACAATGGCACTCAAAACGTGCGGTTCGTGACAGTATGCACCCAAAGACGAGCAGACGGAGGAACTGTGCAAGACACCGCCGCAGTCTGTATGCGACTCTGACTACGGTTTGTCTATCGGTCGTGGGGCGTTCAAGTTTGCGAGGGGAAACTGGACGCACATCAGGCAGACGGTGACGCTGAACACTCCTGGCGAGCAGGACGGCGCGTTCACGCTGGACGTGAATGGCAAGCGCGTGCTTGACCTATCTGATGTGTATTATCGGGGTGCGCCTTCTTCAGGCGGTATCAGTGATCTCCAGCTGAACGCGTTCGCCTCTGGCGTACTGGATATCGACACAACGTGGAATAGGACGGCGCCGACGCTCGTGCTCATGCAGGACTCTGTGGTTCCTCGAGAAGTTTGGGGCTTCTCTCCGGGCGATGGTGTCTCTTTCCTTGCGCCGCCTGGAGACGCCTCTGCTATAGATGAGGTGGTGGTCACGCTGACGAGCACGATGACGATCCTCCTCCCTACATCGACGGTGACTGTCTCCCCGACGAACACTGCGACGACGTACGTTCTGGCGATGGAGACGGCTGCGCCGTTCTCGCCTATCGCTGTTGCAGCCAAGGAGCCAGTCGGGTTCACAGGGATCTTCTTCAGGTGAGTATTGTGTCTTCTGTGCGGGTTGTCGAGGAAGCGACTGATGCATGTGGACGTGTAGTACTTTCTTTGGCGGGCATGAGCAGAAGTATGCGACCCCGAAGGATCAGTACACTTGGTTCAAAGACTTTGCGATGACTATCAATGCTTGAAGCGCCCGCCTCGACAACATCGGTCAATGCGAAGTTCGTCTACGAGGGTATTTCTCAGCCCGACGTGGTCCCAAGTCGAGTATAATGTCCAAATTCCGACCCAGGCAAGGCACGAGGGCCTCATGGTACTCTCGATATCAACCAATCATGATATATTAGTCTCAGACTCGCGCGATATCGTTCACATTGTGTTGCATGTATATCCTGTCATACAGTCTTTGCGGTTCGATTTCTTTTCGAATCCATTGGCTTCGTGTTCAACGTTCAACACTCGTCAGTGGTAGCCCTCCGAGTCCAGGGTCCGCTGCTATGTCAATAAGGTGAGTCAGCTTGCAGAAGGCTGATCATCTTGCGCCTCAATCGTGTCGGAATGTTCGAAACGTTCCTCGCGGCGCGTACGCATGTGGCGATGCAGTCCTGATGAGGACAAGGCACAGCATGACAATCACTTGAGGTTGAGCATGATATCTTCCGTGAGTCACAGCCGTGTCATTCACGATGCGTGTCCTCGGGTGGTCCGACAATGGTTATATTTCGTATGGATTGTACAGAACTGGGAGGCGTCGATGCGATGCCAGCTGCGGTACATGCTGACCTCCGTCATGTACACGACGTATGACGGCATGTACGGAGCTCGGCGTCTGGAAAGTGCAGCTCTGGGATGACATCAGCACTCGAAATGGCGCGAGTCGACTTGGAAAACGTGCGGCGAGGTAGTTTGTTTGCTTGTGCCGGCGGATGGAGAGAGTTTTGGAGTGGAAGGACGGCGGGGGAGTCGGGCCGGGTCGGGGCTGCGGATAGAGGGGGCGGATAAGGGGGCGAGGAAATCTGAAAACGGGCGGGCTCACATTCCAGACTGGGCTCCGGGCCTTGCACTCACTCCACGACACTCTACATCCGTGACCGGTCCTTGGTGGCCTCCTGTCCCATATGCCTTGCTGACGTTAGCCTTCCGCTCTCGAGTCCTTATCCTCCAGGATTCAGGATCACTGGGCGCACCTCTCCTTCGCTCTCCCATCTGCCTGTACAACATCTCTTCAACTTCTCCCGTCTGACACCTATACCATCTCTCGACGACTTGTGTATCCAGTCACTCTCATTCTCTCTCTTCCAATTCACCCACATCCGACATGCTGGACAGCTGGAATTATCACCTCAGTCCATCACCCTCGAGCAGTTCCTCGACCCGTTCCTCCCACTTGAGCGTACTCAGCACCTCGTCCTCCGTCACCTCCCCTCCTCCCTCTCCTACCGGCAGCAAGACCCACGCGTTCTTCAGCTCGCCGTTCTCGGACGACGCTGCGCCACCCTTGTCACCTCCCTCTCCCCCGAGCAGCAAAACCCATGCCTTTTTCTCGTCCCCCTTTCACGGCTCTTACTCGTCACCGCAGCCGCCTCCCAATCCGCGTTCTCGGTCCGCGTCCGAGAAATCAGAGGGCTCGATGTCTAGCAAGTCAGAGGTGAGTGCCGAAGACACTCCGAAGCTGCAGCACAAAGCCCCCGCGCGGTCCCTTAACGCGGACTTCTTCGGGGCGTCCCTCCTGCCCACCCCGCCACCGAGCATTCGTTCGATATCGTCCGTGCACAGTGCGTCCGGCTCCCGCGATAACTCACTATCGCCTCCCTCTTTCCGCGTCCCTCTACCCCCGCTCTCTCGCTTCTTCCCCTCTCGCCAGCGCTACGGCTCTGAGGCGGAGTCCCCGAGTCAGACGCAGACGAACGTGCGCCCCCGCGACTTCGTCCATCTGGATACGGAGGTTCCTTCACATGCTCCCCGGGATCACTATCACGTTGGCGAGCATACGGAATCCCCCGACGACTACCATCCGCCCCATCACCTTCCTTCTGCGCAGGTCACGCCCACTGCGCCTTCACACCGTGATGAGAATTTGGATATCCAAGTGTCACGCCGGCCGCCCTCTCCCCCCACATCTGACTCCGATCAACCACCTCCATACTTGAAACTAGAGCCGGGAGTCACGCTGTCGAGTTCCTCGTTGTCTCTCGAACTCGTCAAGCCTCTCGGGACAGGTTCCTTCAGCGCGGTTTGGCTCGCGCGCGATACGCAGGGTCAGCTGAAGGCGCTTGAGCTTGTTCGCAAGTCTTCTCTCGCGCGGAGCAAGAGTCTTCGCGGCCGCAAGTCGCGCACTATCGATGGAACGCGGCCGTTGCGACGGAAGGCGAAGGAGCGGCCGGATAACGAACGAGGTGCTATCTTATCACCCAAAGACGAGGAGCCGCCGAAGGTACTCGGGAGCACGAAGGGTGGACGATTGGTCGCGGTCAAGATGACGGAGCGGTCCGTGTGCGACTCGAATTCGCGTTCGCGTGTAAGCTTTGTGCGCGAGGTCGAGGTTCTTCGGGTGAGTGTCATGTGTCTTGGCTATGCCGCCGACTCGTATTCTGCTGGCGCCGATACATTGTGCCCGTCGGCGTTGCGGCACAATGGTGCGACACCATGAATAACGACTGTCCGCATACACCGAGCTCTCTCACACGTCCCCTTGTTGGTCCGCGGTGATCCTTCCACGCTTGTACTGATCGTCTTTACCTGTCTAGCACGTTTCACATCCCTCAATCGTCTCCTACCTACACTCCTTCAGTACACCCTCTCATCATTGTCTGGTACTAGAGCACATAGCAGGGGGGGAGTTACTCGACCTTGTTGACAACCCTGCAAGTCATGCCCAGATCACTGAACCATTGGTCCGACGTATATGGGGTGAACTGTGCAGGGCTGTTGCATGGATGCACAGTGTCGGACTCGTCCATCGAGACATCAAGCTCGAGAGTACGTTATTGCGTCGTTATTTGGTGAATCAAGGCTGACAGCATCTGTCTTTGACAGACATCCTTCTCACGACCGACCCTTTCGTGCAACCCTTACCGGCGCATTCGCTCATCAAACTAACCGACTTCGGCCTGTCGCGCTTCATCGACCCCGAACATCCATTGTTGACGACGCTTTGCGGGTCGGATTCGTACGCTGCCCCGGAACTTGTGATGGGCAAGCCTTACGACGGTCGCGAGACCGATGCTTGGGCGTGTGGAGTTGTTCTTTACGCGCTCACCACGCGCAGGTTGCCCTTCGACGGCCCCAACGCCAACGGCCCCATTCCCCACGACCATCCCCCAAGGGAAGAAGCCGATTGGGAAGTGCAGCTCCGGAAACGCGCGGAACGGAAGGGTCTGCTCAACCGCATCGCCCAGGGCGAGTACTCGTGGCCCGAGGTCCCCGCGAGCGAGTCCGAGGAGCCGAGAGGGCTCGCGCTTGCCAAGAGTGCGGGCGTCCGTCGCATGGTCGCGCGTCTGCTCGTGCGGAATCCGCGGAAGCGTGCGCGGGTGGCGGAGCTGTGGGAGGACGAATGGATGCATGAAGAGGGGGCCCCGCCGCCGCCGGTGCTGGAGGTGCCGTCGGCGTCGTTGGGCGCGGTGCCGTTGCCTGCTGAGGAGGACGTGCTGCCCATTGTTGTGAATGGGGTAGACGGATCTGAGGTTGAGGCAGAGGTTGATGGAGTTGATGGGGATGGGGACGGGGAATGCGACGAGGAGGGTGTCCTTGTCGATGGCGAGGATATTGGGCCGGGCAGCGTCGCTTGTCAGGAGCATTAGCTGCTAAGCTGCTACCCGGGTCAACTCCTTCCTCGTTGCTCCCTTTCCTTGCTGCCTCCTTCCTGTCCTCTATCCGGCTGTGTTCTTGTTCGTGAGGTGATAATACGTCCGTCAACTGTTCCCTGTAGATATTTCTGCCGTCTTCGTCCCGCATATTGTTATTGACCCTCACATACATGTTGTCACAGTAACATCCATCCACATCCATCACCCACATCCGTTCCGCCCTCTTTCACATACATATATACGTATACATACATCTGCTAGCTATAGTCGTCGCTCTCGAGCTCGTCGTGCCTCTTGCCTCTCCCCCCATCTTTGCCGTGTCCGTGTCCGTGTCCGTGTTTGCGTTCGTGTTACTCGCGTCTAAAGCCGTTCATGTTCCATCTGTGCAGAATGTTTGACTCTATATGCGATCTTCGTCCTGTGTACTTACGTGGCACCCTCCATATAAAGGTTCGCACCTCACAAGAATCCATCCATTTAGATACCCCCTGCAATTGTTCCCGTTGCGAAAGCCAACACGTACTCACTGAAGTGGTCACAATGTCAACGTGACAAGGTGTCGTCACCCAGTCTGATCTCTTTTGCTAGCCTTCAAACATCTTCCGAGGCAGAAGTAGTAGGCTGGTTTCTGAGACGGGGTAAGTTTCGCAACCTCCTAACCCGATGTTTTCGGGACGGTCAAGAAAGGAAGCGCCGAGATTGGCATGGGCGCCTCGTGTCACTTTCGCGCCTGCGTCCTGCTTGCCCTCCGCCATGAGTCAACCCAGTCTTTGTTGCCGACCAAGACGGCAGCATTCAGCTGAGGACCAAGCCGCACCGCGAACCTTTGGAGACTGATAGTACCTACTCAATGGCTCGCCCTCGACACCCGCCGTCGCAGACGATCGTGATAAAGCTCGGTAAGTGCTGCCTGCGCTCGGCTCGGCTCGCTCTCTGGCGTCGGCGGGAAGTACTGACCAGTGGACTCTCTCGCAGGGACGTCGTCGATTGTGCATGAGACGACGCATCAGCCGCTGTTGTCGACGCTGTCGGCGGTGGTCGAGACGGTCGTCCACCTCCGGGAGCAAGGACACAAGGTTGTGCTCGTGAGCTCGGGTGCGATCGGGGTCGGCTTGAAGCGGATGGAGGTGCCTACGAGACCGAAGAGTCTGTCGAAAAAGCAGGTGGGTTGTTTGCGTGTACTGGTTTGCATTGGCAGATGGTGAACGTTTGATGGGTGCCAGGCGCTGGCAGCGATAGGCCAGGGACGACTCATCGCGCTGTGGGATAACCTGTTTGGGCAGCTGGGGCAGCCTATTGCGCAGATATTGCTCACGCGGGGAGATATATCGGATGTGCGTCCTTCTCACTTGTCTCGCTTTCTCGTTTCTGCTGACGATGGGATCATAGAGAACGCGGTATCTCAATGCGGTCAACACGTTCAAGGAGCTGCTGTCGATGGGCGTGGTGCCGATCGTGAACGAGAACGATACTGTCTCTGTCAGCGTGAGTCGTATGCGTTACTCTCGTCTCGTTAGCGTCTACAACAGGACTTATGTGCGCAGGAAATCAAATTTGGAGACAACGATACACTATCCGCGATCACGTCGTCGATGATACATGCCGATTATTTGTTCCTGCTCACTGACGTCGATGGGTTGTACACGTCGAATCCTAGAAAAGACCCGAATGCTGCGAGGATAGACGTCGTATCTTCGATAGCTTCTATCAGGTCACAAGGTTGGTCCTCGCTGAACGCTTCTGCATACGATGATTCACACAGGCGACAGTAAGCACTACGACGCTTGGGTCAAACCTCGGGACAGGGGGAATGGAGACCAAGTTGATTGCGGCCGAAATCGCTACCGCTGCGGGTGTCACGACGATCGTCACTTCCAGCAAAGACCCAAAGAACATATTCAAAATCATCGAGTACAACACTCAGTTCAAGTCGGGCGCAAACACGCCTCTCACAGGAACACAGTCAGGTCGTTCGAGCCCTGAGCCAGGCCGCCTGGTGCCCACACCCGTGGTCAACTCGACACCCTCCAGTGAATCCTCGATCACTCCCACCCCTTCGACGAACAATGTCTCCGCCGCGTCTCCTGTGTCTCCCCTCGCACGACCTCCTCATACGGTCTTCGTGCCATCCGCCATGCCGCTACGCGATCTCAAGTCTTGGACAAGTCACACGCTCTTCCCGTCAGGGAGCGTCATCATCGACTCTGGTGCCCACCAGGTTCTCTCGAAGCGAGAATCCGGGGGCCGTCTCCTCGCCGCTGGCGTACTGGGTATTCGGGGAGCGTTTGCTTCGGGTCAGGCTGTCCGTATCGTTATCCGGAAACGTCGCGCTCGAGATTCATCCGAGGTGGCAACCTCGGCGAACAATGCGGACACCAACCAAGAGGCCGAGTCTGATGGTTCGGTCACGGTCGGGACGCAGAACGCGTACCCCGACTTGGGCGCATCCACCGTGCCTAACACGCCGGAGATCAACCCTGCGGCTTCGCTCAGCTCGTCCATCTCGTCAATATCCACGCTGGACCATCACGTGTCCATCGATGAGGAGATGACGCCCTCGGTGTCGCTGAAAGCGTTGCCGGAGGAAGACACGATCCTCATCGAGCGGGAGGTGGGGAGCGACGCGACGGAGTGGGAGCTGGAGGAGGTTGGGCGCGGGCTTGCGAACTACAACTCTGCTCAGATAGACCGGGTGAAGGGTTTGAGAAGGTACCGTATCTTGCTTTTTCCTGCATTTGGTCGGATTCTGACGCTTTCTCCGTCTGCGCAGCTCGTATATCCCGCAGCTGCTAGGATATGCGGACTCGGAGTACGTTGTAGAAAACATCACGATACGCGTGCCTCCGTCGTAGTGGATGTAGAGATGTGAATGCATCCGTTCTGGGCGTTGTGTATACGTCGTACTCCAATCCCTCTACGCATGCTGTTTTGCATTCGAGGTAAGCGTTTTCAAGCCTAGGTCAATTCCTGTACCGCGATTGGGTAGAGCAGACTAAGCGCTCATATAGTCGCACGTGGGTGAGAAGTGTTTGTTCGGAGCAAACACGGATCTCTGCGAGACTTGCGGAGCGCCGGAGTTGCTTGGGTCGCGAATTCTCCACCAAATTCTCTTGTCTCAGCACCACCACCTCTACCACCATCCCCTTTCCCCCTCCTCCCCTACACGTCTTCTCTATCTATCTTATATGTTCTAATTTTCTTGGTCTCTGAGCCATCATGTTGCGCGGGAACTCTGTCAGGATCCTCACCGGTGCGTCTCCTGTCATAGCTTACCTGACTGTATGCTGAACGCATATACAGGGAACAGTCACCCCGGGCTCGCCCAGGCCGTGGTCGAGCGGTGAGCTTCTGCTTTCCATGAGACACTCCTGCCGCCTCGGGGGCAGACATTCATCCCAGTCTCCAGGCTGAACGTCCCTCTCACACCGTGCACGGTGAAGAAGTTCTCTAATGGCGAGATCAACGTCAAAATTGCCGAGTCCGTCCGTGACGAGGACGTGTACATCATCCAGACTGGCTGCAGCGACGTGAACGACAACCTCATGGAGCTCCTCATTCTCATCTCCGCCTGCAAGGGTGCGTCCGCCCGGAGGATCACGGCCGTCATTCCCTGCTTCCCGTATGCGCGCATGGACAAAAAGGACAAGTCGCGGGCACCGATCACCGCCAAGCTCGTCGCGAACATGCTTGCCGTGGCCGGGTGCGACCACGTTATTACCATGGACCTGCACGCGAGCCAGATCCAGGGCTTTTTCGACTTTCCCGTCGACAACCTCTTCTCTGAGCCTCTCGCGATCGCATACATCAAGAGGAACATTGACGACTGGAAGAACAGTATCATCGTCAGTCCGGATGCGGGAGGGGCCAAGCGGTGAGTTTTCTTAGATCCGGTGATGTGCCTCGGAGCTGTCGATTTGGACCGGACCGCTGGGCGACGCCGGCACGTGTTATACTCTCCAAGCATGCCAACGCAAAGTGACTGGCACAACATGTGCTCAGTTCACACTGCACCGAATCTGTGAGGTTGCCGCGAGGGTTGCGGACGTATGGCACGTGCTGGCTATGATCGTCATTGAGTTGGTCCATTTCAGACTGTTCTTTGGTGCAGATCTCCCTTGGGGGCGCCGTCATACTGACGTACCGCAGCGTTACCGCGATCGCGGACAAACTCGGAGTCGAGTTCGCACTGATTCACCGGGAGCGGACACGCAAGCCAGGCGGGCCGGAGAAGATGGAGGTATTAGTCGGAGATGTACGCGACAAGGTGAGTCGACTTACAAATCGTTGGGAGATAGGGCCTAAAACAGATATCATCTCAGGTTGCGATCTTGGTAGATGACATGATAGATACCGGCAGTACTCTTGCGCTGGCCGCTCGTTCGCTCGTTGATAACGGTGCGAAGAAGGTGTATGCCCTGATTTCTCATGGTGGGTTTTGCTTGTTCCCTTGGCTCGGTTTCTTCCTAATCGAGTTGGACGACCCTCCTCTCAGGCCTCTTGTCGGAGACCAACATGCAAATGATCGAAGAGCTCCCGATCGAGCAGCTGGTGGTAAGTCTTCAGTTTCATCTTCGCCACGTACGGCGGCCGAGCCTGCCTTCAGCCGAGACTACATGCTAATCTCATTCATAGGTTACGAATACCGTTCCCCAGACGCAGCATGAGGCCGCGTGCTCGAAGTTGGTCACGATGGATGTGAGCAACACCATTGCCGAGAGCATACGGCGTACGCATAATGGCGAGAGTATCTCTCTGCTGTTTGGCGATTGGGCTGAGGGCGCGGGGGTGAACGGTATGTATTGACATTTAGACGGGTGATTCACACCACTTTCTTGCATGGGACGACGACACATAAAACAAAATGTACCACTATATCACCCACAGCAATGGACTAGAACATGCATGGCTTTGTAATATCGCAATCCACCCCGTTGGCGTTCTGGCGTGAGTGGATCACCATGGCAAATTACCCTATTTGTTGTAGGGTCTGTCACTGTCTGTGAACATGGGCGAGAGGATTCCCATCGGCGTGGAAGTCTTGGACGCTGTTCAGGTATGTGGAGTGTCTCGATCCATGGCTCTATCATTGGTTTTCTCACAAACCGCAGTGTAGGCTTTGATGATGTCTGACCAGCGTAGAATGTCCGCGACCGCTACGCCGGTGACCAACACAGGCTCACGCACGCACGGATGCTCCAATCGTAATAAAAAGTGTGCGAGCTCGGTGGGGCCAAGGCGACTGCTTCTCTGTTGCTGCTCAGGCGCACCTTCGCTTGCCAAGTTGCCTAGATCCCCCGTGCCGGTGACGAATTTTCCATTGAGCGCAATTTCCATCTGCTCGAGGAATCTTCGTATCGATCTTGGTGTTTCCCTACAGTGCTATGCTCATGAGCTCGATCTACCACATCAAATCTCCCTCGGGGTTGGGTTCGAGTTCGGGCTCGGGCTCGTCCGTGGACATCAAGACGCAGAAGCTGGTGCTGACGACGACGTCGCTGCGGAACGTCGTGCTCGCGAACGCGTCGGACGTGCTCTACTACGAGGTCGTGACGCCCGCCTGGGAGCGGCACCGGACGCGGGTGAGCCGGCTGGAGGTGAAGACGAGCGAGTTTTACACCGTCGCGGAGGTCTTGAACGGGCACGCGCTGGGGGACGTGCGCGGGAGGGAGGAGGACGCGAAGAGGGCGATGGCGTTGAGGATGTATGGGGTTGGTGAGTTCAGGGCGGTGGATGAATTTTTGCATGTGGAGGTGGCGGAGGGTGCGCGGGCGGGGATGGGGATGGGGACGGGGGAGAATGGGAAGGGGAAAGGAAAGGGGAAAGAACCAGAGAAAATGTGCGAGGACGACTACGCGATGTGGGCCGTCCTTGGTGGTCGTCTGTGCTTGGTATTGACCTAGCTTGACTGCAGACAGGCATGGTTTCGCGCAAAAGATGGGGGAAAGTATACGTGGGTGGGGGACAAGGAGCGGTTGGAGGTACGTATCTTCGTATGCAGTTCTTCTCCTCGTTTTCTGTATACTACATACTGATATCTTGCAGCTGTGGCGAGAGGACCAACCAAGCAGGCCTGTAGCGGCCTATTACAAGGAGAAGCGATACTTGCACGTCCTCCGGATGTCGCAGCACCCATATCTCGAGATCGATCCGACAACAATAGAAAGCCTGGACCATATTGTCGGTAAGTAATTATGACCAGCCTCGCTCTGCCGTCATCTCCGCGGTTTCTCAAGGTCCTGCACCGGCACAGTTTCGTTTCTTCTGGTCGAGCGCCTGCGGAGGGAACAGGGCTGCAGTTGAATGTATGGTACGGCGCCGTTGTCTCGGTCGCACTAAACATCCCGCTATCTCTCGTCTTTCTCACAGCATCCACGCCGTCTTTGGTGTAGACATAGACACAGCTCATATTTGAAGCATCGACGGTGTACAAACATATATGGCTTTACACAAACTGGAAACAAGTACTGCTGGCTTTCGTTTCACTGCTACAACGTGCGGGACGGTCGGACGGAACTTGGGCTTCAGTGGGAGACGTATCTCGTTACAACTTCCTTGACTGAACCGGGAGACTATGCCGGAGGACCCACGGGTGTCAGCTGCACGGAAAGCAGCGATTTCGGACACCTTGGAGCTCGGGATCCTCGAGACGTATTCGCTCAGGAGCTGTAGGTCACAATGGCCTGCGTGAACGTGACATTCAGGCTATCCTACGGAGCGCAAGAGCGATGTCATCTCTTGACCGGAGAAAAGCTGAAACAGTTCCGCTCACAAATTGCCCTTGGGCTGCGTCCATTTCAGTAGGAATGAGCCCGATTAATCCGAATGCAAACGTCTGGAAATTGCACGTTAATTGCAGTCCTCTATGGGTGCCGCGTACTAGTGCGGACGCGACCCACATCGATGGCGTTCTCCAATGCGCGGAGGGCCGCAGCGATCGCAGCCGTCAAGAAGAATTGGGCAGCCAGACTCTGTGGAATGTTTCAGGGATGTACATCAGCGTATCTGATTATTATAAGGCTCACATGCTTGCCGATGATAGTTTCGAGGAGCAGCCTGTGCTCGGGATGATTAATGTCAGTTGTAAGACCGCGAGGCCGTGAACGTACTGGTGAACTTCTACAAAAGTGGTCAAAACGTCGACAACCTCCACTGCGGTCTCGTCAGCATAGGGTGTTGGGTTAGGCTGTTATGCGACGTCAGTGAACAGATAGGTATACTAGAGCGTGAGTGCGTAGATGTCAAAGCTTACAACGAAGAGTGCATTGAACTGGATGACGGTGTTGGTGATGTTTCTCAAGCCGGACGCGATCTCCTGGGAGCGAGCGTCGTCTTGTGTTAGCTCCCAAATGTTCTCTTAACTGGCGAGGGGTGATACGTACGGGGCCCGTTTGGAAGATATTCGTCTCATTGATTTGCGAGACGGTCACCTGTAGATTGCTGGACTGGACAGTGACCTGCTGGATACCTTCGATGACAACCTGCGGGTCCTGGGCGAAGGCACCGGTTATGCCCACGAGGACGACGGCGGCCATAGCGAAGAGGTTGCCAAAGAACTTCATAGCGACGAGCCAAGGTCGGAGTTGAGCGTTGAGAGGTTCTCAAGGAGGCTTGTGTGGAGACTTGGTTCGAACAGAGTCGAATGGAGAACGACTCGGTCATACAGCAGAGCTTTTATACCTGAAGGTAGGCAGGTATCGAGGCCGTATCATGACGCAAACCACGACGACCCGCATTACAATGACGACGAGGGTTAGCCAGAGACCCAATAGAAGAGCGTTGTGTGGTCACCTGTCAACGAGCACCGATGTCTACTTTAGTTTGCTTCGTTTCTTGTAGGCTAATTGCTATAGCGAGCGCGCCACAGGTGTGGATAATAGTCGACGCATGACAGCCTCGGCATCGCAGCCAGAACGATGGAGAATCTCTCCTGCTCGTTACGACTGCTGGCTTTGCGAAGCCCGGATCGGCACTTACTCTGGTCGCCCTTGAGTGAGAGTTGGTCTCGAATGTCTATAGAGATCAGTCAGAACAATCTTGAACTGCATGGCCGTATAACCACAATTGCACGTGGTAGTAGCATAACTTGGCACTTACAGCCAGTGAACGATACCGCCACCGGGCGTCCCAGCAGGCGTGATTCGCCGATGGACAGCCCGTACTCGCTCTGACCATCGGGCGTCGTCCATCAGAGTCGGGATAGTATGCGTCCGTCTCTCGATCTCGTCCCTCTCGCTGCTTCTTGCAAGTACGATGGGGCTTGAATCGAGTAGGTCAACCCGCCCGAATACATCATCGCTGCACCGAGGCCGCACACGTGCATGTCTAACATAGTCAATACAATGTCCAACAACAAGAATTCTTACAGGTCGTACAACACAAAATACAAATGCCTTACCGCCTCTCGCGGACCTTCCACCAGACGACAAAGATGACTCCCAGCCCGAAGCCCGCGATGTACGCGAATAGCACTAGCACGTCCCTATAGTAGTTGTTCGCCCCGAATCCGAACAGCTGTGGAGCACCCGGCACGTGTTAGCACGGCGATGGAACGGCGAGCATGGGCACACGCATGAACGCACCGTCTGCATGATCAACGCCGCAGAAGCGTTCACCGGCACGCCCTCGAGTGTGTCTATGATCATCAGTCCAGACCCAACCTCGTTCACGGAGAGGGCCTCGAGCGTGTACTTCAACGGGCAGAGCCATTGCAGCCAACGCAGGACAGGCGGGATGTCGTTCAGGTGGACGAAGAAGCCGGCGTAGGTCATCTGGTACAGTGCCGTGAGTGCCGAGCACAGGATGGCGATACCACCGTTGCGGAACACGCAGGCCAGGAGGAAGTTCTACCATATACTGACGTGAGCATGGAATGCACTGAGGCAGGAGAGACAGAGCACGTACGAAAAGCGTCATCGCGAGCGAGTACAACACTAGGATGAAAAGGAATTTGAAGAAGTGAGCCGCGTCATCGGCCAGGCCGGCCATCCAGTACGTGCTGACAGTCCGTCAGTCAGGAACGAACATCGCGGTGGGGTACTCAAGAAGACGTACATCGTAGAGACAATGATAGTCGGTACGATGCGAAGTGGTAATACGTCGAACATGAAACGCGAGAGCAGCCACGCGGTAGGACTGTCAATTGCGACGTCAGCCTCATACTAATCAATACGACGTGGATTTCAAGAACACCGACCTGTAATATCCAGCGGACCGCTCCCGCAAAAATAGCGGCCGGATTTCGACGACGTTGTACAGTGCGCTTAAGGATGAGAACGCGACAAGCGCACCCTGAGTTCCGGCGGGCATCAGAGGCGTAGTGAAGCACATGGAGCAGATCACTGACCAAGAAGAACAGGCACCCTACCCGCGACTGGAATCCAGCGATTGTCATGTCAGTGTGGAAGTACAAACCCCCTGCGGCGCGTCAGCATCAACGCCCAACCCTCTCGGACGTACAGACACATACCACAGAAGACACCCAGCACAGATGCAACGCCAACGTGGGCGAGGAACAACATCTTGTCCCTCCGCAGTATCTTCCACTCGCGTCCACTCAGCACCTCGAGCTGCGTCAGGAAAGTAGCCGCATAGCGTGTCGTCCGGAACCACGACCTCCGCGGCTTGCTCGATGCCCGCTCACCCACAGCTTCTACGTTCCCTGACCCCGACCCGAGACCCTTCTCGATCTCGTCGGTGGACGACGCGGAGCCGCCGCTGCGGTCCCCGTTCGGTGCCCCTCCGGAGAGCGGGAAGAGGGCGACAGGCGGATCGCTCGCGATCTCAAGGAGGTGGTCCGCCACGTTGTACCCTTCCTTGAACGCGACACCCTGGCCGGAGAAATGCTGAGCGGGAGCGAAGCCGCCCGGACCGGAGTAGAGGGCCCGCCCGTGCGCTAGGAGAAGGATCTGGTCGAAGGAGTGGTAAAGCTGGGAGCTGCGAAACAACAAACCAGGATCAGTTAGGCGTCCTAGATCGGACGGACACGGGTATGTGGAGAGGAGCTGACCTGGGCTGGTGGATAGAGGCGATGACCGCTGTAGGGTTTTCCGGGTCGTGCGCAAGCGCGTGGAGCACATTCGCGACCTTCGCCGCCGAAACGGAGTCCAGCCCGGAGGTAGGTTCGTCGAGGATGAGAACGTCCGGCCGTGCGACGAGCTCCGTCCCGATGCTGACGCGCCGCATTTCTCCTCCACTGATCCCGCGCTTTTCGCCGTCTCCGATCCGTACGTTCCGCAGGTGCGAAATGCCGAGACGGTCCAAGATGTCGTCCACACGAGCGTGCTTCTCCGAATCCGGAACGCCCTCAGGCAGGCGCAGGCGCGCGGCGAAGAGGAGAGCTTCGTGCACGGTGAGCATGGGGGGGAGCACGTCCTGCTGAGGCACAAAGCCGATCCTTACGGGGTGGTCGCTGTCATTCCTGGGGAACGCAACGGTGCCGAGGATCTGTCCGGACTTGTGTTTCTGGGAAAGGATCTCAATGAGGGTCGTCTTGCCTGCACCACTCGGGCCCAGGATGGCCATCATCTGGCCTGGTACAACGCGCCCGCTGACGCCGTCGAGGACGACCTTCTGATTGTTGGTGTCCGTGGTGCGACGACGGCGGAGCGAGAACCCTGTGGTTTGCGGGACAAAGTAGCTCACATCCGTCCATGCGACGGCGACTCCACCGGAGGGCCTCAATGCGTCTGTGCCAATCTTCCGTGCGCGATGCTGCGAGATCCAGCCGAGGGAGAGGAAGAGGAGTGCAAGACCGGCAAGACCGCCGACGACGGCCAAGCCAGCAATGACACCCCCGCTCAGGGGGGATCCGCCGTTCTGGCTGCCCGAACCCGTCTCGACCCCAGAGAGCGTGTCGATGACGTTCTGTGCGACACACTCACCGAAGGTGCAGCCGTTGAGCGCAAGCCCCGACGATCCAAAGACCTCGTCGATCGTGTCCTGCTTGAACGCACACGTTGCGGTGCCATCGCTGGAGGGAGGCTTGCAGGAGATACCGAGGGTGCCGCTCAGCGTGTTGATTACGCCTGTGAGGTTGGAAAATCCCCCGCAGAAAGTCGCCCCAGGGCGGCATGTGCACCGGAGGTTCTGACATTCCCAGTCTGCGCTCCCGTCGTTGGATCCAAGGTCTTGCTTGCACGAGTCTGCATTGCAGTAGAACTGCTCGACGCCTTGGTAGAATAGTTGCGCATACACCGATCCGCTGGGTCCGAAGGCGGTAACATTTGGTAGGGGCGTGAACGTTCCGTTGAGGTTTCGCGAAACGGTAAGGGTGGATGCTCCAGGGAAGAGCGCTTGCAATGTTGGGTTCTGACAGCATGCATATCAGCATCGTGCAGAACCAAGCTAGCCCCTATGTGATGATTCGCAGAGGTAGAAGTCGTTTGTGCAGCGAACGACCGCCGCCGGACTTTTTTTACTTGGTAGTGGGTCTCATTCATGCATGATGGGAATGGCAAGGCGCAACGGAGATAACGGAACACGCAAGACCATAAACCAAATCCGGTGAACCGGACCAAAAGATCAGAACTCACCTGCACTTGGCAACTCATCTCGCCGGCGGCATACACCCTCGGGGCCTCATTGCAGATAATGGTATGGTTCGTGCCCGTGTCCGCGCCCTCCAACGAGCCGACTGTACCCTCCACACTCGCATATCCCGCCTGACAAGCCTTTGCCGTTTGGCAGACGTTGCAGCCCGTCCCCGTCCATCCTTCGGGACACGAACAGGAGGTCAAGTTTGCCAAGGGCTGGCCGCTGGCGAGAGACCGACTCGCGCCTTCGAAAATCGTCCCACCGCAGGCAGGCTGGGAACAAGTTGAACCACCAAAGCCAGGAGGACAGGCGCACGCCGTGCCGTTGGGAGTCCCGTAGTTCTCGCAGCTGGTGGACATGTCTGGCCGTCGACGTTAGCAATGACCGCTACGTGGGTGAGCTGTGAGGGGAACAGAACGCAGGCGGAGGGGAAGCAGACGTCGACATGGGCTTTTTATGCGGGCGCACATATGAGTTTACTTCCGGATGCGGGGTAATGGGAATTCGGACGGGCGGCCCGCACCACTTTGCCAAATTCATGCGGCGCCCCACCAGATTTGTTCGCCACCCGGCGCCCCGCCCTCTCTTGTGGTTCTCTGCCTCATACCCTCATATTCAATCTTCTAGCCTTTCGCTTTCGAGGCGCATATATCCAACAAAACTGGCTGAGCGGGCTCGTTGAGGTGAGTCTTCGTCAGAATAAGACCTCACCGTGTGCAACGTTGTCGTATAAGCTCACTTCGCCGCGTTCGCAGCTTCTTGTCTACTTCTCGAACTCTCCCACCGAGCCAAACAGCTCGTTCTCGTTCTCATCACCCCTCGCCTATCAGTGTGGCAGTCGCACATGCACCCCATGCATACTGGCGTGCCTAGAGACGGAGCGGATGTAAGAAGGCCCCGCTATCGAGGATTCAACCTGCTTCGGCACCATTCATGTAGGGAACATCGCCCCGAAAAGTCTGTACCGCACGTCGTTGGTGTAAGACAAGGTCAGTATTCCATGACTGGGCTATATGCGTTTAGGCGCAAGTCCCACACGTTCTGCATCTATATGGTATTGATGTTAGCTTACAACGACGCGCACATGCTCGACTAGATAGCTCTCCAACACATTGAAACAACACGGAGGTTGTGCTGCTCGGGGTATGAGCTCCATTCCATCTTACTGGTTCCGCAGGAAGTCCTCCACCTTCCTCCACTTCCAGAACGTTTCCCCCGGATTCACCAACTCGTTGTCATTGTCCGAGAAATCTGCTTTGCCCTCGCCTATGACCACGCTGATAACACATGCCCATGAGTGCGCATCCCTCTTTGTTGCACGTCAAATGGAAGAACTGACCGTATGTAGTCCAGGAAGTTCTTTCCAGGATCCTTGCGGATAGCTTCTTTGAGTGCGTGGAGATCTTCGCTGACAATCTTTCCTTTCTCGATGCCCTTGACGCGAGCAACAATATCTCGGACATCCTCGTAGCTCACGGTGTCGCCCGCAATGCGGATCTCGTCTGGGACATTCGCTGCCGTCTTTGAATCAAGAGCAAGCACGGAGAGGCGCGCCACCGCACGACCAATATCCGCCTGCGACGTGGTGGTCAACTTCTGCGCGGGAGAACCATAGGTTGTGTAGGTGTTATTTTGGATGTCGAAGCCCACTGTGTGTGAGTCCCGGAGGTGAGCACCGTCTCGACAAATGGTGATGACAGTAAACGCTCACAAATTGGCTGCAACGCCCAGGTCAGTGTCCGCACAAAATCCCCAAAATGACAGGGAAACGCACCAGACTGAACACGAGCTCGAGGAACACGCTCGTGTAGAGCGCGATCACTTTCTTGCCCTTGGCGGCGGCGCGAGTCTCGGAGGCCAGCTCCTGTTTCGTGGTCCATTCCGGGTGGTCATACCCAGGGAAGTCGTTCACCCGATGATCGCTATCCATGCCCACCAATGCCCCGGGATCAGCCCTACACGCCACACGGTATGCTGCGCGCGAAGCCGGAGACAGTACTCACGATCCATATTCGCTCAGGAAGTACACCTTCGCGTCGCTTCTGGCGAGAGCTTGGATGATGGTTCGCTTCAGCTCGAGGGGCGCGGCGGAAAGGACGTTGACGATGACGTCGGCGCCTGCGAACGCCTTGTCGAGTGCCTGGCTCAACGCGCTGGCGTCACCGTCCGGGAGCGTGTACAGCTCGGCCCCTTTCTGCTGCAGATCCTGCGCCTTCTCGGACGCCGTGTTGCGGGTCAGAACGCGGACGTGGGCGAAAGAGGAGCGGAAGTCCGTGAGGAAAGCCTGGCTGATATGTTGACCTGGAGGCGGTGTGGGTGAGGCTCGAGTTGTAGGTGCGCAGTCATGGGAAGCCATGGGTCGTCAGACTTACCGAGGCCTCCCGTGCCGCCGATAATGGTAACAGTGTATCCAGTCGTGGCCATGGTTAATGCCGCGTGAGTGCAGTGATAGTGAGTAGTCCGGGTTGCTACCTCGGGTGCTTGATGAGGTTGGTACTTATATCTTGTGGGATCACAGCGCAGTCGAGCACAATTGCCAATCTGGTATGATTGGGAGGGTTCGAAGGTTCATGTTACCGCGCGAGAACGAGCAAAGCCAGTACGTGAATAAGCGACACGATGGCGTATAGGGCTACGGCGCGCACTTGGACTTCTGCGCAAGTAATCATCAGACCAGATAACAGCTAGTCAGCGGACTCACTCAAGCTTGCGATGACAACTGACGATGCAACAACTCACAAGCGTTCGTGTCCACTGGCAGCAGCATGCACCGAGCAAGTCCCACGCAAGTTGGCTACGAGACCTCGACTACGCCTCTCGATTCCTGACATGTGCCGATATCGGGATATACCTGGTGAGTTTGAAGTATGCGTCTTCAAGACTGCAGTGCTCGGAGACCATGGCGTACATAGGTAATGCTGAGCGTGAGGTTCAGGATAATGCTGCGCGCCTCTGCCTTGACAAGCCCGCTACGCTATCTCGCTGAGTCATTCGTGAACCTGAGTAATTCAATCATCACGCAATGCCTCTTACTCACATTCATCAGCTCGATTGGTGACGTGCGTCTGTGGCCGATGCTATGATCCTGCTGCCCGTTCACCGTCACTGACTGCATGCATTTGACACGACCACGCGCAATATGGCGTAAACCCTGCCCGGGAGCTGTCGTTGGTCCCTCAGGCAGTGTAAACTAATTGTACTCACAGTCTGTTGGTGACAGGCTCTGCAACCGGACTGCAAGCCACCCCGAGGCTCTATGCCTCATGTAGGCGTATAGAAGCAAACCTAATTGCACAAATGACGGACGATTCCTGCAAGGATTACCCTCGGGGTCATCGGAGACTGTTATCAACTCGACATTGGGCACGGACAATAGCATGGTGTGCCAGGAGGACCATGCGCCCTCGGGATTTCAGTGTAGTCTTCTCGCTCTGAGGTACAGGCACACGCTGAGCCGAGTCTCTCGGAGTGTCTTTCGGGAATCCGCGTCCCGTTTGAAGGGTAGCACAGAGATCTCGGGCGGCAGGAAGACTTCTGTCCATGCATCGGTGAGCGGTTTTCTATAAAGGACGCTGTCATCTGATGAATGCATGCACTGTCCAGTGATACCGGTTCTTGTTCAGGAGTCCGAAGGATGATCGGGGAAGACGACGTTGGAATCCAGGAATGGAAGGTGCTCGCGTGCTTCGAACCTCGTCCACCCTGCAGCCTACAGCGATTGTCTGTACCAGAACCGCATCTTCCTCCAGAATAGTTGTCAACATCTCGCTCACTGGATGGCCGACGACGACGGCTGCTCAGCACACCCGGAGCGTCCTGTCGTGCAGGTGCGCTGTACTCATTCGACTTCGCAGCAAGACGATGAGCCGTGTTGCATCCGCGGCTTCCTTTGGAGCTCAGCAGACGCTATGCAGTTCGTAGATCCAGGGCGCGACTACGCCCAAGAGCTACCGAATTACCTGTCTCTGAGGAAATTCCTTGCCCGACGCGAGATGCACTGCGCCGCACCGTCTTCGTCTTCAGGCAAATTCACGTCACAGATGTCTGCAACTGCCGCTATGATTCTCACCCGATCCTCGCCAGCGAGCCCGCGATTTGCCTCTACTCGCATCCCCTGCAGGTCACAAGCTCGCCGTGCCGTCACCGACGATGAAGTCATCGAATCATCATCAGCGATTCAAGTACAAGGGCGAAACTGGAGACTATGGTTCAGAACGTTCCTCAACGTTGTCAACATCCTCCTCTGCCAAAATGACGCTCCTTGTTCACGTCGTCGCAATTGTCGCCGTCGCCATCTTCAGCATCGTGGGGACCGTCGCGCAAAGCGAGAATACGGTTCTGGAAGCGATCCAGACGATTGCGTTCCAGGCGCAGGACTATCAAATCGCCATATCCGAGGTCAATGCCTCCACCATCAGCACCCAGGGTGGCGTACGTTTACATTCTCCCTTTCGTCGCCTGATCATCCTCACCAAGCCCTCAGAAAATCCCCACCGATCTTGATGACGTCGCCATTGCTCTCAACCACTACTACAACGAGTATTACAGTGCAAGTGGCCCTATGCGCCATTCGTGATGCTCGCAGCGCTCACTGTTGTCTGTTCAGCCGAACGTCGTTCAATTCTCTGACGACGCAGCCAGCGAGATTGTAGGGGTCTGGACGGGTCTCATCGAAGTTCTGAAGTGAGTTGACCGGTACTGTCTCTCTTGCATACCCATTCAACCTATCCGCAGATTCCTTCTGGAGACCATTGATGACAAGCATGTACGTGCATCAGGCTAGGGTGAACTGCCCAAGCTCCGTTGCGGAACGCTGAGCACACTCCCTGTGTAGTCGCTCGCGGCTGCGTCCTCCCTCATCGAACCCATCGCTGCCGCTGTGCGTACATTGGAGGTCGCATCGGGTGTATGTATTCTCCTCAGACACCCCGATGCGATCCGATAGGTGAACGCCTCCAACAGGATTTCAATTTCATGATCTTGAGCATGGTGCCCACCCAACGCGACCGCGCCGAAGCACTCACAGTACGTTCCCTGTGTCGTGTGATGGGCGTTCCATTACTCATGGGTTGCCCGGGATAGAACGAGTTGGCTGCCACATTCGCAACTACTAAGCAGACCTATCCGTACTAGGCGACGGAAGCTGACTATCCCCCTGGCTTGTCGACTTCGAAACAGGTACCCATCAATCTCGTGGTGGGAGCACTGGCATGGGTGTGGACGGTCCTTTGGCGCTCTTAGAATACCCGATCACCGGTATTGGCAGAATCGTCTTGGGGTGAAACAGAATACCGAGTCCTCAGCTCCTGTATTATCAGCCAACTCGTCGAACTTGTGCGTTCGTTCTTGACCGTGCTTGTCGTCATAATTGTCGTGTTTATCTCAGTTTGCTCAACTGTTTGCGGCAAGTCTCTCACGCCACCATTCCACCGGTTAGCACGGAGACGCGGAGAGTCGACTACGTCGACATCGCTCCCAGGCGTTGTCTCGCGGAGAGATTCATGCGCCGCGGAGATCTTGACGCGTCCCTGCGTCTGTAAAAAAACTGTTGTGCCGCACGGCGGTACTCTAGTGTCAGCTCGCCCTTCCACATTCGTAGGACGACGCTGTTCCGTCATTTATCGGTGAACGCTCTGGAAACGACGTTGGACAGCCCCCTGGAATGTAGAGAGATCGGTTATGTTCGGTTAGGGTCACCTGGGCGAAACATGATCGCTCGTGCGGGGTTCGCGCATCGCGGAACCGCAGAAATCTCAATCAAGCGGAAGTGGACGCATTAGGCGAACATATATGTTCTAGTCAACATGAGAGATCAGCGCGGGCGCAGTGCGTGATTCCCTGTGTGACGTCCCGATCCAGCCACCGCGATGTCTACATGCCTGGCCTGACATCTCGCCAAAGCTACGTGAAGGCCAACACAGAGATGGCTGTCCCTGGACGTCATCTGTCTATGCAGCGGCTAAGCGAGTCTTGAATGAATGGTTCGAATCGTGCGCTAGTGTCCGGACGGAAACCACCGAATGCGTCCGGAGGTACTCGAGGTTCCTCCTTTGGAAAAATGGAACAAACAGGCGCTTGAAATATTCCATCCATGCAGAGAACAACGAGAGAATCAGGGCGAGCACCACACTGAACCGTCACCGGAGACTGGGCGACAGTGCCCCTTGCCATTATTGTGGGTGGATTCCGAGAGCGTCACTCCGCTCGACCGTTGTCCTCGCTGTGAAGGGCAATAATTGATGATCCGATGTGTATGTGCGCACTCGGAGTGGTCCACTCACTCCTGCATGGTATAAGAGCACCAACTGCTCGGGAGTAGGAGACATACAGAACTGGACTTGTGTACCATTCTGAGTGCAGCTGCCTTTCACTTCGCCATGTCGTCGTCTCCCTCTTCCTCTTTTGCGAGTGTGTCGTCTTCCTCGAGCACCGACGCTTTCGAGCTGCCCGACACTCTGGCGCGGTGGCCGTGGCAGCGTGCTATTAACCCGCATTACGCGGAGGTCAAGCCCGCCTCGGCCGCGTGGCTGGAGTCGTTCCGTGCTTTCAGCACGAAAGCACAGAAGGCATTCAACAAGTGCGACTTCAGTGCGTCGACCTTTCATCTTTCCCCACGTCGATCGATGCTCACATCCATGCTTGCCTTCGTCCACAGACCTACTCGCGTCCCTTGCGTACCCGAAGGCCACCAAAGGTACGCACAAACACGGCCCCGACGGATGATTCGAGGGTGCTAACCTCTCTCTCGTATCTCCGTAGAGCAACTGCGGACGGGCTGCGACCTCATGAACGTCTTCTTCGTCTTCGACGAGTACTCGGATGTCGAGGACGAGAAGACGGTCCAGGAGCTCGCCGACATCATCATGGACGCGCTCCGGAACCCGCACAAGCCACGCCCGGCGGGAGAGAACATCGTGGGCGAGATCACAAGGCAGTACGTCTTCCCCACCGTTACGAGCAGACTAGCGGACGGATACTCACCTACGCTCGACTCCCGACAGGTTCTGGGCATTGGCCATCAACACCGCAAGCCCATCTTCCCAGCGGCGGTTCATTCGTACGTTCGACGACTACTGCCAGTCGGTTGTCCAGCAGGCCGCCGACCGGACGCACGACCGACTCCGGGACGTGGAGAGCTACATGCAAAATCGGAGGGAGAACATCGGCGCAAAGCCGTCCTATGCGCTGCTCGAGCTGGACATGAACCTGCCCGATGAGGTGCTTGAGCACCCAACGATCGAGGCTCTATCAACGTGGTCAATCGACATGCTCATTCTCGGCAACGTGCGTCCATTCCCCCGTGGCAGTCGAGTATTGACGTTGACGTTGACGCTGACGCTTTCTCGCCATGTGCAGGACATCTGCTCGTACAACGTCGAGCAGGCAAAGGGCGACGACCGGCACAACATCGTCACCATCGTCATGCGCCAGTTCGACATGGACATCCAAGGGGCCATGAACTGGATCGCGGCCTACCACGATCGGCTCGTGGACCAGTTCCTCGCGAGCTACGACCGGCTGCCGTCTTGGGGTCCGGAGGTCGACGCACAGGTCGCGCGCTACGTCGACGGGCTCGGGAACTGGGTCCGCGCGAACGACAGCTGGAGCTTCGAGAGCGAGCGGTACTTCATGCTGGACGGGCCCGAGATTCAGAAGAGCCGCCGGGTGAGGCTGCTTCCCAAGATTCCTGCTGCCATGCCCACACCAGTGTCCGTGTCCGTGTCAGCGCCCGTGTCCGTCGGTCTTGACGAACGCGCACTTCATGTGGCCCAGGATGTAAGGTCGACCTCAGTTCGCCGGAGAGAGTCGAAGATCGACGATGGTCGTGTGCGCGCTCTTGTGTTCGTGTTGATAGTGGCTCTGGTGGCGGCTTACCACATGTAGATTGTACTATATCTTATTGTTATCTGTGTCCAAGCAAAGTATTTAGTATTCCGTTATTGAATATCACATCCTATACGTACTTGTACTGGTGGTGTAAGGAACGAACACTGTCATCCAAGGCAACTCAACACGCCTGCTAGCGCCGAGGAGTCTGTAAGAAACCGTCCATGACAAATTCGTTAGTAGCCGCCTGTTGTAGCTCCGTCATATTCGACGCACGGAACAGGGAAAGGCGTCTCGGATCGGAGTTGGACAGGACAAGAGTGTATCCCCATATAGTATCTCTAGCGCAAGTGTCGGATCCTGTCACCAGGTACGGTGTGGCACGGTCAGTACTTGAGTCATGGAATGAGCGAGGACTGCATCTCACATGCGATACTCCAGGTCTGCTACGCCCCACGGGCCGCAGTCGTAAAGTCACCGGGGTGGTGAGAAGTCAAGACCTCTGAAGGTACAGCACTGCGGCTTCGCACGCGAAGTTTTCCTTGCGGGATGACTGCCAACTGATGAATGCCGTTTACATCGGACTCACCACTGTCAAGAATGATTGAAGCCAATAACTCGTAAATGGAAATGAGAATGCACAGCAAACCGGGAGATGAACGAGCGGTCCCGGATATGTTGTGGTTCGTGGCCAAAGTCGAACGCCAGACTCGGAGGAACTGCCTATCAGCGCTTCATGCTTCGGTAATCTCCGACGGCTCGGCCGTAACCGGTACCGGGTTACTACTAGTCTCCGTTGCACGGTCATGCTCGCTACGCCCGTACTTATGTTGGTCAATGTGATTCAAGCTTCAAACAGTACATTTAGCTTCGAAAGACAAAGGTTCTTGAGTTCGTTGTTGGAAGATGACTTGTCCGGCGAGGTGATCCTGATCACGCGACGCGCGTCGGACGGCGCTTATGATATCAGCTTAGCGCCCGAACCATGGTGGTCGGGTCAGCAATGAACTTCGTATAACTCGACAAAGCTACGTTCAATTCAGCTCAAAACTTCCATAGGCGTAGGTTCAGGCATAAGTAACATATTTTGGACGTTATGTGATAGGAAACGGATGTTTGAATGTGTCGCAGACTGCTCAAGTTTTGGGCGCTATAATCTAGTGTATCGTGAAATTTGTACATGTTTGTTCCCCGCGAAGTGCGTCCGAGAGCCTCCTAGTGGGTATGCTCGCTTCGCTCGCAACTATATGATGACTCAGTTGCCCTATGCAGCTCTGTTGAATGCATGATTGTGTATCTGGCAACCTGAAGAGACAATGGACACAGCCTCTACCAAGCTCTCATATCTCGAGGTACAGGACGGCGTCACAAACATTACAGGGACTCTGCATAGATCTCATAGCTCTTCGCTGGCATGAGATGCTCCATGATACCCCGGCGCACTCAATATACTAGTACTATCCAGATCCTCACATTCTCCATCCGCAACAGTATGACTGGGTATAACCCCGTCCTCGAACGGGAATTGTAAAATGCGCGACCCAGCTCGGACGGTGGTAATATGTCCAAGCTCGGAAGTCTCCTTGTTATCTGTCGCAATGTACAGTCGGTTAGGCTTGACGTAGAGCACCTCGTCTGACGTCGGGAAAGTAATAGTTGCGTTTCCCTCTAAGATGACAAAATATCTGTGGCGCAAAGTTCAGTATTTGTTCACTTAACTTTACCGGAGTGCAGGAGTGCTCACTGCAGATTGGGGGCATTATACGGGCTGTTCAACGGCACTTTCAGTATCGTAGCATGTGGTGAGAGTGAGCGGACTGACCCCTGTGTATGGTCTCTATCGCTCGGCATCATAGTGTAGGTTGCCTGTGCTAGATCCCCAAGAGGTTGTATCTCCATCTGGCAGTCAAGTTGGCCTCAACTGAATCGGGCAGCCTGAGTTGATGGCTCACCCCATGCGAGCGAATCCACTCTCGCTCCATAGTCCAGCACTCAAACGTGGATTTACCGTTTTTGCCTACGATCGCGGTCACCTGGAGTGAATGGGTGGGCGTAGAAGCTGTGCATGGTAGTGTTACACAAGCTGCTACCATGAGGATAGTCGAGATCGTGCCAGGGTTTATGATATTGTTGAGCTTCATGAGTTGATGGTGAATGTCGAAGATGTTTCGTCGAAAGGAAGTATCGCGTTGGGATACTAGCTGGCTCTGCATCTTATAACCTATAACCAGGACCAACGTACCGCTGTGAGCCGCTGTAATAGCGATTCCTTGGAAGCAAGATTGTGATACCATTCCTACCTGTATAATTCGAGTTATATGAGTGGTCGACGGCTCCGACTCCGCCTTGTTGGGCATCTGTCAACCACAGTTAGTTCATGATTTTGAACGACCACAGTGCTGCAAAACGTGCCGTATATCAATATGACTGTCTCAAGGTGGAAGGGACTGTACAGCTGCATGGGCACGATAATATCTGACGCACATCCAGACGCGCTCAACGCTATCATGCGATGTGGTATACACCCAGAAATCTAAGATTTCGGGCGGTCTGAGGTCTGAATTCCATGCATTAGTAGACACGATGTGGAACCATGTCGCTGCGCGTTACACCGAACACCGGCCCTTGTTGGACGCGCGCACTGTCAAACTGACATCTCCAACGCTTTGCACTCAGCACCAGAGAACGTCTGCATAGGGTGTTCCTCCACAGCGTCCTCATCCTGCCTTGTTTCGACGATACTGATACGCATGGGAGCCGCGAACAACAAAGATCCTCCCGTGAGGTTCGGGGCGTCATCATAGTTAAAGCCCCGCTTGGATGAGGAGCCATGCGTTAGTCCGAAGGCCACGCGGACGACTATGAGCAGAGGAGTGATGGTCTTGGGAGGTGGCGTCCGGGCGGCGTGTCTGTGGTCAACACATGCTCAATTCATGTAAAATAGATGCGCTCACCGCAAGCTGTACGATGCTATCTATAGCGACCACCGTAGCGGGATTGTTGCTCAGATACAGGACTACCGTCACCAATGTCGCAACGGCAAACAGCGACCCAGACTCGATGATGATGAGGACGATATTCGTGTGCATTCTGGCGTGATCCTTGAGAGACGTCCGCGCTATTTCACGGGCGTGAAGCCATATGCGAAGAGCAATGAACGCGGTAACTCCAATGTTGAGGGCTAAGTCGCTTGTCCAGTCGAGGATGCCCATGTCGTGAACCGTCTTGTCGAAAATAGAGACACCAGGCCTACCGCCGAAAATCATGGCTACAATTGAAGCGCCTGTATGACCACCACCGTTTTCAGTTTCATGATCCCCCTAAACCTTATAGACTCAAGGACGCTCACCTAGACGAGTAGCCTCCAAGCACAGCTAGATCGAAGGCGAGGATGGTCATCAGCCCCTATACACAGATTCACCGCCCAATGTCATATGCTCACAGGAACTACGACGACTTGCCAGCGTTTGCCGTAGAGTATCCACAATCGCCAGATCAGGACGACATCCTGCAAGCAAACCTGGATCCAGATCATGAGGGACGCACAGTATTAGACAGAGTGCGGACACTGACGTTCACCGTGTATAGCCCTATCTTGGACTGCGGCAGTGGGCTAGCCTCGTTCGCAAAGTAGAGGGTGGCCGCTCCGGTCGGACCATCGACGAACGCTTCGAGTAACTGCCGCAGCGATACCGCGACATAGGCGGTGGACACGAGGAACGCCAAGGAGGATACGTAGACAAGGATCCTATCGAGGTATTGTGACATGAGTGAGAGGAGAGCGGTTGGTACTCAGTACGCTCTCACCGGGAACTCGGCTGTGCCCATTTCTGGCTCAAGACGTAGAGCGCGGTGCCATAGATCAGTACACTGCAAGCACTATCAGCGGCTGGACAACATTTGCTCAAGGAAAGCGATCACTTCATCCCTGCGCGTAGGCTGTGCATCAGTCATGGGGGCGGGGCGGCTCGGTACCGGGCTCACCGTAGAGAACGGTCTCAATCCATATACCGATTAAAAACATCTTGTCGAGGCGCAGAAGATCTGGACGAGACGCTGCCTCCATGAGACTGGACAGTGGTGGTCGGCCTGGTAGAGGGTTAGAGGTCGGAATGTACTTCCCTGTCTTGCAATTCCAGCTTCTCTCATATACTCAGCCTGGCGCATGTAGAAGCACTCCCGCTCTGCATGAATATGCACGTTATCTGGACGGTCAGGATCATAGACATCCTGCGATGAACTTCGATATCCACACGGCAGTCCACTGACTACCATCGTTGTCATCGAGGGTCTGCTTCCCAGCCGTCGAGGTCGCCATTCCAGCTGCATAGACACGAAGCTCCGAGATGTCGGAGGTGAAGCGCACATATACTCAAGACGCCTGTCCGTTGCGGTTGGGCATGTCCATATTGCCGCGTACCATGGCACGGTATCTGGAGAGTCGGCAAATGAGAGACAAGGAGGCCATCAGCCGATGGACCTGACGGGTAGAGACATAAATCGATCGCGCTGTACTAACCGCTCAACAACTCCGGTGGCGGGGAATGAATCAAGGCGGTGGGCCGCGGAGTGTAATTTGAGCGGAGATTGTACCGGAGCCGCCCAGTCCGCCGGTACTTCGCGCCTACGTACTACTAGTCTATCCCACTGTCCATCGACTCGTTCACTGTCAGGAGCATGCCATTGACACTAATAGATGCCCGTCGCCAAACTAACTTCATGAACAGGTATCCAATTGACAGCAAGGGCTCTGCGGCTAGCGTGGACTGTACATACCTATCCGCCTAGTAAAGTGCACATTGACGACTCTACTGAAGCTCCTGGATGTAGAGCCTGCTATTGTGGTAGCAGTTCGACTAAACGTTGGATAAATCATGTCCCAAGCTCTCGCGGTACTGTCCTTGGTCATACCTATCACCAACCGGTACGTGATTCTGATATCGCTGAATGTCATATAGTAACTATAGCTCAATGCAGCGCTCAAATTCGTGTTGCTACACAGGCACAGGATGGCCATGTAGCTTGAAAGACGGCAAGTCGGCAAGTCCGAGGAGTGTACCAGAGACCGTCATCCTTCCTGCGCCAGAAAGGTACGCTGCACTACAATGAGTGCTTGATTTACCTTGAAGCTCCGGAATGGATGGTGTCGAGCTATCGAATGCAATTGCGTCCCCAAACGCAACACCCGAGCAGCGTACTTCACTCCTGTTGTTTCAAGTTGACTCGTCATATCGATGCCCGGGTCCTGTGAAAGGTACGCTGTTGTTCTTCCTCGTCCACAAGTGTCAGAACATTATCTAGCTGTTCTCGTGGCCAGGCGCCATCTGCGCCGAAAACGCCTTAGTGGTCGCTCGAGACACCCCTTGCGAAGTGGAACGTCCGGTGAGTGGCACCCCGGATGCTCACGACAATCTTCCATCCATGAGTGTAGGAGCGCGAGGAATGAAGGAGCCGCAGATACCGATAACAATCTATGCGTACGGCTGCGGCGGATACTGGCATTGTTCCTCGACATGCCGTGCTTCCGGCTCGTGGCGTTCCCCCTAGCAGACAATGTGGAGTGTCGTCAACGATATTCTTTGCTCTGCTCACTGGCAACAGCCCCGACTTCAATGGTCTACCATGACATCGTGATATATCACGCTCTCCCGGCCGTTCCTGCGACCGACAAGTTGTGATTCGGGCACTTGTCAGCTACCACGATCAGGCGCGACAATGATTCAACAGCAGGGGTGCTACCTTCTTCTACAATGTATCGACGACAACCAATCAAGGGTACTATGTAGATCGGGTCCACTGCGATGTGAAAACGCCCAAGTGAATTAGATACTGAGGTCTGCCGCTACGGCGGATCAGTATTGTGCTACGTTGCATACCACACCCGCTTCTGCAACGAAAGTCTCTTGCATCTCGATTAGGAAACCTGGTCGATTGACCCCGGGCCCGCGACCGCGTCGGTCATAACACTGCGAATGGTATGGCATGACGCTCCTCTCGTGTGCTTGCACGCATGACACTCATTGCTGTCTAGACTGGGGAGAAAAAGGTTCCCTATGTTCCCTCCTATGCTCTAGTACTCGGGATTGAAGCAGGCCCGGTGGCTCCACACAAATTGCGAGTGAGTGATTATGTCTGCAATGCATTTTTCTCGGCCTAGTATGTCTTGGAAGAGACAGCTCGGTAAGCAGTTTGGCAATTCCACCAGCTTCCGCCCTGTAATACTCCGGAAGACCGTCTCGGACGCAGGAGCAGTCCGACTGTCGCTGTGGCAGTAAACATAGCCATTGCGGGCGTCTGTGATGCTAAAAAGGGCATAATGCATACTACGACTCACAGGCGTCTCCAGAATGTCCGATGTTGACCGTCGACGACGTCAGCCGACGTGAGCTAACTACTTGAGCCTTGGGCTTTACCAGTGCCACTACGGCAAGCTTCCGTATTTCAGATGGCTTTAGACGGTATGTATCATAGCACGCGCACTGCATTTTGTTTCGTCCGATGCAGTACAATGATGTTGCCAACTTGAAAATTTGCTGACATTCATTCAGGCCGCAGACATTGACGGGCCCCACCGCTCCCGATGTTGTCGCACAAATTTTGGGCAGAGAAAAGCTTGACAAGCATCCGAGCGAGGAATCCTGTGCGGGGGCTAGGCGTATGGTGTTCTATCCTGTTCTTCGTTCAGGACATAGCAAGTTGTGTTGCCCGGAATGCACAGGAGCAGAATACCCATACCAGCATGGGTCATCAGTGAGTATAGGGCTGTCGGACCGCTATAGTATATGATGCAGGGGATTCGCCGGGCGTTCATCTACGTAATTGGCGTGTTCCATACACTTTGCAGAACACCAGTGCTGTCCGAAGGAGAGGAAGGTTCACAGCCCCTGTATGACGTACGATCTCAGCAAAACGAGGCACGAATGCACCTTGATTTTGAGCGGTATGAGCAGCCGTCGCCCGCCCCCTCAGCTTCCGCATGAGCGCTGACGCTTTTGGTCGCAGGGCATTGCCAGTGCGCTGTACCAGTACATTCCGAGGGATGGATCTGCTTGTGGCTACATTCCGAGACAGCACTCATTTTCGATCTCGTGTGAAACGTCTCGCACACGAGGCGCTGCCGCCTTATCCCGTGGCTCGGTATGGACTGTTGTCTTCCGCTTGAAGCACAGGAAGTCCATTGATCGCCTCCGGCAATACATGATTGGTGCTATCTACGATGCGATCTCGTCATCCCACCGTCCTTGAGTTGAGAGCCTCGGAACTTCGGACGTCCCATTCGATTGGCCTTCTCAGGCCATCCTCCAATTCGGTGGTCGGCTTCATCCGGTGCCATCCCGGTTGGGAGAACTTCGGTACGCCTACAAATACTCACCCATCGAAGCTGTTGACCCCGTCAGCTTCACATCCCAGACATGGATTCCCAAGTCCCCACCAGCACCTCTATTGTCCCCGCAGCCTCTACTCCAATTGCCTATAATATGTTTAGCAGGATACTTGCCTCCGCCAACACCTCGAATTCCTTCTCAACCTCGACTCTAATCGCCTATGCTGTCCTGATCTTGACCTTTGCCGCTGTGATGCGTCATGTTTCTTTCCTGCGATGGCGGAAGAAGTTGCCTCCGGGACCTACTGGATTGCCAATTGTCGGGAACCTGTTCCAGCTCTCCGAGGACGCCTGGTTCAAGTTCACTGAATGGAAGGGACACTATGGTAGGTGTCAGGCTCGCAACGATAGACCATGCAAGTTGAAGGGGATTCGTCAGGGGATATCATCTATCTCAACCTCGCCGGTCAGAACGTCGTCGTTCTGAACTCGTTGCAAGCTGCAGGTGACCTTCTCGACCGAAAGGCTGCCATATTCTCTTCTCGGCCCCGGTTTGAAGTCGCGGGGAACATGCTCACGGAAGGTCTCTTCTTCGTCTTCCAGAGTTACGGGGACCTGTGAGTTATGAGCTTTCCCATTCCGATTGTGAACATAGTGCCTGATCATCCCTCAGCTGGCGTCGCATGAGGCGGGCCGCTCATGATGGCTTACATAGCGGTGTCGTAAAGGAGTTCCTTCCCGTTCAAACTCTCGAGACCTCCATCCTCTTAAACGATCTGTTGGCGTCTCCGAAGCGCTGGGAAGAGCACCTGCTCAGGTGAGCGTGAGAGATAGTGACTTTATGAAACGCCGTCTGACGTTGGCTGTCGGCCTTAGAACGGCGGGCTCGACCATCCTTTCCGTGTGCTACGACATGCCGCCGCTGAAGGACGCGAGGGACCCATCTATGGTCATGCTACACGAGTTCACCGGGAAGATCGTCCGCGCGGGCTACGTCGACGGCTACCTCGTCGAGTTCTTCCCGCTGCTCAAGTACCTTCCCCCAGCGCTCGCCCCGTGGAAGAGGGAAGCTCTCCGGTCTGCACCGAAGTTCACGAAGCTCTTTGTCGACTTTTACAGCGCGGTTAAAGGCAGAGTTGTGAGTGTCTCGCTTCTGGACCACACACTCTCCCGCGCGGAACGAATCGTACTCATGCATGTGAATCAGGCCAAGGGGGACACTCGGCCCAGTTTGGCGGCTTCGATGGTTGAGAAGCAGATCAAATATAATCTGGGCGACAAGGAGATGGCCTGGCTGATTGCCACGATGTGAGTTCCCCGCTTCCCTACTTATTGTTGAGTTTCTTACTCACGTTATTGTCTCGGCTTGCAGTGCTGCCGCGTTCGAAACTGTGCGTATTCATTGCATTGGATCGTCATAACGAGCGTAGTTGAACGTCTTATAGGTGGCAGGTACTATGGGCTGGTTCATGCTCGCGATGGTCCTGTATCCCGAATGCCAGAAGAAGGCTCAAGAGGAATTGGACGCCGTGGTCGGCCGAGAGCGCCTCCCTTCATTCGCAGATTATGACCGTCTCGTGTATATCCGCGCTATTGTGAAGGAAACTCTGCGATGGCACCCTGTCGGCCCGCTTGGTAAGTATCATCGTTGTTGACAAGTAATGTTGTCAAACGCTGATTTCCTCATGCTTCTCATCGGTGATGCGTATGTATAGGCATGCAGCACCGTTCGACTGATGTACGTTCGACTCGCTGACAAGCTAGCTTTATGTGAGGATGCTAAACGGACTTTTTTTTCAACGATCAGGATTACATGTATGGGGACTACTTCATACCGAAGGGGACTGTGTGCATCCCGAACATCTGGGCTATCAACCGCGACCCGGAGATCTGGGGACCTGACGCGGATGAATTCAACCCCGCGCGACACATCGGCCCTGACGGGCAGCTCGCACCTTCTCCCGCGGACACCAAGGAGGAGGGTCACGTCACGTTCGGATTCGGCCGCAGGTGAGCTCACATAGCGCTAGGAAGTCTGGCAAACATGAGTCGCTGACGGGCGCCGCAGGATATGTGTGGGCCGCCACCTCGCCCGCAACTCGCTCTTCCTCAACATGGCTTGCATTCTGTGGATGTTCAACGTTCAGCCTCCTGTCGATGCGGACGGGAAGGAGGTGATGTGTGACGAGAAGAGCATCGACCTGGGTCTCGTGGTGTGAGTACTATGGTGCTTCTGAGATATCCGACTGGTGGAGCTGATGAGGCGTGTCATGTCTCGGATAGACGACCTCAAGAGTACGACCATCGCTTCAAGCTGCGTTTCCCCGAGGCTGCGACCGTCTTTGAGGACCACAAAGACCGCTTCACGGAGGCAACGACCTTCTTTGAAGGCCGCAAGTAACTATGAGGTCGACGCATAACGCATGACGCGCGCAGCTTCAAGGACCAGTGAGGACTACCGCCGTGATCAACCACTTGTAGCATAGATTTGCGTATTGTATCGTAGCAAATGATTCACCAGCACTATTTATTCATAACGCTGGGTTGATGTACAGCTGTAGTCTCCAGTATAACAATACTGCGTGGGTACCCTCGCCAAATTGTAGACACCTTGCTTATTGGCATCTCCGATTTCCGTTCAGACGGGGTCAACTTCACATTCAAGTGGTCGAGATACTTTGTGTCGATCTAGGCATGCCAACGGCCACGCACGTCCAGTGAAGTAGCATAGCACCCCCACCTTGAGCAGACAAAATTGAGCAGCCCTACTACGTCATTTGTCAAGAATTCTACCACACGGTGAGAGAGGACCTTCAGCTCCCGTGGTCCGGGGATGCACCGTCGGCATATACTTCCTCGCCGTCCCGACATGTGGCGGAATCAAGGCCGCATGGTAAGCATGGTGTATAACCGCTGCATACCGTACATGCACATCGCGAAGGTGTGGATAGACGGTTCTATGTGCCCGCACAACTACCGATGACAACGAGAAGTCATCTCGCTGAGTTGCATATGGTCGGCCGCATCCCAGAGGCGACCATCGGAGCTGTCTTCCCATACATGTGTTAGCTTCGTGATGTTCTGCCGGCGGCGTAAACCCTGCGTATGACAGTTATCTCACCGAGGCCTTGTGCAGCTGGAGTAAGCACTCACAACACGCCGCGTCGAATGTTCCCGAAGTGGTTTCTTGGTAGCGTTCTGCAGCGACCCGGGGGCGCGTGCACAGACGGCGCGCATAGTCCGTGATGCGAACGTACGGGATTGGTTCGCACGACCCGACGTCTCGGACTTTGAACAGGTTTTGCCGTTATGCGGACTCTGGGCAGACCTGTTGTGCGTCCGGTGACCACAGCATTTTGTCCTCGAGAGCCTCAAGCGACATCACCGGAATGGCTTCACCGAGCGACGGACGTGAAGACAGTTCTCGAGCACCGTCCGAACATGGCCAGGGAGTAGTATAAAAGATGAGGCATCGCAGGTCCTGTTTCTGCAGTAGCGCATCTCACCAGCCTCGCTATCCACTCACACTCACCTTACTTTACGACCTCTACGACCATCATGCAGTTCAAGGCCATAGCTCTCGCCGCCATGGCGCTCCTCGCCTCCCCCGCGCTTGGCGTGACACTCTCGTACGACGAGACGTACGACCAGTCGGGCACGAGCCTCGCCAACGTCGCATGCTCTGACGGCTCGCACGGCCTGCTCACCAAAGGCTTCACGACGTTCGGCTCCCTCCCACACTTCCCTAACATCGGCGGTGCTGCGGCCATTGGTAGCTGGAACTCAGCGTCCTGCGGGACATGCTGGCAGCTGACGTACAAGGGGAAGAGCATCAACGTGCTCGCCGTCGACCACGCTGATAGCGGCTTCAACATCGCGTTGAAGGCGATGGACACTCTCACGAACGGGCAGGCCAAGCAGCTCGGTCGGATCGACGTCACTGCGAAGCAGGTCGCGGCGTCAAACTGTGGTCTGTGAGGTGAGCACGCCGTCTGTCGGAAGATCCTGTTGTGATACTGATGGAGGCTTTCAGCGGATGGCAAGCTTGCGAACCACAACGACGTGCATTTTGTGAACTTCGGGACGGATCGATGATTACGGACAGTATCACGGACTTACGGACACCCTTCATGGACTATTCATTGTAGTTTTTGAGCACATTGATATCATTGCAACTGTTCGAGCATCTTTCGATTGCGTTGTGGTGCCTCCATATGTGGTCAATGCGAACGAAGTCTGCGAATTTCTTCCTCGCGCGCACGACACGTACTCGTGATAACGGAAGGTGGACAAGGTCGGGTGTCTATCCCAGTCTTTTACATACGCTCCCGGCCTGTAGAAATCGATGAGACTGACCTTAGTGACCTGTGTTCCCATCCCGCCCACAAGAGGATGGAGGTTCCATCTTCGTCTCCAACTCCGACTGGTAATCACTGCCTACACGTGGCTCACGTTTGTCCGGTTCAGTGCTGCATACTGAAAGAGTTATGTTCTGAGAAAGCCTAGGGGCCAGATGGAGCACGACGGAGGAGACAAGCGAGGTACCGCAACACGCGTCTACTATTAGAGAGTACACGTTAGTCACGTGACGCTATCTACGTGTCGAAATGCGCAGTGGGCGCGACTTGGCTTGGCGCGTCACTACCACCTCCCCTCCTTCCCATTTCCGCACCTATCTAAAGCGGTTTCTGGCCTTGGACGTTGCAGTAAGTTGAAGTTGTTATTTGACATGGATATTGATAGAACTGATATATGACTAGAACTAGCACGCCATGCGCTTTCTCAGGAACCTGTTCTTGCCAGTCCTAGCACTGGGCAGCCTTGCGTTGGCAAGGTCAAGCACTGGTGATTCCGTTCTCGTGCTCCTCGACCCTTCGCTGAAGAAGGAGAACTTTACCATATTCTTCGGGGATCTTGAAAGTGCGTGAGGTAGCTCCACGCAATCCATACCTTGTTCACCATACCGCTACAGAGAAGGGCTACCAACTAACCTTCAGGTCACCAAAGGATGCTGGCCCGGAGGTCATCAAGGATGGCGTTGCTCAGTTCGCGCATGTCATTCTGTTTTCCCCTCAGACCAAAAGTACGTGTTAAGCATATTCACTTCCCACCGTTCAAGCATCGACGTTGTCTTTCTCCCCAGATTACCCGGCGGACATCACCCCACAGTCTCTCGTATCCCTCTTGTCCAAGAAGACGAACCTCATCCTTGCACTCTCCGAGAAGCAGACCCCTCTTACGTCCCTCGCATCCGAGTTCTCGCTCATCCTTCCGCCTCCCGGGACACCGCTCATCTCCCATTTCCCCAAGCGTGACACCCCCGTTCATGTCGTCCCCGTTGAGCCACCACAGGCGCACCATATCATCACACCGCACCTACCTCCAGTGTGGTTCGCTGGCGTTCCGCAAGCGCTTGGGAACAATCCCATGCTTGTTCCGCTCTTGAACGCACCTCCGCAGGCATTCGCGTCGGACGGCGAGGCTGACTCCAGTGCGGATGCGCTCGTCGAGGCCGCCGAGAAGACTGGGGAGGGTCTGTGGGCCGGCAGCTCCTTGAGCCTGGTAACCGGCTTCCAGACCACGGACAATGCACGCGCGACTTGGGTGGGCGGCGTGGATATGTTCACAGACGAGTTTATCAACAAGGAGATCTCCAAGTGCGCCCTCTCTATTCTTTCCGATGACTCTTTCTAACATGGTGATACAGGGGCAAGAATTCGGGTAACAGGCAGTTCGCACGCGACGTCGCTGCATGGACGTTCCAGGAGAATCTGGTCCTGCGTATCGATACTGTTGAGCACCATCGGGTCAACGAGACCCTTCCGCGCGAGACGTACACAACGAACGATCGCGTGGTGCGCCCTTTTACGTTCATCTTGCCGCACAGTCTATATCTGACGGTCCATTTTTAGACATACTCGGCATACATTTCCAAGTATGACCCTGAGCTTGACTTATGGGAGCCATACTCGGGTATTCAGGACATGCAACTTGAGTTCACTATGCTCGACCCGCACATCCGTACCGCTCTCCCTCCGGTCGCCGGCGAGCCTGGCAAGTACTCCGTCACGTTCCGTGTTCCCGACAGGCACGGTGTCTTCAAGTTCGTAATCAACTACAAGCGCAAGGGGTGCGTCTTCCACCTTTCCGCATATGTATTATCCGGCTTGACCCTCATCCATTGACGTAGTTGGACGTACCTCTCGAGCTCAACAGTCGTCCCTGTTGTGCCACCACGTCATGACGAATACCCGCGCTTCCTCAGTGCGGCATGGCCGTACTATGTCGGTGCGTTCAGCACAAGTGGCGCGTTCGTGCTGTTCGTTGCGCTTTGGCTTGGCGGAGACGACCGCGAGCCCAAGAAGAACAAGGCGAAGGCCGAGTAGGGCGATGTACACACATTTGGCTATATATTATTTGCTCGGAACGCCTGTGTGTCTGCGTTTGTCAACCAAGTCGGAAGACATCAGTTCCAAGGGATGCATTGTACTCTGCCCGCAAAACCATGGACACGCTGTCAAACCCACTAGCTGAAGTTCTGGACATGCTACCTGAGTAGCATCAGCCTGCACCGCGGACAGCACAGCCAGCAAGAGTCAAGTTAAGGGAAACCAAGGACATTCATTCCTCTGTATCTAACACGAACCGGTGATCACTATGCCGCTTCGTGTAGTTGAGTACAAAGTTGATGGTCTGTATCCTGTACTGACAGTACAGACTGCCTCGCTACAGCTTTTCATCAGCGTCGTCTCCAGGGTGAGGGTTTCGAACCTCCCCCCATCATCTAGACTATGCATGCGACACGAATGAGTCACAATCCTGTGACACAAGGGGGTATCACACAATACGCTCGCCTGGTCTCTCACTCGCAATGCCGCCGCCTGGTGGACCCTTGCTCTTCGCATTTACCTCCGAGACCATCGCGCACGTCGTTTGAAACGCGCGCTGGGCGGCTCGCCATGGGTCCAGGGCGCGAAGGCCGAGCTGCGCGACGGCGCGCGCGATGTCTGCAGCTGTCGCGGTCAAGAAGTCTTCTGTCCGGGCGGTCCGATGCGAATGCGTATGTCGTTGGCTATGTCGTACCCTACCTAGCTAAATGCTGATGGGTTTCGAGCTATGTTCGACGCCCGTCAGATGTGGCAAGGTCCCACGACACGTTGCGGCGGGTCGAGGACGCCGTACGTACCTCATGGTTTCGGGCCGTGGTTATTGGATAGGGAGACGGCATAGGAGCGTCAAGGGTTGCGTTTCGTGTATGCAGATCCAGAGTAGTGGAGCGATGGCTGTTGTTGTTTTAGTAACAAGTATGGCTCACATACTGGGATGTCTGGTCGGGACGGTCCCGCTTACCCTGAGTGCGCTACCCAAGAGGAGTCCGGTGTAAAGAGCGGCGATCTTCGTCTGTCCAACTGTGAGTGCGTGTATGTCGGCCGCAGCCTGCGCTTCATTTCCTATCCGTGATGATCGAACTTGGTTTCTGCGGTGGCCTCCAAAGCGTGTGCAATGTCAACAACATGGCGCTGAAGAAGGCATGTATCGAAATTCGAGGGTCTCGAAACCCATTCAAAACATACCGAGGCAGTCACATTCCAAATTTGTTGAGGAAGTACAGTTTCAGGCATTCACGACCGCAACTGCTTGGACGCGCTTCGGAGTCATTGCGCCAGGCAGGACATTGACGATCACTGCGACAGCTCGAAAGACATCTGTCAGAGGTTGCTCGATATGCTCTTCATCCAAGTTGTTGAGCTCACCGCCCGCGTTCTTCAGTTCTTGAGCTTGCAATGTGTTTGCGATGGTGGATCACGAGTGTCAGGTACACTGCCGCACAATGGAAACAGCGGGTGAGTTTTGTGGGGAATATCTGACTGATTCATTAACATATGCAAGATATGTGGAGAGTGCATATAGGCCGTACTGATCCTACCGAGACGAGCAGGGCCCTCGACACAATGGGTCGTAGACATTTGAATGGTGACAATGATTGATTGAAATGCGAACGCTTCTGTTGGCTTCATATTTGATACGTGATCCTTCGTACTGTATTCTGCATGAGATGAATGTGTCGAGCAGTTCGGGCTCTATACTTCGGCATCGCTGGAGATGTCTAGATAGTCAGATCGTGCCGAAAGTGGGCGGCAACAGACAACGACTGTCTCTCGCGAAAACCGAGGAGGAAGCTCCATTTGTATCGCACGCATCGCACTATGGTGAGCAGAAGCCTTTCTATTTAGCCATATCATTGAGATGCTTGACTAACCTCGAATGATACTATCCTTGAACAGTTGAACTGACAGATGCACTGTGTATGCTCGTCTCACATGTTAAGCGTGTCGTGAATAATCTACTCGTCTGTTTCCTAGGCCTATTCTGTGCAAACGACAGTCAGCGGTCCTTGCCGTCGACAACCGGCGTGGTCGGTCGGAACGAATATATGTCTAGGAACAAGCCCGGATGATATCGCATAGAGTGAATTCGTAGAAGCCCTCTCCTAGCCATTCGCAGCTGGTACGTTTGCGATATGCTGTGCTTGCGTGTGGAAGAAGAGAGATCGAAGAACAAATCCTCCACCGTCCACAGGTTCAACGTTGAACAATCACAAGTGTCCATGAGCGCCCATTAGCAACCGGGTCACGTGTGCTCGCCAAGCTCCGCCCAAATCCCGCGGGTAATGCCGGGACAGCGACGGGTGTCCCGCGCGCGGGGAGGCACAGACTGTCCGTCATCGACCTCAACTCCTCTGTCGGTCCCCTCTCTGTCTTCTCTGCAAGTTTTTTCGCCATGGCCGTCCAGGACGAACTTGAGTACCTGAAGTCACTCGTCGCGCAGCTCAACGACAAGATTCAAACGCTTGAGGCGAAGGCGAAGAGTGCGGTCACTGCGCCGAAGACGCCAGCTCAACAGCTTCGCACCATCCTGGTCGGTCCTCCTGGTGCAGGTGAGGTTTGCGCGTGCATGTCGTCCGCTGGAGGAAGTGCTGAGGGGGTCTGCGTGGATCTGCAGGGAAGGGAACCCAGGCGCCGCGCATCCGGGATGAGTTCTGCGTCTGCCATCTCGCGACCGGCGATTTGCTTCGCGACCAGGTCTCGCGCAAGACCAAGCTTGGTGTTGAGGCCAAGAAGATCATGGATGCTGGAGGACTGGTCAGTGATGACATCGTTGTCGGCATGATCCAGGACCAGCTGGACAACAACAAGGCTTGCAAGAACGGGTACGTTCGTCTGTGTTATCGTCTTAACTCTTACGTGTCCTAGTGCACGACTCCTGGTTCTCAACGCGCGTGCGCTCCGAGCAATGTCGCACGACGCGACGTGCCCGCGGCAGAAGCGTACCCCTGTGCGTAGTATCCAATGAGCACTGACCTACGCCGAAACGTCTAGGTTCGTATTGGACGGCTTCCCTCGTACGGTCCCTCAAGCGACCATGTTAGACGCCATGCTCGAAAAGCGCAAGGAGAAGCTTGACTCGGTCGTTCAGCTTGTCATTGAAGATCAGCTCCTCATTGCCCGTATCACCGGCCGTCTCATCCACCCAGCTAGCGGACGGACCTACCACAAAGAATTCAAGTGAGTACCGAGGACATCCCGAGCGGAGCCTACACGTTGCGTACATGTGTTGATGTCCCGCTAGCCCGCCGAAAAAGCCAATGACGGACGACGTCACCGGAGAGCCCCTCGTCCAGCGCTCAGATGACAACGTCGAGGCGCTCCGTAAGCGTCTGTCGGTCTTCCACTCGCAAACAGGACCTGTCGTCGATTACTACAAGCAGAAGGGCATCTGGTACCCGATAGATGCTGCCCAGTCGCCAAACCTTGTCTGGGAGAACCTCCGCAGCGTGCTGCTCAAGTCTTCTGCGCCCAAGTCATGATATAGAGGCACTAGCATGAACATTAGTCAGTCTGACGGACGGTCGTGTATACTGTTCTTACCGTATCGTCATGTAGTGCTCTTAAATTGTCCAAAGGTGCTTTCTGTTTATGGCCACGTTGTTCATTACCAATTGTTACTTCAACTGCGCCAGCGCTAAGTGTTGCTGGGACGTTGATACTATAGGTAAGAACGATCAGGTTGCGCTTGCTCATATGTCTAGATGTACGTCGGTGCTCAAATTGTTAGTCTACTTACCATGTCGTGCTGTGCGACTCGGAACCTGGCGGCGGCTGCCCTCGATACTGACAGGCGAATGACAGTGTGAAGATGGAGAAGTTCGTGGCGGATTCAAGCTGCGTACGATAGAACCTCTCCACAGGTTCCCGCCGGCAGGGCGTCCCTAGTGAGTCGTACAGTCGCCGCCACTGAATTACAAACTCTGACCGCACTCCTGTAGATCCCGCAGCGAAGTGTTTCTTGGTGGCCGCCCACCGTTGCGCAGCCTAGGTTTTCTCTTGAGTCATGTCCATCTCCCCCATTGCGGAAGTGTGGGGCAGTTTCCGAGAGAGGGTTTGAATTTAAACCTTATATATTTAGATGTCGGGTAGTCAACGTCCGCTGAGCAGATTGATGTTGCATCATAGTTCAACCTTATGGATCTAAGTGGATGAGGCTGGGTCCATGAATCTGAAGACGTGAACCCGCTCTTCGCTTTTCCGCCATCTCGATAGCTCGCATCTATCTGTCGCTGATACCGTCAGCAGTCAGTAAAGGTTCATCAGGCTGTTAGGTAGATAGTATCTCCCCGTATACATGTGTCGGCACGATCTCATTTAAGAGACAGAACTTACGATGTTTTGGCATTGCTTTCGATGACAGCTTCCATTCAGGCTTCAACTGGCTATTATGTGGGTACGGGTCACGTTCATGTTCTTCCTCGGAAACATCAGGCCGAGCACTGTAGTCAGCCACTAGCATGAGAGCAGATTTGAATGATCGCCTGTTGCCTGCGTCAATTGCATGCTTCTTCGGGCTGCACTCAGACGCTGACAGAGTGTCGTAGGAGTCGCCCAGCCCTCTCGGAGGGTGCATGGGATTTGAGAACGAATCGAACGCACCCGGTCGCATTCGTACGGCAGGCAGAATACCCGTTGGAAGTGGAGATCTGGTTGGTATGTAGTCGCGGACAGGTCAGACAGAACGTGGAGTGGCATCTACCGAAGCATTACCGTATCCCCCGACTTTGATCGGAGGTTAGCTCTGCCGGGGAGGGAAGAGCGACATAACGGGGACTCAAGTCGCATGCTGGGTTGGAGACTTGCACATAAGAGAGATGGAACTGGGAGAAAGGGACGAATCGACAGGACGGTCGGAATATTGTCCTTACCGTGACGAGTGGCCCATGTGGTTATGATTCTGCCAGATCGCCGAACTTCCTAATAAGCTACTTGGGCGTCTATTGGGCGTGATGAAGATGTGAAGAGTGGGATAGAAGGATTGCGTGCGCTGTGAGGGTTTGTACATTGTCTCCGATGCTGCTTACGAGGCTGCGTTTCACCGGCAGAAAACGAGCGGACCGCCTGACAGGATGAACAGGGCGACCTCGGCCCCCACATGGCATACGTTCCCTCTTTCAAATTCGTCTCGGCGCACGCGCACATGTCATGCCTTGTATTATGGCAACCCGGACGAGATCACTTACCGAGACGTAAGATAGGCCTCCATTGTACGAGGATGTGTTCAATTGGCCTCGAGTCGATAACGCTATCTATAACGCTGGCGAAGCTGACGTCTTGAGCGGATGCGAATAAGAACATTGACTTGTACGAGATTTCTACTCACGGTAAAGGAAGACAGTCGATCGACGGCTCCAACAATCCCCGATTGCGAGCTTTGCACAGCGCTCATCCGGGCAAAGGATGGCGCAGCCATTGAGTCGATGGCTAAATAAAACCGTCGAATTCATTCTTAGTCTGGAGGCGTTCTGTACGGAACGACGCAAGGAGCGTTCTTCCGTGAAGTAGACATCCAAACACTGATAGTGAGTTGCAGCTGACTGAGCTTTTACGTTGAGCAGAGACGCTAATGGTCGAAGCACAGGAAGACCTCGGGGGATTGACCGGGGGTGCAAATCCGCAGACTGCGGGACTGAACTACGACACCTGCCGAATCCGGCGATGTCCGCTTCCGACGTTGTCGCAGTGCTTGTCCGCACACCCTGCAGTGAGGTACGCATTATGACTCGGCGTGTGACTGTTACTGTACCGGCATTCTAGTCAACGACAAGCTCCTCTTATTGACCCAACAGATCTCAACGAAACAAAAGCTCGAAGCTGAACTTCCGGGCGATAGAGAGAGGCGCTCAGAGCTCACGAGATTATCACTGTGGGGAGAAAGCGTATATCAGGCGCGCTCGCTTGCGCGAGTCGGCGGACTGCGGCCAATATACACCTGCCCTCAACAGGAGGATGCAAAGGACGTCGGGTGTGGAGAGAGCAAGGACGCATGTCGGGGTTCCGAGCCTCCACGTTTCACCGTTGTCGTGAAGATCCAAGAGGCCGAGTGTTTGGAGAGCACGGAGCACGCTGCAGAAGGATGTGGGCGCGGATCCGCTCGCGCCCTGCACCGGATCTTGACAAATCGCTCTGGATTTTGATGCGTACGACTATGGACCCGAAAGAGAACAAGGACAGGCGGTGCAAGCGGTGCAGGAGAGGGAAATTGACGACGGGACGACATTGCCGGGCGTAGCAGGGCCAGGGCGTGGAGAAGCTGGGATGTTCGCTCTTCCGGAGGGCTGGCAACAGGAAGACGGTGCAGACGCCGACGAGGCGCGATTGTATCTGGGATGATGATCTGTGAGAGGTCTGCCCCTGCACTCGATGAGCGCGTTACGGCACGCCATAGCGCCTGTGCTTCTCCTAGATTAACGCTCGGTCTTACTTGAACACACTCAGCGCACCTCTGACCCCCCCCGATCCCCCCTCTAGCTCTCTGACGACAACATGAAGGCTCCCAGTGCTCTCCAGCGCGGCATGGCCTGCCTATGCTGCCGCAAACGCAAAATGGTCTGTCTGTCGCCCACATACCCTCACCGCCACCTCGGCTGACAGTGTCCCCGTCCATGTCTGTTCGCACCTGTCCAGAAATGTGACGGCGCTCGCCCCGTCTGTACGCAATGTTCCAAGGCAAACCGCGGCGAGGAGTGCCAGTACTACGAGAAGAAGCGGACGAGCCGGACCCAACTCCTCCAGGCCAAGATCACCAAGCTCGAAGCGAGGCTGCGCGAACTCGAAGCGGAGCAGTCCTCGCCAGAGTCCTCGTCCAGCTCGGGTTCACTCTCGCCTGAGATCGCCGGTACTTCTCTGACTTTTCAACGTATGTTCTATGCCGCCACTCCTTGCCCTTAATACCGCATTGACACGATCCACGCACGGGCCGCGTGTTTGCAGAGCATGCTGACATCAGCCTCGGTCTCGATGGCAGCTCCGTCTACAGCACTCCCGAGCTCCTCGACTCTGATTTTCTGGCCGGGTTCCAGCTCGACAACGAGGCTCTGTTCTCCAACTTCCAACAAGGGTCGAGTCATGGCAGCGTGGTGGGGTGGACGGCCGACGATGATTTGGATTTTCCATCAAATGTAGACCCATTCCTGCCATCCACTTCCGGCTCGAGTTCGAGTAGTCTACACAGCAATGGTTCTGCCACCAACTGGTGGGAAAATGACGTGTTTTGCGAGAACAAGCAGGCCTTGTACGCTCGGCTTTCATTACGGTCTCACAAGGAGTGCACGCTGACTCGATGCCGAATAGGCTTGACATTTTTTTCGCACATCGACACCAATGCGGCTTTGACGTCCACATCGGCCGCTTCAAAGCTGCCCTCCTCCTGCCATCTCCGCAAAAACCACATCATTCTCTGGTGGACGCCATTTACCTCCTTGCCTGCTATTTCTCACGGTCACCGTCCCTCACCGAGCTTGAGCCACACTTTCTCAAGCGTTCTCTGCGCGGAATCTCCGACGCCCTCCAGCATTCCGACCGCATCGTCCATGTTCTTCAGGCCTCTTGTCTCCTCGCTGTCTACTTCTTCTGGCATGGCCGTACGCTCGAGGGATACTACCACTCATCGATTGCCGCTCGACTTGCAGTTGGCCTCGGACTCCACCAGATAGACGCAAGAGAATGGGCCCATTTACAGACCGGACGCGCTGGCTATCAAGCACCCGCCCCGCTCAAGGCCTCTGTTCCCCTCGGCCCGCCGGTGGACGAAGTCGAGTATGCGGAGAGGGTCGCCGCCTTTTGGCAGATATTTGCGGTCGATCGTGCGTGGGCAGTCGCCACTGGCCTTCCCTCAGCGCTTCCGGATGACGATCACCCACGCTCGCGGATAACAACGAACTGGCCGATCGCGATTCCCAATGACCCCGAGGTGTGTACTCAACCAGTCCTCGTCTCTTCCGGGTCCTTAGATCTGCTGCGATTCCAGCCTACGGTCGGCGACAGCCTCCTCCAACCATTCTCCGATAGTCATCTATCGCATTCGTCTCCTTCCATCGCCTTCCGTGTCAAGGCCATCGCCCTCTTCGAGCGGACTGCCCGCTTCTCGGCCGGTGAGTACTGCTATCCTGATTCTGTCTGCTGTCGAAATTGTCGAGCTGAGATGGTCCATGCAGCACCCTCCCGCGAGGACAGCCTCCAGTCGCTCGAGATGTCGCTAACGCAATTTCTGGGCAACCTCAACAACCTTGGCAACCAACACTACATGCTTCCGTACATGCTCTCCGACGCGGACGTTGTAGCCATGAAGACGCTCATTTACGCTGCCATGATTCACCTTCACCGCGACACGCTCGAGGTGCAGGCCAACTCGTATCAGAAGTGCGGCTGGGCGGCGAACTCTATAAGCGCACTCATCCGACAGCTAGCGGACAACGACTTCGATCAGCTCTGCCCTATCATCAGCGTGAGTGTCTGCTGCTGTAACGTCGTTCATGAGCCACCGCGTGTGTCCGCCCGAGTGCTAACGTGTTTCATCGTTCTAGTCGTGTTGGCGCTCTGCTGCTGACGTGTATATGCGAATACTGGCTATGCCTGCTGGCCAGTCGCTACCAGCCAACCACGATCTTGTCGAGCAGCAACTCGACACAATCGTGGCTGCCATGCAGCGGCTGAGCTGTCTGTTTCCCATAGCTGGTATGTTGCTTTGCATCTTTCTCTCGTCCTCTACCTGACGCGTTTCATAGCCATCCATGCTTCGAGGATACAGGAAGACCGAACAACCCCTCGTCAACCTTCCTATACCCCAAGTGTGATGTGATACGTCCCTCTTGTTTGTCTCCTCTGGTTTTCAATCAGCGACAGCCCCATGCTGTCGATGTCCTGGACTTGTATGATACCCTTCGTTTACATAATTATCCACGCCTCTGGGCGATCTGTATATGTAGTTATCGTCGTTCGTCGTTATATCTCATCGCATCCTTATAGGTTTCATGTGCTCACAACCTCTCCCGTTCATCACAATCCTGTCTTCCTTTCTCTTGGTTCCTTCGTGTCGTAGTGTTAGGCATCTCTAAGGAGCGCGTACGAGGTCATATACGTGACCTGTCCGGTACCATTAAATAACTTTGTTCATATCTGCTTCGCTGTTTTCGTTCGCCGAAACCTTACTGTATCCACTAGCATCACATAGAATACCATACACTGTAACCACACCCAATTGCCACGGTCATTCTCTATCTCGCCTGCCGGGGCTGAACCACTTTTAGGTCCGGGTGACCCGGGGCCTGCCGCAGCAACAACTACGTATTTTGTGTGTGTTCGTTCCGACCGGATTTCGGTGTCCCGGTGGGGACATCCAGGTCCCACAGGCTTAGCCACGAGCCGAAGCGTGGTATTCACATTCCGCGGCCGCAGCAGCCCATCACCCACAACCCGCAGCCGGGGTAGTCGGACGAAGGCCTAGTAAAACGTCGATTGTACCTATGTTCTGTTACGTAGTGACTACGCGACGACGGTCGCAGCTGCCCGCCTCTATCGTGGTATTTGACGAGTTCAATGTCGAGAGCGCACGTGGGTGCTTTGGCTATGCCGGCGGCACAGGGTCTCATGTCTAGTATCGGAGGCGGAGGCACCTTGTACCCCGCGTCGCGCCGGTCTCAGATTTGATCGTCAGACCGAGCGAGATATGCAGCGGTCGTTGGATCGAGGTTAGCGTACTACGTAGTGACAGCAGGGTCGTCGAGCCTGTTTTATGGTTCCATTCTCCAAACAGTGCGCACTTTCGATGTGCGCAGGAGGACTCAGGAGTGCAATGTTATGACGCTGCGTCGAGCTTGGGGATGAAGAATCCGACGCGGGCGGACACGGGTGCGGCGAGTTGCCACCTCCTAACGGTAAGCCCAGTACCCGAATGGCCGGCGAACGTACAAGTGCGGGGGTCCGATCATGGATGGGCATTGTAATGCTGAGGTACCGCTCTCGTGGGCCCTGGCCAAAACACCAAGTCGGTGCAATTGTGTTGTCATATCTTGAAGCGCGGACGAGTCTGGACGAGTGAGGAGTGGCATGTGGCATTACGAACAATGAGTTCAGGGGAGGAATACATATGTCGCTCTAGCCAAAATGAGACCCGCCTTGCCCACTGCGGTGGGACTGGCACTGGGTGGCCCCTGTTCGGGTCGGATGACCATGTTTTTCGAAATACTTACTCGGACGCAGCGCCTTCGGTGAGCGTTGCGTTCGGTACGCCCGCCAGTGCATCTTCTCGACCCTTCACGATCTACTTGATAGCGTTGCAAGGGTGGCATTGCACGGTACAACTATTCTTCCCCGTCGAAAAGGGGTAAGCCGTAACGGTTTGGTGTTCTGTGCCAAAGGGGGATTCTCAGTACCACGGAACTCATCAATAACAATTCATACGGTGAGGCGCCGACCTTCCGTCCGCGCTAACTTGCCGTTGATGCGCAGAGCGAGAGGAGAGATGACGGCTCGAGCGATTGGGAGAACGCGCGACAGTGACGTGAAACCTGGAGATCGGCGCTCCAGATGCGAGGCGACTTTCAAAGTTTACCGCCTGGGAAGCCTATAAGTGATGCTAGAGCAACGCCTTTACGTTCCTGCCAGACGCCGCAGACGAGCAGGCTAGTCCATATGCCAAGTGGGTGTGTTATCCGGACTGATTTGGAATAAGTGCATAATTTCTACGGACTGCTGGAGCCCAATGGGAGCAAAAATGGAGATACTGTAGCACTGTCCGTGACTGTGGGCCAATCGTTTATCGATTAGTACTCACACTGGGGGAGTGGTCACCGTGAGTCGCTCGCTGCTGCGAGGCGGGCGCGCTGTGCTTGTAAGAGAAGCATATCAGGATATGGCTGGGAATCGACAAGGCTGGGTTGCCACAGGTGCTAGTTGTGATTGCTTGAGATACAGGGTTGTCTGTTAAAGTCGTGTAATGTGCTCGTGTGCCGGTGGGGATGGCAACGCGCTCGCCGGAGAGTTTGCATCTCCAAGCGAGATCGGAGAGCGCGAGGGATGCACATTGCAGTGACACAGTATCCACCGATTGATATTGTCTGATCAGAAGAAGTCAATCCGTATAAAGCAGGCTGAGGAAACCTGCGAATGTGACTTCAAGCCCATCGATGGTCCGCGTAGCATGGCCAGTTCGTGCCGAGGATTGGTGATGCCTGTGGTGAATGTGACTGTACTGAGACCCTGCACGTAGGTTCATGAAGTCCGTCCGTATAAGTGCAGGTCAGTTCTTGAAAGAGAACATGAAACGCACCCTGCGAACTGGGCGCTGGGTGAACAAATGCCGTCGGCAGAGATCACAACTCAGATAAGATTCCCTTGGGCTCAAGCGGCTTCGTGCGGGGGCTTCGACGGTTTCGCGCGCAGGTATAGAGGTAAGTATGCACTTCAGGTAACCATGCGTTCAACTGCTGCCTGTATGATGACAGTCCCGAATGTGGAAAGACAGCATGGCTCCTGCTACAACTTCGGAGTCGAACGTATGGGCAGAGCCCAGGATATCCTGGAGTCCAGGGGAGCAGCCGTACATTCGGAGTACGCACCTCGTCAGCGACCTGTGAGCGGTGCAAGCTGGTACTGAGATGAGTCCTGAGTTACTCAAAGTTAAGGCAACACGGTTGAACTTGACTCGAAGCGGGTCCCGGAGTCGGTGGTTGGTAGAATCAGTACCAGATTTGGCTGAAGTTACTACGGCGCGTTGCCGAGCGCTTGTGTTTTGTTTGGTTGCCAAACAATGACACCCAGAGCCGCCCGTCTGAGTCGTCGCCCGCGACGTCCAGCGCAGTGCGAGCCTCACCCTTTCTTCATTCTACGACGTCCTCCTCTCCTTACACGACATGGGGGACGAATACCCTACTTTATTCCGTGTGTGACTTCTGTGTTCCACTCGTGTTACTTCCCTGACCAACAGTCCACAGGCTCCGAGCAGATGAGCTTGGTACAGCTCATTGTGCCCACTGAAGTTGCCCACGATACTATTGCTGAGCTGGGGGAGTTGGGGAACGTGCAGTTCAAAGACGTGCGTCTGCCTCAGTGTTCCTTCTATGCATGCCATAACAATCTCTGGGTATACTTGCTCACATAGCTGAACCCTGATGTCAACCCTTTCCAACGCTCCTTCGTTGGGGAGATTCGTCGCATTGACGAAATGGCGCGCCGCGTGCGGTTCTTTGCAAGCCAGATCGAGAAGGAGAAGGATCCCATTCCTATCCGGCCGTTGTACGACTCGGCTCCTCTGGTCACTGTCGGGCCGCGTGCTGCCCAGACGATTGACGAGTTGGACGTGAAGCTCGCGGAGCACGAGGCACGCTTGACGCAGATGAACGAGAGCTACCAGCTCCTCAGCGAGCGGCTCAGGGAGCTAGTTGAAGCTCGTCACGTTCTCCGAGAGACCGCCGTATTCTTCGACAGAGTGAGTTCCGGCCAATACCTCGGCTTCCTTGCCTTTGCTCATGTGCTACAGGCTGCTGTGCGCGAGACGGAAACTCGGCACTCCTTGGATGACAGTTCAGCGCCCCTTTTGCAACACGATGACCGCGAGCAGCAGTATTCTGCCGCCGGTGACGTTCAACTTGACCTCGAGTGAGTTGGAAGCCGCTACTGCGCGCGCTTCAAACAGGAGCTGAATGCATGTACAGGTTCGTTGCTGGTACAATCGATCGGACACGTCTGTCGACGTTCGAGCGCGTCCTCTGGCGCGTGCTCCGCGGCAACCTCTACATGAACTACATCGACATTCAGGAGCCCTTCGTCGACCCGGCGACTGGTGCCGAGACGCGCAAGAACGTCTTCATTATCTTCGCGCACGGCGATATATTGCTCGCCAAGATTCGCAAGGTCGCCGAGTCCATGGGCGCGACGATATACCCTATCGATGTGAACGCCGACAAGCGGGCGGACTCTATGCGTGAAGTTACAGGCCGTCTCGAGGACTTGCAAATCGTGCTATACAATACTGGCGCCAATCGCAGGACCGAGCTTATGAACATTGGCGACAACCTGGCCAGCTGGCAAGACGTGGTGGCCAAAGAGAAGTTGATCTACGAGACGCTGAACCTGCTCAACTACGACGTCCGCCGGAAGACCCTCATTGCCGAGGGTTGGTGCCCTACTCGTGACATCGCCCAAATCCAGCTGGCTCTGCGTCATGCTACGGTACGTGTGTTCTTTTGGTGACGGTGTGGTCCCCGTGAACGTGCCAGACCATCTGCTATTCGAAGCAGAAGATATGAACGGCGTCCGTGTCGTGACTGCGTATTCCTTGTCATAGCCTCCGTCGCACCATTATCGGCAGTCGAGGTGGTCTTCAGAGCTTCATTCGTGCATGTGTTGTGTATATTCGGCGTTGGTTTCTCTCGGTGTCAGTTTGAGCTATTGTCATGTGCTCGCCCACCCTTGCTGGATAGCTTCTTCTGATATCACCTGGCAAAAACTGACAACGTCCTCAGGAGGAATCTGGTACGAACGTGCCTCCCATCCTTCACGAGCTGCGTACGAATCGCACCCCGCCGACCTTCATCCGTACGAACAAGTTCACAGAAGGCTTCCAGACGATCATGGACGCATACGGTATCGCGACTTACCAAGAAGTCAACCCTGGTCTCTTCGCGGTTATCACTTTCCCGTTCTTGTTCGCCGTCATGTTCGGGGATATTGGTCACGGCTTCATCGTCTTCATCGCGGCGGCGCTCATGATCATGTTCGAAAGGAAGTTGGCGAAGAGCGACCTGGGCGAGGTACGTGTTCGACCTCAAGGCGATAGCGATCGATATTAACCCTCTTCACCAGATCATCGGCACCTTCTTCTTGTGTGTAGAGTTTAGGTGTGCATCGTATACGGAGACTGACTTTCTGACAGCGGTCGTTACATTATCCTGTTCATGGGTATCTTCTCGATCTACACCGGCTTCCTCTACAACGACATTTTCTCCAAGTCGCTCCACTTATTCCATTCTGGTTGGTCGTGGCCTGAACGGGACGGGGATGATCCCATTACGGCTGTTTCTAACGGGCATACCTATCCCTTCGGACTCGACCCTGCTTGGCATGGTGCAGACAACCAGTTGCTGTTCACGAACTCGTACAAGATGAAGATGTCCATTGTGCTCGGTGTCATTCATGTTCGTTCTTACTATCGTCTTCTCTGCGATGCCGCTTACTGATGGCGTATCGTGATGTTAGATGACGTTCGCGGTCTGTCTTCAGGTCCCCAACCACATTCGTTTCAAGCGTTACTCCGACATCTGGACCAATTTCATTCCGCAAATGATCTTCTTGCAGTCCATCTTCGGCTATCTTGTCGTTTGCATCCTGTACAAGTGGACTGTGGACTGGACCAAGTCCTCCACTCAACCGCCGTCTCTCCTGAACATGCTCATTGGAATGGTGCTCACCCCTGGTGTAGTTGACGCGGACACGCAGCTTTATCCTGGACAGAGCACCGTGCAGGTCATCCTCCTGTTGATGGCCGGGGTGTGTGTGCCATGGCTGCTCATCACGAAGCCTTACCTGCAATACAAAGAGATGCAGAAGATCCAGGGTCAAGGCTATATCGGGCTCGGCGCGGATGAAGCGCCTCGGGGTGCGGAAGACACGATTCTAGAAGGCGAAGAAGAAGGCAATGGCCGAGCCATCGTGGAGGCCAACGACGAGGAGCATGTAGGTGTCCGTACGTCTTATCGTCTAGGAAGTGCCCTCATCTGTCCATCGCAGGAACAACACGACTTCAGCGAGGTTGTCGTGCATCAGATCATCCATACGATTGAGTTCTGCTTGGGATGCGTCTCACACACTGCCTCGTACCTTCGTCTCTGGGCGCTCTCGTTGGCGCACGCGCAACTGTCGGAAGTGTTGTGGGACATGACCCTCGCTGGCGTGCTCGAGATGACGGGTCTGATTGGTCTTGTTGCCAAGTTGCTCGTGGGAGCGATGTGGCTTGTCATGACGATTGGTATTTTGTGTATCATGGAGGTGAGTGCTTGTTCTTAGCGGAGGTCATGGGTCGTGGACGGGTGCCGTATCTGATCAACACGGTTTAGGGTCTTTCTGCATTCCTGCACGCGCTTCGCCTGCACTGGGTCGAGGCGAACAGCAAGCACTACGAAGCGGGCGGTTATGTAAGTGGTGTTTCATCTCCGTGCCTGCGGGGGGACGTGTTGCTGATGCGATTGCCCCACAGCAATTCACTCCGCTGAGCTTCGCGCGGCTGAACGAGAAGCAGTAAAGGGGAGGGCTGCGTGGAGAAGCATCGGGCGAGGCTCGGACTGTAGATAGCCTGAGGTCGTGAATGCACTAGTTCCGACGCCGGCATCGGCGCATGTGCTTCGGGTGTGCCATCTGCGAGGCGGGGAGACTGGACTGTCACTGGACAGCTTCGAGGTTCGCCGGGACATGCGGGGGGGCGTTACCCCGCACTAGCCACTGCAAGCGATGAGTAAGCGCCGGTCTTGACATGCCACCGGCGTCCACGTGAGATCGCTCTTTTTTTCGGACTCCGCTAAATCGCAGTCTTCCTATATAAGCCTGATGAGCGTCGCGCTAAACCCTATCCCCACTCCTTCTTTCCTCTTCCTTTCTTTGTCTCATAGACGGTATGTCCCTCCATCCTCTCGTTCGCCTTGTCCGCACTGCTGATCTCCTGTCTCAGGCTCCTGGCCATAGAAATAGAGTGACTCTCTCCGTCCTTGACGACCTTTTCTTGCGTTTCGCCGCTCTACTAGACTCTGATCACGGTATCATCTCTTAAGGTGAATACACCGCCCCCCTCTGTCATCCCCACACAAGTAACGATGCCCCAACCCGGTGCTCAGATCTCCAAAATGCCCGCTACCACCGCTGCTGCTACCCCCGCTACCCCTTCCCCCGCCTCCCTCAAGGCCGCCGTCGTTCCCGCGGAGGGCCAGTTCGACATCTCTGGTCTCTTCGTTGCCGACAAGTCGGCCCGCGAGGCAGCTGCTGCTCAGTTCGCCGCGCTCGCTCAAAAGGATGGCCCCTCGGCTGTCCAGTCTGTCGGCTTCACCGATGCCGCCGTGAAGGCCCTCAACGATAAGAAGTCCCCCGCTGCGCGTGAGGGTGCCGCTAACGCGGTCGCTGCTGTTGCTGCGACGCCCGCGGTAAAGGCGCTCGAGCCCTACTTCATTGACTCTGGCCTCTACGCGGCGCTCCTCGAGACGTTCGCCGACAAGATGCCCGCCGTACGCAATGCTGCCGTCGAGGCGGTGCGGTCGTACGTTGCAGCTATGAACCCCTGGGCTGCGGGTCTTGTACTCCCCGCCCTTCTTCATGAAATCAAGACTGCCGGCAAGTGGCAGATCAAGACGGGCTCGATTGTCATTCTCAACCAGCTCGTCAAGTCCGCTCCCGCGCAGACCGCCAAGCTCACGCCCGAGATCGTTCCTGTCCTCGCTGAGGCCATCTGGGACACGAAGGCTGACGTGAAGAAGGCGGCGCGCGATTCGCTCGAAAAGGTCACGGCTCTCGTATCCAACAAGGACATAGAACGCTTTATTCCTGCCCTCATCAAGGCTCTAATCAACCCGGTTGAGGAGGTGCCGAACACCATCGCGCTCCTCTCAGCCACTACATTCGTTTCCGAAGTAGACTCCCCCACCCTCTCCCTCATGGTTCCTCTCTTGTCCCGTGGTCTCAACGAGAAACTCACCGCGACCAAGCGCAAGGTTGCCGTCATCATCGACAACATGGCGAAGCTCGTCGACTCCGCTGTCACCGTCCGTCCCTTCATCCCGAAGCTTCTGCCCGGCCTGCTCAAGGTCGAGTCTTCGATGGGTGACCCCGAGGCCCGCAGCGTTGTCTCGCGCGCGATTGCGACCCTCCGCCAGGTCGGTGAGGTCCCTCATGGCGATGGCTCCGATCTTCCTCCTCTCAAGAAGGCCGATGAGAAGTCCCTTGCGCACACGCTTATCGGTATCTACAAGAAGGCCGGTGCAAACCCTGTCCCCTCGGTTGCGGACGTGTCGGCGATCTACAGTTCCTCCCTCGCAGCGAACATGGTCAACAACAAGAACTTCGACGTTTCAGAGTGGCAGTCGCTTGCTCCGTACCTTGCTTTCCTCACTTCGTCGCCCGAGCCCATCTCCATTGTCAATGAGTGGGTTGTCAAGTCTGCTTCCGCGGACGAGGAGGAGGAAGAAGCCGCCGAGGATGAGGAGGAGGGTGAGGATCTGTGCAACTGCCAGTTCTCGCTCGCCTACGGTGCGAAGATTCTGCTCAACACTGCGACCCTCCGTCTCAAGCGTGGCCACCGCTACGGTCTTTGCGGTCGGAACGGTACCGGAAAGTCGACGCTCATGCGTGCGATTACCAACGGGTGAGTAATGAACGCACAGTTTTCACTTGCGTGCCGCCGCTGACGTCAGTTTGTTCACAGCCAAGTCGAGGGCTTCCCATCCCCTGACGAGGTCCGCACCTTCTACGTCGAGCACGATATCGATGGCTCTGAGGCAGATACCGCTGTCCTCGACTTCATCCTCGCTGACAAGCGTATCGAGGCGTCGAAGGAGGAGGTCATCGAGACCCTCGCCTCCGTCGGCTTCTCCGACGAGAGGCAGAAGCACGCTATCGGCAGCCTTTCTGGTGGTTGGAAGATGAAGCTCGCGCTTGCCCGCGCGATGCTCTTCAAGGCCGACATTCTGCTCCTCGATGAGCCGACCAACCACTTGGATGTTGTCAACGTCGCGTGGCTCGAGAACTACCTCACCGGCCTCAAGACTTGCACTTCGATCATTGTCTCGCACGACTCCGGTTTCCTCAACAACGTCATCACCGACGTTCTCCACCTGAACCGCTTCAAGCTCAAGCGCTACCGTGGCAACCTTGAGAACTTCATGAAGGCCGTGCCTGAGGCTCGTTCATACTACACCCTTGAGGCCGCCGAGGACTACCAGTTCAAGCTCCCGGATCCCCCTCTCCTCGAGGGTGTCAAGACGAAGGAGAAGTCGCTTCTCAAGATGCGCAAGGTCGGTTTCCAGTACCCTACGCAGCCCGTCCAGCAGCTCTACGACATCACTCTCCAAATCTCGCTCTCCTCCCGTGTTGCCGTCCTCGGTCCCAACGGTTCCGGCAAGTCCACGCTTGTCAAGCTCCTTATTGGCGACATGGAGCCCAACAAGGGCGGTGAAATCTGGAAGCACCCCAACTTGGTCATCGGTTACGTTGCGCAGCACGCGTTCCACCACATCGACCAGCACCTCGACAAGACCCCTCTGGACTACATGTTGTGGCGCTACCAGACCGGTGAGGATCTCGAGGAGATGATGAAGGCGAACCGCCAGATCACCGAGGAAGAGGCCAAGAAGATGAAGGATGGTTCCGTCGTAGTCGTCGAGGGCCAGAAGCGTATCATCGACGAGATCGTCGCTCGTAAGAAGCTCAAGCAGTCGTACGAGTACGAAGTCTCCTTCAAGAACATGTCTTCGTCGGAGAACATCTGGCTTCCCCGTGATGACCTTATCAAGCGTGGTTTCGAGAAGGTCAGTCTCACAATCGTATCATGCCGCTTCGTTTTGTGCTGACCGACGACGTCCCTGTTTACAGAAAGTCCTCGAGGTTGATACTCGTGAGGCTCAGCGCCTTGGTCTTCTCCGTCCCCTCGTTCGTCGGGAGATCGAGAAGCACTTTGCGGACTTTGGTCTCGAGGCCGAGTTCGTCTCGCACAACACCATGCGCGGTCTCTCGGGTGGTCAGAAGGTCAAGGTCGTCCTCGGTGCTGCGACATGGCGTCGCCCCCACGTTATCTGCTTGGACGAGCCGACGAACTACCTCGACCGTGAGTCGCTCGCTGCGCTCATCAAGGCTCTCAAGGAGTTCGAGGGTGGTGTGCTCGTTATCACGCACAACCGCGACTTCTCGGAGTCCCTGTGCACTGAAGTCTGGGCCATGCGCGATGGCCGTCTCGAGGCGTCTGGCCACAACTGGGTTGAGGGCCAGGGCTCCGGTCCCCGCATTGACAAGAAGGACGGAGAGGATGAGGACCAGTACGATGCGATGGGTAACAAGATCGAGAACAAGAAGACGAAGAAGTTGACGTCGGCGGAGGCACGTAAGCTTAAGAAGGAGCGCATGGCGCGGAAGAAGCGCGGTGAGGAGATCACCGACGACGAGCTCTGAGCGTTGTTTGTCGTCCCCGCTGGTCTCTTATGCTGTTGTTTCCATATGTGTACTTTCGTCGCTGTGTTGTCCGGATGTGTCTCGCCTATACCACTACTGCTCGTCTCGCATCTTGTATCCTAGCATCATGTCTACATTACGATTTATGATTATGTTTCTCTCTGAACACTGCCGAGTGAGTGTCAGCATCCGGGCGAGAGAGGTGGGGAAGTGCGGAGGTTGTACGGAGACGACGACGGAAGGGGCATTTGTGCCAAGCGGGGAAGGCGAACTGCCTTGGACTTCGGAGTCGGCATGGTTGAATCCAAAAGTTGGGCGAGTACGGCCAGTTGTCCGCAGCTGCCTTGGCTCTCCCAGAACTGCCCCGTCCCTTCTTGTATATCTACTGCTTTCTGCTGCTGCTCGCGCTATCTGACGACCCGTCATGCCCTACGTCCACGAACTACCAGTGCCGGACCACAACTTCGCGGTATTTGCGCGAGACGCGCGCGATTCGCTCACACCCAACGAGACACAGCGGACAACGCTTATCGTGGCGGGATGCTACATCGTCGCAATCTTCATATTATGGTGCGTGCTCCATGAGGATCATTGCTACGACGGAGATGGGAGTGCTCATGTCCGTGCAATTCAATCATCGACTCCTCCCGCGAACTCGAACTCTCCTGGAACATCTTTGCTCCAATGCCCCGGCCATGCTGGATGCGCGCGCGTTCGTGTGATATATGTATGCAGGCATATGCCGTACATATCCGCTATTAGTGAGTTGCTCCACTCGTGCATTGTCAAAGGAGAGTCGCGGGATCTGATAGGAGACACGTTCCGCGCGAAGTCTATCCGTTCAAGTGAGTTTGGATGTTCCCCGGAGGTGTTTGTTCGATGGAAGGGGTCGAGCTTTTGGGCGAATGCGGGGCATACAGGCTGACTGTGTTTGCTTGGGGCGTGAAGACTATTGACTGTGGGCTTTCATGAGGTGCGTGGTCGTTGGCCGAAACTCGCTGTGTGACCGAAGAGCTGAGGTTGCGGTACCGGTTGATTTATGTTGTGCAGATGAGCCATGCCCTCGCTGGTGGTGAGTGTCTCCTAGATAGATTCAAAGTCTGCGTGGTGGAACAGGCAGACTGACGAGCCGGGACAGTGCTCACTTGCGCACATATACACTCTATCGAACTAGACCGTGAGTGACCCATCTTTGTGTTTGCGTCCTACGCCCTTCCCTCCCCAGGCTCAATCCTTGACTCACGATGTTCGATGAACTTGGTTGGTGGATTGTAGCGGACGAAGGAGGCGCAACGCGCATGTCAGGAGGCATACCCTGGGTCACCCTCCCCGCCGGCTACTTGGGCTCGTCGCTCATCGGGGCGGCGCTCATCGCGTGCGGGTTTGACACGAATGCGAGCAAGGTCGCGTCGCTCGCATTGGCCGTCTTCTTCCTCTTCACGCTCTGGTGGGCGCGAAGGAGCTGGATGTGAGTCCTCGATGCGCCCTTTCCTGGACCCTCGACAGATTGTAGAGCCTGATCTTGACGCAGAACGTGGCTGCTTATACTGGGCATGTCTGGCCTGATCGTGCTCTTCTGGTTCGTCGCCGGGGGAGTCGCGCTACGGTACTTTGTGAGTATTGCCTGTCCACAACCTCTTCGTCCAATTCGTCTCACCCCCGAGTAGGTGCTGTTCATCGGTGTCATGTCGGACATGTACGTCCTCTGGGACGTCGTCGGTAAGTGCTCACTCCTTTGCTTGCTGTACAACTTCCGCATGACCAAGCTCCTTGTCCCAGACGACACGATAGCGCGAAAGGTCAACGGCTCGGACGCATCCTCCTTTGCCCAAATTTGCGGGTGCTGTCCGTCGCAAGGTACGCCACTTTAATCTCCATCTCCCTTGCGGTCCCGGAGACGCCTCTCTGACCACGACGACCGCTGTACCAGTGTGGGGCGTCCTATGGCTCATCATCGCATTCGGCTTCTTCGCCGCAGGTGTCATCGTCGGGCTCGTCGCCTTCAAGGTTCGTCCATCGTTCTCGCTCCCTTTTGTAACTTTGTTCTGATTTCTGACGCTCACCACGCCGACCGACGTGACATGTTGCTACGCACACAGGATTCAGCGGAGCAGCAAGCGGAAGACTCGAAGCACTTCTTGCCTGTACCGGGATCGAGCGGGGCGTTGAATCTGCAGCCGTGGGCCCTGTCGACGATGTTGGCGGCCGTCGCAACGAGCTGTCTGGTGTCGTCGCGGCGGTGGTAGGTACGTACACTGGTACACCTGGTACAGTGGTGCGCGAGGCGGGTGGTCCTGGGGTTTGCGAATATGTTACAATGTGAGACCGTATATGACGGACGATCTATCATGAGTTCAAAGCACATAAAGGAAGATCTGTGGAGTACGACAAGGCACATAGGACTAGTACGGAGGAGTGTACCCTTGGGTTAAAAACTAACATGGTTAAAAATGAGAGGCGCTACCAGGGCTCGAACCTGGGTTTTGGGAAGATGTAAAGTCAGAATCCCAAGTGATAACCACTACACTATAGCGCCCTTGTGAGCCTTCGCTTGATGCGCGCTATTATTGGCCTACCCTTCCTGAGTGCCAGGCACCAATTCTCTAACGTCTATACTGTAAGATAGCAAATCTATGTAGTCCATGATAGGATCGGAATGGGTACTATATACACGAGGATGCAACAGACCGACAGACGTGGGCCACCTCGGGTCAGAAACCGGTCGGCCATACCGGTCACCTCCCCGGTGATTCCTGTGGAACACCTTCGCCCCTCGGTGCGGGTCGCAAACTCTACGCAACACTGCAGGACAACGCACAACGTCAAAGGGTCATGTCCGAACACATCATCAGCATCTCTCATCTCTCTGGTTCACCAAGAGTCGTCGTCAACGTCAACGGAACGCGGGACCGGGACTGTCACAACAACACAACACGGGAAACGCATAGGCCAAGAATGGGATCTATGGGAGGGGGAGATGAGCGAGCGTTAGGCTGACGGGTGGTTGAGTACATACCTAGATATGGTGCCTCGTTGTATGGACGATGCACCGTGCGAATGTGCATTGTGCACCCGCTTAGGCGGCGGTGGGCTCGGGGGCGCGGTACTTCCTACAAAGCGGACGAGGAAAGATGTCATGAGGTTGGTGGACGTGATAGTCGGAATTTGTGGATGATGGGGCCCGGTAACTTACAGGGAAGGATGAGCGGCCTCACGCTTGTAGACGTTGGTGGGCTCGGGAGCACGGTACTTCCTGCATGGGCAGACGGGGAGAAAGTCGAGACTTGTGATGAGAAAAGGCAACTTGGACGATTAGGTTCGGGTGCTTACAGGGAGGGATAAGCAGCATCGCGCTTCCACACGTTGGTGGGCTCGGGAGCGCGGTACTTTCTGCAGATAAGACGGGGAAAACGTCAAGAGAAGGCAGTATAGACGTTTAAATGAGGGAGCTCACAGGGAGGGATAAGCAGCATCGCGCTTCCACACGTTGGAGGCCTCCGGAGCGCGATACTTGCTATACGACGGACCAGGAGAGATGTGAGGTAGTGTAGTGGTGGCAGACAATTGTGAGCTTACAGGGAGGGGTAAGCCGCCTCGCGCTTCTTGGCCTCAACTCCGCGGCGCGCATCGTACTGCTTGAGCGCCTTCTTGACGGGAGTCGCACCGTTGGCAGGGACGGGGGTAGCGGTCACGGTGAGCATGAGCGCGAAGAGGGCGACAAGGAAGAGGATGACGCGGGACTGCATTGTGGATTATGTGATTGAGGGAACGACGGACGAATAGACAACAAAGACGAAGAGGAAAGCGAAGAAGATGGAAAATGAAGTCGGGTGGCGAGGGGCAGGCAAGTTATAGGCGTGCACCGGTTGAGGTTCCCGATGAAGCGGATAAAACGAAAGGCGCAATCTTTATATAAGCGAGCGAGCTCTCCCTCGCATGGTTCTCATCTCGGGTTTGAGGTTTAGGGAAGCGCACTATGACGCGATGCTGGACGCAACAAACAGGGGTGAGCGGCCTGAGCTGCGCGGCCGGCGATTCAACGGGAGGAAGTGATTTTGCGCGGTTTGGGGGGTATCGGGGCACCGGAATGGGGGTCGCGCTGTGACGCGCGCGCGATGAGGCCCATTTGTCAGAGAATTTTCTCGCTCAGGCCATCAAAGTGCGATAAGTAGCTGATCATGCCCTACGCAAACGCTGATGATGGCGCGACCGGAAAGGTGGCCCCCTCAAGCCGTGAAGTTCGCTGAGAACTTGGCAACGAAAGGGGCAACGTCGTGGCTTTACGCGCGCTGAAGGGAACTTGCGGGATCGGGCGGGGAGAGTCGACCGCCCTCAGACTCCTATAGCTAGGCTCCTTGCTGCGAGTTCAACGGGCGAGACGTCCAGTACTTACTGCGGGCCGCCAAGTGGAGAGAGTGGACATACATCGGAGGCGCATAAACCACACAGTTCAGGGTGGCTTCCCGCCTATCTGTGGACTGCTGAGATGCATCGCCGAGAGATGTTGTGGCCAGGAAGGATGTTCTGCGCCATCCTATCGCCTCTGACATGCAGTGATTAGTGAGCGGTGAGTCTGGACTGTGCCAGAGACGGACGTACAGCACTCTCTCCACACCATCCACCTTCTCTCCTGCGACTTGAGGCGGGCCTCGTGTAGGCGGAACGCGCCAGTGAGTTCTTCTAGTCGCTACGTGCAATCCATGGAAGTCCTGAGCAATATCCATATGTATGATACCTCTATATGCTACGTTCGCTCGCGAACACGACGAGTGACGATGCCTCGAGGCCGAAGACAAGCCTGCGAGAGCGAGGGTGGGACAACTTGATGCATCAATGTGAGCGTTGAGTACATGCTCACTTGTTCTGGACGGATTTGATTCCAGAAGCGCCGGTAAGGTGCACGCAGGGAAGCGCCACAAAGTGACAAAGCGTCACAAACATCTCTCCGCCGCCTTCCCCGACGTCCTCACCGACCACCACCATGTCTCGACCACAAGATGACCGGAATCAAGAGGCTACGGTCTACCTGGTTAGTACCCCCCTCTTTGAGTCGCTATATGCACCCTCTTTCGCTTGCTGGCGGTCAGGGACTTACTCCTTTGCAGGGAAACCTCGACGAGCGGTGTACGGACGCGCTCATATGGGAGCTCATGCTGCAGGCTGGGCCAGTCGGTGCGTACTACACTCTTCACTTACGAGCCAGGCGACTGATGTACCACGCGTAGTTAACGTGCACTTGCCAAAAGACCGTATCTCTATGGCACATCAAGGCTATGGATTCTGTGAGTTTTTGACCGAGGAGGATGCAGAGTATGCCTGCAAGATTATGAACCAGATCAAACTTTGGGGAAAACCCATTAGGGTGAACAAGGTCTGTCCTGACCCTCCTGCTCTGCGAATACTCATTGACATTCTCGTCCTCCTCGTGCCCGTACGTGTTCTCCAAAACTCTCATGACTTCCCACTGGGCCTATGCAGGCGTCTTCCGACAAGAAGCAACTCGACGTGGGTGCGAACCTCTTCATTGGGAACCTTGACGAAAACGTCGATGAACGGCTGCTGTACGATACGTTCAGCGCGTTCGGCATGATGGCGACTACTGCCAAGGTGCGTGCTATGTCCGACTTCCACCTGCTACCGCCGCATCCCTTCTTGTTATCTATTCCCAGAATGCTTACATTCTTGTCTCACTTTCACCCCGTATGTCATCAGATCGCGCGCGACCCTCAAACGGGGAAATCAAAGGGCTACGGTTTCGTATCCTACACCGACTTCGAGGCTTCGGACGCGGCAATCGAGGCCATGAACGGCCAATTCCTCATGAACAAGGCTATCACCGTCCAATACGCCTTTAAAAAGGATGGCAAAGGCGAACGTCATGGTACCCCTGCCGAGCGTCTCCTCGCCGCACAAGCCAGGAAAAACAACGCGCTCCCTGTCGCCGCTCGACCTCCGCCCGCACCGATGGGTGCGATGGGTGCCTTCGGTGCGCGCCCACCGATGCCAGGGTTCCAAGGACCGTATCAAGGCCAATTCGCTGGCGCGCTCGCTGCTGCGCCTCCGCCGCCAGCAGGATTCACACCACAACAGACGATCGTTCCCCAGGGGATGCCAGCGGGTATGCCGATGCCGCCACCACCAATGGCGGGCATGCCACCGCCACAAGGTATGCCCATGGGTATGCCTCCACCTCCTCCACCAGGCGTCCCAGTGTACAACCCCCAAGCTGGCTTCGTCCCCCCTCCCCCACCTCCCGGTTACATCCCACAGGGAATGCCAGGCATGATGCCCCCACCTATGATGTCGCAAGGCGGTATGCCTCCGCCGCCGCCTCCGCAGTATATGCCTCAGCAGATGTGAAAGAGTCTCGGCCCGGCTCGCGGTCCGCTCGTATATCTGCGCCCCGCGCCCTGAGGCGTCCCGGGTGACAGGTCATCCATGTGTACCCTATAACGCTGTGGTGCAAAGTGAAGATAGTGCGTGGATTGGTGACGTCGTCGTGTCAGCTCTAGCGTGCCCGTCCTATCTGTGTTTGTTACATTGTAATAATTATCGCTCTTTAGGCAGACTTGGTCCATGCAGCGGACAGCCGCCTGCGCTTGCTGGGCGCCCGGCTTGCGAGAAGAAGCTGAGGGCGTTCAATAATACACGGTTTCGACAGGCTCAAGCTCGCTGCTTGCGCACGATTAGGTTGGCGGGCTCCACAGCTTCTGCGGCCCTGGGAAGTGCTGTGCGATGGGACCTGGCACCCGGGGAGCTTGGATAGGACAGTGCGAGCCTTATGCCGGCAGTGTACACCAGGTGGGTCGCGCAATCGCAGCACCGACGAGCGAATGTTGAAGCTTGACGATCGGGAGCTGAGCGTTTTGAGTTTTTGCGGAGAGAAAACGGTGCCTCTCTACTCCCGCTCGGACCCTGGTGGGAGGTGCGGTAGGCTGCCTTCGCGACCGTGTTCAGCGCTGGATGCTCTTCGGTGTGGACGACGTGCGTCGATTGGGGGGGGACGAGGATGTGGCGGGGAGAGATGGATTGGCTGGAGATAATTGAGAGTTTCGCACGTTGGACGTTGTCGTAAGCGTCCTTGAGCGATGCATGGTCGACCGGGTGGACGAGGGGTCGCCGGGCCGTGTGCTGTGGTGTGCGTGTACATGCGCGTTGGGCATACGTCGACGTCGACGTATGCGCAATGTGCATCCAGGCGTTTAAGTGACTCACACTAGTGCTCTTTCAGAGAGCGTGGGCTCGCCAGATGGCTGTTCGGAGACGTCCGCGGGGTGGAACAAACTCACATTGCATCCATCGCCCTGTGAGACGTCCCGCTGGAGTCGTCTGTGATTGAACTAGCCCTGGAGTGTATGGCTAGGCAGATTGTGCTGCGTGTGGTTGCAATGACACTGTAGAAGCGCATGTGACGCCCCTCGTCAACGTCATCCACCGCCTCCGTACCCATTTTTCTATCTTCGTCGACCATACGCACCACGTATGGCAAATTTTGTCGTTGTTTTGTGCGACGTGAGCGTGGCATTGCGCCGCTGGCGTCCTCGCCTTCAATCTCTCCTAAAGATTCTACCCCTCTTCGCTAGACTTAATCCCATACAACCCACAGGTGTCAGCGAGCCTCCCCTTCTCTCCTGGCTCCCCCCTTGGCCCACGAGGTCGGGTACAAGTGTCCTCCGCACGCTTCATGCAGGCAGTATGCACACTGAAATCCGCGTACTAGCACTCGCACACAGCCAAGCTTGCCAACTTAGCAGATGACAAAGCCCGTCGACAGGTCAGCCCAAGCCCATGGCATTCAATTGCCGGACAACGGGCTCTCGTTCTCTCCGGACTGAGGAACCCTTGGTGCTTGTAAGTGGTAGTAGGTAATGTGGATACCTGATATGTACACATAGATACACCTCCACTCGCGGTTGTTGCATCAGGCGGACGTTGACACGCGGTAGTTTTCCTACTCACGATCGTATGAGTGACTGCAGTCACTGAGCCCCGAGCGTGAAGGGCAACTCGGGTCAATGACTGTGACTCTATTCTGACTATAGATAAGTAATGCGAAGGCAGATTGCAATGTATAACGACTAAATGGCAACGAGCTATAGTAGGGGTGGTATTTCGGATGGCAGCCAGGCTGCCGAGTGCGTGTTGAGTGACTTGCTGGCGAGGATGCCTATCATCAGAGTAAGACAAGTAAGCTGAAGGTTTACGTATTACCTCGAGGCATATGTGCGTTTGACTATTGTTCATCAGTACTGTGCTCATCTTGTGTCGACAGCGGTCGAAAGCTCGCAAGTGTCCCAAACGTAGCGCCCGGTTCGGACAAACCCGAACGACTGACATGTCTTGTTCGCCAGCTGGCTATTAGAAATATCTAATCACGATGGATTCATGCGACACGATGATAAGTAAACCGGACAATCCAGCTCTCATATCTTATTGTCTACTATGTCTGCAATACAAGTCACATTTTGCCTTCGCTGCCTCAGCTTCCCTCCTGCTCCGAGGCGCCAACGCGTCATGACTCGCCGGCCCCCGGATAGCACCATTCATCTACGGTAAGTAGTCGGAGAACACTCCACGCAATATGTAGACATTCTGCATAACATCCGCACAGTGACACAGCCAAGATCGCTCAGCACCCTTTGTCTGCGCAGTGCGTACGTACTCACATGGCCAAGTCACGAAGCATGTCGGCGTCCGAGTCACGGATCAGTCGAAGCCCGCAAGCGAATAGACAACTGGCATTGGGATACCCTATATGCCAGATTATTTATCCCAGCCGCTAAGCCACGCACACGGCGTTGCCGTCGCACTCGGAGACCTCCGGATCGTGTCCTGGTGGTCTTCACTTAAGATGCATTCAAGTTGGGGCTGGGAGCTATAAGAGGTTCTGTCTAGACCAGACTATGCACAACACCTCCGACATGTCCGCCCCCGCACAGAAACACATTGTCGCCTTTACCGTCGAAGCTTGGGGTAAGTACCAACCCTCTCTCAAGTCTACTTAGTATCGATTGTCGTTGACATCATGCCTTTTCGCAGGACATGCTCGTCCCCTAATCAACTTAGTCGCGCGAATTGTCAAAATGCGCCCGGCGGTCATCATCACTTATCTAACTACGGATGGCTTCTACGAACGCGTGAAGACAGAGCTATCGCGCAGCTTCGATGATGGCGACCAAGAAGCAGCGAGTCGTGTCAGGTAGTATATCGTAGATATTCAAGCAACCCACAGCAGCTAACAGCGAACTTCGCTCTATGGCAGGGTCGTATCATTAGGGGAAGGGCCCAACATCACAAACCTCGCCTCGGAGGAGTTCAACGCTAGATTTGCGGCTGCCTGGACGACCATTGTTGAGGGACGTGAGCTAGTCTGTGCTAGCAGCGGCACTCGCTTACCTTCCCTTGCAAAGCCTCAAGCTCTGGTCCTCGACGTGCGCAACAACATGTGTTTGCCCGGATACGTGTGATGAGCTGACCAGTCGAGCGTTCCAGTGTTTCGCAACCGAACCTTTCAAACGCGTGAAAGCAATCAGCGGAGAGACGGTAAAGGTCTTCGCATGGTACGCGGGCTTGGTCTATGCGCTCTTCCACTTCTTTGGGCCAGAGAGCCTGGGCGGGGAGGGCAACCTCCACATCAGGGCTGAGGCGGTGGCGCAACAGACTGGTAAGACGTTCAGGGAGGCGTTGCTCCACGTATGTCCTCTATCGTCTATGATTCTCAATGCTCAACCTGCAATTCCTCCAGCTCCTCGAGCCAACCGGGAAGGTTGTTCGCATCCCCGGCATGCTGCCTATGTACGACTGGGAGTACAGCCCACAAGACGTGAGTCGCTCGACAAGCTCCCAAATGCTGTATGCAGTGTGTATTGAACCGAACATCTGCAGTTTCCAATGCATAACGAGGTCGCCGTCGCCGTGTTCCCCCGGATTTTCGAGTGAGGTTTGTTGCACGTCTGCTACCATTCCCCACGCTGACCGTATGTTCAGGACACTGGAGTCGGTCGATGGGATCCTGCTTTTCACGCCCGAGTCATACGAGCCGGAAGCGACCAAAGCTGCCAGTGGCTGGTTCGCCGAGAAGGGAAGGCCAGCGTACGCCGTTGGTCCTCTGCTCCCTTCTGCATCCAAGGCCACCGCGATCGCGAACGAGAAGAAGCTCTCCAATGAATCAGCGCAAATCCAGGCGTTCCTCGACGACACGCTGAAGACTTCGGGAGAGAAGTCGCTCCTGTATGTACGTACTGAGTCCTACGTAGACTGGCCCCTGATGTCTCGCGTCTCATCTCGCTGTGCGCTCTAGATCTCTTTTGGCTCGATGTTCTGGCCGCAGAAGACTCCTGAGAAGATGTGGGCGTTCTTGGAGGTGGTCATGGAGATGAACATCCCCTTCGTAAGTTGCAAGGCGTCCCATCATTCACTTGTTGCATTGAGCTGATGGGGCCTGGTAGATTCTTAGCCACGCCTCCCCGTTCGCAGTGGTCCCCGACGAAATAAAGGAGAAGGTCAAAACGTACGGGAAGGGTATCCTTTCGCCTTGGACGCCCCAACAGCTCATCTTGGAGCACCCGGTACGCTTTCCCCCTACCATTCTCAGTATCCATATGGCCCTGACCTGTGCACATCACTCCTTCAGGCGACTGGCTGGTTCGTGGCACATGGCGGACACAACGGTGTCACAGAGGCCATTTCCGCCGGAGTACCTCAGTAGGTCCTCTCCTTCTCCCTCGCATCGGCACATCCCTCACGAGACCCCTCTCAGGATCCTCTGGCCATTCGGCGGAGATCAGCCACTGAACGCAGTGCACATCGCAGATCAGCTCAAGATCGGCTACGAGCTGCTCGAGGTCCGGACCGGGAAGGGTCTGAAGCCAATCTACCGCACCGGGTACACTCCAAAGGGCACGATCGAGGCCGTCAAAGCGGAGGCGCTCGACGTCCTCACGAAGGCGTTCGGGGAGGACGGGGCGGAGAAACGGGCGAGGCTGGAGGTTGTCCGGGCGAAGGTGACGAAGGAGTGGGATGAGGGAGGCAAGTCGAGGGAGGATGTGCTGACGTTCGTAGATAGCCTTTGACTGGCTCAATTCTTGAATCAGGGCTCTCGTGCTTTGAGGAACCCTTGGTGCTCGCGTGCGCTCACAAGTATGTGGATTACGATGAAATATAAGTCGCTGAAGTCACTAAGCCCGTCTCTGGCCTAGATGCAAAAGGCGACCCGGACATACCGAAAGTCATGCTCGAAACCCTCCGAGACATGAACATTCGTGCAGAGCGACGAGGCTGTCATTGAGGTCTGAGATACTACCTCTTTGTGGGGAACATACGTGCGTATCATCGGTCGGGGCAAGGGGCCTAGACGTCGGATAGTACGAGGACCCAGCCGATACTTGGGAATGGCTGAGGATTTATGTTGATGAATATTCTCCAAGCGTTATCTCTTCGAGGCATTATCTGGACTCACCCGTCGGTGTACCTCTTCTCCTTCTCGACTACGAATGCACGCAGGATGATGACCGAGACCTAGACGCCGTCCGCCACCGACGCGTTGTGGGCGCCTGACGCGTGATGTCATCTGGATGTGGCGGTTGTCATCTCGAGTTGTCATGGGGTCTCCGTCCCAGCTGCCCTACCGCTTACGGCCCACAGCGAGAACCCTCGTTCAGTCTCCCGATATTTAATTCAATCCCCCCACCTTTAGTCGCACGTCCCCCTCTTCACTCACCTCCCACCACCGTCCCCTGTCCATACCATGCGTCAGTCTCAGTCCATATCCTCATTTCCTCGCGTACTGGCTGACTTGCGATGCAGCGCCCAGAAAACGCGCCTCTGAAGACGATGGGGCCGGCCCAACGACCCGTAGCGCCAAGGCGCCCAAGACAGAACAGAGCCCCTCAAAAGGAGGCCGAGGTGGACGCACCAAGAAGGGCCCAAAGGTGTGCATATGCGCCAATCCACGCTCTTCGCATACCCTGACGCCGCCGTTGTAATGCATAGGCGAATCTGGCCGCGTCTGCTTTCAAGGCACGCGCGCTGCCCATCCATGTCAACCTGACCCACACTCCGCCTGTACTCGCGGACGACGGCACAGTGAGCGTAGCGTCGACGGACCCAGGCTTCATCGGCACCACCTCGCTCGTCCCGAGCACGTTCACGACGGGATCCTATGGCTGGAAGGGCAACAAGCGCTTCACGGTCGAGTTGGACAACCCCGAGGGTGGGGAGAAGGAGAAGGTTCATGTCATCCTCACGTGCGTACCGAGCTATATTCGTCTCTGAGACTGCGGTCCCCGAGCCTGCTGACGGCTTGTGACTCACGTTGGCATTTTGCGCAGGCTGAACGCGACTGTCATCGGGAGCAAGGACGCAAAGGATGGAGAAGTTGAGGACGAGGCGAAGGAGGGCGAAGCCGCGGCCGATGGAGAGGAGCCTGCTGAGGGCGAGGGCGAGGCCAAGGAGGCCGCTGCGGAGCAAGCCCCGAAAGAGACCGAAGGCGAGAGCAAAGACGCCATGGAGGAAGTCAAGGAAGGCGAATGAAGGACTTGCTCCCGAGACGCCCGTCATCTACCCATCCCATACTTGTGTATAGGACTCTTGGACTACCCTCGTCATGGACCTCTGCGAACACAATCTGCATTCACGAAAAGGGCGAGCATCAGTCGAAGATGAGCGCATACACGACGGGCGCGCGGGCTCATGAGATCCGCATTCACACGTCTTGTCCAACTCTATCTTACTCAATATCGTCCCATATTGCAGCTCAATGGGATCCGCCCTGTGGTGAAGGCAGGCGATGCGGATAGCTTGAAGCCTGTGGCGGGAAAACGAAGCTTGCAAACGACGCTGAAGCCCACACAGGACTCGATCGTTTTTCTACGCTCTGAAGCGTCGTCACATGATAACAGGTAACGCGAAGAGTCCAAGGTTGGGACAAGCCTTGACGTTTCGTCTATGCTGTAAGCAAATAAAGACATGACAGAGGCGACAAGGCCGCCGCCGAGCCATGCCTCAAAACCCTCAAGTATCGTCCGCCGGGCGCGGATGGCATCGACAAGCTCGCGCTCGCGTTTCAAGTTCGCGCAGATGTCGCTGTTCCCGCTCGAACGTGTCCTCTTCGAAAAAGGAGATGGCGGAGGCATGGATGGCGTCCGCGGGCATGCGTAAGCACATGTCTGCTGTGTATGCGAGGGAGCCGACATCCCTCTACCTGACCCTTGTCATCCGGCTCGATGCATTTGACGGAGTATACGTCTGGCGCACGCCCTTCAGAATGATGCTCGGGCACGCGAAGCTCGAGCTAGGTGTTCGGAACGCTGAATCTCGAGAGTGCCCAACTTTTGCTTCCAGCCCATTTTGTCCGAGCTCGGCATCATCCTGTGTGAATTGGGTTGCGGGAAGAGGTAGGGGAACTGGTTCGGAGAGAGAGTGGCCTATGGTGGGGGAAGTGCATAGCCCGGTAGACGCAAGCTCGAGAGCAAGTTGGACGAGGAGGCGCAGCGGCGCGAACATCATGCGAGTGCAACGCTTGTCCGTGGAGCTTCGTCACCGCCGCCTCATTGCACATGAGAGTACTTAGCTTGTCCTTCATGATCCGTTGATGAGTACCTTCCGCCATGGCGTTTTACACAATCGGTCGAACATTCACCTTTACATGATCACCCACACTCCGACATCAATGTCCCTCCGCCTTCAGATCCCCAACAATCTTGAGCAGCGCGTCCCTCCTCATCGGGATCCACATCGCCTCAGCACCCTGCGACGTGGTAGTCACGACGAGCCCATGATCCCTAAACTCGCCCAGCAGCGCCCGCAACGACGTATCGTTCGTCGCCACGAAGTTGTCCCTCGCCGCCGCAAACAGTCGGTCATAGTCATATGCTGCCTCAGCTCCCGCTTCCGACGTATCGGCCTGAGTTTGCGACCGGGACTCCCCCGCAGGGTCAACGTTCTCCATGACTTCGAGCTGTTTCGAGCCGAGGAGGACGAACAGTTTCTTCGCCTTCTCTGTGACGCTGGCCAGGACGTGACGCGCTGCTGTCTCGGGGACGAGCGCACCAACCCCGGGTCCAGCTCCAGCACCGGCAGCGGCCAAAGCGGCGGCAGCGGACGCAGCAGGGGTACGCGTGCCTCGAAGCGCCGCGGCACCAGAGGGGGAGGTCGGGTCCGCGAAGGCGAGCTCGAAGTCATACGGGGCAAGCGTCGTGAGGTCGTGCCATAACCACGCAAACCCGCGCTTCGGAAACGGCTTGGCGGTGGCAGCAGCTACGTGAGACGAGGAGGCAGAGGTGCTGGAGGACGGCGAGGGGTCCGGTTTGCGCGCGAAGAGATCGGAGAGCGACCAGCGCTGCGCGGTCGCGATGTGGTCCGCGGAGGCCACGATGTGTATGTGCGGGGCGAGGGCGAGGAGGGCGAGCGCGGCGCGGTTCTTCTGTGCGCGGAAGGCCTGGCCTTCGATATTGTGGCAGACGATGTAGAGATGGGGCGCGTCTACGGTGGAGAAGAATGCGTGTATGCGCTGCGTCTGTGCCTCTGCTCCGCCCGTCAATGTAGAAGCAGAGGGCCCATCAAGTACCCCAGGGATCTGCTCAATCGCGCCGAGGAGGTCCTTGAAAGCGAAGCTGGGCTGAAAGCCGTTCGCCACAACGACGTGGTTGCCAGTGCAGGAAAGGTATTTTGCGAAGGCGTTGAGAAACTCACGTTTCGAGCCGCAGCCGTACATCATCAAATTGAAACCCTCGTCTAGCTCCATCTTGAATCTGCGGAAGCACACCTTACGCGTCCGCTCGTCCGTCCATAGAATACGCTCTTGTTCGCGAGGGTCGCTGCGAAGCTTGGCGAGGACAGCAGAGTATTCCTCGGGAGTCAGAGGAGGCACAAGCGCAGAGAAGATGTTCGAGGATGTGCGCGAAGGCTTGGACGTTTGAAGAAAGTATGAATCGAACGAAGTATGGGTTGCAAAGCCTCGAGACGGCTCGTCTGGATCTGGTGCTACCAAGTCTTCGTCTTCATCGTCGTACTCCGAGTGGCGTTGGCTCGGTGTTGCTGGCTCGCTTAGAGGCCAATCTTCAAGCTCTTCGTCTTCTGTGTGCGCAGACAGAAATCTGGAGGCAGGCATATAGAGACAAATACAGCAGGCGAAGGCGCGTTTTCGTACGAGACTTGGAAGGGAGAGAAGGTAGGGGATTCGGGAGACGCGCGCGGGCATGGTATCGACCTGACACGTGACCGCGCTCAAGTGGTAAGTTAAACTTAAAGGACGTGACCACTGACCCTCTCGGACTCGCAGTCCTTCCTTCTCAATGTCATATCTCAGCTACAATCCTTCGTAATGGCTTCGTCCCCAGTGTCTACCACGTCTCCCCCTGCACCCGTCTCATTGAGCCAGTAGCCACAGGCAGGTCCAACACGCACCCGCCGAAGGCGTCGAAGGTCCCAACCCCAAGTACGCGTTTGAAGTCATCTTTGACAACGACTCCCTCGCGAAATGGTCTGAGATCTTTCTCAAGCGGGAAATAGGGGACATATTTGACAAGATGTCGGAAGCGAAGAGGCGCAAGGCATTGCGCGAAATGCGAGACCCTACTATCGCTGCTCTTCCCACCGTCGTCTACGCAGCTTTCCCTCATATTCCCTATCCACGCCGCCACCTCATCACTCTTGATCAGGACGGAGGAAGAATGCTCTTCGTGCTGAAGGACGACAGCTCCCCGTCGTCTTTTCGCGCACCGCTCACCCAGGAGGACGTCATGGCTATCAAGGAATTAATGGGTGTCAAAAACCAGAGAGCGAAATAGCATCGCGTTTTCGATAAATGGAGATACGTTTGACTAGGTCTCACCTTTCACCAACTCGGCTCATTTTTTGCAGGTGTTGACACGGTCTTCTTCCGTCAATCCATATTTGTGAAGTTGTCGGTCTCTGATCTTGGTTCCAGACATGTACGTTCTTTTTCCAATCACTGGCGAACTGACATCCTCTACGGTATTGCGCATCATGATCTCTCATTGTATAGTGGTTCATGGAATTCCTATACGTCTTTGTGCCAATCAGCACACACCCCAGTGACTACCGACCCACATACCGTCTCTTCAACTATAACCACCTCGACCTTTCGCCGGCATACTGCGCCGGAGTACGCTCCAATCGCGTCTCACGGATACGGATCATTGACTGACGGGTGTCGATAGCTAACTCATGGATCGGGTACGTTGTCTGCTACATCGCCATCATGGGTATTTATTACAGCAATGCAAGGAACGTACGTCTCGCCCTCTTAATTTGTTCGCCCGGCGCTTGGTTGATCCAAGACCTCCTTGGGCATACTAGTCGAAGAACTTCCCAATGCTATCCACGTCCCTATTCTCGCAGAACGGTACCCGGTATAACCAGCACGCCGTGTTCGGTGACCAATGGCAGCTCAATCAGACCGCACTGGAGGAAGTCGGGCTTCCTGCACTCACCAGTTGTAGATCACGATACAAATGTATGGGTATGATGCTCAGGTACAAAGGGGTATAGATGAGGAAGATCAATGAGTCTCAGCTCGACTACGATGGGGTAGGCCGCCCCTCATGGAGCCGCCGCGGCCACCACTACGCGCACCCGAACCTGAAGCCGACCCTTTATGCGCGAGGGGAGACATAGGCGCGTCCACTGCCCCACCATGCGAGCTGTCATCGTCTGAGTCGTCCGAACCGGGGCCACACAAGAACATTCCAAGGTGCTTGTACGTTTCCATCTCCGGTATGTCAGCTTTGTTGCGTTTATTGGGTGGCAGATCCTGGTCATCATCTTCGGGGTCCTCGTTCTCCTTGTTGTCGTCGGTTTCCTTGGCAGCAGTCGGTGCAGTCCTGTCACCGACATAGTCCGCGACCGGCCATGCGTCGTCAAGCATCCGCCTGAGGACAGCCTTGAAGTACGCATGCGAATCAAGCTGTGCGGCAGCTTCCTTGACAGGGGCTGGAGGTGGGCGAGGAGGGTTCTCCGGTTTACGGGTCTTGGTGTGATACCATACACCCACTTTCCGGCCGTGCTCGATGACAGTGTAGCGAGCTTTGAAGACAGGCAGCATCTGCACGAGCAACGTATTCAGAGGGTGTCCATCGGAAGTCTCGTCTGCGTCGCAATAGAACTCGAGAGACGTGGTACCGACGTTGATGTTTCCGGCCACCATGGAATCGAGTTTCTTGTGACCGCACCGGTAGTTGTTCTTCTGAAGGGAGTACGAATCGAAGAAGTAAAGGAGGAAGGAGGAGACGTCTGACACTGTACTGCGGAGATAGCGGACGCCACTGTAGATGATGACGTAGAAAAGCGACTCCACTTCGTCCGGAATACCGATGGGAAGTCTCGGGTACCATAGGAGGGCGGCAGACATGAACTGCCAGGTTCCCTATAGATAACTCAGTATAAGCCGAGCAAGAAGATAATAAGAAACGTACTGTTCTCTCTGGCTGACGGGCTTTAGGGGATTCGCCGTCCTTGGGAATTGCTTTGGCTAGCTCCCAGTCCGCGAGAACGCCTCTCCATTCGATGACGAGGATGCCATTCTTCTCGACTACGGTCGGAAGAATGAGCACGTTGCCGAGACTGATGTCGCCGTGGATGAGACGAGTCTTTTTCACAGCCTCCTCATGAGCTGTATAGCGACTACAATCAGCATGAGATTATAACAACCAAGGCACAGCACTACACACCTTCCCAACAGTCTGAGGCAACCTGAACGAGCTGACGTGATGTCGTGACCTCGGAAAGAGGGAGGCACACCTCTTCGACAACGAGGCGGTAGTGAGACATATGCCGGACACGAGAGATTTTCTTCTTCTCTCCGATGGTTGCCTTCGAGGTACCAGAGCGGCTGCGCTTTGAACCGCGGCTAGTGCCACTGCCCTCCGCGGAGACGTCTTCGGGGTTGGTATTCTGCGCCTTGTCCCGGTAGAAATGCGTCTGTGTCTCTTGGCCAAGATCACCAGCCAATGCAAGAGTCGGGATCCGGGTTACACCCGCTTCCTGGAGGCTTCGGAGGATGTCCCCCTCCGGATCGATACCCAAGTAGTACGCACGCCACGTGTCTTTCAGCCATACGAACTTCCTCGCCTTGACGTCCCAGGCGATGTAGCCACGCGTCGCGCGGCCCACCATTCCCGAAGCTAGGAACGTAGGCTTCCCGATGAGGTACTTCCTGCTCTTCTGGCTCTCACAGGGGACGGTTACGCAGTATCGAGGCCAATCCTCCACCAACGACTCCGCAAACCTCTTGCGGATGTAGCTGAATGTGCCCAACGGTGTGTTTTCTTCAGGCTTCGGTACCACGGCACCCTCGTCGCCGCAGATATCGGGTGGTTGACCTTTCAGCGGACCCTTGGCAATTGTGTCCATGAGCTTGTAGTACTCGTGGTTCTTGGTTAGAACCTCCGTCGTGTAGTCGACGCCTTGCGCCTCGTCCGAAAGCATCGAGAACCGCCGGAGGAAGTCACGAAGGAGGGTGGGATTATCGACGTAGTCGAAGGCCTCGGTGAATATTGTCCCGGCGCGATCCCAACGGGTCACGCGCATCCTGGTGCCGTTAACCAGGGCAATGAAGATGGCAGTCCGCTGTTGATGAGCAAAAACATGTGCTGCATAGTGAGTGAGCTGTGCGCGGACGACGGTGCGCTTCTGTGCCTCAGCATCGCCGGTGGCGTCGTCGAAGGGATCGTGCTTAATGCCGCCCGGTTTGAACTCGATGAGGAGGCGCTGGGAGGCCCAGTGTAGTCGGGGGTCTCGTGGTTACGGAAGAGTGCAGCGTCGACCTTCAGTTTGGCTTCGTCGTGAGGATCCCAACGGTCCTGCGACAAGGCAATGTTGTAACCAGGGCATAAGGCCGCCTGTCGAGGGGTTGTCGAGGGATTGAAGAGGTTTCTCTGTATTGAATCAGAATGCTGATTTGTAACCAAGCGTGCCAAGAGCGGAGTAGTAGAGTTAACTCACCCATTCGTTGGCTATATCCCTCTCAGCCTTGAGGTCACGTATTGCGCTCAAGTCTGGAACATCTGGGCAGGTCTTCCGCTGATGGGTTGGCGGGAGTGGGAGGAATGCGTCGAGGAAGTCGGAAGAGGGGAGGTAGAGGGACATGTCGGCGGAACGGTCTTCAACGAGGGCTTGACCAACGTTGCTACATCACTGTGAGAGTGAGGCAGCAAACACCATACATATCGTTGCCATCGCACATGGAGGCAAAGGAATGGACAGTCTCAGCCACGGTGGTTCTGGTTAGCATCCGGTCACAGTTCACGTGCTTGTGACAGCTCGTAGCTGTGGCTCGCCGAACTCAGTACTCCGAGTCGTCATCAGTACCAACTCGAAGCCTTTCATCCGTCTGCAATTTGCAGCGGAGCCCAATATCTTGCATGCTGGTAGCTGGGTGTTGCTGCAGAAGACAGACCGAATATGCCGAACGATTGCATGCCCATGGACGTCCTCCGGGACATTTTCCCCTACTTGACCAAGCCAGCCGGCGGAATGGAAGCGAGCCGAGATGCTCCCTCGGGACGGCGAGAAGCCTCAAGACAAACATATGTAGCACGCTGAGAGCTCTCACTGCCGCACATCTATATAGTCTACCACCTTCACCATCGGCTGAAGTATCGCGCAAGGGTAAGTACATAGCAGTTCACCTCTGCCGCACTCCTGCAAACCCCCGACCTACCAGCCGCAGTCGCGGACGAGATCGAGTCGTTCTTCCACATCCTCATCTATATTGGCGTTCGCTACCTGGTGCGCTCCGTCGCCTCCGTCCCCACATTCATCCACGAGTTCTTCGATATCTGCGCGTTCAGGAACGGGAGCGCGTGCCCTAGCCGAAAACTGAACGCGCTGGTGACGGGCATGATCGTCGACGGCGGCGGTCCCGTATGCTTCTTCGAGGACAAGACCGCCGTATTCGACGACCATCCACTCAACGACATCATGGCTGACACGTTTCCGTGGTTCAAAGCTCGATATTCGATCATTGCGCTCAGGAAATGAGCCGCTCACGCCTTACGCCTCGCGCATTACGCGCAACGTATGTGTCGCGCTCGACACCACCGACTTCCAGCCCAGGGTTGCCCCTGCAGAGACGATGACGTTCGAAGCCACGCTCGACACACACGCGGCTTTCAAGGAATGCCTTGGGAGACAGCTCGCGCGTGCGGAATGGCCCAAGGATGATTATGCCGGCGACCAGCTCCAACCCTCCAGAATGAATCTCGTATGGGACATGTCAATACAATCCAAGAGCATGCCCAGGACAATGTCGACAAACCCAGGGTCCTTGGCGTACGTCGCGCGCAACTGCTCGCGCGTAGCGGTCGACGCCTTGTAGCCCTCGGCCAGCGGCAGATGGCTGTGAGGACGCGGTCGAGCGGGAGCAGCGCCATGCGCGAGTGATGAGAGAACGATCGTGCGGGATGGACTGGGGCGCAGTACTTGAGCGGGATGAGAGACACACTTTAGGGCCGCTCGCGAGGACGGCCCGGGGTCCGCCGAGCATGTCCATCTTTGCCTGAACTGGAACGACGGTCGGTGTGCCTCTGAGTAGTCGCGGATGAGGGACTTGAGTTTGATCGGGTCCGGCCCTCCTGGTATGAGAGGCGGCATCTCGGAGGTTAGTTTTGCGAGCCTTTCGGCGTTCTCGCGCGAGAAGTTGCACAGCTCCCTGCGGTTCGACGTCAAAACGTTGTACTTCACGAGAAAGGCAATAGAATGAGAGCAGGGCGAACTTGTGTCTCGGTCATTGTGCCTTTTGACACGTTTGGTTGCAGTAAACGGCGACGTTGCACCCCTTGCATAAGCGAAAATGTTCGCCTGGCACGGGTGCCCTGTCGCAGTTCCTGCACATCGCATCCTTGTCACGCAACTCTGCAGTGTCCCAGACTCTGAATGACTCCTGCAGCGGTTGAGTTTCGTAGAGCATGGTGATGGTCAATGAAAGAGTTACGAATTAGTACTAGCACGAGTTTCCGTGAGTTCAGCCGATTCGGTTCGATTGGGCGCCCATACACTGAGTAGCAAATCTCGATCTGAATCCACTTCGTCTCGACTCTACAGGGCAACAGTTACGATACAGGATGCAAGCAATATCGGTGACAATCATCATGGTAATTGGTATAGAAGCAGCTACTCATCGTGAACGAGAGCAGAGGAAGCAAGGTCGTGATATCTGGGTACATGGCCGCCGCCGTACCGTGACTATAGTACAACTACTGAGGCAGAGATACAAGAAGTAATGCAGAGGAAGCGAGACGATGGAGGACTACAGATGTCTTCAGAGTGAATGCGAATGGCTGGTTGCGGGTATGTGAAAGCAGCATAATCCTAGGCAAACCGGTGCGCCTCGGCCAGCTTGCGCTTCAGCAAGCTCACACGGTCCTTGGTGGTTGTCGCCCTCGTCCACTCGGGATCCGAGTACCAGTCGCCCTTGAACAACGGCCGCCAGTCCCACTTCTTGCCTATATGCCTTAGATAGCCAGGTACCGGCGACTTGTCTGGACGGGGCTGACGCAGGAGGATGCCCAGCTCTATGAACTTTGCGTTCATCTCTATGGAGGTCTTCGCGCTCTCCGGCGACGTTCCACTGAAGGGACGCCAGACCGGAAAGTACGCCATCTGTGCCAGCCCGCCGATGGAAGCGAACATGACCGGGACGATGTCGACAAAATCGGGATCCTGCGCGTGCGTGGAGCGCACTTGGTCGCGCACCTTCGCTGACGCCGCCCAGCCCTCCGCGAAGGTGGTCTGGTTCGTGTCGGCGAGAACGCGCTCAAGCGGGAGAAGAGCCATGTTGGTGTACGTGAAAGTAAGGGCCGGGTTCACGAGCCCGTCCGGTCCAGGAGATCGATATTTGAGCGGGACGACGCACACCTGGGGCTGGGCGAGGACCATCTGCGCGCCGCCCAGGGTAAGTGTTTTCGCTTGCAAAATGCCTTGGAAGGATGGTCGATGGGCCTCTGTGAAGTCACGGAGGAGTGCTTTCAGCTCAAGGAGGTTGGGGATGCCCGGGACTGGAGGTGGGGCTTCGGCGGCTTTAGCAAGTTGCTCAGCGTTCTCCCGCGAGAACTTGCACATGTCCCTATGTTTCGAGTGCCATTGACATGCGTATGTGAGTCGGCAGGCGCTGCATAGAGTGAGGAGGGGACGCACTTGTGTTGAGGCCATTGCGCCTTCTGGCAAGCCTCGCTGCAGTAGACTGCAACATTGCAGCCTTTGCAAAAGCGAAAATGCTCGCCGTTCCTGCGCGCTCTGTCACAGTTCCTGCACCTAGCCTCCTTGTTGCGAAGCTCTGACGTGTCCCCGGGTCTGAAGGTTGTCTGAAGAGGATGGGTGTCAACTGGCATGATGACGGTCTGTGGGAGAGCGAGAGCGAAAGGGAAGTGCCCTTAATAAGCGCCCATATAAGTTCCCCACATTGCGACATATTGCTAGATCTGTATCTGAAGGGGGAAACACAACGAGGCAGTATCATCGAGCACGTAGTGATGTGTGGTCGAAAGTCTGTGAGAGTGCTACCCAATTGCCCTACTAGGCCTACCTCTAGACTGGCTTGCTATACTTTGCACGGGGACCTTGTACTTCGACAACGGACTCGGGTCGCAAACAGATCTCCAGCAATTAATCCATTGCGCCAACAATGATCAGCTGCGCATCCAAGATTCTAGCAATCCACTCTTGATCTACACCATACGAGTCATGACACACTGCAAGCTCTCATCGCTCTACTGCACCTTCGTCTTAGGCTTCTGAGCAGCCGGTCCAAAATTCTTCACCGCTCTCGTAGTAAACAGACCAGCGAGGACCATCGCGCATACCGCCCGTGCAGTCTCCGGGTCGACGGCAGCGATCTTCTCGGATCCGCTCGACGTCCCCAGCCAACCGAGGGCGACGCTGTACGCGTCGGCCCAGAACGGTTGGGCATGCGTGAGGAAGGCGTACAGGCCGGTGATGAGGGGCGCACACCAGAGGTCGGTCGTCGTCCAGCCGTACGGCTGGAATTCGGTAGGGGTGGTCAGAGTGAGCGCGTAGGGTTGGAAGAATGAGAAGAGGTTCGTGAAGAAGAACCCGCCGTTCGCGGTAAACTATGAGCGACCGCGTGAGTCTCGCTAGGCGTCTGCTCATGTGGTAGGGAAACGTACGAGGGAGGTGAGCAACAGCGTCCATGGGTTGTTGTTGATGTTCGGGGAGGTATGGTTGAGCACCATCGGCGGGATGAGGTTGCACAAGAGATATGCACGGCTGAAGCCGTCAAAGACAGCTAGCGGGCCCTCGAGCTCTAGGGAGGGTATGGGGACTGAAGGGAGCTTCTCTACTGCAGCTTGCATGGCGGTGTAAAAGATGGGCACAACACCGGAGTACATGAACGACGGTGGAATCGCCAAAGCCGGTGCTATGAGACCAGCGTGCGGATTAGGTCAGGAACACAATGTCATTGAGAGTCGATACGGACCCACTACAGCTTCGCCTCCATACACCACGACCAACGCGGCTGCCGCATCCCGGACAAAGGACCGCTCCTCAACAGGCAGCATGAGTTTCTCCCCCTTCTCGCTCACATTTGCGGTCTTCGTCTTCAGAATATGATCCCTCCAGAGCTTCTCGCGGATCTGCCTGAGCGCGAGGCACAGTCGAAACGCGGCGACGACATCCAGCGTGCTGAGTTGCAGACCGAACCAGGTGAAAGGTGCGACTGGCTGCAAGATGAGCCTATACGCTTCGACGACGGGGAGGAGTAGGAGAGACATGAGAGCTTCGTGAGGGTCGTGACAACGGCGCTGCTCTCTCTTTATCTGCAGCGGTCAAAGGCGTGGTGGAGGGTGTGGACGAACGTGGCTCGATATTAAGTCGACTCGGACATCGCGTCATGTCCGCTGTTGGCCACCGCGCCAGAGCGTGCTTATATGGGCCATCACCAGCAAAACGGGTCTATAGACTTGCTCACAAAGAAGTCAGGCAAGGTACAATGGTGCAGTGGCTGTAGTGGCCCTAAACCGGGAATGTGACGTGGTCTAAAGTTCCAACGGATTCAGTCGTCCGTGCGCTGGTTCAAGACCGTCCCCTCCAGAAAACTTGGTTACTTCGAGTCGCCCGCCGCGTAAGCAGTGGATCGGCCTAGTATAATATGTCCTTGACTGGCCAGGGAAGCAATTCCGCAACCTGCAGGACGTGCCGAGTTAGTCTTAGGAGATCAGGACGCGTCGTCAGTCGCGCGGGTGGCCCGTGCCCTTCACAAACCTTTCCTTTTGCTTCTTGGCCCTGTGTTGTTGTTTTCAGCGAGACCAATTTTTGGGTCAACTCGGGTGTTGTCGTCCGTGTTTCGTCGCCTGGCAGACACGCAGCAGAGAGGAGAACAAACGATGACATTCAAAGTTGGATCCATTCATGCGTACAAAACGATGAATCCATAATACAGACTGATAAAGATATAGAGTGGGTAAATGCGATGAGAGAAAGCACTGTTGCCAGATTACGCCTGCACAGGACGACGGGAACACATCCTCTGCTGGATTTGCATGTAGTCCTTGACCGACTCCGGATGCCTGGCGAAGATTCTATCACGAGCGAGCTTGTTGAGCGGATTCCCAGGCGGCTTCGCAGGCCTGAAGGACAGAGCGGCCGCCTCGTTGAGCTTGTCGAAGAACGTGTAGCCCGGAAGACCGCAGAACTGGAAGATAACGAGCTCAGCACCGACTTCGCCGCGCTCGAATTGGGCATACACCTCTTCGATGCTCGTGATGTGTCCCGAGGCCGATAGGTGGGCGAAACGGATGCTCGCCGCTGTGTCGCGCATCTGAACAAAGGGGAGACGAACACGAACGTGAGGTTACATTCTCTGCGCATGCTTGAACGAGCAACTCACCGATTGGGAGAGACTCCGCCAGCCGTCGACGCTCATGGTGTAGCCCGTCCGGTGCGCATAGTACTTGCCGCAGTATCGCCACGTCCGCTGCTTCCACTGATCTTCGGGTCCGGGCGAGTTGAGGAGGTGGAACAACCCAGCGCGATGCAGCCGAGCGCACTCGACGCTGAACATCCACGCGAACCCGTGCGTGCCCGTCCGGAGATGGTCGATCCCAGGCGCGTTCTGGTTGTGCATCCAGACGACGGGCAGCGTCTCGTCGCAGTGCGTGCGGAATCCCTTGGGCTGCTCCGCCATATCCAGGTCAGAGGTGCTCCTACGGTACGAGCGGGAAGAATTGATCACTCACGTGGGCGTATCGGTCGACGTCGTTCGGCGAGTCCGAAGGGAAGCGCGTCAGGCCGAGACCGGCGCAACACTGGCGGATGGCATCGTCGACGAAGAACAGGCCGCCAGGGAGGTTCGCGGGCACGGCGTCCAGGTAGGATGCGGCTTCCTTGCCGAAGGCAAAATCCAGGGAACCGATGTGCCCGCTCTGTGCCTCTGCGCGCTGGCGGGCAAGAGCGAGATATTCGGCGCTCGGCGCATTTCGCGGGATCACGGTATGTTGGTGCAAGCAGGCGGGCGAGGTTTTGCGCTTTGCGCGTTTGGGACGAGGGATAGGCTGTTCAGTGACCTTGCTGACTTTGGTCTTGACGGTTGTTTTGGATTTGGTCTTGAGTATGAACTTTTGGGGCGGGTCAGAAGGGGAGCGGTTGACATTGAGAGCATTACGGTTGCAGGAAAGAGGTGCGCGGAGAGGAGCCATGTTGCCAATAGAATGTAGATGGTGGGGGGGCGATGTGAGGGAAACGCGACGTACCAAGGCTTTTTGAACAACACTCGCGCGAGAGGCTGGCGGGATGGTTGACAGACGATCGGAGGGTGACGAGGTGAATGTCGGACCCGACCGATTACCCTCGTTATAGTCACCAGACATGGGTCATGGTCCAGCCGCTAGCTATCCTCCAATGGCACATAATCTGTCGCGTGACGAGAACAAGGACCCAACATCGAATGGAGGATGCGCGAGAACAAGTAGTTGACTTCTCCAGTTCCAGAATGAGGTGTGTCGCCGAGCATGTTCAGAGCAATTTCAGCGCAGCGGCATCGAAACTAGACCTGAGAGGACCAGAATGAGTAAGAACCGTTGAGTACGAGTGTGTGGAAGCGATGACTATCAGTCGATGATGGACTGGCATGCTAGTAGGCTAGAGGTATATATGGCTTGATGTACCTGTGCACCATTGAGACTCCTAGCCAAGAGAAAGACCAAACCATGCAGAATAGACATGAATTATCGATGTAAGGTCCGAAAGTCGTGGTGGTGGACAGAGTCGACGATGAAATTGGCGCCGTGATCGAGGAGGCGGCTGGTACTGTCGTCATCCATACACCTCTCATATCTTCCCCCATGACCTCCACTCGACCTCCATATCTCTCTTGACGAGCTGCACGAGTTCCCGGGATATTTACTGTATCTTGCTTTACTGGACTCGCTACTGCAGCTAGGCTCTTGACCACCTCTTGACTTGACCGGAGCGTCCTCTCGGCTACCATGAGGGGCACTGCTCTCCCAACATGCTTGCTTGCTACTCTGCTATATGTTTTACCTAGCTCCGCTATATGGCCCTTTCCGCCGAAGCGGTTCAGCGGTAATGCTCTACTCAATGCTGGAACCATGGGCATCAAGTCAGACATGACGGTGATTGCGTTCGGGGACTTCAACGGGGACCAATTGTGAGTCCGCCAAACCGTGTCACTGTGACCCAGAACCATCCAACACCCTACGCATATAGCTTGGACATTCTGGCGCTGGGTTCTGACCACCAGACACTCAATATATATCTATGGGATCATGGTGAGTGTTTTCAAGCATTCGGCGAGGCCCCACTACCTTTCACACCGGCCTATACGCGAAACTAACCGCATATCCTATAGAGGATTACACCTTCAAGCGAGACTCTGCATTCCGGCATCCGGACAGGGTCTACAATGTCATTCCGGGTGACTTCACGCAGGACGGGAGGTTAGACCTTCTCGTCTATGGCCAGTCCTCAACCTCGAACGAACTGTCAATTGGATTGTATCCTGCGATACCGAAGGGTGGCTTCGGTAAGCAAACTCAGGTTCCACTCCACTTCAGGAACTTCGCTTAGTCCTCGACAGACTTGTACCCTTTGACAGCTCCTGTGTCCGGCCTTGCCCAGCCGATCCCCATGGACATGAACGGTGATCTCAAGATTGACTTGTTTGGCGTTCCGTCACCCCGGCCATCGTCTTCGCCTTTCAAGGTTTGGCAGAACGTTTGGAACTCCTCGAACCCCCAGTCGGACATCTTCAAACTGTACGTTGCCCAGTAACCATTGCACGCATGATGAAACGAGTCATTCATATTCGCAGTGTTGATCCGTCGTTCAAGTCTGGCACCCAATGTAGCCTTTCCAACCCCCACAGCAACGCCGCAGTTGATCTCAACGGAGATTGTCTCGCAGGTGGGTGTCGAAGGGTCGCATCCTGACAAAGCGCGGGGTGATTTGACGGCATTATGTCTAGATATATTCCTTGTGTGTGAGGATTCTGGCAAGAAGTTCTTCCAAATCTGGATCAACGACAAGGACAACGGCTTCCTGCTTGCGCAGCAAGGCAGTCTGCCGGCCGGTACTCAGTACATCTCGTTTGCAGACATCGGTATTGACCATACTCGACTGCAAGGACGCGCCATTTGCTCACAGATCCTTTTCAGACCGAGACGGCACACTGGACATGCTCTTCGCTACTTGCGCCTCAGTGTCGTCTTCCACTGGTATTGGCTCAACGTGTTCTATCAACATCGCGTACAACAAGCAACTCCCTCTATGCAGCTCGTCCACCCAACAAAGCGTCGTGAATGGCAAGCGCATCTGCCGCCCGCCCGACGATTTGTGCACAGCCGATTCCGACTTCAGCTTCGATCTCAGGGAGAGCTCAGACAACGATGTGGGTTGACCCGGGTACCCTAATTCGAAGCGCACGGCCTAATGACACATTGTAGGCATTCGTTCGCATACCCCTCTCTGACATCTTCCCGCCTTCGCCGACCTCTCCCGGACTGCTTGTGATGGACACCACCCAAAGCCCAGCCATTCCGGTCCCCATCAAGCTTGGGGACGTGAACCAGGACGGGTTCCCCGACTTGCTCGCGATCGTCGTGAGCGGTAGCGGGTCGCATAGACAACGCACTCCCAACCTTGTGCTCTCCGTCCCGTGCGCGTCGGGCGTAGCGGGCTGTGACGGTCAGGGCCGTGGCAGACGCGGGTGGCAGGTAGTGAAGAAGGACGCGGATCCGCTGGTTGCTGTCCAGGATGCGCGCTCTGTGGCGTTCTTGGATATGGATGAGGATGTGAGTCACGGCTCCCTGCATAGGCATCGGTCGCAGGTCTGATTGTTTGGGTAGGGCACGTTGGACATCATGGTTCAGCGGACCGGAGATCAGGGAGCAGGCAACATCCTGTTTGTCCAGAACAACTTCTACTACGATGCGTTCTTCCTCAAGGCGATCGGTGAGTTAATCCACGTGGCCATACTGCAACACGCTGATGTGCGCGTTCCAGTCGTCAATGGAGCGTGCAGCAGTGGCACGTGTCCTGCAAGCGATGGCGTAGACAAGTACCACGTAAGCTGTAGTTAATGCGTGGTATTCCTTTTGCTCACCATGTTCGCAGCCATACGGCGTCAGCTACTCCGGTGCAACGTACAAGTATACCGTCCTGGATACCTCAGGAAGGCGATCTGCCGCTCAGGGTCAGCCGCGCGCTCTTCCGTCAGCCCCATCTAGCTGACATGGTCACACTGCAGTCGGACAGATGCCACAAGCGGCATATCAGTCTCTCCTAACCCCCTACGTCTACTTTGGACTTGGCCGGACGAACAACTACATCGAGAACCTCTTCGTCGGCTCGACGAAGCATACGCCAGAGCATTACATCAACATGGAAGGCGTCATACCGAACTCCAAGGTCGTCATCATCCCGCCGGTGGAGGGCGATTCGTGGAGGAGAGAACTGTACCTGCGCCCGGGAGAGTGGATCCCTTGGGTCACGGTCACGGTCGTTGCTGCGCTAATTATTCTTGCCATCATCGTGCTCGTGCTTCATCTGAACGAGAAGGTGCGTCTCTCCTGGTGCTGTCTGGCCATCAGCACGTTAACAATATCATCCTGTTGTAGAGGGAAGACGAGCTCGAGAGGAGACGAGCCTCGCACCACATCAATTTCGACGCTCTATAATCTATCCCATCACAGTACAGATCTAGGTTTCCGCGATGTACATCTGACACGTTCGGAGCCACTCCGAACTTCGCGCGTGCTATGTACACGTCAGCTTATATGCTATGAGCGCACCATTCCACGCGATCTGCACACCGTGCAATCACAGGCACAGGAACACTGACTAGTTCATGAGCACCCACACCGGTCCGGCCTTCTCGACCCGGCCCTCCTCGAGCAGCTTGTTGAGGTGGAGCTCGACGCTGTGCGCAGCGGGTGCCCAGAGCTCCTTGGGGTAGCTCGCGTAGATGGTCGCGACGAGGGACTCGATCGTCCACCCCTCGCGATGGGATCCGGGCACATCGGGCCCATATGCATGCGGCTGTTGAAGGGCTTGTACGATCTGCTCCTCGCGTTCGAGGCGGTGCTTGAGATACGTCGCGACGCGACCGACGCCGTCCTTGACGACGGGGCCGTGGCCCGGGTAGACGACGTCGTACGTCGTCCCGGTCTTGTCTGCGTGCGCAAAGTCGAGCATCTTCTGGAGGCTGGACATGTAGGTGCCGAGGTCCTCGAAGACGGCGCTTCCGTGCCCGAGGACGGTGTCGGCGGTGAAGAGCGCGCGGTCGGTGGGGTAGTAGATGCAGAGCGAGTCGGGCGTGTGGCCGGGGGTGTGGATGATGTGCAGCGTGGATTCGGGGGAGGTGGGGGATGCGGAGGGGAGGGGTATCGTGTCCGAGTCGGAGAGGTCGTGTAGGGCGGCGCCGTTTGGGCTTGGGGTGTAGGATCCAGGGAGGAGGGACGCTATGACGGACGTGAGGCCTGGCTCGGGTACGGAGAGGGGTATCTTGTGGATCCGCGGTGGTTTGTAGGGGCTCACTGAGCCTTGGGTGTCCCAGAGGCGGCGGAGGAGTGCGAGCACGGAGGGCAAGCCATGGGTGTGGTCGTGGTGCCTATGCGTTATGATGATGTCCGAGATGTGTGGCTCTCCCGGCATTGTCTCCCGTGCACTGTCGGACAAGACGTCCTGCAGGAGAGGTATATATTCTTCCTTGCCTTCGCCGGTGTCGATCAGGACATATGGATTGCGCTCCCCGACCAAATACGTGTTTGTCCCTGACCCAGGATATTAGGTTCAATGCATGGACCAGAGAAGGTCTCGGAGTACCTTGAAGTGTGAATTTCCCTGGGTTCTGTGCGCATGCATTTGAGTTAGTCATGAGGTTAACTCTCGGCAGCGGTGTCGGTAGACTGCACCTGCCCGAGAATCCTAGTCACAGTCTTGCTGATCTACAGAGAGCATGAGCCGCTGGTTTTTTTCCTGCGAAGCAAAGGGCTCCTACCCGAGTTACGGCCGGTAGGACCTCGAAGCCCTCCATGCTTGTGTGGGCGACCGTTACGGCAGAAGATAAGAAGGTGAGAACTGCCAAATGCGGACGGGTGACGCTTCAGCTGAGTCTTACGTAATGAGGGCTGTTTGTTCGCGCCGGCCGCGCTGTGACTGTCAGTAGTGCCCTCTCTGACCTCGACGACGACTACGATGGCGACTGCAGCTACCTTGACCCCCACTTCTCCCGGAGATGGTCTGCAGAAGAGGAAGAGGTATGTGTCTTGACTTGTGGCTGAACACACTACGTGCTGACGGGCAACCAGGTCGCGTTCCCCAGAACACTCCGAGCAGCCACCGTCAAGCCGGCGCAGGTCCATTTCCCCCCCTCCGTCCCGTCTTGTGGATGTAAAAGTTGCGGATGTTGACCCTGCTCGTCGCGCAGAACGTGAACGACAGCTTGCGGTACGCCTGGCGGAAAAGGAGCTGCAGAAGTTGGAGAAGGACAAGGAGAAGGAGAAAGATGGCAAAAAGGACACCAACTTCGACGCTGCTGCCGAGTTTGCGAAGCTCACAAGCTCGCGCTCTGGAGGTGTGTACCTACCTCCGGCTAGGCTACGGGCGATGCAGGAGGCCGCATCGAAGGACAAGGCGAGTGCGGAGTACCAGAGAATCACCTGGGATGCACTGCGCAAGTCAATTACGGGTATTGTCAACCGTGTCAACGTCGCAAACATCAAGCACGTCGTCCCCGAATTGTTCCAGGAGAATCTCATTCGTGGGCGTGGCCTGTTCGCACGGAGTGTCATGAAAGCCCAAGCAGCCAGTTTACCCTTCACGCCCGTCTTTGCGGCGCTCGTGGCTATCATCAACACGAAGTTACCTCAAGTCGGAGAGTTGGTCTTGACGCGCCTCATCAGTCAGTTCCGTCGTGCGTTCAAACGAAATGATAAGGTATGCATACTGCGTCCTACCTCCCGCATGCATTGTTCATCGCTAGCTCTAGATCGTTTGCCACTCTACGACTACTTTCATCGCTCACCTCGTCAACCAAGCCGTCGCCCACGAGATCATTGCACTCCAAATTCTTGTACTTCTACTTGAACGCCCCACGGACGACTCCATCGAGATTGCAGTCGGGTTTATGCGTGAGGTCGGCGCGTTCCTCAGTGAGAACTCTCCAAAAGCGAACGCCACCGTATTCGAACGCTTCCGTGCCGTCCTCAACGAGGGTTCCATCAGCCAACGTGTACAATACATGATCGAAGTGCTCATGCAAGTGCGGAAGGACAAGTACAAGGACAACCCGATCATCCCGGAGGGTTTGGATCTCGTTGAAGAGGACGAGCAAATTACCCATCAAATACAGCTCGAGGAGGAGCTGCAAGTGCAGGAGGGATTGAGTGAGTTCCGTGTTAACGCAATTCACAATGGTAGGCTTATGATGGTTCTAGACATCTTCAAGTTCGATCCCAATTACGTGGAGAACGAGGAGAAGTACAAGCAGATTAAGGCTGAGATCCTTGGCGAGGGGTCGTCAGATGAAGAGTCCGGCTCAGAAGAGTCGTCCGAGGAGGACGAGGAAGAGGACGAGGAAGGTTCGTGTCGCAGGTTACGTCATCGAGCCTCTTCCTGACGCCCTTCGTAGCTGTTGCAGAGAAAGAGGGTATCGAGGACAAAACACAGACGAATCTCATTAACCTCCGTCGAGTCATCTACCTAACCATTATGAACGCTCTGAACTACGAGGAGGCTGTTCACAAGCTCCTCAAAGTCCAGATCAAGGAGGGCCAAGAGGTACGCATCAATTGTCCCCCAATCTCCAAGACGAGTTTACTGACAAGCGTCGAAGATCGAACTTTGCAAGATGATCATCGAGTGTTGCTCGCAGGAACGCTCGTATTCGACGTTCTACGGCCTCATCGGTGAACGGTTCTGCAGGCTCAACCGCGTCTGGTTCGATTGTTTCGAACAGGCGTTCCGCGAATACTACGAAACCATCCATCGATATGAGACCAATCGTCTGCGGAACATCGGTCGTTTCTTTGGGCACCTCCTCGCTTCCGACGCGATCTCTTGGAATGTCTTCGACTGCATCAAGCTCACCGAAGAGGACACTACCTCCAGTTCTCGTATCTTCATCAAAATCATGTTCAACGAGATCACGGAGAGCATGGGCCTGAAACAGGTCTCGGAGAGGTTTAAGGATCCAGAAGTGAGGATGTCGTGTCGTGGTATGTTCCCCATGGACAACCCAAAGGACACCCGGTTCTCCATCAACTACTTTACTTCCATCGGGCTTGGTGTCATCACCGAGGAGATGCGTGAGCACCTAAAGGTATGTGTGACGGCCTCTTTCCTCTCTCGTTCACCTGCTCATGCATGGCTTTGCACAGAACGCCCCGCGTCTCATCATGGAACAACGCCGGGCGATGCTCGAGGCCGAGTCTTCCTCCTCCGACTCAGACAGCTCGGACTCTGACGACTCGGACGACTCTGACTCTGACTCTGATTCGGATTCGGATTCAGACTCGGCATCGAGCCGGTCCCGCACCCGTTCTCGTTCACCTCCCCGCCGAGACAGAGACAGGCGGCGGGACGACTCGCGCACGCCTCCTCCGCGCCGTGACCGGGACAGAAGGCCGTCCGTCTCGCCTCCACGGTACCGCAGGGACGAGAGGGAGCGGTCGCGCGAGCGATACCCTCCTCCGCGCCGGGACTCGCCGCCGCGCCGAAGGGATTCGCCACCACCCCGGCGGAAGGATTCTCCTCCCCGCCGCCGAGATCTCTCGCCCGACCGGCGTGACCGTCGGGCGCGCTCGCCGCCCAGCTCGGCGTCGCCCCCGCCGCGCTCCTCTCGCAACGGCCGTCGGTCGCGTTCGCGCTCGCGGTCGTACTCGCCGCCGCCGCGTCGGGGCAAGGAGGTGGACCGGCGCCGGGACGATTCGCGTGAGCGGGAGTATGAGAGGGACCGCAGGCGGAGGTCGGTGTCGAGGGATAGGTATGCCAGGCGGTGAGTGCCGCCTATGGAGGTTGGTGGCTTGGTTGGCTGGGGCCGAATGGAAGGTCCCTCTCCTTCTCGTCGACGGATGTAATCTATGTATGCTTCACTAGCACACACACACATGTATGCTCTCGTGTGGATCCTGAATCCGAATGCATTCGTGAGCTAGTCGATGTGGCGATATGGTATTCGAATGATTTATGGTATCAACAGTCCAATCCTCTGAAGCATGGGTGAATACAACGCTAATCCGATACACTCCTTTTGACTTCCATATCTCACTATGTTTGATCTCGCCGGCAACACAACCCTCCCTTCACTTCTTCTCAGAAGCCCCCTGCTCCTGCCGATCCACCACCAACCCACTCATCTCCCTCCCGCCCGGCCCACCCAACGGCCCGATCTTCGCCTTGATCCAATGCCTGCCGGCCTTCTTGATCAGCGCGCGGCGCGCGAACCCGCGCATGTCGATGTACACGAGCGTCACGTTCCGCGCGGTGTGCGCGGCGAGGTGCGTCGAGCGCCCCGCGTCCGCGCCGTACTTGTGGCCGACGACGGCGGAGACGCGCTCCGCGCCGACGTCGAACGTGCGCCGGAGCGAGTCGTCGACGGTCGCGACGATCAGGTTCGCGCTCAGCGCGAGCTTCTTGCCGCGCCCGAGCGGCTTGGGCGCTCCTGGTCCGCCCGGGGCGGGTGCGGGAGTCCCGGGCACGCTCGACGGTGTCCCGGGGTAGCTGCGGGGAGGGAGGGGAGGGGCGGGGCCTGGGGCTGGCGCACCAGTGGCGGGTGCGGTGCCGCGACGGGGAGGCAGAGGGGGCTTCCCGTCCTGGCCTGGCGTCGCCGTCCCAGGATACGGCGGTGGGGGCGCCTCCGACTGGAAAGAGCGCACGCTCGCGGTCGACGCCGACGCATACGGGCCAGGCGGCGCGGAGGGAGCGATCGCAGGAGCTGGTCCTGGCGTGGTCGCGGGCTTCTTGCCCTTGTCGGCGGAAGGGGCGGCGCCGACGGCGCGCTTGATGAGGTCCTCGACGATGCCGACGGTGCGGGAGCTGACTTTGGCGGCTTGGCCGCTGATGGCGTATGCGCGCGAGAGCGTCTGCGTCGTACGCGGGTGCGAGAGGAGGAGGAGCGCGCGGGGCGGGGGTGGGGGCGGGGTGCCGTCTCTGGTGGCCTGGCCGGGGGGCGGGGCGGGGGCTGAGTGGTTGATGTAGTAGTTCGTGGCGTGGGTGAGCCCGGTGAGGAGCATCGAGGTCGAGGTCGATATCGCGGAGCTGAGTCGGTGCGCATCGCATGCTCAGACAGTGGACGGGCGATTGGATGGAAAAGCGGAGGCAGACGTACCTGATCAATGTGGCAGACTTGGTCATCCAGTCCTGGTCCTCGGGCGGGATGGCGTGCACGAAGATCTCCCTCGCCTCGTCCAGGTCCGAGCTCTGGTCCATGAACGGCACGACGCTCGTCCCCGCGCCCGTGTACGCGTCGTACATGTCCGGGGGGAGCTCGAGCATGACCGGCGCAGGCTGCCCGTCCTTGCCCTTCCCGTCTCCTTGCGCCAGGGCCGGGTCCTCCTTGATGTTGACGCGGTTCGGGAGCTCGCCGACGACTTCGCCGCTCTGCTCGTCCATGAGGACGAGCTTGCCGCGCAGGTCCTCGGGTGGTATCGATTGTGTGCTCTCCGGTTGTTGCTGCTGCTCGTGCGGAGCCCCACCAGACTCCGCGTGCCAGTCAAAGTTGGCATACTGCCCGAGGATGTGGTCCAAGGCCTCTACGCTCTCTGCACGGTGCGTATCCGGGCGCGACGGTACGGGCACGGTGAGTCGAATGAAGCCCGGCTCTCGGTCTGCAGGACTGAGGCCGCCGCCGGCGCCCGCGTCGGAGTGGAAGGTATATGTGCGCGTACCATCGGGGGAGATATGAAGCGATATCGCGCGCGCAGGGTCCAGCGGGAGCTCGAGACTGCCCAGACGGAGGACGAGGATGAGAGAACGGTCAGAGGCGAAGAGCGAGGCTGCGAGCGGCGCGTTCTGGTCGGTGGAGTCGGGGGCGAAGGTGACGCATTCGAGCGCGAGTGTGCCGTTTTCGCTCGCGTTCGCGGTCGAGAGGGTCACGTCGGGGATGTGGAGGAGGACGAAGGCTTCAGGGTGCGTGGACATGTGGTGCAGTAGTGGTGGGTGTACACTTGGTAGGGTGGACGTCTGGAGAAGAGTGCGAACACAAGGCAGGCGCTGGGAGGAGGTGGAGAGCGATCGTCGGCGCCATCGAATGCGGTGGTGGTAGGTTCGTACAGACTGGGCACCGCCTCTCGCGGGTGGTGTCCGGGGTCCAGTGCTAAACTCTTCGACATGAGTGAGCAGGCGAGCGTGCGTCAAGACGCAGTCCCTATGTGCATTACTAGGAAAATAGAGCGAGTAATCGTATGATAAGAGGGTGACGCATTCGAGCGCGAGCGTGGACGATGACGGTCTGGAGAAGAATACTTGCGAACACGAATGCGCTGGGAGGAGATGGAATCGTCGAGCCAAGCCCCACCGGAGCCCTGGAAGCGCATGGCCCACCGCACGACTTTCAAAGAGAGAGGCGTCGAGTCCCACCTGCCAGTGTCAGTCACCGATGACTCCAGCTTCCCCTGATGGAACAAAGTCAATCTATACATGCCAGTAGGCCTCTTCCCCTTTTGCCGCACAGACGCGGACGACACCTCGAGGCTCCATTATGCCGTCGCCTTCTTGTTGCGTTCCTGTTCTCGTTTCAACGTTCAGTGGTTCAACACTGCTACGTACAACATATGATACTGCATAACAAGAGAACGACGTGTACCGCGGGTACAGGATACATCCAACATGCCTTCCAAAGTCATTACTCGTATTGATCGTCCTCGCCAACGTCACGGCCGGCGGCTAGCAGTTCAACCAAGCGTGGCGTTCGCTCCCGCATGTTGGACACGTGCGTTCCAGCGCGTTTTCCTGTCGCGGTTAATCGTTCCAGCGCGTTTTCCTGTCGCGGTTGGACGTTCCAGCGCGTCTGGATGCTGCTCATTTCTACCTGCTCGTCCGCTCGTTCACTTTGCAGTTCATCAGCCTCAAGTTCACCAAGGCCTGCCGGTTGTGCAGTATGATGAAACACTGCACGCTCCTGCTCGACCATTCCGCGGCCGAGTACGCTTCCCGTCTGCATTTCCGTTTCCGGGAGGCTGTGGGATCATCGAGATTCGAGAACAGCCGAGCTCCTGTGCGCGCTTTTGAATATAATCTTCACATCCCATTTTGACCAGCTCGGCAACGGTCATTTTGGTGGTCGTCCTTTCGCTATAACCTACCCTCCATGGGCTAGCATTGGGTTAAAATCGTACCTTTTCCGAAACCTATCACCGTCATGAGCTGCATTGCACAGTGACAAAGGTCTACTGGGGAGTTATACTGATTTCTTACGCGGACTATAAGCATCAGTGAAGTCATGCCAGGCTCAGCGCCTCGGTTTCCGGTTATCTGGCCTGAGACCTGATCAGCGCGGGGGGCAGCCAGGCTGCAAGCTTCATGCTAAGGAAGATAGCCCTCGGAGGCTCTACAATCGATCAGAAAGTCCGTTAAAGAGACCGCAGAGACTTTTTCTCTACCTACCCCTCCCGTTGTCGCTTCTCAACACCCTTGAGTCATTGAGATGCCTTTAATGTACCATGTCTGAAACTCTGCAGACCATCGTCATAGTCTGCCCAGGTCTGCCCGCCTCTCCATCTCCGAAGGTGCACGTAGCCGATGCTTCTCAATGCTTCTCTGTTCTCATGAGGTTCTGTGTACTCTCCTCGTGGCCTACCAGGCATAATATACCCGGACATATCAGCATACGCTCCACCTTGTGACGCAAGTCGGAAGACGACCACGACCCGTTTGTTCATTTGCCTAGGCTCGTTACCAGCTGCAGCTCCGTCGCGCCACTCCCATGCCTGAGCCAGATCCCCGATCATCGATCAGTTATGGGCGCCAACGCGTCGCCGGGATTAACTTGTCTATCTCGTGCGCAGCTCGAGCCAGCTGTAGCTAAGTACCATCCAACTTGTTCAATGTGCTTCCGCGGCACGTGGCCTAGTCATTGTCATTGATCCCTCGGCTATGGACGTGTGGGGACAGGCCCGAATATTTGAAACATCCAGCAATCATCTGCGCGCGGGAAGCAAAGGCTTGCCACTTGATTATGTCCCCTCACGGTGCTGCGAGTAGTGTTAGTTAATTCGAGTTATACCCCAGTATGTACCAGTCCGCCTATTGATGAGGTGGATTTGACGAAAATATCAGGCATGGAACTTATGCAGAACAGCCTTTAGATGAGGAACTAGCTGGTGCTGCAACATAACCTGTGGTTGTCCTGGACCCTGACTCTATCCACGCTTCCATGGGTGGACTCGCGGTAAGCTTCTTTTATGAATGCATGAAGTCCGGAGAGAACGCGTAAACGTGCCGTTTTGGACCTCGCAACACGACTCGGGCTGATGATGCTTGGTATAAATACACTCAGCGATGCTTGGGGTATAGACACCACATACAGCCCTGCACTCAGACGTTCGCATATCACATCACACACCTCTGTACCGACTCAGAGCCCCTCGATCATGTCGTCTTCTGCCACCACTTACGTACCAAGGCCCGAATGGAGGAAGATATCCTCCGACGCTGTCGGCGAGCAGGTCAGTTGCATGTAGTGCAGACGGCCAACTCGGCGCTCACCAATAGTACGGCTGGCAATAGGAATCCAACCTAGACACTCACAACCATCGTGAGGACGGAGATTGTACCGTGTCGTGTCGGTCCAGGAATGATGTATGTAGCAGACCGGCCAGTCGTCTACGTGCTCACCGGGTTCGCCAGTCCCATCACAATCGATTTGGGGATGACCAAAACCGGACGGGACACCGAGCATCGGTGAACCCCGCCGTAGTACCCGTTGCAGCCTGCACGGGAGGTGCTACTGCTGCACCTGCCAATCCGGAGGAGTCATTGCCCACCGTAATAGTGCGTCCACTCGCACATTTCTCTGCGTGACACTGAGCGAAGGAACTTTGCTAGCCTGTGCACGAGCCGCTGCCCTGTATAGAATACACGAACGGGCGTAACAGCTCGACCGTGTCTGGCGCCTCGATCAGTTTCACATGTCGGAATGGTACGCCACTGTACCTCTGGGAAGTGATCAAGAAGGAGGAGCTCCGCACAGTGGATCTCTTGGACGGCGACTTGCCTGCAGGGTTTCCAGAAGACACCAGTATGAAAATCTCTATTCGATTGACCGTGAGTCGTGGTGACCGCACGATTATTGAGACTCTACTCACCTAGCTGCATGGACACAACCCAGTTCGAGGGGCACAAGCCTCACACTCGACAGATCTACATACGGAGGGAAACAAAAGAGCGCCAGTTCATCTCCAAGAAGCTGCTCGCTCACCAGATCGCGACAGAGATGAAAACTTTCCTTGTGAGTGATCGCTGCTAGCCAGCCTGGACTGCGGCCAAGCTGACATGTCGGCATTATAGAACCGAGAGCGAGAGAGAAGAAGGCCGCTGATGCACAATGGCTTTCCCGTCGGTCTCTACCATCTCTCCATTTGTCGCGTCGACCGCGTCTCGACCGGATCCTGGGTGCCCTTCTTCGGGATCGGCACGTGGCGCAGCGTAGAAGATGGAAAGACGATTGCTGCTTGAGTGGTGGTTGGGAATATCTATGAGCGTGCGCACCTTCCCTGTAGCATAGTAGTAGACTTCTATCGACGGGCCCACGGGCCCGCTGCCTGCCTGTCTGCGAGCCGAATCCGAGACTGTTGTTAGGTTTCAATTATGTTATCATCTAGGTTATCATCTAGAAAGATAGAAAGAAGCACTCACTCGTGCGGGATTCTCTTGACTTTGTGTCCCAATGGCGTGCCTACACAGCGGGGGTGGATGGTTATTAGCTACTTACACCGCGACAACTCGCCTGGCAGCGCAAGTGGCTATACAGCGGAGTTTAGAGGCGGAGATAAGCGCCAGACCTCCATCAAAGCCTGAGCGCGATGCGGTTGCAGATTGTGCAGACTCCCATCTTCCTCCCGTCTCATGCAACGAAAAGCCGCACCATACGCTACTTTGGAGTGCGGGGGGGGGGGGGGGGGGGTAGCCAACACATTCTCACAAGTACGGATCACCGTGCGTCCTGACTACTGACACTCCAGAACGAAAGGAATATGTATACAGTAAGGGCCGATCAAGGGATTCAAGTACCGAACAATCGACTGGGCCATCCGGGTATGTAGCAACACACCAAAGTCAGTTTGTCGAGTCAATACTATCCTGACGACACCAGCTCAGGCAGCATCACGCACAACTCCCAACAGCTGCAATTTCTAAACTCACGGGTATTAGACCCCCCATGTACCCAATTCCAAACGGATATGAACTACACAACATTGGACTAGAACAGACGCGGCAAAAAGAGAAGAGAGAAACGAAAACGTCAAAGAGCAAATGCCTCCACCCCGCACGGCGCACGGCACAAACGCAGGTCAGGACAAGAGGGTGTGTAGCGCGCGCGTCTCAAGTCCCACGTCACGCGTTCTCGCGCTCCGGGTCGGGAGACCAGCTCGTCACAGGCCGTACTAGGTAGCGAGAGAGACAAGAGAGGATGAATTCGGAAAACAGAAGGAAAAACAAGCGGGCAGGCGCAGGAACGCGAGTGAGAAGGGGGGGACGGAGGGGGATGCACAATGTGTGTATTTAGGGTGAGTTCACGATAGATGGAGGTTGGGGAAGGGCGAGAAAAGCGCGATATATCTTCGGGCGGCGAGAAACATCGTGGGTGGGCGTGCATGAACGGTTGAAAGTAAAACGTGCAGCGGTCGTAAAGAGATACGGACGTCTCGTGGGCGGCAGTAAAGAAGCAGACAGAACGCAGACAAGGATGAGACGGCCCGTTCGGTATCGTCTCCCCTCTCATCAGAGAATGAGGCACTTGTTTTTCTTCTTGATAACCGGTGGTTCCAACGCCGCCACGATTGCCTATGGTCGTGCGTCCCGCGACGTCAGCACATTTTCCCATCAGGATTGACGGCCCAGTTCGTCACAGGCACGAGGGAAAAAAGACTCACCTCATCGAAGACGTTCTTCAGCCCCTTCTGCGTCAGCGCCGAGCACTCCACATATTTCACCGCCCCGAGCTCCCGAGCGAGCCTCTCTCCCTGGTCTGGGGTTACGGGCCGCTGCTTCTGCCTCGCCAGCTTCTCCAACACTTGCGGGTCATCCCGAAGGTCGATCTGCGTGCCGACAATGAGGCACGGCACCCCAGGACAGTGATGGTGCACCTCGGGGAACCACTTCTCCTTCACGTTCTCAAACGACGCGGGCGACGTCACGCTGAAGCAGACGAGGAAGACATCCGTCTGCGGGTATGATAGTGGGCGGAGGCGGTCATAATCCTCCTGACCTGCACGTCGAACGCATCACGCATCACGCGATGACGACGCGTCCAGTGAGCTCGGGAAAGGCAGTTGGAGGAGAAGACGCACCGGCCGTATCGAACAGACCCAGCGTGTAGGGGTCATCGCCAATCATGACCGTGACGGCATAGTTATCGAAGACCTGCAAGAGCCAACACGGTCTGCGTTTGGTCTATGCACTCATGGACGAGGGCAGAAGGTCAGACACGCACAGTTGGAACATATTCGCTCGGGAACTTGTTCGTCGTGTATGAGATCAAAAGACACGTCTGTGGCCGTCGTTGGAGGATAGATATGGAGACCGCGTCAGCGGTTCGGAAGATGTGGCCAGGCATGGAAGAAGCACGCACCTTGCCGACTGCACCATCTCCTACAACAACACACTTGATCGTCTGCATGGCTCGCCGGGAGGTCTATGTCGTAGGTGTGGGAAGCTAAGGAAGACGAACGGTGGGTGAGCAACCAAGCAGTACGTGCGGAGTTGAACGCATCGGCTCATAGACGGCGCGAAACATGCAGCGCTCGCGTGTCAGGCCTTGACGTGGTCGGGCAGGAGACAGGGAGGGGCCACCATCTGGACCATCATGGCTCACCTTGCTTGTACAGCTGAAGAGCGTAGAAGAAACACGGCTTGCGGGTAGAAGAATGACCTTGCGATAAATTGTGATTTATATCGCACGAGGAAGCGGTTGGAGCTTGTCCTGTAGAGGGCTTGCTCGACGAGGAGGGCGGATGCTGCAAACGGGCCTGTGGGGAGCCTTGGGGGTTGTGCGAGCGAGCGCGCTGTAGGAGAGAGCGAGGAGGAGGCGGAGGCAGGCGGGGGAGGCGGCGGATTGAGACTCGAGTAGCGGACTCTCGACTGCGAGGAGCTGCCCTCGACGAGTTGGACTTGACAACCGGTTCACAGCTTTTCTAGAACGCCTGCCCTGAACAACCCTCTGATGCGCCACTTTCAATACAACCTCCTTCTTATCCTCCTTACCCGCTCTGTTAACCGCTCTAATCCTCGCCACTAGTACTCCGTTTACTCTTCCCCGTACGCTTCTCTCGATTTGACTTTACACTTCCCGCCCCACGTCCTACTCAGCCAGTTGCACTCTCCATCTCGTCTTGCTCTCAAGGCACAGCCTGGAGACGCCTCGACACTGGTCGCGGCCGTCTGAAACGATCAGTCAATCTTTCTATTCGTAACTAAACGCTGCTTGCAGAAATATTCCCACGATCATTGTTCCGCCAGCCAGTAAGTAGCGCGTTATATCTCGTGGTAAGCGCCTCCAGTACACTGCTTCTACCGTTTCTACCGTTCTACCAACTAGCATACTCATCACGATGTCGACTGCTCCGGACGTATCAAAGTATGCAAACTACCAGAATATTACATGTGTCACCCTGACGTCGTATTTGCAAGGTGGCGACATCTCCCACCACCTCCGGGCTTTGCGTCTGTGGTACACTCTGTATGTGGCATTCCAGGTCGCGTCATACCTCTCCTAGCTCACGAACCCATGCCTCCCTCCTTCTCAGTCCAAATCATCTAACAAATCGGTGACACCGGCAGCAGCAACATCATCCTATGAACAGCTGAAAGAGAAGCGCGCATGGGACCTCGCGTTCTCCCCAGCAAAGTCCCTTCCCATGCAGGCCTTCATGCTGTATATGTCCGGAGGAGGCGTGCAGATCTTTAGCATGGGCATCGTCTTCATGTTGCTCTCTAGCCCGTTCAAGAACGTTGCTTCCATCAACTCTGGTACGTCGCATCTGCAACCTCTACACAATTCTCCCGTGCCTCAAGAACGTCCACCCTTTCTCGCGCTTCAGCATTCGCACCATTCGCACCCGCGTCATCATCACCCAAGTCATTGAGCACTCTGCCGCTCCAGAAGATGATGTACTTGATATGCAACCTCCTCACGCTGGCGTTGGGTCTGTGGAAGTGCCGCTCGATGGGTCTGCTGCCAACGGGGACGGGAGACTGGCTTGCATTCGAGACAAGAGGCCAGGTGCGTCCACAAACGCTGCTTCCTCTCCTCGCCCTCACTCACATGCTTGTGTATGTGATATAGCCGCCAGAGATACTGCTGATATGACGCTTCCCTAGGCTTCGCGAGTCCAGAGTGAGTCTCGTCTTAATGTAGTCATTCCAGAGTCTGTTGTGAATTGGTGGCATGATTATTCCGCATCAATATATCGTTCATGTCTGCTTACTGAGGAAAGGCACCGTTATCTGCCACCACCGCGGTACGGGGGGTTTTGCAGTGCAGAGCGTGCCGTCAGACAAAATTGCCAATCCCTGGTCGTCGCCGACCCCTCCTGGTATCCACAACGCTTGCGTTTCGGTCCGTCAAATCATTGCTTTATGCTCCACGGAACATGACAGACCGCTCAGGGACTGAGGTCTTGTCATTATAGCCCCTTCTCGTCTAGGGTTGCCCAACACGGACAATGCTCATGCGTGGATCATGGCCACGAGAGCACAGAATGAAGCTAATTAGAAAGTAAGCGGTGCAGTAAATGGGTTTGATGACAATTTACGAGTACTTACCTCCAGGAGTTACGTTGTGAGGGTCGACGTCCGCACCCTGGACTGGTCCTCTTCAGGTTCTCTCCACCCCTAACGCTGACAGCCACGGAAACCGCCGTTGGTAACGCCATATCCCGCGGCCGAAGACAGCCGCGGTGTCGTGTCCGTTATGTTCGCGATCATCCATCCTCGCCCGCTAATCACGCAAAGACGCGGGTGAGGAGGAGGCCCCTATACCACCTTGCGCCTCCGAGCGGAAGCAAGCGGTGCGGCGCCGACGTCGACAGAGGCTCAGGATGGTTCACCTGGCTGGTCCCGCACGAGCTGATCAAGCCCGTCTGGGCCCAGGGCTGCGCCCGACGGCATCCAGACGACGATGTCTTCGCTTTCGACAGTGTCAAGCTGAGGACGCGAAGGAACACATAACTATCTGTCGTGCGTTACACCACCCCTTCCCCGAAAGTTCGTTATAGTCCTGTACAATGTTGCGCGGATTTCGCCGCCGGGAAGAGCTACTTCTCGATCGTCGCGGGCTAAATACCGTGTAGGGGAGCGACCCATATATGATTTAGCGTAGCGGCTGCCTGCGTCTGCCGTGATTACCTCTTCGCAGGACCTGAACGGGTCCTCAAACGTCGATGGAGCGGACTTGAGATGTCTAACTTACACGAGCGGCACAGGGTTCAACGCTCTCATCAAGGCCACCAGAGGTGAGACATGGCACTGAAGCTGTCAACGCTGTATCAGCTAGTCTATCATTGGACGAGGGTCGACTTACCGTCTTTGGTAGCAAAAGGCTGCTCGTGCTGTTCGGTAGTACCGAAGATAGTCCTGGGCCGCCGCCACCGCCGCCGGTGTTGTTGCAACGTAGGGGATTTGACGACCCACGCGTCGTATGCGCCTATGCGCGTCTCTGTATAGCGATAAACACCGGTACCTACGACCGGGCGTACTGTCAACTTGCCATCAGAACGATGAGCTGGACTCGAGTGGATCTCATCGCCTCCTATTGCAGCTTGCCCCCAGAGGTCAATATGTCCCGAATCGTGCGCACACCGATCGCCAAGCGTGCTCCTCGAACTCAGCACGAAACTCAGCACCTCACATAAGCCCAGCGATCTCACCGGAGGACCCTCATCCTTGGGACGACCATATGCAAGGTGGGACTCCAGTGATCGAGGGGCATGGCCCAGGCGACAGGTAAGTGCTCTATCATGCATATGCATGCATCAGTGGTCATCCAGTGCTTGTATCGTATCGTGCGATCGAAATCGAGGTAAATCGGGTCGCTCGTTGCAGGGTTACGGTGGCGCGTCAGTCTTCTTTGTTCTACTATTGCCGCCGCCTGCGACACAGTCTCGAACTGTGAACGGCAAGTGGGCCTTGCGGACATCCCGAGTCGCGTCGGAGGCTGGAGCGTCGGGAGCTGTGAATGCGTGGTCACAGCGTTCGTGAACAGATGAGCAAAGGTACATTGGGGCAAGACGACATGCTGACTACCCTGTGTGGTAGGTGGCGGCCATATCCGTAACTCAACACAATAGGATGGTAGTAAACCCCTGGGAGGGATTTTGTACGGGATTTGGAGAAATGATATACAGCGCTGTGAGCTCGTAGGGAAGTTCGTGAATCGTAGAAATTGCAACAGAGAGGCGGAAAGAACATAATGTACACGTAGGAGAACATGCCGGCGCTCTGAAACTGGCATGGTGGTGCAGGGAGGATTAATGAAGGGAAGCGGAACAGTGTCACGGAGATTGTAACGGAGTGAGGCTGGGATTAGAATACAATCGCAAGGTAATCATCACTGATACAGGGTGATCGTACAAAGTAGTTGGCCAGGGCCATCACAATATCGTGGGGCACTAAACAAGACACGAACGAAACCAGAGACTAGGGAGGATGTGGATGGCGTCCAGACATGCATTCGATTGGCAACCAATCCTGAAGCAGAAAACTTACGGACTGCGACGTACGTACGTCGGTGGCTAGAACGTCAAAGCCTCCTTGAACTTTGTACCGTTGTCAAACTTGCGCATCGAGCGTATGCTAACCGAGTCAGCCCCACCGCTGGAAGCGGTTTGCACGGAGAAAGTCCTCTCGTCGCGCGGCTTGTACTCGTACCCGTTGTCTTCGTCCGCATCCGTATGGGGAGGGAGCATGGGAGGCGGTGACTCCCGCAAGGACGGTTCCGTGCCTTCGGGAGCTCCAACGACTAAGCCCATAGGGGCTCGCGGCCCGTCCGTATCTAGTGGTCCCGTGTCAGGGAGGAATGATGCCGGCGGCGCACCGTGACTGGAGGGTGCACGGAGCTCGACCTCGACGGAGTCTGTACTTGCCCCCGCCGCGGGAGAGTAATCTGCGCGCGCCGGGCGTCCCGCGGAACTGGACAAAGACGTGGGGTGCTCGGTCTCCCGCTCCCGCAGCTGGCTCGAAGGATAGCGAATGGGGTCTATGGATGCGTCCCATGCGTCGCCGTCTTCTCCTGAAGCCTTGATCCACCCGCTCTCCCGACCAAATAGTCGGGTGAAACGTTCGCGGATGCCAGGCGGGCCTATGGGCACCTCGGTGGAGAAATCTCGTCGACGGGCTCTACGCATCTGCCGCTCATACGGTGTGGGCTCATGATGTTTGAGGAGAACGAAGATGCCAATGCATGAGATGAGGAAGACAATGGCGAGGGAGACGACAAGGGCGATGAAACCGCCAAAGGAGCCTCCTATCTCTGGGCGAGATTCCTGGACGTTTGCGCTCTTTCGAACGGGTCAATGCATGGCTTGTGAGCTTGCAAATCGTTTGTCCGCATCAATTCGAACGTACCACGGGAAGAGGAGTTGGGGCAGGCATCTCTCCTGCTCGTTCCACCAAAAGACCCATTACGTCAGATCGACGGGTATCGAGCGCTATGGACAACCAGATGTGTGCAAACTACGGCGAGATGAAGTCGAGCAATTGTGAAGCAAAGTCAAGATGATTATGTCGTCTTATGACCTGATTTTGAGTGGACCCCCGAAGGGAAGGATGGACGTTGGGAACAGCTTGCGCCTCATGGACTGGCAATGGTCGGAGGAAGCACGCCGTTGCACGAGACGCAGTGGAGCGGAGATACCCGCTATGTCCCATTTACGGTAATCTGATAACCTTGGAGTAGAAATCTATCTTGTCCCACTCGTCTTATGAACACAACCACAGATGTTGAGTGAGGATGAAAAAAGGGCAACGCCTCTGTGTACGGAAGGGAAGTCATTATATGGTATTCTCGAGCAAACCTGAGCAGCACACGTAATTTATGATGAAGTCGTATCTAGAGGAGTAGCTGGGATAAGTCCACATCTGGGCTTATCTTTGGATATGTCAAGTTTACGTGTCGTTCACACGGACTGACGTTCTGGTTGCCTCAGGACCCCCGAATATCCCTACAAATGCCTGGGCAATGTGCGGACCAAAATGGGTGGTCGCCAGGCCCGAGGGGTGAACCGAAATCGGACCAAAAGTGGCGGTCTGGCGACGGAATGGGTGTTTCAGGATGCGGACCAATGTACGCGGGGGTGCGGAAGGTCTGATCCTGTGCGGACCAGCGCCCGAGGGTTGATAGAGATTTCAAACTCCGTTAGGGCAACGGATACATTGGACTTCGATAACTATTAGCGCGCTTTGTCCACCGTTCTTACTCTTCAATAAAAGACATCCGCAAGGCTATATCAGAGCTGGAGAAGCGCCAGAAGGCTGGCTACAAAGGTGACGGTAATGACGACGACGACGACACTGACAACTGAATATGCCTGTAGTACATATGTGGATACAAGGAAGGTCATATAGATGCTGCCCGAGTGGTTCAGCGGTCCAGAAAGCGGAAAATGAGCACGGACAGCAGCGATGAGGCCTGACCCTTGGTGCGGACCAAAATGGGCGGTCGCTGAGGGCTGAGACGCGATGCGGACCAAAACGGCCCAAAACGACAAAAAACGTTGCGGACCAAACTGGTCAAAAATGGCTATTTTCCGGATCAGGCATCTGTAGGGATATTCGGGGGTCCTGTTGCCTCACATTACCGCGTAAATACGCACTGCCCCTTCGAAGCCTCGCTGTTGGTCCAAGTATACATCGCCTTCAGCTTCCCAATCCAGGCAGGTACGTTCCCCAAACCATCAGCGCAGGCGGTATAACCAAGCAATGTCGTTTTCATTTTCAGATCGGGGTATCGAGCGGCCACGAGCGCAGGACGCTCAGCGCGACGCAACAGGAGAGGCCAGAAGCTAGTGTACAAATGGCACAAGACGAACCGAAGGAGACCCGGCGGAGAGTCCGGGAGGCACGAAAGGACGGGAGTTGGTTACAGATACAACCGAAAAGAAAGGTGAGTCCGCAGGAATATGATATGCTACAGGAGAGTCGAAAGATTTCGTCCGTCGTCAGCGCACGTCGGCGGGGGTGCAAAGGCATATACGGGTCGTGAAGGGGTCATAGAGCACATACACGAAGCGGTTGGAACCGTCTAGAGAAGAGATGGATGAAAGGCATAAGGCATAATGAGACGCGGCAGAACATGCCAACGACTGCGAACCCTTCAGAGCTGCTCTACGCCGTCGGCGCAGAAGAGCGCGCTATAGTCAGCGTCCCCGAGCCCCGAAGGGGAGCCGAACCCCTGCTGAATGACGTCTATGCCGCACGACTGCAGGCCAAGCTGGTAGGCCTGGAAGTCGACGGTGGGGTCATAGTTGTCTACCGAGGGCACCTGCATGGCGTCCGGGGTTGGCAACGGGAGCGCGACCGGGTATTCGGGCATCGGCGGCGGCGTGGGGTAGCTCAGCGTGGTCTGCATGTTTTGAGGGAAGGCGGGGGCGCGCGGGGTGGGGTCCAAGTCAACGGGGGGTATAGGTACCGCGAGCAGATTGTCCGAAGAGGGCATCGTCCAGCCACCGTTGTTGACTTGCACATCCACGAAGGAGTTCGTCGACGGCTGGGGGAAAGACGACGCTCGCTGCAAGTTGGCCGGGGCTACAGTCGTCGCGGTGTTGTACTGCGGTGCTCGGGCAGTTGCTATGTCGTCTCTGTTCCAGTGGGCCAGGGACGACGTAACGACTGTGAGCGGCGAGGGGAAGGTCATCGCGCGATTGCGCCGCCTTTCGTAAAGGGGGCTCGCGGGGAGGGAAACATGGGACGTGCTCGCGGACGCTTGCGACGGTGCCGAGAGGTCGGTCGTCGGAATGAGGAGAGGCTCCGGCATCTGAAACATATTCATTGGCATGCGTCAGATGGACGGAGCTAGTGATGACTCACCGAGGTACAGATGTTGAGGGGCGAGGTGGATTCAGAACTGAGCTCCCCAGTGTAAGCGACGGGCGAATGTTCGCTCGTGAAAGAGTCGAATGAGTGGATGCTATTGGTGTCGGGCTCGGTGTAGTCGCCGTCGAGAACGAGATAATCCGAGAGGGAGTACGTATCCATCTCGGGACACGAGTAGGTTCGCTTGACCTGCGGATATCGCGGACGCTCACCGAGCGCGTTGGGGGCGAGGTAGTCCCCTTGGACGTTGAAAAGCCCGTGCTCGGAGCCGTAGAGAAGGGGCATCGAGTATGAGACCTGGGGGCCCCGTGGCAGCGAACTCGAGCGACTCTGGGGCTGAGAGCGGAAGTCTGCATACGGCACCGAGTAATGGCTCGTAGGCGTCGAGGGAGGCTCTGGGGACGCTGACGAGCCCTGGCTGCCCGGCGTCGGGCACGGGTCGCGCGAGGCGCCGGGGCTCTGGTTGCGAGTCTGCGAGGACTTCGCCCGCTTGCGCGTCGCATTCCGGACGAACTCCTCGACCTGCTCGCGGCGGGAGACCGCGGCGGGATGCTTACGAGATCCGCTGCGGCTGCTCTTGATGGGCTTGTACTGATAGTTGGGGTATTTGAGCATGTGCGCTTCTGCCTCGCGTTTCGCCGCGTCGTAGAAGCGTTCCCGGAGCTCTGGGGAGACCCTGCGCCATGCTTCACCGGCGCGCTTCGACAACGTCCGGACCTTCTTCTCCGCCGTGGTGAAGAGGCCCTTGTTTTTCTTCACCCACTCGTTGCGGAAGAGGATGAAGGCGTTAGGAGGGCGAGGGACCCACGACGGGTCGATGTGCGTCTTGACCTTATAGCGGCGCTGGGAGGTCGCATTGGTGAATCGCGTGAGGGTGAGGCACCTGTCGTCGTCCGAGTCGGGTACGTTGGAGTCGCGGGACTCGCTCCTACTCTTCGCCTGGCGGGTACGACGAGGAGTGTCAGACGAAGGCGAAGATAGGAGAGAGGGGAGGGAGGGACAAGAAGTCGAAGCGCCTGCAAGGGCGGGTATAACCGTATAGAGGGTCGTGTTGTCGTCGTCAGTGGGGGACCATCCGCAGATGCCTCCCTGTCTAGCGGAAGAGGCGAACATGGCCAAGAGAGATGGTGTGTGATCAGGAAAGGGGAGCGTCGCGGGAGCATACCGAGGTGAGGAGTGCGAGATATATAACATGCCTACGGTCTCCTATCCCGAGATTGCTCACGATTAGGAGGCTGAGTTATTGGCGAGACTCAGCCTCTCCGACGCTCATTCCGCTCCTTTGTTCGCTTTCTCAGTCGTAGTCCGTCATGGCTCCAGACGCTGGCTGACCGTCACGTACCCATCGGCGTCCAAACCCGCGGTAACGTGGATCGGCAGATCGAGTTCTTTGAACAAAAAGAACCTGGGAGCGATCTTGATTCCCTCTCCGCCTCTCTGAGGCGCTGGCCACACCACGAGGCTACTTACCTTCATTGCGACTCAGCCTAGGAACCCAAATTAACACTCCGCTTTGCAGTAGTAGGTGGGTTGAGGACGTTCCCCCTTACCCCTATAGTACTCTGTGGTACTCCCGCAATTCACTATTCCTCGTGACATTGACCTTAGCGAGCTCCGCGTCACCCACACCTTCGCGGGATCTTTGAGTGGCACAGATCAGAACGTGAGTGGCACACACGGCCCACAGCATGCACATTTACGTGCGCGTGCGGCCCGTGCCTGGGGTCGCGACTTATCGGTCCGGGTAACGGCGACCGTGCGCTCGGGAATTCTGCAATGAGTAAACGATCCGGTCAGATAAGTTCATCAGTGAACTGGGCACGAGAATCAAAAGGAAGACATTCCTGTTGGCTGTACGGAGAACGCTCTCAATCTCCGGCTACCCGATTAGGTAGTTCCTCTACTCAACACCCTGATTCTTCCGGGCGCCAAAGCGGCCTTTGAAGACGTTCCCATCATCATCGACGAAATCGCGATAAATCATCCGTAATTCGTCCGCTTCACTGATGAATTAAACCCGCCTCCCGCGCGTGCCTGCGGTGCCCACAGGACATGATCGCGCTGCCAACGGAGCTGCGCTGAGTTCCAGTCTAGAGGACCACGAGACATGGCGGAGTGGCGGAGTGTAGCGGAGAGGAATGTAATGACAATAATCGCGGAGCTCGGCTATTCAGAGAAAGGGTTGTAAGCCAATAGGAATGGTACTAAAACGCCGCCCAGCCTGGGCCCCAAAGAACATGATGCTTCGCGCTTGCCGCCATGACCGACCATGCGACACAGGGCTTAGAGCCTTCTTTCTCCGCCATTGGTGCACCAATGTACGGTTCCGAAGGCCGACGATGGGAGAGGCGGCGTGCAGGAGGGGCTTCAGTGGCACAAAGACCTGGAAGAGCCAGCTGGCGCTCGCACAAAGCATAGCACCTAGCACGCCATAAAAACGGGGCACAGTCCTCCAGCAATCGAAGAAGACATGTGAGCGGGGTACCTAGCTCCTGAGTTCATCGATCGGGAGGTGTCCCTAGGGTGTCCGCTCTCGTCTGCGTGTCTGCCACAGACAGCCTCCCCTTAAACAATCGCGGGAGACTGGCGCTAGAGAGGCATAGGATGTCCGCCAACAACGGCTAGAGCGAGAAAGGGGGTGGCACCCGTAATCAAGCTGACAACGACTCTTTCTGCTCCGTGCTCCAGACTCCCGTGACGACCTGTGCATCGCCTGCAACTCCGCTGCAGTGAGCTACTGGGAGTCTGGTTGGGCCCATGCCCTGCACAGGGCAGGGAGCGAGGATCTCCGCGGGTGGCATCATGAGTGGCACAGACTACCATCACAAACTTCCAACTGTAGGTAAAGGAGCCGGTCCAACCAACATGTCACCACCGAGATTTTCGAGATATGGGGTCTCTACCCCAAAATATAACATGAGGAGAGGGTCTGGGTTGTGGAGGCTGTTAGCGGTGAGAAGACTTTGACAATTTGGCTTACGTGCGGGGTACCGCAGGAATGGGCCCTTCGCGTCAATCTTGTGCATCGACGGACGACGGAGCAAGCTGCTATCACTCGCGATGGTCTAAGCTTAACCGTCCGCTGTTGCAAAGCTGCAGCCCATAGCCCTTGCTCAGCAACCCAGACTCAACTGCCTCGTGGCTTGCCGCGAAGAGTCTGAGTGGATCGGAGGGCCGCATGCATGATGCCGCCATCAGGAGGGTGCATTCTCTGACGGCTTTCTGCTGAAAAAGCGCCAAGCTCTCGGGTAGACACGAGATTCTTGATCATCTGATCAAGGATCTCGTTCCGCCCGATGTCGCTGCTGGGCGCCATTACCAGTGTTGTGAGAAGCATTGCCTGAGTTGCGGAATCTGAAGCATCGTCCAACGGCGATTCAACACAAACTCACGTAATCGAGACGCCGAGGATTACCGTGTGAGAAGGTAAAGAAGTGTACACCTATGTACGACACAAACCACAAGGGGCGCTTGAAGAGTCCAGAGTGCTAGTTTGCGCACGCCAGCCAGGCTGGAAGGCACGTTTGAAGACAGAACTCCGATGATTTCTGATGGTATCGGGTGACCCATTGAGCAGCGATCTCGACCTCCAGGCGGAGTACTCATGCGTAGCGGAGAGAGAGCGGAGTTGCACGACGTTGCCTATTCCATACTGGAACTACAATTGCGTTTCCGACGTTCCGTGAGAACACGATGTTGTGAGGAAACGGCGGAGATTCTTGCTCAGAAGACCTCACATCTATCAGAAGGTTGAGCACATTGCAGAACTCGACAACGCACCGGGTATCCTTGCGGCCTGACGTATCACGGGCAAACATACGAGTCCGCTGCATTGTAGCTTCATGGCACTGTCATCATAGGTGTTGCCCGTGGCACATATCCGCCTGAAGGAGATACAGTCAGCAGCATATTATGGTCCTGCGGGCAAGTCGGGGTGGCCGTGACCTCTAGATAGCCGGCTCTCCTGTCTGACTGGTGGCGCAGGGACGCGTTCAGGTTTGGGAACCTAGAGTCATGAACGGGTCCGTCAGCATAGCGGCCTCGGTGCCATGGTCAGAGACTCGATCTCACGTCAGGGACGATCCGCGGGATGGTCGAAAGGGGCGTATTCCGCATTCAAGGGGCCAGTGGTTGCGACTTGCATCAGGGGCGACGGCAGATTATGACCGTACAAGGGGCGAAATCGTAACCGTGCATCAATTACAGTCGAAAGTATACAGACTGTATAATCGCCGCTCTAAATCTAGCAGCATGCGATGCAAAAACCATGAGAGGCTCTTGCCAGATGAAGAACAGTCCGGTCACCACAGGGAGCACCGCAGCCATAACACCGACGGTACGCGTCTTGCGACTCGCGCGCAGCCCTCCGTACGCAGGGCGTAGCCAAGTGTTCCAGATGATAGCCATGCCCTCTGACGCGTGCCATGCGACCACGGCGGAGAGGCCAATGTAGCCCACAAAGCCACGCCAGGGCCATTCGTGCAGTGCGTATTTGATGTACTCGTAGTCGAGCTCCGAGGGGCCGACGGCATATATCGGCGGGGAAGGATCCGCGGGGGCGATACGGTGAGTGAAGAAATGTAAGGCGACGATAATCGCGGCAGAGTAACCGGTGACGCTTAAGATACTGGTGATTCGACGAGCAGATTTGGGAGCGAGGACACGTTTCAGCAGCGCCGAGAGGGGGTGAATGGCGAGGGGCGCAAGGACGAGGTATTTCTCGCCAAACGGCGTTTGGTAGTATTCTCTACCGAGTAGCTGGAGCAGCCGCGTCAGATATCATGTTCCTGTGCATCCCATAGCGGGACCGTTCCCCGCATGGACAGCTCAACGAAAGTCGAAGCCCAAGATATCCCGCTTGCCACCGCAAGTCTATTCAGACAAGCAGGTCGCAAGTTAAGCGTAGACAAATGGGGACTTCGACCTTGGAACTTCGCCTCTGTCTTCCGCTGGTCGAAAAGTGGGGAAACCTCTGCAACGCAATAGCGGACACGTACCATTACTTGTGAAGCCAACGATGTCCCTCCCAGATTCGCCATGACTGGTGCGGTCAAATGAATCAAGGCAAAGACCGTAATGAAGGGGGCCGAGCCGTGCGCGATGCGGGTCAATGCAGGCTGGGTCGCGACCGTGAGACGTCGCAGGAAAGACTTTTCGCTGTCCGAAGCTGACTGCGACATGATGCCGATGTGTTGTGCGGACGGTGCACAGCGGCGGAAGACGTGATGCACGAGACAGGAGCGAGCTGGAGGGGATACGACCTGAATAACGCTCGAGCTGGAGCCTGGCAGTGGGAGTCGGCCGTGCGAGGGACGCGTCGTGATATGCCGAACACTGCCGGGTGTTGTTTGGTTCGGAAGCTCTTGCCAAACAACCGCTTCCATATCCGGACAGACCCAAATTGCATGGGCGTCAACATCTCAGCCAGTCGCATCCATGGGCTCCTCACGTTCTTCCTCTTCGTCCCCTGAGCCCGAGGTCGTAGCGAAGAAGACGAAGAGATCCAAGGACAAGCAGAAGAAAGTCAAGGTTGCTGCTCCGGTTGACGAGCATGGGAGGAAAGAAGGCGATGATCCGAACTGGGAGTACCAGCCACCCGAGGGCTATGCGCTCATGAAGCACAAAGTTGACGACGGTGACTTCGACTGGGATGCCATTAACAACGACGACAATCTTGAGCTATGGGTTGTTCGTGTCCCAGAGGGGGTGAGTGCATTACAGACGTCACCATAGTCTTTGTTCATGTGTGCGTTCGCGTAGTTGAAGCCCAGACACCTAGAGGGCCTGAAGCTCGAGCTTTCTGGTCCATCTAAGACAACACGGGTGGGCTCAGTTGATCGCAAACATACCACTTACGACGTGTGGTCCCTCGGGGAGGACGATGCGGACGCGATTGGAGGAGACGAGCTGCGGAGCGTGTCGTGTCTATTGCCCAGGAGTAGAAAACATGGCAAGCTGTATCAAGGTATGTCTTGAGTACTGTTATATATCTGGCCGTCGCGCATAACGTTCCACAGCATCCCATCCAATTGCACGCCGCCTGGTGATCTCCGCGCGTCCCACGCTACCCACCCCTCCCGCGTCATCCCCCAATTCCCCTCCGATATTACATCAAAATCCTGCCCGTCCCAGCTATCCGCAGGAGCTTCTCAAACATCGCTTCATGCCCTTGGGATCCCTGGCTCCTGTGGAAGGGTCTGCGGACATGGAAGTGGATGAGGTTCATGCAATGGACTCCAAGCCCACGAAGTCCCACAAGCACTCATCAAGTACGACCGAGAGCAAGAAAAAGCGGAAAGGAGACACTGAAACTCCGAAGAAGACGAAGAAAGTAAAGACAGCCTCATAGTGTATGTCAGGGCCGTCCTGTACCAGTTATCGGAGCGACCTTTTCATTCTCCATACTCGCTCATCCCTTCGTCTGTCGTTGTGTTGACCATGCCAATTAACATCTGCATCGAACATTATATGTGAGTGTATGCTACAAGCAAATCGAGTGGTCAAGTCGACGCACCCATCACTCTCGTTATGGAGATGCTGGCAGTCGGAAACTGCGCGTCGTCGTCCTTCCTACATACAGCAACATCGTCCCACTCCTTCTGCCCCACGGGAGTATGCGAATATCCAAAGTTGCAGAACGTGGTGAGTGTCTCCTTCAGAGAACGACGATGCGGTTGGCAGCGCAAGGCGACGTCGAAGTCATTCTGACCGCTCACGATGTCAGGACCCGCGAAGTTTCCATCCCATTTACAGCTCTTCAAGACTCTGACAGGGTAAACACTCCTTGAGGTACCGGACGTCAAGTTTGTCATCCCATCCAGGAACGACTAGACGACGCAGCTGAGCATTACAGATAAACAGAAGGGCTAATGCGTACTGAAGTAGTCGTATCCATACATGACGTTGTAACACAACAACCGACGGCCGCCGCGCATCACAAGTCATCGTCATCATGCTCATGAAACGAGATGCGCACAGTCGTTATTCCCATTTGACGTGCACGTGCACGAAATCCTTTCTCCACCCGAAGGGTCTTGGTATCCCATACCTCAGTTTTATCCTGCACACGAAGGATATCGACGGTCAACTTCGTGAGGTCGCTCGTTTTGGATCTTCGTCGCGTCAAGATATTGGTGAGGGTAGCGCAAAATGTCCGGAAGGCCTTGGGGCGTGCGCCTGCGACATCGGATGTACTGTAGGTCCAGCGTGCTCGGAGATGCTTGACATGGGGACAAAGGAGTCCTCCAGCCGATGTGACTTCGGAGAGTATAGCAAGAACGCCCCGTTTGCCGTCGCCGTATGCTGAGACGTCTAGACGCAACAGCTGAGGAAGACTAGACAACAGCGATCGAACGCTATCCTCCCCTACGTGATTCCACTCGAACCCTTTGCGGGTCAGCATGGTGAGAGAAGTCAGGTTCCGGGCAGGGAAGATGGTGGTAATCTCGGTGACAAAGGATGCGAATCTCTCCGGAGATTCCTTGAAGCCGGTGAATACCTCTGTGCGCAATACATCCCTGCCTTTCGCTCGAGCTATCAGAGTAGCGTAGGCTCCAAAGCACCGTCCATAGTAGAAGGTCACCGCATCTGCCGCCGCGCGTGGAGGGAATGCGTCGAACTCAACGGGGAGTTGGTCCATGAAGTTGTCCGACATGCAACATGGCTGCACAAGACACGCTGGAGGGTATACCAGAGAGGAGAGGAAGAGCCTCACTATCTTCTCCGAGGAGCCTCCTCGAGCTTGAATATAGAGGCAACGAAGGGCTGGCAATGGTACGTGACTCGGATAGTCGCCTGGAAGCGGAGTGCTCCACGGCATCTTGATGTTGATACGCAGGTCCTCGAGCGAGTGACAGGCTTGGAGACCATCCAACACCATGTGCACTGTCGCGGTGTCTGCGCGACAACCACACTCGCAGCTGGTCAGTTTGAGGCGCCGGAGTGTTTGGCTGACACCAAATGTGCCGAAGGTTACGAGGGGTATGTGGAGTGTGGATAGGCTAGGTAGTCTTGTCTTGTCCAGGGAAATGGGATGAACTATGTGGTGTGCGTTGGGCCCCTGGTGCCACAAGCGTAGGGTAACCAGGCGGGGCATCGGTATCATGAGCAAATCGCTCAGAAGCTCATGCTGCGTAGCCTCCCATCCCACAGCAATGGATGTGATGCGGGACGTATAGGGAGAGAGTGTCGGAGCAGTAGATAGAGTTAGAACATCGATGTAGAAGGACAATGGTTGCATACGCGAGAAGGTGAGGAAGAGCTTGAAGAGCTTTTCTTGGCGATGCAATGATCGATGACTGCCAATAGCGCTTGCCCAGAAGGGGGATGTTTTGAAGATGAGGAAACGCCAGTATCGGCAGACATGTAGAGGATGATACCAGCGCGAGTCCTCATGCGCGTCTGGGAGTAGATTGCTGAAGACCTCCATCAACACCTCCGGAGGTAGCTTGCGATTGATGGGTGCGGCGGCGTTGTATGCAGATCTGAGCGCGAGTAATGCTTTGGCATACTCCTCAATCTTTACTATAGCCCATTCCTGTACACAAGAAGAAGAGAGAATGGTCAACCGCGCTCGGTCTTCGGGGAAAAGATGACCGGCAAGGGATGAGAGCTGATCGCCAGAATTCAGATATGCTCCGTAACCCATGTCTATCGCTACTGCATTACCGGCCCCATCAGCATCCGCTAAGTATCTAGACCAGATTAACCTCTGACTCACCTCTTGTACCATCGACAACGGCTTGTCCAGATTCCATATTGCTCACGATTCGAACCGAATTTGGCGAGTCGCTCTGTAGTGATCTGATAGTTCATAGAATGTCGCCAAAGAAGTACAAGCAGCTCACAATCAGTCCAGCAAAGATCGTCGCAGAGTCGGAATGGCTCTTATTTGCTGAGCCTGTGGTGCCAAATCGTGCGTGTAGAAGGTTAGCGTGGGGTGTTTAACTCCAACTTCAACTTCAAGTACAATGGTTGGCACGTGGCAGTGCCATCATGACGCATAGCGCCAATTGGCTGACTGCCTAGTAGACGCTGAAAAGTTGGACAGGTCTTACAAGTACGGTGAGATACCGTCATGCCTCTGACCCACCAAATAGATTCCAAACAGTGGACCCACTAGGTGCTTTCCAGTTACTCTACGTCAACAGAAGGGCAAGTGAGTCACTGACTCAACTTATCTGTGCCCAGCTCGGGTTGTCACGGTAGTCCCCAGTCAGTAGTAGCAGTATTTACTGACACAGATCCGGCTGCCGAATTGAAGCTAAAGCTGAGGCATTGCAATGCGCATCAAATCTGTATTGTATATATGGCTTCGTGTCCCAAAGTACGACGAGACTCGATTGGCCGTGCTACATACGCGTCATGTGAGGTATTACCTCGTTGCCGTTCATATATGCGAGTACTGACATACACACAGGGCCAAGTTGGCCGCCACCGGGGCTTGCTTTGACCTCTGTTGCTGCTCCACTCGAAATGCATCAAGGCTGCTTCTCCAACACAGGTTGTACAGGCGAGAGCAGCGCCGTCGCTTGCACTGATAGTATCCGGCCGCAATATCCGTCGGCGCTTCATAGAAAATCCTTACCATCATAGATATAAGGAGGCCAGCTGAAGAGGGCCATTCCTCAGCAGTCCGCCTTCGTTTTCGCCATCTCCTTCTCCAAAACCGCGCATTCCCCAACTCCAAAGCACCTGCATCATGTTGCAGTTCAATGCCGTCTCCTTCTCCCTCCTCGCTCTCGCGGCCTCCGCCATGGCCACTGACGTCTCCGTCATCTACGACACCACATACGACGCCAGCAACGGCTCGCTCGCCAACACCGCCTGCTCTGCCTTCCTGAACGGCAAGGGCTTCAAAACGTTTGGCGACCTCCCCAGTTTCCCTAACATCGGCGGTACCGTTGGCATCCAGGGCAACGGCGGTAAGCAGTGCGGGACGTGCTGGCAGCTCGAGAGCGAGGGCAGAATCATCAACGTCCTCGCGGTCGATAGCGACCCTGTGGATCTGGGCTGGAGCATCACGCAGTTTGCGATGGACACCCTCACGGACGGTCTCTCGACCAAGGTCGGACGGATCGTCATCGACGAGAAGCAGGTCGATGCTTCGCTGTGTGGCCTGTGATGGTACGACTATCGTTGCGTTGTGCGTGAGGAAATGCTGAAGAGCTGCTTTACATTGTAGACTTGGGAAACGTTGTCATGCGTCTTGGTTCGTCGGGCGTTCTGGTGTATGACCGTGTATCATAAATCAAACATCGGTCCTCGTACCATATGACATGTTACGCTTGGATGCATGCATCAATCAACCTGTTTCACGTCGTCATATAAAGGCTCACAAGCATCTGTTTGCAAACCGTGGCGAGTGTTCTGCGCACGAGAGTGTCATGTTCGTAGCGCCACGACATTACTCCAATGTAAGGTTCAGTGCTCATGTGATCAGCGCGCGTGAGGACCAAATGGGACGTACACCGATGACACCGACGGTACAAGAGCCGCCTATCTTCACGGTCCTGATAGGAGCCATTTCCGACATTAACCTAGTATGTGAGTTTTAAAACAGTATGAGTAGTAGACGTGGTAGGGACGGTCTAAGGGTATACCATCATGTTGGTGCGAGCCATACTAAATACCATTCTGTAGCGCTGACTGTTGCCGCACTCATGCCTCACCATCTGCCGTGAGTGAATGCTCGATTGCCAATCACCAGACATAGAGCAGTTGTATCTGCAGCGACTGTTGGCCCAACCCGATCGGTGTATATCTCGTAGCATTTCCACGTCCCGGAAGCTGTGACACTCCAAGGATGCGCAGTTTGGCCATTCGTCCGTCCCAATCGGAGGTAGGCCCGCTGTGCCAACGAGCTGTATACAAGCCGCCGAGAATGCGGTGGAGGACAGGAGGACGCATGCGAGTCATAAAGCGCGCGTCACCAAGCGGGACAGTCACACATAGTCCCCTCACGTCACAACTAAGTAGAGCGCCCTCCTACATTCTACCCTGTCCAATTCACAATTCATTCTTTTCGACGCGCTCAAGCTGAGGACCTTCTGCGCGACGCGCAGGACGATGGGTGCCAATGCTGAGTTTCATAGTACTAGAGTCTACCGATGGGATTCCCTGGACACGAGATCTGGAGACGGTAAGCGCAGTAATCTGAGCTAGTCTTGCCATATTCATTACACACTTTGCTGACGTTTGTAATCTCGTAGGTGTTCAAACGTTCACTCGTTTAACACTAGTGAATCACTACTCACTGTCTGAACGGAATGTGGCCTTCACTGTTGTGATCTCGGTGCGTCGAATGAACTTAGGCTCGTGTTCGGGCTTTGCCGGTTAGTACTATTTATGCTCAAGTGCAACGATTTGGACGACGCTAGTACTCAACGGTGTACCACCACATACCTCATCCTCCGATCGCCACCTACCTTCCGCGCCTATGTCACTCTCTGCAACCTCTTCGTCAACCTTGTCTAGTTATGTGGCAAGCCGAATTCTAGTCGTCCCTGGCACGGAGGTCACCGACGAGCAGCTCAAGTTATGTGCTGTGCTATTCACAGAAAACTACGGCGTCTGGGGGCAGCATGCTCCCGCACCTCTGAAAGCCGGTGAGTGTCTCGCCACATCTATAACTTATAGTCACATTAATGATTTCGGTCACGATAGGTACTCGCGTCAGAATGACACCCGCCAAGTTGCGACAGATGCTACTAAGCAAGCCAGAAGACTCTGCCCTCGTGATGTCATTTGCCCAAGACAGGTTGGTTGGACATGCGTTTGTCTCGAAATGGCGGCACAGCACGGACGGTGAGCGCAATTCTCGAGCTCCAAGATTCCCTTGCCTCGCTGATCGATATGGATGTACTGCAGTCGTTGTATGGGTTACGCAACTCGTTGTGGACGCCAAATCTCGTAGACGATATATCGCTACGTTCCAATTGCAGGCTCTGAAGTACCATCCCTGGTTCCACGAGGTAACCATGGTTGGCGTGGCGTCTTCTCACCCTGCAGCATGTCACGCTGTCTGCAAGCTCTCCCGTATGTCGCGTGCCCACGTGTATACATGTGTCAAGCTCACGCCCCTGTCTGGACAGATATCACCCCGAGCAATCTTGACCTGTATTTCATTGCGAGAAACGCACCCGCCGTCATCTCAAGCACGCACGTTGAATACCTGAAATCTGCACCTCTCCGAGGATCGTTGTTCCAGGACGACGTTACTGACGGGTCTATCTCTTCAATCGACACCGCATTCTTCGTCGACCATACCGAGCCCAACCGAATCTTGGCTCAATACGTTGCAGACAACAAATGGGCGCTGGGGGAGCTCGTAGAAGGACATGAGTTTGTGGTGCTCGTTCCCATTGCTGGAACTCAGTGAGTGTCCGTATAGGAATCGACGTGAACTGATACGATTGTCTTTCTGCGGTATCCTTTGGAATTGCTCGGCATGTACCAGGCTTGGGGCTCATCCTGTGTCGTCAACTCACCGTATGATATCTTGATTCGTGCCACCCCTGACCGCGTTGCAGGAACGCAAGTCATGGATGCGATTGCGCCATATAGTATTACTAACTAGTTCACACGCGAATGTGGACGATATATCTGGTGATTCTGCTAGCCTCAGTCTTGGCTTCACGTTCAGGTCCGACTCGGAGCAAGCAGATCGCACAGCCATATTTCATTTCGAGAGTGACTGTACCCACAAACTCGACGTTGGGTCAAAGTGGTATGTATCATATATATATCTCGGTACCGCGACGACTCACCTCTCGCAATCATCCCTAGTGATCATGGCCCCGTCGACGAGAATCATTGACCATATCCCTCATCTAACGCCTCCCGGAACGTTGCAAGAGAGCGCAGATGCATTCAGGAAGCTCGGCTTCACGTGAGCATCTGTTGACTCACTTTCACCCTCGTGGGCTAATCGCTGCGTCCGCCAATACTAGTGTAGTCCCCGGAGGCACCCACACAGGAGGAGAGACGGCGAACGCCCTGGTGGTCTTCTCGGACGGGACATACCTTGAGCTCATACACTTCGTCAATCCTCCGCCTTCGGATACCACCCATCCTTGGGGCAAGAAGAAACCAGGATGGATCGACTATGCCTTTCTCGGGACCGGAAGCACTGCAGCCACAGACTCTATCGCTCAGGCGATCAATGCGCGCGCGGAAAAGGAGGGCACTGACGTGCGCTATGAGGAGACGCCTGGCGGGCGGAAGCGCGAAGATGGCAAGGTGTTGCAGTGGCTCATCAGTGGGACTGCTGGAAATGTCGAGAGGGGCAAATTGCCGTTTTTCTGTGGGGACGTGACCCCTCGAGATTGGCGAGTAAGCCGTGTCGTGTATCATCTCCAACCGTCAGCCGGGATATTAACGAAGTCTTGGTCGACTAGGTGCCTCTGGACCCGCCTTCGAATATCCAACATGCCAATTCCACTGTGGGGATCGCCTATGTCAAGTTGCTCGTGCTGCCTGAGGATTTCGATAAGTCCGTGAAGGAGCTCACGACGGTACTTGGAGTGCAACCGAAGACATCTTCAGCAAGTCACGTTGTGTGGGATCTTGATGAGCAGCCTGCGCATGTTGGCGTGCATGAGACAGCGCCCCAGCTTGTCTTGGGTAGTCCTGGAGATGATGGGGAGAGAAGATACGTGGAAGAGCACGGAGCTGGGATTTATGAGGTCGGCTTCGTAGTTGAGGATTCCGAGAGGGCAGGCAGCGCTCATACGCCGTATGGACGGCTTACGTGGAAGGCATGAATGTTGTATAGATGGGTATAGTGAAACTGGTTGGTCGCATCGCGAGCAATATGTTTGGCCATAATATCTGGAAGGACGACCTCTGCGCATCTGGCGAGGAGTTACCTGAACGCAACGCCACTTGCTGCTTGCTATGGTGAAACACTGGGCCGCGATTGCTCTCGTCAGCCATGCGACTTGGTCTCCAATTTCCAGCTCACCGCTATGGCTCTTGGGGAGATACTAGCCTGCAACGTGCCGATTCTCTTCATGCAGGTGCAAGGACACGCTTATGCACGATTGTGGCATGTTCGGGTTTCGAACATGGCGCGTCTGGGACATAGGCGGTCGGTGTTTGCCGAACTCTCTTGGAAGCGGGACGTCCGTACCAGGTCCGTCGGCCTTCCCTCAGCTTTTCATCATAGTGGACCAACAGAATTGCTCTCCCATATGGTGATCACCAAGGAGTGCAAACAACTCTTTGATCGACAAGTCGTACAACCACCTCGGTTGGGCCTATATTCACCATGTCTGCATCGCCGACCGCTGACGACATTCCAGTGTGATACACACCATCAGGCATTACGAAGTTCCGAAGTCATTTTCTGGGCTGTGGGAGCCTTCGACTCAGAGCCACTGAAGATGCGCAGCGCAGCGTCATAACCGCCTCGGCGGCCGAACTTGCAATCTACTCCTCTGCGAGAAAACTCTATGGAGAAATTGGTCACGGACTACGTGGGTGAGCGTTGCCTCTGGCGCATCCATACTCATGATCTTTGGCGAGCAGAGTGCGCAGTCCATTCGTTGACGAACGAACGGTCTGTGGAATTCTGTTGAGCCATGGCACGTATGCCTTCAGCGCGTCCGCGCTCCGTCACGATGACATCGGTGGTATTTTTTTCCTATCAGCCTGGAATATTTCTGTGTACCGCCCCTCGCCTCCAGCTTGAGATCGCTAGGAAAAAGAGGCATTTCTGCTAGACGTGCGAACAGATTTTGACGCACGTATGGTTTCACGTGACTTACGTTAAACAGTAGGCAGGGCTGCATCGCCGACTGAGGGCTTTTGGCCGTTCGCTGCTATACCTGCACTGTCGACATGCTTGGTCCAATCATGCCACCCATGTGCCAGAAATCTTACGGCGACCTTCCGATAAGAACATGCAGCCGCGCAGCAGCAAGTCCCAACATGTCCGACGTGCCAGTGCTCCCTGTCCAGAGGTTCCAGACGACGCAAGCGATGCTTTACGACAGATGCCCCCCGTATCTTCCCCATAAAGGTTCTCCTCAGCGGCGAATCCTTAACGCATTCCCCCCGCTATCTCCTCCTCACTCCTCGAATCGTGTCCCCTCATGTCCAGCCCCAGAGTCACCGGACAGCATGCCGACGACGAGGGAATTGCCGTTGCCGCTCGCGCAGTCGCCTTTCCTGATAGGCAGGATGTCTCTGAAAAGGGACCACACGGCGCACGTCCCAAAGGCGTCGAGATGAAGCGGGAGATGAACAAAGAGGACAGAGAGCTCGCGGACGCAGGCTACGAACATCTCCATCAGCAAAAGTCGCATCCTACGAAGAACGACGGGGAGAAGTTGGACGACGTCGACATCCACGAACATAGACTCTCGTTCGGGAACCTGCAGATCGAGCTCGATACCTCTTTCGATGCCAAGGATCCCAGCGTCTCCTTCGGTCTCTCCAGCCACGAGGCTAAGGCGCGACTATCCCGCAACGGACCCAACGTACTGACGCCTCCCAAAAAGAAATCAGCGTTGCAGAAGGTATGAGATGGAACACCTTCTTGAACGCTCCTAACTGTTTGAACAGTACTACGACTGTCTCATGACGATGTTTAACATTCTGCTTATCGTTGCCGGCATTCTGGAGTACATTCTCCTCGGCGTGAACTTCAAGGTACACCGTTCTCGTTTCCACTGTTATCTCGGTCGACTGACTTCGGTTCTCAAGGACAACTTTGCTAACACCTATCTCGGCGGAATTTTGATCGGTGTCGCCTTCCTGAACGCATTCATAGAGTTCTACCAGCTGCAGAAGTCCGAGGCCATACTCGCATCGTTTCTTGCTATGATCCCTCCTTCCAGTCGGGTAGTCCGTGACGGAGCTCTGATCACTGTGCCGGCAGCGGATTTGGTCAAGGGTGATATCGTCCTCGTAGTGAGTTCTGCCACGCTCGCTTTGGCTATTACACCATCCTCAAAGCGCATATATAGCGCTCCGGAGATAAGACTCCCGCAGATCTGGTCGTGTTCGCGGCCACCGACCTCAAGGTTGACAACAGCAGTCTCACCGGAGAGTCGGAGCCGCAGGAGCGTTTCGCACGTCCCGATGGCGCTCAACATCGTCCGGTAGAGGCAGAGAACCTCGTGAGTACGCATGTCTCCTTGAACTGTTCCTCCAGCATTCATATTATCTCAGCTTTTCAACTCTACCCTTGTGGTCAATGGCGAGGGCTGGGGAGGTTAGTGGCATATTTCGTGGAGAGAAGTCGAGCTTGTACTGACAGACCGCCCAGTTGTCGTTCGAACGGGCGACCATACATTGATTGGTTCGTACTATCTTGGGGCCTATCATGCACCAGCATGCCTATTCATCGTGTCTCGTAGGACAAATCGCGGCATTGACGGGCACAGAGTCTGGGAAGAAAAGTCCCCTCGCGACTGAAATGTGCGCATATAATCCGCCATCGCGATCCACTACATATCTCTTGACGTCTTCGCAGCGGTCGGTTCGTCATGATGGTGTCGGCCATCGCTATTGTATTTGCCATCGTATTCTTCGTTGTTGGGATCACGACTGCATACAAGGGCAAAGGGGAGCAAACCGTCACGTTCGCAGTCTCGATCCTCGTGGCTTTCGTTCCAGAAGGTCTACCATCGGTTGTCACACTTCTGTGAGTCATCGTCGGGTGTGTGTCATACTTCGAGTGTTTCTAACGCATACATATTGTTCAGGCTTTCTATCGCTGCAAAGCGTATGGCGGCTCAGAATGTCCTCGTCAAAGATTTGCAGGGGGTCGAGACGCTTGGTGAGTCTTACCATATTCTGCACAGCGACACATACTGACACAATTCTAGGATCCGTGAGTTGAATATCAGGGCTGTCAAGAGTACTCACACTCACATTTCCTTGGAAGCTCACGCTTTTGGCCACTGACAAGACTGGGACTCTGACCAGAAACCAGATGACCGTCACAAACCTCTGGAGCGGCCTCCGCATGTTCACGGCATTTCAGTCCAACAACGACTCTGACACCACTGAAGCGTTTGCTATCGATGCGCCGGGAATGCGCGAGATGGTCGACATCGCCGCTCTGAACTCGCACGTTAAATTCGACAGGACCGACATACCCTTCGAGCAGCGCAAGATTTTGGGTGACGCGACAGAAACCGGCCTCATCCGGTTTGCAGCGAAGCATATCTCCGACTATGATGCGTACCAGAAGCACCACCCGAAAGTGTTCGAGATTCCGTTCAACTCGTCGAACAAGTGGGCCTTAGTCATTGTAAGACTTTCTCTGCTCCATGCTCCTTGACCTTGAATTCACGATCTATACAGCTCGAGAAGCCTCATGAGAACGGCATCCTCACAGCATACATCAAGGGCGCTCCAGAACGTGTACTGGCCAAATGCTCGACCTACTTGCAGGACGGCAAGGCAGTCCCCATCACGCCTGACTTTCAGAACGCATACAACGAGGCTTACGATGTAATATGCCCGTCTCCCGATCATTCACGATGCTGACGATTGTCTGCAGTACATGGCCTCTCGTGGTCACCGCGTGATTGCGTGTGCTCAGAAACTCCTTCCCGGAGAGGTATTCAACGCGACATACGAGTTCTCGAAGAACGAGGCACAGTACCCGAGTACCGACTACTCTTTCTGCGGTTTGATCTCGCTCGAGGACCCACCCAAGCACGGCGTTCGCGAAGCTATCGGTACCCTGCGTCTCGCTGGCATCAAGGTCATGATGATCACAGGCGACCACCCCAAGACCGCCGAGGCGATTGCACGGAAAATCAACCTCATTCTCGGCGATACCAAGGAGAGCCTGAGCAAGAAGACTGGTCGACCGGTCGAGGAGATATATGAGGACGAGGTCGATGCCGTCGTGATACACGGTGACGACATCGACAGCTTGCAAGGCTGGCAATGGGATCAGAGTGAGTTCGTCGCGTATCGAACTTGGATCGCTCCGTTAACTGCGGCGGTAGTCTTTGCAAAGAACGAGATCGTGTTCGCGCGTACTTCGCCTCAGCACAAGCTTGAAATCGGTGACTATTTCCCATCAGTCAACCTATGCCTCTTCCTGAGTTGGCATGCACAGTCAAACACGCCCAGGCTCTCGGTCATATCGTTGGAGTGTGAGTTTGAAGCTCTCACTCTCGTTGCTCAGATCCTGACTGGTGGATGTACAGTACTGGAGACGGTGTCAACGATTCGCCTGCTCTGAAGAAGGTCCAAAGTTTCGCGTCTTCTTGAATGCGTCGATTGAACAGACACCCATAGGCTGACCTTGGCATCGCCATGAACATCTCCGGATCCGACGTTTCCAAAGAGGCTGCCAACATGATACTTCTGGATGACAACTTTGCGTCTACCGTCAGTAAGTGATTGACGTTCCTCGCTCCGCGCGTGCGAACGCTTACCTCTTCGCGCAGAGGGTGTAGCTGAGGGCCGGCAGATATTCGTCAACCTGAAACGTTCGATCCAGTGAGTGCATAGTTGCTCGCAAGCAGTTTTTGTTCTTATTCTTCCGTCAGGTACACCATTTCGCACAGTACTCCTGAGGTTATTCCTCAGTTACTATGTGAGTTATCTCACAATTCGGTTGCGACGCCCGTGCTGAGTAGAAGCGATTAGATGTGGTGGTTCCTCTTCCGCTGCCGCTGTCCGCCATCCTCATCTTGGTCATAGGTACGCGACACCGTACATAGATCCCGCCTTCCACGCTAACGTTCGCGGACCCACAGACCTTGGATTCGAGCTGTTCGTTGCAGTAAGTCCTCGGATCTTCTCGTCGTTCTGCCGGTACTCACAATCGCCATCGTAGCTCTCGTTTGCCTGGGATAAGCCAGAAACGGAGGACGGACTGATGCGCATGCTCCCCCGCAAGCCCGGTAGGTTCATTCCAACTTGACATGCTCAACCTGATCCTCACGTGTCTTATAGTTAACGAACGCTCCATAACGACACTGAAGAGACGCGCCTTGCGCCGCACGAAGACCCTCTGCCGGGATCCTGAGACTCAGGAGATCATACCTCCAAGCAAGCTCTCACAAGTACTGACGAAGCTTAAAGCGCCGTTCACAAGACAGTTCTGGGAGGAAGCCTTGGAACGCACCGATGGCGAGACCTTGGTTGACGCGAGGCTGCTCAGTTATGCCTATCTGGAAGCTGGCATGATTGAGTTCGCTGGAGCGTATGTTTCTTGACCTGCTGCTTAGCAAACTTCCTCGCTCACTTCGGTGCCTGGCTCCACAGATTGACTGCTTACTTCGTCGTCTTCCTCAAGAACGGCTTTACTCCAGGAGATCTCCGTAGAGCACAATCCGCCCTAACGGCTTCTCCGTCCATCAGTACGCATGCTTTCGCCTCTGTGGCCATTCGTGGTTCTTACCTTGTAATGTCAGCGTACTTCGCGAAGGACTCTCCTGATTTTGTCAACAGTCGCGGGCAAGTCATCAGCGCCTCCAAGCAAGTCGATGCCTTCGCGCAAGCGCAATCCATAGGTAAGCTCACATTTGGTCGCCCAACTTCGTCAAAGTGATCAACATAATGGCGCGTGCAGTCTATCTGTCCATATTCATCGTGCAATGCTTCAACGTGTTCGCAGTCAAGGCCAAGTTCCGCTTCCCCTTTGGAAAGTCCATCGTCGGCAACTACTACAACTTTGCCGGCATCCTCGCGGGTGGATGCCTCGGCATGTTCGTCATCTACACGCCGCCGTTACACGTCGTCTTCGGGGGCTCGTACCATCTGTCACCGCTGTACTGGCTCATACCTGTCTCTTTCGGCGTGCTGCTCCTAGTTTGGGCTAGTATACGGGTGTTGCTGCTGAGGAAGAGCATTGAGCAGTCACGCGTCAAGGACATCAAGGGCCTCGCGATGTGTATGTACTCCCATTGTGTCACTCTTCAACTCGTCGGCTGACTTTCTGTGCTACCCGTGTAGTCCCGACGATGAGGACAATGAGCATGCGCTCCAAACACTGACGAACGTCATGTTCGGCTGTGGATTCAACTAGTCCAGATAACGAAGGTCATGGGTAATAACGAACTAGACTCGGTGGCTTCATCTATGACGCGCCCAGGGGAACACTCGGCTTACGTTGGTAGATGGACAGCTATGTACATAATCCGAGAGCATGTATATCTGAATGGTTGGCACATGATTACACACACAGAAGTACGCGGATGGGAATGCATTATGGTGCGTCCTCGGAGAATGGACATTGAAATCTGGTCAGTACCTCCCACGACGCCCGCCGCCGCCACCATACCCACCACCGCCGCCTCCATGACCTCCGCCGCGTCCCCATCTCCTACCACGGCCACCCCTGTTCTCATAGCCCTCACCACCTTCATTCGTGCCGCCATGTCCAAACATGTCCTCCTGTGAAGGCAATGGACCATTCTGCCTGCCCGCGACGCCGCCCATCGACCCAGCGCTGTCGAAACCGCCGATGCCAGGGATGAAGTCCTCCGTGGCGTCCATGGCGGCAGACTGATACGCGCCGCCCCCATACGACGCAGACTGCGGTGCGTCTTCGTCCTTGCCCGCTCCGTTACCTCCTCCCCAGCCCCATCCGCCACCAGCGCCGCCCATGCCGAACCCGGGAATCATCGCCTCCTCGTCCTCGTCTTGGCCAGAGGTGTCCGTGACCTCCGGCGGCTTCTCGCCCCCACCCGAAAAGACGGAGGAGGCGTCCCCGGGGCGCTCGCGGCACCAGAAGCGCGTGGTGTGGTCGTTGGACGCGCTGACAAGGATGTGGCCGAGCGGGTGGAAGGTGAGGGCCCAAACGTTGGAGTCGTGCGCTTGTGAGAGTGTCGCGCGGGGTCCTGGCTGGTGGGACGCGGACTGTGTGACTGGCGGTTCGGAAGAGGAGGAGAGGTCCCAGTGGAGGATGGCTCCTTCGGACCCGCCTGAGACGAGCAGAGGGTGGAATGGATGCCAGGTGACGGCTAGAACGGGAGCGGATGATGTTAGCTAGCTGTCCGTTACATGAGAACGAGGGCAATTGTTACATACAGCAGACTTCTTTCTTATGCCCTTTGAGCAAGCGGAGCTCTTTCATTGCGCGGATGTCGAATACACGCACGGTCTGATCTCTCGATGCGCTTGCAACAAGATCACCGTTCGGCGACCATGCGAGAGCTTGCACGGTGTTCTTGTGATAGTGCCTAGAAGCGCGTCGTAAGGACGGACGATTGGAAGGAGGGGTATAGAGTACGTACAGCGTCGACAGGACCGTTCCCGTTCGGGGATCCCAGAACTTGATCATGTTATCCTTGCTTCCAGATACCAGAAGACCTTTTGTGGGATGCCATTCTACACACTTGACATCCCAACCGTGACCTAGTGCGATATTGAGCTGTTGGATGTATCAAACGACCGCATATAGTGACCGACCTGTGAGCGTCCGCTCCGCTCGTTGTTCCTCGAATGACCACAGCCTGATGGTGGAGTCATCGCTGGCAGTAGCAAACCTATTGTCGTCAGGGCTGAAGCTTAGCCCACGGATGGCCTCACGGTGACCAGTCCATTGGGTGAGGTTGTTCATATTTGGCTGGAAGTACTTGATAACACCGCTCTGATCTGCCGAGGCCAAGAACGCGCCAGAGTGCGTGAACTGCATGGTCCTCACCGCTGAATCGTGGGCTTGCAAAATAGTCTCGAAGTTGAACGTCAGGCCGTTCCATAGTGTGAACTCTCCGCTTGTTGAGCCCGTCAGTATTCGCCGTGATTCTGGTGTCCACTACGAGCACTTCAGTGACTGCAGAGCGAACTTGAGCAACATTCATAAGAAGACTGACCACTACGCAATTCACGGGACATCTGATTTTGTTAGTCGACGTATGCACGAACTTTGTGCACAAGGACGTCGAAGGGTTGTCTGGGTACGCCTTTGGTGGCAGGAGCTGCACACGAGATATATTGAGTCTGTGTACTCCGTACATTCCCAAGATTCCACCCCTACATCAATGATATACGGCGGCGCAGGCCTCAAATGCGGCACGTACGTCGAGTTTGGCCGCATCCTACGCAGCTGTCCGGCACGCGCGACGGTGAGTACGCTTGGGCACACACGCATACACAAGCTCAAGAGAAAACTCACCAGGTTCCACCTTCCCATCGCCCCGCCATAGTCGACCGTTCTCCTTGGGCGGACTTTCTTCACGGGCTTGCCGTCCGCCAGCTGTCTGGCCATGTCCATCTCCAAAGCCTTCGGATCCTCCGCCGGAGGAGGGTTGGGAATCTCGAGATTGCGCTTCGGTGTCCATTCCAATTTCGCCGTAGTTGACGGAGGTAACGACCGGGTAGGGAGTAAGACAGGTAAGGCGGTCGCCGCAGCCATTCTGGCGGAGGGCTTATGGTGGCAGATGCTCAGTTCGCGTCAAAGTGGAAGCAAGCGTCGCTAATGCCCCCCTGGGATCCAAGACTGGCGATAGCAACAGACACAATGTTAGGATAGCGATGGAGGAAGGAAGCGAAGCCCGAGGACAAGGCAGAATGAAGATGAAATCCGGGAGGCCGCCCTTGTATGGGTGTTGACTGCCATCTTATTACTTGACTTACTTACCCCTTGTATTCAGGCAAGGAAGCGCTTACTGGTAGTAAACAAGACCTGTTGATCCGTTGGCTTCGGCAATCACCCTGGGAAAGGCTCAATGACTTGCTAGTACGCGGCGGGCCCGCCACTTCACGCCTCTTGACCACAACCACCACACGCCCATGTCTGACTACTCCGACGCTGCTAGTGACTATTACGACTCAGATGGATCATATATAGACGTATGAAACGCGTTCACGCTACTGGAGGCTGCTATGTTAACTCCTTGCTACCTGCCTGAAGGGTACGAACGACTCGGATTTCGAGGATGAGCCTATACCCCAAGTCAAGGACAAGAAGAAGAACAGGGAGGTAGAACACAGAAGCCTCTCATTCTCTCAGCTGCAAGAGGTTGTCGATAACGACATAAGCCATGTGGCTAGTATTATTGGGATTGAGGTGCAGCATCTCCCGTCTTATGTTCTTTCTTACCGCTAGTTGACCTTGATCTGTGTGTTCAAATTCATGCACAACATATTATGATCTCATATTTCCGCCATCCGTCGCGTGCCAACCTACTCAAAGACACCCATAGTGTCCATCCTTCTCCGTCACTTCAACTGGAACAACGACCGTCTCATTGAGAAATTTCTCGATTCGCCCTCTGCTGTCCTGAAAGATGCTGGTGAGCCTGCGTCGTCCCAAGATCCAATGGAGGAAACCCCTCGACCTGCCAAACGTGTCCGTCTCGAGTCTCCCTTTCCCCCTCCCACCGAGTACATGTGTCCAGTATGCTGCGACGATGAACCGCCTGCAGTCTTTCGCCTCAGATGCAATCATTCTTTCTGCACGCCATGCTGGCAGACGTACGTGACTTCCAAGATCAAGGACGAAGGCCAGTGTACATTCCGGTGCATGCACGACGACTGTCCAACAGTCGTAGACTCGCGTTCTATCGCGAAACTTACTGAACCTTCTGTAAACGACCGGTTCGTATCGCTCCAGCGCCGTCTTCCGACATGGCAATCGATACGCTGACTGATGCCACAGATACAAGGAGCTACTCTTGCAGTCATACGTTGGCGCGCACCCCAACCTTCGGTTCTGTCCACATCCGGGATGCGCAGAGACAGTCTCGTGTCCTTCCGGCGTAAGGTCTTCGCTTACAACGATGGTGCCAACGGTACATTGTACCCAGGGGCACGTGTTCTGCTTTGGATGCGGTCTCGACTCGGACCACAGACCGATCATCTGCAAATTCCTCAAGCTATGGCAGAAGAACGCCCGGGAGGACGCCGGGACGTCACAGTGGATCAAGGCCAACACGAGGACGTGTCCCAAGTGCGAGAACAACATCGAGAAGAACGGCGGGTGCAAGTAAGTGCGCACCGTACGCTTTGTACGCGTCCGTGCCGGCCGCTGACCGTCTGAACGCAACTTTCCGCGCCGCAGCCGCATTCTGTGCCGGCACTGCAACTATCAGTTCTGCTGGCTGTGTATGAAGAACTGGGACGTGCACGGATACAACAACGAGGTGTGTAACGCGTGGAAGGAGCCGGACCCGGACGAGACGAAGACAGCAGCGAGGCAGAACCTGGAGAAGTGGCTCTTCTATTTCGACCGGTTCAACAACCACGAGATCTCTGCGCGGCTGGACGAGGAGCTCTGCACGCGGACGGAGGAGAAGATGGTCGAGTGGCAGGAGACGAGCAAGATGTCGTGGATCGAAGTGCGCTCACCGCTCTCTCGGCGTACACGCAGACCTTGCTCATGTTGATGCTGCTTAGTCTACATTCATGCGCGATGCGGTGAACGAGCTCACGCGCTGCCGGGTGACGCTCAAGTGGACGTACGCGATGGCCTACTTTCTCGCCGCGGGCAACCAGAAGCAGATCTTCGAGGACATCCAGGCGTACGTTTGTGTGTTTGCTCGCTGTGCTGACTGTGCTCAGGCGCGCGTGCAGAGACCTGGAGAAGGCTGTGGAGGAACTGTCCCAGCTCCTGGACGAGCAAGTGGATGCAGACAGCGTCAAGAGCCTCCGGCAGCGCATGCTAGACAAGACGGTGCGAGACGAGTGTTGTTGGGCTTTTACGCGCGATGCACTCATCCTTTGCTCTAGGTCTATGTCCGCGGGCGGCACGAGATCGTTTTGCAGGACACGGCGGACGGTCTGGCGGAAGGCCGGTGGGAGTGGACTGAACCGCTCGTGTGAGTGGGCTAGGCAAGGGTATACTCACGTTCTGGACCGATAGACGGCACCGCGTCGTTCCTTGAGACGCGGAGACGTGGAGGAGGTAATGTTGTTACCAATGTGCAACGAATGTACAACACAGTTTAATGCAGCGTTCTTGTGGGCTCCGTGCACGAGCGAATGGGTGGAACACATTGCGCCCAGCGAGCTTTTGAGGAGGTGGCGGCGCTCTCGAGAATCTCTGCTATCGTGTAGGCCAAGTTTCCCAGATTTTGCTATCAAGCGGGAAGACCGTCGTCGTCATTGGTCCCCTAAGCACGCCGATGCCAACTGATAATCAACGGTTCGATGCTGATCCTCGTCCCAGGACACATGCTTAGTTCTCTCCTTCCATGGATCCATACGCATATATCACCCACAAGGTCACTCTGGCTGGAGCCTTTGCTTCTACCAGAGGAGAGTTCTCTGCTCTCGCTACTTTCGCCGGGGGAAGTGGTGTCCTCGGCCGCTGCAAAAGCCTTTCTGGACGCACTGAAGGAACGCGTGGTCTGCGCGCCGCCTACGTATACAATTGACCTCATCTATCGACACCTTCCACCTGAAGTCCTCATCAAGTTCTTCGCCCGTGTCAACGCGACGTCCCTTGCGGACGCATCAGAATGCGCACACGGAGTCTGTCGGGCTGGTCGCAGCTCATCGATCATCCTGCGCACTCCTGACTTGTGCGCTCCCTGCACTACACTACACCATGGACGCCTGTTGTCCGGGGACAAGTCATTTCAGTGCACTGCGAGTTCGACTGTGGCGGGGGACCATTGGGACCATTGGTTTTTACCAGATTTACGTACAGGGGAGGATGAGCATACGACGGTTCCCTTTCACTGATACTGATCAAAGGGGCTGGACGCAGGATCCGCACTCCCATAGGCGTGTAGAACATTAGCATTTTGAATCTGAACACCGTCACGCTCGAGACGCGCCGGGGCGGGTAGAAACGTACATAAGATTTGGCTTCTCCCCACGGCTTCGCGAGGGTCAGCCGCACTTGCGATGTGGAATAGCCGAAGGTGCGACTCTGCGATAGCCGAGAAGGCCGATACATATAACCATCTGGATCCTGATAGTAATACTCCATATTTGATCGCTGGGGGGTATGAGGGAATGCAGCGGTCGGTCGAGCACGGACCATTGTCGAGAGCAGCGAGCGCGAGGACGGGCTTTTGCCCGCTAGTTTGTGGGTTGCGAATGGCTCATGGATTGTTGCAAAGAGCGGATGGCTGATACTGTCTCCTGGAAGCGAAGGCGAAAAGATCTCCAGAAACTCTTCAGGACGTGTTGGGATGGCAAATCGGCGATGGGTCCGATGTATTGAGATCGATGGCGAATAAAGAGTTCGAAGGGCGAGCGGACGGGGGGAAGAGAAGCCAGGAGTGAATGACGAGGAATGGATTCTCCAATCCCGCACACGTACGGCGCGGAGAGATCTGACGAAAAACGACGCACCAGTGGGTTTTGGCGGTTCATGTACATGCATGAGGGGCGTGAGGCCTCCGAGCGAGATATGGCGAGGCGCGAGTCGCGTTGAACACGAACCCGAGGGTGAGGGGGATCATGTGGGGTTGGGTGGCGAGAGGAATGTTTCGTCAATAATGGTGATGCCCATGAGGACGCTGCCAATGGCCATGACGCAGGACGCTTTCGTACATCCATGCGTGGCGAGGGTCAGCGGTGACATCATCGATGCGAGACAGCTCTGAGCCCGGATTGGGCGGGGCGCTGGAGATGACGGCGCGGCTACCGAGGACGTCGACCATCTCCGATGCTGTCGCCATCTGAATCGTTTACCCAGAAACGGCTGACGTCAGTCGACGGTCCTCCATGCGCGCGACGAGCAGCCCGCGCAAAGTCAGAGAAACAACTTGTAGTGCACAAGAGGAGAACGCCCTTTCGCATAGAACTTTCCTAACGTATGTTGTCAGTTCCAGGGTGCTACTCACGATCAATCCGTCGAGGGCGCAGGTGGCGGACGGTGGCGGCAAACAAACGATCGTTCCCGATCGTCCTCGTCGCCAGGAGGAAACCCTGAGAGCGTCGGTGAGCGAGCGCTGGCGACATGAGAACCTCAACGGTACTGTAGCGGAGGAAGGCGGGAAGAAGCACGTACTGGGTCCCGACTGAACTTACAGAGTCAAGAAGTTACGTTCCGGCACGGTTCCCTATCTCGCAAAGTTTTCTAAGTGACAGCTGGGATTCGGCGGCTATAATTCTGGAGAGAGTCGAGACGCCCTTCTGTTTCCTCGGCATCCCTAAGGAGACATGCTTGATTGCAATGCGAGCCATGGCCCTTCCCGCGCTGCATACTCTGCGTCGTATGTCGAGCAACCGGGTATGGCATGACTCTCTGGGGAACCTGGGGATCGCGAAGGTGGGCAGACATCGACGTTCTTGGGGTTTGGGGGTGGGACGAGAAACCAGGAGAAACCCAGGCTGGCCAGTGGCGAGCCTGAGATGGCCCTAGGCGCTTGCTGGATCGAGCGGTTAGTTTGCCGGGCCTGTCGCCGTGAGCTGTGCACGGAGACCGGGTGCGAAGATAAGGATATAGACAGCGTCGCGCCATCGCCGGCGTGATAAGCACGCATCGACTCACACCGCCGTCGTATTCCGGTGCGTATCGGACGTCCAGAAGGCGTCGGGAACGCAGAAGACTGCACGGATGGGTGTGCGGTGGACTCGAAGAGGAGGACTGAGAGGAGGACTGGGCCTGGTTGGGCAGGGAACGACCAGGGAAGCGGTACATTCTGACGGGAATCGAGAGCCTCCCTTGGCGCAAGATGGTCGAGGTGGCCTGGACCGCTGTCGTTCCCGCCGTTGATGGCAAGCATAATTCGCATCGCCCCTCTTCGTCCACGGCGCCAACGGCCCACACGTGCGACATCAACCACTTGCGCTCGCTTTTATTTTGCCCTCTATCTCTTACCACCCGACACCCACGTCCGCCTCCTTCCCCGCCGGTCGTCGTGTCCTCAGAGGTCACCGTCCACGACAGTGTGCTCGCTGTTCCCCGTGGTGAGTCTCCCAGTCTCCTCAGACCCGTCTCGTCGTCTCACCGCCCTTCCGTACAAGGCTGCTCCGTCCTTGCGTCTCTCCCAAGGACATCCACATCGGAAGCACCCTCTGACGGTTCTGGTCAGTCCCGCCTCATCATTGCGAGCAATCAACGCGATGTGCGGTCTCGCGCGAGAGCATCAGAGTCGCTGACCTCTCCATTCCAGTCTGGCCTCCGTCGTCCCACTTGAGTGCTCCCGGCGCCCTTTGCTCGCGTCCTGCGACACCTTTGCCCTATAATTATCGTTTTCAACGCCTTCAGTCCGCCGGCCCAGCGCTCTCCTGGTCCTCCTCAACGAACGACGTCACTCTGCGCAGGTGAGTTGCGCCCCTTCACCAGCGTCTGTCAGCCACCGAACTTTCCTTCTCATTTCTTCACACGAACCCCACAGACAGAAATCCCCATGAGCATCGTCCTCAACCACTACACTTACCCCGCACCCATGGACTACTACTCTCGCCACTCGAACATGGCCGGCGCCCCCCTGCCGCGCATCCCCCGCAGGTCCTCTACCTCCCGGACGATGACGTTGTCCTCGCAGTCGGTTCAGGACTCGCCCTCGCCTCCCGCCACCGTTTCCCGCGAACTCCCGGCGGAGACATCGTCTTCAGGCACTGTGCCTACCTTCCTGGTCGTGCAACCCCCGACTCCCCCTCGTCCGGAACGCTCCCCGTCAGAAGGGCCCGCACCAGACGAAGCCTCGAGCTCGTCCAGTGGCTCCGAGTCGTACGTCCAGATGAACCCCCGTGTCAAGCGTACCCGCACCCCCAAGATGCAACCTTTCCGTGCGCCCGCCGACTCGACGCCCACCCCTGCCGTGTATCAGGCGAAGGCGGCGAAGGGTGTGGCGTTCCCCGCACAGGAGGTGGACGAGTCGTCAGGGAACGAGACTCCCCGTGCGTCCAGTTCTCACTTTGCTCAGAAATCCAACTTCCAGATCAGCCTCGACGACCTGAAGAAGCCGCTTGCCCTTGCTGGCGAGCTCACGACCTCTGGCACATCTCTCCGCGCGGGCGGCAGCAGCGGTCGTGCGGCTTCGACGCCGAATGCGACCGCGGCGAACATTGCCCGGAAGAAATCGGGAGAGCCGCTCAAGTCGTCGCTCAAGTCACGTCGCCCTGTCGTCCGCGGCGACCTCTCTGTCGTCACCGGCGCGGCGATCCCTTCGACCAAGAGTGAGCCGAGCACGCCGATGACGAGCAAGTCGGTTCATTTTGACAGCCGCCTCGAGCACGTGAAGCTCTTTTTGGCCGAACAGAAGCCGCTCGCGATCTCTCGCGAAGGCTCGCCGACGGACACGAGCGGAACGGAGAGCGACTTCCCCAGCGCCATCTACGGCTCCAAGAAGGAGGACGACACTTTGCTCACCATCCAGCTCGCCAACAAGCCTCTCGCGCCCTCTCCAGAGGCCGACCTTGCCCTCGAGGACATTTCGCTGTCTGAAGACGGCACGTGTCTCAATGGCCGCGCGCGAGTCCGCAACCTCGCCTTCGAGAAGTGGGTAGCGGTTCGTTTCACTGTCGACTCGTGGCAGACGACGAGCGAGGTCACCGCCAAGTATCACGACTCGGTTCCTGGTGGTGTCTTCGATCGCTTTGCATTCACCATTCGCTTGGGCGACATGCTTGCGCGCATCGAGGAGAAGACCTTGTTCTTCGCCCTCCGCTACAACGTCACCGGTCGCGAGATCTGGGACAACAACCGTGGCGAGAACTACAAGGTCACATTCAGCAAGGTTCCTCGTCCTCGTCCTGTCTCTGCTTCGACCTCGGAGACGGGCATTGCCTCGCTCAAGAGCAAACTCGAGAACGTCGTGAAAGGTCAGGAGACTGTCGGCGCATTCATGGCACACGGTACCCGTCAGAAGGCTCCGTTCCCTCTAGATGCCAACACGTCTCTGTCTGCACGATATGACTTTGCTGTGTCATGGAAGAGCCCTTGGCAGCGCTCTCCGCAGATGACCAGTCCTACGAAGTCCGGTCATGCGCGCAACGTGACGTACCCGAACGCCCTCCCGCATGTAAAGCGCAACGGGAAACAGCCGATGTTCGACGATTCCGGTGCCGCCCGCTTCCAGCTCACGCGTGGTTCTCCTCGTGCCCTGGATGCGTGGGATGCGAGTCCCGTCGAACGGCCGTCGTATTTCGCCAACGAACTCGACGACACTCCCGTGCCCATCATGAGCAGGAGACGTGATAGGAACCATCAGCGCGGATATTTCGACCTTGGCCTCTCGCAGGTTAGCCCGTCTGTCAGGATGACACCCACAGGGTCTCCGACTGAGGGCAGGTCTCCGAGGCCGAGCCCGGAGAGGAATCCGGTGCCACCACGTGCCTCGACACAAGGACTGTGGTTCTTGGACAGGGGAGGGAGCGAGGAGAGCACTCCGAGCGTGACATCAAACTCGGAGTCATCGCAGTCGTCATCGCCGTCAGAGAGTCCGACGGATGACATGACTTTTGGCTTTGGGGGAGTGCGCAGCCCGTCAGAGAGTGACAGTTACAGCTCATTCCTCAGCAAGTGCGTTTGTTTCCTTTGCTCCCGCTTCGCCTTGAGGCTCATGGATTGATTGTTTGGACAGGTATTGCTACTATACTGGGACGAGCAGTTCCTCGCTGGACGTCGCGCAGGACGTCATCCACCGGTCGCATTCTGCGTCGAGCGTGGAAGAGTTTCTGTCGGCCTCTCCGAGTGCGTCGTATCTGCTCTCTCCGGGGGAGACGCCGACGCGCTCTTCGAGCTTTGACGACGTGATGTCTATGAGCAGCGGCTCGACGACGCCGACGTCGCGGTCGATGAACTTTACGAGCTTGGTGAACTCTCCGCAGATGGTGTCTGCGAACTAGAACTCGAGCGTTGGTTTCGTCTCTGGTTCCGGTCGGATCCTTGTCGCATCCGCTGTATCTTGTCTCTTGTCTCGAGCAAGTTCTCCCGTCTACGCCTCCGGTTTCGTTTAATGATCATGCTATAGAGGCTTCGCGTCTTGTCTCCATCCCCCGCCCTGCCTGTCCCGGTCTACATTCTTGTCATCGGTGGCGCGGGGCTTTCCGTGAAGCATACCGACACAAAAGTTGCATCTATACACGCCCTGCGGACACTCTCCCGACGCATAATCTTGCCCATCCCCCGAACGCACACATCGCCTTCCGTTGCATATACCGTTGACTTCCTCCGCATAGATACAACTTTTCTATCTCTTTGTCGTGAGGCGGATGTTTCCGCTCTACAGGTTCTCGATCTATTATCATCACGACGACTATGATTGTTTCGATCTTACCAGCCTCATCCCCATCCCCCCGGATCCATCCCATCGTCCACTGTCGGGCATCAGGCTTCGATATGTAGTGTACTATACTCGTCTCTTTTACCCCCTTCGCGTCTCTCTCTCTCCCCATCTCCCTACATGACCGGAACCCAAGCGCGGGTCTTGGGGTCGGTCCATGGACACGTTCGGCTCTTGTCCCCTTTTTACTCTTCGCTGCCATGGGTGCGCACTCGCGTGCCATGCCATCACCAACACCAACACCGATACCGATACCGATACCACACACTCGCACCGGGATACGATACGCACTCACGTGGTGGCTGGATCGGGTTCTGTTTGACGAGCTCTCGGTTGTAATGACGACTTTGAATGACGACCGGTTTTTTTTTGGTTTTTTGAATACACGATGATTGGTGTTTGGTTTTTTTTTGGGGGGGGGGGGGCCGGACGGATTGGGTGACGCGTGCTGTTGACGTGGAGTAAGTGGAGGTGTGCGAGGCGGGTAGGGGTTGATTGTGGCAAGACGTGAATCAGGTGTGTACATGGGCTGGGCGTTGGCTGGTGTGGATCGCTAAACATTAGCATAAGCGCGGCGTTGAGTCGAGGCGGTTCCAGATTGGGAAGGGGTCGAGAGTCGAGACGCGCCGGATACGGCCCCTATGGCCCGTGGGCCCGACAAGTCCGGGTTGGCGTCTACGTACGTACGTCAGAGGGATGTGCGACGTGCGTGCTCGGGCGAGCTCGGTCTGCTTTGTCAAGAGCTGCTTACTTTTCATACACACTCTACTCTCTAGCTTCGCAGGTCTGAACTCCTGGGGCTTCTCTTCTGTGTTGCACTGAGCTTGGACGATCTCTTCCTGGCCATCGTCGTCGCACTGTTCTGCTGTCCTCCGAGTCTATCTCCTTTTCTGTAGAAAAGAAAAAGAAAAAAAAAGTCGTGTATAGCTCGATATGTTCGCTTCGGTGCGTTCCCTGTTGTCCTGGTCGCTGGGATGACCTGGAGGGTTCGACGCGCGGTGCTCATTCGTCTGGTGGAACGTGGCTGTAGATCAGCTCGTGGTGGGGCGGGTCTCCCGCACCTGCACCTGCGCCGGAGAAGAAGGGGGGGTACGACCCGACGGACCCGAAGCAGAACCCGCTGAACCCCAAAGGTCTGAAGCCGTGCGTGTCTTTTGCGTTGCCCGTCGTGTCTGTTGGATGCTGACGCGTGTGCGGGATGCGGGACGCGGGATGCGGGACGTTAGGTGCTGCGCGTGTCCGGAGACGAAGGCGGCGCGGGACGACTGTTTCTTGAAGACGGAGGCGGGGGAGGCGGAGGAGGCGTGCCGGGAGCTCGTGCAGAGGCATATTGCGTGCATGCGCGGGTACGGGTTCAAGGTCTGAGGTTTAAGGTATAACTCTGCCTCGTCCATCTCTCGAAGCCGGTACGGGTGGGACGGAAGGGCGGAGGTAGAGACGGTGACGGCGTGTAGAGGGAGGAGGGCCAGTCGTAGAGGGTGGTCGGGCCCTGGGGAAAGGAACTTGCAGGGTTCGTGCTTTGTCCAACCCGTTTGGATCACGCTTGTGTGTATTCCTATTCTACTAATGTGTAATCGTCTACGCTCCCCGCACGTTCTCCAGCTCTTCACAGGATGGCGGGTTGCGCACGAGATTCTCCCGGCGAGGTGTGGTGTCCGTCGGTACGTTTCCTCCGTACGGGGAGTGCAGTTCTGGCAGGGAAGATTGTGCACGGTCCTCGGTTCGCGAATGGGACGAGGCTTCCCGTTCACTTGGGGTTCGTCGTGTGGAGGGAGCCACACTCTCATCTTCCCGATCAACTCTACTGACCAAGGCTGTACGCGTACGTGCTGGCACCGAAATCTTGGTGCGCTATGCCTCCATGGGTAGAAAGGCTGATGATGTATTAGTTTGCATGGCTCGAAGCTGCCTTCATCATGGTACGTGAGTTCCTTCTCACATTGTGCGGGCAAGGTTCGTTCTGATACTATGAACGTAGGCTTAGAGTTCTAGGTCATTGATGTCTTGATACCTCGGTAAGCGCGTGCCCGCGTGCTCGTATAGGCTGGCAAGGCAGGGGTCCCTCCGTGAACAACTTACTGCGGCCGCCATGGATGCTAGACCTGCTTTCCACTATGCCGGTATGCCGACAGAAATTCCTACTCTGCCAACGTTGGACGACACATATGGCTCGGGTACTCGTCGGGTCCTATATGAGCCTCATGTATGCGCTTGCCCACGACATTTTATCTGCACATGCGCTCAATAAACACATGATAGATTATATGGTTTCACCCTGCAGCAAGCATATCAATACTTCCGGTCGTTCCCAAGGGACTCTGTCTTCGTGAAGACTACGGTGAGGTTTGGCCCACTCGTATAATCCGTTTGATCTCCTAGACAGTCTTGTCTGAGCAGGCGTGCATCGTATTGTGCGTAACCTCCTTTCTTCGGATCCTGTATGACCCGCAACTCATCCTGGATCAAGACCTTGGAGACGGTTAATACCGGCATCTGTATTCACATCAAGTACGCAGGGGCGCCATCGTCATTGCGTCGACGTCGTTAGCTGACTTCCTCATGACCTGTGATGGCCCGCAGCTACATCCATCTTGTGACGAATTACAGCAATCCGGAGTCGCTCTCCTGGACGCCATGTGGTCCCTGAACGTGCGGTTTCTGTTGTCTCGAAAAATGTGCGACTGATGAAAGCCTATATGCTCAGATGCTTCCGATATCTGCGGTAGGGATCGATCACTAGTATTACCCCATACTGATCGTGCTCATGGAATGCCCTGTATGCGTTTAGGGATTGCCCATCGCCGTCGCACAGTGGTCAGTCACTAGCTTTCGGCACACGTACCAGATATCGTGTCAATGATCCGTATCTTTCGTGCCGCTCTCCGGCTTCTACGTGCGTCGGGTGTACAAGAGTTAGTGATCCCTCGCATTCCTTCGTATGGCCGCTAACTGTGCGGAATGAAAGTGGGCGCGCGATACAAAACTGCGGCATATGTATCGGTACGTGCGGAGCAGTGTTGCTTCACCACGTAGTCACTCTGCTTCTCCATCAGACGATTCTGCTCCTGGGAACACTCGGTATGATGAAGTGACGTTTCTTGTTGGAAAACACGATACCATAGCTGATCATGGTTGGTGTCGGCGCCCGTCAGCGTCCTGTTGCGGTACGACATCCGCTCAGGTACTCTAACGAACACTAATGTATCACTCAGCCGCAACTGTTGAAGCGTAAATCGCTGTCTATGTAGCACGCTGATTGACATCTATCTGACGCCGCCTTTAGGTTCAAGCAACCGTCCTTCGAGGCATTCCAGAGGCTCACGGTAAGTCTCGGTGCGCCCTCCAGATGTAACGTGCACGGGCTCGAGGAATGGTGAACACCAACTGACATGAATCGCTGACCATAGTGGCTTGTCTCCGCGGGATTCGGCACCGTAATCGAGTCGGACGTTATATTGACAGTGTCGCTTATCGTGGCGCTTCACCGCAGCCATACGGGATTCCGGAGGTTCGCTGAAGGATCGTCTCTTGCTTCGAAGTTCTGGAGTTTAACATTTTGTTAGGACGGACTCACTCATTGACGTGATGATCCTTTATGCGGTCACCACTGGTAAGACTGCGGGTGAGGATATTAACGACTGTGGCTGATATCCTTTTCACCAGGACTGCTCACTGAGTGCGTACCTTCTCTCCTTATAAACCTCCCCTCTTGCAGTGTAGTGATCGATTACAGCGTCGTCAACACTATTGCGCTGCTCTTCGTGCGTTTCATCCTTCTCTTCGGCGCTCATGTAAGACGACGATTGTCTAACTGTACGCCAGTCAATCACGCGGCCTGGAGACATGGTCTACATAGGTAGCTGCTAAATGTACGTCCTGCGTCTTCGAGGCGGTTGTCGCCTCACTGACACGTTCATGGAAGTATATGCAACCTCGCTTTTTGCAGCCTGAGTCCGTCCTTTTTCGTCAGCCCTCCTGTCGATCCCAATGATTTGAACCCAACGTGCGAGGGAAGCTTGAATACCCGCGCTCGCAGGCGAGATCTCATCCGCGTATACGGGACAGGGGGCACGATACCGAGAGCGGGGTGTCAGAGGAGAGCGGAGTCGGTATGTCTGGACTTCGCTGGTTCAGAGATACGTTGATTTGCTCATTGATACATGCGCTTATAGAGCACTGCGGCCCGGCGGGCAAAATCAGGCGACGTCGATGAGACGGAGTGGGCCCGGGACTGTGAACGAGTCGCTGTTCCAAGCGGCACTGGTGCATATCCTGGGCTCCACGTGCCTGATGCTCTGCCTCTGGAAGTCCTACGCATTGGCGATGGAGAAGAGTGAGACTGTGAGTGCCGTGAGAGAACGAGCGGGGTATGTAGGCTGTTCTGCCTCAGGCCGAGCCTCCCTACCAAAGCCGGTGTTCGGCTGACGTGATCTCGTTTGTAGGTCATGATAAACTAGACAGTGGCTCGAAGGATCGCGCGTCTACGCATCAGGTCCCACAACAACTAGCGGATTGCGCTCCGTCGCCGCGTATAAAAAACGTCACCGTTAGACGGTGTGTACAAACTTGGGTCAATGAAGGAGATGACAAGATTGTTGGCGGTCTTAACCAACCTCAGAGTCGGGGCACAGGGGCATCGCGAGTCGTGACCAATTCGGAATTCCAGTGCTTCCGTCGTTCGTCATAGAAATCAAGGTTGGGTGTCGTGCGAAGACAAGGAACGAGATGCCTGGTATGCTGGACCGTGGTCATCGTGTGCTCGATGTCTGGTTAGTGGTCACGAGAATCTACTATTGTCCCCATGGCCACTAACCAGCGAAAAGGAGATACAGACACACGGACAATTGTCTCCGATGGCCACAATGGTATTATGGGCGCGTGTTCTGAAAGAATGCTCTGACCTTGGACCATGTCTGCGCGCTTACAGTAGCCGAGCTATATAGCCGGGCGTAACCCAGCCTTCGCTGCTCTCATCTCCTGCCCTCTCCTCTCCTTCTGCTGTGCTTTTCACTCCTTCTCCTCTTCTCTCCTTCACCATTCCTTATCACATTCTACGTCCGCTATGTCTCACCCTCACACCATCCGCGTTGTCCCGTTCGCAGACTTCGTAACCAAGTATTTGGTCGGTGAGCGTGCCAACGCAGAAGCCTCTAACTCCCGCGCATTCGTGGTTGCTGCGAGAAAGCTTGAAACAATATTGCCCAATGCGACCCCTGCAGAGGCATTGCAGGTGCGTAGAATCCATCATTGGTTATACCCGACATAACCAAACTAACCACTTCTTACTTGAAGGAACTCGCGGACCTGTTCCGAAGATCCTCTGGTGCAAAATTGGATATGGATACCTGCGAGGGGAGCACATGGGGAGGTCGGTTGATTTCCCGAAGGTCTAACCGGCCTTCATGGGCCGAGCCGGGTGTACACATATGCCTTTGCTCAGCCTCTGATCCCTTTGACGAGACGCACCACGGAGCATCGGAGCTCCCATACTCGACCACCGCGCGGTCCATCTTGCGGTGTAACCAGAGAAGGTGGCTCTTCGTCTTGTTCGTACACCAAGCCACGGTCCGATTCTCGCGGTGGGACCGGACCGGAGAAGTTGTGGTGACAGAGTCGGTGGCCTTGAAGACGCAGGCCGCGATGATCCACGATGCGCTCAACTATGCATTCAAGCTGAGCCCGGAGCAACTCGGGCTGGATCCCACCGCTGCGGCGGTTCTCCCGGGCTTGCCGGAGTACGCCCTGATGGAGGACGTCGCCGAGGAAAATGGGGCCGATTTGGAGTTTGCGGAAGGGACAGTGGTGGAGGATCACGCGGACGGTCATCAACCACCCTTCGCCTACACCAGGGCGATGTTTTCGAGGAGCATCGGACTCTCCGGTGCTCCGAGGCCGAAGCTGCCGGCGATCCCGCGATGGAAGCTTTCGATACGCGGGGCCGACGGCGTATGTCAAGAGTTTTTGGTTGGACGTGCCCTTCATGGCGGGGAGGATGACAAGAACGCATGTGGTTGGTTTGCCGCTCTGGACTATGTGGCTTACGGTGTCCAGAGCAAGGCGTTCTGCTTCCTCCGCGAGACGTGGAGAGCGCCTGAAGACGAAAGCGAAGGCGTGGTCTTGCTGAGGCTTCATGAGGCTGGTGTTCAGCACGTGCCGACTGTGCTCTCCTGTTGCGACTTTGACATCGACCAGGGACAGCCCGACAAGCCCGACCCTGACGATCCACAGCTTGTCCGTCACCGCCTTGCCATGAAGGAGGTTCCCGCTCCGTTGGAGCTCGTCCAGGGAGGGAAACAGTTGACGAGAATCTTGGGAGATTGCTTCTCAGGTGAGTGCCTAAGCACGTTCGGATGACTGATTGCTCATAGCGACACGCATATGATAGCTCTGGGCACCACGTTCACAAAGATCGCAGGTATGCGACATAGGGCTATTGACCCTAGCAGCATCGGGATTCTCCCGAAAGTTTGCATCGAAGGCGGCAAGCGAGTCGTCCAACACACAGGCCTCCTCCGGAACTGGGATCGCGGTCTATTGCCGAGAGAGGGCGCGCAAGTAAGCCTGTTTGCACAGGTACGAAGCTTAATTCCAACGGTTGTGATATTATGTAGCTGATGTTTCCTGGCGTGACTTCTAAGCAACCGACACCAGCATTTGTTTCCGTCGGACAGATGCAAGGCGCAAGCCTCGCGATGCCCACTATCACCGACGAGTTTGAGTCCTTGTACTGGGTCGCTCTTTGGACGGCGGTGCGTTTCCTGGACTCCAACGTGCCCGATGCACGCCGGTTCCTGGCCCGTCTCTTTGGCAAAGTGGCAAACCTTCGCTTTGGCGGCTACGCCCGAACGCGGACGCGCGTGGTCGAAGAAGGGATCATACCCGTCGCGCTCCACGCCGACACCCAGGGCACGGCCGAGGATCCCGCGTTCGAGTCCCGACTCCGCTTCGAGCTGCGAGGAGCCGATGGGAAGAGGCTCGAGTCGCCCTTGAAGGTGTTGTTGGACGATCTGCTCTGGTTCTTCCACGCCCATCACCTCCAGCGGACTTTCTCCGGATTCGAAGACGAGGGCGAGCAGCCTGTCGGCGAGGAGATCTGGCCTCGTGCTCTCCGGGGCGAGATGCGGGACGTTGGGCTGCTGAAGAGGCCTTTGGCAGAGGTTGCGCGGCAGGCAAGCGACCCGGAGGCGATCCTCGCGTTGTTCACGTATGCGCTGGAGAAGGTGTGGCCGGGGGCAGACTATGCGGGCGATAGGTTATCGCATGAGGTCGTCAAGGCTGAGCAGGCTGCTGCTGCCGCTGCCGCCGCTGCCGCCGCCGCTGCTGCTGCTGCTGCTGCTGCTGCTGAGGTGGATGAGCCCGAGGCTCCCGGGCTCCAGCAGACGGAGGCGCACAACGTCGATGAAGCTGGAGCGGAGGCTGCAGACGAGGAGAAGCCTGCCAAGAAGAAGCCTTCGAAGGGCAAGGGCAAGAAGAAGGCCGCCGACGAGGACGGGAAGGAGAACAAGAAATCGGATGGCATCACTCGGAAGCCGAAGGCGCGTCGAGTCAAGGCAGCCCGCCCGGCGGAAGAACCTCCAGCAGACGAGCGGCCAACGAAGCGCACTCGCAAGAGGTAGCAAGAGCATGTGGAAGTAATGATATTCTGTCTTGGCGGATGCACACTTGTATGAGAACCAACGCTTGTATAGATAGTCTCCCTCTGTTGTACTCACTATTGTAATTGTATTCGGTCTTGGGCTCTCGATGATGCATCTTACTACATTCCAGGAGCAGGCCTTGATTCATGTGGCAGCAACCACAGCCTCGGTCGTAGATATAACACATGACTGGTGGCTAAAGGACTTGACCCCACACGCACCACTGAGCTGACTGTCCGTCACATACCACACGCTACCACAACATGCGCCAAGTCCAACAGGCGAGGTACAATCCTCTCCCTAACGTAACCTCTGTAGCTATGCTCGACCCTGAGTTCGCTCACCCTATATCGCGGCGGCCCGCCCACATCGCGCGCAATTACACAAAGCTCTAACCTTCCAAGCTTCTGGCCCCCACGTCCTTCATGCGCCTGCAGAACCCTCCGCAGACTCGTCATGTCGACATCCACCCCGGAATCCGCGTCGGCACCGTTTGGCCCTGGCACGACGATGACCCAGGACAGTGTCAGTGGCTCGTCGTGTCGCATAGCAGCGTGTATGTCCGCGCCTCCGGAGGCACGCGCACGCAGGAATGCTTCAAGGAAGTACTCCCTGACGGATTTCGGAGCATCCCCGAGGAGCTCCAGGCGGCGGAGGTTAGGTAGCCCTTGAAGGAGACCGGGGATAATGGTGTTGTAGATCTGCCGTTCAGCGATATAACGGTCGGCGACGTTGACGACGAGAGACGTCACGGCGGCGACCGTGAGTAGTCGTAGGAAGGTTCCGGATGAAGAAGCGGGCGTGAACGGTACGGTTCTGATGTGGAGGAGCTCGGTGTCTTGCAAGAAACACCGGCTTTCGAGGTATGAGCCCTCCCGGAACAAGCCCGGGGCCGGGCTTTGGAGGTAGAGGCGGTTGCAGGGAGGTGGGCGATACTGGTAAGCAGTCAGCGATGTGGTGCCAAAGAAGTAACATCTTGATCCGCTTGTGACATCGATGAACGTCCTCATGGGGTCGAAGGAGAGGTGGGCGAGTACCGGGTGTGAGGGAGCGGTGGGGATACGCAGAGTGCGTAGACTGGGGAGAGTAACCCTGCGATCTCGAGGCACGAGGGCATAGTCATGACTACGCGTTCCGGGGAGCTCGAGGACTTGTAGAGAGGAGGAACAACTTTCGAGAGCGTCGAATATCTTGTCGTCATCAAAGTCGATGTCGTCCAACAGCTCGACGGTTTGCAAGGTGCGCACTGCCACGGCGTTGACAAAGTACGAAGTCGGCAGACGGACGGTAGTGAGATGAGGGAATTTTGCGTCTTCCCAGCGGACGAGTTTGTTCCACATCGCCCCCTCAAGCAGACCTATTCTCCAGGCGTCGTCTTCCTTATGATCGTAGAGGACAAGATGCTCCAAAGCACATGTATCACGGGAGAGGATGTTCAGTATGCGAATGACATCAGCATGGGAAGGGTAGTCGAACACGAGAGAGCGGAGTCTGCAACAGTGAGGTTCCAAATGCTCCCAGAGGCATTGGCGGTCGTTACGAAGTGATACAAAGATTTGTTCCGAGATGGGTTGGTTCTTGGAGCGGATGAGGAACGTCGAGACCAATCCCGCATGGAGGGCTCGCGGGTAGGTTGTACTAGTACAGTAGTGCCTGACGAAGCTGTCGAGGGCGCGTGCCCACAGTTGGGACATGGATATGGCGATGGCTCTCAAGTGTCGAGAAATGTGACCGAGACGTAGTATCTCCTTCCAGTCGTCCCATACTGGTTGTCCAAAGAACTTCATGATGAGTTCCGGTGGAAGACAGAGGATGGGCGAGCGGATCTGGTCATCTCTCCCCAGCACGTTCATATTGCATACAAATTTGCAGGACGTGGCCACCAGTGTGTCACTGGTGCAATCTGGGTTTCGCTATAGTCAACGTCAGTTATTGTTTGTACTGAAGATAACGTGCGTTGCAAGCATTCGAACTTACCGAGTGTTCTAGCAAGTATACACTTCGTGGCGATACCTGCGGTGACGGTCAGCGTGCTTGGGGGTGTTTGCTGCTGTTTGTTGCTATTGGCGGCGCGGTCACATGTCTAGACCCATGCGCGTCCCTCTCTCAGACTCCTCCAAGTTGCCCGGAACTGCTTTCAGTTCCAAACCGAAACAACACTCGTCTTTGCCTCCTCTACCTGTCTTCACATGCCCGCCTTCAGGTCGCCGTCTGTACACACGATAGACGAAGACGACGATGCCGAAGACTGGCTTGCAAGTGAGTGAGCCAATGCCGCGTGGAGTACGACCATGAAGACGAAGACTTGGTAACACCAGATCCAGACGAGCCGCCGCGAGGTACTTTCGCAACCTATACATCATTACGTTCACACACCTTCCAAATGTCTCAACCTTCATGCGTACATGCGCGAACATAAAGCTCTCTGCGCTCGTAACTCCTCTGACTTCTGAAGAACGCAAAGCTTCGGAGCAACCCTCGCGAACAAGACCGCATTTATGGAGTACGAGGGGGCACGCAAGGTGTGCTTCCGCAGGATCAACATGGAGATCAAAACGGAATTGCATGAGGGCTTCACTTTGATGATGTTTACTCGAAATGTGAGTTTCTCAATGCCTTCATAGCCTTCATGAACGCCTTTCCCGCACTGGCATCCACGTCGTTATGACAAATGGCTTTCAGCCCAACTTGTCTTCCACGCCCCCATTTATATCTCATCTGTCATTATATCGAGCTTTGGGCCCACAAGAAGCGCGCCACGCTCGCACTGCTCGCCCTCGCCCCTCGTATACACATTCCGCACATCACATCGCGACTGCGCAGCAGCGGCAGCGCTGGACACTGTCGGAGCACTCATAGGATATCTGGGCTACTACAGAACCAGACTGTCAGCTACCTGTTCTGACGTCCACAAACCTATAGCTAGTCCATACACCTCGTGCTGAGCGCTGAGTGGGGCCTACATTTATCCTCCACTCACTGACTACCCGGATCTCTAGTGACATGCGCACGCTACCGGACTATAACTATCGCTGCTAAGAAGAACTTAACGTATCTTAAGCGCATCGCTACTTATTCCATCCAACACCATCCAACCTCCTGTCTGATAAAAAATCAATACACGCTGCGAAGAAGTTCCAAAACTCCCGCCGGCACGCGTCGATGGTTGTGTCCTTGCGTACATTAACCTCTCCCCAAGACAGTTACCGATGGTCCGGGCTATCAGCCATCCGGAGCACGATTGAGTTCGTTGAGTGACCCGCGCTATTCGATGTTACGACACATTCCACAGTATGATCAGCTCGACGAGATGAGCACGCAAGGCGCTACGATTTGCGAGGCGCTGAAAACGCGCAATCCATCAAAGTATGGACCACACTTCGTCTGGCACCGTACCTGGATTCAATATCCAGCAGCGGTATGTTTGCGATATGGACGACAGCTGGCGACACAGAAGGAGCCACAGGGGATATCGTCCATTGTCGTCGAAATTGTGACCTTTTTAGATATGGGACGCCTTGCATCTGATGAGAAGTGACCATGTGGAGAGAAGTCTTTTGCGCACTTCCTCCCCGAATCGCGCAATCTCACGAAGCTCGGAGTAATGGCCAGTTCCGTGCGTACCCAGTGCAATGCGTCTGTTTCTCGCTAACGTATGGCGCTCCAGCCTGAAACCGACAGGCACCGATGCACGGGTACAGGCTTCTCTGGGCTCCGTGAGCCGCATGGCCCTCTGACGTCTCATGGATTGCACAAGGCGCCATTTCAATGCTTCCCAGATCTTTCCTGAAATTCCATTCATGATCCTTGCAGGTGGAGACAGTATATATGCCTGCTCAGACCCCTCGCATCCGTCGCTTCCAGCCCTAGTCCGGGAGCTCTCGCACTCAGCGTCCACGCCCCTCGTCAGCCTGTCCTTCAATGGCAACTCACGACGGCGTCGAGCAGCTTCCACAGCTTGCTGCTGCACCTCCTTCGTCCGCCAACTCGATCGATGAGAAGGCGGATGCGAGACCCGCGGAGAAGCACACCAGCTCGGACTCTTCACTTGAGCACTCCAAGCTCGAGTCCGCTCCCCCCTACTACGATGACGACGACCAGGTCCAGTACGTCAATGGCGAGCCGGTCATCAGCTCGGGCAAAGACGTTTCACGCTTCCTCGTTGACCCTCGAGACGATGGAGACCCCGCTATCACATTCCGGTCGCTCTTCATCGGCACTATCTTTGCTGGACTCGGTGCAGCACTGTGTCAGGTGCGCCGAAATTCTGATCCTATCGTTCGCACTGTCTCCGATTTACGTCATTTGGACTGCAGATATACCTGTTCAAGCCCGTCCAGATGTCTGTCTCCACGGTCTTCCTCCTTCTCCTTATCTACAGTGTCGGTATCGCTTGGGCCAAGTACCTACCCCGCAAGGAATGGGTCGAAGGCACTCGCTTCGCCCGTTTCGGGCCGGTCATCCACTTCTTGAATCCCGGAGAATTCCAGATTAAGGAGGTGAGTCTGTTCACAACCGCTCCTGTACTACATTCCAGGGCTAATCAGTACGCAGCATGTCATCTCGTCCTTGGTCGCATCTACGGCTGCGTATGGGAGTGCTGCCGTTAACAACTTCGCGGTCCAGCGTGTAAGCGCTCTCGTACTTTGTGATTGACTATATGATCTGGCTCATCAGCGATCATCAGCTGTACTACAATACAAACGTTGAAGCAACGACTGCGGTACTCGCGACGTTCTCCACCGCCACATTTGGGTGAGCACAGATCATGGCGCAGTTCACGCGTTCCCTCATACTGTGACGTTCAGCTATGGTCTCGTCGGACTCCTACGTCCGCTCACCGTTTATCCGAGCGAGATGGTGTACTGGGGTGTGAGTTCTCTGTGATAGCTAGTTCGAGGTCGCGCTCATGCATCTGTATATCGCAGAACCTGCCAACTGTGGCGATCTTCCAAGGTAATAAGATTATCGCCCGATCTTGGGAGCAATGCGCTAACCTTCTCTGTTAGCACTCCACTTCGATACGAAAGGCAATGCGAAGCGGCTGAAGTTCTTCTGGACGGCATTCACGGGCATGTTCTGCTTTGAGATTTTCCCTGCCTACATCTTCCCCCTCCTGAACGGCATCAGTGTCGTTTGCCTGTCCACTCAGCATGTCTCCCGCGCGGCGCAGGACGTCATCACCAACCTTTTTGGCGGCACGGACGGTAACGAAGGTCTTGGATTCCTCAGCATCTCCCTGGACTGGCAGTACATTGGCTCTTCGTGAGTTCGCATATTCGCATATTCGCTTTCGTGTACGACTGCTCACAAGGGCAATAGGTACATGAGCTACCCGCTCATCCAGCAAGGTCAGAGAGAGCGCAGCACACCTATCATGTTACATCATTGACTGACGGGCGTCGATAGCTAACTCATGGATCGGGTACGTTGTCTGCTACATCGCCATCATGGGCATTTACTACAGCAATGCATGGAACGTACGTCTCGCCGTCTTAATTATGTTCGCCCGACGCTTTGTTTATCCAAGACCTCCTTCTTTGGCATACCAGTCGAAGAACTTCCCAATGCTATCCACGTCCCTATTCTCGCAGAACGGTACCCGGTACAACCAGCACGCCGTGTTCGGTGACCAATGGCAGCTCAACCAGACCGCATTAGAAGAAGTCGGGCTTCCTGCACTCACCGGTGTGTACACATCCCTTGCTCGAGTGTCACGCGGGTGTTGACGGCCGTCTCACTAGGGTCTAACGCATGGGCCAATTTGTGTGCCAACCTCTCTGTGCGTATAAAGTCGCCCTTTGTGATCATGATCTCGTTGACGTTGAAACGGTATAGATCGGCGGTCTGATTGCCCACTGTATTTTGTTCTGGAGCCCGTATGTTGTTGAATCGTTCAAGCAGGCGCGGACGAAGACACAGCCAGATATCCACTGGCAGGTGTGCTTGATTCAGAATAAGAGGACTTCTTAGATGTGATATTGATTTCGTTCATGCAGGTGGTCAACAGGAACTACAAAGAAGTTCCGTGGTGGTGGTATTTGAGCCTCCTTGTTCTGGCCTTCTTCGCTGGTATGCACTGGGGGACTACACGAAGTTGTGCAGCGCTGATCGAGTGCCATCCCAGGTTTGATCGTCGTCTTCAAAGGGCAAACCACGCTTCCTTGGTGGGCGTACATCATCGCGCTGCTCCTTGGAGGTAGGCGTGTCTTCTCGAGTTGGTCGTCGGGCGTGCTTACTCATGGTACTCCGCGATGCGCGTCAGCTTTCATTACTCCGTTTTCAACCCTGCTGTTTGCCCGAATGGGTAACGGTATCGCGACGAATCAGCTCATGAAAATGGTCGCTGGCGCAGTCAACCCGGGACGACCGGTCGCCAACCTCTACGTATGCATCTGTGTGATTTTTGAGGTCATGCCTGCGTACTTACCACGCGAACCCGGTCGTAGTTCTCGATGTGGAGCCATGATGTTATTTCGACATCGATCGGCCTTGCTTCCGATTTGAAGATGGGTCAATACCTCAAGATCCCTCCTCGTGCAATGTTCCTTACGCAAATCTGGGGTACGCTGCTGGGTACGTGATATGCGTTGCGGTAAGATTGCACAGGCTGACACAATGGAAACTCACAGGTGCGCTCATCAACTATGGTGAATATTTCTCAGTGATGGCAGGTCAAAGTCAGTGATCGCTGATACATGTATCTCAGTCGTTATGATCTCGGTCGTGGATGCGCAGCGCGAGATTCTGTTGGATCCGATTGGAACGAACGTATGGAGGTATGCTAATACATGTACCGTAGCATGCAGGAGTCTTGATCTGACATCTCGACCATCGCAGCGGACAGTATCCCCAGAGCTTGAATAGTGCCGCCGTGACATGGTCACTAGCCAAGCAGCTGTACGGTCCTCACGGTCCTTACATCTGGATCCCTCTCGGTCTCCTCTTCGGTATGGTGCCGACCACGTTCCAATGGGCGATTGCCAAGGTACGCTCACCACCGCAGTGTCCCTACATCTCGCTCACGCATCCCGTGCCCGATTCTGCTTTGCCAGAGATGGCCCGTCATCGGCGGCGTGCGAGTCGACTCCGTCATTCTCCCCGTCATCTACATGTTCTCCGCCTGGATGTCCGCGGGCACGAACTCGCCTATCACGACGGGCATCATTGTCGGGCTTGTCTCCCAGTTTTGGCTCCGCCGGTACCACCCCGGCTGGTTCAAGAAGTACAACTACATTCTTGGGGGCGCGCTCGACGGTGGAGCGCAGGTCATGATCTTCATCCTCTCCTTCGCTGTCTTCGGGGCCTCAGGCACTCCGAAACCGTTCCCCGCATGGGCTGGGAACCCCGCCCGCGGCAACGTCGACTACTGTAATGGTAATGGGGCTTTGGACTGAGCGGTTCTTGATATGGGCTCTTCTGGGGTTTCTTTGGATTACGGCTTTCACGAGAGATACGATACGCAGTGCGATTGTCAAACATACTGTATAGCAAGTGGTTGTAGATTGTGATGCAAATGTACGGGTATGATGCTAAGATACAAAGGGGTATGGATTGGGGAGGTTCGATGAGCTTCGGGTCAAGTACGACGAGGTATGCTGCGAGATCCGCCCCGCACGGAGCCGCCGCGACTGCCGCTACGTGCACCTGAACATTTGTGCGCGAGGGGAGACATTGGTTCGTCGATCGCCCCATGACCCGAGCCGCTGTCGTCGTCCGGAATGGACTCACCCAACATTAGCACAAGGTGCTTGTACTCGTCCATCTCAGCTTTGCTACGTTTGTTGGGCGACAGCTTGTCGTCGTCATCATCTGCGGAGTCCTCGTTCTTCTCCTCGTTTTTCACATTCTCGCCGTCGTCGGTCTCCTCGATAGTCCTGTCGCCAACGTAATCCGTGGTAGGCCATGTGCATTCGTCGAGCATCTGTCTGAGGAGAGCTTTGAAGTACGCGTGCGTGTTGAGCTGCGCGGCGGTTCCTTTTACTGATGCATGAGGTGGGGGAGGGAAGTTCGCTTGCTTGCGATTCTTCGTCCGGAACCATCCAGCCACATCGTGACCGTGCGAGAGGACAGTGTAACGAGCTTTGAAGACGGGCAGCATCTCCTCTATCAGCGTATTGAGGGGGTGTTCGTCGTACTTTTTGTGCGCGTCGCAATAGAAGCGGACGGCTGACATGCCGGCGTTGAGCATACCAGCCCTCATGGCGTCGACCTTCTTATGACCGCACCGGTAGTTCTTCTTCTGGATAGAGTACGAGTCAAAGAACTCGCGGAGGAATGAGGGGACATCTGTAACCGAAGTGCGGAGATAGCGGACGCCACTGTAGATGATGATGTAGAACAGTGACTCTATCTCATCAGGGATACCGATGGGAAGCTTCGGAAACCATAAAAGGGCAGCAGACATGAATTGCCAGGTTCCCTATGCAAAACTCAGTATACCTCAGGTGAGAAGATGGCAGAAACTCACTGTTCTCTCAGGCTGACGAGCTTTGGGAGTTTCGCCTTCTTTGGGGATCGCTTTGGATAGCTCCCAGTCTGCGAGAATGCCTCTCCATTCAACGATAAGGACACCATCTTTCTCGACGATGGTTGGAAGAATGAGCACGTTGCCCATGCTGATGTCGCCGTGGATAAGACGAGTCTTTTCGACTGCCTCTTCGTGAGCTGCGTTGTGACTGACATCAGCATGAGGCTAAGGACGAGCGAATCACAATGGTACATACTTTCGCAGCAGTCTAAGACAATCTGGACGAGCTGACGTGACGTCTTCAGTTCCGAAAGAGGAAGACAAACCTCTTCGACGACGAGGCGGTAGTGAGACATATGTCGGAGACGAGAAGGTTTCTTCCCCTTCTTGTCGACGGCGGTCGCCTTCGACGCACCCGAATGGCTGCGCTTCGACCCGCGGCTAGTGCCACTGCCCTCCGCAGGATCGACTTCGGGGTTGGCAAGCTGTGCCTTCTCCTGGTAGATGTGCGTCTGTGTCTCTTGGCCGAGGTCACCAGCCAACGCAAGAGTAGGAATACCGGCCACACCCGCTTCCTGGAGGCTGCGGAGAATATCTCCCTCCGGGTCTATGCCCAGATAGTACGCGCGCCACGTGTCTTTCAGCCATACGAACCTCTTCGCCTTGACGTCCCAGGCGATGTAGCCACGCGTCGCGCGGCCCACCATTCCCGACGCTAGGAACGTAGGCTTCCCGATGAGGTACTTCCTGCTCTTCTGGCCCTCACAGGGGACGGTAACGCAGTATCGTGGCCAATCCTCCACCAACGACTCCGCAAATCTCTTGCGGATGTAGCTGAACGTGCCCAACGGTGTGTTTTCTTCAGGCTTCGGTACCACGGCACCCTCGTCGCCGCAGATATCGGGTGGTTGACCTTTCAGCGGACCCTGGGCAATCTCGTCCATGAGCTTGTAGTACTCGTGGTTCTTGGTTAGAACCTCTGCCGTGTAGTCGACGCCTTGCGCCTCGTCCGAGAGCATCGAAAACCGCCAGAGGAAATCACGAAGGAGGGTGGGATTATCGACGTAGTCGAAGGCCTCGGTGAATATTGTTCCCGCGCGATCCCAACGGGTCACGCGCATCCTAGTGCCGTTAACCAGGGCAATGAAGATGGCAGTCCGCTGTTGATGAGCAAAAACATGTGCTGCATAGTGCGTGAGCTGTGCGCGGACGACGGTGCGCTTCTGTGCCTCAGCATCGCCGGTGGCGTCGTCGAAGGGATCGTGCTCAATGCCGCCCGGTTTGAACTCGATGAGCAGGCGCTGGGAGGCCCAGAGTGGTCGGCCGTCGTCGGGAGTCTCGTGGTTACGGAAGAGTGCAGCGTCGACCTTCAGTTTGGCTTCGTCGTGAGGATCCCAACGGTCCTGGGACAAGGCAATCTTGTAACCAGGGCATAAGGCCGCCTGTCGAGGGGTTGTCGAGGGATTGATCCGGTTTCTCTGTATAACCAGAACGCTGATTTGTAACCAAGCGTGCCAGGAGCGGAGTAGCAGAGTTGACTCACCCATTCGTTGGCTATATCCCTCTCAGCCTTGAGGTCACGTATTGCGCTAAAGTCTGGGACATCTGGGCAGGTCTTCCGTTGATGGGTTGGCGGGAGTGGGAGGAATGCGTCGAGGAAGTCGGAAGAGGGGAGGTAGAGGGACATGTCGGCGGAACGGTCTTCAACGAGAGCTTGACCAACGTTGCTACATCACTGTGAGAGTGGAGCAGCAAACATCATACATCCCGTTGCCATCGCACATGGAGGCAAAGGAAAGGACAACGGTCTCAGCCACGGTGGTTCTGGTTAGCATCCGGTCACAGTTCACGTGCTTGTGACAGCTCGTAGCGGTGGCTCACCGAACTCAACGGTACTCAACGTCGTGCCAATTCGACTTGCTTATGTCCGAACGAGCATCAGGTATCTGTCATTGGTTTTTGATAAAGTATGTGAAGGTCTGGCTAACTACCACACAGCTATCGCAACGGATCAACTTCGTCACGGTTTCAATCGTAACCAGTACCAACTCGGAGGCTCTACAATCGGACAAAAAAGTCCCAGGTTTAATAAACCTTGGGACTTTTTTGTCCGCCTCACCCGTCTGTTGTAGCACGTTGCTGCCCCCCCCCCTCGCCCATTTTCCTACCATCGCATTGTGCTGATTGGATTACATAGGGACTGTCTTGGGGGCCCTGAAGACCGCTGGGATGGCATAGGCGACGGACAACGACGAGGCGGGATGATTCCTGATTTGGAAGCATGGGATGATACAGGCGCTCATGACTTCCCGCCCATCGCGATTGCCTTTTAGAGCTCCGCGCCGCCTGGCGTCTCTCTATCTCCCGTCATCGTTCCCTCTCTCGTAGTCGTCCCTCACGCCTTCGGACGCGCGCGCGCATGCGTCCGAACCTATATTACACTGCGCCTAGCGATTTTTGAGCCTCAAAAATGAGGTGAATGGTGTGAGTACATTTGGGGGTGGGCGGTAGGTAGACAAAAGGGACTTTTTTGTCCGATTGTAAGTATATGGCTCGGTTCTGGGTGCGTGTCTTTGCGTCTTCTCTCGGGTACCTTTCGCTCTTACTGGACCGTCAATCCCGCCCGTCAAAGAGGTCCGTAAGGTCTGCCTACGGGAGACAACCTTTCGCTCAAGGTTCAGAAGTCCTGCAAGCAATTCATAATTATAGTCATGGACTGCGTTCAAGTTGAGGGTATGTCTTCCTAAACTCTCGCGTTTCACTGTGTCTTGCTCATTGTGAGTCACCGTAATACGTCAGCTCACCAAGCCGCCTTTACGTCGAAGGTGAGTATATTACAGCGGGGTGTAAGCCTCACTGGCACTGGACGTACCCTGCACTATCCCATTGTCGTACCCAAGGGCAACAAGAACAGCCTCGAGTATAGGAACTTGCCGGCGGAATGGAAGCGAGCCGAAATACTTCCTCTGGACGTCGAGAAGCCTCAAGACAAGCATACTGAGCGCGCTGTGAGCTCTCACTGCTACTTGTCCATATTATCTACCACCTGAACCATCGGCTGAAATATTGCGCAAGGGTACATGGCAGTTCACCTCTGCCGCACTCCTGCAAACCCCCGACCTACCAGCCGCAGTCGCGGACGAGATCGAGTCGTTCTTCCACATCCTCATCCATATTGGCGTTCGGCACCTGGTGAGCTCCGTCGCCTCCGTCCCCACGTTCATCCACGAGTTCTTCGATACCTGCGCGTTCGGGAACGGGAGCGCTCCACTGTGCCCCAGCCGAAAGCTGAACGCGCTGGTGACGGGCATGATCGTCGACGGCGGTGGTCCCGTGTGCTTTTCCGAGGACAAGACCGCCGTATTCGACGACCATCCACTCAACGACATCACGGCTGACACCCGTGGTTTGAGGCTCGATATACGATCATTGCGCTCAGGAAACGAGCCGCTCACGCCTCGCGCATCACGCGCAACGCATCTGTCGCGCTCGACACCGCCAACTTCCAGCCCAGGGTTCTTCCCGCTGCAGAGACGGTGGCGCTCGCCGCCAAGCTCGACACACACGCGGCTTTCAAGGAATGCCTTGGGAGACAGCTCGCGCGTGCGGAATGGCCCAAGGATGACTTCGCCAGCGACCAGCTCCAACCGTTCAAGACCGGCAGCTCCAGAAAGAATCTCCTATGGGATCCTGCTGCCGACTCGGATCGCGGTTGTGGCTGGTCAGTGAAGGAGGAACGTCCCGCCAAGCGTCTCAAGACGATGAAGACGGGGTCGAAGACTACTGTTGTACCACTCAAGGGCGGGATATGGCCGCTGCCGGACCATCTCTCAATGGGCGCGGTGCTTGGCGTGAGGGCGTGAAGAGACGTCACCAGTACAAGCCCGCCTCCCCCAGCTTGACTTTCGTCGCACATACGCAATCGTTGTATCGTTGCTCTACTGTGCTTACAGATTGCTGCAAACTCGCATGGAGGGCGATGACCCACCTGCATATATGCGACCGCAAACAGCCTATGGGGAGTAAAACCGACAATGAGATGGAGAACGTAGCATACGTAAAAGAGGGGAACACTAGGACTACATCAGTAGACTGTACAACAGCAGGGGTAACCAGTTACACGATACACAAGGAATCAGAGCGAAGATGTTCAAGATGGACACAGGCATGGACGTGGACGTGGATCGTGGACGTGGATAGAGCGTGAGAGGGATCCTCGACAAGCGGGGTATGCGGAGCAGCCACGACGCGGTATAGAGGAATTGAAAACGCGAGCAAAGTTTAAGGATGAAATGATATCGAGGAGAATGTCCGAGCACCAGGGATAAAGACGGTCGTAGATCTTATAGCACGGAGTAAGGTCATCCAGGAGTAAAACCTCCCAGTCCAAGCAGCAACCTCACGCAGACGAGTCCTCGTCAGACGGCGCTCTACTGGGCGGCCTCGTAGGCGGCCTGTCCGACCCCGCCCTCGAGCGCGAGGTAGCCCTCGAAGTCGCGCGAGAAGTTGCCCTCGAGCGCGAGCTCCTGCTCCTCGCCCGCTCCGCGTCCCTCGCCCGCTCCGCGTCCCTCGCCCGCTCCGCGTCCCTCGCCCGCTCCTCCTCCTCCCTGATCTCCGCCTCCGACATCGGATAGCGCCTGACGCACTTGAGTTCAAACGTGCACGGCAGCACGTCCCTGCACATATCGCGCACGAGCCGCTCGTCGTTCACGACCCCGCCGAACATCGTGTCCTGCCCGAGCCAGTCGCACCTGAGCAGCGTCTGCTGCAGACGCCCGCCGGGCACGCCGAACGCCGTCGAGCGGTTGTGGTAGAACGACTCGGAGAGGAGGCGCTTCTGCTGGCGCGACGCGCCGTCGAACTGCTGCTGGGAGAGGCGGGTGTACATCGACGCGTGGACGGCCTCGATGACGTCGCCGCAAGTGACGCCGACAGCAGGGTCGGACGCGGGGACGTCGATCGTCCAGGGGAACGACCGCGAGATGAGCCGGATGGAGGTGACGCGCGGCCAGGTCGCGGGAGCCCCTCGGCCAGCGTGCCACGACCGACCGGGTTTGTCGTTCGAGCGTTGGCAGTTCCCGGTGGGGAAGAGCATGTTCCACTTGAGGAAATCGCGATCGAGAGCGTCGTTCGGAGGCAAGATGAGTGGATTGATTTCAATCTTGGCTTTCATGCGGTGGATGAGCATGGGCGTCAATATGGGGCCATCTGCGCGAGTCTGAGTTACCGACGTCAAACTGATAGAACAGTGGATGCGTACAGTCCTCGCCCTCCAAGAAGTGGTCAATTTGGTCCCAGGGCAGTTTCTCCTTCGGGTTCATGAACCCAGGTCGCCCGCCGTTTGATGGGGCCTGCTGCATAGGCGGCGCGCCGCCAGGCATGGGAACAGTCCCACCAGCCGGCGTGAATGGGTATCCACCAGGCATCATACCAGGCATCGGGCCTCCTTGCATTCCTCCTGGCATCCCTGGCATCCCACCCATCCCACCCATCCCACCCATCCCTGGTATTCCACCAGGCATGACGAAGGGCGTGGTGAAAGGCATCCCCATCCCCATAGGCATCCCCATGCCGTAGCCCATTGGCTGGCCTGGTAGGGGTTGTTGGAAGTTGCTGTAGCCCGTCGCCGATCCAGCCGGCATGTATGGAGTGCCTTGCGGAGGCATAGCAGCAGGGCGCGAGTACGGCGTTCCTCCCTGCGGAGGTCCACCAGTCATGCCCGGGTTCGGAAAGCCAGTGTAGTCCATAGAAAATCCTTGAGGTTGCATCATTGGTGTAGCGCCACCAGGAAGTGCGACCGGAGGGATGAAGTACGAGCCGGGCACGCCCATATAGCCACCCATGTATGGAGACTGGGCAGCAAAAGTCTGACCTTGCGCCCAAGCAGGTGTGTGAGGTTGGGTGTTGGGGGAAACCTGGGGGATGACAGGCGGCGCAGGATTAAGAGGCGAGGAGCCGCCACCGCCGCTAGGCGATGGGTAAGGTGGGACAACCGGTTGGAATTGCATCGCGTCGGTCGCAGCTTATCTACGATTTGCAAATGCGATGTGTACGAGTGCGACGTCGGTCAATGATGACTTGGAGCGGGGACAGTGAGACTGGGACCGCAAGCGATACGACGGGGACAACGGGAATGGCAGGTCATGAACCGCAACATACCTTCTTTGACGAAACCAAGGAGCACAGCCTATCTCCCAAGATGCGATGACTCACAACCTAGAACGAGCCCACGATGTCTCCACGAGTGTCTGGTTGACGTTCCCAGCTCAGATCTCGGCGGCTGAAGCAAGGCAGGCGATGACTACCCAGAACGGATGGGTGTGCCCGAGTATTGAGCGATGTGCGTGATCAAGATGCGGTTCCAAGTCTGTAACTAATGGAGCGCAGCGAGGAGAGCAAGAGGTCCGAGATGAGCAAGATCAAGCGTATACGCTCTGTAGAGCGTGTTGACATACCTGGCTTCTATCGGAAGCACAGCCAGAGTGCGGTGAGTCGGAACACCTACGTCCACGGGGTGGTCGCGAGTCGTTGTACGCTTCCCTTCCTTACGCCGAATGGGTTTTGTAGCAGCAAGGACGTCAGAGGTACACGCAGGATCCCGTTCGTGTGGTTTTATGGGAACGCGCGGGGCGAGCGCCGATGGCTGAGACCCAGAGCTCCGCGATTGGCAGCAGGCTGGGTGTAGGGCACTCGAGGGCGCTGCTGATTCACAGCGATGGCGGCGATAATGACTTTGGATCAAAACGCAGGTGACAAGCATGGATTGCGCCTCATACCGCGAGGCAAGCTGGGGCGAGTCGCGCGCGCCCTCATCCCATCAGATATCGTCGGAGCGCCGGCACAAGCCTGCCCACCTTCCTGAGCTCTCATTCATCGCCTCTTCTGACTCGGACGGTGTATAGTTCCGCTCTATAAAGGCTCTCTGCGGCGATTCCACAACGAGCCTCCCTCCGCCACCTCCTACGACTCAGCAGATACCGGTACGACGCAATGGCGGACACAATCGGAAAGTGGGCTCCGGGCAGCTGCTGTACGTCCCCGCTCTCTCCGTACTTGCCCCGGTGTGCTCAAGTCAAGATGGACAGACGGCCCCGTGCTAAGCCAGACAGACCTCTACCTGCTCAACACCGAGCTAGAGCTGAACCCCATCCTCGCGAACACGAGCGAATCCTTCCAACTGATCTTCAACCTCTCCACCGGTGCGTCCCTTCCATACCCGTACCCGATCGAGCACGCACCGACTCCCGTCCGCCCGCGCGTTCAGGCCAGACGGGGGGATACAACCATGAAGCGCGAGATCGCGACATCCCGTTCACCGCGAAGGAAGAGCCCGCCACCATGCCCCGCATAGAGGAGATGATCATCATCACCGAGTACAGTCCATGGTGCACCATCATCAAGAACCCCCAGGGCGTGACTCTCGGCGACATCTGCACGACGGTGTTCAAAGAGTGCGTGCCCGCCTTGATTCAGGGTCCTCTCTGAGCGCGCTGACAAGTGGGACAGTTACTCGGAGAAGATGGTGACGGAGAAGGAGTTCGACTCGCTCCCGCCACGGTTGCAGGAGCAGGTCCGCCGGTATGCGTCTACGGCCTCGAATCCCGGGTGGCAGCAGTACTACACACCCCCAGTCCCACCCACATCGTTCAGGCGAGTTGGTGAGTCTCCATCGGACCTGTATCATCATCGAGGCGGAAGTCGCGCCACTTGCATATACTTGAATGTCACCAAGCGTGTGGTGCACTGTGCTGATATACTCCTGGCATAGACTGGCTGAGAGAACGAGTGTTTTTCGACAAGCTCACGCGCAAGGACGGATACGCCAAGATGCGCCTGGGCTACTCTGCGCCGAACATCTTCGTCCTCTCGCTCTCCAACTACTGAGCGCTCTCCCACCACACTTGTTCCCTGGATCATGAAAATGTTCCCCTACACACCACGACGCTGGCTGCGTGCTGCCGGACACTCTACATCAGTTATCTCTTCACTTACACTTCACGACTTGTATACCTGCGCTCTCATGTACTCGTACAATGCGGTCCGTCCCCTCGAGCTGTGCTTCTACTCTGTATCTACCACCACCCTTCCCTCTCTTTCGTGTCCTAGTCGTCGCTGAATACACTGCTATCATGGACTTCCCAGTCAGAATGCGCATTGCACATGAGCGATAATTGTCCGTGATCATACACACACTGGAGGGTTCACACTCAACCGCTACCCAAAAATCGACGAACCGTCCATACCCCAAGACAACTCTCGCACACCCCTCGCACCATTTCACTCTTGCCCAGACCCAGGCCCATGCCCGTTCGGCTTCTTCTTCGACGCCTCCTCGCACGCGTCCATCATCCCGACCATCCGCGCCGTCACGCTGATCCTCCCCAGATCCTGCGCGCGACTGGTGAGGTTCTTCATCGCCTGGAGCGCGATGTTGAACCCCTTGCTGCCGGTGTCGATCGCGAGGACGTTGATGGACGTGTTGTGGAACGTCAGCTCCCAGCACGAGCCGCAGAGCGGGGAGTCGAAACCGGTGATGTTGGGCGCGCCGCCGATGTTGGGGAAGCCCGGGAGCCGGCCGAAGGTCATGAAGTCTGGGGAGAGGCCGGACGCGTGCGTGTACGGGAGGGGAGGGACGGGAGCGTGATCATGAGGGGGACGGTGAGAATGAGAACGAAAGGTCAGGATGGGAACGTGGCTTCGATGGCTTTGGAGGCTTGGGGCATCTCACCTGGCTCGAGCCCGTTCAAGCCGTTGGAGCAGGCGACGGTGTTGAGAGACTGTGTACCATCATCGTAGAACGTGTCGAAGGAGACGGTAGTGTTGAACAGCCCGGACTGGGCCAGTGCCCATGGGAGAGCGAGAAGCGCAGCGGCGACAGTGAACAACTTCATCGCGAGCAGGGGAACGTAAGAGTTGGGGGTTGCTGGCGAACCATACCTTCACGTCGGGGATATTATAGGGGGATTGAAGTGGGAAAGATCGCGAAAGAATGCCGGGCAGCTGGTGGATACGGCGCAGAAGGTGATCATGTAGAACATCGCGAGACCAAAGGAAGACGCGGCGCACGCGGTAGCCTAACGGGTCGGGCGGTTGAGCTGATACCAGAGAGGGAAAAGACGAGGTCAAGAGAAGGGAAGCATGTCCAGGGCGCGACGTCCGTCGTTCTTGTTCATCATCAGGAACTTGTAGATGGAATGGGGAACAGACCCCATGACGGTTATTCGCACTATATTTGGCGCAATGGAGGGAGTTTGAGGGGGTCCAGCCTAGTCCTGAAGGCCCGAGGCGACGCCGGCTGTATCCTCGAGAAGTCGTGTACATGGTTGCATACAGTTGGTGGTCGATGCCGCGAGAGAAGGCAGCCTCGTTCCGTGCGAGTGGAGCCTGTGTCAATTGCTCGACCTTGACCAGTCAATTCGCCAGCATCCTGGGCCTGAGGCTTGAGAGTCGGGTCAAGAAGACAGATCCAGGATGTCGCAGGTCCACATGCGCGCTGTACGAGATGCTTTCGGCAGATGTCTTCTCTCGAGCAGGCACAGTCCGTCAGTCCGAGATCAAGTCATTGGTCTTTATCTTGATGAAAGAGTGCCTGCGAAGTCCCAAGATCGAAGTGTGACTGTGGATGGCAGTAAATGCCGCTGCCGTGGTCGATAATGCATGTTCGATGGATGGCAACTATAAGTTCATAGGATAGCAGAAGCGAAGGGAAAACAACTGCCGACTACACGGGCTTTTGAGCACAATGAGGAACTCCTCTGACAGACCAGCATCTTGAATGCGCTTGCGATACACGACTGGCGACAGTGGTGGTCGGGAACAAGGCAGAACGGCAGTTCCCGGGATTCAGCGCCGTGGCAAGTCAGATAAGATAAGATCAGAGGACAGATTAGATAGGGTAGTCATCGACCGATCATCTGCACGGTGCCGCGCGCATTGCGTACGGTACACTCTTCCTCCTCCCACCATCTACTCGACCTCGACAACCACACCAGTCGCCAACATCATGCCGCCCAAAGGAGGAAACGCGAAGAAGGAATCTGGTAGAGCCAAGAAAGCTGAGAACGAGGCTAAAAAGGCGGCGGAGGCGGAGGCGGAGAAGGTACTCTACCTGCCAGTCAACCATTCCTGGCACATCCCCAAGCTTACCCATCCCCGGAACTGTACAGGAGCGTAAGGAGGCAGAGAAGTGGTCTACAGGAGCTAAGGGAGCCGCGAAGGCCAAGGAAGAAAAGGAAGAGAAACGCAAGGCAGAGCTCGCACGCAAGGCGGAGAACGCACGTCTGCTCGCCGAGGAAGAGGCGAGTGTATCCTCCAAGCCAAAGCCTGCACCAAAGGCTGCTGCGAAGAAGGCTGCGCCTGCGAAGAAGGACATCAAGCCTGCAGGACCTGGGGCGATTGCTGCGGGAGGCGGTCTCGAGGCCGTGAGCGCTCCTGAGCCAGACGATGGTGCGCCGAAGGTGGTCGAGTCGTACTCGGCGACGGGCATCGACAACGCGCTGGATCTGTTGGAGGTTGTGACGGCGAAGATGGACAAGGCTAGCGTTGGCTCGAAGGCTGCCGATATCGAGAGGCATCCGGAGGTGGGTACTGAAGTATTGGCCCTGACACCGATGGGCCAGTACTCATACCTTCCAACAGAGGAGGTTTAAGGCTGCGTTTGAGGCTTACAAGGAAAGAGAGCTACCCAAGGCTCGCCAAGAGGTGCGGCGTGCAATCAGTGTATCCTCTACACCTTATAGCTAATCACACTGTCATCTATACAGCACCCTGGACTGCGACTGCAGCAGTACCATGTACGTCTATGAGCGTACTTGGAACGTGCGTATACCTAACCCTCCGATCTTCACAGGATTTGCTATACAAGCAATTCCAGAAGTCACCAGAAAACCCGTGAGTATTCTCAGGTCGAGGCTGTGATATTAGTACCTGACGCGTATTGCACAGCTTCAACCAGACCACCGTGGCATATGACGCCAGCAAGGATGAGAGGCTTACGGCTCTGCAGAAGAAGAATGCAGAGATCACCGAACGGCTCAAGGAGCGGTCGTCGTGATCGTCGGTCGGTGCATTGCGGTATCGCTGATACCGCCGATTGCACTTCTATGGTACGATCTTCTCCAAGCATGGAACTGCATTGCGCTGATGATGTTTGTGAAGATAGTAAGGATATCTCATCTTTACATCGCAACCTCGTCGTGAAATAACTAGATGCGCTCGAATGCCATCCCAGTCTGATGTTGTAACAGTGTTGTTATGTATTTGTTTGACGGCTAATTGTATTCTAACGCTTCAACCCCGGCAGTCGGAGCTCGCACGCACTGGTATTGGGTTCCTTGCTCGAGATGGTGTGCAGAATACCACGGGTGTGCAGGCCCTGAGTCCTGGGCGGTCTGGCGGGCGCCGAAATACAAATGCTCTACTGTCGTGTGTGTAGCCCGTAGTCATAGCATACACAGACAACTGCTTGCAGGAGGCACTGACGAGAGGCGTAGAACGCAGCACACACTCGGTGGAGGTCTGCCGAGTGCAGTGTCTAATACCGTGTGCGTTGGCTTGAACAACTCATGCGGCGGCAGTGTCCGCGGACACTGCAGGTAGCGCCTGCTTAGCTAATCGCGCGATTTTTCGTATATCTCTCGCGTCGCCCTTTCTTTCGTCCTTGCATCCATCCCCTCCTCCACTCGCATTCCCCTCCTCGCTACATCATGGTTCACAATCTGTCCGTCTCGATTCCTTCTTCTCCGGGCTCACCTCAGGGCCCACCATCATTGACGATGTCGAGCCCGGTGTCGCCACAGCGCACAAACACATTAGTGATCACGCGTCTTCCGCCACATTTCTTTGAGCACATCGTCCAGCAAGCTCTCAAGAGCCATTTCTCCACGTATGGGCCCCTACATACGTGGGCACCGATAAAAGGCCTCGCGCGTGTCATCATGGTCTACTACTCTGAAGAGGACGCGGAGATGGCGAAGGAGAGCAACGACGGGCTCGTCCTTGGGGAGATGAGCAACGAGTACGTATATCTACACTTGTTATGCAGCGACAAAATGCCGGATACTAATTTTCCACCTACACAGGCCAGAATACGTGATGCGTGTCTATCGTGCGGACCCAACACCAATCGAGACTGACGAAACACACGAACACAATCACTACCTACGCCCCCCAGTAAACGACAAGAATTTCCTTATCTCGCCTCCAGGTTCACCCCCTGTCGGCTGGGAACAGATCCGCGAGGATCCCCCCAACAGTACGCCGCTCGCTCATGACCTCATCAACGCGCTTCGCAAGCTCGAGGTGCAGGCGGAGCAAGAGCGGCGGGGACCCGGGCCTGAGATCCTTCTGGAGCCTGAAGATGGCGTCGGGATCAGCGTCTGCGTCGAGGACTGTGACGCTGTGGTCGTCGAGACTGACAAGCTTGATGACGGTAACGAGGACTGGGCGTATGGGGACTTGGCCCCATCGAGGATGCGTTGGAGGCCGACGCCGACATCGATGCCCCCCCTACGTGCCTCTATTTGATTTTCGTTGCTCTCTTGTGAGTCTGATCCTCCGAACTTTGGCGCGGAACGTGGCTGGCTTCGCTCTTTCCGCGTTTCTTTGTGTGATGATACATTCTCAGACCTGTACCGACCCGCACGGGGTTGAGGATAACTTATATTGCCTTTTTTACTCTGACTCATCATCGACTTGCGACTCGTATTGAAGAGGAAGCTGACTATCTCTTCCACCAGATCGCATTGTTCACATCGCATCTATCGTCTCACGTTACATCGCACTGTAAGTCCAAATTCCTGCTTCTGCCATACGTTCCCTCGCCATCCCACCGCACGAGATGAGATCTTTTCAGACCTGTTCTGATCCTACATGGAGAAAACCGAAAATATTGCCAATTGTTCCTTCTGATGCGCTACTTCGTTCTGGCTATGATCATGCTTTCGAAGGACCTGAGCTGATCATTTTATTTTCACCCGCAGAATATCGCAAGATCTCGTAACGCATTGGTTCTCTCTGGGACATTTGGATTCTCCGTTTACGCTATGTATTCACGTCGTCCACGCACGCTGTGTCTCTCTGTATGGTCAATATTTGTATGTTTAGTGGGTCTGGATCTTCTCAATCATACGCTGCATGGAAATATTGTCATCATAGTGTATCGCGCTGTCCAATGCGTCCTTCATACCCTCGGGCCTCAAAGCTTCGTGATGTATGGTACGTGGCGTAAGCTCAGGGTCAGTATTGACATTTTGCGAGTTCGATCGCAATCCATAGGGTGACCTTCAAGTTCATTGACTGCCCGGCTTTGTGAGTATGTTGTGCATGCCCGGAATCTGAGAGGAGGGAGAATCAGTCACGTGTTCATCCAACTTCAAGCACGTTCGTTGCCGCAGACTATTGTTCCTCTCGTCCTCATTCAAAGAGAGAAAGCCAGCCAGCAACCAAATACGCTTGGTATGCTTCTCAGGTTTAGGTCATCCGAACAGGAAAGAGGTTGATTGACCGGTGGTCAGACTCTCCCAGATTCGTTTGCATGTTGTGTAAAGATCTCATTGACATGTCTCTCTGCCTTCCCTCTTCCGAGTCCCTTGATACATTCGATTCCATCTCGCCAGCGCACCAAGAGACTTCCCGTCCAGATGTCTCGGACGTCGGCGCAATACGTGGCCTGAAGGCTGCGAGGGATTTAGCCAATGCGTTGGTGAGTCTTGGTTACGATTCTGGTTGTTTGTCAAGAGCCGTGTCGACCCCTCAGCAACCTCACGCCAGGCCACCCTCTGTCTTGGCAACACGTTTGCTTCGTTACAGGACACCTGTATGGAACCATCAAAGCAAGGAAAGAAAGCTCCGAGTCGAGCACGGGAACCAAGGAGAACAGCAGTGAGTTGAATTGTCACATTCGCGCTAACCGCGAGCACTAAGCCGACACAGGGAACTTGGCGGTTCATGTCCGCTGCTCTCCTTTGGTATCGAAGGCTACCCGTTACGATCCCAGACGAGCTTGAATCGTTCTTTCATGTCATCCTCTACATGAGTGTCCGCCACCTGCGCAGCTCGATCGCAGACGATGACCTCTCGTGGTTCATCCACGAGTTCTTTGACGGTTTCTCCGAGGTCGACAACAGCTACAAGGGCGACTTCATGAAAACCACATCCATGGTTAGCGGATGCATCCACGTCGCCCTCATACCTCTACGCTTCTACACCGGCAAAATTCAGCACAAATCCGCAGCACACCCTCTCAATGTGCTCATGACCGAGATCATGCCGGTGTTCAAAGAGCGGTATGCTCTCATTCAGCACCGCAATATGCTGGCGGGGTGGTATAGGCTCTACAGGAATGCTGCTTACCAAAACATGGAAGACTACCCTGAAGAGCCTTGTGCACATGTTCGAGAGGTCGCGGCGAAACTCGATACACACATGCACTTCAGCGCCCTTCTCCGACGAGTGGTGGACGAATGCGACTGGCCGGAGACCGACTTCATCAGCGACCGGATGCTCAAGCATGTGCCCGACGAGAGGGAGGATGAACAGGGAGCCAGCGACGTATCCTCACAGAATGTAGACGATGAGGAGTCACCTAACAAGCGCAGCAAGCTCCTGGCGGCGAGGGATGCCGCGATGGAGCTGGACGATTTTCTGCCAGTGTCGGAGAACGACGACACTGACTTTGATAAGGCAGCGGTTGAGCCGAAGTTTCCCCTTGTGAACCAGTCGTCGTCCACACGTACAGGACGCTAAGGTGCCAGGTTCACGAAGCGGATTCTGCAATTCACTTTGTTCTAAGGTTCTCTCGCACTTCGTATAGTAGTACTGCTCCGGTAGAGATATTCCATACTAACACGCATACACCAAGAGCCCTAGTATGTTGTGATCTCGCCGGTGACACGCTTGCCTCGAGCCTCCAATGACTCTCTCACGAAAGCCACCTGAGTCTTTCTACAAATTCGATGGTATAGAGAACCATTCAAGCACCACCAACAGTCACGTCGTCCACCAGCTCTATCAGTTGAGGCACGACCTCCGCCATAAGAAGCCCATTGTATGCGCTCTGGAACGTCAGTTCGCTCGCCTGGTATCGCCCTACATTGAGGTCCCGCTGTGCCACGTACAGCTCCAACCTCCCCAACTTCTTACTCCCGCGTTGTTTGTGGACCTGAAGCACCCCTCGCAACTCTGCCATCTCCGCGAGAATTCCCGACCAACTTCGGTCGTCGTCCTCGGCCGCCACGAAAAGGCTATGCGGCAGTCCGACAACCCAGGTCACCGTGAGCGGGGAGGAGTCGCCCCGCCGCTCCGCGTGGCGCGCCGCGCAGGCATGCATGAACGCGTCGAGGCTGCTGGTTTTCATGTACTTCGAGGCGCGCGGCAGGAGTTGTAAGTGGCGGAGGCTCGGCAGAGCCTGGATGAGGGAGTAGTGGAATTCCGGCCCGTCGTAGACATCGTGATAATCGTCGAAGTTCACGACGAGCGTCGTTATGGACGGGGTGGACACCGTCTCAAGAAAGCGGTGGGAAGATTGGAAGATCTCGATGCGGAGCAGCTCGGTGTCTTGGTGGAAGCATCGGCCATGTAGAAACAGCAAGTCGTCTACAGCGTCCTGGAGGTACAAACCGTCACAAGGAGGCGGGTTGTACCTGAACATGGACGCCGTCGAGGGGTATGTGGAGTTTTTCACGAGTATTTCGGTCATGAAGGGATATGCGCTGTGTTCGTCCGCGACGTGGATGAATGTAGCGCTACTAGCGGATCGAAGGAAATGGCGGCGAAAACGGCGTGGAAAGGGATGGTGCAGATATGCAGGACGCGCAGGTTTGGGAGAGCGGCTCTACGAGGTGGGTACCGGGGCAGGTTGTTGAGTTTGTAGGGCATGTTCTTGATCACGAGCTCCTTGAGCGACGCGGCGCATCGTTCCAGGGCCTCGACTAGTCTTGTGTCATCGAAGCACACTGTATCCAAGTCCAATAACTCGATCCTTTGCAGGGATCGCACGGCTAATACTTTGACAAAGTACGGAGACGGGACGCAGACCGAGGTGAGGTGAGGAAACCTGGTGTCCTCCAAGTGAGTAGATTCGGTCCGCAGGATAGCGTCGGATTCATCTTCCGAGACTCCGCTATGAATTTCCAGATGCCGTAGTGCATTGGTGTTGGAGGAGAAGGTCTGCAATACACGTATGGGATCGTCGAACAAGTACCAGCCGACGGTGACAGAGCAGAGTCTGGAGCAATGAGGCTGCACGATATCCGAGATTTTTGGCCTCTGGGGCGAGTGCCACGGGTAGGTCTCTATCACGATGCGTTGCGTGACGAGCCGATTCCCGGATCTGATGAGAAATGTCTGTAGAGGTTCCCAACCTTCCCGAACGTGTATCTTGTCCCAATTGTACCGCTCGAGCACACTGTCAGCGGGCCCACAACTGCGGAGTCGCGATGGCGATAGCTCTGAGTTCGCGTGACACGTGTGCAAGACGGAGGATCTCCTTCCAGTCGTCCCATATCGGTTGCTCATATACTAGCACAAGGATTTCGGGCGGAAGGCTGAGAATGCTGAGGGAAGAAAACTGGTAGAGGCAAGGAGGTTTTGGCAGAACGTCCCGGGAGAGGTTTACAGTCTGGTCATCGTCTGCGTTGGGCATGTCCAAGTCGGGGGGTGTATAATCAAGACGAGCGAGTACTCAGGTGCGATAGAGCGACCTCGAGGCCTGTTTCCACCTTTGCCAGACGGGGCCCACACGACAGATCCAATGCGTCCTCGGAGTCGCGGCTATGAGTTGAGGTACAAACGGTGTCGACGGGCTCAATACTGAGAGACAACGTCCATGATCAACTGGCAAGACTTTAGAGGTTCACCTAGCTAGCAGACACTGATATGCACACACCTGAAAGCAATCGCGACCGAGCGGCGACTGGAAGAATAAGGATCGGATGCGACCTGAGACTGCATCAGGGAAAACCCAAAACTCTATTTAGGTGTAATGATCTCTAATTATCACTAATACGGACCATTAGTTCATTAGTCTAATTCGCTAGGTCCCCAAATAACAAGCACGATTAGAGAACCATTAGTTGTACAAGTGCTGCCACATTCCATTATTTAGGTCCAGATTATCACGCACTCACGCACTCAGTCACAGCACATGAACGGCAAAAACACACTGATATTGCGAGTACCTACTAACAGTACAAGCGCATGTGCTACAACGAGGTAAAGACAAAAGTGTCGGCCCAACCCCTCGTAGAGAAAGAAGAAACGTGAACGCATATCCAATACCATCAAGCATTGACGGACATTGGAGGAAATGCCTCCAACTGAGTTAGTACAATGTAGCCCTTGACGTTGACGCTTTTCAGGCTGAACACATCATGTCCTCGACCTGGTTCGAGTGTGCTACATGCAGGTACGGTCTGTAGAAGGTCAAATCTCATTAGCGTGTTCGCAACGTTCCATGTCCATGTCATACACGCACCGTCTCAGTACGAACCATCACCGCTCCCACACATTTCCAGTCTTATCGGTCGTGAGTATCAGGTGTCCCTTCTCCGTCGGCCTATCACTACAAACAGACACACGTCAGTGGCCGATATGACCCGAAGCTTTAACAGACTGCTACCCGCTTTCGAGGATTGGCTTCACACTTGCCGCAGTTCAGCTTCAGGGCGTCCACGACTAAACGTCACAATGAGGAAGAGTGAATCAGTGATGAAGCGATACGTACATTGAATGGGCCTGGCACCTCACCCGATGAACACGGCCACCTGTATGCTTGTGTGTGCTACCCTTGCACATACCGCCGCCCTACCAGAGACCCTACCAGAGACTGACCCAGAAAGGAATTGGACACCACGCAATGTACCAGGACAGCCCCTCCAACTTCCTCGGCTCCCATGACCGCCACCCGGAACTTCACATTTGCACGCCTCCGGGATGGTTCGACCGACCGACATCAGTAGGTGTCCCAGTCAGATCACAGTCGAGGCAGTCTAGATAGTGAGCAAGCCACAGACGTAGTTCAAGAGCCTGAAGCGAGCCCAAGTCCAGAAACTGAGCCCAGATAGCCCCAAGACGAGACAGCAGGAAGCACGGCGGTGGTCAGAGCCGCGAAGTTCAACACCGGAGGGCACCCGAACGATCTTCGGAGAACGCCGGATATGTTTAGGGCAGGTCCCGTAGCACTTGACGATCTGGCAATCATGAGCGCTTGCCACGGTCGCTACTTGATTCAGTCAGTTCATGTCGAGTCTACCTACTATGACACAAATTCTCGTGCCGGATGTACGGATGTGACCTTAGCGACGGCAGCGAACACCTTCATAGCTCGAACATACACCCGGGGCAGAGATAGCAGACGTTATCAGGTATTATTCGGATTATTGGCCGACCTCTCTAAATTATATCTTATTAGGATTTCAGGTTTTTCCTGATGTGGCGGGCACACTTGTTGATACATGTTCAGTTTGAGTGGCGCGCGCGGCGTTCTCATGCATTCTTGCAACCAACTTTGCTTGACCGACGTGCCCTGAGGACCGTCCAACCCCCACACTAATAGGCACGTAACTCGTCTGTCTAGGGGAGACACGACGTGCCCCGCGACTTTGGTTATGGACGTTGGAAGGAGGTCTAACAGTGCACATATGAGGCGCCGAGGATGAAATTGTGAGTGACCACGATCGCCGTAAATGTGCAGACAGCCAGGAGACTTCTCTAGAAAGCATTCCCCGTCCGCCGCATCACAGTAGGCCTAGGATCCTCGTGCGGTATAATCCAGCCTCACTATAGCCATAATCGCTCAGGCTGCTGAAAATTCTTCGACTCATGCTATACCCTGCCTGAGACGGCCGCAAGGTGCTGGTGAATATCTCTGTCATTTGCATGTGTAAGTCACTAGCTGGTATTCACCCCAAACAATGGTCATCAGTACCATCTGTCTTTTCTCCCAACGTCACTTCAAACTCATGCCGGCTGGGCGTGATTTTGCTCTCCGGGTGCCCGACACGGCCAGGGATAGATCATACTAGCATAGAGCAATCCACGCTTACATGGATCACGCGTGATACGTAGGTGCGTGTCGATGACACTCTGAGTATTTTGACATCGGAGGACCTTGTTTAAGCTGGCCTTATATTGTAGCACACTGTAACGTGCCCACGATTGTCTGCGACGGAGAGGTGGACCAGAGAACGAGTACGACTCGCGATCAAGACACCGACGCTATCGTAGTACACAACCGCATTGCTTCTGCGGACGACAGAACTGCACAGTGATGACTTTCTTATATCTCTGCGCGCCCCTTCAGACACTAGTGACACGATACTACTCTCGAGGTGCGAGATTATGCTCATCAGGTACTCAGCACGACTCAAAATAGTAGAACGATCGCTCCCATGCTTGCATGGGTCACATACTAGGGATATGTCAGTGGCTTCGAGGTCGCAGTATCGGATCCGTACGTGAAGTCGTGTGACTAATCAGCAATCTAATCAAACTTCGGGCCATAACCAGACGATCACGCGCTTGATACCAGAGCATGCATATATACCGTCATAACGCGTCTATTCTTCAACCTTGTTCGCTTCCTCACAACACTCCTCCTCTCAGTGCTTCGGATACTCCGTCGAAATCTCTCCTGTGGAGATCTGATCAAGGAAACGCCTGACAAGTGCACCATCATGGACAACTTCATGGACATTCAGACATTCTGCTCCACCTTTCTCCCCGTGCGGGAATCCAGATCCAAACGGAAGAGGCCTATAAACATCATGCCCAAGGCTACGAGGTCTATCATCCGAGAAGCCAAGACAGGACGTCAGATTGCAGAAGCTTGGGTAGGGCTCTCTGGTTACGACATATCGTTTTCTTCGTCTCTAACCATGTGCGTTCTGTAGGCCTCTTGGCTCAACCCAACCTCGAAGAACGCCAAGGGACCCTGCCCTGGCTACAGACTCGCTCTTTTCCAGGATCAGTGTGAGCAAGAAGACAAGCAGATGCTCAACATCGAGGGTGCGCTCCATGTACAGGCTACTCACCCTACCGATGGGCGTCCCCATTGGGAGACTCAGCGGCTCCTCCTCGACTTCAGGAGAGGTGGTGATAGCCAATACAATCCATGCGACGACACTGCTAAGACCCTCGTCTCTCGCTCATTCGCTTATTCACCACGCACCGCTATATTCCTCTTCCGCGTCAACGGCACGAAAATGCGTGCCACTCGCTGGGACCGCTCTGAGACGATCTATACCGAAGCGTTTGACTACGTCGAGCAATGGCAGACCCTCAGAGATCTCTTGTGGGGTTTCTCACGCCTCCGGAGCCAAGAGCAGGGTGTCGACACCACGGCCAAAGTTCTACAAGAGACTGACGAGCACTACAAGACCATCACGGCCGTCTCTTTACCTTGCGAGCGCGACATCTCGATCACTGAAGGCACCGTCGTCGATCCTCCCTCTGACGGGACGCCATACGTATTCGCGCATGTGCGTGAACGATTCCGGCAATCGATCGCAAACGGAGTTCCACGCTATCAGCTGTGTGTTCCAACTCCAGACGGAGAGGGCGTCTTCCTCGTCGGATCACCTACCTTTGCCTCGTTTGGGGTAACTGGCCGTGGATCGTATGGGTTCATTGCTTGGGACGTTGTCGGGAAGCGTTTCGTGTTCCTGAAGGACATGTGGCGATCTGGGCACGAGGACGTCGCCGCTGAGGGGAACGTCCTACGGAGCCTGCACGCCGCTGGAGTGAGTAACGTTCCTACAATCGTCTGCGACGGAGAGATCGACCAAGAAGCGTCCACGAACCGGGATATGGATATTGCCGGTCGGTTTCGGCACTGCCGTCTTGTGGTAGAAGAGGTATGCCTACAGCTGGACAGGTTCTCTAGCGGAAACCAACTCTTCCGCATCCTTCGCGACTGTATTCAAGGTGCGTTCGCACTGCCACCACAAACGCGTCGTTGTATGCTGATATTCGTTTGCCATCAACTAAGCACATGCGGACGCCTACAATAAGCTTGGTATTTTCCATCGAGACATCAGTGTTGGGAACATGTTGATTTGCCCGACTGTGGTCATGGATCCTGAGACAAAGAAAGGGCGAGTCGTGTGGAAAGGCATGCTCACAGACTGGGAACTTGCCAAACCAATTACTGTTGGTGGGGAGGACTCGGACGAAAACGGGCAGCAACCTATGCGGACTGTGAGCGCATCCCCTCATTATTGGGCGTTGTTGCAAGAGAACTCACCGCTTACTACACAGGTGACTTGGGAGTTCCTGTCGGTCAAAGTGCTCGACGACCCTGACGGGCCTGTTGAAGTGGCGGACGAACTCGAAGGGTTCTTCAACGTCGTGTTCTACGTTTGTTTGCGATTGCTGCGCAACGACTGTGACTCGGATGACTTCTCCAAGGTCGTATCTGACTACTTCCAGGACTTCAAGTTCACCGGCAGGATACCCCGCTGCTGCTGTGGATACTATAGATGGGCGTCAATACGGTCGGGACAGCTGAGCAGGAACTACACATTCTATGGCGACGACGGGGAGGCGCAATCGCAGCCTATCAACGATATCTTTTCTCAGATGCTCAGTTGGTTTGCCTGCCGATACCAACTGCTGGAATTGCCACGGCACCGGATCCCAGAAGCGAATGGTGTTCTGGAAGAACAAGCAGCCAAGCTGAAGACTCATGACGCCTTCCTGGCGTTGCTCGACGAACGACTGAAGATGGAGTGGCCCATGCACGACAAGAAGCCAAACCCGCCCGAGCCTCAGAAGAGGAAGCGAACCGAGGAAGAGCCTGAGGGCAATGGGGCGGAGGTCGAGCCGCCACTTGCGAAGCGCGTGAAGACCGCGATGTAAGCAGGGAAAGAGGGCGAGAGGCATGGAGTCGCCTCAAAGAACACCCGCGAAAGTGCGAAACCGTCCGTGTCCAATGCGCCTCCCATGAACACCCGGGTAAACGAGCTACTCGGGCACGCGGTGGTTCAGGTAGGTCATAATATGGCTGACCGAACGAGGCCGTGCGGTAGCGTTCCGTGTGATGCGATCTGGGATGAACGTCCTCGTCGGACTCGGTGGATCATTACTTTCAAAAATGTATATGCTGTTCCTTCTGTATTGTTAGCATCACCGCGGCTGGTTCTTGAATGAAGTGGGGTTTGGGGTCCGCCGTCCCGAGTGGCTTATCAAGGGCTGGTCCTGGAGACGGGAACTGGTCCAGACGACTTATCCGACAAGCAACTTCAGAGTCGACCCAATCGGTCTCAAATAGAGAGACTGTACTGCTCATGAAAACCGTGAGTTCACGTTTCATGCCTTGAGTCTTCGAGGACTCGGCTCTGGTTCAACGGAGTCGATTGAGAACGTACAGTGTCCTATTCGCGCTTCTCAGTCACACTCGGCCTCATTATCTGACATACCTACAGTCATTGGCCTAGAAATGGACGGAAGATTATAAGCTGTGACAGTAAGGCTGGAAGCAATGGCATTGGGTGAGCGCTTCACGCGTTGACCGAGGCTGTTTGCACATGTTTGTGAGCCACCCTTGGGCGTCTAGCCAACCATAATCAGTAGGGCGTCTGGTGACTATGCGGAGAACAATGCTTGACCCGAAACAATAAACAATGACTTGGCCTCGTTCGCCGACAATTCAGAGTGCACACAATGAAACCATGGCAATCCAGACAGCCGACATGCTTTTCAGGTCAGGCTCTCCTTCTCTCTTTCTCGCTCTCCCACCTCTCTCTTTCCTCCATCCATGACTACTAGACGACTCGGACTCGGCATGTTGTCGAGCATATTCATCACTTCGTCCCTTTTCGGCGCATCCTTTGGTGAGTACATCTTCTGAAGCGGTCTGCAACACACTCACATCGCTGCTGTTACAGCCGCACAATCTTCACCAACTGTAGTATGCGTTGCAGGTCAATGCCTCGAAGGGTACACCAACACAACCAGTGCGTATCCCGAGCTCATGTTCATCATCCCCTCGTCTCAATGTGATCCCACGTTACAGTTGGCGCAACCTTGTCTGCTCCCGGCGCACCAGCCGATCTCCTCCTTCTCCCGGGCCAGTACTCGTCATCGTCTGACCCCTCCCTCCTCCATCAAGTCCTCACATCGTCAAGTGCTTCACTCTCCCCTTCCCCAGGCTTTGCTGCCAATGTCTCGCTTCCCATGGATCTATCCCTTCAACCGGGTATTGCAGTCTATCCGCAGGCCAAGTATTCGGGCCAGGCCGATTTCGTTCAATTACCGAACACACCTTCCAACAGCACGAAAGACATTGCCCCCGCTGCTCTTGCGATATCCTCGAACGTTTGGGCAGCCATTTCCTCGGGCTCATCCAACGATCGCATCATCTTCTGGGAAAGTGTACCGGATGTTTCCCAGCTCCCTTCCAGTGCGGCCGGTCTGTCTCAGCTCCTCGACATCCAATCGTCCGCGTGCTCACCTCCATGCGCCGGAGCTGGCGTGTGCTCTGCGACCGGAACGTGTGTATGCCCTACCGGTTTCAACGGCACTTCCTGCGAGACGTGTGCCCCGGGTTTCTTTGGGCCCTCTTGTCAGGCGTGTCCTGCCGACTGTGCGTCCTGTGACGACGGTATGACAGGCACGGGTCGGTGCTTGCAGCCAGTCATCCAGAACGCGCCTTCCAAATGCAACTGCCAGAACGGTTCCTGCGGATCGAACGGGCAGTGCACGTGCTTGCCTGGATGGACTTCGGCGTCCAACGGGACGGCATGCGCCAAATGTGACAATGGTTTCTTCCTCAATTCCGTCGGGAACTGTGAAGGTGCGTACCTGTGATGTTTGGCTTCCGTTACTCTCTGGTGTGTTGACGAGATCTTCCACAGCATGCAGCTTGGGATGTACTCAGTGCGCAGACGGCAGTGGCCAATGTATTACCTGCAAGTCTGGGTTCACCCAGAATGCCAACGATCGCACGCAATGCATCGCTGGCCAAGCGACCACCTCCACAGGCACCGTCTGTCCCGACGGCAGCTTCAGCAACGGATCGTCATGCCAGCCGTGCTCTCCCCTATGCCAGACTTGTTCGGGGCCCACGTCCAACGACTGCATCATATGTGGCGCAGGCAAGTACTCTCTGAACGGTAACTGCGTCGGCACCGACGGCAACGGTGTTTGCGATGGCTCGTCCTTAGTCGCGGACAACAACAAGCATGAGTGCGACAGTGAGTGAAACGCACTGCATATACCATATGCAAGCCTGACATCGCCCTTAGCTTGTCCTTCGAAGTGTACAACTTGCAAGTACTCGTCGTTCAACGTGGCATCGACCATCGACCAAGTGCAGTGTACCGGGTGTCTCCCTGGCTTTGTGCTGTCAAAGGGCAAGTGCATCGAGAGCTGCCCGACGGGCACGTTCCTTGATCCGCGCGATAACGTCACTTGTTCCGGTGAGCATTGTGCATTCTCGATTCGTCAATACAGCATCACTGACAACACTGCTCGCAGCTTGTGACTCGTCTTGCGGGACTTGCGCGGGTTCGTCGACTTTCTGCTTGACATGCTCCAACGACCAGCTGGCTTCCGACGGGAAGTGTGTCGCCTCCTGTCCGTCCAACACGTTCAGCTCCTCTGGTCAGTGTGTGACCTGCCATCCCGACTGTGCGACGTGCACAGGCAGCGCATTCAACCAATGCTCGAGTTGTCCACCGGATCGGCCGGTGCTCACCAACGGCCGCTGCCTGCCAACATGCAGCAAGTCTCAGTACTTCGACAAGACGTCTTCGACATGCCAAGCATGCGACGCAAGCTGTTCGAGCTGCTCTGGTTCCGGACCCAGCAACTGTCTGGCGTGCGCGAGTTCCTCTGCTGTACTCCGCGCCGGCACCTGCGGGTCCTCACAATGCACGAACAACTCGACGGTCGTCCCTGGGCTTGGTCTCTGCCTCTCCGACCTCGTCATCGTGCCCCCTCCATCATCCTCCTCGGGCACAGCTCCCCCACTGCCGAGCATCACTGGCATCAACACTCCGACGTCCGACCCCGGAACGAACACAGTCGTCCGCCGCCCACTACAATGGTGGGAGATCCTTCTCATGGCTCTCGGCTGCGCCTTCATCTTCGTGCTCTTTCTCATGTGTTGGCGCCGCCGCGCACGCAAACGTCGCGCCGCGCGCACCGCCAACTTCGCCGTCGCGAAGCAACTCCCGCACTCGGGCAGCTGGCGCTACCGCCTCGCGCGCTTCGGGGAGCGACTCTTCGGGCACAGGATGGGCGGGCGGTGGATGCTGCCCGCCGAGCGCCGCCAGCCTGCTGACATCCGCATGGAGAAGCTGCGCGCGGCGGAGGAAGGGTTCGGACTGAAACTGGGCGGCATGGAGAAGATGCGCGGAGCGGAGGACGAGCGGCACGAGCGCGACGTCGCCCGTCTGCGCGCGTCGGAGCTGCGACACGATCGGGAGATGGACAACCTGCTGGACGCGTACGAGTACTCGCGGGCGGGCTCGAGCCGGGCGCCGTCCCCGCTGCCCTCGTTGCGTTCGTACGAGAGCGAGCGGAAGAAGGAGAGGGCGCACAATGCGCTCGCGCAGGAGTCCCTCTATTCGCAGGTCACTGGCCAGCCGCGGCGTGCGCCTGAGCCGAGGCAGCCTGTGCCCCGCGGGATCCCGGACGTGCCGCGCTCGTCGCGGTTCTCGGGGTCGACGACGTACAGCAGTTGGATTGCGCCCGATCCGCCTGCTCTCCGGCCTGACGCGCAGCACCTGGCACCGACTCCGGCGCAGGAGTATGCACGATCTGTCTCGCAGCTCGCTATGCTAGCCCAGGTTGACGCGCTACCGCAACAGCAGCAGCAGCGAGGGATGCAATGGCTACAGCCTTCGAACACTGGCGGGTCCCGCAACCCGTTCCTCCGCTAAGTGCACTCTCACGATGTTCTAAGATCTGAGACTTCGCGAACACGATGGATGGTTGTGTCGTGTTCTCTCACCATTCGACTTTCTACGGACTGCCATGTCGTATATGCTTCTTCCTTTCTTCCCTGTCTCTTCTCTTTATCGCTCACGCTCTGCACGGACAAGCTCATCTGAATTTGTGACTTCACGAGGTCCTCACGTTACACATTGCCCGACGACCCCTCCACGTACTTGTAAATCTCTCTAGACGCCGTCCTCGCCAGTCCGACGCGCGTTGTAATTAGTTGCTCGACTTTTCGCTCGCATACGCACATACTTCCACTGTAGCTCTACATACTCAGCACGGTCCGCTGCGGCGTGCCGGTCATCGCTATCGCACACACTCACACATCTGTATCCTACGTTACCCTGGACCATCTTGCAATGGATCTAGTTGCATTCCTGGAATCCCATTACGGTTCGTCGGGCACAAGCTCAGAATCAGTGAGGCGGAGCTGCGAGCGGCCGTTGTAGGCACTGGGCTGGAGCAGTTCGAGATGACGGACATGGAAAGGATGAAGATGCCGAACAGCGAGGTGCTCTGGTTCATCGCGCGCGGGACGAAGCCGCTGTAAATACGATACGAACGGGACATGAAGAAGACTTGTTTGTGTATCGTCAATTGATTTATCAAGTACAGTGTTGCGCGGATTAGGAGAGGGAAGATAAGATAAGAGAGAAATGAGAAGAAAGAAGATAGAGAAAAGGAGAAAAGAGAACATCCGATGAGATCTATCAACGCATTTTCGAGAGACTTGGGCGCGGAATCCGCGACACCTCCACAGCTACCGGACGCATTACTGGCACGTTCTCCGAAGACTTCAGCGCGAGCGGTCTTCGAGACGACCCATCCAAAGGCAGCCGCGGCCTCTTCTTCCTCTTCGTAGCAACCGGAGTAGACGTCAGCACAGGAACAAAGGAGAACGATGGAGTATTCTCGACATCGGTCGTCTTCGCCTTCAAGGCCAGCTTCAGCTCCTCGATCATCGCACGCGCCTCGCACAGCACCTCCTCGCGCTTCTTCAGATTCCACCCCCGGATCTCGTAGTTCACCTCCAGCATCTCGTACTTCTCCTCCAGGTCCTGTCGCTCCGCGTTCATTACCTGCATCTCCGTCAGCCGTAGGTCGCCCAGCTTCTCGAGCGCGGAGATATGCCGCTTGAGGTCGGGGATGCCAGTCCACTCCGTAGACTGGTCCCGAGTCTTGGCGGACATCCTCTCGACGACGAGTTGCTGAGCCTGCCGTGCGGCAGTCGCCTGGGCTGGATAAGATGCAAGCTGTGTTTGTACCGTCAGTGATGCGAAACAATCGGAGAAGGTAGAGCATACGCACATCAAACGCGGACGACGACCCCTGCGACTTCTCCACTGCAGTCTCCTGATCGTCTCCCATCGTCTCCGACTCGTTCTTCCGGTATCCCCACAATGAGCCGCGTTTCCAGAGGCGGAATGAAAAGAAGGACAGGCTACTGACCGTCGTCACACCGCTCGCCCCATCTCTCCTTCTCCGCCTCCCCTCAACCGCCATCTCCAGTTCCCTCACCCGCGCCCGCAGCGTCTCGCCAGCCTCATCTTGCTTGTCGATCGCACTCTGGAACTCCTTGACCTGCTTACTCGACCACAGCTGCATCTTCCGGTACCTGTTGATGCGCTTCTTCTTCTTCGCCGTCTCCCCTAGAATGTCGCGAATGTTGTCCTGGAGCCGAGAGATACTGGCCTGTAGCGCACTGAGGTTAGCCTAATGATTATATATCACCATTATCAGCTGCGTGCAAACGTGTGGATCGAACGAGGCTGAGGCCGACCTTGGATTTTAACTTGGAGTGATGGAGAACGCGCAGCCATTTATGGACGCGGAGGAAGACAGAGAGGATAATGAAAAAAATGATGATGAAGGGAACGAGGTCGATGAGGTCAACAAGGGCGGTATCTAGTTTCATGGCTTGGGATATAGTCGGGGATGCGAAGTGTGCGAACATGGTGGCTTGGGGTCGATGGCGGTGATGCGTGATGGCGAGGAGATTGAACAGAGAGCGTAGAGGACAAAGAGAATGTAGAAAGCGTATGGGACGTACGCGGTACATATACTGTGCAGGCTAGCCTGAGGCTGACCAGCCGCAAGGGCTGACATATTGGGGGCTTGCATGGCTGGGAGGCCGACAGCTGGATGCAATCCGAAGTCCAGTCAACGTGCCCATGCGAGCCTCTATTCGAGAGCCGTACGGCGTACTCGGGACGACTCTGGGTCTCAATCCCGCCATACCTAAGCCGCCCTCGGAAAGCGTGGAAATCTGCAGATCGTAGACTTGTTAGCCAGCGTATGCACATGGTAACTTCCACCTTGAATAAACGTCCACATGTTTCATGTCTTACTGACACCGTCTCAGCACAAGGGATGCTCCACGATTCCGGACTTCTCAACTTGAGAATGAACAGTGATATTGAAAATGGGATGTTGACTGTCAGTTCAAGATTGGCGAACAGGCGAAATAGCCATAGAATCTTAACGGTCTGTCAAGCCTTCGCGGCAGAGTGTGTTCGAGGGATAAAACCCAGTCAGCGTGGCAGTGGGCGAAGGCGTACGGAATGTCACCAGCCGCCGGCCTACATACATTACGTTGGGGCGTCTAGGTTGCCTCTTTTGGCGGATCGACGCGCACAGGTTTTGCGCATTGCATGTCATTGACTGTGAGCGAGTATGTAGCAACGTGTGCGAGGCTTAGAGTTGATACTGTCCAGTATAGTAGTAGGTGATGGAACGGGGTGCCCACAACATATATTCAGTGCCTAGCAACACCACTAGCACATTCCAAGCCCAAGACTCGGCGGATCTCATCAACCTGAGTGACCATTACTCGGCAGTCATAGCTGACAGACTGAGGTTTCGATAGAAAGCAAGTAACCATTCAAGATCTACAAAAACCAACGTACATTCATAAAAAATAAATCACCTAGTCCGAGAGCAGAGACAAGGACGTTCATCGCACATCACGTCCCCAACCGCCGGACACGGCACTACTACCTCAGAGCAAACAGATATGATGAACCATATCATGAACTCCCTAAGCCCCTGCGCGTTCGAGGTTTTTGTCCACCACCGGTTCGGACCGGACGCCCACGAAACCCGGATGCTTTTCCACCCTTGCGGGAGACATTCTAAGTCTCGACCGCCCTACATGTCTTGCCCTCGTTCCCTCGTTCGTCATTCTTGACACGCTTTGCGCTTGGCTCCTGAGATCCTCCATCTTCATTACCATTTTGTTCTGCACGCCTTGGTTTCCGGGGATTCAGCTGGTCTCCGATCTTGTCCTTCAACGGCCACCCTGCCTTGAGCTGTTCGTCCAGCAGACCAAGAAGGGCATTATGGTTCTCCAGCTTCGCGACCATAGCTTCGTAGAGTTCCTTGTTCGGGTCTACGCGACACCTCTGCTGGGCTTTGATGAGGGGTTTTTGCGCCTCGTCGTGTAGGCAGTATCGAGCGACAAACCAGGAGAGCATCTCGTAGAAGATGTCGTTCAGGGGATGCGAATCTGCTTCGCCATCGTCTCCGAGACACGAGGTCCAGGCGCCAATCGACGTGAATCGCCCAGCGCGCACCAGAGCCCATTTTCCGATCCCGCAACAATAGGAGTCATGCTTGACCGAGTATTTGAAGTCCTCGAAGTAGTCAAACATCACCATTGGAAGTTCGTCGCAGTCGTGGCGTAAGTATCGCAGGGAGATGTAGAAGGCGACATTGAAGAAACCCTCTATCTCATCTGCCACTCGAACGGGATCGTTGGGGTTGTTAAGAATGTGGGCTGAGGTGAATTGCCATGTACCCTGTGACAGCAATGACGAGTGCTATGGTTATGCGCAGAGCTTGAAGGAGAACAAGAAATGCTCACAATTCGAATGGGTTGGCGCGCCATCTCATTCTCCCCGTCACCAAGACACTGATGGCAAGATGGGTTGATGGAGAACGGAGATATGTTAGGCCGAGCAGGGAACACTTGGGGAGCAGTAAGCTGAGGAGCAACCGCGGTGAACTGGTCGGGAGCAGAACGGGAAAAAAATTGGGGTTTGGCGGACATGGTAAACAACAGATTGAGGAAAAGGCAGATGGCAGGAAGTATAAACTGTAAGTCGCGTGCTCACATGCGAGTTCTGGCCCGTAACAAGCACGCGGTCCGATATGGATATTCGTACTAAGTATAGGTCTGAGTGGATCAGCTTGTCTGTAAATAGCATAATAAAAATTGCGACTTACCCAACAGCGCTTTTCATAGGACGAGCCGCAAACTTGGAGTCTTCGTTCGTGGCGAAAGACAAGAGCAAGCACGTCGCGTTCAACAAGTCATTGCATTGTGATGCGTGACTGATGGCGCCTGCGCCACGAGGCTGGGCGTGACTGGGCGCTCGATGTGTTGTTCGTTTCAAACAACCATTCCTCTGCGAGCCTGCTTACTGGACCGTCAACCCTGTCCATTGAAGAGGCCCGTAAGGTCTGACTACGGGAGACAAGTTCTGCCCATGACCCTGATCACCCATTGTGGCTTCCAAGGATGGCCGTTACACTGCGTGAGAACAGCTTGGCGGGAGGAGATGATAATGTGGACCGTGTTTGGACGAGTCCGAGTGAGGTGAATTGTGTATTGTGTATCGTCAATTGTTTATTCAAGTATCGTGTTTCCCGTATCATGAGGAAGAAGAGGGAGAGAGAAGAGCAAAAAAGAGAAGAGAAAATTTTCAACGCATTTTCGGGAGACTTGGGCGCGGAATCCGCGACACCTCCACAGCTACCGGACGCGGTACCGGCACGTTCTCCACAGACTTCAGCGCGAGCGGTCTTCGAGTCGACCCATCCAAAGGCAGCCGCGGCCTCTTCTTCCTCTTCGCAGCAACCGGAGTAGACGTCAGCACAGGAGCAAAGGAGAACGATGGAGTATTCTCGACATCGGTCGTCTTCGCCTCCAAGGCCAGCTTCAGCTCCTCGAGCGTCGCACGCGCCTCACGCAGCTCCTCCTCGTGCTTCTTCAGGTTCCGCCCCCGGATCTCATAGTTTACCTCCAGCATCTCGTACTTCTCCTCCAGGTCCTGTCGCTCCGCGTTCATCACCTGCATCTCCGTCAGCCGTAGGTCGCCCAGCTTCTCGAGCGCGGAGATATGCCGCTTGAGGTCGGGGATGCCAGTCCACTCCGTAGACTGGTCCCGAGTCTTGGCGGACATCCTCTCGACGACGAGTTGCTGAGCCTGCCGTGCGGCAGTCACCTGGGCTGGATAAGATGCAAGCTGTGTTTGTACCGTCAGTGATGCGAAACAATCGGAGAAGGTAGAGCATACGCACATCAAACGCGGACGACGACCCCTGCGACTTCTCCACTGCGGTCTCCTGATCGTCTCCCATCGTCTCCGACTCGTTCTTCCGGTAGCCCCACAATGAGCCGTGTTTCCAGAGGCGGAATGAAAAGAAGGACAGGCTACTGACCGTCGTCACGCCGCTCGCCCCATCTCTCCTTCTCCGCCTCCCCTCAAGCGCCATCTCCAGTTCCCTCACCCGCGCCCGCAGCGTCTCGCCAGCCTCATCTTGCTTTTCGATCGCATTCTGGAACTCCTTGACCTGCTTGCTCGACCACAGCTGCATCTTCCGGTACCTGTTGATGCGCTTCTTCTTCTTCGCCGTCTCCCCTAGAATGTCGCGAATCTCGTCCTGGAGCCGAGAGATACTAGCCTGCAGCGCATTGAGGATAGCCTGATGATCATATATCACCATTATCAGCTGGGTGCATACGCGTGGATCGAACAAGGCTGAGGCTGACCTTTGATTTTAACTTGGAGTGATGGAGAACGCGCAGCCATCTATGGACGCGGAGGAAGACAGAGATAACGATGAAAGAAACGATGATGAAGGGGACGAGGTCGATGAGGTCGGGAACGGCGGCATATAGTTTCATGGCTTGGGATATAGTCGGGGATGCGAAGTGTGCGAACATGGTGGCTTGGGGTCGATGGTGGTAATGCGTGATGGCGAGGAGGTTGGCAGAGAGCGTAGAGGACAGAGAGAACGCAGAAAGCGTATGGGACGTACGCGGTACATATACTGTGCAGGCTAGCCTGAGGCTGACCAGCCGCAAGGGCTGACATATTGAGGGCTTGCATGGCTGGGAGGCGGACAACTGCGCTCCAGTCCAGTCAATCTCCTCATGTGTTCAAGCGAGCCTCCATTGGAGAGCCGTATTGCGTACTCGGGACGACTCTGGGTCTCAATCCCGCAATACCTGAGCCGCCCTCGGAAAGCGATTGAATTTGGAGATCACCGGCGCATCTTGGTTAACGACCAGCACGTTGCGTGTCAACTGACAACGGTCCTAGCGCGTGGAATGCTCTCCTCTACTTGTAACTTGAGAATGAACATTGATACTTGAGGCGTTATGCTGACCGTGAGGTCGAGGTCGACAGAAGCAAAACCATTATTTGCTCTGAAGGTTCTTTCAGACTATCCAGCTTAGCAGAGTGTGTTCGAGGGAGTAAGCGTGGTAGGAGGCTAAGGCATCGCGAGTTGCGACGAGCGCCCATAGCCAGCCGCGTTACGGCGTCTAGATTGCCTGTTTTGGCGGCTCAACGCGCAGGGTAAGACGCTCAAACCAGGCTTTGCGCATCCCCTCCATCCACTGCGAGCGAGTCACTAGCAACGTGCGCAGGTACGGTCACTTAAGTTCTAGAGCGCTCAATACGGCAGTGAGTTATTGAACTCAACGGGGTACGCATGACAGACGTAAGCTCCCGACTCCGAGACCCGGCAACAACCCGGCAACTGGCACTGCAGTAACTATCACCAAGTGATAGTGCCATTCATAGCCGACGGACTGAAAGTATTCAAATCACAAAAGCAGGTGGGAGAAATAAAAGAGACAGCGCGAATACATAAGACTTAAATAATCCACCTAGGCCGAGGGCAGAGACGAGGACGTTCATCGCACGTCGCGTCCACGACTTGGGACAGCACTACTACCGAGCAACCTGATTCGATGAACCGTACCGTGTGCTCCCTGAGCCGCCGCGTGTCCGAGTGGTTCGTCCACCGCGGCTTCTGACCGGAGGCCCACGAGATCCGGACGCTTTCGCTTTCTTGCGGGTGTCCTTCGAGGTCGCCCTTCGAGTCTTGCCCTCGTGTCCTCGTTCGTCGGTCTTGACACGCTTCGCGCCTGGCTCCGGGAATCCGCCGTTCTTATCATCGTCGTCCTCTGCTCTCCGCGTTTTCTGGGGCTTCAGCTGATCTCCGACTTTGTCCTTCAACGGCCACTCTGCGTCGAGCTGTTCGTCCAGCAGATCCAGAAGGGCATCATGGTTCTCCAGCTTCGCGGCCCTGGCTTCGTCGGGTTCCTTGTTGAAAACTACGTGATACCTCTGCTCGGCTTTGTTGATGGGCTCTTGTGCCTCGTCGTATAGGCGGTATCGAGCGGCAAACCAGGAGAGCATAGCGTAGAAGATGTCGTTCAGGGGATGCGAATCTGCTTCGCCATCGTCTCCGAGGAACGAGTACTTCCCAGCACCGATCGTCTTGAGCTTTCCAGAGCGCACCAGACTCCTTTTTTCTGCCCCGCAACGATAGGATTTATGCTTGCTCGAGTACTTGAAGTCGTCGAAGTAGTCGAACATCGTCATTGGGAGGTTGTCGCAGTCGTGACGTAGAAATCGCAGAGAGATGTAGAGAGCGACGTTAAAGACACCCTCTATCTCATCTGGCACTCGAACGGGATCGTCGGGATTATCGAGGATGTGGGCCGAGGTGAATTGCCATGTACCCTGTGACAGTAACGATGAGCGCCAATGATCCTTACGAGCAGAGCCTGAAGGAGAACAAGAGATGCTTACGGTTCGAACGGGTTGTCGCGCCGTCTCATCTTCCCCGTCAACAGGAATGGGCTTCGAAAGCTCCCAATCAGCCAGCATGCCCTTCCATACGACACGACCGGTCTTCCCATCCGCATCCATAATCACTCTCGGAGCAATGAGAATATTTCCAGCGCTGAGGTCACGGTGGAGGAGGCCCGCTTTGTTCAAGGCCTCTGCATGTGCTTTGCAATAGCAAGACGCATGTCAGCCGCATTTGACCGTGGATGCGAAGCATGAGCGTACCTTGAACACAATCACGAAGTATACGAACCAACTGCTTTCCGTTGGAGAACGAGAACAGAGGCAAGCATACCTCTTCTACCACGAGACGATAGTGTCGGAAGGGCCTCAGGAGATGTCTGCCTCTCCCGATGAATTCGTTAGGGGCACGGCTGTCAAGCAGCAGAGGCTCTCCAGGGGATAGTGCAGGTGACTGTGGTGCCGGCGGGAGTGAGGGCGGTGCAGCGACAGGTGACGGAGATCGCGAGTAGTTAGGAGAGTTGTCCATCTCCATGTCAAGTACTGTGGGGCGTGGACACGGCGAAGATGGCATGTCGCCGTCAGAGTCCTCCGGCTCAACGGCAGTGTCCTCGTCCTCAGAAGGAGCAACGGGGCCCTCCTCGCTTGACTGACCGTCCTCTTCGTCGGCTGGCCGGGATGGTGGATTGTAGGAGTGAGTGAAAGTTCTCTGTTCGAGCTCTCCGTCGCAGACGATTGTGGGAACGTTACTAACGCCAGCGGTGTGCAGGCTCCGAAGCACATTCCCCTCCGTTGCGACGTCTTCATAGTCAGGTCGCCAAGCGTCTTTCAGGAAGACGAATCGCTGTCCTTTAACGTCCCAAGCGATGTATCCGCGCGTTCCGCGGCCGGACATCCCAGGTGCAATGAAGATCGGCAACCCGACGAGGAAGATGCGCTCCCCAGCATCCGAAGTAGGAACATGTAGGCGGTAGCGGGGAACTCCTTCGGCTATCGACTGCTTGAATCGTTCACGAACATGCGCGAATACATATGGTGTATCGTCGGGTCGAGGGTCAACGACGGTGCCCTCTACAATGGAGATGTCGCTATCGCAAGGCTCCGAGACTTGGGTCATGAGCTCGTAGTGCTCATCGCCCTCCGCGAGGACTTGGGCCTTCGTATCGATGCCCTGCTCCTCGGGCGAGAGTCGAGAGAAGCCCCACAACAGGTCTCGAAGGGTGTGAGGGTCCTCGGTGTAGTCGAATGCTTCCGTGAAGATCGTCCCAGAACGATCCCAGCGAGTCGCCCGCATCTTTGTCCCGTTGACAAAGAAGAGGAACATAGCCGTGCGGTGTTGGTGTGCGAAGGCGTGAGCGACGTACTGAGTGATCTGACCACGAACCGCCGTACGCGTATCCGACGACGCGTCTCCTTTCTTCACGTCGTCGTACGGATCGTACTGGCCCCCACCCCTCTTGAACTCGAGTAGCAGTCGCGAACTCTCCCAGTGGGGACGCCCGTCGGTGGGGACAGTAGCTTGCACGTGGAGCGCACCGTCGACCTTCAGCATCTGCTCGTCTCCTGCGTCCCATCGGTCTTGCGACAGAGCGAGACGATAACCAGGACACGGTCCCCTGGCGTACTTTGTAGACGGATTCAGCCAAGAGGCCTGGGGGATGCTCTTGGTTAGCGGTGCAGAAGATGATACGTCGTAACCAGAGCTTACCCAAGCTTCGGAGATCTGACGTTCTGTCGTGGCGTTTTGGATGGCAGTCCTCGTACCCTTGGGCATGCTGTTTGGAGGCCTCTCCTCTCGGGGTCGTGACTGTGGTACGGGGAGGAAGGTAGAGCAAAAAGTCTTTACGTCCATATACTTGCCCATGTTGGCGTTGTTGTCGGCGTGTTCTTGACGTCTCTCCTTTCCCTTGGGGTTGTCTGTTCTGAACTCCTCGGCGCGAGAGAGATTGACGGTGAATGGGGATGTATGGGGACCAGTAAGCTGGGGAGCAGTAGTGATCTGTGGATCAGCAGCGGGCGGAGGAATAGGAGGGAGCTGAGGAACAACAGCGAGCTGGGGACTCGGAGTAAACTGGCGTGTGTGAGCAGCGGTGAGCTGAGGAGCAGGGTGAGGGAGAAGCTGGGGTTCGGCGGACATGGTTAGAGCAGGGTCAAGAGAAAGTAGATGGCAAAGAGCATACCTGCAAGTTACGCGAGTTGCGTGTTTAAATGTGAATTCTGGCCCGTTACTAGCACAGGATCGTATAGATGTGGTTGGTGGATGAGGACTATAGGTCGGAGTTTGATCAGCTTGTCCGTGGATCAAATGATAGGGCTTCCGGCTTACCCCAAAGCGCGATACAATAGGCGATCCGCAATTTGCCCTTGTTCGTGGTGAAAGACGAGAGGAAGCGCCGCGTCCCGTTCAACAAGTTGCATTGTGATGCGTGACTGATGGCGCTTGCGCCACGAGGCTCGGGTGTGACTGGGCGCTTGATGTGTTTGCAAGTTGGTGTCGAACCACCATCGTCCACCATCGCTGCTGGTTACTGTTCACAACGAAAGCTGAACGATAAGTTTCCTGACTCGGAAGGACTCCGTCACTTGCAGGCTGCCCGCTGTGATCATCATGCTGGGTTTGCTATCCGCACAGCGTTGGCGCCCGTATTGTGCTCTCTAACCAATGTCTTCAGTGATCACGACCATGTGTGACGGAAATCCCGTCGTCACCGTTTAATTATGTCGGCATGAGATCTTACGAGCTCCATGTATCGTGCCAGCGGCAGACTCAATCTCAGATTCCGGGAGATTGCTTCCATGTATGCTACCCTGAGCGGAATTAGGTGCCCCCCGCCTACGGGAAGTGCGTGATTGGCAAATGCTGCGCAGGGTACCTGCGTCTCTGGCCAATGCGTCGTGGTTACGGCCCGCTCAAGGGACAGGCCACTTGCGACACCCTCGAGCTCCTGAGGATCCCGATTCCCAGCACTATACCATGGTGCTAATCAGCTCCGCCAACACCCAGCCGCAAAGTGACAAGTACGGTAATCTCTTCAGTACAAGTTTCACGTATTCGCCAAGACTGGTGCGCGGAGTCCTAACGACGACATCAGCACAGGCTGTACCATTGGGCCACCTCCTCTATAATGAGCAATCCCCGCTCCTTCAATCCGCACTGTCACCTTCTGTAGCTGGCCAAACATTTCTCCACATAGGGCTATTACCAGCTCTGACAAACTCGCCCGGGCAGGCACCGTGTAATTTACACCCTCTTCGATAGTGAGCAGGACGACTTCGATGCTTGGGGTGCGAACCTGCCGGAGGAAGGCTGATGCCCAAAGCGGCTTGCTTGGATCCAACGATGCGGTGAGGTGTAACTCGCGCAGATGACTGCATTGTGCAAGGTCGCACTGATACAAACCTAAATGCAACCTGTGAGTACACTCACTTTGATATAACATTGTCTCTTCCATAAATCGTTTGCGCCACTCACTTGCAAGTGCCTCAGGATTGTTGAGCACGACCATATTCAACTCAAGCCTGTCCAACGACGGCCCGAGTGCGCGCAGTATCTTCTGGACAACAGGTCCGTCTTTAGCTAGTGCGAACATACGTATCGAGAAGCTGCGGAGTTGGCCAAATATTCTCCGGGCACACAGCCATGCGACAACCTTATGGAGGCGATGAACGCTGCGGCAGCGGAGATCGAGCTCGGATAACGTGATGGACGGACTGAAGCAAAGACGATCACGGGAGATGTCGATCTATTCACGATTGGCAGCGTCCAGCGGCTCCGGCTTCCACTTTGAAGGGCTGAAGTCATCCGGTACTGGACCGTGATCGACTTTGACAACGGGCGTCCCATAGACTGTGAAAGAGCGAAGCCGCGGGAAGGAGTACCAAAGCAGGAGAAGGTCACTTCCCGTGCCAAGGGCCATCTGGTCCACATGGAGCTCCTCAACCGACCTTGGCATGCAGCCAAACAGCAGAGAGGCATCCTCAGGGAAGACGTCCAACTTCCAATAGTTGAGATCCAGCCTGCGGACGTTGGTCAGGGAGGAAAGGTCCAAACAAGGTCTGATGCCTTTCAAACCCCATCCGGGAGGCTCGGCTTGCACCACCAGGCTCGTCACATATGGGGCAATAGAGGCGGAGGTGGAGAGGAGAGCGTGGAAGTCGGCAAATCTGGACGGGCGCAGCTCCACATGTGCGAAGCGATGATAGCGAACTCGGGGAATCCAGCTGGTGCAAACAAGTCCACATACAGAGAGACCGGAGGATCGATCTTCATATGGGAGGAGATCAATGATCCTGTCCGTCGTTTCGGGAGGGAGTAGTATCGCTGCCATCACGACTCGGGATGCGGAAGACGTCAAACTAGAGCTTCAGTCAGTAGACAGCTGCAGATCGCGCACAAATAAACCTGCTCACCTGCGCTCGTTCGAGGGCTAACGCAAGGAGCAAAAAGAGATCAGCATGTACGAATCCAACGAATGCTTACTCACGTGTATCTGACAAGCGCGTGGCTAGGGCGCGGCCCTGCCCGGCAATGGACGAGGATTCCACAAAAGCGCGCGGCTTTACCGTACCGAAACTTACGTAGTACATACTACCGAGTGTGCCACGACCGTTGTCGTCTCCTCGATCTCAAAAAGCAGTAACTTCCATTGGCTTCACCCCACGCACCAAGAACCACTGTACCTCTTCGCCGCTGAGCCTGAACTTCGCCTTGAATCCATCAAGACATTCGAAATTTTTAAGGCCCGCGCTCTCGAAAGCGGTTCGGATTGCTTTCTCGGTCAACCCGTGTTTATGTGGGACGAGGTGATGGTGCGTGGATGGAAAGAGCTCATGACCGTCCTCCGCAGCCTTGATGTCGGCCACGACGAGCGATCCCCCAGGTTTGAGGAAGGACGCGAGTATGCGCGTAGTGTCGTCAATAGAAGGAAAGTGATGATACGACGCACAACACTACATGATCGTTCGTTAGCCGTGGGTGAGATAGCGCAGCGGATGCGCAGATAATGGGAGAAAATCGCCACATCGATGTGATCGTACGCACCACGATGAGATCGAAGCGCGCGCCGTCCAGCTCGTTCTTCTGAGGATTACCGGTGAGCTCAACGCAGACGGCGTACATCTCCTCTGGAGCCAGACCCTGGTTGGACGCCTGGGTGTTGTAGCGGTCAACGGAGGCCTGGCTGATGTCGACCCCGACTACGCTCTTCACATACTGACAGAGCTGCTGCGACACCATCCCTACAAACAAACGATCATCATCCGATGAGCATCCCACTACCATACGAAGCTCGGACTCGGAAGACGGCAACGCGAGACCGAAGACGGACGCACCAGTGCCACAGGCGTAGTCCATCGCCACGGTCCGTTCCTCGTCAAAGAGCTCGGGCCAGGCCCTGCGCATCGCCTCGACCTCCTTGACTGCAAGCGAGTGGGCGTGGGGATGCATGTGCTCAATCTCGTGGGCATGCTCGTCAAAGTAGGCACGGTTCGCTGCCGCGAAGTCGTGGCTCGGGCCTGATCCGTGTTCGTGTTCGTGTCCGGGGCCACTGTGGTGGTGTTCGCCGTGCGTGTGTGCGACTGGAATGGCGTGATCCCCGTGTGCGTGGCCGTGGGTTGCCATGGTGGAAAGGGGAAACTCAGGTGTCGGATGTTCGATGCTCGCTGGTTGTTGAACGTACTAGTACAGGATCAAAAGGTGCACAGCTGCACAGCCACTGCAGGAGCATAGTACTGGTAGCCCGAAATGGCAGCAGGCATCGAACGTTTCTTCTCCTCTGTTCCTCCACGGCGCCACCATGCTGTACGGACGCCCGTAGGCTTGCCATGTATTCCTCACGCTATAAGCGTAGACAGTGAATAGACACCCGCCACACTGGAAATACACATGGCAGCTTGTCTGTGGGAAACATCGTTGCGATTCGTTGAATGCCGGTACGGTTTTTGACCCACAATAGCGTCCGCGGGTTTTGCCTCCACTGCATCGGTTTCAGAGGTGAATGGACGATGCGCACTGCTCGGCTAACTTCGACATTCCGTGCGAGACCCGCAGCATATCGGGTCTGTCCAACGCGGATACATATAAGAGCGAGCTCGTCCCCCACAGTCCCGACCCACACCGGCGACTCCGACGCGTACAAGCTTGATTGCCAATATGCTTCCCTCGAGCTTGCTGTGTCTCCTGGCATGCGTGGCTTCTACCTGGGCTTTTGATCCTCAGTTCAGCTTCTCAGGGATTGTCGAGGTTGAGAACCGCACTATCGACGAGATCTATCAGGCCGCGCTGGCCGAGGGTGGTATCGTCACTCTCTTGCACGGAGGGTGAGCAAGAGAAGTTAGTACCTGGGGCGGGCGCTGACTCCGCTCAGTGACGAGAAGAACCAGCAGGATGTCCTCAAGAACGCGTTCGAAACCCGCTTCCCGGGCATGACGCTGAACATCACGGTCGACCTGTCCAAATACATCGACGTCCAAGTAAGTTGCCCAGTTGATTACTTACCGCGCACTCTCACAAATGTGCTGCGCAGATCGACCGCCAGATCGCAACGAACAGCGTCTTCGTCGACAGCATCGCGCTCCAGACCCTCCACGACTTCCCGCGCTGGAAGTCCCAGGGAGTGCTGCTCCCGTACAAGCCCGTCGGGTGGGACCAGCTCTTCAACGACTTCCGGGACGCGGACGGGTTCTTCAACGCCTTCTACATCCTCGGCTGGTCCACCGTCTTCAACACCGACTTCGTCAACGCCACGTCCGCGCCCGTCGAGTTCACCGACTTCCTCAAGCCCGAGTTCAAGGACAAGCTCGTGCTCACGTACCCAAACGACGACGACGCCGTCCTCTGGGCGTTCGACCTGATCATGAAGAAGCAGGGGCTCGCCTGGTTCGACGCGCTCCTCGCGCAGAACCCGCGCTTTGTGCGCGGGTCCGCCACGCCCGCGACGCTCATCGCCAACTCGAACGGCTCGTTCGTCGCGTCCTTCACGACCTCCGTCGGACTCATCCCCCCACCGCCGTTCGGCATCACCTTCCCGAGCACGTCCGCCAACTTCGTCACCTGGCCGCAGACGGGCGCGATCCTCAAGGACGCGCCGCACCCCGAGGGCGCGAAGCTGCTCCACAACTTTGTGCTCACCGAGGAATTCCAGACCGGGAACGCGCGCTGGCCGGTGAGGAGGGATCTGACCCCGCCTGCGGGCAAGCCGCCCATCTTTGACGTCCCGGCGACGGACCCGTCCAAGTTCAGCGAGTTCATGGCGGACCGTGCCGCGATCGAGAGGTTGCGGTTCTTCTTCGAGGACAGGATCGGATCGGCACAGGGGCTGAGCCCGCTCATAGACGACCTTTGAGTGGCTCAGATGTGCGCTGGAATCTCGAGCGTGAATGTGTAGCGACCTAAATGAGGTGGTGAAACAACAAGGGTGTCTATGTACATATCCGCGTCTCACACATATGCAAGGCGATGCACGAGACTTAGCACGCGCATCCGCCAGAGTCATCGTCCTGGTTCAAGGTCCGGCCAGGTGTTACTGTGGATGCCTTCTTGTTGTCTGATGATTCGCCTTCAGGTTGCGAGTCCACGCTGTGGGGAGTAGGGTCAGGGGCACACTCAAATGGATCACACAAACGGCCCGCACTCGTCTTTGATGACTTTGGCCATCATGGTGAAGGCTTCCTCCACGTTTGTCGAGTTCTTGGCCGACGTCTCGATGAACGGTATTGATAGGTTGTCGGCAAACTCCTATGGGTGGCACAGCATGTTCACAGATGAGCAAGTCGTGGACAGGGGTGGCACTACTGAAGAGGCTGACCTTTGCTAGCGAGTACTCGACGACCTTCTTCTCGACCAAATCCGACTTGTTACCGATGATGAGTTTCCTTACGCCCTCGGACGCGTACCGCTCAATCTCCTGCATCCAACCTTTGACATTGGAGAATGTTTCTGTCCAAGGAAGGAGATACGTGACGTTAGTTGACATCCAGTGCGTCATGTGCACAACACACGACACACAACGATACGCACCTCCGTCCGTGACATCATACACCATGATGATACCATGCGCACCGCGGTAGTATGCGGCCGCGATCGTGCGGAACCGTTCTTGCCCAGCAGTGTCCCACTGAAGTGCGAATATAAGCAAAAGACAACAAGAATGGCAAGATTCGAAGCTTGGTCGGTTGTGTGGCAATGATAGAGAGACGAGATGACGCATTTGAGCATACGACACTCACAATCTGTAGCTTCACGGTCTTTCCCTCCAGCTCTATTGTCCTGATCTTGAAGTCCACGCCAATGGTACTCAAGTAGCTGTCCGTAAACGCGTCTTCGGCAAACCGCAGGAGCAGACATGACTGTTATATGAGAGCGCATGAACACCACGCGAGTGAGACCAGTAGGCAGTGACACATTGTTGTGTAGTACACACCTTGCCGACCCCAGAATCTCCGATGAGGAGGAGCTTGAAGAGATAATCATAGCCGTCGGGCATCGCGTCAGATGTATGTGAGTGCAGTCTCGGGTGTAAGGATGCGAGTGGTGGATGGGAAGAGCTTGAGGCTGTCTGGCGCGGCAGTGTCCATCACTAGCTCGTGGCCCCTTGTTGCACAAAGTCGCACGCACTGCCTAACGGAGGGCGCCTTCAACGAATGTTGGGCGCGACAAAGTGGATGATGATTGGATACAAGAGAGACACGACCACAGCCATCCGCTGAGAGCAACACGCCCTGGCTTCATGGCGTTGTGCTGGGAGTATTTGCTGACTAAGCTGTTTGGTCCCAAAGCTCTTGCCAAACAACCACCCGGCGCGCCGTACCTACATATAACGGTCATATATACGAAGGTAGTGGGAGTGGGACCGGAGAAGTTCCACTCCAATGTGGACCGCTCTGAGTAGTCTTGAGAGGCACATATTGTGATATGTGACAGCCAAACGCGCGCCGTCGTCACGTTCCTCCTACCGTTACGCGACGCGTCTTCGGACTCGGAGTCCCGCCACAGAGAAGAGTTGCCGGCACTTGTCTCGTCTTGTCTCGTGCCCCTCGTGTTTTATACACACACTGCACGAAGGTGGCAGAGGCTTCTTGGCAGGAGATGCAGAAATAGTTATTATTAAGACAGGGGAGGAGGAGGTCACGTGTCACAGTGTGTCACTTGTGCGCGTGACCTCGTCCTCTGTCCGCCGTTTCGTGACTTCGCTTGTTCCTCACCTCGGACTCTGCCTCAATACGAACGACGGATGGGCAGGAGCCTGCCCCTTCCCCAGTCCCCCAGTCCACTCCCACTATTCTGGTCAGGACCCTACTCCCAGTCCGACGTATGCATTGACAACATACGAGAACTCGACCACGGCTTGTTCTATAACCCACGACCACACCATGGCGTCTCTTACACAAGACAGCACCCACTCGTCCGATTACTTTGACGACGACCCCGAGTTTCTGAAGGCCATTCACGAAGTAGAAATACCCGAATGTGGTGGAGCGGCTCCTAGCAATTGTATTTCTGCTTCTCCTACTCTCGACGCCGCTAGTGAGTTCCTTGAGGAGCCTCCGCGCACGCAGCTGTCGCGAAAGCGCCCGCGGTCCCCAGACGAGTTCACAGGTGAAGATGGCATGCAATACCATGGCGTCCTAAACCCAGTCGATGCATCTGGAGATGATGGCGAGTATCTTCAGTCTCACACATATGGCGCCGCGCGCTTTGGCGAATTCGGAGAGTACATGACAAGGAAGAGGGCAAAACTGCAGATACAGAACGCAGAGCTGGACGAGGTCGCGGAGACCGAGAGTCCGCGAAGCAGGATTTTCCGAGGATTGCAGATATATGTGCGTGTCTATGCTGGCTCATCCCCATGCCCTCTTAAACTCATGGCGAGGGCAGATCAACGGATGGACAGAACCGTCAATCCAGGACCTGCGGAAGATGATTATTGAGCATGGGGGTGTCTTCCACGCATATCTCGACAAGAAGTCGCTAGTGTGAGTAACCAACGTGTGTCGTGGATTCGTCTGTTTTCTACGTGACTTTTGACACGGCTACAGCACTCATGTTCTCACATGTTCTCTAACACCCGCAAAGGTGCGCGAGTTCAAACATCTCAAAGTTGTCAGGCCGGAGTGGCTTGTCGAGAGCATCCAGGCAGGCGAGCTCCTCCCATGGCAGAACTATATCTTCCGTCCGGGCGAAAGAGTCGAGGACACTCAAGGACGCAAGATTGGCCAGAAGTCCCTCTTCAACGGCTTCGTGTCACAAGCTGCACGCACACACACCCAGCTGTCATCGTCCAAGCCGCCTCCACCTAGGAAAGACTCTCCCATCCCCGTCGATGGAGACGCGAGTACACCGGAACAGCCAGAGGCAGGTCCATCTATTATCCAGCCGGCAGTAGCGCCCCATACGCCCAAGAAGCAGAAACGCAGACAAACCCTCCTCAGCCCTCGCAAGTCAGCTCCATCCACTTCCATTCGCTCGTTCTACACCACAGATCCCGCAACACCCGACGAAACCTCCCGCATCCCCGGATACGCCGCAGACAAGTCCAACCCCCACGCAGAGCGTGCTATGGCAGATCCGGCATGGCGCGCAGCGCACACTTCCGTAGCCCCTGACTTCATCGAAGGGTACTACAAAAACTCGCGGTTGCACCACCTCTCGACGTGGAAGTCCGAGCTGAAGAACCTCGTTGCCGAGGCGCAGGAACGCGCAGAGAACGCCGGGGCCGAGACGTGGACGAAGATGGCACGGGAAGAGTACGGCAGTCATGACGGCACGCAGGTGAGCGCGACGCAGATCGCCGTTGACCAGGTCGTGCAGGAGAACTTGGGCGGGCGAGGACTGGGCAGCGCTGGCCTGGAAGGCGATGTGAGCATGCGTGGGGCGAAGCTCGTCAGGCGTCTTCCTGGCCTTGCCAAGGGGAAAGGCAAGGGCAAGGCTGCAGACGACGAGCGCGTCATCATGCATTGTGACTTTGACAGCTTCTTCGTGTCGGCCGGACTTGTGGACAGACCGCACTTGCGTGGCAAACCGGTCGTCGTTTGTCACTCGCAAGGTGCAACTGGCGGTGCGTCGAGCACGAGCGAGATCGCGAGCGCGAGCTATGAGGCGCGGAAATTTGGAATCAAGGGGGGTATGAGGTATGTTCCTTTCTAGTCATCACGGTTTATGCAGCTGACCGTATGGCATCCCAGTCTTCAGCAAGCCCGCAAGCTCTGCCCCGCCGTGTTGACAATCCCTTACGAATTTCAACGTTACAAGCAATTCTCTCTGCAATTTTACACGATACTCATGGCCCATGCCGACGACCTTCAAGCTGTCTCTGTTGACGAGGCGTTAATTGAAGTCACGAGCAGTGTCGCTCGTATCCGCAACGAACTCGCAGAACGCACAGATCCAACTGGTGAACCAGAAGATCCTGCGAAAGTCTTTGCAGAGGCGATCCGCGCACAAGTGAGACAGGCGACCGGATGTGAAGGTTCGTACGGTCGCGTCGCTTGACGTGCTTCTTATTGACCGCACGGACGCGCAGTCAGCATTGGCATCGCCGACAACATCATGCTCGCTCGTCTCGCCTCTCGACGTGCGAAACCGGCGGGGTCCTACCATCTGCTCCCTCACGAAGTGGCCGAATTCCTGGCTCCGCTCGATATCGATGATCTGCATGGGTTTGGGTATTCGGCACGTCAGAAGGCGGAAGAGAAGCTGGGGGCGACGAACCTCGGAGAGCTCACCAAGAAGAGCAAGGCGACGCTATGTGAAGCGCTCGGAAAGGGGACCGGCGAGACCCTGTACAACGCTCTGCGGGGGATTGACGAGCGCAAGCTCGAGAGCGACAAGCCGCGCAAGTCGGTATCGTGCGACATCAACGTAAGCGCCCTTGTGTAACCTGCGTCTGTGGTGTCCTATGCTCACGTTTCCTTGGCAGTATGGCATCCGATTCGAGAATAACGAGCAAGCGGAGACGTTCATATACCAGATGGCTGAGGAGGTCTCGCGTCGCTTGAAGAGCATCGACATGCGTGGACGATCGCTCACGCTCAAAGTCCTCGTCCGAGATCCGAGTGCGCCTGTCGAGGCTCCCAAGGTGTGTTCTAGTAACGCTACCGATTGAGCAATGCACCTGACAGCCGTCAAGTTTCTGGGGCATGGCATCTGTGAGGCTCATAACAAGCAGACACCCCTCGTTGCTCCTGGCGGAAGGGCAACGAGCGACGAGAAAGTCATCGGGGAGCATGCATGGCGACTTCTCAAGAGTTTCAACTTCGACCCGAAGGAGCTCCGTGGCATCGCTATCCAGATCCAGAAGCTCGAGAACGCGTCGGGCCCCCAGGACAACGAGCTGGGTCAGGCTGTGCTGCCTTTCAAGCGTCTCGAAGGGGCGAAACAGATAGCTCGTGCAGAGACTCCGGAGATCGTCGTCCAGCCTGCGTCGCAAGACGAAGAGATAGAGATCATCGAGAAACCTCCTACCAAGACAGAGACGCATATCGAGCTTCCCTCCTTCTCGCAGGTTGACATGTCCGTGTTCGAGGCGCTGCCAGACGACGTCCGCAAAGAGCTCGAAGCCGAGTATCAGCGCAGATCCGTCACGCCCGTGCCTGCTCCAAAAGACCCGTCGCCCGCGCCAGAGACGGCGACGACTCCCCCGAACAACCCGAACAAGAAGTCGCTGCTGCTGAAAGGAAAAGGGGTGAACGTGAAGCGGATCACGCAGCAGCTCGCCCCGCGGAACCGGCCGCTGCTCTCGCCGACGAACAAGCTGTTCGCGAAACGCGTGTACGCGTCGTCTGTCAACGTGACCGAGCGCGAGCTGCGCAAGTACGGGATCGACCCGGACGTGTTCGCCGCGCTCCCACCGGAGATGCAGCGGGAGCAGCTGGCGGCGCATCGCGCGCCGGGCGTGACGGTGTACACTGGGGAACGTAAGGTGCTGAAGCCGTCCAACTACCGGCCGAAGCGGTCGTCCAAGTCGCCGTCCTATGTCTTCCGGCCGCCGCCGCCTCCGAAGGCTGTGTACGTCGAGCCCCCGACGCTGAAGCAGCAGGGCAAGGAACGGGGCGAGAAGCTGTACTTTAGCGAGAAGGAGGACGTGCAGGACGTGATCGAGAGGTGGGTGGAGAGCTTCAGGGAGCACGCGCCGAACCAGAGGGACGTGGACTACTTTGCGAAATTCTTGGTGCAGTCGGTCGATGCGGAGCGGTCTAGCGATGCGGGCGTGGAGAAGGCTGTCGCGGTCGTGAAGTGGTGGCTTGTTCTCCTCAGGCGACACTTTGGCGCGTGGGAGGACTTGCCGGAGGACGAGCTGTGTGCGGATGAAGACGGTAGACGGCCGGCGAGGGTCACTTCGGAGTATGTCGGCAGAGCATGGTGGAAAGCGTTTAGGGAGGTGAAGGCCAAGATGGATGCAGCCGCGCGTAAGAAGTTTGGTGGTTGCCTGTCGCTGAAGTGATCTTCGTATGATCATAAGGAAGGAGCGAACTCGTAAGCTTTCTGGGACACCTTGCTATCGTACATGGCTATCGTAATAATCTGCTCACTACTTCAGTCACAGAGCTTTGCTCACGTTTTCCACGCGAATTCTCCAACCATCTGAGGGGAATCCTGGAGCTTCTCCGTCACTCCCATCCCACCCTCCGGCCATCATCGCCACTGCATAGAGGAGAGAACCAGAGCCTGGAAAATATGGTGTAGGAACCCTGACTCCGCCTATCGGCATTCCAACATCGTCGAACTGGTATAGAGGATGGAGAAGCCACTCTATCGCTTTCTCCGGTTCTCCATTGCGTGCTGCGGACATGGCCAATATGGGGAAATCCCAACTGGCAGCGGATCGAATGTCAAGACGTCATCATGCGTTTCGAAGACGCTACTACTCACCCCCAGCAGTTGGTGATGTTCCAACTCGTCCAGACCTTCTCTGCTGTCGCCTTTGCGATGGTCAGATTCACGTCTGCCGTTTGTGGCAGCCACCCGTGCAGCCCGACAAGCGCGGGATGGTCGTTCGTGAACGTTGCGGTGTCCCAGAAGTCGCTAGGAATGCCTTCGTACACTGCATACAAGCCGCCCTCAAGCGGCAGAGGCGCAAGATGCTCGCGAACCTCGGTCCATGCTCCTGGCACGTCCTCTCCAAGGCGACGCATCCATGTGCTCGCCAGCTCGAGACCGAAACGCCAGTACGCGAGCTCGAATGCGGGGTTCCTCGTGGCATTCGGGCTCGTGTCCTCGCTGACGACGTACATGGGCGGACCGAGATCGAAGAAGCCATTGTTCGCGTTCCGCTTCGGGTACACGGCCATCCAGTCAGCAGTGGCGTGCACGACGTCGCGCCACTTTTCGAGCGTCGCTCGCGATGGGTTGGCGCGGTACTCGTACTCGGCGAAGACGAGCGGGTGGGGCTGTTGCCAGATGAGCAGCTCGTTGATTTCGCCTGGAGCAGATCGGCCTGACGGGTCTGTCATCTTCGACCAACGGGCCCCGGTGGGGTAACCTTGCTGAACTTGAGCGCGGAGGAAAGAGGACGGAAGGAACCGGGCATAGGTTGAGGTTGTGCGGTCGAGGAGGTTCCAATTGTTCCAGAGGGCCCAATGGGCGCTATGCCAGAACACCATCTCCATGTGGAATTTGCCAAACTGGGATCGAACGGTCAGCCACTTCGTGCCGCCTCATAACTCCCGCACTCACCCATCCGTTGTTAACCAATCCAGACTGCCGGAGATGTTCAATATCGGTTTTGAACCGTGTATCACACCAACCACTCACCTCTTGCGGAGGAGTGTTGCCTGCTTCGTTCACTCGCAAAAGGTACTGCGAGAGGATGATTCGTCTCTGCAGTTCATCTGCCCCAGTATCGGTTGATCCCGAAACGACGTCGATGGCTCCATGTTCTGACCAGAACTTCTCCCATTCCTGTCGCGACTCCCTCTCGATGTCGCTGGCAGTGGGGATCGCATGGACCCTGCCTGGAGCATACGCGATAGCAACAGCGAACGTGTTCTTGCGCTGTGACGGCCCGATTGTGTAACGATGTGAGTCCGGGGAGTCGCGCGTGATACGGAAGTCGTCCCCGCCTCCCACGTAGGTGAAGAACGTGTTAGCCACCATGGTATGCGATATCACCGCGTCTACGTTGCGTCCGAAATTGTTCCCGGCCCTCAAGGTCGTTGTATGCTTGTCCGTCGCGTTAAACGTGCCAACGAAAGGGGCTACAAACCCTGCACTGCCGTCGTTCCAAGGAAAGTCGAGGAAGATACCGAGACGGCCATCCTGCAGAAGCTTCGACGTGACGGTAATCCCAACTGTATCGCTGCTCTGCGCCACGACTGTCTGCACCTCAACCACCTCGCCCTCCCATCGAAACGTGCTCGTGATCGTCCCCATCCACAAATCAAGCACCTGGTTCTTGCCCTCCAGCGCATCCTCAGTCACATCCATTACTTTCCCATCCTCGCCTAGAAAGAGGAGCCCCACCCGACCTAGATTTGCGCGGTTCGGGTTCGCCTCCAACCACTGCTCGACCAGCGGCGGTCCACCGAACTCGTACTGCACCCTGTCCCAGACTTCCCCACGGTAGGACTCGATATCCGACTCGGTCACCCCAGACGGGAGGGAGTCGTTCTTCCAACCCCAGTCGGACATGATAGCGAACGGGAAGAATGTCTGCAAGCCGCTGATGTCTGCGCCGAAGGCGAAGTGGCCGTTACCGACTTGCATGGGCGTGCTGGTGCTGGATGCTGTGCGGATGGGGTTGTACCGCGAAACGAGGCCATGACGGTCGATGCGCTCGGCTGGTATCAAGAGAGGGAAAGCGGCGGAGAGTAAGGTTATACAGGTTCTGAGTCTCGGAGGAGACATTTCTGCTGTTGCTACCAGTTTCAAGTGGGCAAGAGGTGACAGCGGCATTGGGCAGGCCGCTTGCGTTGCAGTATTGTAGTCATCCCTGGCCGCTCTCCTGCCGTGAGGTGGATCTTCACCTCTGCTCAAGGGGAAGGAAGGACATCCAGATGACCGGCGATTCCACAACGGTCCGGTCATTTCCATTGCGAAGCGTCAGCATGTGACGATTTTCGAAGAGAATGTGCCTCATTTCCAACCGGAGCCATCGAACGACGCTCCATGTTCCTTCTATAGTTGTAGTTCACTAGTATATATAGTTGCTTCATTGCTGAGCGCTGATCGCTGAGTCGTCTACAACTGGACAAAAAGCCCCAGGTTTTACTAGTCTCCCCTAGGCAGACCTTAAAGCGCTCTATTGACTGGAGGGACGGACGAGCGGAATCAGGTTCTGTTCACCTCGGGGGACTTTAGTCGCATCCCAAGCATCGAAACCGGTTTGCTCCTCACCATCGAGACTCTAAATCATTCAGTGTTCCCTAGCAGATCTATCGGAGCTGGCTAGCTACGGAAGGTGACACTGGCAGTTGACTGGCAGTGCGTATTCCTGGCAGATCTCGGGTAGAAGCACGCGGTGACCATGGTATAGTGCTGGGAATCGGGATCCTCGGGAGCTCGAGGGTGTCGCAAGTGGCCCGTCCATTGAGCGGGCCGTAACCACGACGCATTGGCCAGAGACGCAGGTACCCTGCGCAGCATTTGCCAATCACGCACTTCCCGTAGGCGGAAGGCACCTAATTCCGCTCAGGGTAGCATACATGGAAGCAATCTCCCGGAATCCGAGATTGAGTCTGCCGCTGGCACGATACATTGAGCTCGTAAGATCTCATGCCGACATAATTAAACGGTGACGACGGGATTTCCGTCACACATGGTCGTGATCACTGAAGACATTGGTTAGAGAGCACAATACGGGCGCCAACGCTGTGCGGATAGCAAACCCAGCATCATGATCACAGCGGGCAGCCTGCAAGTGACGGAGTCCTTCCGAGTCAGGGAACTTATCGTTCAGCTTTCGTTGTGAACAGTAACCAGCAGCGATGGTGGACGATGGTGGTTCGACACCAACTTGCAAACACATCAAGCGCCCAGTCACACCCCAGCCTCGTGGCGCAAGCGCCATCAGTCACGCATCACAATGCAACTTGTTGAACGGGACGCGGCGCTTCCTCTCGTCTTTCACCACGAACAAAGGCAAATTGCGTATCGCCTATTGTATCGCGCTTTGGGGTAAGCCGGAAGCCTTATCACTTGATCTGCAGACAAGCTGATCAAACTCCGACCTATAGTCCTCATCCACCAACCACAGAGTCTATACGATCCTGTGCTTGTAACGGGCCAGAATTCACATTTAAACACGCAAATCGCGTAACTTGCAGGTATGCTCTTTGCCATCTACTTTCTCTTGACCCTGCTCTAACCATGTCCGCCGAACCCCAGCTTCTCCCTCACCCTGCTCCCCAGCTCACCGCTGCTCACACACGCCAGCTTACTCCGAGTCCCCAGCTCGCTGTTGTTCCTCAGCTCCCTTCTATTCCTCCGCCCGCTGCTGATCCACAGATCACTACTGCTCCCCAGCTCACAGGTCCCCATACATCCCCATTCACCGTCAATCTCTCTCGCGCCGAGGAGTTCAGAACAGACAACCCCAAGGGAAAGGAGAGACGTCAAGAACACGCCGACAACAACGCCAACATGGGCAAATATATGGACGTAAAGACTTTTTGCTCTACCTTCCTCCCCGTACCACAGTCACGACCCCGAGAGGAGAGGCCTCCGAACAGCATGCCCAAGGGTACGAGGACTGCCATCCAAAACGCCACGACAGAACGTCAGATCTCCGAAGCTTGGGTAAGCTCTGGTTACGACGTATCATCTTCTGCACCGCTAACCAAGAGCATCCCCCAGGCCTCTTGGCTGAATCCGTCTACAAAGTACGCCAGGGGACCGTGTCCTGGTTATCGTCTCGCTCTGTCGCAAGACCGATGGGACGCAGGAGACGAGCAGATGCTGAAGGTCGACGGTGCGCTCCACGTGCAAGCTACTGTCCCCACCGACGGGCGTCCCCACTGGGAGAGTTCGCGACTGCTGCTCGAGTTCAAGAGGGGTGGGGGCCAGTACGATCCGTACGACGACGTGAAGAAAGGAGACGCGGCGTCGGATACGCGTACGGCGGTTCGTGGTCAGATCACTCAGTATGTCGCTCACGCCTTCGCACACCAACACCGCACGGCTATGTTCCTCTTCTTTGTCAACGGGACAAAGATGCGGGCGACTCGCTGGGATCGTTCTGGGACGATCTTCACGGAAGCATTCGACTACACCGAGGACCCTCACACCCTTCGAGACCTGTTGTGGGGCTTCTCTCGACTCTCGCCCGAGGAGCAGGGCATCGATACGAAGGCCCAAGTCCTCGCGGAGGGCGATGAGCACTACGAGCTCATAAGCCAAGTCTCGGAGCCTTGCGATAGCGACATCTCCATTGTAGAGGGCACCGTCGTTGACCCTCGACCCGACGATACACCATATGTATTCGCGCATGTTCGTGAACGATTCAAGCAGTCGATCGCTGAAGGAGTTCCCCGCTACCGCCTACATGTTCCTACTTCGGATGCTGGGGAGCGCATCTTCCTCGTCGGGTTGCCGATCTTCATTGCACCTGGGATGTCCGGCCGCGGAACGCGCGGATACATCGCTTGGGACGTTCAAGGACAGCGATTCGTCTTCCTGAAAGACGCTTGGCGACCTAATTATGAGAATGTCTCGACAGAAGGGATTGTGCTCCGGAGCCTGCATAATGTTGGTGCCAAGAACGTTCCCACCATTGTCTGTGATGGTGAGCTAGAACAAATAACATTCACCGACACATACACCCCTCCTTCCCATGGTGACGGAGAAGCTGACACTCCGGCGATGGAAGACCGCGCCGCTCCTCCTTCGCATGAGGGAAATTTCGATGCATCGCAGCATCGAGCCGACGATTCACGCTCATCGCCATGTTCACCACAACAGGACGCCGAGATGGACGACAATTCTTCTCCCACCGACTGTGACTCCCCCCTTGCAACACCGCAATCGCGCTCTCCAGCACCGCAATCGCCTCCGCACTCGCCGGAACAGCCTCCTCTGCCGGCCAGCCGTTTCCCCGACGAGTTCACCGGCAGGGGCAGGCATCTCCTCAGGCCATTCCGACACTACCGTCTTGTTGTGGAAGAAGTATGCTTACCCCTCAATATGTTCTGCAGCGGGAAGCAGCTGTTTCGCATCCTCCGTGACTGTGTTCAAGGTACGTCCACACAGTCTAAGGGGTGCGAGTTGTATGGCTCACTCAGTGTCCTCCACGCAGCACATGCAGACGCCTTGAATCGGGCCGGTATTCTCCACCGAGACGTCAGCGCCGGAAACATGTTGATCTGTCCAACTGTGGTCATGGATCCTGAGACAAAGAAGGGGCGAGTCGTGTGGAGAGGCATTCTCACAGACTGGGAGCTCTCTAAACCGATCGCTGTCGATGGGAAGGACGAGTCAGCGCGGCAGCCTGTTCGCACTGTAAGCACATCACAATTTCTGCGCATTGTTGCAAGAGAGCTCAGTGGCTATTCTACAGGGTACCTGGCAATTTACTTCGGTCAATATCCTCGACAACCCTGATGCGACTGTCGAAGTTGCGGATGAGCTCGAGGGAATATTCCACGTCGCGGTATACAACTGCTTCCGATATCTACGCAACAGCTGCGACAACCTCCCAATGGTCATGTTTGACTACTTTGACAACTTCAAGTTCTCCACCAAGGACAACCGCTACAGCTGTGGTAGTGACAAGAGCAGAATCATACGGTCAGCAAGGCTCAGCTCGGGTGGCAACACGTTATACACGATTTTGGGCGATGACGGCAAGCCGGGCTCGCATCCTGCCAATGGGATCTTCCACGCAATGCTCAAATGGTTTGGGTGTCGATATGCTCTGCTGGACCAGGAACGGCCCCCCCAAGAAGGGACGGAGCCGGATTTCCTTCTGTCCCTCTTGCCGAAGGAGGTTCTCGACGCACATGCGAGCAACCTGAAGAATCATGAGGCCCTGTTAGCGTTACTCGACGAGCGACTCCAGTTGCCGTGGCCACTGTATGACAAGACGCCGGACCAGCTCAAGCCACAGAAGACGAGGCGGGCAGAGGAGCGCGGGGATAAGGACGAGGGAGGATACCAGGAGCCAAGCGCGAAGCGTGCCAAGACCGACGAAGATGTGAACGAGGGCAAAACACGTCGGGCGGCCTCGAAGGACTCCCGCAAGAGCACAAAAGCGTCCGGATCTCGTGGGCCTCCGGTGAGGACGCGGGGTGGACGAACCACTCGGACACGTGGCTCAGGGAGCTCACGGTATGGTTCATCGAATCAGGTTGCTCGGTAGTAGTGCTGTCCCAGGTCGGTTGGGGATGCGATGTGCGATGAACGTTCTCCGAGACTCTACCCTCGGACTAGGTGGATTATTTATTTCTTATGTATTCGCGCTGTCTCTTGTTATCTCTTTTACATGCTTTCTTGACTCTATTACTCTCAGTCCGTCAGCTATGAATGGCAAGTGATAGTCACTGCCAGTGCGAGTGATGTTGTCGTCGGGTCTCGGTGGTCGGGAGCTTAATGACTGTCGACGTCTGTCGTGCCTACCCCGTTCAGTTCAATACTCCACTCCGGTATCGAGCACTCTTGACCTTAAGTGACCGTATTCGCGCACGTTGCCAGTGACTCGCTCGTAGTCAATGGAGGCGACGATGTGTAAAGCCTGGTTTGAGCGTCTTACCCTGAGCGTCGATCCGCCAAAACAGGCAATCTAGACGCCGTCACAAAGACAGGCAGGCGGCTCGTCGCGACAACGCTACCACCCCCACGCTTACTCCCTCGGACGCACTCTGCTGAACTGGAAAGTCTAAAACAACCTGCGGATCTAACAACTGTTTTTCTCCTGTCTATGAACTTCTCCTGTCTGTAATGATCTAACGGTCAGCATAACGCCTCAAGTATCGAAGTCATTCTCAAGTTACAAGTAGAGACCCGTGGAGCATTCCAGCCTGAAGTGCTAGGACAGTGTCAGTTCGATTTGCACTGTGCTGGTTGTTAAACAAGGTGCAAGTATACCATTGATACGCGCTGGAGTGCAAGTCCGCGCTTTGTAGATTTCAACGCTTTCCGAGGTCAGCTTACTAGTCAGGTATGGCGGAATTGAGACTCGGGGTCGTACCGAGTACGCAATACGGCTCTCGAATGGAGGCTCGCTTGAACACATGAGGAGATTGACTGGACTGAACCGCAGCTGTCTGCCTCCCAGCCATGCAAGCCCCCAATATGTCAGCCCTTGCGGCTAGTCAGCCTCAGGCTAACCTGCACAATATATGTACCGCGTACGTCCCATACGCTTTCTACGTTCTCTCTGTCCTCTACGCTCTCTGTCCAACCTCCTCGCCATCACGCATTACCACCATCGACCACAAACCACCATGTTTGCACACTTCGCATCCCCGACTATATCCCAAGCCATGAAACTATATGCCGCCCTTGTCGACCTCATCGACCTCGTCCCCTTCATCATCGTTTCTTTCATCGTTATCTCTGTCTTCCTCCGCGTCCATAAGTGGCTGCGCGTTCTCCAGCACTCCAAGTCAGAATCCAAGGTCAGCCTCAGCTTTGTTCGATACACGCGTATGCACCCAGCTGATAATGGTGATATATAATCATCAGGCTACCCTCAATGCGCTGCAGGCTAGTATCTCTCGGCTCCAGGACAACATTCGCGACATTCTAGGGGAGACGGCGAAGAAGAAGAAGTGCATCAACAGGTACCGGAAGATGCAGTTGTGGTCGAGCAAGCAGGTCAAGGAGTTCCAGAGTGCGATCGACAAGCAAGATGAGGCTGGCGAGACGCTGCGGGCGCGGGTGAGGGAACTGGAGATGGCGCTTGAGGGGAGGCGGAGAAGGAGAGATGGGGCGAGCGGTGTGACGACGGTCAGTAGCCTGTCCTTCTTTTCATTCCGCCTCTGGAAACACGGCTCATTGTGGGGTTACCAGAAGAACGAGTCGGAGACGATGGGAGACGATCAGGAGACCGCAGTGGAGAAATCGCAGGGGTCGTCGTCCGCGTTTGATGTGCGTATGCTCTACTTTCCCATTTGTTTGCATTACTGACTGGAGGAACCCAGCTTGCATCTTATCCAGCCCAGGTGACTGCCGCCCGGCAGGCTCAGCAACTCGTCGTCGAGAGGATGTCCGCCAAGACTCGGGACCAGTCTACGGAGTGGACTGGCATCCCCGACCTCAAGCGGCATATCTCCGCGCTCGAGAAGCTGGGCGACCTACGGCTGACGGAGATGCAGGTAATGAACGCGGAGCGACAGGAGCTGGAAGAGAAGTACGAGATGCTGGAGGTAAACTACGAGATCCGGGGGCGGAACCTGAAGAAGCGCGAAGAGGAGCTGCGTGAGGCGCGTGCGACGATCGAGGAGCTGAAGCTGGCCTTGAAGGCGACCGATGTCGAGAATACTCCATCGTTCTCCTTTGCTCCTGTGCTGACGTCTACTCCGGCTGCTGCGAAGAGGAAGAAGAGGCCGCGGCTGCCTTTGGATGGGTCGTCTCGAAGACCGCTCGCGCTGAAGTCTTCGGAGAACATACCAGTAATGCGTCCGGTAGCTGTGGAGGTGTCGCGGATTCCGCGCCCAAGTCTCTCGAAAATGCGTTGACAGAAATCATCGGATGTTATCGTTTCTTTTTTTTCTCTCTCTTACTCTCTTTTTCTATCTTCTCTCTCTTCTTCCTCATGATCCACGGATCGGTGTACTTGACGAAGCGATCGATGACACACAAAAACAAATAATCACATCTGGACTCGTACGAAGGCACACACAGTCTTCTTTATGTCTCTTTTATATATCGGCTTCGTCCCGCGCGCAATGAACCAGAGCAACTCCGCGTCTTCCTGTTTGGCCAGGCTCTTCGGCATCTTCATCCTCTCCATGTCCTTCAACTCGAACTGCTCCAGCCCAGCGCCCTCAAAAGCCGCGCGCAACTTTGCCTCGCTGATCCCGTGCTTGTGCCCGACGAGTCCGTGATAGGACTCCGGGAAGAGCACGCGGTCGTCTTCCTCCGCCTTGATGTCCGAGACGAGGAGCGATCCTCCGGGCTTGAGGAACGAGACCAGGATGCGCGTGATGTCGTCGATGGACGGGAAGTGGTGGTAAGACACGGAGCACTGGGAGCATCCAACGTGAGTCAAAGGCACAAACCCTAGGTCCAAACAAAGAAGATACACGCACGACGATGACGTCGAACTTCGCCCCGTCGAGCTCCCCAGCCTCTCCTTTGAGCTCCTGGCTGACGGCCTTCATGCGCTCGGGGCCGAGCCCGAGGCTCGCCGCACGCGCGTTGTAGCGGTCGACCGAGGCCTGGCTGATATCCACCCCGACGATGCTCTTCACGTGCTGCGAGAGGGGCTCGGAGACGAACCCAATCCCGCACGCAAAGTCCATCGCCTCCGTGCGCTTCCTGTCGAAGAGGGCGGGCCAATGCTTGATGAAACCCTCGACCGGCTTGCGCGCCATCTCGCGCCACTCGGGGTACATATCTTCAAGCTTGTCCGCGTTTGCGTCATAGTACGCTTTGTTGGCACCGACGAGGTCGTCGTGCGCGTGGGTGTTGCCGGGCGAGGGATGCGAGTGCGAGTGCGAGTGAAGCTCATCGCTGGGTGTATGGGTATCGGTGGGATCTGACATGGTTGCGAGGTAGTCCTATGTTGTGCCCGGTGTGCTGACGGTGCACTCTTACCCAGCACTTACTATATACGTATGCGCACCAGAGAGACCGGTGTGTTGTCTTGTGTTGGCTGCTGTAGAGCACTGTGCCCGGATGTAATCGATGACCGCGAGGGTACTCGCCGCGGGCCAAGTCTGAATGATCGAACCATCCTGTGAGCAAAGCCAGACGGGCGATCTGTGGTCAGCCGACTGCATTCACCACATCCATAGCACTGCATGTCACCGTCAGGAACAAAGAGTGACGTACAGGAGCAATTGGGAGTCCCCGATTGGCTTGCAGGCAGGCTCGAGCCCCGTTCGAATGCTGGTAAGTACTATCAGACCTGCTCACCGTGGAAAGAAGATATGTCATCGTGCAAATGTACATGCGCCGACACGACAGGAAATGTCGTGACCTTCCCGTCATGAAAGTCCCGTCATGAAAGCAGCGCTGTGTCCGGCCTGGAGCTCTCTTCGGTAGAGTGTGGACAGCAGGAGACCATCCATAAGTCGAACTAAAACACTGGAGTAGTGATGTACGAGATACGCAAAGCGGGTACGTTGGGCAACGAAAGCGCTGAGCATACTATGAAACCACAAAGATTGTCAGTATACCTTCGTCACAGAGCTCAAGGAATGACGAACCGAAAAAAATACATCCGGAGTAAGCACTCCGATAGCATTAGATCCATTCCAAAAGATCCACCCCTCCCGTAGCACTTGACAGACAGTCAACAACGCAGGACGACTAAACCAATCACCTCCTCGGCACCGTGCGGTTGCGCAGCGTCCTGACCCCAGAGCCCGAGCCGCTCGCGCGTTGCGTGCTCGTCAAGACCTGAGCCCTAGTCCCCGGCGGAGGCTCGTACGGCTCCTCCCTCATCCTCCTCTTCTTCTCTATGCTCGCCCTCGTGTCCGGAAGCGGGACCGCGCTCTCGGACGATGCATACCCGTCGAGGCCCCTTCCCGTGCTGCGCGGGACGGGCGGGGTCGCGACGTCCTGGGCGCGGGTGAGAGAAGGCACAACGGACGAAAGTCTGGATGCAGGACGCAGCAGATCAAGGCTTTCGGCGAACTCCTCGTCGTCGTCGTCATCGTCGTCCTCGGGTGCCGGGCGACGTCGCTTCTGGGCTGCACTCGCGGACGGGGCGGAACGGACATGTTGGTCTTTGAGGAGCTTCCGCCGCGTGCGCTCGTCGTCGGTATCGAGCTGAGTGGGAGGGACCTCCACGATTTCGAGAGACAAGCGCGAGCTGTTATGGTTGCTGTCTGCAAGGAGATCTTCGACATCCATCTCCTCTTCGTTTGTTTGGCCGGCAGCGTTCGACTGACGCTGCTCCTCTTCACTCCCCATCTCGAGGTCGCCCTCTTGCTCGTATCCTTCCAGTGCTTCTTCATCCTGTTCGGGACTCTCCTCGAAGTCCTCTTCCACTAATTCCTCCACGTCCTCTTCCTCTTCTTCGTCCTCATCCTCGAACACAGGCGGCCTCCGAGCACCCTTGAAGCCAGCAAGCCGATGCGCCAACGTACGCGGCCCAGGACCCGCCTCCGCCTGCTTCTGCTGGGACGCAGGCACGCCCCGCAGCTGCGTGGGGACGGGGCCGACGAGCGTCGCCTGTGAGCTCATCGGTATCTGAGGACGCCCGAGTGGACGAGGGGCCACCCGCCGCCGCCGGGGATGTGCGCCGGGCGGGGCCGGCGAAGGGGCGACAGGTGAGACAGACGGCTGAGGGACGTCGTCGTAACCAGGCGGGTAGTCAAAGCTGTGACTTCAATATCGGTATGCGAACATGTATGAATGGCAGTATGTGCACGCACTCGTGGAAGTCATCAGGGAGAGGTCCGAACTCTCCTGTGGGACTCGGGCTGCGCTCTTGCGGGATATGATGGGGTGCGGAATGGACACGAGCACGGGCCCGGCCGCGGCCGCGTTCGACGGACGACACGTCCCTTTGCCGGGGACCCAAGTCGGTGTGGCGTCTGACCTGTGTGCGCATGTTCTGCGGTTGGTCGTCCTCTGGGACATCATGTTCGTGCATCGGCTGGAACTCTCCTTCTTCCTCTCCTTCCTCATCCTCTTCGTCCTGCTGCTGCAACTGATGCTGCATGAACTGGTAGTACTGTTGCTTGTTCAGCATTCTGTTCTGATAATGTAGGCCTTTTCCATCCGCGGGTGGCGGGTTTTGTCTGACCAAATCGTCGATGACGGGGTCATAGATCTCCTGACGCTTTCTATATCTCTCTCTCCAAGACTGCCAGGTGTGGCGTCTGGCCCAACTAAGCTCGGGAACCTGATAAATCGCATTGTTAGTCGAACATTCATAGTGACGTACGGTCACGTACGTCGAGAGCATCAGCCGTTAACTTCTGCCAAACAAGATTTCCTGTCCGGCCGCCCGACGCCTTGTTTGGTATGACAGTCGCGAGGAACTCGCATATATGTCTGTCGTCCGCTGTAGTGAACTCTTGACGATGACTATATATTCGGAGCTTGTCAGAAAAAGCCAGACTACATTGTAGACTCGTAGCCTCCAGTGGACTTCAATCGACAAGCAAAAAAGCCTTCCCGCCTAGCCTGTCCTCGAGAGTATTCGCCGACCAAACATGACTCTCGTGGGCTTCCTGGTGGCATCACCACGAGGACAACTCAAGGTCTCTCGAGTGCGTATACGCGCCCACAGATTAGGATCCCCTCCGGTTTGTAGCACTAAACCTACCGAACACCAACGCGATCTACGCCCCGTCGCAGTCGGCTCCACTCTCTCAGAGCAGCAGGACACGTCGAAAGAACAAGGAGAGCACGTACCTCCCCGGCGTCCGCCCTCCCATCGGCTTCTGAGGCACCCTCTCGTGCGCGTACCGTCCGTTGCGTATGCACGCGCCCACAAACCGAGGAGACTCCGCATACCGCGTGCGCACATAGTGATACCGGTCGCGCAGCGTCTCGAGGCCTTCGTCCTTAACAATGACCGTCTCCGCATCTTCCGCTCTCTTGCAAACGCGCCCGCCATGTTCCTGTTTTTGCCGACGCATACGTACGGATGTAATCAGCTCTCGTCATCCAGTAAGCGGGATGCGCGTAGATCGGACGGGGGCACTCACAGTAATGCGTTCAGTAAGCCTTTCCCTCTGTCCTTGAGAGAGGGCCCAGGCGGAGGACGCCTCGCCCGGGGCCGTGCCCCAGAGGTAGAAAGCGACAGCCTTGCCGTTCACAACGAACACCTGCTCGCCAGCACGCTCGTCCTCATCCACATCGTCATCTCGCACCAAGCTGTTCTCGCGCGTTATGGCCATCCTTGGACGCCACGGGCGCAGGAATCGCAGGAGGGGATGATCAGGGTCGTGGTCAACACGTAAGACGCGCTCGCCGCCACCGTTGCTTGGGCGCGTCTTCAGTCAGGCGCCCGTGTTGCGGGTCCTAACCCTAACTCGGGGTTCGTCCCTAACCCTATTCAGCATGGAAGTACATTGTACATTGTAAGGCATTCCCGAATCAGCGTGTCTCTCGTGCCCTGAGTCGCGGAAGTGAGCTAGAAAAGTTCCTACCGGAACAGAACAGTGTGGCGAGCATCCCCACTCCCATCACATGTTTATGTTCATATTTCTCTTAGCAGAGCATTCGTGGTGTAGCGGTAACATTGGGTCTTCCCATGGCCTAGCTCCGGGTTCGACTCCCGGCGGATGCATTCAAGGACATTGCGTTGTTTTTATTTTTTCTCGTATCCTCGTCACACGGTCATCCAATATTGCGTTAAGGTATGCCCAGCACAGACTCGACTACGTCGTTACAGCGTTACTTGCTGTGACAGATCACGTGAACTGACATAACTTGTGGTATTGCAAATGTCAAGCTTTGTCTTCAACACTTCCAGGAGGTGATCAAGTATCAAAACAGGCTCTAGAATACTTTGTGCACTGTTTGAAATACATAAGAAGTACACCCGTACACAGTATACTGAGAAGGACTTTAAAGATCAAGTGGCTTATCTGTCCTAATTACCCGATAAACACTCTAAGAATTACTGCAGAGACCAAAACTTTTGAAATGGCTCAGGACAGATGCACTGCACTCAAAATCAAGCAAGAACAAATATTGCAAGAGTGTTGTGGCCACAAGATGTTCTTTTTTGTTTGGTGATATATGGAGTCTGTACATTCTAGTTTAAAATGCAATGCTGTCCCTCCGCGAAACTGAGGGCAGCGTAATGAAAATAGGTCACCTGACGTAGTCGAGTCTGTGCTGGGCATACCTTACTAGCAGTTTCTCAGTGTCAGCTGACTGCAGTGGTATGTTCCAAGCGCACTTTCTTCGTACTTGAGCTTTACAGCTGAGAGAAAAAGATGAAGTATTCTTGCTCTATGATATCCACAATGTGGATAACCCCTGGTCGTCATGCACATGCTTTTTGCCCCTTGCAGTCACTGCTGTCATTGCCGTGGTACCTGCACTCGCATTAGATGGTACATATAATCATAATTTCTGTTCAACTTTGCCCATGAGGTGTCCTACATTGTTGTTGAGGATCCTAACACATGAGAACAGTAAACTCATCAGATTCCTGTACACAGACTGTACCAAAGGCTCTGAGAGAGGTATACAAAGCCTGCGCAGGTACTCTAGAAAACCTCTTGAGATGTTGAGGCGGCAGTCAAGATATTAGATGACACATGGTTGCATCCGAGCCTTTGGAGTATGGGAGAGACATTGGAGATGGTGCTGCACAGGGAGGTGCATACATTGGACATATCTGAAGCTATCCAGCTCCATATCCTCCCTCCTGGGTCTCATGCTGGACCCCATGCCAGGGGGTTGCTAGTGGCCCACCAGATAAGGTTAGTTGAGATGGCTGAGGGAGAGGTGAAAGAGCAACCTGAGAGAGAGGAAGCCATCACTGAGGTGAGTTGGACGGGCTACCTATCTTGAACGTTGGCAAGAGCATTTTGATGAACTCTGAACCTGGAAGGCTTGGAGCGACCTGTAAGTCACACAAAGAGAGATCTTCAGTCAGTGAGCGAACGACTATATTGCATAGTTTAGTACCTGTAAGTCACACAAAGAGAGACTACAAGTACTAGTAAGTAAAGTGTAGTAGAGCATAAGTAATGAGTGAGACTTACTCTTCAGTCAGTGAGCGAACGACTGAAGAGCAGAGGGGCAAACAGACTGCCTTATATACTGGAGAGAGGAGTGCATGAGTAAGCGAATGAAGCAGTCACATGTTAACCATAGAGCGATGAGTAAGAGTCCGTACTTGGCGTATGAGTAAGAGCCGAGAGTATTCTGAGTAAGACATAAGGTCTAGAATGTTCCGGTGCATTGTAGAACGCACAGGAAGACAAGGGAACCATATGGTCATGGGAATGTACAGTAGTTTCGTAGAGAAAACCGTATATGGTAAGTAGAAACACAGCCTATAGTAAGCGCTATCTAAACATAGGTAAACATGACCATACAAAGGTTGTGTGCACAACTCCGGACCGGTAGAGCCGTAAATCCAGAATGTCAACACTCCCACTCGTTCAAGATGCAACGGACACAAGACCTATCTCCTCAACGAATTTGGCCTGATTGGAGTAAGGCACGTTCTTCGTGAGGGGGTCGGCCAATTGGTCCTCAGAAGCGACATAGTAGATCTCGACAGATCCCATCTCGACCTGTTCACGAATGAAGTGATAACGGATCTCTATGTGCTTGGTACGACAGTCAATGACTGGATTGACAGACAAGAAGATCGAGCCTTGGTTGTCGAGACACAAAGGCGTCGGATCAGTCACGTCATCTCCGAGTTCATTGCCGAAGGTCCTCAGCCATGCCAACTGACGACAAGTGTCGGAGGCCGCTTTATATTCCGCCTCGGTCGAGGAGAGCGAAATGGTAGGCTGACGCCTCGATGCCCACGATACAGCACCACCTGCCATCAAGAAGACAAAGCCAGAGGTTGAGTGCCGATCATCACGGTCTTCCGCCCAGTCCGAATCTGAGTACGAAATCAGACCGTCATTAGACGCTCCCTTGTAGCGCAGCCGGTACGCCTTTGTTCCCTGAAGGTAACGCAGGACATACTTGGCATAGTTCATGTGCGCTTCAGAGGGATTGGCATTGTACTTGGATAACCGTGTGACAGCAAAAGCAATATCAGGGCGCGTCCCGAGCATGGCGTACAAAAGACTGCCAATAAGACTCTGGTAGCGTTGCCTGAATGAATCGGAAGCGGGCTGATCGGTTTTCACCAAAACAGCACCAGCAGGGAGAGGAGTACGCGACGGTTTACAGTCAGCCATCTGGAAACGCTCAAGGACAGACTGGATATACTCTTCCTGGTCGATGTCGAGTGTTCGAGTGGAACGATCTCGAGTGATGCGAAGACCAAGAAAGCGCTTGACTGGTCCCAAGTCCGTCATCTTGTACTGCTTAGAGAGAGAGCGCTTGACGTGCTTGATATGACTAGACTGATCGCCAATGAGAAGTAGATCGTCGACATAGAGTACGACAATTGTTACGTGTTCCCCCCTTTGTCGCCGATATACGTAGATCCCGGCATCAGAATAGGTCCGTTGGAATCCCAAGTCAAGAAGCGACTGATGAATCTTCGCATTCCATTGACGCGACGCCTGTTTAAGACCATAGATAGCCTTTTTGAGCAGACAGACGTGGTCTTCCTGCCCAGGAACGACCCAGCCTTCGGGCTGTTCCATGTAGATCTCCTCTTCGAGATCGCCATTCAGAAACGCGGTCTTGACATCCATAGATTCGATGTCCCAGTCCTCAAGCGCAGCATGCGCAAGAAGATACCGGATAGACTCGAACCGCGCAACCGGAGAGAACGTCTCGTGATAGTCCTCACCCCATACTTGAGTAAAACCGCGAGCAACAAGACGAGCTTTATACCGCCCATCATGTTTAATGTCATAAACCCAGCGGTTTGAGACGACGTGTCGACCTTTAGGACGAGGAACAAGTACCCAGGTCCTGTTCTCGATGAGCGAGTCATACTCCGACTTCTCAGCTTCGCGCCACTTAGGAGCATCAGGCGATCGCATGGCCTCCTTGTGGGATTGAGGAATACCAGCTTTCGACTGAGCAGCAGCGAGAAAAGCGAGGAAAGTCTCTGCCTCCCACTGATCTCCATCCGGATCTGTCCGAGCGTCGACATGAACCGGGTTCTCGTCACCATAGATGTTGTCCTGAGTCCTACTCGGGTGGGGAATGCCTGCTTTGTCACGACGAGGACGGTCACGAGCAATGCTAGGCTGATTATCTCCCACTGGTCTGTTATGACCACGACGGTGAGGAGGATGAGGAGCAGGAACAGGCGGTGGTGTTGGAGGACGATCAGGGGCATTAGCCGGAGCAGGTGCTTCAGGCGCATCATCGTCTACAGAGTGATCAAGCGGTGGTGGGACATCAAGCGGAATGGGAAGGGGAATGTCCAGGATGTCGTTGGGATCGACCGAGTCAGAGTCGTCGTTCGAGGACTCATCCGACTGGTCATTCACAAACGGATTATCACTGGGGGCGACAGGTTGATTGCCAGGAAGTTTTCGTGCAGGGAAAGACTCTTCATCGAATGTCACATCGCGGGACACGACGATAGAGCGGGTGGCCGGATTCCAAAAACGATACCCCTTGGAACCCTGCTCATACCCCACGAAGATCATCTCAACTGCCTTCTTGTCGAGCTTCCCTTCGCGCTTCGCCTTCTGCACATGCACAAAGGCTTTGCACCCAAACACGCGGAAGTAGGAAACGTCCGGTATGGTGCCGTCCCACAACGTGATAGGGCATTGCCATTTGTGTCGTCGCATAGGTTGACGATTGTAGATATGAACGGCTGCATCGATGGCAAGTTGCCAGAAACCGTGACTAAGTCCAGCCTGATGTAACATACACAAAGCCTTCTCGGTGATGGTACGGTTCCAGCGTTCAGCACGTCCATTCTGTTGAGGTGAACCCGCAACTGTCTTCTGGTGCTCGATGCCATGCGAACGAAGAAGCTCGCTGAACTCGCTAGACGTGTATTCCCCCCCTCGATCAGAGCGGACTTTCTTGATCTTTTTACCGGTCTGAGTCTCAGCCCATGCCTTATAGTCGAGAAATGCTTTGATAGCATCCGACTTGTGCTTAAGGTAATAGGCGCGAGCAAGACCAGAGTAATCGTCAATGAAACCGGCAAAATACTTCCATCCTCCAATAGCCTGAGTACGCATCGGTCCATCGAGATCTGTATGGATGAGCTCGAGAACTTCAGTCGCACGCTTCTCAGAAGGTGGGAAGGGGGTGCGAGTGGATTTGCCAAAGGCGCATCCATCACATGGCTCTTCATCCGCAGGATCAACGGCATCAACTCCCTTGGTGTTCTTAGGAAGATGACGCAGCACGTCCTTGCCCGCATGACCAAAGCGACGATGCCAGGTCTTGAAGCGACGGACATTGAGGTGGACACGCTGACCATTACGGAGTTCGAGGAGCGTCCAGTACGTGTTGCTATTTGGGTTGTACCTCGCCTCAAGGATCTTTCGACCCATGATACGAATCGTCGAACCATGTTTGACAGCACCATCAGGTAGCTTGTCAAAGATACACATGCGACCTTCGCCTTGGAACAAGGAATAACCATTGCGCTCGATGGAGCCCGTCGAGAAAAGACGACCTTCCACATGCGGGATGTAGTAGACGTTGTTGAAGGTGACTGGGACGCTCTGATTATCGATGTACGCGATCCCTTCAACCGTTCCCGATCCAAGCGCATGGATAACACTACTTTCACCTGACGCAGCCGTTCCAAAGGGAACAGTGGTCTCGAAAGGCTGGTGGGTAGAAAAGTCAGACATGTCACCGGTGATATGTTGAGAGGCTCCTGAGTCCATAAGCCACATGGTCCACTTTGAGCTGTCCGAGGCCATAGCCTCATCATAGAAAGAAGCAGCGATGTTCGAGGGACCCGAAAGTACGTTTACAGCAGATACAGACTCAGAGACGACATGTGCATGGCTATGAGAAGTAGTGTCCTTGTTCTTCCCCTTGTCCTTGTCCTTCTCCCTCTCCTTCTCCTTCTTCTTGCCCTTGGGACGCTTGTCTGGGTGCTTCTTATAGCAGTTGGACTCGTGGTGAGAACTACCGCCACAGAAGGAGCAAGGACCCTTAGGCTTCGGCTTGGTCTGGGAGACCTTGTTGGCGGACTGTCCGTTCTTGCGCAATGACTCCTCGGCCAAGGCCTTCGACTGGATGTCGTCGAGGGTGACCTTGTCGATGTCCGTAATAGCCATTAGCGCAGAAACCATGGACTGGTAGGACTCGGGGACCTTCGACAGCAACAGGAGAGCCTGCATGGTCTCGCTGAGCTTGACGCCGTTGCTATCGATGTCGCGAAGGCGGTTGATGATCTTCATTATCTGGTCCTGGAGAGGCTTCGAATCGTTCATGCGAGGCTCTGCAACGAGCGACTCGAACATGCCCCAGACGTGAGCACTGTTGGGCGTGCCAAACTTCGTCTTGATGGCGCCCCAGGTCTCAGCGGCTGTCATAGTACGAGGAGCAGCACCACCTTGACCCAGAACCTTCGCATCGAGGACGTAGTGGAAGTTCGGTGAGACCCGCATATACATCATGCCGCGAGCCTGCCCATTGAGCTTCTGCCATGCCTCTATGGCGACTAACTCCGCCGCAGTGGCAGTAGTACCGGCAGGAGAGGGCTCAGTCTTGGTGCCTTCGACAATCTCCCAACAGCCCATGAAGATGAAGTACCCCTTGAGCTTTGCAGCCCAGTCATTGTACTGGTTCGCCGAAGAAAGGATAGGGATCGAGTCGATCTTGACGTCTCCCATGATTGAAAGCAGGTACTGAGAAGAGTGGAGATAATCCTCGTCGTCGAAGTCTAGAGTGAAGGATATAGGCGCAACAGATGGAAGCGCAGTGACGAGAGGAGGAGGAAGAGTTTCGATTGGAGAGAAATGCGGAGATGCGACGAGAGGGGTGTCGTATGGGGTGTTAGAGGCGAGAGGAAGCGCTACGACAAGTGGTGTGTCGTAGGGTGTATCGGATGCGACTGGAAGAGCTGTGTTGACTCCAGCAAGAAACTCCTCGTCTGCTTGGTAGGGAGAGATAGGTTGCCAAGCGAACAATGTGGGATCTTCCGGTAAAGCAACGTTGTTGTACCGATGAGGACAGGGGCTCACGGCACAATTGTACCAACCGTCGCTTTGAAGGTGGGCGTCGACTTGTTCGTCAGAGTCCCAAACGTGTGGAAGATCCTCGCAGGATTCCTCGTTGCCTGAGCTGTCAGAGGATGCTTCTGTCGAAGTATCAACGATGTCCTCGACTTCAGACTCAGAGGAATGAGGAGATGCTGGAAGAGTCGGCTCCAGAACGGTGGTTCAAAGTATACGCGATGATTGACGTGCCACGTGCGAGGAAGGTGGACAGGGGCACCTTTTGAGGTGAACCAGAGAGCCAGTAAGCCGAAATTACCGACAATCCGGGTAGAAGTCGCCAACTGTGCCCAAGAAACGCTATAGTAACTACCGAGGCAAAAGGTATCGTAAGGAGGGTCCGAACGGTTGTCCTCCGGTCCAAAGGTGCTAACCACCCCGGGTACAACAGCTGGCGGGCGCAAGTGCGTGGCCTGGCTGAGGGATGCCTGAATCACCCAGGTGCCTCGAGAGCACAACAGGTGTTACAACGATAGTAGACTAGAGACTGACTACGAAGCGCTCAGGGCTGCGTCACGAGCGCAGAAATGTCCCCCTGGCAGCAGTGTCGGCGGGCACAGTCAAGAGAGTAGGAAAGTGGGATGCACGGGCAGAGAGTCGACGTACAAAGAGTTGCGCGCAAAGGTGTCGACAGAGAAGCAACCAATTAGAGCGCAGGGCTCATAACCTGATGAACTCTGAACCTGGAAGGCTTGGAGCGACCTGTAAGTCACACAAAGAGAGATCTTCAGTCAGTGAGCGAACGACTATATTGCATAGTTTAGTACCTGTAAGTCACACAAAGAGAGACTACAAGTACTAGTAAGTAAAGTGTAGTAGAGCATAAGTAATGAGTGAGACTTACTCTTCAGTCAGTGAGCGAACGACTGAAGAGCAGAGGGGCAAACAGACTGCCTTATATACTGGAGAGAGGAGTGCATGAGTAAGCGAATGAAGCAGTCACATGTTAACCATAGAGCGATGAGTAAGAGTCCGTACTCGGCGTATGAGTAAGAGCCGAGAGTATTCTGAGTAAGACATAAGGTCTAGAATGTTCCGGTGCATTGTAGAACGCACAGGAAGACAAGGGAACCATATGGTCATGGGAATGTACAGTAGTTTCGTAGAGAAAACCGTATATGGTAAGTAGAAACACAGCCTATAGTAAGCGCTATCTAAACATAGGTAAACATGACCATACAAAGGTTGTGTGCACAACTCCGGACCGGTAGAGCCGTAAATCCAGAATGTCAACACATTTTTCCTCAAGCACCGTGTCTGATACATCATCTTGAACCCTTTGAGGAGGAGAATGTCATGTTTTGGAAGCGCATCGGACAGCAGTTATGGGAGAGGAGAAAATAGACTTACTTACCTGCTTGCAGATTGCAAAGCACATCAGAATCCTTGGCTGGGCAGAAGCAGCACTCCGGATTATTCCATATTAGCTAGTGATTAAAAGTCAGGTCAAGTCCGGTCATTTGCCCCTTGGGGCAATGACTGGTGACCAGACCTTGACTTGACCGATAGATTTTTCACTGACCGGACTGATCGTTTGGTCATTTCATAACTTGACCTGACCGTGGTCCAGTCAGTGGTCATGACTGGTCAATGACCACTATCGGTCAAGACCAGTCATGACCAGTTAAGGACCGGTTGTGACCGGTTGTAATCATACTGAGAGCTAGGCTGCAGTGCCTCAGGTGTATATAACAATCAAATATATATTGTATATAGTATAGAATACATATATGTTATATGTAGGACAGGGACAGGGAAGGACAGGGCGGGCCAGATGACGGAAGGGGACAAGGGCAAGGACAATGGCGAGGATGAGGACGAGGATGGCAAGGACAATGAGAGAGGTGACAGCAATGCCACCGTCCTCGTCTTCGTCGCGGTCTCCCATAGTATCACTCTGTGAGATATGCGAGGACAGGAAGATACGAATGAAGCCAAAGAGAGACAAAGACAAGGACAAGGAGGAGGGAATGTCCTTGTCCTTGTCCCTGCCATCCTTGTCTGCCACACTGGCTGCCCTCGCCCCTGTCATCCTCTCCCACTTCGCCCTCCTCATCACTTCTGAGCCCTTCTTGCTATCTTGGTCCTCACCCTCCTTGCAGTTGCGACACTGACCTTGTGGTTGTGCTCCGAGTTGTATGTGCCCTCCCAGCCCTCCTAGCCCTCCCCACACTCATTGTCTCCGCCCTCGCTCTCGCTCATTCTTGAACTTAGTCTTATCCTTGTTCTTGTCCATTCCCTTGACCTCGTTGTCGTCGCCGTTTTTCACAATTCCTTGTGGACAGCGCAGTGGTGGTATCCATGGGAGCGGTGAAGAGAGGGTCCGAGGAGTGGGTGTGGGAGACCAATGGCTAGAAGGAGTAATAGAGAGAGACAAAGAAGCGAGAGAGAGACGAGAGGAGCGAGAGAGATACAAGAGGAGTGAGAGAGAGATGAGAGGAAGAGGCAAGAGAGAGACGAGAGGAAGAGACAAGAGAGCGTCAGAGCGCGAGATAATGGATACATTACATAAGCATCATTAGCACGTATAACATCCAAAGTCTATCTTGACCCAGTGGGAAAGGCTGTGGGTTGATTTTTGTGTGGTCGTTGATTCAATACTCGCCCAATGTGCCTTTTTGGGAGCCTATATCTTATTGGTCATTGACCGGTCACGACCGGTTCGAACCGGTCATGGTTCGAATTGAGCTTTCGATGACCGGTGACTGAACCACAACCTGACCGGCTCATAACCGATCATTGGTCCGGTTATTTTGCAGTTTGGTTTGGTCATTGTTCCGGTCCGGACCGGTCATGTAACCTGACTTTCAATCACTAATATTAGCCAGTGTTGTCGTTAAGTTCAGAGTGGCGGAGAAGAGCTCTAATGTCCGCTGTTCAGCTAGCTATAACACAATGCGCATTGGGCACTGGATCCATGCCTCAGTCTTGGAGGTCCATCACGTCGGAGATTCTGACCAATCCCCTGTGTCACTATCAATTTTTGCGAGACAAATACTCGTGCAGAATGCTAGAAGAATCATATGGACATAGTGTGTCTAGAAGAAAAGAGGGATGAAGGCCTGTGTCAAGGCAATCATCTCTTAGAGACGACATTCCGGTAGGCGCTAAGGGCATGGTAATTGGTCACAGGCCCGTCGTGGGCGCTTGAGACTCGTGACAGACATAAACTCTCTATGCCTCTCCAACGGCTCTGTTCTCAGAAGTCGACATTTTTCCGAGGATCCCGTGCAGTGAATACAACTGTATGATGTGGTTTGGGCAATGGTGCACGAACGGGGAGAGAGAAACAACGCAAGGAATGTGCAACTTGCCATAAAAGGGAAAAACTCGATGTCTTTTACTATAGAAGATTAGAGAGTAGCAGTTTCTTGGGGGGCTGACTGGTGGTATGTTCTGAGCACACATTCTTCATAATCTACAGCCAAGAGAGAAGGACGAAGTGTTGATGCTATCCCCAATTTTCTACACCTCCTTGACAGCCTCATTACTCCATGTCGACATTTCTCCGAGGATCCCGTGCAGTGAAAACAATCGTGTGATATAATATGGCTAACTATGTATGAACAGGGAGTGAGAAACAATGCAAGGAATGTCTGACTTGCTATGAAAGGAAAAAGAATGCAGTCTCGTTTACTATCGATCACCCCACGACTTGAGCGACACGTCCTTGCAAGTATGTAGGAGTCAAAACCCTTGTATTGTAAATAAAGCAACAAAGCCCCTGGCGATACAGAAGTCTATCTGCGTAGAAAATACACATGCAATGTGGCGCCCGACCCATTCTTCCCTGCAACGCGATCTTCGCGCGCCGTCGCCTAGTACAACCCATCTGTTGTGGATGCCAGAACCTACGAGGGAGCCAGGAGCGGAGAATGGGTGCTTCGAGCACAGGCGCGAGAAGCATAACAGTTAATAACTGGAGCATGGATCAAAGAGAGCAAGGGAGAGAGAAAATGAGAGCACGGATCTAGATTCTAGATATGCATGGAGATGGATGTGCGTGGGGTTGGATAGGTGTGGATGTGTGCGTTGTGCGTGTGGGATGAAACCTGAACCTGTGATGACGGGCGTGGCAGATCGTGCAGCGAGAAGAGAGACGGTCGTACGGTGCGTGACAGAGAGAACGGAGCTGATAGCTCACAACGTCTCAGTGACAGCGACCGAGAAGTCGGAGAAGTAGGTGCTCTGGTCCTTGGGAGAGGCCCATTCCTTACCAGAGCCTGCATAACTCAATCAGGCACAGTTCAATGATAGATGAAGGAAAGAGACTCACCTCCGAAGAACGTCTGCATCTGCAGGCCACGGATCCTGCCAGCATCACTGTTACGGAAGACAAGGCCCGTAACAGTGAAGACGCTCTTGCCCTCAACGAAGAGCTCAAGCTCGCCATTCTCCTTGCCGACGTCGTTGAGCTTGACGCGCTGGCCGATAGTGGTGCGGTGGCCAGCCTTGAAGTTGAACGCGCCGCGACCGACGGAGGCACCGTAGACGCTGTTGCACTCCGACTGAGGCGCGACATCGCAAACCCTCTTGTTGGCAGAGTACGACGGGGGAAGGTAGGTGTAGAGCTCGCCCTTGCCCTCAGTGCGGAACATGAAACGGGACGAGAAGCAGCCATCGTCCCTGCGACCACCAGAGCAAGAGGTGGCCTCTGAGTCGCTGTTACCGCCATCTAAGGAGATTGATTAGTATACTTGATGAACAGATTGCAGAGAAAATCGTTGGATAGGCAAGTGATTGCCTGTTGAGCAAGAGTCGCATGATGTGGCGTGCAATCAACGCCACTCTGCGACATTGCCGGGAATGCCGGAAGATGGAAGGAACTGATACTCACAGAAGCCGGGAAGCTTGCCGCCCATGTTGAAGTCGAAGTCGTCCTCGAAAAGGACGGAGTACGAAAGAGTGGCCTCCTTCGCGTTCTCGAGGTTGAAGCCGTTGGGGCCGGTGGCATAGAACGAGAAACCACCCTGGGGCTTGTGGGTGAAAGTGTACGAGCCCTTGGGGTAGAACGCCTGCATCGACTTCTTGCCGTCGGGTGCGGTCACGTAGTTGTGGGAGAGGGCAGAGAGGAGCTTGGTGACACCAAGAGTGTCATCGTTGAGAGGGAGAGCATCGTCAGCAACAGATGAGGTGGTCCAGGTGTGGGTGGAAGCAAGAGGGAAGAGTTTCTTGAGAAGGCCGGTGGAGCCAGACGAGGAGCTGGACGTAGCCGAGGGCTCGTGAGTGCTGGTGCTCGTAGCTTTGTGGGTGGAACTGGGCTCGTGGGTGGACTCGCGAGTGGACGAGGACTCGTGAGTGGAGGATGCACGGGTTGATGACTCGGTAGCGGAGGGCTCGAAGGTCGAGGACTCCTGGGTGGAAGACGCCTCCACGGAGCTCGTGGGGAGCGCGGAAAAGGTGGTCGTCACGTCAACGGAAGTGGAGGCTTCGGCGGCCGCAGAGGATGCGCTGGCGACGACGGAAGACGAGGTGCGAGGCCTGCATGTCCTCTTGTTGTGGTGGCGGCCGACGGGAGCAGCAGAGACGGAGACGAGGGTGACGGCGAGGAGAGAAAGGAGAGTCTTGAATGCGTGCATGGTGAGCGAGTTCCGGAAGCTAAAAAGAGTGACGAGCTTGTATCCGGGTGGGTAAGAGACCGTGTGGGTGTAAAGAATGACTGGTGCAGCAGAACAGCACACAACCGGACGGAGGGCGGGAGGAGGAGGGGAGGAGAAGGGAATAAAAGGCGAGGCGGATGATGGGAGGATGAGAGAGCAACGCGTCGCGCGCTCGCCAATATCTGCCCATCAATCGGCCGTCGCCGTCCCATTGTGGAGCATCACCGCCCCTGGCGCCCGCCCGTACCCCTTCCCGCCCTCTCCTCCTCCCGGGCTCTTTGTTCTCACCTGGCGCGGCCCATTGTTTTCCCTCTCGACACCATGTTAACCACACACGAGCAAGCAGCGCACCGTTTGTGTTTGTCGCCAAGCATGCCTCCCGGCAGCCCAGCAGGAGATATGAACGGCTTCGACATGCCGAACGGAGGCATTGTTCATCAGCGCGTCGCTACACACCCACTGCGCATTGAGTGCAGCCTACAAAACGCACTGACTTCAGTTACTTCTTGTTTCTCCGGACTGCTTCCAACCTGTGCCCTGCGGTCTAGATCCCCTCCCTCTAGAAGAAAAAAAATCAGAGAGGCGCCCGCAACACTCCACCGGCGCATGGGCGGGAAAACGGCTCATGTTGTCCGCAGACATGTTCGCTTCTGACGGGACCCTGCTGCGTATCCATCCGTCTGACGAGTCGCGTTCCTCGGTGGAGAAACGAGGTACGCGCTGCCAGAATTCACCCTCTTTCACCATAGCGAAATCGAGAATCGGTGCAAAGTGCCCGTACGCTCCAAGGCCACTCCCGGCACCTCGTTCTCGCCGGGGATAGCTTGTATGGTCGCGCGCATTGGGTAATCTGCAGTGAGGCCTACGTGATGCGTCCTTTCTACAGTACTATTTTACTATCAGCGAAGCTCGAACCCACGCTGCGCACTCACGCAATTGTGAAACGAGGTGAGGCTCGGGAGACGGTGTTTGATCGAGTGTGATTCGCAGTCATGCAAGCGTCCTTCTGAAACCATCTGAGACAAGTCTAGCTGAATGACGCATTGATACTTCGCTGATATTGACTGATAACGGTGAGCACAGCTGTTCTTGCTCCAGATTTGTAACTCAATAAAGTGAGTGCGAGGATGAGAGCCATTCAGCCCGCACATACCTATTAAACCACTCGACATCCCAACATGCCGGAATCTATAGGTAAGCTCAAAGCTTCTGCGTAATAGCAACGGAAAAGTCCGCAAAATAGACATGCTGGTCCTTCGGCGAAGCCCAACTCTCGTCAGAACCTGTCCACAAAGTCAACCTTTTTCAGCAAAACCACATAGCCAAGGAACTCTGCCTCTCACCACCAAAGAACGTCTGCATCTGCAACCCACGAATGCGACCCTCCTCCGCATCCCTAACAACCAACCCCTTCACACTGAACACACTCTCCCCCTCCACGAACAGCTCGATCTCCCCATTTGCCTCTCCCACGTCGTTCAGCCTTACCCGTTGCCCGATCATCGTCCGCCTCCCCGCCACGAAGCTGAAGGACCCGCGTCCGACAGACGCCCCGTAGACGTCGTTGCAAAACGACTCCGGGGCGACGTCGCACACGGCCCTGTTCGCCTCGTAGCTCGGGGGCAGGTACGTGTACAGTTCGCCCATCCCGTCTGTGCGCCACATGAACCGCACCGAGAAACAACCGTCGTCCCTACGCCCCCCAGAGCACGACACGGCCGTCTCCGCGTCGCTTCCCCCGTCTGCCCCGGTTGCAACTGCAAGTCAGGGCGTTGCTCGAGGAGGAGGAAGGTCAGAGCTCACATAGTCCAGGCAGCTTCCCGCCTTTGTTGAACTCGAACCCGTCCTCGAAGTATACCGAGTACGAGAATGTCGCCTCTTTCGCGCTCTCCAGGTCCACCCCCTCCGGGCCCGGGGCGTAGAAGGAGAAGCCTCCCCGAGGCTGGTGCGAGAACGTGTACGACCCTTCCGGGTACGTCGCCTGCAGGGAGAGCACCCCGTCCTCAGCTTGGACGTACGGATGCGACAATCCGCGGATGTCTTTGAACGGACGGAAAGCGGCGTCGTCGAGCGGGATTGGGTGTGGGGCGGAGGTCGAGGTCGACCAGGCATCTCCTGGCGAGTAGGCGACAGGGAAGAGAGTTCGGTCCCGGCGGGGCTGTAGAGCCTGGACGGAGAAGCGGCAGAACGCCAGAAAGGGTAGCAAGGCGGAAAGCATGCCTACCATAGCTGCATGCAAGAGAATATATGGGATCATATGGCTCGGGCGAATAGTCGTATTTAAAACATGCCGCCACCATGATGGGAGTTCGCCAGCGGCCTATATGGAGACCGTAGTCAGACTGTCGACAGAAGGAGACGACACCGGCACACGAAGTGAGAGACACTCCTTTTTGTTGTGAGGGCTTGAAGAAAAGGTTTAATCTCTGATTCACGCACCTGCAATATGGGACATGGCCGATATAATGCGGACTTGCGCTCAACCTACGATGAGCATTCTTTCGCCGTAGGAAGAATGCATGTATACCGAGAATGGAACACAACGAACATCTACCGCATGTCGATGTACTTATAGTCTCACTAGGAACGAGCGAACAATTGAAATGAGCAACATACAAATAGAGTTTCTGCCACAAAACTCACCATTGTCCTGCAGTTGCCATACGTGCTGTGTACCTATTGATGCTCAGTATCATGGTGAGATGCATCTCATCTAGCAATCTAAACGGGTTGAGCTGTGATGTATTATCAAGCGACCTGTAGCTTGGTCCCTACTACACCAATCCTATGCGCGCCCTGACCTCGCGAATAGTAGCTGCCGAAAGCTCGCGCGCCCTCGCAGCTCCTTCTTCAGCTACTTCTGCGAGATACGCCGTCTCTCCCCGAAGGCGCTCAAACTCTCCTCTCGGGCCCTTGAGAAGCTCCTCCACTGCCTCCGCGACGTCGGTCTTGAGCTGGCCATGCCCCTTGTCCCCGTAACGAGCGGCAACGACCTGAACGTCTTCATCCGTGCATGCTGCAAGGATGGACAGGAGGTTTGCGGCACCCGGGCGCTGTACGGGGTCGTACGTGATCCCGAGCGTGGAGTCGGTCACGGCGCTCTTGATTTTGGTCCGCACCTGCGCCGGGCTGTCTGTGAGGAGGATGCGCGAGTTGAGGTCTGGGGACGATTTCGACATTTTCGAGGACGGGTCCCTCAGCGACAGCACGCGGCAGGAAGTCGCTAGTGTATGGTGTTAGAAGCAGCCACGAAGATGGCGAGTCTGGGTGCACGCGTACTTATGACATGTTGGGGGAGTGGGAACAGTGGTTTCTTGCCCTTGAAAGTGCGATTGAAGCCTTCCGCGAGGTCGCGACAAAGCTCGATGTGCTGTTGCTGGTCCTCACCTACCGGCACATGAGTAGCTCTGCGTAATAGTCAGCGCTTGTTCATTGACTCGCATCATACGAGCAGTACGGAGTAGCGTACCGGTATGCGAGGATATCAGCTGCTTGCAGAACAGGATATGTGAACAGGCCGACGTTCAGGAGCGATTCGTCTACGTCCGAATCATCCCGGGCGTTCCGTGAGGCAGCAAGCCTAGACTGGGAGGATATAGGTCGAGGTAATGAAGCGAAGTCAAGGGTTACGCACTTTCCAAGTCGTCATCCTCCGTAGCTTCCCCATGGGTGTGATGCAGTTCAGGATCCAAGCGAGTTCTGCATGGTGTTGGTTCTGGTAGATGGTCGGGCGAGTGAGGCTACTTGGAAGACTGCCTACACTCACCTCATCCTGATGGAATATAATCGACCTTTTGGGATCAAGTCCTACTGCGAGCAAGACCGCTAGCATGTCCCGCCGCGCGTCGCTCAGAGCTTTGGGGTCTTGTGGCAAGGTGAGCGCGTGCCAACCGACTATTGAGTATATGAGCCGGTCTTCCGGGGCCGCGTCATTTTGCAGCTTTACCCAGTTCAGCAAGGCCCCGAGCATGTTGCCTAACTGTACTGCTATTGTGTGCTCATCCCTTTCATGCCTGAACTCGGAAACGTACGTGAGGTATGCCGGTGGGTTGGATGCCCGAGAAGACAACCCGTGGTCGACGCGCGCGAGACTCCTGTGCCTCGCTGTATGCGGCTCGCGTCAAGCTCAGCCCGCGCGAGCGTATGGATGCGTTATGACCAGCCGGACATGTCGCGAAGAAAGATGTGGGTGCACGGCGGACGTGCTGGTGGATGAGAGACATGAGCAGCGCCGAGGGCGCCCGTGAGCGCGTCGTCGGAATTCACGCGTATATCATCTTCCCGAAAACCGTCATCGTCCCAGCTACTCGCTGCTTGCTCTGGTCTATCTCTGGTCTCTGGGTGTTCTCTCTTGCCATGGACTACAATGGTGATTACGATGACTGGTACGATGTACCGGGTGGGGATGAATACGAGGACGTGACGGACTTGTTTGTTGCGGGAGCGCACGGTATGTCGTATGCCCATCGCTTCAAGGTACCTACCGGCTCAGACTCGCTGTTATAGACATGGAGCCCGAAGAGGTTCTCCTCATGGACGGTTTCACAGTCATGGACGCTATGAGTGCCTTTGAGGTGAGAGACAGCGACGTTGTCCTAGGATCCTAGGATTTAGGCGGAATCGCGCTCTTACATCGTGCCTCCTTTCCCTGCCCACTCTACAGATTGGTGAGCCTCGTCTGGATAGCGGCATGATCCTCGAAGAGCAACGTCGCCCGCCATTTGACCCACTCACGCCACTGCTACCTGAGGAGGTGTGCTGGATCATGGACCGCAGCTTCGCGTGCGAGGTGAATACCCTCGGTGTTGCTGTCCTTAGACTGTATCAGAGTTTCATGTTATTTTGTACTATCACAGATGGAATGGCATGCCGGGAAAACGCTCTCACAAAGTGTCTTCACCATCCTCTTTGTGCACCATTTGCCCGACATTAATCCCGAATATCTACCGCCTGAGGAGGACGAAGATCCGACTCGTCCTATATGGCTCATCACTGTTGTGCTGAGAGCCGCTATGCTCGGTTTGCTCAAGTGCTGTGATCTGGCGTGGAGAGAGCTCTCGAAGAACAGGGTCCATGATGTTGGTACAGCTCGCACCGTCTGAGCATTATTTGCTCATGCGCTTCTCAGATAGAGGACTGGCAAGGCGAAAAGTGCGACGTTTCGCTTCTCGAAGGGATCAATGCCGATATCGTTGTGAATATGCTCGACGCGGCATGTGACTGGCTACGACGGTCTGAGCTTGCAGCGGCCGACATCGAAGCTCTCTACAATAGGTTGCATCTCCGCAAGGCCGGTACCTCATTCGCGCTCTCCGTGGACAGCCGAGACACTCACACCAGACATAGACCTTACTCGTGCTCTTCAAGCTCGATCCCCACAAGGCTTGTGCCGACCTTTGGTACAACGAAGCAGTCGGTCGAGGCCTCATACACCGCATACGAGCAGTACAACGGCCTATACCATCAGACTCCCCGGTTCATCTCACTGTGGACCCCCACATTGCCCGTCGACTACCTAATTTTATGCCCATTCGCGTGACAGAATTGCCTCCGCAAGAGCAGACATGGGATGCCATGGACAAGTTCCTAGCGTACTGGGGCGAAGTTGGCCACTTGGCCAGTTCACCATCAACCCTTAGATGGGAGGTAAGTATCAATACAGATAAATGAATTGCAACTCTCAATTTCTTGCAAGATCGCAGGGTTCCTCCGGCATGCACTCTACAACAAGCCACCGGCGTCGTATCACAGATCACTAGTACAGGTTCGGCGCTATGTCCCCTTACTAGTGATGACACTTGACTAACTGCACGTAGACCATATTCTATGATCAAGACGTTGTCCTGGGAGCACATCCACCCATGTGGCTTGTAGACCAGTTCTTCTACGAGACTATGGGAATCTCATACTCTACCATCCTGCAACACCTCGATATTAGCGCACCACAAATGCAACAGGCAACGATGCGAGACGTGATCGAGCGGCGGATCATTAAGGCATGCTGAAGGGCGTAGTTTGGATATCTTCCAAGCATCGCTGACGTCGAGTGCGGATCTGCCGCAGCTCATGTATCCCCATATCCGCTCAGGCTGGTACAATCCTCCACGTCGACGGAGGCACCTGATGAAGGAGGTCTTGCAATGGCATATGCTGTACGATGTGCTGTCCACGGACGTGTCGCAACATAAACCGCCGGTACGCGATCGCTCTCCATGTCCACCTCTCATTCTTACGAACCGACGCCATTCGCAGAACTCGGTCACGGCAAGCATTCTTGCGGCCATTCCACGGACGGCACAGCTCTGGCGGCTTGCCGCGAGCCGTGAAATCGTCTTGGCAGGCTTCCAGCAGGAGCTTTACGCACCAGAAGAGAAACCGATCGCGTATTGGTACCTTGCGCGCGTTCTGGACCATCATGTGGCTTGCATAGAGGATCTCTTACCTGTAGTCCCTCATGGTACGATGCATGAGCATTTATGGCATGCGAACACTCATTCCTTCTCACAGACACGATTGCCTATCGAGAACTGCGATTCCAGGCGGACCATCTGGCTGCGCTGCAGATCATGTCCACTGCACTTGTATCAGTGAGCATGCGGCTCTACAGACGGGTGTCTCTATGCTCATACGTATTGCGCGTTGTCCTCAGTTGACGGCAGGGTTCATCACGTCATCGTGGAAGAGAGTGACGCTCAACTTCATTCGACGATACAAGTGGCTCTTCAAGCCAGAGTTTGACAAGCTCGCCCCTGCTGAGCCACTACCGAATATCCATGATTTCCCTGCGGCTTTGAAGGGGCTGCTAGAGGTGCGCTAGCCCTCATTTCGCTCCTCTTGTTATTGACACGTGTTTGAAGGATCGATATTTTTCACCCTCTGCGACCTTCCAGCTCGCAGGAGATATCATCCTGCGCCTGAGTGAAGCACAGCAATGGGCCGGGCACTGGGCTTCGGAGCGGCAAGAGGTGTGTCAATGTTTTACTTGTTTGGCTTGAATCCGTTGTTCATGGGTGGTGGTATATCAGTACTTGCGTAAGCTAGCCGACGCCTGTGATCGCCTCAAGCGAGCGACACCAGCCTCGACAAGCGACCTTCCAAACTTCGATTTGGCAGTCTTGCAGTGGATACCGGACGTACATCCATGGTTTCCTACAACTTCATCAGAACACTCCCAGGGCCTTTGATACCAAGATTCGGCGAATAATCCACTGTGCAACGCTCCATCGATAGAATTTAGGAAGTAAAAAGCGATGTCTTGGCTTACTGTAGAGTCGCCCGTTAGTCGTAATACGCTGTAAATCATTGCTGTGCCCACCTCTCACTCGATTCCTACTTCGGCCCCGTTGGGTGAGACCTCGACCATTTTGTACAGCGTCGGAGGCCCGGGCCGGCTGGACCTAGGTTCAGGGTGTCAGCGTAAGTTCAGGCTCGTTCCGCTTCCACTTATCGCTCTCTTTGTCCACTACCACCACCATCTGTTCACTCGTCCGCGTAGAATGGACGGCAAAGCGTGCCCGCCTGTACTAACGATTGCTGGCTCTGACTCGGGCGGAGGCGCTGGCATACAGGTAATTTTTCGTACGATTTGAAGGGCGAGAGGCTGCTGTGTTACTGACGTCAAGCTAGGCCGACATCAAAGCCTTTACTGCGCACGGATGCTATGGAACGACAGTGATAACTGCTCTTACAGCACAAAACACAATTGGGGTTCAAGGGGTTCACCCCACCCCGCCTGATTTCCTGGAACAACAAGTACGCGATTTACGCCGGAGGTTGACATAGCAAAAATCTATGGCTAACGGAAACACCTGTAGCTTCGCTCTGTCCTGGATGACATAGAGATTCGGGGCATCAAAACAGGGATGTTGTACGATGCGGAGAACACTCGGCGAGTCGCACGAACACTCAAGGCGCACTACAAAGACGTCTCCAAAATGCCTCCGCTCGTCGTCGATCCAGTATGCGTATCGACATCTGGACATACGTTGCTGCACAAAGACGCAGTCGATGTTATGATCGAGGAGCTCTTCCCCCTCGCCGCCCTCATCACTCCGAACAAGCCGGAAGCCGAGCTTCTCCTGTCCCGCCGCGGAACCACACTCCAGATCGAAAGCCTGGAAGACATGATATCTGCCTCGGAGACTTTGCTCGGCTTTGGTGCAAAGGCCGTCCTCGTCAAGGGTGGGCACATCAGCTTGACCCTCGCTGATGTGCTCCGCCTGTCGTCTAAGAGGCCCGATGTGACAGTCGTGAAAGAGAACTTCCTCGGGGAGAACATGGAAATTCTCCAAGTCAACGAAGAGGAGATGATGTTGCGTCCTTTGGTCGTTGACGTACTCCATGAGGGGAAACAGACCTCCCTGTTCATCAGCCCGAGGAGCGAGACGTCGAGCACCCACGGCACGGGATGCACGCTGTCGGCTGCTATAGCGTCATTGTTGAGCGTAGGGGAAACGTGTGGGCATCTTCTTTCGCACCCATCCAAGCGCTCGGGAACTGATACATACGATCGTAGTGTTCGAAGCTACAGGGAAAGCGACGCTGTACACTCACATAGGAATCGAGACTGCATTCGCTGTCGGTAGCGGACATGGACCGCTCAATCATCTCCATGGGTTGACGACGAAACTCATTCCTCCGTATGTTTCCATTCGTCGTGCATCCTCGGATCAGCTCACTCATCACGCATAGGTCAACGAAGAGCAACCCTCACCCATTCACTCGCATCCTGATCCAGTCAGCGAAGCAAACCTGGAAGGAGTACGTGGAGCACGACTTTGTGAAGGAGCTGGCAAAAGGGACTCTTCCGAAAGAGTGCTTCCTGCACTTCATCAAGTGAGCAAACTGGCTCGTAGCGACCATATGACACCTCTGCTTACGCGCCCACCTGCAGACAAGACTACCTGTACCTCAAGTACTACGCTCGCGCATACGGGTGACGCATCCCCTTTGGACCGTCTCGGTGACCTACTGATGTATGAGCGTCGCAGACTCCTCGTCGCGAAGTCGTCCACATACAGCTCTATCCAATCTGCGACACAGACGATCATCAACATCATCAGCGAAGTCGCCACCCACAAGACCTACTGTGCCAAGTGGGGAATCAACGAGGCTGACCTGATCGCGACAAAGGAAGCACCGTCTACGACAGCGTACGGAGCATACCTACTTGACGTCGGCTTGCAAGGCACGTCCGTCTCTGCTCTTCATGACACACCAGGCGGCCGGCCAGGGCTGAGATCCGACTCACAGGTGACAGCGCAAAACTTATCATGGCACTCGCCGCGTGCCTGCTCGGGTATGGAGAGGTCGGGCTGTGGATCAAGAGGGAGGCAAAAAAGCCCGACAGCTGGGTAAAGCTTGAAGGCAACCCTTACCTGAAGTGGATCGAAGATTACTCTGGAGAGGATTACCAGACCGCCGTCAAGCTCGGTATCGGTGCGTACCTATCAGGTCCCTGCTTTCAGCTGTCACCGTTGACGGGCGGGTGCAGAGACGATCGAAGCCTTGGCGGTGGAGGATCCGCCCAGTGCGCGCCGATTTGAAGAATGGTGTGCCATCTGGGCAAATTGTACTGGGTTCGAGAGAGGCTTCTGGGACGCATCCCTGAAGCTCCTAGTATGACGACGCAAGAAAGAGCATGCGGTATGGTACAGGATCAGTTTGGTTTAGATGAAGCGGAATTATGCGGCTGAGAGGGTGTAGAGTAGCCTCAAAAAGCAAACAGCGAGCAGTAGAGAGAGCAACGTCACCGAGCCTGTCTAGGGTGCAAGAGAAAGTCCGTTTCAAGACATGTCCTCCGCCTTGATAAGTTCCTCTTCCGGCGATGTGAGCACTGATGCCGAAGGGGTATCGCTCAGCATCCGATGGACCTTGCGGTCCTCCTCTTCGAACCCTACTTCTATCTTCGGGCCGGCCAGCGCGTCTGTGCTGCTGGAAGCCACCATGAGGGTCTTCTTGCTCTTGCTCTTGCTGCTGGAAATTTTAGCCGTCTTGCGCGCGCTGGGGCACAAACCATCGCTCAGTTCGCATTGGTCGCATTTCGGTCCCACGGGGGCACATATGGTCTGTCGCGGAGGTAGACGGGCCGGTTCACCACAAGGACGCCACAAAGCCGCAGAAAGCCCAACATGAGACAAGCGCGATCAAAGCCTGAAATGAACACACCTGACCGAACCCCACGAGGAGGTGATTGATCTCTGGATGCAACTCAAGGGGCAGCCATGATTGTAGGTTGAGACTACCGTCCATATGATCAGCACGAGGGTTGTGCGAAGCGGCACCGGTGAGGCTTACCGTGTTTCCTCTGGCGTTTTGGTGGGAGGCTTGTGCCACCCGAGCCTATTGGTGATCCTATGGACATGCACGTCAACGCCAATACCGGCATTTCTACGGAAGTTCGTAAGTATTAAGCTCGAATGTGAATGTGGGGCTGCGTACAATTTCCACGCCACCTGTAGAACTAGGAAGGCCATCTTCGGACCCACACCGGGGAGTGAGCAAAGTTCGTCCACGGTTTTCGGGACGTCGCTATCGAACTCATCATGCAACTTCTGTGCAGTTTGCCTGATGTACCTGATGACCTAGTGAGTCGATTCCAAGCGGGGTTACAGCGAACGGCTACAGCATTGCTCACTGCGTCTTCCGTCGCCAGAAGCCGACTTTGCAAATGGCGTCCGATATAGCCCCTTCGTCTGCTTGGAGGATGGCGTCCACGGACAAGGTTCCTCCGACGGCATCGCGGAGTTTGGAGACGGCCGCGTCCGTGACTTCGTCCTTGGTCTGAGATGACAGCATGAGCGAGATGAGGGTCGAGAATCTCTGGTTCTATCGCAGCCGCATGCATCAGCGGGTCGGGAACCCGGTGATATCACGAGTGACATACTTTTGGTTCTGTCTCCTTGAGCTGGGCCCTGTCGCATCCCATGGTGTCAACCGGGGCAACGATACGCTGTCGCATGCGTTTGATAGTGTCATATGTCTCTCGCCAATGTGGCGGCGGAGGATGGGGCGTCTCTAGGGCCGTAGGAATAGGCTTCAGTTTACGAGGAGACGGAACCCGTTGTGGCTTAGGTCCGGGGGCGGGTTCGCCAGGGGCTGCCACGTCGAGCAGGTTGTCCATTTCTGCGCTGAGAATTTTCTTGGCTTTGACCTTCCCGCTATTCTGAGAGGTCGAGACCGGGTCTTGGTCAAAAGTTTCTGCCGACACAGCCAGCTTCAGTCTCTTTGAACGTCGTACTTGTTCGGGAGGTTCGTAGAGAGTGACGCCAGGATTGTAAGGACTCGCTCGGCCATGCAGGATTCTCTTCATGATGGATCCAAGACAGAGGTGATAGTGGTTAAGAACAAGCATGCCGACGTTGGCTTTGCAACGAGCTCATTATCGTTTATTTGATTATTGACAACATTTTGAACAACGAACCGCGCTTATGCATTCGTGGTGTAGCGGTAACATTGGGTCTTCCCATGGCCTAGCTCCGGGTTCGACTCCCGGCGGATGCATCTGTGTTTTTTTTCGTCAGGTAACTCGCGCTCGCGATGAATGTCAAACTGGTTTCTTTTCACTTGTGATTTGCTGCACGAAAGACCGTTGGACTCATGCAGCCTGCTCCTTCGCTCTCTTGGAGGCTGAAGCGCTCAAGATATACTCTTGGCCGATTTCTGGTACTTTGCAAGATGGACAGGTCCAGGCTCTCTCATTTGTACTTCCTGCCACCGAAACTTTCTTCCCGTTCCATCATGCCATCGGTGTGGGCAACGGCGCTGCCCGACACTGATCTGACACGCTGAGCCTGTGCGGTTGCTGCCCCGTGGAGTTTACGACATATTTGGGACAATCTCCGTCCGGTGGGACATGGGTGAGCCATGCATTTGCCCCTCTCGAGCCCTAACTGCCAGTGTAGTGTAACATGTCTTCTCTTGTACTAGTGACCCATCCGCCTGTCGAAGATCGTGAGGCCGGGCAATTTGAACGTTGACCAGCTCTCACGAGAATCACGAGATTGTCATAGATCTGCTCCGATCTGCGATGTATCCCTCGTGGAGAGTGTGCGTGAGTATGCCTTGTCCATTTCCGCCGCTACACTCCGCTCCGTTCCTGACACGCAAAACACTATGGGCTTTGCCACCGGTGATTTCCCACTGTAAATATCACTTGTGTAACCCAGGATATTCACTGCAAACCTCTGAAAATACGAGGTTAGCATTTGGTTTTGTACCCTGAAAAATCAACAGCGAAATGAGACACGCAAAAAAGGACGTTCTGTTACTGCTGATTGTGGAAAATGCACGGTTCCACCTCGGTATCAGGTACGCTGGCACACCAATACATATTGCAACATAGATGACATATTCTATTGAATATGGAACATGGAGCGTATGTGAACGTAGTACAAAACATGTTGGACACACAACCCATAGCTAACAGGTCCATTGGCGCGCCAACAACGTAGACTGTACCAGGCAGGAATGCACCACCTCATCCTGGCCGGTGTCAACGGCTCCCTTCCCTCGTCCTCTTGCATGATAGCCATGCACTAGCGCCAGGACCTGATGAGCTTACAAGACAATCACTTACTACATAGCCGCTGCCTGTTGCTACCCTAGTCGATTTGCGGCACAAGACGTCGTCCCCCTGCTGGCACTCATCAGTATCTACAACCTATCATACCAGACTTCGTAAACGTACCAGTCACTACCAGCATGAAGACTGTTATGTGAGCGGGGCTGGATACTAACATGGAGCAAAGCCTGAGATCCACAGAAGCCAAGTTGTAGCTAGGGGCCAGAACCGGAGAAGAGAGAGCTCAGCCATAAGTTTAGCCTCCCAGACACCAGATAGCGACGAGTTCCCAGGTATCAGATAGTCCCAGTCCCAGATGAGCACTGATTGCAGCCCAGAGAAGGTGTCCAGATCCAAACAGAAAGATATAACAGAATGCCACACCGCCCGATAGACTAGTGACGACGTCGACAGGCTTGAGCGAGCTGCGAGGAGGACGTCGATGGGCAGGAGGCAACTGCAAATTGCGACTCCAAGTCCATTGAAGCGGAGTCTCAAAGCGCCGGAAAGAGCCGATGAGGGTGTTGCTGTAGAAATGCAGGGTAAGGGCGCGACCACACAATCACCAGTTTGTACCAAAACAGAGGGTGCTACCGGTGAACGGACATTTCTCAAGGTACAACCGCGAGAAACTAAGGGTATTTTGCGCCATAGTGAAATACCGGCGCATAGCAACAGTTCGCCGCATATGGTTGAGGCACCCCGTCCTCGTTATCGCCATGGTTCTTGCCTGCAGCAAATGCACCCGCAGCAAGCCGAAATGGTAAGTATAGGCTCCGGCTTTCGTGTGTGGCCTCCCGGTACCTACAGGTCCATCGGCGCCGACGCGCATTCGACCAATCGCATGCACTTCTGTCCGGCACCCTGCATCGGGAACACAACAGCTGAGGTTGCACGTCCCATGCGGTTCATTGCACCCCCAAACTTTGTTTGTCGGCGCACATATGCATGCTGAAGGTCCATGTGAGCTATGTCTTGCGCGCCGGACGAAAAATGCTTGCATGCGGTTGACGCGGGCTTTTCACTTGCAATGCTCCCAATATACTGGCCGGTCAACATGTCTTGCAGTATATAAGGTGTGTGTTTTGGTGGTATGAACACAACGGACCAGCCCTCGCTCAGACAACGCTCCGTGTTCATACCATCGCACTATACCCTTCACCATGTTGTCGACGTTCGCCGCTGCTGTCCTCGCCTCCGTCGGTACCCTCGCTCTTCCAACCTGCACGCTGGCTCTCCCCACCTCCAACTTCACCGCACGCGCCAGCGCTATCAGTCCGGTCCTTCCCGTAACTCCAATGATCCAGTCGTGGACGACAGACCAGAGTCTTTCGAGTCCACTTCCGCTCGCCGACTCCACCTTCCGTCTCCACAACGAAATCACAGCTCTCTCCCACGACTATGTTACTGCGCCTGATGGCAAGAAGTCCATGAAGGCTCATTATCCCAAGGGCTCCTACACGTTCTCGCACGACCCGCAGGGCGGGTTTTCATTCTACGCTCCAGGCCCTTCGAGTGTAGACCTCACGAAAGCGAAGGAAGCCACCTTCGGCTACGATGTGTACTTCCCCTCGGACTTCGACTTCGTCAAGGGTGGCAAACTCCCAGGCCTGTGTACGTCGATCCCACACATCCCGCCCTATCACAAGTCTAATAAACTTCATGTTCACAGATGGTGGAGACAGTGACAGCGAGGCTCTGTCCTGCTCTGGCGGCAGGCGCGACGACGGATGCTTCTCCGTGCGCTTCATGTGGCGCACGAGCGGAGCCGGGGAGCTGTACACCTACCTCCCTCCCGACTTTGACGAGAACCAGGCTGTCTGCGACATCCCGCCGTTCTCTACCTGCAACGACGTCTACGGCGCGTCCGTCGGCCGTGGCGTGTTCACGTTCGCCCGTGGTGCGCGCACGACCATCGCACAGCGAGTGCGCCTGAACGATGTCGGCAAGGCCAACGGCGAGATCGAGCTGTTCGTCGGCGGCAAGAGCATGTTCTCCGTGGGTGGGCTCACCCTCCGCGATAGCTCGGCTGGGAGAATCCGCGGCATGCAGATGCAGACGTTCTTCGGGGGTGCGTGTCCTTTGTCTTTGCTTTTCGGGGTTCCTCTGGCTCTACCTGGCATTCGGGCTCTGGACTCGGCCTCTCGTATGCGAGTGAATGCCGAGCTTCGGTGCCGCAACCAGCCCAGGACGTTTCTCTTTTGTCCACTGAGGATCGTCGAGAATCGTGTACTAATCCACTTCCGTTCATAGGCTCGGACTCTTCGTGGGCATCGCCCAAGGACCAGGACATGTACTTTTCAGACTTCTCCATCGCCATCACGGAGATGCTCTGAGTCCTGAAGATAGAGTTTATGGGGTATTCGGTGGAGCTGGCTACCCTTCCGCGTGTCCTTCCATTTTCTCACTGTGATTGGCCGGCCTCGACGGTCGTTGCTTCTTTTTGAGGAGTTAGTTTTTTGATCACTTACTTATCGGGTCCATCTGCTATCCCGTAACGGCCACGCTTTACTCCGGGTTGGGTTCTAGGTCCTCTGTGTAGTCACGACGTCTCATTTGTATCCCTATATGCTCACGGGTAATTTATTGTCATGTGTACTCTACGTGATTGCGTGCTGCGTCGTGGGTATACTTGAATTCTGGGCCGATATCTGGTTGGTCGCTCTCAGCGCTCCCAATCGGCTGTAGAGACTCAGTTCAGGTTCACGTTATCTCAGGAAAAAAATCCGCGCGGTCGCAGAAAATTTTGTCTTCCTTCCAATGGCTTCTCCCGTCCATGCCGTATTTTCATCTCCGTCGATACTTAGCAGACATTGCTACGGCGATCCGACCCAAACGCCTTCTGTTATGTTGCAAGATACTAAGTACCCGTCGAGATGTGGTTAGGGTTGGAGTATACGTACATGAAGAGTCGTCAATAAGCGCTTGTTGAATCACACTCAGTTGCTACCAGCTGCGCCTGGACTCGCCGCTCGCGCGGATTTGACATCGATCTTTTCTCCGGAGGCTCTGCGCGACATGCGGTATGTTGATTGATAGAGCTATCTTGAACGGCTCCAGGGCTCGTGAATTTTCGTCAGCAATCAAGCCTTCGCAATCATCTTCTGCTGGCACCGAGTCGGAATCCGCATCCAACCAACTGCCACGCTGGTACAGCTCAACAATGTACGACATTGCAACACGCAGATACCTGAAGAAGATATCTCCGCGATTGAGCAACTAGGACGCATACGCACTCTCAACTTTGTAGCACGCTCCTCATCTGTCAGTTGGTATCCCACATTGTGCGCCGTGCCCGACTCGCTCATGGATGTCAACAGTTGGTGCCCTTGAAGGTTGCGTCGCCTCCTTCATCATGCGTTGATTTGCTGAGGCGGTTGGAGTTCAGCCGTCGAACACCGGAGCTCCATCCAATACCAGACATCTACGCGATTTTGATCAGCTTGCGCTAGCGCCTCGCCCGTCGTGACGATGCTGAACGACCTATGTCGAGTAGTCGTTAAAGGTCCCGCAAACACACAGTCGCCGGAAGACGGCCGGTGCAAGATGCAGATGTGAGTCCAGTGCGAGCGCGCATACATATCTGACTGGCACTCGGACTGATGCGTAGCGACATTTGCTTCAGATGTACAGACCGGTAGACATACCGTTCGATATCAGTTAACCCCATTGGTGCACACTAGCAGATATTCTCCAGCGACCTCCTCCGCCCAGGTTCTGCCGAGTCTGTGCCACCACTAACGCCTAACCTGCATGTTTGGCCTCCAGCTTGTCGAGTGGGCACGAGGCACTCGAGGTGCTTGCATATCAACAGTCAACCTGGATATCGTGGGAGAACGGCCAGAGATGACATTGAGAGAATGGCGCAACGTCCACCCCTTTCTCTTTCTGTCACCCAAAGAAGTACACGCCTTGTTCCAGCGCCGGCGTCTACTCAGCGGCGGTCGGTGCGACACTCCCACAACAAGCGATGCCTTGTTTCAAGTTCCCATCGTTGTTATTGTCTTTTGTGCGACCTTTCCGTCATGGGTTGTATAAAGGTACGCCGAAACTCACCATGTTTCCTCGCTCGACGCCGCTGGTCTACGTTCTCCTCCCCGTTCTCGTGTCTGCGACCCCACAGCCGTGCTGTGTCCTCCCACCCACTCTCCAGTCGTTCCTTTGTCGCTCAACATGTTTGCTGCTCTCGCACCTCTGTTTGCTCTCGGAGTTGCCTCCGTCTCCGCTCTCCCATTCAATCACACCCTGTCATCGCGCGCCACCTCCGCTCTCTTCCCCGTCTCCGATTCGAGATCATGGTCGGTCTCGAAAGCTGTATCAGGCGCTCTGCCCTTCAGCGACTCCACCTTGCGTCCAACGAAAGAGATCAAGGACCTCAGCCATGACATTGTAACGGCTCCCGACGGCGTGCTCTCGATGCAGGCACACTATCCCAAGGGATCGGCCAAACTCTCTGCTACCCCGCGCGGCGGCATTTCTTTCTACGCGCCCGGGCCTGAGAGCGTCGACTTGACCACGGCCAAGGAGGCCACGCTGTCGTACTCTGTACTCTTCGAGGAGGGATTTGAGTTCGTGAAGGGTGGCAAGCTTCCGGGTCTCTGTACGTGTTCTCCTCTGCACGGCACCGCTCACGCTCACACGAATCCCACAGATGGTGGTGACACCGAGGAGGGCTCCCTTTCCTGCTCCGGTGGCCGGAAAGACGACACCTGCTTCTCCGTCCGCTTCATGTGGAGGCGCGAGGGTGCCGGAGAGATCTACGCCTACCTCCCTCCGAGCGCACCCGAGAATCGCGCGCTGTGCAACGTCCCGCCCAAGTCTGACTGCAACGATGCGTTCGGGTCCTCTGTCGGGCGTGGCGCGTTCACCTTTACGCCCGGGAAGCGTACGACGATCGGACAGCGCGTGTTGCTGAACGACGACGGCAAGGCGAACGGCGAGATCGAACTGTTCGTGGACGGCAAGAGCCTCTTCACCGTCCCCGGCCTGGTGCTGAGGACGTCGGAGGCGGGGCGCATCCGCGGCCTTCAGGTTCAGACATTCTTCGGAGGTACGTCCGCGCCCATTCCGCGCTGACATTGATGTGGGGTGTGGTCGTTCGTTGACCGGCGGTGCCATTGATTGTTAGGTTCCGATAAGTCCTGGGCGACGCCCAAGGATCAAAACGTATACTTTGGCGACTTCTCGGTGGCCATCACCAAGAAGTTGTGATTGTATGCGCCTCCCCGGGACACGTGAAGATCACGACCAGCGTATCGACGTTATTTACTTGCTGATAGGGCGCATCTGTGACGCGCCCTCCCTCCCCCACACACTCACTCAATTCTTCGGCTCTCGTACGTTACGATCGAGCCTCGCACGCGCGACTTTACACTACTGCAACTGTACTGACTAACTTATCAACTACTGCATTGTGTACTACTATACAATGACAACTGTCGCTGTTTTGCTCCGCAGATATGGACCTGTGTGACAATCCCGCAACGTTCGGTTAAGATGGCCACAGGACAGATGCACGAGTTAATGTACATCGAGCTAGTTCTACATTTATTCTGGTTTCCCAACAGAGAATGTCTAGCAAGTTCCCTCCATCCCCCGCGGGTCGTTCCCGCCAAGGGAGCCCATCTCCGCCAACGTCCCCGAGAACAGCTCATTGAACGACTGCTCGAGCCCCACTTTCTGCAACGCCATCTCAAACCCCGCTCCGGTGGTGTCGACCTGCTCGAGCCATTCCTCCAGCATGTCCGTGCCCCCGAGCAGCAGACTGCGCAAGCGCGTCCGCTCCGTCTGGCTCATTTGTGGGGTGTCTGCGCCTGGCTCTACCTCGGCGTCAACGCCGACGCACTCGTCCGCGTCCCATGCCTGTCCACGCAGGACGGCGAGCCAGCCGCGGTCGAGATCGTTCAGCCACGCGAGGAGGAGCGGGAGGCTGTCCATGTCTGGAACGTATCCTGGAATGGATTGGAGGACTTCTCCGGTGAGGCGGAGGAGGAGGGATGTACGGAGGGGCGCGGAGGGATTGACGGGTGGGATTTGGAGGATGAGGGAGAGGATGTGATGGGTCGTTTCCAGATAGGCTGCAAGATCGCGCAGAGTAGAGGACGGGTCTGAGCTGTTCGAGTCGGTTTGGTAAGAAAGTCGGTGGACAACATTTATAACTCAGATTCCCAATGTATATCACCCACCGCTTCTTGTAGTTGCGTGTGATATCGAGGAATCGGTCTTCCAAATAATCCAGCAGCTTCCGCTCTTGCGCTTGATTCAGGCGTCGCACCGGTACCATCTTTGGGCTGCTGGACCGGTCCATCGCAGTGTCGACCTGCGTTTCTGGCTCAGAGTCCATAGTGGCAATTGGATGTTTTCGTGTGCTTGAAGTCGTTTGTTCAAGATATCGATGACCCTGAAGAGTCAAGCGTAACTTGGCCGATGACGTCATGAGTGGTGAACGGTACTCACACTCACTTCTTCACTTCGTATAAACGAATGGATACTTGTGTCAAGCGTGGATCGTCTCACGCGTGTGCGTGCGTAGGCCTAGGGTCAAGGAGCTCAACCAATTCGAGGCGAGGATAAGTCAGACGTTGATTTTAGCGAGATCTCAGGTTCTGGCAATTAGACTTACTAGATTTCAACACACTGCTCTATCGTTTGTCAAACGCAATATTCGAAGCTGGGGCTTAAGTTGTGTATGCCTACATACCAGGGCTGGGGATGATGAGCCTGGGAAATGGTCGCGTAATGCGAGTCTCACCGACGGCCACTTGCTTGTGGGCCTCAGAGCTCAACGCGTTCTCTCATCTGGTGAACAAGGGCTTTCTCTACATATCATTCTTGGATCATGGTCAACTCATTCCCCAAAGTGCGCCGCTCATTCATGAAACTCAAAGACAAAAACCAGCGTTTATATACGAGCCGGAGCCCACCGAGTTTGGTCCGAGTCAACCTCCTCCCGAGTCTCTCCTCTCAGACGAGGATCGCGCTCGATTGGGTGAATTGGACCAGTCGGAAATACAGGAGTGGTGCATCGCACGCTGTCAAGCTCTACAGCAACAGGCTCAGTCGTTCCCAGGACAGGAGAGCACTTCATCCGCCGCCGCTGCCAGTGACTCCGCGGACCATGACCGCTACCTACGCGCACTGAAATACATCCATAACTCGGTCGCCATCTTCAACCGCTGTATACCGGTGGATACCCTTACCGAGATCTTCATCCAAACATGGGCAGACGAGGTAGAGAAGGATGACAACCAGGACTACCAGGCCGCATTCGCGTTCATGTCCGTGTGCCGCATCTGGCGGTCCGTAGGCTTGCGTACACCCGCTTTCTGGGCGGAGCTCCTTCGCGGGACATCTCTCACTCGAAGGATTTGCGATCCGTTTACGAAGAGCATGCGGAACCGAGTCGCCACAGGCCGCCGTGCTCGCCTGGAGACGTACGAGCTATGGCTATCACGCACCCGCGGTGCGCAGCGCTTGTCGTTATCCCTGACTTCAACCCCGATGTTCGTGGTAGAGCCGCTCATCCCCTATGCGGCCTCCATCGTGTCTTTGAACGTGAACTTTGTTGAGCGAGAAGCTGTGCAGGGCCTCCATGCCCTGCTTGGGGAGGGTATGACTCAACTCGAGCACCTCTCGATCGAAGTCCATCCCCGCTCACCGGGGCCGCCCAAGGACCTCATCCCCCTTACGAAAGAGTCCGTCCCCCGTCTCCGGTCTCTCTCGATAGTCACCAACCTCTTCACCGAGGAGTATATCCCAGTTCCTATCGCAGCATCGTTGCGGGCCCTCGAATTGTTCCCGAGCTCGTTCTTGCTGCAGCCCGCAATGCCGCCGGGGCTTCTCAGCACACTAGCGTACTGTCAGCTTCTCGAGACCTTACGACTGGATGCGGAGGACCGGTCGCTCCATTGGGCCCAGCTCGTTCCACATCCTGCGACCAGCATCGAGTTCCCAAACCTAAAAGCGCTCATGATCATAGCTAAGAAAGACTTGATTTCGCACCTCCTTTCATGCTTTCGCCTCCCGCCTACTACTGCCATCAATATTAAGGTCGAAGCGGACGCGTTCAGGAAGGCACTCCCTGCGGATCTCGGGGCGTTCTTTCCTGTCTCGCTTGCGGATCGCGTGAGCATTCGCGCATACCTGGGCCAACTCGCCTACACCATGGGTCAGTCGCGCTTGAAGACGTACTGCCAGGACGCCCAGTTGCTCAGCGTGAAATTCCGAGGGTCATCCACTCCTCATCTGATGAACGAACTCCATCAGACGTTCTCTCAGTTCTGCACCGTCGCGACCCTCAGCTTGGAATTGTGCGATGTGCTGGATGGCCCAAAGCAGAGGGATTGGCGGGTGCTGTTGGAAGCATTCCCTCAGCTGCGGAGCCTGTCCGTTCGTATTGTGGGCGTTGAGGTATGCTTGGGACTTCTGCCCGCTTTGGAGTCGGAGCCATTCCTCTGTCCCTTTCTTGAGGAGGTAGCTCTGGAGTCGGTTGGTGCGGCTCACGGGGAGCATCTGCTCGTCAAGGCGCATGTAGATGAACCTGAAGATCGTGAAGACTATAACAACACAACGCCTCAGGGCGGAGAACGTACGCCCGAACAACTTGCGGACGCTCTGCGTCTGTCTCTTCGAAAACGAGTGTCGATCAGGGCTGAGTGGAAGATTGTGTGAGCAGCTGTTGTTTGGCAGTCATTCATAGTGCGTGAGGGGTGCGATGGCAATGGCGTGATGAGAGAGATTTTAATGAGACTTGCTAGTGGAGGATGCAATGTGTCGTCGTGCGGGGCATGGTGATTTTCCTGGTACCTTCTACGTGTCCTGTAGAGCTAGAAATTCTTCAATGATGTTCGCAATGCCTGAGAACGACTGCACCAAGGTCCTTACGTGTTACCTGTCAATAATACACACCAAATCATATGCGCACGGGAATGTCACGTCACTTCAGGTGGGCTCTTGGGCAGCGAGTAGGTACCAGCAGAATATACACAGAACGATTGCAGGAGTATAACAGACGACGTCGCGCAGTACATTCTACCGCTTGCGAGACATCCTCCGACTGTCCGCTGGGGATTGGAGGAGGCGTAAGTAGGTTACTGAGTTCATAGACGAGGCGGTACGCACCTGGTGTTTTGGCCTTCTTGGGCACACCTTTGCCTCTCCTCTTCTTCTCTTCCACATCCGCTAGGCGCTGATACTCTGCCCAGTCCTGGATCTTGAAATCTCCAGACATACGATTGAAGCGGGCGACGGTGAGCTCCTCGGGATAGTAGTTGATCATGGACGGGCCACGTAGACGTGCGCGGAGGTATTTCGCGCCGGTGCGTACGGATGTCGGGTTGTAGGATGTTTGGAATATCTCGCACCGCACGCGCGTGAGAGCAGCAAGTCTGGAGGGCGCAACGGCTGCCATGATCGCCCTTAACTGGGATGAGCGGAGGGTGGCGGGAGAGGCGGGGCGGGGAAGAGCGTCGGGCACGAGAGCAATTTCTGAATTTGGCAAGCGAAACCTTCCGATCCTAACAAGCACAAACAACGCCAGTCGTCCCCTCACTGAGAATTCTATACCGCTACGCCTGCTTGTCTGGGCTCTCCTGCGTGTCTCTTCCTTCCTCGGTTTTCAGTTTTATTTGCCATTTGGTCCGTGGAGATTGTGGTTGGTGGATTAGACGGAGGGTTCGCTGTAAGGCACGAGTTGGTCGACGGTGCGTTTCTCTCCAATCACGCATCTCCCTCCACGTCTCATATGTTGTTGTAGACCCCACCTATGCTGCTCGTAGCGCAGCTTGTACGAAGACAGTGCCGGCTTGACCTCCATCGTTCCCTTACCTCTGCCAGTTCTTCCCTTCTCATCCGCTCCAAGTCGACCCGAGCAACGCAGCCCAGCCGTAATCATCGCCCTTCGTCCAACCATCTTCCCCACAAGCATGTCCGAGTCGAGAAGGAGAAAGAACGGAAGTTCTCAGTCGCCGCGCGCGATGTACCCGACTACATGGCGTCGAACGTAGACGACTGGCGCGCCCGGTATATGAGCAAAGTCTCCTCTCGGCTTATTCGCTTTGGCATACCCCCTGATGCAATTCGACCTTTGCTCAAGGCCTATATGCGTGAGATGCGCGAGGGGAATGTATTCCGGGATCTTAACTACGGTCAAAAGCAGCTGGCACGTATCGCCGACGACCTCGCCGGCTCGGACCATCCCATGGACCAGTACTACACCAAGATACTCTTCGAATGGGTGACGCTGCCTCGGGCTCAGGAGGTCCTTGAGAGCGTTGTGTCCCATTCTGTGATCTCCCGTATGCAGGCCCTCTTCCAGGCCGCCGACCTTTCTACTGTGTCTTGGCAGTTCCTGTACACCCGCCGGCTCCCTCCCCGCAGGTTCATCATGCACGTAGGACCCACAAACAGTGGGAAGACTCACAACGCACTCCGCGCGCTTGCTGCTTCGAGACGAGGCATCTACGCCGGTCCTCTGCGCCTCCTCGCGTACGAGATCTTCGACCGGCTGAACAACGGACAAATCGTGCCTTTGGGCATGGAGGCTGAGCCCGGGGACGAGGCGGATGCACAGAGCAACATCGATCTCGGGGAAAACGCGGCAAATGGCAAGACTGTGGTCGTGACCAAGAAGGGGAACCCCAAGTACGTGCGTCTGTGTAACATGGTTACTGGCGAGGAACACAAGATCGTTTCCGAGGACGCGACGTTGCTCAGCTGTACGGTCGAGATGACCCCACTCAACCAGCAGTGGGACGTGGCTGTGATTGACGAGATCCAGCTCATCGCGGACAGTCAGCGTGGAGGGGCATGGACGGCGGTCGTACTCGGCCTTCCCGCGTCCGAAATCCATCTCTGCGGTGAGGAGTCCGCCGTTCCGCTGGTGCAGGCGATCGTGGAGGAGATGGGCGACAGTATCGAGATCAAGCGATACGAGCGTCTCACCCCGCTCGTCGTCGCGGACCAGAGTTTGGGCGGTGACCTCAGCCGTGTGAAGAAGGGCGACTGTGTGGTCGCGTTCTCCAGGACAGGCCTGTTCGGACTCAAGAGCAATATCGAGAAGACTACGAAGATGCGATGCGCGCTCGCGTACGGCCGGCTTCCACCCGAAATCCGCAGCGAGCAAGCAGCGCTCTTCAACGACCCTTACAGCAATTATGACGTGCTTGTGGGGAGCGACGCCATCGGGATGGGTCTCAATCTGTGAGTAGTTCAGCTAGTCGTGATGTATGGGATATGTGACTGATGACGAATATTTAGGAAAATCAAACGCGTGATTTTCGAAGCCGTCGCGAAGTGGGATGGGGGTGGCATGTCTCGCCTCTCCACCTCCCAGATCAAGCAGATCGCGGGGAGAGCGGGTCGCTTTGGCCTGCACGAAAAGGACTCTGTAGGGGTTGTGACCACCCTACACCCCGCTGATCTCGAAGTCGTTCGCGAAGCCCTAAAAGCACCATTCCAACCCCTTCGCTATGCTCGGCTGCACATGGGCATGTCGTCGTTCAGTAGAATCGTTCGGGCACTCCCTTGGGAGGCTACGGGTGCCACAGTCGCGGACGTCTACCACTTCGTAGCGCGAATGTCCCCGCTGTTCAAGTTCCAGGCTACGCAGGACCTTCATGTAGGTTTCGAGTTCATCGACGAGTTCATCGACTGCCTGCCCCTCGCGTCCCGTCTCCTTATCCAAAACTCTCCTTGCCCGTGGCGGGACGGCGAGGCGGTCAAGGGTGCGAGGGCCATGCTCCAGATTCATCGCAACCAACTGCATGTGTCTATCGAAGAGGTTCTGCATCGCTCAGGACTCCTCAAAAAGCTGAACCACGTCCACCTCGCCATGGAGGGACACTTGCCCCCTCCTTCCTCTAAGGAGACCGTGATGTTACTTGGCCAACTGGAGACGGTGCACAAGGTCGTGGTGTTGTATCTCTGGTTCACGTACCGGTACCCCATCGCGTACCCACAGCAGTCGAAGGCGTTCAGCATACGGCACGCGACGGAGCACGCGATGGACTGGTGCTTGGAGGTGCTGCACCAGATGCGAATCCAGTCTGACGACCCAGTCACGGCTGCGCGCGAGGCGATCCTGCGGCGACGGCCAGTGACAGACGATATGCCACTGCCAGAAGAGATCCGACCCGTCGCCGTGGAGTTTGGCTTTAATTCACTGACCCAAGGTGCGTCTTCGATCCTCTTTTCCTTCTGGTCTCTGTTCGCTCACAGAGAACGCAGAGGAGTACATAGACAACGTCGTGCGGTAGAGACTCTTCACGCTCCCACTTCACGGGCCCACGTGCCTTGATGTTTGTCAGTCTTTGGTCGCCTGTCGAACGAGTTCAAGTGGGCGGACCCAAACGGCGCCTCTCTTTCTTTCCAACCATCATCCTCGCGTCTATCGTCCCCGCTTCCTTTCCTCTCGCACTCGGCAAGGCTGGTCCGCCAAGACGCAAGACTCCTTTCTGATCGCACAACCTACGAGACATCACTCTAATCACGACATGTTACTCTCGCACCTAATCCTCGCGCTCTCTGCATCCTTCGTACCTGTAGCTCAGGGCCGGCCCGCAGGCACACCTCCCTCTACATCCGGCTCACACCATCCCTCTGCCGAACCTGGAACTCTTCTCGGTCGACGTTACGTCGTGCAAGATCATCACGAAACAGCCCACGTTCCCCGCGGATACGCTGCTCCCGCTGGCTATGCGCACCCCGCTGGATATAGTCCCCCCGAAGCTCCCCGTCATCCCAAGCCCTTCGCACAGTATCTCGCTCAGCGCGACCAGCGGCGCGCGGACGCCCTAGACCCCTCGCGCGCACCAAACTACGTCTCTCATGTCGGTCCCGCTCCTCCCGTTCAACCTGTAGAGCCGGCTCAGCCGTTCGTCGCTGCCGTACCTCCAAGTCCTCCTGCAGAGCCATCGGCTCCTCCTGCTCCCGTTGCAGTTGTCGCCAGTGTTCCCGCTGGCTCTAGCTCGGTCGCTTCCTCTATGTCGACTTCGTTGTCGTCGATGTCTGCGTCCACGACGATGACGAATGCAGCGAAGAAGACGGGTGGTGTCAAGTCGAAGCCGAAATCGAAGAGTCATAGCGGGGGAAAGTAGAGAGGTCCACCCAGCAGGTCGGGCGCAGTTGGCGCATGTAGCTACTGGATGGTTGGGCACGAAAGTACTCTAGATAAACGTAATTTGTATGGCCATGACAGGTCATGACAGTATCCCTACTCAGACCCCTCACTGCCAGTTTGGTATTGTAGCATAATTCAGCAGCCTACCTTGCTCTGATATCGATGTACCTAAGCCGACTAAGTATGTCGAAATTGGCCGATAACGTAAAGCTCTCAAAAAGGCAATTCTAGCGCCCATGTTGTGGGCAGCACCAGGTGCCTCCAGGAGTCCAAGCCCTGCATGATACAAGCCCGAGTCGCAGTGGTTGGACTATTGTTCACCCCAAATTCTTTCGAGGAAAAACCCGGGACTCCCGCTTCCAAACTATGATATAATTCCAACGGGGTCGAACTCTGATCTCCTCCGCGTAGTCCCCCAACCGGTACGATAACATGTCATGAAAGGTGTTGTCGTCCAATTTGTTGAGCGCTGGTACTTGGAGGGCGCCACAGAAGCCGACGAACAGCTTTTCTAGCCTGGCGACCCCCTGGGACGACCGCTCCTACAGGCACAGGCGCACTGTGTCCGAGAACCGTTCCGGCCCGCGCGCGCCATCGCGGAAACACTGCCCACGATAGCCACGGCCCTCCGAGGTCCAGCAGTTGGCGTCGGAACCGTCGTGGACAAGATTTCGGTCGTCGTCCAGGTCGGATATGAGAGTGAGTTCGATGAGCAGCGGACAGAGGAGTGGACCGCGCGCGTCGTTGGTGGGGCCGCCGTTGAGCATGACGGGAAGGAGAGGGCTGTGAGAGTGGTGCGTTGAGAGAAGAGGTGTATCGTCGGTTGCATGAAGTCGCCCTGGAAGGCCTCTATGAAGAACACGCGAAAGTGTCTTCTCGCCGTCGCGGTATGTCTCTATCGTGGAAATCAAATATCGGGAAGAACCGATCGTAGCGATTGACGATGTGGAGGTGGAGGTTATTTGCGAGACATACGGGTGGGAAAGAGCTGAGATCGGGGGGTAGAGCGTCATCGATGCTATTATATAGACCGTCGACGTCGATGAATGTCGTGGGTGGAAGGCGGAGGCAGGAAAGTACGAAGGAGGTTACGCGCTGTTCATCGCGCGTGATGTTGAGCAGAGTGAGATGCGGTAGAATGACGTTCGAAATGGAGGAGTGTTGAACTTGAGTCGCATCCAGTCCCCACATATCCAGATGCAAGGTCTCCGGAATCGGACAGTCTCCAATCATGCGCAGGATTCTGACGAGCGCGTCCTCTGCTCGACAGGCCGAGCACTTCAGCTGAGATCCTCAACGATGCGACAACGTGTTCCCGGCTGAAGACGTTGGGTGATGGATAGCGAGCGAAGACGGTGGAGAAGTACGGTCGTGAGAGGAAGGAGAGCTGTGGAAGACAGTAAGTTTTCACTATCCGCTACGAACGACAGTCTTCTGAGGTTAACCATCCCCTCGCGGAGTAGAGAAATCATCCCCTCTACGTTGCTTTGTCCAAGGTGGTCCACTTGCAGTTCCACTATAGAGCTTGCGCAGGGTATGAGGTGCTTGACGATGAACATAGGGGTCAGGTCCAACCACAGCTCCAAGGGCTGCGAACCACGGGTGCGCGTCAGCAATATGCAATACATCTCCAGACGTTGACGGGTTCGCTGTGTAGACTCCAGCACCTCATCCGCTTCCGGGTCATAGGTACCCAGGACTTGTCGGTATACTCGGACGCCGCGAGATAGGTTGCCAGGTAGATCATCCGAGCCGCCGTGTCGCCGCATGGTAGAATCTACCTCACCAGCAGCATGAGTCAGTCTGTAGAATCTGAGGACATCTGCAGGAGAACATGGGTCACTCACCCGTCACGGTTGTCTGAGAAATGGAGGTCAGTAAGTATCCCGCGGCCGGATCAATAATGACTCGAACCAGTAAATGCTGACTAAGCGCCGACTCTTCCGACCTGCCGCACTACTAAGTACTAGGGCCTCTCACCAAGTTCACTAGCGTAGCACGTATTTCACAGCATAAACCGCACCAGAAAGTTGACCTGACTCTGGGATGGCAAGACACGTTGTCCCTGACCGTGACCTCAATCCACAACGTAGGCTGGAGTCACTCAGTGAGTGACTATCCGTAAGGTGTTTAGATACTAGTTTAGAGACTCTAGAACTCGGCAGCGAGAGGAGTGGCGCTTCGAGCGTGACAATTTCAAAGTCCGATGTCTCTTCCAAACGAGCCCCACCTGTTCTAAACCTCGAGATTTGGAAAGGGGGGTACCCCCCCTTTCCAAATATCTAAACGGTTTCTAAACCTCGCTTAGAACGTCTTGCTCCACTCTCCACATCCCGTACCTACTCGTTATGGGAGAAAGCGCATGATCCGCTGAGGCAATGAGGCCTGTCGGACGTGGCTCTAGATCTAGAAAGTTGGTATCTAAACGTGTGCGCTTGAGCGTTACGGAAGACATCACGCCCGTCTCACGGTGGGGCTGTCACACTTTTCACGGCCCGCCATCTAGCAAAAGTTGTATCCAAATCGTTACGGATAGTCACTCACTGTTCTTGAAACATTCAGCAGTGTTCAGCATGCGTGGATGGCGGGATGTTTTGCTTGCCATCCGGGAAATCTATTGACGACTCTGGAACCCCATAACATTCCTAGGCCTTCTGATACATGGACGCGACCAAATCCTCCATTCAACACTCCCGCCTCCCGCCTCGCGCTGAGAAGCCCGTGACTCCGCATGCTCACTCTCCTGTGAGATGGTCTGAATCGGCTCTTCAGCCTATTGATCGGCCGCGTGAGGCTGCTTGGGAAGGACGATGACAGCATATGTCAAGTATACGCTATCCTCGCGCCATGCTTGGGCTTCATTGCCATAGAAGTTGCAAGTCTCCTCCTCCTTGCTGGAATACACGTAGAGAGAACGCGCCAGGTCAAAAGAGAAAAAGGGCACGTTGGTCACCCCCTCCAACCAGGGGCAACCGCAGGACGTGTGGTCGGTGGGACCCTGGTAGGACTTGTAATGCTCCCCAATGTTCGCGATATTACTGAAGTGGCCAAGGACTTCGATGTGGCCACGCGTGAAGGGATAGACTATCGCGGAACAAGTCATCTCATAGTCCTCCTCCCGGTCGTCTGTGTTGTGCGAACCCCACTCCGAGTATGTGTCCAATATGACGGGCAGGTGTCGGATCTCCGCATCGCCCAGATCGAGCAGGGAGTTGTAGAGGAGCGCGTCGAAACCACTGAATTGTGTCGTCCCGAGACAGTACTTGCGCTCAAGCATGATCCCGAACGGAGCCTCCGTCCGGCGGAGCAGCTCCGATACCTCGGCGCGGATCCCTGAGGAAACAGACGGCTTGCCATTCGCCGTAGGATCATGGAAGATCTTGAAGGCGACGACAGCTCTGTATCCAAATACCTTCTTGACCATATGAGGAACGTCAGGGTAGAACGCGCACCACTGTCCTTTGTCTGAGCGCAGCCCCCTGCCGTCGACGACCAGACCACCACCGTACGTGGTGTCTCCGAGACCGAGTAGGAACGTGCCAACGAGATCCTGTTGCGGCGTGTCGCGATGTTCACGAAAATGGTCCCCAGTACCGTAGAGATGGATCTTGTAGGCCTCAACACGGATTCCGTGGTTGGGATAGAAGTGCCGGTCCCAGAGCTCAGCAATACGAGCAATGAGCTCGTTTTCGACCTCGAACTCTGAGGCAGGAATCTCGCGAGCTTTGCGGACGTCGGCGTCGATCTTCGTAACCTGTTCGCGCACGTCACCATAACCGGATGTGTCTGCGCTGTGATACCACGATTGGAGTTGCTGACGTATGGCTTCTTTCTCGTCGGGTGTGTAGAGTGGCATCTTGTCATACGCGCCAATTTTGGGTGGAGTCACGAGGCCATCGTACTCGCACTCGGCCCTGTGGAGCTGCAGCCGGAACGGTTTGTCCAGATATCCAGACGCGACGTTGTTTGCATGCTCGGAGTATATCGTTGCAATCTCGCGCATCACAGCCTGTCGGTTCACCAGGTCAGGTTAGTAAGTGGTTAGTTGAAGATTCATTGAACGACGTGCCGAATTGCGCTTCTCCCTCTCACGTTCAGTCGGCGATACCTCAACGTGCTGGATGGCAACTTGCTCCTCCGTCAAGCCTTCCGGCGCCTGATACAGCATGTGGTTGCTCATCTGCTTGATTGAGGCGGGACAATAACCAATGGCCTGCAGTCTCCCAGCATACTTCATGGCCTCGACCAGTCTCAGTGCCGACGGCATGCTTTCAACTGATGGCGCTGGGCCACCGGGCTCTCCTGCACGCGTCTGTCAAGGCAGAGTAAATGAGAGGATGTACGTGGACGAGACTGAAAAGGGACATGCCTCTGTCGTTCGCGTTGCATCACCGAAATCGATAGGCACTTCTTGGGATGTCTGTCGACGACGCTTGGCGGGAGGAGATCGTTCACTATCCGATACTGGTGATGAGCGACCGTGCTGAAGTAAGGTAGAATGGGAGTCCATGGGAGCCTATGTGTGGATGTCTAACCAGGAGGGCGCGGGTCGCGGAAGAGAGGAGCCCTGGTCCTCGTCGTCGTTTGGGCCTTTATATGTAAAGCGTCCCGTGACAGCCGCACCATGTTTAACCGATGTTTCATTGTTTGCCGGTGCTTCACCCTCGGTTGCTCGTGCCACTACCGACTCGTTCTGATTGGCTAATTGATGATCCTACCAGAAGGAACAATCATACTCCAATTATTGTCGGTGATGACACGACGTGCATCAGGCGAAAACCAGATCATGAAAGTCGAGTTTTCTTCCCGCGCAGTCTTGCCATTCAACACCCCTATTCTGAGCAGGGATATCAATGCCTTTTTGACCATTTCTGTAGGTTTTGGGGGAAAGGGAAGCCTTTCTCAACAAGGGAAAGGTGGAATTTGTAGTGAAAGGCTCAAGAAACGCCTCCTTTCGCAATTTCTTAGTGAGCTAATGCTCGACAAAGGTATACTTTCCAGCCGTAGGAAATCGTCATCATATCTATGGGAAAGGAAAGACTGCGCGGGAAAATAACTCGCCTTTCACGGCCTGGTTTTTTGCCCCATGCACGTCGTGTGATGGTGGAAGAGCAACCTCAACGCTGAACCATAAGTATGTATGGGCGAAACGTTCCACTTTCCTAGGTAACTCCGAATTTCCCTAGACGAGAGAAAATTATAGAGCTTCTAACGTACATTGCGTGAACCTCTCAACGGTTCTAGATCGAGTACAAATATTTGACCCATGCAGGACCTCATCCACGAGATCGCCTGGTCGCTCGACGTTGAGCGTCACGACAACGTTTACTTGCGTTGCTGATAGCTTGCATCCAAACTTGGCATTCACGTGCAGAAGAGGCACGGAGAGCAACCACATCGCCTCCGCGTGGGTACGCGACAGCGAGTTGGAACGCGAGGTCATCTGTAATAGGCGTCAAATCAGTAATGAGATCCAGCAACGCAGATGGATAAACGTGCCTCGAGCCCCAGATGCTTCGCGAACTTCAACTTCAGCCAATGAAACAGGCTAGAGGATCGGATAAGAACCCATGCTCATGCGTAGCCTATACAACATACCATGCGATACAATGATCCGGTGCTCGCCTCGGTGAGGACAAGGATGTCGCTACACAGGAAGGCCTGAAGCTTGCGCCCGCTCTTGGCTTTCATCAAGGTCCCTTCCTTGAGCAGCTTCCTCGGACCCATATACCGAGTAGGGGCGGTCAGATCAAGCCGTCTACGTATCAATATGAGTTGTTAGGATCTCGTGAGGATCTCCCACGAAAGGGTACGCACCCTTGGCCTACCCAAAGATCCTTGGAGATCTCCTTGAGACGTTCCCTACCCTCCTGTTCACGTATTGTCTCGTTGATGTGCTCCAGGACCTTCTCAGCCATCTGCTGCGCGTGTTCTACTTCTTTGCGGTCTTCGCCGGGTTCAGTATAGTGGATAATCTATGAGCAATCAGTACAAAATCGTGGTTCCGAGGTCACTCGCCTACCTGTTTGAACAAGAGGGGATAGCGAGTGATGCGTTGCACTAGGATAGAATTCATTCAGCATGTATTATCTCACAATTCGATATACTCACTCGGCACAAGCAAGTAACTCGACAGATCTAAGTTTCTGGCAGTCGCGTCGTCTCGCAATCGCTACAGAAAAATCAAATCATGTGTAACGAGGAAACACGAAATGCTGACCTGGAGAGAGGATGCCAATTCAGGGTTTTGTTGTCGCAAAGATTGGAGCACCTTGATCGCAGTTGCTTGGTTGACGCAATAATCCTGCCATTTGCATCGTGAGCACCGCATCAACTGGTAGACAAACAACAACCTGACCATGTAGACGCCTAAATTCGCCATGTTGGTCCTCAATATATCTCCTATCCTGTCAATGTACAGTCGACACTCTTTCTGCCGTTCCTCCAGAGAGCTCAAAAACGTCTAGACACAACGGAGTCAATGGGAGGTTCGAGAGCTGCTGGATGCCCCTCTCACCGTGTTCATCAAGAGGATGTCTTCGACGTTAGCGAATACTACAGTTCTCGCCTTCTCGTCCAATAACGACAACAGGTTGGCGTAGAAGTGCTACACGACGTATGAACAGAAGTCCGATGGTGTCTTGAACACACGAGGAACGTACCTCGACAATAAGTTGGAGATCTCGAACGTAAGCACCCTCGGTCATAATCAATTCAAATATGGCCTACAGATGGGGACGTCAGCGGAGAGGACCCGCATCTGGCTCACGACAAACGCACCTCTTGCCGACGCCTTTCCCCAGACGGTATACCTTCTAAAGCCGACTTGTCCACCAAGCTCGCCCACGACTACCCCGCGTGTATAACGTCACCGCAGAGTAGACAAAACCACCAAACATCGCACTCACCGATCCAAACGCAGCGTCCGCCTCTGGTAAAGGCGACGGCTCCCTCTGCAGTATGGGAGCAGAGATGACGGGCCTGGACGGCGCGCTCTCCCCGTCATTCGCAGGCGTTTTCCTGCCAAAGAAGTGCAAGAACGATGTATGAGATCGCGACTCGCCCGGCTCCGACGTCGTAGGGGTCATCGACACATTCGACGTAGTCGGGCTCGCCATGGAGGACAGCGCGCTGTCAAATGATGCAATCGAGAGTCTGTTCCCGGCGGACAGATGACTCTGCCTGAACGCCTCATACCGCTCATACGCATCGTCGAGCCGGAGCGAGTTGTTCGGCGAGTCAGTGTCGGGCACTGGAGGCAACTCCTTCAGGGGAGTCGTGGGGATCGTAGGCGACCGTTCGGGCACGGCTGGTGCTGGACGGCGGCGTCGACTCACTCTCCGCGCAGGGCGCGGAGGAGGTTGAGACTCTCGCTTGATAATGAGTCCGGCCGCTTCCAGTACTCTTTGTCGTTCCACTGCCCTGGCTTCACGCTCTCGCCTACGAGTCTCTTCATCTTGCTCTTCCTCGGTGTCAGTATCATCCGACTCCGATTCGCTAGCAGTCACATAGTCCGAGCCAGAATTGTCGCTGTCATCGTCATCATCAGGTCTCGGTGGGTCAAGGGGTAGGAGTGTTTGAGAGCGCTCCTCCGCCGAAGTTTCGCTTGGACTTGTCGCGCCCACGGTTTTCGGTATTTCAGCGGTCTGTGGGGTGGGTGCAGTGACAACTACTATTGTGTGAATGAGTGACGACGACGACGTTTCGAGAGTTTGTCATTGTCCAAAGATTCAGTCGAAAAGTATACATGCAAAAAGGAAGATATGAGATACTTCAGCCTGCCGGCAACGTGAACAAAAGGACAGGGGGAGAGAGAGCAGAATGACTGACTAACCATCTGCGAGCGCAAGATACGCAGCAGGAACGATGAACACAACACCGCCCTGTTCTGCTTTCCACCAATCCGCATCACTTCTATCGATAATCGTCAGTTGGTCTCCTTCTGCAAACGGCAATTCGTCTGCGTTGCTTCCGGTGTAGTCATAGAGCGCATGGGCGATGGCTATAGAGCACGAGTCTCAGCAACGATCGTTACGAAACAGTAGCACTGTAGTCGACTTACCAGGTGTGATCTGCTCAACATACGTCTTTGGGAAGAAGCCGGTCTTGCCATCCCGAACAACAGTCCCGTACCACCAGTCACTACCAGACTTGGATGGATGAGCGGTGAGGATCAAGTTCTCGCCAAATGCTGTAGATAACGATCAGCGTTGTATCCATGAGAGCAATGAAACTGATGGTACACGTACTCAGCTCTTCAGGACGCTGCGCCTCGTAAGCATACAACGAGCGCACGCGATATTCTAGAGCAAGCGTCAGCTCACACACCCACAGTCAAGTGACGATGTACTCACCAGTACCCATATCGACATCCGCAAGCGCATTATCATCCGAACCATCAACCTGGATCTGCGGGACAGCGTCGGCCTGCACGACCTCGAACTCCTCCTCTTCTATCGTATCCGGCAAAGGTTCCGACGGCATGCGTTGCATCGCTGAACTCTCAGCAGCAAGCCCCGCATACCAGTCAACGGACTCACGGTTACTGTTCCTCGGGGTGCTCTCCATCGACGGAATCGGCGGCATGTTCATGGGCGGCAGAGCCTGCGCGACCGGCGTGGCCTCCGGCTCAGGCTCCGGCGAAGGGGGCGAGGGCGCACGAGGTGCAGCGCTGATGTGCGGCGGGGGAGCGACGTCGCCGATGACCCTGCCTGACACGGGCGCAGCACTGCGGTCGTTCGTCTGCGCTTTCCTCAGCCGTGCCCCACTCTTGATAGCGTTCAACAGGGCGCCGCGATCTCCGCTGGGGGCAGGAGCAGCGATGGCAGCTGCGGGAGCAGGAGGTGCAGGGGGTGCACCAGGAGGAGGAGGCGGAGGGGGTATGCCACCGGCAGGAGCTGCCGGGATGTTCGTAGACATTGGTGGCGCAGACGGTGGCGGCGGAGGAGGAGGAGGCGCCGGACTCGATGGCTCAGAAGTCTTAGCCGGACCTGACGCCGCAGCGGATTGGGGCCTCGAGGGAGGGATGATGCTCCCAAAGAGCTGCTGCGCAAGCCGGTTCCGTGTATCTCTCGACGAGTCGAGCTCGTCCTCGCTGCTGTCATCATCATCCTTCTCCTTGATCTCGTCCCAGTCGTCATCGTCGTCGGCGGGCGCAGTGTGGTAAGCGGTCTTGACAGCAGGCGGGGCAGGGCTTGCTGACGATGGTGGCATCGGAGGTGCCGGCGGGGCCGCTGGAGAGGCTGCTTGGCTCTTGAAGAACGGATTGGTACTGCCGCCGGCGGGAGGTGCTGGAGGAGAAGTAGCGGCTCCGGGTCCATCCTTCATCATGCGACTGAAAGGGTTGGTTGACTTGTCAGATGATGGCGTAGCAACTGGAGGACTCGCAACAGGTGGTGCAGGAGGCGCCGGGGGCGCAGGAGGTGCGGGCGGTGGAGGTGCCGCACTAACAGCTGGGGGGGGAGGTGCCGCCGCAGGTGCTGCCGGTGGCGGGGCCGGTGTAGACCGCTGTTGAGCTTGCTCCGCACGCTGGCGCATACGCTCCTGGTACTGCTGCTCTGCCAAACGCGCTTCCTCCTCTTCCTGCTCGAGTTGCTTGAGACGAGCAAGACGCTCTTCGCGTTGCTTGCGCAGAGCCTCCTCCCGCGCTCGAATCGCCTCATCCTCAGGATCAATCAACGGCGCAGGGGGAGCAGCCGGAGGAGCGGGAGGCGCAGGAGCCGGTGCTGGGGGGGTCGGCGCGACAGCAACAGCACGAGGAGCGGGTGGCTTGGGAGGAGCGCTCTTCCTAGGAGGAGGGGGAGCAGGGGGCTTGCCCTTCGATGGAGGTGGCGGCGTGGGCTTGGGAGTGGGCACCTGAGCAGAAGCGATTGCCGGAGGAACAGGAGCAGCCGGAGTGCTTGGAGATGTCGGAGTCTTGCCTTCCTTCAGCGCCTTTTCACCTTCCAAACGCTCTCTGCGTAGGCGTTCGCGGTTTTCTGCCTCAAGCTCGGCCTGTTTGGCCTTCTCCTCGGCTTCCTTCCTCTCCTGAGCCAGGCGATCCTCAACACTCGTATCGATGTTGGGTGAGGGCGACGGAGCAACCACGCCGAGGGCCTCCATACGTTCCCGGATGCGCTGCTGAGCGATCGCCTTGCGTTCTTCGGCAGTGAGAGGCTTCTTGGGCGTAGCAGAGGGCGCTGGGGGCGGCGGACGAGCAGTTGTAGCCGCAGGGGCCGGAGGAGGCGGCGGCGGGGGTTCGCGTGCTGCAGGCGGGCTACGAGGACGGTCGTAGTCGCGATCACGGTTGCGTGAGTAGGGCCTGTCACGATCATGATCACGGTCGCGGTCCCGATAACTATCCTCCCTCGCCCTGTCGTCGCGGTCATACGCACTGCGAGGCCGTTCATAATCGCGTTCTCGATCGTAGCGGGAGGACGAGTACCGGTCATCGCGGTCATCATAGCGGCCGAACCGGTCGTTGCGGCGGTCACGCTCACGTGCCCACTCCCTCTTCTCGCGTTCTTTGCGTTCCTCGCGATCCCGGATTCTCCGTTCAAGGTCAGGCAGCTTCTCGTGCATTAGCTCCAGAAGCTCGCGCTCGAGTTTGCGGCGCTCATCGTCTCTGGCAACCGTCCGTGGCCCCTTTGAAACATATTCCAGGTCGTCTTGCACCCGCTTGACACGGTAACGGAGGTCCGACATTTCTCGCTCGAGCGCATCATCTTCGGCGGTGCGTGAAGCGTTCTCTTCAGCTACACGGTCAAGCATCTTGGCGGTGTTCTCCAATTGGCGCTTCATGTCGTCAAGGTCAGCAGCGGGGCTCGCGCTTTCGCTCGTAGTGCGAATGGCTGAGCGGTCCACATGTCGAGAGCGGGGTTGGTAGAAGCCACCGGCAGGGGTCTCGTCTTGGAACTTGTATACAGTTGCGTCTTTGCGACCACCTGCACCCGCAGAGTTGCTGTACAACGAGCGCTCTCGTTGGTAAGACATTGGTCCGGCATCAGGACCAGCTGGAGAGCGCGCGCGAGTGTCATTTTTGAGGATGTCCTTGAGCACATCGACGGAGGACTCCAGGTCGCGATGAGAAGGTGGAACAAGTTCTGGAGGAAGGACGTCGGGGATTTCGTTGCCGTTAAGTTCTATCCAAGGCGTAAGGATTAAACGAGCATGAAACTGAGAGGTACGCACTGCGATAGATGAGACCCATTGCGACATGGAACTCGGCAAGGTTGAGTTTGCCCCGATTGTCGACATCCGCGAGAGCCCTGAATTACTTTAAGCGACAGTTAGGGAGAATGCAATGGAACACATACCAGATTTTCGCGAGATCGTTCCTATCCAACCCGCTCTGCCCAAACACTTCGAGCGCAGTCTGCCCACTGATAAACCCTGTGCCTTGCTGGTCCCAAGCCCGGAAGATTTGATCGTAATTCTTCTTCTCGGCTCTCGACAGAGCCCATGGAACACGGGGCGCAGCACTACCGCGCTGGGCTTGATTGTGCTGCTGGAAGGATTGCTGGAGGTTGAAGCCGCTCTGCTGTTGCTGGAACTGGGGCAAGCCGGCAGCGTTGTAAGGAGAGGACGTGTTGGCGGGAAGGAACGTGTTCGTCATCATCTGCAGCCTCGGGTCGACAAACCCTGTCGCTTGAGGGACGAGGGGACGCAACCCGCCCCCACCCGGGAAGCCAGTCGGCTGCGCAGTGAGCGCACCCATGCCGGGGGAGCTGCTCATGAGACGGTTGACTGGCTGTTGCGCACCTAGGAAGCCGCTATTCTGAGCATTCTGCTGGAATTGCTGCTGCTGCTGAAACTGTGAGGGTTGTTGCTGTTGAAATTGGGAAGGAATGGGAGGTACTGGAGGTACCGGCGGCGGTGCCCGCTGCTGGAAGCCCCCGCCCGGAAAGCCTGTTGCCTGAGGTTGGAGCTGGCCAGGAAACCCGGTCTGCTGCGGCTGTTGGAACCCCTGATTCTGAGGAAATCCCGTCTGCTGGGGCTGCTGGAAGCTTTGCTGACCGGGGAATCCTGTCGGCTGAGGCTGCTGGAATCCTGGACGCTGGGCTGGAAAGCCGGTGGGCTGAGGTTGTAGCTGCTGAAACTGCTGAGGATTATACCCCGTTTGCATGGGATATTGGTAGCCTTGTCCCCATTGCGCCATCGGAGGGGTTCGTCGTGTTTGGGGTCGTCGTCGATGTCGTGGTCGATGAGCAGTTGGCGCCCAGGTCCCATTACGCACTTGCGTGGGAAGTATGCACGTGGCCGGTAGGCGTGCAGTACAAAAAGTTGTGAGACGCGCACAGATGCTGCATTTTTTCTGCCTCTCGCCTTCGCCAACGATAGGGTCGAATTGTAAGCATCTAAACTTTCTTGCCTCTTCGTGATGAAGCAGCTGCCGCCCCAGTCGTAGCTTAGGCTGTGACGAAAAGGCAGAGCATATAGCCAAACAAATTTGCACCTCTGACCGTCATCGTCTTCTATATCCTGAATATTGTTTGCTTACGCTCTCTTTCTTGTAGGTGACATGCTGTTTGGTGAGCCTTGATGAGATTGTGTATGCCCATAAGAATAGTTGTGGTAGAGGACTTCGGTGAGCATTCACATTCGACGTGTCTGAGGTTCACTCTCTTTCGGATGATCCCCAAACCGAATGCAATTAGGAAGTGCCGTCTGAGAGCGTACTTCCCTTTGGGAAGGAAGCAACTGTCGAGACGCGGTTCTCTGATCCTCATCTTGTATCTCGCTGAATTCGCGACATGTGCTGATTCCATCGGGTGTCGTCACAGATGCGCGTCTTTATTGACCTTCACTGTAAAATACCTTTTGCGCCTCAATTCAAGGTGAGTATGGCATTGTGTAGTGTACGAGATGTCAGCTACGGCTCGACCCATTATAGTATCTGTATGTCGCCTTCTACGTGTTCAGAATATATCACCATTCGACGACCTTGGCATGCTCATGTCGGCGCAGGAAGTGTCCGATTACAGCTGACGACACGGGGGAGTGTGGCTACGACCCATCTGCAAACCGGACAAAGACGAGCAATCTGACCAAACCCGAGGCCAACTTGAAGAACAAACGGCGTGGCTGATAACGGGGCTGTAAGCTCGGTCGCTAGTAGGAGTTTCCCCCATGGTACTCATTGCCCACCAACCCGGCGCTCCCAGCGCATCGAAGCCCTCTTCCCGCAACCTGTCTCCGCTTTCGCCAAAGTACCCAAACTTGCGTCCTTAGAACGCGCGATGTGTTTCGGTCCATGCGTCGGACCCGCGTCCCTCTGTCGTGCCAGTAAACCACAAGAACAAGTACGGCATCAGCGCGGCCCGTGCGACGTTGTTCACGCCCGGGTCGGGCCCTAGGTACTGCCAGTGCCGTGTCACTGTCAAGGGCCGGACTTCGTCCATGTGCGCGAGCTTGAGCAGCGGCTCCAGCTCGTTGGTGGTCAGCAGCACTGTGACGACTTCGGCGCGGTGGTCCATGACGCTGTTGTAGTCGTGCTGCCACGCGAGCATAGCGGCCCTTGGACAGTGCGCCGATGTTATTGTTGCATGCGAGGAAGAGAGGGGAGGTAGAGGACGACACGGCAACCGCGTGGGCAGCCCTCAAAGTGAGTACTACACGGGACCAGTTCGAACATGCTTCCGGTGGTGAGAGTCCGCAGGAACCATGCACAACTGCCGCAAGGCCCGGGTGCCCTGCAGGTTCTCTACGAAGGGCCCAAAGAAGATGTGCCGGAGGTGTGCGAACACCAGGGCAGTGTGCAAGCGTGCTGAGGGGTTGCCGGAGAAGGACCCGAAGGCGGGACCTTGAGAGGGGAAATGGATGGCAACCCGAGCTTGAGCCCGAACCCGACTGACACTCCGAGAAGGCAGCGACGCATCATCGTTGCGGACGTCTCTTCCTGCTCGACTTCCACCTTGCTCGAGTCGGTCTTGCTCCTTCAAGGAACGGCACTGAGACTGTACCAGGAGGGTTGCTAATTTTGCTGTGAGTGCTCGTGAGAACCTATGCAATATTCTTGCTGCTTTCACTGGTCAATTGATTACCCTAGTCGCTCCCGGTGGGCAAGATATCATTGGCAGTGTGTCAACTGAGGATCGTTCAGTCGTAGTTGAGATTTTGTGGCGAGATACTCCCCTATTCCTTTGCTTGCTGCTGATATTATAATAGGTAATACTGCAGGGCATGTAGAGGATGAACCTTGCCACGCGCTGACGAGCCTAGGGAACTCGACGCCGCTGCGCTCTCACACGGCTGACTTCGACTTCTTCTCCACTCTACGGTTCACGGTCATACGCGACCCTCACGCCTCTTTGTAGGCATAGAAGCTTTGACGTGGAAGCTTTCATCTGTGCCTCACTTCCTGGGTCGAGGGGAGGCGGCTACAATGCCAACTTTTTCAGGTGCTCGCTATCTTCTCGCCTCGCCGGACATACCACTTCGATCTGGACCTCTGTTCACCTATCCTCTTCCACACAGATGGCCGACAAAGCTTTGGCGCCCATCGCTCACTCGGTTCTACCAACAGAGGGTACAGAGAAGCTCCTACGGCTCGACAGAGAAGAATTGGACTTCTACACGAGGATCACAGGTGTCCACAACGTCGATGCCTTGAAGGAGCATCTAGTCACTGTACAGCGGGCAGCCTGCAAGGTTCGTTCGAGGCCGTGACATTGATGGCCGACATCAGCAGTCTTGGATGCCACTGACGCACCGTGTTTGCTAGGTATACCCTTACCCCTGTATCGTGAACTTCTACTTCACCAAGTGAAGTGATCTGCCACATCTTCTTGCTATCATGCTCATACATGGACGCCCAGTTTGCGGCTTGCACGACTTCCCTGGTATCCGCAGCTGTTGGAGCTTGGGAGGTCGCGCGAAAAGCCAATATACCTCGACATTGGCTGTTGCCGTGAGTCGTACAGTTTGGTACAGCTTGACGGCATACATAACAACCGTCTGGTAGTCGGTAGTGACCTGAGGAAGGCCGTATTCGACGGATACCCCCAGGACAGCGTCATAGCTACCGACATCGTGCCAGGTGAGGAGCAGCTTACTAGACATCCTCCGCAACTCGCCGTCTGATCACTTCTTAACTCACACAGGCTTCTGGAATCTCGGACACGACCTATTCAAGACACGTCCCGAGACATTCCTGGTGCCGTTCATCTCAGGGGACGCGCTCGACCCAGCTTTCCTCGATCCCGTACCCCCTTTCTACACAACCTCCGCTCGGAAGATCAGTCCCGCACCCGCCCTCGCGCACGTGAAGTCGCTCAACGACCTCCGAGGACACGTCTCTGCCATCAGCATCTGCGCCGTGTTCCACGTGTTCGAGACAGAAGAGACGCAGGAGCGCCTCGCGCGCGCCATTGCGGGCCTGCTCTCTCCGGAACCTGGCTCTATGATCTTGGGCCTGCAGGTCGGTCTGCCAGAGAAGGGTCTGCTAAGGGGTTACATGTTCGACATGTTTTGCCACTCGCCGGAGAGCTGGAAAGAGCTGTGGGATGGGCAGATTTTTGAGAAGGGCACTGTCGCGGTCGATGCTAGGCTGGTCGAGCAAACGCGGCTGATCCTAAAGGGTGGGGAAGTCGTTGGACACAATAGGCGTATCTTGCAGTGGGCGGTGACGCGACTCCGGTGATGGTACACGCTGTAGGCGCGAGGCAGAGAGCAATACAGCGCACCTTGAGATGGGAAAGAGTATTGAGAGGTTCTGATGATACATGACCGTCGTTCTGCTGCCTGCATAATACAGGGCATGGGTCCAATTCGAGCAAGTACAAAGCCTGCACAGACTTTTCCTCGACCCTCCAACTACGATGGCCTGTACAAGCGTCGCGCGTCCTATTGGGCATGCAATGATGTATGCTTCTCCTAGCTCCGCCCGAAGACCTTGGCCGCAAGCCGCCTCATGGGGCCACTACGACTTCCAGCAGAGCTCTGGGAGACGTTCAAGGACTGAGTCTCCGGCTGCTGTGCGTAGTCAACTTCGACCGCCATCAGCCACAACGGCGATTGCATGTGATGACCCTGGGTCTCTCGGGTGAAGCGGACATTCACCCTCGTGCCAGCGTGCTCGAAGGTTCGGAACCTCTCCCATTGCTGCCAAGAGAGGCCTGGGTGATCCAGCTCCCAATGCTCTTCTAAGGGAGTATCGGCAGACCAGTGCGAGAGGCAGTGGGAACCGGCGCAGTGGGTACACTCCTGGAGGATGTCCTCATGCCAGCCGCCAGGGGGTGCGTGAATGTCGGCGTCCGAGTTGCGGGAGAGTTCCCGAACGGTATAAAGGACACGGTAGCCCAGAATTCGTGGCAGAGCCTGCGTCTCCTTCGTCCTGTGCTTGATAGAGGTAGGATTGGTAAGCCAACATCTCTCCTCGCTCTATCGTTCGGAACAGAGGGCGATTCCCGTATGCGGCAATGACACGGTCATGTCCGGAGAGATCCCGTAAAGTCCCGTGGAGAGTCTGCTCGACGTATGCAGGCACCAGGATATGCACCGTAGACCCGACAATGAGCGACATTCGTCCCGGGCGGAGGTCGGTCGATGTCCGGTAGCGTTGGGATATGTATACAGTCTTCCAATGGTGGAAGACGTCGTGCTTCTCGCTGGACGTACGGAGCCAATTGAGAACATCTTGTGTGAAGTTGACATAGCGAACATAGGCGTACTTTGCTTTGGGTGTCGCATTCGTCCAGGCACCGACGTCATAGGCGTGAGCTCCCGGAGCGCGTCCTAACAACAAGCCGACACATATACTTTCCGGTGACCCCTCCATACGGCAAGCAAGGAGGGCCAGGCAAAGTAGATCGGAGTTCGGTAATGGAATGATTGGTAGGTGAGCGCGGACACCGTAAGTGGTTGCCGTAAACTCCGGGAGAGTGAGGTCCTGCAAGTGATAGATTTCATGACTATGAGGCGTAGTACATCGTTGACGTGACGCGGCGACTTACCTCCTGGCTATGTAACGCGTGTGAGATCTCATCTCCATCGGGAGCCAAAGTGGACTTGAGAGCTTCGGTGAAGGCAAGATATGACAGCACTTGTACCGCATGGTTTTGGCTGTGCTGAGAGCTGGCGCGGAACGCACGGGTCGAAGATGCTAGAAGATCAGTCTCCCCCACGTCATCGGTCGTGGGAGCTTCGAGGGAGCACATAACGGCGACATCAGTACCTAGTAAGGGTGCGACCCCCCAGGTGAACAGAGTGTGGTCGAAGGAGGTCCGGATAATCTCCTCCTGCAAACGGCGAAAGGCGCGTTCTCCCTCCCCATAGATGACTGGTATATTGACGTCGAAGATACCCATCAGGCAATAGGCCTCATCCTCCAGTCGCGTAGTCTTACGGCGCGAGGCCCAGGTCATGCGCGTGGACACCGGTACGTCCGATAAGGATGTCTGGAAGGTGAGCACGGAGACGTTGATGCCTGTGATCGTCTGGAGGAGAGGTGCGAGAGAGACCTTGGTCCCAATGTACATCCATTCGGATGTCAGAAAGATGACCTTCTGCGATGCAAGGAGCTCCTGCAGCGTCCACCCTCTTGTGTGCCACTTGCTTTTCCTGAACGACTCCCAGAATTTGTCCAGGGTGTCACTGGGTGAAGACGACACGTCTGCCAGGTAGGCGTAGCATACTGTCGCAGAGGCGTACCAGCGGTACATGGAGTTGATGGCTTCAGAGAGCTCGGTGCTATTCGTCTTGTCGATGCAGCAGGTGTCGATCCAAAGCCAGTCGAACCCTTCTGCCGCCGCACACTTGCAGGCCAGATAGGCCTTCGACCCTGGCTGCCTCCTCAGGCCGCGCGTCGTCACATTCACGAAGGATTCCTCATCGGAGCCCCAGACGTGGGAAAGGATAGCGTATCGTGCCGGAGGCCGATCGGTATCGTATAGTCGGTATGTTTGTGTGTTCAGTAGCCACATACTCCACGTTCCTAGTCAGCGGTATATGTCAATATGAGACTGCGCATGATAGGTGTGCTCAACATACCTGAGGAAGACAATGTGGGCACAGAAGGAACGCTGAACACAATTGCCAGCGACTTCATAATATACCACCGAGCAGGCCTTGACATGCTGTGCCATTGATGCGTCTGGAATGGACCCCACAGAATCCAATATATGGAACATTAGCGTAAGAAGACGATTGTATAGCCTCGGGCATAGCCTCGAATGTCAGAGGCGGCGGCAGCGAGGCCAGAAGCACGACATTGATCTAAGAAGCTTGGGATTTTCCTCACGGTGGGCGATGAGGTGAACACTGAGGTGGGGAACCAGGGCGAACCGAATGCGGCAAAACATCAAGTGCTACGTGTCAAGACGGGTTTCTTCTCCGTCATGCAAGTTGCCACGACTCGACTCTTACGCATCGGAAGTTCGGCCTCAATGACACCGGGCGCAAACATGTCTGGCATGAAACACAAGAATACCTGTTTGCCATCGTCAGCCAGATTCCACAGCTCTGTGCGTGCAAGCAGCTGCTCACGAGCTCCATCCGATCCTAGAGCTTGTCATCACTGGCCCATTGCATGCATATTTGACTCACCTCCAAGTTCATGTTGCATTTGTGTGACTGACGTCGACATGTTCTCTTCAGCAAGATCCGCGGGCATGCAGCTTCAGAAGGGGGGCTGTGAGGTGATCTGCTAGACGACGGCTATACGAACATGACGGCACGACGAGTGATGGGATCGGCGCTTGCGATTTCGAACTTGGCTTCTACCACCATCTTGCCCAGCTGGTTATCTCCCGGAATTCCGTGAAATCAACCAGACTTGCACACAAAAGGAGTATCATCTCTGGCAATCTCGGGTGAATTCAACACATCAGCTCAGATTAGGCTGATCTTCGACAAGACTCCAACATGGCCACCGCGACCGTTGAGCCCTCCGAATTACCCTCTGCTCCCGATGCCCCCCCTGCTCCCGATGCCCCTGCGACAACTCGTAGCTGGCAAACGAAACGTGTCCCTCGCTCGCCATGTACTGGGTTGGGTGATTACGGAAGACATGTGTCAACAATACTGCCGTCGCTACGAGTCCGTAGACCGTTCGGCCATGGACGAGCGCGAGGTTGTAGAGGATACTTGCACGGAATTCACCCTCCCGGTAAATGGACTAGCCCTAGTCTGGGTCGCCGGCAAGCCGCGGAGGGCGAGATGGTCTGTTTACTTGACAGAGAGCTGGGGTGACACCAGGGCAACGCGCCGCCTACCGCGTCCTCGCCTCGTTGACGAGGTCAAACAGTGGCTGGGAACGGACAAGGAGCCAGAGTGGCTCTTGTGCGTTAACCAGGGTCCATGGTAAGTCTTGCTTTGCTATTCAGGAGCGCGCATAGTATACTGATACGTCCTTAGGTCCTAACCAATTTCATGCATTGCCCCGGCGTAGCTGCCGAGGGCACAGTCCTGTGTGGCGTACTACAGTCGAAACCCTCTTATCCCATACCTCCGATAACCCATAACCTCTAATATCCCATAGATTTTGCCGGGTCCCGAGTTGGTTCTATGGGGCAAATCCCATAACCTCCCATAACCCTTAACCCATAGCCTTTGCTGGCCAAAAACCCATAGGTTTTATCATTTTGTATCCCGAAAGTGTGCCTTGAGCTAGGTTTATGGGGCTCAAAATCTTCGTCTGCTTACAGTTTATAGGTATAAAACGCTGTTCTAGGTGATTGGAAGCAAGACTGAACGTTGAGAATTCGTGGACCCTGGTGTTATCGGGCGCTTGAGTCATGATAACAGGTTATATGATCGAGCGCTCGACGAGCGCCTCCTCTCGTAGCCCATAACCTCCGAAAACCCATAGTTTTGGGCTTCTCCCGAGAGGTATGGGATAAGAGGGTTTCAACTGTAGTACCTCAGAACCATGTGATATCGTGATGTACGAGTATCTCGACCCCGTTGATCGACCTTCAATGAGACATGGATGTTCGGCGTATTTGTACTATGAGGGAGAGGGAGAGGTCAAATGGACGTGATTGCCTGGCGTTCGATCGACTCCAGACTCGTACAGCTGACGGGCGAAGGCCCGATTTCTCTCATGAATGGCACCAAGGCAATGCGCCACCTTTTCCGTCCGTCGCTTGTCGACGCGATCAAAGAGGCGTTGGGAGCGGACAGCGAGCCGGAGGGGCCCGAATGGGTTGACCGGGGTTGTTTGTAAATCATCAAGTTTCCTATCTTTGCGGGATCCTTCCATACACCACCCCACATCAGTCGGATTCAAGTCAGGGTGTACGGTTCTAGCAAAGAATGAGACACTCCGTGGCAACACTGCTCCGTCGCAATGTCTGCTCCCTTCCCCCGTCCAATCGCGCTGTGTGCTCCGTCTGGGCGCTGTGGCTACAAGCCGTGCATCAGCACTCCACGGAGGCTTGAAGGCCGCAGGGGGCAGTCGGGACGTAGTCGTTCTCGACCCCCATCATCCACAACGGCTGGTGTCGATATTTACCCTCACCACTCGTGAAGCGAACGTGAACGCGCAGCCCGCCGCCGTCCTCAAAGGTCCGGAACCGCTCCCATTGCTGCCAGTGAATGACATCCAGCCTCCAGAGTTCGTCCGATGGCAGAGAATCCGACCACTGAGAGAGGCGGTGTGAGCCGGCACAGCGTTTGCAGTGCGCGAACGTCTTCCAGCCTCCAGGGGGTCCTTCGAACTTGGACGATGAGCGGTCTGTGGTGAATATGACCGCCGCCCAGAACTCGTGGCAGATCCCCAATTGAACACAAAAGCCTGTCGAGCGTGTTCGTTGCCCGGTCGATGCGGAAGAAGCATGGAAGAGGTATGTCGCCGGTTCTCCCCTTCGGTGCACGCGGCGTAACATGGGGTAACCCGGCGTGGCCCACATGTCAACGCTCTGAGAGAGGTTCATCCCTCGGAGTGTGTGCGGGAAGTATGAGGGAAGCATAACGTGCGCGCTGTGAGATGTCGTGTGAGGGGATGACGATGGAGTTGAGGGAAGTCGACGGTTGTGGATCGCGGGATCAGCCCCTTCACGATCGTGGTTGGCGACATACACCGTCTTCCAATGAATAGCAGCATCACCCTTGCCCGCCCGAATCCAGTGGACAATATTTGCGGAGACATCGAGGTAGCGGATGTACTGGAGACCAGAGTCAGAACTTGAACTGATCCAGCCACCGACTTCATAGGCATGCACGCCCTTGGAACGTCGTAATATCAGGCCGACACATACGCTAGATGGCGATTCACGGATACGGCAAGCTAGGAGTGCGAGGCAGAAGGTAAGGGTACCCGAGTCGGACTCATCGTCATCTTCCTGAGCAACTCGGGAGGGAAGCGCTATGATGGGTAGGTGAGCGCGTACGCCGTAGCTAGTATACGTGAACTCAGGGAGCATCAGGTCCTGTGGATGGGAAGAACGCACTGAGTCGTATACAACAAGATGGAGATGGAAACTACTCACGTCAACCTGATCCGCACGTGGGCCCTGGCGCTCTTCAAGAGATAAGGTACTCGAGAGCGCATCGAAGAAAGCAAGGTAGGGCACCACTTCTACGGTTTGCGTCTTCCTCTGTTCATCCACAGGATCGAACACGCGTATAGAGGGGGCCAGCAATTCGCACTTCGTAGAGCTTCCCGGATCCCCATATCCCTGGAGCGATGTCATGACAGCGACATCGGTTTTTGGGGGAGCGAGTCCCCAGGTGAAGAGGGTGTGATCGGGTGATGTTCGAATGATCTCCTCCTGCAGGCGGCGGAAGGCGCGCATCCCCTCCCCGTAAATGACGGGTATGTTGATGTCGAAGATGCCCATCAGGCAGTAGGCCTCGTCCTCCAGCCGCGTACACTATGCGCCCGAAACTTCGTGGTTGCCACGAAGATGATCACGAATACTACTTCGTAAATAGTATGCAATATGTTCGTGTTAGTCACGAACATCTGAATCAAGCGCTGGAATGAAGAGTTCTTTAAAAATGTCGTGATGATCAGGGTTATTTTGTCCACACCACGAATACATCCGTAGCCGCAAATGCATGGTATTCACGAAGTACTTCGTGTACTACACGAAGACTCTATACCGGAACATTGCCTCGCTCAATCCCATTACACATCACACTGCTTATTGGCATGAAGAGAGATGTATTCCAATGTAATGTATACAAATACATGATATATGTAGTCAGAATCATACATTGGAAACGTGATACACATAGTATGATAACACTCGTGAACATAGGTCATCGCACCATTCCTCTGCGCCTCTGCACCCTACACGCCACCATCCAATACTCACAGTAAGGGGCCAATCAGCTACTTGGTACTCCTGTTTGATGCGAGAGCGCCGCGCAAAGGGTCTTGAGACACGGATCCGGACGGCAAGCCAGCCAGAGTAGAACCAGTCACCTTAGTCTCCAGCCTAGCCCAGCAGTCAGAAGCCCCCAGTAGCCAGCAGAAGCCCCAGATCAGCTCGAGTTCACAGCCATAGACACAGGTAGAAAGCCAGCCACGCAAGGACACAGAAGAGGCTTGGAGGACCAGGGCCAGGAGACGGTTACCGACAGAGCTCGAGGGCGTATACGTAGTCAAGTGAAAACTGCGAAGTCTCGTCGCCAGACGCCGGGACAAGCGGGTTTAGGGCAGGCTTTCAGGCGCTGGGAGACAGATTCCGGGACTTCCGGATGGACTTCGTGGTATGTACGAACATGAGAGATCACGAATTTGCCACGAATTCACTTCGTGATGTATACTTTCCACGAAGCATCTTCGTGGGCGGTAAGACTTCCGGGGCGCATAGTGGTAGTCGCACGCTTCGAGGCCCAGGCCATGCGTCTGGCGACGGTTACGGATGACAGAGGCTTGCGGAAAGTGAGTATGGCGCTGTCAATACCCGTGATCTCCTCGAGAAGGGTTGCGAGAGAGGCCTTGCTACCAATAAGCCCCCAGTCGGCCGAGAAGAAGATGACCTCTCGCGAGGCGAGGAGTTCCTGGAGGGTCCAACCCCTGGTATGCCACTTGCTCTTCCTGAACGAATCCCAATATATGTCCAGTGTCGTCTCACTGGCGTCACGAGTGATGGAAACGTCTGCAATGTACGCGTAGCAGACTGTGGCAGTCGAATACCACCGGAACATGGAGTTGATCGCTTCAGAGAGCTCCGTACTGTCCGTCTTGTCTATGCAACAGGTGTCGATCCAGACCCAGTTGAAACCATCTTCTGCCGCTCGTTTGCAAGCCGCATAGGCCTTGGCCTTCGGATTAGGATGTCCTCGAGTCTTCACATCGATGAAGGACTCTTCATTTGGTCCCCATACATGCGAGACGATGGCATACTGGTTGGGAGGTACGTGGTGGTGATGGAGCTTGTACGTCTCAGTGTTCAGTAGCCACATTCTGCAGGAGGGTACATCATTTCAAGCAGGGACAGACTAGGAAGTGGGTACGGTACCTCTTTTCTGGGGAATGTAGCGAGAGCAGACAACCTATCGCCTGAATCCTGCGTGGTGGTGGTGTCCATCGATGTAGTCTCGAAAGGCGTCTGGTTGGACAGATCGCGGGGCGTGACTTATATAAGCTTCCCGGGGATGTTCGGCTGCAATGAGGCTCAGGGATGCTGGAGTTTGGACACAAGCAGTCAGTGCACCAGTCCACAAGCAAATAAAACGTTGAAGTGTGGTAGTCGCGTTAGCAGACTGTGTATGGACTTGTAGTCGATCCGACGTGTATATTACCATCCATCCGGTGCACGCCTATAATACAATGTCCTATCCGGTCAAGCAAGCAGTCAAAGCAGAAACGTACAGAGCGACAAGAACGCCTCGCACCAACATCAGCGTGCATGTCTACATGATGCCACAGCACGTCTCAAAGCACGACGTCCACCTCCCCGCCGCACCCTCCTCGGCCGTCTTGATCACGCCGCCCGCACGCTTCACGACTATCGTGTACTCGCGCGCGGCGTCGGTCGAAGGCACCGGGTACCACCATTTGAGAGTCTGTCCCGAGACGGACCACCGCCCGCCCGACGCATCCACTTCGAGCGCGAGCAGATCAGGTCCAATCGAGGAGAGCTGTAAGGGATCCGAGACGGCGTTCAACGCGACCAGGCCTCGGTCGTCCGACGATTTCGACAACGCACTGGGCGTCGCAGAGTCCGACAGCAATCGCTGGTTCGCCTCCAGCAGCCTATCGCTCGCGTAGTGCACGAGCGGGAGGTAAATCTCTGTCGGCAGCTCCGCCTCGTCCGGGCTCTCCGACTCGGGGGCGGACAGCCCAAGGCGCGCGCTCTGTGGCGCATCTTCCGGGCGCACGCGCACGGTGAGCTTGAACTCAGCCTTCGAGATGTCGAACTGGATGTCCGTCGGGACGCCGACGACGGCGGTGGGGTACGGGCGGCAGAACGCCTTGACGGCGCGGGCGCCGTCGGTGAGGAAGTCGTACACGTTGTCCCAGCTGGAGAGGGACAGCGGTGAGGGCGATGTTCCTACGAGGGTGCCTTCGTCGGATGGAGTGTCTGGATTGCCGAGCGTGGCGAGGGAGAGGTTCGAGGCGGTAGCGGACGGGACGACGCTCGTGCGACCCTTCTTGAGCAGAGTCGCGGAAGAGGAGTCATCCCACCCCATCCGGTACTGAGTTGTCGGCTTGAGGTCGTCCGCGCTCCACAGACTTAGGTCCTCCATGTTCCAGCCGTCGCCCCAGGCGTGCGAGTTGTCGGGACAATAGTTCCATATCGTGTAGTTGAGGGCATTGGGTCCGTCAGCCGCATTCATGCTGGCGTCGAGTGCCTTCTGCTGGCTGGAGAAGTCGCCCTTGTACTTCCCTCCGTCTGTGTAGCCGTAGGCCTTCTTGTCGTCCATGTCGTACGGAATGCCAATCTCGCCTATGATGGTCGGGTACGCGCCGAGGATCTTCGCGTCGTCCTTGAGATATCCGAGCTGCTCCTGTAAGGATTTCCGGATAGCACGCTCGCCGATCTTCACAGCAGGGAGGTTGGACGAGTACTTGCCGCGGATGAGACCGAGGGCATCAGCATTGAACCAGTTCCAATGGCGGGTGACGAGGGTAAGACCGTCATAGTAATGAGTGGAATAGCAGCATCTGCCCTTCAAGAAGCGCTCTTCGATTTGTGGCGGAGGGACGAAAACAGGAGGGGCGACGAAGAGGATGGCTTCATGGTGGGATTGTCGGATGCGAGTGGCGAAGTCCTGCCAGTGGGGTCTCCAGAAGTCCTCGATGAAGACGACCTCCCGGCCATCCGCGAGGTAGCGGAAATAGTCGGGAACGAGGACCGCGCCACTCTCGATATCCCATACGCCATGTTGCGCCCAAACACAAGTGCCGAGCTTCCACCCAGGATCACGGCGCCAGCCCCACTTCGGGTGTACTCCTCCAGGCTCCGACTCAGGGTCGGCCCACATCTTGTGGCCTTGCGGGTCGATAGTAACCGTTCCGTCGCGTTTCGGACCCATGGACGTGAACTTCCAAGCTTCCACGGTCTGCGCCGTGCCCATTCCCAGTCGAAGCGATTGAGCAGGAGACGGGAACGGCCCCTTCTTGAGCGTCGAACCTTGCTTCGTGGGGATGGTGTTCAGATCCGCGTAACCGCAGAAACCCTCGAACGGCTCGTTCATGCTGTCCCACCCCAGAACGGTCTCATCCAGGAGATCTCCCGCGTCGCGGATCTTATCCGCCAATTGACCGCACGCGGCGATGTAGTGCGACTGGAGGTAGTCCTGTATGTTTTGCCCGTCGATGATGCACTTCGGCGCGAACTCCCGCCCGGCGAAGAACAGGGTGAAGAGGGTTTGGGATGCAAGGCGGCCGTAGTTGGTACTCCAAATCATGGCGGGAAGATCCGCAGGCCTTGGGTCAGAGGGGGTGGGATACTCGGAGTGGATGATGGCCGCTTGGGTAGCTGTGAAATTTCGGGGGTTGATCCCACATGCGAGGAGCGTCCAGTATGGTGCGCCAGAACCTCCGGAGAATCGCGACCACTACATGAGGTGGTATCAGTGAACATGAACCTGGTCTGGACATAACAAGGCATAGTGGACCCTGAAAGCGACTCGGTCGATTGAAAAAGTGCATACAGGTTCTCGAGACCGTCATTCCGTGCCCAAGGGGTGCGGTGGAGGTCGAGTATCTATCAGGCAAAGCGCTGGTGAACGGATGGTGTCGGGAACCAAGCGTATCTTGCTGCATGCCATGAACATGGGAGGGCCTTGCCTGCTATAGCAGAGAACCATTCCGTCTCCCCTCATTTATAGAGGGACAAGGAACACAACCACCAATGTGGCCATACGTCCTACGGCAAATTCCAGACGACGCGCTACGCTTGCCTGTCGGAAACCTCGTGTTGGATGGCGCGCAATAACTCCCAAGGCGTATTAGTCCAGAGTAGCAAGAGTACTCACGATATCCTGGTGTGGGTCCATATAGACACGGAAGCCATACTCCTTGCATTTTCGGAGTACACGGACCGTGTAGTGGATGAACTCATGGTCGTACTTTCCACTGGCATGGGATGAGACACTTGTATTCGGACGAGAAGATGATGACAACTCACGGCCCTGCATGCTCTAGTGCCTCCCAAGTGACGACGTAACGCAGCATGTTGTACCCCCATCCCTTCAAGCGTGTGAGGTGCACATCGGCGGACCCGTCTTCGAGGTTGAGGGGTCGGCCTACGAAACTTGACTCTCCAGTCTCGCCGGCCTCCCAGAAACCTTGTAATGTTTGAGATTGCGCGCCGACAGGTGCCTTGTCTGCACCCGATAGGTTGACGCCACGAAGGAGGACAGTACGACCAGCGTTGTCGACAAATTGGGCGTCCGCGGTATGAATGAAGTATGAGGGCACTATTTTCCCGGTGGTTGGAGAGACAGACGGAACGCAAGGCATAGTGAGTCGGTCGATGGTTGTAAGGGGTCGTGTCCGTCGTCGTTGCAGTCGACGTCGACGTCGGCTTGCAAGATGACGTCTGCGGGAAGTCGTACCACTCCTACACGGGACTGATCCTCATTAGGTCAAGCTTATTATCGAGATTATAACTTCTACTTACGGGATTACTGACATTTGTTTATCGCTCTATTACGCTCTCGGCGTTTCTCGTAGTCGATACTCGACTTGATTCTGCACCTCCAAGTACCTTCAGTCTCTCTTCCACCCCGACTTTGCATGAACGCGTGTGTTGCACTACTGCCTGCTTGATTGGTTCCTAGCCATCTCAGCTTAACTGGAAAATCCACCCTGAGTCCTGTGTTCGTTACGCCGCCACTTCGATCTCCTCAACACGCTGATTTTCAATGCATACAAGCTCCCTGCAAAGTAACACAGCGCATACCGCAGTAATTACGGTCTATGTCACGCGACTGCAGCTATGTGCGAACAAGCGGACGCCTGCACATCAATGCCATTTCGTACGGCGCACGTTCAAACTTCAGGACCGTCCCACTACATAGCATGGCATGTCGACATAGGCTCGGTCCAACATCAGCCGGACACACCGCACCTTTCTCTCCGGTCGAATTCAGCCATCGCGCCGCAAATACAGAACACAGAGCACTGTTTTCAACACGGCGATGCTCTAGAGGATCTACGATGAAGACATCATACGACATGCGTTTGCCTTGCGTATCGAGCGAGCTCGCAGACTTCTAGCCCGAGAGAAGGTAGGTCTACGGGCGTGATTCAGGCTTCTTCCCGCCATCCTCTCAACATCTCATGGCCGCGCTGAGCGCAGGCACTCCAAGGCGGGCGCTAGGGTTCCGAAGGCGTTCAATATCGGAGAGAAAAGGCACTGAAAAGGCACGGGCCGTTCACAGCCCTCTGATCTCTCCGGCAGAGAGGGCTCTGCTTTCCCATCCTGTCCTCTGAGGTCAGCACGGACGCTGTCGGACATGTGGGCGACAAGTCGCGCATGGTATGCACACGGTACGTGTTAGGATTCCCCATCGAATTCGTGCTGGAATCTTTCGCTCACACTCGTACTGCCCCTCCAGCTACAGAGACGCCCTGGCACTGCCTGTCCAACATCTCCCCAGGCATTATCGCGTCATATCTCCCTCTGCCACTCACTCGTGTCTGCCTGTGCACGTTCTCGAAGTTCCATCCTGGGATCAGACTAGCCCGTCCGCCTTCCCCACTCGTGTTTTCATCATGTCGTTCTTTCCACCAGAATTCTACCGTCAGCTCCCCGTCGCAAAGCTCAGCTGTCGCACTCCATGCCCACTTCAGCTCGACAGAAGCTGTGGAAAGTCGTGTTAACTTCATCGCCTCTGGCCTGGACGTAACGAGCTCAACCACGTTCCCTCCGCCACACACTAAGGTATAAGAGCGTCCGATCCGGCCTCCCCTCTGTTCCCGACGCTGGCGCGACATCCATATATGATCCAAGACCACTCTTATCCCCTACCGGACTATTCTCAGCCCGATGCTCGCAGCCAGCCCTCGGATCGTCACACTCTACCTCACTACTATTCACCGACCGAGGTGAGTAGGCTTATTGTCATAAGCTATGACGTAATTACTCATCCACTATCCACTTCCGCCTTCTCAGGAACGCGCTATGCAACAATGGTCTCATTACCCAACGTCCAGTTCTTACAGCGCACCCCCAACTCAGAACCCCGTCCCGCTATATCAGCACGATCTTCAGCAACAAACATATGCGCCTCCGCCATACGCACCTCCCTCCCAAAATGTCGTGCGAACCTCCTCGCAGGATTCAGCAGCGGTCAGTAGTAGCAATCGTCTGCACGTGTTTTGCGCGGGTTGCTCATGTATTCCTTCAGCGACTGTCGCCTCTGCCCCTTCCGGACATGCAACCTCCTTTTGACTTCACGCTCACAGAGACTACTCTCTCCCCAGCCACTTCCAATTCTGCCGATTTCACATCTCCGTCACCGGCGTCCGTGTACTATACTCCATTACCCTCCCTAGCGGACCTTCCTCAAACCCCTTCGATCAATACTCATTCTTCCTCTCTGGGTCAGCACCTCGTCCTGTCTTCTTTCGGAAGTCCGTATCTGCAGCCGTCGCATAACATGGCGTCATCTCCAAGTCTTCCGAACATGTATCGCGGCTTGGCTAGTCCATATTCCCCTGTCATGGCATCACCAGCTAGCTTCTATACTCCTCTCAGCTCGCCGGTGAGGACATCTTCGGTCAACCTGTACGACACGAACCAGGTCGCGTCACCCGCCGTGTCTTCGCTCCCTTTGGAGCAGCTGTCACTGTCACAACGCGTGGTACAGCCGGCTCCCCGCAGACCTCCCTCACGGCGGCGCGTCTCTGTGAAGCAGACGATTCGGATGTCGTCGCAGTACCGCTCGAAAGAGGCGTTTCAGATGAACGGCGTACCAGGTGTACCGGTATCTGCCATCCTTGATGATACGGTGGTACCTGACGGTGCCGACGAGCGTGTTCTTGAGCGCACCGGTGTCCGCCAAATTCGCTTGTGCATAGGTGTATGTCGGACATTTGTTCCTCCGCCAGGCAGTGTTGCTCACCCCCAGTCCTTTGCATCGCAGGTGAAAGGTTATCCCGATGCGAACGGGAAGTACGTCTCCGTGCAGAAGGAAGGCGAGTTCATCACCCGTGCCGAACTCGCCAAGCGCCTCTGCTTGGAAATCTCCAAATATATGGAGAAGTACGCTGTGAGTATTCTCTCGATCTTTAGTCCGATACGTCTCGGCAGTCTCTTACCTTCGCCTCTCGCAGAAGAAAAAGCCATCTCCAGACGCACGGCTGAAGATTACTTCTAAGGAGCGCAAGCTCCAAGTTAATCAGATCTCGACTAATAATCTGTTCTTGCTCTCTGTCGGACAGGGCCACAGCAACATCTGGGTTGTCGAGTTGGAGGCTCTAATATGACGCCTATCCGCTCGCGCCTGCTGCATGCTTACTATGTTTACCTTACTCGCTTCGACTATCCTAGCGCAGCCAAGCTAATGGACCGTCTCGATTCATCCAAATGCTGAGCCACCTTCGAGAGTTCTATCGTCAACCGCTTCTATCCTCATCCTCGTCTTTTCTTCATCGTTCTCCTCGTATGCTGTCCCTCATCTGCTTCTCCGTCCATCTTCATTCCTCATGCACATCACGTCACCTTGCCCTTCTCTATTACCCCGCAGCCCGCTGAAGTCGGAGCAAGCGATCCTGAGATCTCCCCGGAGCGCCTTCATTGGCGTCGCACGAACCTTACCTTCATCTCCATCTATACTGCATAATCCAGATACACCTCATTGCCCGTATCAGTCATCTGTCTCTCAATCTCCATCTCCGTCTCCATCTCAATATCAAAGCCATGCGTCCATCTATCCTGAACACCGAGATCGAACTCGAGATTCGTGTTCTCCCCGCCAACGTTCCACCGGCACGCCGATGAAACGCGCTTCAGCAAGCAGTCACGAACCGTAACTCTAACTCAAACTGTGCGATCTGCTATCTACCATCTGCCAGTACGATCCGTGGTCGGAACCCAAATACTTACGGGATTCGACCGAGTTCGAGGCTGATGCTGGGACCAGCACTGTTCAGCTTGTGGCTGCGCTCCTTCCAGCAAAGACAGCATGTCGTCGCCGATACCTCTCGGTCCGGGTCCGGGTCCGGGATTGGTCTCACTCCGTCGGGACTGTGCGCGTCTGTATCTGCGCTTGCTTCTACGGTTTTATGCGATAGTGGGGCATCTCGGCGTGCGTGCGGACTTGGCATATTCAAACCACCTGAAGGGGGTGGACTCGTCTTGCGATCGTTAGGGGAACGGTCCCTTCAAACCCGCGTACGGACCACCTTGCTCTTGAGAATATCTGGGTGAGGCGTGTGAGTGTTGAGCTAGTCGCCGACTGGTCTTCTCGCAAGACACTGTCCGTGGCTTAGTACTCGGTACGCAAAGCCTAGGAAGCCGTTCGACTATCGGGATGAAGCCTGTCATCTGCCCCCGGCGAATGCCCGATGCACCAAGGGTGAGACGTTCTACCAGTCACGAATGCCCGCATTTCAGATACACATCCGCACGCGGTGGAGGAAGAACAGTGTCATAGACTTTGAGATGGACTATGCATGTTTCATGCTACGAACGGCGGACGCTCGATCAGACAGAAAGTTCCGATAAGCCCGAGAAAGAACGTTCAACCTCCGATTCTTTCTCCAACACGGCCCAGGCGAAGCATAGCCGACCATCGCCGGTCTCTCAAGTTGGAGATAACGGAGTCGCACAAACGCCCCGACCATACATACACCGCACAGCTCACCGCGCAGCCTTCAGAGAGTCGACCAAACGCGTGACGCTCTGCCGCTCATACAGCACACTACCCACCAACCAACACCGGCCCGTCAGCGCACACCCAGAACACAACCGCACGCGCGAGAACAGGCAAGAAGAGAAGGACACGCACCAGGTCAGCAGACAGCCGAGCACTCCCACCGCGCCGAGCGCGACATGGCCCGCCTGTGCGCGAAGACTCACAGGCGCCCCTTCGTACGCGCGCGCGCTCGCCCGCACCGCCACGCCAGCAGTCGCGAACGCAGCCAGGACCGGGAGCGGGGGCACCGCGCTTCTCCATGGCCAGTCACCGTCAAGCCCTACTCCTCCTCCTCCCTTCTTCTCCGCCCTCGGCCCAGCCCGGGCCCGTTTCTCTGCCCCCGCGCCGCCCTCTCCCTCGCCCGCGCGAACATCTGCGAGGCGCTCGCGGAAGTACCGGCGGGCGAACGACGCGGCATAGCCCGCGCGGAGCACCAGGTTCGCGACGTTCGCCCACACGAGCCCGGCGTCCCCCATCCCGAGCCCGCGCGCGAGCCCTGCGGCCCCGGCGACGAAAGCGGCGGAGAAGACGAGCATCCAGCGCGCTTGGGCGCGGAGGTCGGCGGGGGACGCGGCGGAGGCGAAGAAGGCCTCGAGGACGCCGTTGAAGGCCATGGCGGGGATGTAGTAGACGTAGACGCTGAGAATCGACGGGGCGGAGGTGGAGTGGTACTTCCGGGGCAGGACGAGCGAGGTGGCGAGTGGGAGGTAGGGCGGGGCGAAGGTGATGAGGAGTAGGAGGAGGTGGGTGAACGCGAGGAGGAGGGTGAGGAGGACGGTCGAGGCGGTTTGGAGGGCTTCTTTCGCTTGTGTGTTGAGGCCCTTGGAGGGGGTTTCGGATGGAGAGGAGGAAGATAACGTTTTGGAGAAGAACACGCGGGCTGTTTCTTCGATGGGCTGGAAGACAATCCGTGCGACGAGCGAGCCGTAGTTCGCTGCTACGGCGTAGCCACCCTGGTCGGCAAGAGGGCTCAGCCGAGAGACGAGGAACTTGTCGCCTTCAGTGAGAAAGTGCTTGATCAGGGACTGCCCCGTCATCGCGAGGGACAGCTTGAACAGAGCTGGTTCAAAATACACTTGCTCGATGCTGCAATAGGTTCAGTACGTCACTAAACTAGTCAAGCGGATAGAGACTCACTGTTCGTGTACTGTGATAGCGACGGGCCTCGGGCGGAAGTCGAGATTGTCCCGACATGCGACGACGAACGACAGCAGCATCGTCAGCCCATACGCGGTCTGCCCAAGAGCAAATGCAACTAGGGCCCATTCCTCTGACGTTCCGACTAAGACGAGGAAAGTGGTGATGGTCTTTAGCATCACTGCCGTTCCTTCCGCTCGCACTCGCACATGGAAACGTAACTCGTTTTGAGTACGAATATACATCGGCTCGGAAAGAAGCTCGAAGAAAGCCGCAAGCACATAGAGAATCACACTGGTCCTAAAATGAGGCTGCGAGGATGTTATGTCGGAGCTAGCGTTGAGATAGAGAAGAGCAGAACCCAGAGCTGTAGGAATCCCGAGAAGGACGGGAAATAGCGATATGTTGGTGATAAGAGGACTGTTTGTGTCACCGTCAGACTTCTTCTGCGATGAGCTCGGCGCCCGAAGTAGGGCATTGCGGACACCTTCACGGGACAGAAAAAGGATAGTTGAAAGCAGGAGCTCGAATTGAATGGATGTTGTCCCAAAGACCTGTGGAGATACGAGTCGTACGAGTGCCTGGTTGAGAACGAAGGTGACGACGCGAGAGAAGAGCTGGAGGAGAACAAGACTCGATCCAGAAGCAAGTGTCGCGGAGAGGAGGGAGGAACCAGACCCCGTTTGCGTCGGCATTGAGATTCTACCGCGTATATCTGGAATATGTCCCGCCTCAGTATCGGTTCGAGCCTACTGAAATCACAATCGACGCACTCGCCACTTGCTAGATGGGTTTGTGACAGCTAACAGCTCACTGAGACATGCGCTTTCGTATTCAGCAGACCACAGCACCGTGAGCGTCAGAGCAGTCATATGTGGCAGTAATGAGTGTCTGCACATCGTCATGCAGTTAAATCATCCTCTAGTACCCAGACTAGCCTGACGACAGGGAGCCGTATCCGGTCCTGTTGCAAGGCTATTCCGAGGGGGAGAAAGCTCTGGACTCCATGAGAGAATCACACTCACATGTTTGCTGGCGGCTGCCCTCCTGCCCACAGAACTTGAAGAGGATGCAGGTCGAGATATGTGCCACGAGTTGGCAGCGCGCTCGCTGTGCAGGGTCACATGCACGTGGGCGTGACGTCTGACGTAATTGTGCTTCCGCAGGCTGAGCGGACCGAGAGAGGGACTGTTGGCTGCCTCGAGGCTTGCTTTCGTACCACGACAATCTGCCCTCCTATCCTCCTTCATGCTGTTTGGTCTACTGCCTACTACCCTACAGCTCTTGCTAGCATCTTTGCTCAGAGCCCCCAATCCTACTCCAGCGCCGTCCTTGCAATTCCAGCTACGACACACTCATGCGCTCACCAATACGTCCCGAGTTGTCTTCTCCGACGCTGCACCAATGCATGGTCTAGCATCAGATAGCTATAGCCTCAGTATTAAGTCGACCAAGGTTCATCGACCCTCAGCCGAATCCTTGTCTAGCGCACGGTTTCGTGGTGGTGCCACCGGCCCTTGGGAGACCGTGGAAGTGGAAGGACCAGACGTTCAGGACCGGCAAACGTTGCTCCTCCTAGCCAAAATGGCGAACAACGCATACACTGAGCCTGGACAGAAGGACTGGTATGATATCGGTACTGACTGGAATAACGTGAGTCTCCTACGTTGAACGTCTTCGCCCTCCACCACTCATCCTGCGCTAGACCTATCCGTTCGGCTGGGAGCCAGATGCGGACGGCTTTCGCGGACATGTCTTTGCCACCGCCGACAACTCCACCGTTGTGGTCTCCGTCAAAGGCACGTCGTTGATGTGGCCCATTGGAGGTGGCGGGCCAACGCAGCGCAAGGACAAGTTGAACGACAATCTCTTGTTCTCGTGCTGCTGTGCCCGGGTCGGTCCCACTTGGAGCACAGTGTGCGATTGTTACGAGGGCGGCTATAGGTGTGACCAGGGTTGCCTAGAGAAGAGCCTCGCCGAAGACAGTCTCTTCTACTCGACTGGCATTGTGAGTACCAATTGCCTGTTGTTGCATCTCGGAAGCTCATAACGCCATAGAACTTGTATAATAACATTACTTACATGTACCCCAATGCGAACATTTGGCTAATTGGTCAGTGCACTGCTCGTCTTTCACTCGCATATTGGCTCATGTGCATAACAGGTCACTCTCTCGGCGGTGCACTCGCGTCTTTGGTTGGCGTCACCTTCGGTGTGCCTGTCGTCGCATTTGAAGCCCCTGCAGAGAAACTTGCAGCAACGCGATTGCATCTCCCGTCACCGGTATGTCATGATTAGCGGATCCAGTCAAGTACCACCTATTCTGACGGTCAAGCAACCATATAGCCTTCCACCCAACATGTCACACACGTCTACAACACCGGTGATCCCATCCCAATGGGCACTTGCACAGGCGTGTCCTCCACATGCGGTATAGCTGGCATCGCACTGGAGACACGCTGTCACCTTGGTCAAGTCATACGTTACGACACCGTCTCGAAGCTCGGATGGAGCGCGAACATCATCCACCATGGAATCCAAGCTCTCATCGATGGCGTGTTGTCCAGGGAAGATGTCGACTGGAGCGATGGGGAAGGTGGCGAGAAGAGGAGCGTGCCTCTGCTGACGACGGAGGAGGAGTGCGTGGTAAGTCGCGCGTATATGGTTGTGTACGTGACGGGCTCTCTGAAGTTCGAGCATCACAGGACTGTTTCAATTGGGAGTTTGGCGACTATCGGAACGTTTCTTCTCGAGCCGCAAGATGCGGCAAGCATCTCTATTAACCTTACACGCTACAACTTACTAATAAGACAATGCTTGTTCTCTTCATGCCTTGCGCAAAGAATGTCGAGGACCGCGGTTCTGATTGTGCTGACCACACCCAACGCACAGCAGCTTTGGGATGAGCAAAAACGACACATTGCTTCTTATCGACACACTACGACCTGACTTACACCGACACGAGTCCTCTCGAAGCTCGCGTCCTCCAAGAAACATTCCCTCATTCGCATCCCTACCGCTCACCCGATCAACGCCTGGAGCTTCCCAAAGTCGGGCGTGCCGAGCCCAGTAACCTACGCACAACAAAGCAAGCAAGCAGCGCGTCAGCAACGATCCCCTGCACAAGTATAGCATAGCAAAAAGAAACGTGAAAGACTGACCGGGTCCCAACCAGTTCCGGCGGTGAACCCGTTGGTGCCGCAGCCGGGGTTCGAGCCGGAGGTGATGTCGTTGAAGCCCTTGAGGCCGGTCGAGTAGATGATCGGGTTGAGGAACCCGAGCGAGGATTTGCCTTGCGAGAGGCGGAAGTCGTTCAGGAGCGCGACGACGCCGGCGAACGTCTGCGCGTCCGGAAACGCAAGGGGGATGGGACAACGGGGAGGAGGTCGGTCAGTACGAGCACGAGCACGAGCACGAGCACTAGTCACGTCACGCATCAGAAGGGGACGTGAACGTACGGGGGAGCTGGCAGAGGTGCCGCCGACGGAGCCGACGCGGCCGCCGATGACGACTTGGAAGCCTTGGCCTTGGGCGGCGACGTCGGGGTATGCGCGGCCGGTGCGGCTGTATGGCAGCGTCAGAACACATACGGAGACGAGACGAGACGAGACGCGGGGAGGAAGGGATGGAGGCGTACTTGAACATGCCCGAGTTGGTGCTCCCGAGCTTGGTGAGGAAGGTCGAGACGGCAGAGGCCTGGTAGCTGCGGGTCCCGAGCTGCGGGGTTAGCGCGACGCATCCTGAGATGGGGAAGGTGGCGGGGAGGAAAGGAGCGGACCTCGGCTGGGCGAAGTAGTTGGAGAATCCTCCGCCAGAGAAGCTGACCGCGACCTCGGGGTTCACGCGAATCGTGCCGCCGACGGTCGTCACGAACGGGCACGACGCTGAGGGGGCACGGCGCGCGCTGCGGTCAGCCAGGGACGCGCGAGGGAGAGGATGGGACCCAGGACGCACCGGGGAAGTTGGGCTGGAAGCGCCTGGTGGAGGTGCCGTCGTTGTTCTGGCAGTTGCCGGCCCCGACGCCGTCGTCGCCGCTGCTGAACATGATGCTGCTCCCGCGCGCGCCGAGCTGCGCGAAGAGGTTGCAGACGGTCGTCGCGTAGTCGAACGGCACCGTCTGCTCGTCGTCGCCGTAGCTCGTCGTGAACTGCAAAACAAGACAACGTCAATACGTGTCACGACCATGCACACAGCTCGGTCGGTGCGAGGATGCGATGCTTACAGTCTGGGGAATCGAGTCCTGGGCGAGCACAAAGTTGAGCCAGTCGAGGTACGGCTCGTTCGTGTTCGTCGGCGTATTCGAGTCCGGCTTGAAGGGCGGCGAGCCGCCGGTGCTGTAGTAGATGTTGGGCGTCGGGAACGACATGCCCTCGGTGTATTGGATGTCGAGGTTGGCCTGCAGGCGCGTCAGCACCCGACTGCGCGCGATTCGACATGCATGCACGAGACGAGGCGCACCTCAACCCCGGGATCGGACTGGTCGTCGCCGCCGCCGTTGACGCGGATGGTTTGGAAGGTCGCGCCGACGGCGTCGGTGCGGAAGCGGTTGAAGAACGTCTGTCACGGAGCGGAGCGGAGTAGGCGGTCAGAAGGCTGCGCGACAAAGTACCGACTGGAAAGACGAGATCCCACCTGCAGATCGGCACGGTTCGCGAACTCGTCGAGGTAGCCGGCGACGCCGAGGCTGTTCTTGTCCGTCGCCTTCGGGACGTACGTCGTGGTGTTGTAGAGCGCGCGCAAGCACGCGGGGGTGATCGTCGTCGAGCAGCTCGAGGGCACGGTCGCGAGCGAGCCGGGGCCCTTGAGGAGGTGCCTAAACTCGGCATCGTCCTCGATCGTCGGGGCGTCCTCCTGGACGAAGCTCGTCGCCTTCATGCTCTTCATCGTCCCAAAGTACGTCGTCGGCGCGACGACGGCGACGTGCCCGTGCAGGGCGCTCGGGAGCGAGTAGTTCATCGTACGGATCACGTAGTCGTCGCTCTTGCCGTGCCGGAAGACGTTGTACTGCGTGCCGAGCATCTTCTCCGCCTGCGCGACCGACACCCGGACGGTGATGAAGTCGCCCGAGGGGGAGCGCTGCGAGGCGGAGGTGTCGAGTCCGTGGGCCATCAGCCAGGCGTCGACGAGGTCGACCGAATCCGGATGGGGCGCGACGAGCGCGGCGACGTCTTCCTTGGAGAGGTGCTGGCCGTACCTGTTCGCGTGGCTCGTGAGCAATCGCAGCCCAGGGTGGGTAAGGGGAGAACTCACCGCGCGTGGGCGGGGTCGCTGACCTCGTAGAGGGCAGTGACGAGCTCCTCGAACCTGTCTTGGGTGAGGCCGATGCGCATGTCAAATGTATAATCCGCGGGCGCAGGGCCATGGAGCTCCCATCCCCGCGGGACTTCCGCCCAGGCGTGCTTGACCTCAAAGTCATCCCACCGCTTGGCGAGCGGGGTGGAGAGGGCGAGCTGGACGAGTCCAAGAAGGAGGGCGGACGACCAGAGCATGGTGGTGGCGACGGATCGTTGGCGGTTGCAGGACCGACCGCGCGGCCTTTTATACACACGTCCCATGGCCGTCGACTCGGACGTGCGGGGTATGGAACGCGTTGCCGCAGATGGAGCGTGAGCGAGGGCGATTGCAGGCTTCGAGTCTTCCCCAGGACCGCATGGACCGCTTCTCCCCTTCGCGGCGTTTCGATCAGCAACGCACCGGCGAGTTGCGACGTTGGAATGGGTGTGTTGCCATCAGTGCCCCCAGGTGGATCGTGGACATATGATCCGGGCAGATCCTCCTGGACGTTGAATGCATCCGCAGGCATGCGAACGTGAGACGCATAGTCGGCAAGAGGCCATGGTGGGATGAGAAAGCTTGGCCAAGAGCGTCGGGTCCGGCGAGGTATGGACGAATATAGCAGCGCATAATGCGACCCGACAGTCGCGACACTGATAGCACTCGAGAGATCAGAAGCGTTCATAAACACACCGCCGCAGACAACCGCCGGACGCATACGGACCGTCGGTTGATGGTTATTGTACTCCTCTCAGCTATCCGGCGGCAACCACGATCAGAGCGAACGACTGTATCGAGATTCGAGTACAGGTTCTACATATCGACGACGATATGCCAAACGTGCGAGCACAAGGCCGCAGCTGAAGGAGAACGTCCGGTCGAACATTGTCCTTTATCACGTCAGCGCCGCACATGTGGACGACCCGCTTCTGGGAAGGCGCGCCGTGTGAGCAGATGGCGAGGTCGGGTCCATTCAGAGCACAAAAGATCCGGAAATACACTGCTTCATGCATGCTTAGGGCGGTAGCTGTGGGAGGACTCGCAGGCAAGCTATCAGTACTGTCACTTGAAGCGTCTGGACGTCCGCTTGCATGATCCGTCGGAAGGGCAGCTGCTGGATATGTACATAGCTATTAGCAGAGGTAGACTTCCCGGCTTGTGGAGGTGCGTGTCTCTCCTCTTGAACGAGTGTGTTGACTGCCGAGCTGTGGTCTCGGAACCCGACGTGCGAGCAGCACACCTGCACTCAATACATGCAAGAACGTACCGAGTTCTCACCTTCTCATCGCTGTGCTGGATGTCAGTCAGAATCAGCGCAGCGATCGTTACAGAAGGGAACAGACTGACCATCATTGCGCCATGCACTCGCCCAAGCACACCAGGTCGCAGGCCGGGAGTTGCACTCCATCCACAGAGTCCCCGCATGGCCATACGAGCATGTTCTCATGTGGAAGCTGATCCTTACCTGTACAGCGTATACAACGAGGCGATCTGTCTTCCCGTATCATACAACAACCGTACCGTCCGCACGCATGCACGACAAAGTCCACGGTCGGATGAGATAGACAGGAACGAATGGCGACAACGACTACGGCGGGAAGAGGACCAGAAAGCACGACGCGAGACATAGAGCAGTCTATGGACGGAATGGATATGTCGGAGGTATCGTGGCGAGGAGATCGCAGGAGGGAGATACTATGAAGTGATGCCTAACCCGGCGAGCTCCTTCCGGATCTCCGCCTCGGTGTCGATCTTCTTCAGCTGCGTCGCCTCCAGCCGCTCGCCCTTCTTCTGCTTCTCCTTGAGCTCGTCGATCGCCTTCAGCTGTGGCACAAAAAGGACCGCCCCCAAGGTCAACAAATCCTGCCACAAGACACCCTACGGAAAAGCCAACGCACCTTCTTGTTCAAGTTCCGGACCTTCTTCGCGATCGGGTCCAGCGCAGCGTCCCCTCCCGGCGTCGGCGGGACAGACGCGCCGCCGTTCACACCCGCCGCCTCCCCTTCCGCGACGCCATTGCCGTTCCCGTTCACCGCGACCGCCGGAATATCAATCGACGGCCTCGCGTTCCCCTCCGCCCCGGCCCCGGCCCCGGCCCCTGCCCCCGCCCCAGGCTCCTTCTTCCCCTCCCTATCCTTCGCACCCTTCCGCTTCCTCCCCCTCTTCTCCTGGTCGCCTCTGTCCTGTCTCACCGGCGACGGCGACGTCGGCGCACCCGGCACGTGCCTCCTCCCATGTCCATTATGGAACCTCCCCGGGGCCGGACTCCGGCTATACCGCCCGTTCGGCGTCGACTGCCCGCTCGGGCTGTCGTCCTCGCGCTTGTACACCGACGACGCCTCCAGCCCGCGCGCCCCAGGCGGGCGGTACGCCCCCGCCGGTTTCGTCGGCGTCGCCTTCGCGACGGCGACGTGCGAGAGCACGGACGGGGCCGGGGCGGGGCACGGCGGGATGTTCTGCGGGAAGGGCGGGACGCCGTCGACGGGCGTCGGCCGCCAGGACGTCTGGTAGAGCTCGTCGATCGCCTGGATGTGCACCAGCGGGCCGGTGCAGTGCCAGATTTTGATCCCGTTGTCGACGCGCAGGCGCGGGGAGAGCGTCGCGGTGAGCAGGAAGCGGCCGTCGGGCGACCACTCGCAGTGCGACGTGTTCGACGCGTCGATCGAGGTCACCTTGGTGAGCGTGCGGCGGTCGTAGATGTCGACTTTGCCCGCGAGGTTGCCGAACCCGGCGATGGCGAGCAGCCGGCCTTGCGGGTTGAACGCGATAAAGTTGCAGAACGCGGTGCCAAAGTCGTGCAGCGTCCGGCCGCGCTGGTCGAACAGCATCGTCTTTGCCGGCATAACTAGGAAAGACGGTCATCATCGTCCAAGGTGCGTAATGAGCGAGAGGCGTTCTCACATCCGTAGATTACGCCAAACTCCTTGGAGTTGGGACTCCATGCGAAGTCGTGGACAGGGCCTTCCTTGTCCAACGTCACACGGCAGTCATAGTTTCCGGCGGCGCTGATGAGGTAAAGACCCCCGGTCTCTCCATAATAGCTCTTGTTGGCCTGGTCGACATCCGTCTGGGTGAGAACGAGGACCTGCGTTCCAAGCGTGTTCCACTTGATCGTAGATCGCTGGGCTTTGAAAAACGTCTTCTGGCATGTCGGGGCACCAGAGAGTGCTGTGAGGCTGTAGATTTTGACGCTGGCAGGTTGTCCCTAGAACGCAGATCATGAGCTGACGGTCCGAATTTGGCGTCCGCTTGTACGGCATCCGGCGATGTTGAACGATCAAAATGAGCCGAGTGAGATCGTGACAAGCCAGACGAGGCCCTCCGACGGCCTGGGGCAGCGCCAGAGTAACAAGGAGCGCGATGCGGACAATACACTGTGGAGATCTACGACTCACCTTTTTCTCCGCGACAAAGACAGCGACGGAAGGGTTGAGTCCGGGGCTGAGCGTGATTGAGGTCGCGCCCTCAACCTTGAGTTTGTCGACTACTCCTTTTGACCACTCCGCAGGACGGAAAACCTGAATCTCCTGGCCGACGAGACGAACGGCATGGGACTCGGAGATGGTGTACTGGAGGTCCCAGCCCTCCTGCGCTTTCTGGGAGAAGGCGACGAGCTCCTCACCGGTGGAGACGGAGAAGACGCGGAGGTTCTTGTGCTGAGCGCCGTCCTCGAGCTTTTGGGGCCTCTCCCAGGTCGAGAGGTATGTTCCGCGAGGGGAGAAGCTGATATCTAGGACTTTTGGGAGGAGGAGCTCCTGGATGAGCTGTGCACCCTCTGCCTGGAAGATACGGACGCCGGTGGGGACTGCGTAGGCGAAGAGACGGCCGTCGGGGCTGTACTGAAACGTCCTGGCGGGCACGTCTGGTGCTTGGAAAGAGTCGATGGGGGTGTAGTTGGGCGTACCACCGACGAGGCCAAAACTCTTCTGAGCGCGGACTGTGTGCGGCGAAAGTGGTCAGAAAACGGAGCAGAAAAAGGGAGGCAGGAGGGGGAAACAGACAGGCGTACTGCTGGGACTGTTGAGAGGCCATGTTGTGCGCAAGAGGAGACGAGCGAAGCAAGCAAATGCTTCAGACCGGCGGGGACGAGGTCGAGGAGGAGGGCAAGCGTGAGGCGCACTCAGCCACTCTCGACAATCAGATCAAGGCGCCCAAAAATCTGGCCCGGTCACAGCATAGTCACACGTGACGTAACACCACGCGCCCCCGCACGCGCGCCTCGGACGCGCTTTCGCCCAACGCTCACCGCCACCCCGCCGCTGCTTGACACGATGAGCTCAGACCTGGACGTGATAGCTGCGCTGCGCGACACGATCAGCAAGAACAAGAAGAACAACATCAAGGCTCTCCCCTACAAGAATGGCTCTGCCGACGTCTCCTCCTTCTCCGAGGCCACCCATCTCGTCCTCTCGCCGACACAGATCCTCCCAAAGTCTGCTCCGACCCGTCTCCGGAAACCTGGCTCTACGTCTACAAATCCACAAGCAAACCCTCAGGACTTCTTCTCTCTCGGTGCCGTCTACCTCGCATGGCTCCTACGAGACGCTCCTGGTGCCGAGTACATGAAGCAGGTCAGGGAGAACGGCCTCACAACCGGCTTCGTCAGTGTCACAGAGCGCAAAGGCGTTGTTGAATGGCTCTCGGGCAAGTCCAAAGACCTATCCGGTCTCATTTCTGCTGTAAAACGTGAGTTGAGTTCATGTGTCAGGACCCATATCTGTACCGCAGTCAACAGACCGCCAAAGCTTCGTGCAGTCCTCGTTCTTGCGGGTGTAGCCCAGAAACCTGGCCACGAGTCGTCTGTAGTAGCAGTTGGTTCCTGTAGCGGTCAAGATAGGGCCTGCTACGCTGAGAGCACGCATGTCATTTCGGACTTGTCCTCACGAATGCATTGAGTGCTGCTCAGAGCGTTGCTTGTTCTATTGGTATCTGCCTTCTGGTTCCCATTCGACCTCACGTTAAACAGTTGATAGCTTTGCGCCGCAGTTGCAGTGTGTCTCTATGCCAGATCAATTTCCGTCCTCACTGAGCCATTGCCACTACTTCTGCGACTGAGATTGACAGCACATCACAGTAGAGTCCACAACACCTCCCGGGACCCCACCTCAGCTACGAGGTACAGCTGCCTTGCCTTCTGTTACCTCCCTATCCAAAGGCACAGAACCCACGTCAAGTCCGCTCAAACGGAGATACGTCGCGGACCCCGCCGACATAGAGGTCGTCAAGAAGATCAAACAGAACGAGATCGAGCTCCAAGACCGCAACACTGTCCTCCGCGGAATAAAGCCCAACGTGAGTGTGCTACACCATCGGAGATGACACCGAAGCTTCACAGTCCTCTCATAGAACTTCACCTCGCTCAAAGACTCGTTTGCTGAGAAGCTGAAGAAGCTCAAGGAGGGCGGGAGAAGTAACATGTCCTCAAGTGTACTCACTCCTGTGCCTGGTGAGTGCCCGGTTCATCAGCTTCGTCCTATCAGGCATGCCACCTGCAGAGCCCGAGACACCTCTCTGCGTCACATCCTCCGCTCCGCTGTTTTCCGCAGTGGTACTTATATGGCAGTCGACATTGTTCCTGAATGTCGAAGCCGCATTCCCGTACGTCGCCGCACTCACGGAGACGCCGCCATGCGAACGCGTCGTCCTTAGAAGCGCGGCCCCGTGTGTCCTAAACTAGGCACCATTCGTCATCTCCCCAACGTACAGCATGTCTCAACACCCAGACTGACATACACCACACGTCCACAGACGCGAAAATGCAGCCGCGCAAAGTCCGTGAGTACCCCCGTCCACGCGTTCGTCCTCCATTCAACCCCACGCGCTGACGTGAAACCCGCTCGGTGCGTCCGTGCGCACCGTCAGGGAACCAACACCCGATCATCATGATCTCCTCCTCTCCCACATCCCTCATCACGATGCACAACGTCCGGCGGTTCCTCCAGGACGCCGTGTTTGAGCCCTCGCAGGACGCGCGGGCGCGTGCGGCAGCCGAGGGCAACGCCCGGCCTGAAGATATGATACCCATCTACCGCAAGCGGACGACGATCGACTCGTCCGGGCGGGAGACGGAGATGCAGACAAAGTGCGTGCCCGTCTTCTCCGTGGAGTCCACCGTCGACGGCCGAATGTATTGACGCTCGCGACGCGTGCGCAGGTACTTTGTGGTGGACAGCACGGACGCGCTGGCCAAGTTCGGTCCTGACGCGTGGGATCGGGTCGTGTGCGTGATGACGACGGGCCAGGCGTGGCAGTTCCGGCCGTACAAGTGGACAGAACCGAAGACGTTGTTCCACCACGGTGAGTTTCCCTCACGCGCCCGGAGGAGCTTGTCGGACTGGTTGCTCACGCGTGCGTGCGTCGTCTCGTTTCCCCCTTTCTTCTTCAGTCAAGGGGATCTACTTTGCGTGGACGAATGATCCGCCGAACCCCAAGATCAAGGACTGGAACGTGACGGAGTTGAAGGTGAGTAGGTTGTCTGGCATCGCTCGTTACTTTCTTGCTTTGATGTGGGTGACTCATTGTTGTCGGATCTTGTTCAATGCCAGATTGATCCGCACCGGAGGCATGTCGACAAATCCGTCGTTGCTCACTTCTGGAGGATACTGGACCAGTGGACGAGCGCCAACAAGCCGTCGCTGGTGCAGGGCTGAGCAGCTGCGCTCTCTGCCAGCAGGCAAGGGTGCAGGGGTCCGTGCGACGTGTGTGTGGTTGTGCTATCTGTGCTTCGATGGTGTAGTGTTTGTTATCCGATTTTTTCACTGAGTTTCCTACCGCAGAAGGGGGAAAATATAACAACCAAGAGTGAGCTGTCGCCTCCATTGCCCTGTGGTCATGCATTACCTCATGGAGCAGTGGGAGGAAAGCCCACGCTCCCAAACCTCCAGAAGATACATCGTGAGTCAGCGGAAAGAGAGACAAAGAGCCGAGGTATAGCGCATGAGCGCCGCCCTCGTCGCTCACACAACGTCGATGACCGAGATCCGTCTCGCGCCAGTCATGACATTATTCAACAACAAACACACGCGCCCCGAGCTCTCCTCCAAACACAAACTCACGAGGTGCTCCTCGCGGTCGAGCGTGACGCTGAACGAGCCAAGGCGGCCCCGCCCCTGCGCCCCGGCCCCGAGCTCGCCCTCGTCGCCCGTGTCGAACGCGGGGTCGTCCGCGCCGAGGCCGAGCACCGAGCGCGGGAGCGAGTACGTCCGGAAGTGCACGTGCAGCGAGCCGTTCCGCGCCTCGGTGCAGTCCCAGATCGCGCGCCGCACGCCGACCGCCCCGAGGCCCATGTGCGCCACCTCGGGCCCGAGCGCGAGCGGGTAGGGGATCTCGCGGTGCTCGACGCGCGTGGTGGTGAGCCCTGTGCCGGGGTTGGGGCCGTCGTCGGGATCGGGAGTGGGATCGGGAGTGGGAGTGGGGACGGGCAGGACGCGGAGGACGTGTAGGGCGTGTGTGCCGGCGATGACGAGCGGGGCGAAGCGGCCGGACTTGGAGGTGGAGGTGCGGGGGCCCCAGGAGAAGGGGCTGACGCGGTAGATGCCCGAGCCGATGTCGCAGCGGCAGCTCCAGACGGGGCGGACGGAGTGCACTCGGGTCTCGGGTTCAACCGTCCCAGCGCTGTCGGTTGCACCACCTGCGCCTGCGCCTGCGAGCGCTGATGGGAGGTCAGAGCTCGACGCCTGGGGGATCTCGTATATGGAGAGGCCGCCTTGGTGTGCGATCAGGAGCTGAGTCTCGGAGAGAACCGAAATGGTGAAGTCCTCGTCCGCCTGGCCGGAGATGGTTTCCCGTGCATGCGCAGGAACGGACCCAAAGGCGGAAAACGCGGAGTGGAGAACCAGGGCGGACGGTGGCGGAGCGGGTGGGCGGATGGGTGAGCGGACGGGGTATAGAAATCATTAGCAGCTATGACGCAGCACTTACCGACCAAGGTCCGATGTTCATCGACACCTGCGGCCGGGGCGTATGAGCGCTCGGCGGCACCCCATCTGTGTGAGCGTCTGGACCTGCGTCGGTGGACAGCGAGAGAATATGGCAGACGTGGAGGATCATCTCTCCGACTCCGTTTTCGAGTCCGTAGACGAGCAGGCGACCTCCGGAGGCGCAGCACCAAACAGAACCGGTGACAGAGACCTTGCCCATCAGGAGGAAGGCCGGAGAGGGGTCGAACACGGAGACATGATAGACGTAGATGTTGCACTGACTGCAGTGAGCGGTGGGGCCGGTAAGAGGACCAGGCAAGAGAAAGTGCTAGCATTCAGTACTGCGGTATGCACGCAGAGGTAAGAAGGTGGAATGGCACCCACTTGTAGCGTACGCCCATTTGCAAGATGACCAGGTCCTCATGCTCGTCAGTCAGGGAGAGACGCGAGCTCAGGTAAAACACAGACTCGTCCTCTGTGAGCGAGTGCGAAAGCGTGACGGCCGGGGTCGGAGCACCGAGCTCGTGCAACTGGAGGGAGCCGTCATAGAGGACGACGACGAGCCACTCGCCCCCGGCGACAAGATTGACATGCTCGACGGTGTTGTTGCAGTGGAAGTTTCGTACCAGCCGGGGCTTATAGTCGATGGCATGCCACATGTGGTCTAGTCGCGCCGAGTGGAGAACCCTGAACTTGAGCTCTTCGACGGTCATGTCGGCGAGGCGGCGGGTGAGCTGTGGCTGAGGGAAGTGCACGAGGAGGCGCGCGAAGGCGGCGTGCCAGAGCGACCGGTCGCTCATGAGGGCTTGCAAAGCCTTGCAAGTCTGCGAAACGGTCCTCGGTCGGAATCGAGAGCCAAGAAGGGATAGAGCGGGCAGGTACGCACCGCACAAAGCCTCACGATGTCTCTGGTCCCCAGCAAGCGAAGGACGGCAAGTTGAACATCATACGGGAGACGATGCATTTCGTGCAGACTGTTTGCAGACAGTCATGTACAAGAGGGAACGGAGAGGGCGTCCGACAGCCCCGGGGCGGGCTTGGGGACCGGCAGGGTTTATCTGGACTGTCAGCCGCTCGGTGTGAATTATCGGCTCTCGCGACGAAAATGACGCACCCCATAGGTTTATTGAGAGGATAACTTTGCATTATGGCGGCCTGCGTCGAGTGCCGAGACCAATGACGATGCGGACTTGAGAGCTTCGCCGCCAGTCGAATGTGGGAACTGTGGAGTAGCCATGCTCCGTGCCACCCTGTTGGTAGCCATTTCAGCATCGCATCCCACAGAAAGGCCTCGGTCTAGAGCACTTTAGACCTGCCTTTGGCCCTTGCCATCTCTTCCGAGCTCCATCCCATCCTCGAGTGGTCAGGAACCAAATACAACCATCGCCTTTTTCGTCGAGTGCCCAGCGTCCATCCTCGGCAATCGCCATCTCTACCTCCAAGTATACCTCAATATCGATCTCCGATCTCGACGGCCGCTTGAGAATCTTTGCTGTAATCACCACAACCTGTATACGACAGCGGACATTACGCGCGCTGAGCGACACAACGCCCGCGTGGTCCGTGCTTCGCCTTGTTATCCGTGAGACGCAGGGAGGCATTCGGCGGCGGCAATAGAATGTGTGCGGTCATACTGCTGTTTATGCTATCCGACGGCGACTGAGTGGCTGAGGGGCCATGGGTGGCAGCTCGTGGCAGGTGGTTGGTGTAGTGGCTCCCATGACCAGGATAGTGCACCCGTGGATGTGGGTATTCCCCGATGTGTTGGAGAGACCCGCCGCGGGAAGACACGTCCAGTGTGGCCGCGCAGTCATCAACTGTAGCACCGTTAGCCTAGCACCGTTAGCACGCAAGCGGCGCGATCAGGCCTTGGTCAGCGGCGATTCCGAAGGTGTGATCTGTACGTGTACTCACCCCGGTAGAGTAGGGTAGAGTCCACATACGTGGGGTTGTTATCGTGTAACAAAACACGTTCCAAAGCCTGTCCCTTGCGCCGCTATCGTGCCTACTTCGTGCTGACCAAGTGAACGATCGGGGAAACTGACAACGAAGGTTGGTCGATCGAGTAAAGACTGGTGACTGACTGAGCAATATGTTATCTGCCTAATGCGACTTTATCAGAGACGATGTCAGCGGCGGGCCGGTGCATTGCTGGCGCCCAGCGTTGACCAGTTGACCAGCGAAATACCACTGCAATGCCAACAGTCGCGACTTCCCTATTTTGTGGCTATATGCGGGATTTTCCAGCAGTCATGTTGCTGATGGATTCGGAAGGATGACCAGTTCCCTAATACAGTGATACTGAATCTGTGGGCAACAACACCGTTATTGATCGGCTTGGCATGGCTTCACTCTTTGTTAGGCTACGTGGGACGTACCGATGTATGTATCGCGAACCCGTTTACTCAGCTCTCGGTATATTCTGTCTTAGACAGCAACCTGTCTCGCATCAAATGCAGAGGTGATGAGGGAGAAAAGCAAGGTACATTCGTGACCCAACGGGACTGCGGCGACGCGTGCACCGGGCGTCTGACATAGGCGCCTATGTGCGTCTGTGGATGCACGTGACCGTGATATCCAACTCTCCATCCGCCTTTCATTCTACTTGTTGCCATCTGAGCGTTCGCATACTACTGGGCCGCAGCTGCAAGTCTGACACATCGAAGGGCCTGAGCACAGGCAGAGATCTGCGATCGATACAAGTGAAGGATGAAGAGGGTATATACGATTTACCTATCGTTCCCTTGGGCCTTATCTCACGTAAACTTCCCAATGTGATTGCCAATTGGGCGCTAGCGTGACTCAGGATCGTCTATTACAGCTATATAGTACCGGGTCCCTACGAACCATTGGACCCCGGTCCCTCTGCTCGACCCCACCACCACTGACAACCCGTTGCGGCTCAAGGTCGACTGAGCAGTTCAGATGGAGGCTACAGAAGAAAGCCCTCTGCTTGGCGCAGGCGCAGCAATCGGAGATCCCGAGCTCATCAAGCATGATCTGATGTACCAGCGGTTCTCCCCCGCACAGAAGAACGTCATTGTTGCCCTGATAGCTTGGGCTGGGTTCATTCCTTGTGAGTCGTCCACTCTGCGACTTCTCAGCTACCGACTTACGCTCCGTCTTTCTAGTCCTTGCGTCGGGATCTTTTATTCCCTCCATTCCTGAGATCGCCCACGAACTCGACTCGACAGGCGAAATTATCAGGTAACCGATCTTCTCCCTCTGCATCGACTTCCAAACTCATTTTTGCGTTTGTTCCAGCTTGGCTGTGAGTCTCTCGCTCGCCACAGCCTCGGTTGGCAGTCTGACATGGGCTACATACTCTGGAATCTGTAAGTCATCTTGAGTTGCCAAGTTATCTGCCGCCAGACTCACGCATCATGTTCCAGATGGACGTCGTGCCGTCTATCTCAGGTCCCTCCCTTGCCTCATCATAGGCTCGGCGGGTGTCGCGACCGCACATGCTGTCCCGGCTCTCATGTTCTGGCGCGTGGTTCAGGCCTTCGGCTCGTCAAGCGGCATGTCCGTCGGTGCAGGTGTCATTGGAGACATCTTTCGGTTGGAGGAACGTGGAGCCGCCATGGGCATCTTCTTCGGGGTCGGTATTTGCTTCATCAAACCTCTCTGTGTGGAATTATCGTTGACACCTGGAATCACTGTAGGCTTCGCTCTTCGGCCCTGCTATCGCACCGGTGTGTGGCGGTTTAGCTACTCACTACGCCTCCTGGCGCTATGCACAATGGGCTTTATTCGTGATGGGCCTCTTTGCTCTCGTCCCCGTCGCCTTGTGGCTCCCGGAAACGTTAGACCCTGAGATTCTCCAGCGCGAAAAGGGGTCTAGCAAGCGGTTCGGAATCCTGAAGATCAACCCCTTCAAGAGCATCACCGTCCTCCGTAGCCCCAACATCATGATCATGGTCTGTAACTCATTGTTGCTTTGAAGAGGAATCAATCGACTAATCCAGGACAGACGATAGCAGGGACGACTACGTTGTTGACAGATTTCGGTGAGTGGCTCGCATCGTTCTATGTCTATTCGTGTACAACTGCTAATTCTATTCGCAGCCCTGATGATTCCACTTGCATATACAATCGTGAGCTCCGCGCTGTCTCACTGCATACCCGTAGCCCCAGCTCACCTCACCTCAGGGAAAACAATACAACATCACGAACGAGGCGCTTATTGGCGCCTTCTTCCTCCCTGTGGGAATGGGGAATATCAGTACGCGCACTTTCCTCAGCCTATCTGGGTGGAAACTGATCAGTCTCTCTCCTCTTCAGTCGGCGCGCCACTCTCTGGGCGCATCTGTGACCGCACGGTCGTCCGCTGGCGCAAGCGGCGTGGAGGCGAGTGGGTGCCCGAAGACCGACTGCGCGCAACGCTCTGGGGCGCGGGCCTGCTCGTCCCGCTCTCAGTGCTTCTCGCCGGACTGACGATCAAGTACGTGCCGGGAACGCCCGGCATCGTCCTCAACCTCGTCTGGCTCTTCATGAACGGCATAGGCGTCGACTTTGTGCTCACCCCCGCGTCGTCGTACTACGTTGATATTCTGCACGCGCGGAGCGCGGAGACGATGGCTGCGAGCGCATCGTTCCGTGCGTTCATTATCGCGCTCACGACGGCGGGGTTGTTGCCGCTCATCAACTCCATCGGGGTCACGGCGACGGACACGCTGTTCGCGGTCATCGCGTGGGTTGGGTTCGGGTACGTCCATCGGTTGCATGTTGCATGCTGGCGAACGAGTCTGACCCCTGTATCAGTTTGACCGTCCTGACGATCAAGTACGGCGATCGGATGCGCGCATGGGTCGACGTGGGCTATTCCACCGTGCGGGACAACTGACGGCTGTCGCAGCTCGTCCTCTTTCGCCTTTCACCTTCCACCTATCGTGACTTCTCTACCCCCCCGGCTGTCGCCAATTTCCCTTCGAATGGGCTCTCAGAACGCGTGTTAGCAGCGCTACTGCGCACAAAATATGCTGAAACATGGCATAACCAACCATGCGCGCTGGTGGTACCTATAGTCCGACCAAGCAGCAAGCCTGGCGGGAGCAGCTGGTTCGGCATACAGTACACGGCGAGCTTCTTCGACCCATGTATAAAGAAGAAAATTTGCTCCACGACAGGCGATTGGAGCGTGTCCGTGTATAGTAATGCGTGCGTACGTGCTGAGAAGCACGCGGGTGGCCGGTGTCGGCGCATGTGGGGGTTTCTTCATTTTGTGCGACTTTATCAGGGGCGGGTCGGTTACTCTGGTAGTGGTGAATCTGATACGCAGACATTGAACAGCGCACTCGCCGGTGAGACTGTCAAGGGTGGCAAGCAGCTTTTGAGTAAAGGACCCACTGGAATGAGCTCCATATGTCTGCCAGTGTCAGAGAGATTCCTTTGGACTGTACACATTACAGGGGGAGAAAGGGAGATCAAAACGGTAGCGGTTGCTGAATAGTTAACCGAACATAGACGGCCATGATGTCATGTTCATCCTGCATACGCTGTCAGACGAGGTGTGTTCCCAGGGAGCGAGAGTCCGAGTATCTTGAGATTGTACCACAACCTGAGTCATCAATCCCACTGGCAGGAGGTCACGGATTGTGTTCGAAAGGCGCACCACCGGGAAGACGAGGAGAGCGCATATAGTCATGTCCTCCAAAAGCGAATCACCGGGTTAACTCTGGCCAACTCTGGCCTTCAGTGTTATTATATAATTATCGATTTGATGTACTACGTATACATGTACTGATACATATAGAGTTGATTGGACGCTCGGCAGGGCACCCCATACCACGAGATAATGAGGTATCTCCTGAGTCCTCAACTTCAAGTGTCTCCGAATCGTTCGGAATACAACTTCACGCACACGGGGGCCTTTGTTGGCCCAAACGCGAAAGCTTGCCATGGGAGGTGACGGCAGACCGGCGCGCAAATCTAGAGGCGTTAGACCAACTTGTATATATTCGGGGTGAGTACTGAGGCCTCCATACCTTTGACTTGGCTCGCGGCGACGCTTGCATTCTCTATGTATTTGTCTCGCCTCAACGTAAGATGTAGAGGAGATAGTAAGGGAGAAGGATAAATCGTCACGCCCAAATATTGATGCCAACGTAAGCAATCCCGCGAAATGTCTTCAGTAGGCGCCATCATACTAGTATACCGCGGCAGGTGACCATGACTTTCCACCTTTCCACCTTTCTTAAGTTCCTCCATCTGCCTTCACTCTACTGCCATCAATCAGGATTCTGTCACACTGGGCCGCAGCCGAGAGCCGTAACTCTGAAACATTGAAGGACAGAGGACTGCGATCGATACAGGAAACGCCGAATGAAGAGTCCAATTACCAGTGTCGCTTCCACTTGGGCCTTGTCACACGTATGTAAACTTCCTGAGATGATTGCCAATTGATCGTGACTCGGAGCTGTCTATCTCAGCTATATAGTACCGGGACAACTCTCGCTATGAATCAACGGGTTTGACTCGGTTCCCTGCTCAACTCCAACACCACCGGCAATCCCTCTCTTGCCGCAGGCTAAGGTCGACTGAGCGACACAGATGGAGGCGACAGAAGATAGCCCCCTGCTCGCCGCAAGCGCAGCGGTCGTAGATCCCGAGAACGTACGGCATGATCTCTTATACAAGCGGTTCTCCCCCGCACAGAAGAACGTCATTGTTGCCCTGATAGCTTGGGCTGGATTCATCCCCTGTGAGTCATGCCTTTTGAGACGACTTCTCAGCTACAGACTTACACTCTGCTTCCTCAGTCCTTGCCTCGGGTTCCTTTATTCCCTCCATTCCGGAGATCGCCCGCGAACTTGACTCGACCGGAGAAATCATCAGGCAGGCGGAGTTACTCTGAGTCTGCATATCAACTTACAGACTGATTTCTATGTGTACTCCAGCCTGGCTGTGAGTCTCTCGCTCGCCTCACACTCGATCGGCAGTCTAACATGGGCTACATACTCTGGTACTTGTAAGTCACTTCGAGTCATCATGTCATCCGCGGCCGCCTCCAGACTCACGCACGATTATCCAGACGGACGTCGTGCCGTGTATCTCAGATCCCTCCCTTGCCTCATCATAGGCTCGGCGGGTGTGGCGACCGCACGCGCTGTACCGAATCTCATGTTCTGGCGAGTGATTCAGGCCTTCGGCTCGTCTAGCGGCATGTCCGTTGGTGCAGGTGTCATTGGAGACATCTTTCGGCTGGAGGAACGTGGAGCCGCCATGGGCATCTTCTTCGGCGTCAGTATTCGCATCGTCAAATTTGTTGGTTCCACATTCTCATCTGCCAAGTTTTTGTAGGCGTCGCTGTTCGGCCCTGCTATCGCCCCGCTGTGTGGCGGTATTGCTACCCACTACGCCACCTGGCGCTATGGACAGTGGGGCATGTTCGTGTTAGGCCTCTTTGCTCTTGTCCCCGTCGCCCTGTGGCTCCCGGAAACATTAGACCCCGAGGTTCTCCAGCGCAATAAGGAGACCGCCGGTACGCGGTTCGGAATCCTGAAAATCAACCCTTTCAAGAGCATCACCGTCCTCCGCAGTCCCAACATCTTCATCCTGGTATGTTTGTGAATTCATGTCGCTTCACCCCAGAAACTCTTGACCGACTGGTTCGGAACAGACGATGGCAGGGACTGCTGCGATATTGACAGACTTCAGTGAGTTGCCCGCACCGTTCTAAGCCTCTGCATATACAGCGGCTTAAATTGCTCGCAGTTATGATGGTCCCACTTGCATACACGATCGTGAGTTTCGCACTCAGCCATCACTTGCACCAGCTCACCTCATCTCAGGGGAAACAATACAACATCACGAACGAGGCGCTTATTGGCGCCTTCTTCCTCCCTGTGGGCATGGGGAATATCAGTACGCGCAATCTCGTTAACATATCCGGGTGCGACTAACCAGACTCCCTCCAGTCGGCGCGCCGCTTTCCGGGCGCGTTTCTGACCGCACGGTTGTCCGCTGGCGCAAGCAGCGCGGAGGCGAGTGGGTGCCCGAAGACCGACTGCGCGCAACGCTCTGGGGTGCAGGCCTTCTCGTCCCGCTCTCAGTCCTCCTCTCAGGACTGACGATCAAGTACGTGCCTGGCACGCCCGGCGTTATCCTCAACCTCATGTGGCTCTTCATGAACGGGGTCGGGGTCGACTTTGTACTCACCCCGGCGTCGTCGTACTACGTTGATATCTTGCACGCACGGAGTGCGGAGACGATGGCCGCGAGCGGGGCGTTCCGCACTATCATCGTCGCGTTCACGACCGCGTGGCTCTTGCCGCTCATAAACACCATTGGGGTCACGGCGACGGACGCGCTGTTCGCGGTCATCGCCTGGATCGGGTTTGGGTACGTCCATCCGTCAGATTTTCGCCTGTGTACCAATATTGACGCATTGCAACAGATTGACCGTCCTAACGATCAAGTATGGCGACCGGATGCGCGCATGGGTCGACGTGGGCTATTCCACGGTGCGCGACAACTGATGGCCCGACCCATTACAATTCACCTTTCATGACTTCTTCACCTCCCGGATTCCGGATTTCACCCTTTGTTAGAACATGGCCTTGGAATTCATTCGAGGAGCGCTGTTGCATATCTGTCAACAACTACCTATACTGAAACATGGCGTCATCATCCCTCCTCGCTGGTGGCGCGAATTTTCCGACCAAGCCTTGCGGAAGAAGCTGGCCGGAGGAGCCATATCCACCCACATATAAGCGTCAGGTCCTCGATAGGCGATGTCGAAGTGCGTCCGTGGAGTAATGCGTGCGGCGCCACACAGCGTACGTACGTACTGAGGACGCGGGTGGCGGATGTCGGTGCATATGGATGACTGGAGGGGTCTCGTTCTTCTTTCTTTGTGACATTTCGGTTTTTTTTCCTAGATGGCAGACGTGGATGAAAATACATACATTGTTTGGAAACCTGGATCCTCCCGCGCGCTCTCATATTCCCGAAAGCTTGCATTCATGCTAGTATTTATGTAGCACCCTACAGGCATCCGCCAGGAAACGACATTACCTCCCGGGATCTTTCTGAGATCGGGCTCTCTACGGAGAATAACATGTTTCCTGATGTGGTTAGAGAGCGTCAAGGGACCGCGTAAAATGCTGGCGCCGGTCGTTCATATGCGAGATGATTGACTTGTCCCTTGCTGTCATGACCTCGCTCGCAACCGTGACCTTGAGATATTCAAACGATATTGCCCCGTTCACTGCGCAAAATCACTCGAACCTTTGCGCTGCCAGTTAGTATTGCAAGTATGCGGCTGACTTTGGGTTCTCTGACCCGCGCTTGCGGCGGAAACGCTGACCTCGAAGAGAGAATATGGCGGAAGTGTCTATCATGAGGTGAGCACATTGCGACTCTTCGTATGTTGCGTACACCTGGCTTACTAGTTTTATCAGTATGTAACGTAATACGCATTCCCTCCTGACGAGGAATACTGTCGGAGGAGCGTGTGTGCGCAGGCTCGACCGACATCGTCCTGAATGCGATCAGCGGTTGAGTCGACGCGGCTGCCATGTTAGCCTCCGGTAAGCCCCTCGTATTTCGTGCATATATGTCTGGTACGTCGCCATACGTCCTTTTGTCACATCTATACGTCTATCACCACCACCACCACCACCAAGTGCGCATACAAGATGTTCTCCCACTTCACGACCCCGTCCGTCTCCCTCGCCATCGGACCATCCACCATCCCTGACCCTACTCCTATCGTCAACCTCTTCCTCTTCCTTTGCATCATCTTCCTGTTCTTCATAATCGGCCTTCCTCTCCTCACTCTTCTCCGGTTTACCCGCAAGACTTGTGTCATTATTTTCTCCTCTCACGTCGTCATCGTCATCAGTTTCTCCACCTCCCTCTTGGCTATACTCAAACATTGGATCCGTATGTCTCTTCGTCGGTCATGCCGCGTCCTGTCCACTACGGACTTGTGCAGCGGGATCTCATCCGTCCTTCGTCTCCCCCTCCTATTTTACTTCCACTCAGTCTCGACGGCTCAAGCAAGCGAGTGCGGGTGGATTCTTCGTATGGTACGCTTCGTCTTCTTCGCATCCTCTTCAGCGGCTGACACCCGACCAGTATGCATGGCTCCGGGAGACTGTGGGGCGTGTGTATGACGATGCGACCCAGGTGAGCATACACGCTTTGACGCCTCTACCTATATGGAATAACACTACGCGCAGAACGCGATCAGTGCCCTTGAGGCCAAGCTTCGGTGTTTGGAAGCAGAGGCGCGCGCTGCACGCTCTGAGGCCGCTGAGGCGACGGAGACGTTGCAGGATCTGGTGCCGGGGATGGACATGATGGCGAAGATGTTCGAGGACTATAGAACGACTATCGAAAAGAAGAGGGAGGCGAACGCGGCCCTCCAACGTCGTCTTGACGAACTTCAGGCAGCGTTGGATGAGGGGGAGGATGGGAGCTTCGGTTGAGGGGAGGAGGTGAGGGACGATGGGTATTCGACACAGAAATTGAACTGTGAGTACACGGCTTCTTTCTCGATGAGCCCCCAAATCTGATGGATTTGCACGCATCCTTGCTGATTATATGCAACCTGGCGATATGCGACTGTAGACGACATATTCGAGGCGCCCGAGATGCCTATGATACTCGCGACCGGAATTCAGGAAATATATACGGCCAGCTGGCAGTCGAATGATTACCTCCTGCCACATCTGCAGTCTCCAAATGCTCCATCTACATAATGCAACCACTCTCCACTTCGGTACTGCTACGTGGCCTGGGTTCTCAACATATGCAGTTCATTGGTTCCGACCTCATAAAAGTCTCTGCAAGCTCCTGACAGCATTCAAATCCAATGTAATCTTGCCCTGCTCCGTTCTATCACAACACTTGTGACCGTCCGTTCCCGGTCTGCTGTCGAAGTTGCTCGACGTCCCGTCCCAGGTTATGTTCGTTCCCATCTCTAATTCCCTATGACCCTCCGGGACGACATCAAACTGCTCGCCCTTGACATAGATTTATAGGATGGTCCGTGGTCTGGTTCGGAACTGACAGTGATGGTGTCGGCACCCGGTTTCATCGGGCAACGCTCTGCGAACGTCGTGGCACGTACAAGAGGCGCCAGAACGACCGTCAGACTCCAAGGCATACACAGCTCGTAAGCGAGCGGCAGAAGACGGCTATACCTGGCTTTGGATCGACACCTGTTGCATAGACAAGAGGGACATCACCGAGGTCTCCGAAGCCTTAACTCCATGTACCAGTGGTATTCGACTGCGACCGTATGCTACGTGTATATGGTCGACGTCTCCACTGCTGGTGCTACCGATCGTTTCAATATCAAACTGGACGTGTACTGGGCTGATTTCAGCAACAGCAAGTGACACACGAGGGGTTGGACCGTGACGCTCCAGGAACTCCTCGCATCGCACAAGGTCTACTTCTTCACGGTAGATTGGGATTGCATCGGCAGCAAGGCCTCTCTGGCACCCCTTCTCGAGGACATAACAGGCATCGACACCGCCGTACTCACCTTTAACGCACCCCTGTCATCCGTGTCGGTCGCCAGGCGTATGGTCTGGGCATCGCATCGTACGACCACTCGAATGGAGGACGAGGCCTATTGCTTGATGGGACTCTTTGACATCAACATACCCGTCATATATGGGGAAGGAAAACGTGCCTTCCGCCGTCTGCAGGAAGAGATCATCTAAACATCACCCGATTATACCCTCTTCACCTGGGGACTCACTCCCTCACAAACGGATGAGCCTGTCATCACATCGCTTCATGTGCGCGCTTTCTGGAACGCGGACTACTTGGAGGAGTACAATTCCTAGCCCCTTCCATTCGCGCATTCCGACCATTGGATGAACTCGAGCAGGCCCATACCGTAGCTCAGGCTGTGATACCATTCCTCGCTTTCCTTGGCGCGCTCTCAACCAGTAGCTCATCCTTCGACGAGCATCAGCTCCCCCGCACAGATAGTGGTGACGTGAGTAGTCCAATTTCTCCTGCTCGACAATATCCAAACTGAGCACCTGCCCAAGTTCGCAGTCACTAGCTATGGCGTGCGCGCTCACCTACCCATCATCCCGATTCCATCCCGAAACGTCCAGGAGAACTTCAACGAGCCCTATACCTCCTTCTACCTGGCACTCATCCCTTGCAGCGTTCGCGGGTCCTCCTCTACTTCATGTGTCGGCCTGATACTGCGGCGTTCCCTGAGCATCGAACATGCCTATAACGTGGGCGGCTGGATTTCCGCAGACCCTGCGGAACCTCCTCAATACGCTCGGCATGTCGCTGTGTCAAGAGATTCTCTCAACTGGAATTGCGTGAGTAGCGAGAGTGCCGCCGTCCGTTGGAAGACCGTGTACATATCCCAGCGCGATCGCTGGGCACCAACCGGCATCACCATGCTCGACCTCAACCTCTCACCATCTGGATCCATGCACTCAGACCGCTCATCCGATCCCGCCGCATACGTCCGGATCCCTTCTTATGTCCGCTACACTCTCAGAGGGATGCGTCTTCTTGACGACGGCGACGGCGACTATTTGTCGGGCGTGCAGGGTTACCGCGTCGCGCAGCCACTGTACCGACGGAGAGAAACAGTGGCATACAACTTCCGCTACCCTCCGGCACGCACTCGAACGAGTACGAGATCAGCCGGCTTTCGAATCCAAGTCGGGATCTGCCACGGCGTTTGGGCTGCGGTCGTCTTCACCCCACCGGAAGCGAGATCCAAGTATCGCGAGCCTCAGGGAGGGTGGGAGGTGTCTGAATACTGCCTTCGCTGTGCCGGAGCTCACTGCCTCTCTCGTTGGCCTGACTCGTTTCCAAGACAGGAGAGATGGGAGACGGACAACGTAGACTGGCAGCAGTGCCGGTTTCGTACTTTCGAGGATGCCGCCAGCGGACTGCGGGTTCGCATTCACAAGCCACTATGGCTCATGGCGGTTGAGGTAGAGCATCATCAAGTTTGGAACACTCTCAGATCCATACGGGGCGTCGCAGTACGCGTATGGGCCGGCTCGTAGCCAAACTGCTCGGACGCCGGAGCTGGCCTGAGGAGAAGTAACAGCCATGCAAGTTGTCCGTCCTCACAGTGCGAGTCATGACACATGGTCTATGTATGCTATTCAGCCATCTCTTGATACATCGTCTCACCTAACTCAATACCCCCCACTACCACGGAATCTGCAAAGGATTGCAGGTCAGGCACAACCTCTTCGACGACCCTCCGACTAAATTCCTCGTCCCGGACGACGTCCTCGGCCCTGAACACGTCCTCCCCGCGCTCCAAGTCGCCAATGAAACTAGGAATATAGATGCGCACGCTGCCCAGCTTGCCTCCGCCGCGAGCCCGGTGCGCCTCAAGTACGCCCCGCAAAGCCGCCATCTCCGCCTCGACCGCTTCCCACTCGCGAGCGTAGGTGTTCGGGTCGATGTGACAGTCGACGACCCAAGCTAGGGTCAGCTTCCACGCCGCGCCGCCTCGCAACGCACGGCAGACCTGGAGGAACGCGTCGGCGAATTTGCTCTTGATGTTGCGTGAGGGCATCATGAGCTCGAGCCGGCGGAGGTTGGGGAACGACTCGACGATGGGGACGACGGACTCTTCGTGCGGGAGGAGGAAGAAGTCGAGGACGAGCGTGGTGACGGACGTGTGCTCGAAGAGCCGCAGCATGGACTGCAGAGTGTCAGAGTACAGCGGGAAGGCCTCGACGAACAGGAGCTGCTTGGCACCGCTGAAGCAGCGCACTTCGATTTCGGCACTGGGCACTTGGCAGGCAAGCCGAACGCAGTCGCAGGAGGGGGTGGGGTAGTTGCGGGGTGGTGTGTGCTCTGGAGGCGGAGCAGTGTCGAAGAAGTCACGGTCGTGCTCGTCGCCTGTTCCGAGTTCGATCGATGTGGTCGTGGTGTCGAAGGAGAGGTGGACGAAGGCCTGCGTGCGAGAGAAGCTGTCCAACAAGATCTGCAGAACACGAAGTCTCGGGAGGTGGACCACGCGTTGGTTCTCTGTTGGAGAGCGATCGGGTGCCTGCTGCGTTCCGGGGCTATCGAGGCCAAGGACTTCGAGCGTCATCGAGCACCTTTCCAACGCATCTAGGAGCTTGTCGTCGAAGCGGATGCTCTGATGCGTTAGGATTAGGATGCAGAGTGACTGTACTGCGATGGCGCTGCAGAAGTAAGCAGCGGAAATCGAAAGTCTGGTGAGTCGGGGTAGCTTGTCATCTTTCCATGGCACAAGCTCGGCGTCCACGATCTCATCGCGTGCTGGATCATCGCCTTCGCTCGACTCTTCTAAGATCGTAAGCGCCTCGAGATGGGGTGCGCCAGCAGAAAGGATGTTCAGCATCCAAACGGCAGCATGGACAGAACCTTGTGCCGAGAACCTAGCAACACGCAAACGCGAACAATGAGGTTTGACAATCCTCCAATGTACAGCTTCCCAAGGGAAAGGCAGAAGGACCATGCGAAGGATGGGCAGGTCCCCGGAGAGCGTAAGAAGCCACTCCAGCGGCTCTGTGGACATATTTTGGATGTTGCCGCCCGACTCTGCGAGAAGGTCATCGAGAGCGTCAGCCCAGATCCGAGGCATGGCAAGAGCGGTCGCTCGCCACTGGCGAGACACGTGTGCAAGACGTAGTAGATCCTTCCATCCTCCATCGATCGATTCATGGAGGATTTGCATGAGCAGCTCGGTCGGGAGACGTAGCATGCGAGAACCGGAGTTGTAGAGGGATAAGAGCGACATGATGGTTCCTTTGTACTCCTCCGCTTCAGCGAGGGCTTTAACCTTCTCGATTTTGGCAAGGGCCCATCCTGAGACAGCGTCTTCGGCGAGGTATAAAAACTCCACTTGATCCTCGAGAGGTAGGAGAGAGAGTAATGCCGAATGCGAAAATTGGTCATCCGGGGTCGAGGACTCAGTGACACAACGGTTCGCTGCCACTGCCCCGGACAACAGTATACGAGAGCGCGGGGATTCGCAATCCTAGTGAAACGTGAAATTGAGTTCTGTAAGTTCCGGAGGTTACGGAAGCCGCAGTGCATTCTTGTGGCCACTCACCATGATAGTGGAGGCGAAAGATGCGCAAGGGCGAGCGCGATGACCATGCCGATATTTAGCATGCGAGGAAGGACAATGACTGCGCTGAAACGATGTTTCACATACGTTTCGTGCTCGAATGCCCATTGTGAAGTTCCCCAAGACGGTGTGGTACCCAAGGCTGTTGCTACCTTTGAAAGGGTGAGCCCAAACAGCGTCAAAGGAACGATACAATCCACGAACAGCCGTCAAACCCTTGAATAAGCTCAGTTAGTTACCCGTATTTGAGAGGCTAGTGTGCATTCTTTGGGGTGCTTCGCCCGCACCGGCGGGTACTACAGGTCCTCAAGCTGCCTCCAGAGAGATCCATCACTTTACATGAAGACCTCTTGCGAAGAGCTGTAGGAGCCTGGCCACAACTATCAGATGGTGTCAGACGGCGACCCAGCTAGTATCTATGTCCTAGATCATGGACCATCCAGATTGTCAGATTTCGTAGTAACATGCTCGCGAGCTGGTAGAGGTTTGAGCCAGAGCCCAAGTGTGGTGGTAGAAGCCAGGTGCCAGAGCGTTTAGGCCCTAGCAGTCGTTTTCTTCCAACCACCATAAGTCGACGCGTCCCGGTGATCGCCTCACATCCTCCTGCGTCTGCCTTGAGAGAACGTATGTATGCATGGACACAACTCGAGGGTGCGACACACTTGCATGAATGAGCGAGTGATCCGCGTAGACAAGCTCAGAGATTGGTTGAGGTGAGCAGATGCCAACGATCTCAGAACAGCGAACATGGCTGACGATGGCGCAGGGAGGTGGGCTAGAAGTCAGCCATTGCAAGTCCATATAGCCTTCCATAATCATGGCTGTACTATTTGTGGATATGCACCTGCAATAATACGAACGAAAGCGAGCAGTCAACCCTGTCAGCCTCCAGTCAGCCCCTCCCGTGCAGCGTACATATGTCTGGTACGTCGTCATGCTGCCCTCGATAACGTCTATACGTCTACCACCACCATCTTCACCACCAAGCCGTGTGCACACAACATGTTCTCCTACTTCACCCCGTCCGTCTCCCTCGCCATTGGGCCGTCCACCATTCCCGACCCTACTCCTATCATCGACCTCTTTCTCTTCTTTTGCATCTTCCTCATCTACTTCACTATTGGTGTTCCTATCCTCGCTCTTCTCCGGTCTACCCGCAAGACTTGCGGCATCCTCTTCTCCTTTTGCGTCACCATTCTCTTCGATCTCTCCGCTTCCATTTTGACTATTTTCAACCTCTGGACCCGCGTGTCTCTTCGTCTGTCATACCGTGTCTTGTCCGCTACGGACTTGTGCAGCGGCCTTTCATCCATCCTTGGTTTCCCCCTCCTATTCAACCTCCACTCAGTCTTGACCGCACTAGTGGTCGAGTGCGAGTGGATATCGCGTACGGTGCGCCTTCCTTCTTATTCGCATCTGCTTCTGTGGCTGACACTCCTCCCAGTGTGCTTGGATTCGGGAGACTGTCGCCCATGTATACGTCGATGAGACTCGGGTGAGCATGCATGCGTCGGCCCCCAACTTACACAACGCTCGAGCTAACATCACGAACAGACCGCTATCAGTTCCCTCCAGGCCAAGCTTCGATCCTTGGAAGCGGAGGTGCGCGCTGCCCGCTCCGAGGCCGCCGAGGCGGCGGAGACGTTGCAGAGTCTGGTGCCGGAGGTGGACATAATGGTGAAGATGTTCGAGGACTACAGGACGACTATCGAAAACAAAAAGCAGGAGAACATGGCCCTCCAACGACGTCTGAACGAGTTACAGGCGGCGTTGGAGGAGGGGGAGGAGGGGAGCTTTGGCTGAGGGGAGCGGCTGAGAGGGAGGAAGGATATTCGATACACGGAAGAAAACTGTCAGTGCATGGCTTTCCTCCGATGCTCGCGTGCGACTCACCGACTTTCCAGAATACAGCACCCATACCATTACCATTGCTTGATCGCTGCGACCTCACAGGTTGGCTGCTCTGGAGGACGGGCCTGAGACGCTCGAGGTCGACCACGACACTCGCGGCCGGAACCTAGGAGACATCGCCGAAGAGCTGGTGGAGGAGTCCAAGTCGACCTTGAGTCCCCTTGATGCTCGACCAACGCAATCATGAAATGCCTGATATTATACATACTGCCCGGCTTAGATGCTTCGTACGCACAATCCCTATCATCAAATCTAAACAGATACTTTGATAAGCTACCTATAAGTGCGATCGAACCAATACATACGCACACTCCCTGAGTCTCCCTCTGCTCCGAATCTCATATATGTGTGAACGTTTACGACCATAAACTTTTTTGTGTCTTCGCAGCGCTTTAGGCATCACCTACGAATACATTGTCTGCGAACACTCGCAGACCCGGGACGGGCCCGCCAAATGTCGCAGTCACCGGTCTCTCTCCTGGAAAGGTACAGCTCCGGGGTCCGGAGCGTTCGCCCGCCTCGAGCCCTATATATCTCTAGCGCCCCACGCAGAGACTCAATTTCCACCTCAACTGTTCGGTAACACTCCTTGTCGCTGGAAGGAACAGCCCTTGGCTGCGTGTTTATGGGCCACGCCGGGCTCAGAGCCTGTTGAGACAACCCGCGGATCCGAAGAAAAGGTCCCAGTAACATCGCGCTTGATGTCCAGCGTAGTGTGCAATAAGAGCTCCAGTCGCTCGATGTTGGGAAACGCCTGGTGATGAGCTCCGTGATGTATTCTTCGTAAGGATCAGCGGAGACGAGAGAGAGCGGCGGCGGAAGGAGCGATATCTGGGATTTTCTGAGCACTACACAACGATTGAGGAACTACACAGACGGCGCGTTGGCGGGGCACTGATGCCCTGGCCGGTGTCGAACTCCTTGCGCCTGGCGCAAGGAGTTCGACTAGTCAATGGATGAGTTGCTAGGCACGGACATTTACAATGGTCCGAAATGTGAATCAACGCACCAGTACAGTATAGGGGGCTGTATGAGAGAGATATTGAACGGCGGGTGCAGGGCCCGGACGGAAATAGGGGATAAGTGTACCGTCGCGCCGCCCAGATGAGACATCTAGCCGCAACTTGATGTTACGGGCATGACTCAGTGATCCAACAGAGGTTTCGCCTAACCGCTGGTACGCCGGTATGCTTTCTACAGGTGTACTGATGACCATTAGACAAGTACCTCCTCCGCAGGACCATGTATACGAAGCTGGGGACACTCTCGGTCTGTATGCTTCTCGTCCTTGACTCCCTCCAAAGTATCCGACCGCCCCTCCGTATCCGTAGGTTCCGCATATGAGCTGCCGTCGCGTGTCGTCTCTTCGTCGTATGAAAGTGAGAGGGATCCTGGCACGGAGAACGTCGATCCAATGGATCCGACCACTCTTGCGAAACTGAGTGTGCCCGTACCGGGAGTGTTACTGTGATCAAGGTCCCAAGAGTCAAGATGCAGGGGGTCGTCGGGCGACAGCTTCACGGTGTGCCGGTTCGCTGATTGCAGGTCGAGCAGGAAACGGGAGATGAGCACTGCCGTTATCCTGTACGCGTGTGAGTCGCACGGATATGGATACGGCCGCGGAACTGGTAAGTAGGAGCGACTGATGGAAGCAGGGAAAGACATACGGCTCGGTGAACTCCGTGACGTAGCTGACGGGATACGACATTCCTACCATCTGTACTCTTATTCAGTAAACTACGAAGCTGTCAGGTGAGTTGAACGCACCGAAAGCAGTGAAAAGGTCATGTGGAGCACGTTGAGAACTAGGAGTACGCTGTGAGATCGAGGTGAGCATTTTCATACGCCACTCAAAAAGGCACAACTCAGAATGGACCGCACAGGAAGTAGACCGTTCCTGTGCGCAGCACATGCCAGCATCAGCGTGTTGTCAGGAAGGGTGTGGATCGTGTACTCACCGTCACGAAGGAGGACAATGGAGAAGGACATCGAACTCCAGGATACGTCCGCTTGCATATGACTTCTGCGCGGCATCGTATACCACGTCACACAGATGGGCACTAGATCTGCGGCTATAAGGCATGTGCGGGAGGATATGATCACTGCATGGAGGTGGAGAAGCGTGATTACGTGTAGCTTCATCCAGTTCACTTATAAGAGCGTACATACGCCTACGGCACCACATTAGAAACAAGCGAAACGCATGCCAAGAGATTGTGAACGTACTGTTTCGCCAGAGTCGGTGTGAGATTAGCCCCTGCCGAGCATCCATACATCGGATCGTTGTACCCGTTCAGCCCGAAACCGTATTGGCTCTGATTATGACAGGGAACTTCAGACGACGGATGGTATCATTCATGACATCAGCAGGTAACGCACAAAGTTAATGCCGGCGGGCGCGAGGGCAACGAGGAATACAAGTACGGCTAGCCATATGTTTTGGGAGCTCAGGGCAAACGTGCGTAAAGCCGAGAACCCTATATATGGCCGTAATCAGACTGTGTCCGCAAGGTGAATGTAGTCGCTTACCCGCCCAAGGGATGAATTGGATATAACTAATCGCAGCCTCCGTTTTGACGAGATTGGAGCAACTGTGAGTCACACGATAAGATGTTCAGTATACCCATACGACAAGGTATTGGCGTGCCTCTAGAGAAGTCGTTGAGATGAGTCTACAAAAGGGCGACAACAGAGTGTCCTTACCGTGTCCGACATTGGTACGAACTCACACATGATGAGAATATAGCTCAGCAATGCGAGATACCGGTTGAGGAAAAAGAGAGCGGTCGCGCCGGTCCATTTCCTCCCCCAAAACAGCTGCACCTCCTGTCCGAAGGTGATGGTGTATTCGTATACGAGCAGCACTGTGAAGTGACTCTGGTAAGGTGCCGATAGAAATATGATACTACATGAATCACCTGTCCCGGCGAATACACAGCAATTGTCGTCAAACCTATGCAGTGATCAAGACCCGTCAATGCGCGCTCGGACTCAACACGGTGATGGCGGGAACGTACAGGCCCTGATAGGCGGCAATCGTTGCAGCAAGGTCTGACCCAGAGTCTGAAGACATGGCGGGGTCGACCTGCAACTGGGGATGTATGGCGCAAGAAGTGCAGCGTCAGACTTGGCTGCGGTCCGCTATATATGCAGTGACCCTGTAGTTCCGGTAGATCGTCCTTCCGGTAACCAGCGGTTAGCTGACTCTAGGCGCATGTGCGCCCAGGAATGATTGGCCTAAGACGAGGCGATTGTGCGATAGGAACCTCGTGGATAACTAGAGCTACGTTCTAGTGACGCAAGAATGGAATGAAACGTGAGTGCCAAACACCTTAGACATGTCGACTCCGTCACTACTTACAGAGTTCCCCTGTTGAATGCCCCGACAGTAGCACACAAGTAGCCCTGATGTGTTGTAGCCCATGAATGCGCAAACTTGGAACGTCGATCTCGAACTTCATGGGCGGTATTATCCCTGGCCAATTTGTAAACATGAATGAGTACGCTTATGGGTTCGTGCCTTGTACAGACCGATAGCTGGGGCCATCAGTCCACGCCTTCAAGGGCTCGCATGTGAAATAGAGATGATAGGTGAGCATGAGATTAGCACTTCATGACATACATTCTATTATAGTGGGCCAATCAGAGATATAGGTATGTGTACCTGTAAAGTCTTAATCCGATGCTGATGTAGAGGTAGACGGCGCATTGGCTTCAGAACTTGGCGGGGAGTTGTTCGACGAGTCTAAAGGATATGACGGCGGCGGCGGCGGCCTTCTCGTTAGATCTATGCGGGGCAAGGGCAATGGTGTATCTTCGAACTCTGCCCATCCGCCCCTCAGTCCAATCTCCACCACTCGTTGCAGTATCCGACTAAGCTCGTCATGCCTGCGTGAACAGAACCAAGCGTCGTTGAAGGCTAGATGCGCTAGTAACAACAAACGACAAAACACGCACCGCATCGCTTCTTCAGTCATTCTTTCCTCCCACTGCGTCACCAGCGTGTCAATGCGCTTGTTGAGGCCGTCCACGCTTGCCCTCAGTTCGTCAAGCTGATCGTCCACGGCGTCTCTCCGTTTCGAAGTGTTTCGAGACGACCTCCATGTCTCTCCGATGATGAGTCCAGCGGCGACCGTAAATAGGAAACCTTCCGCGAGCGCATTCGCGCCGTTCTCGATTGCTCTGTCACAGCATATGTGTGTCCGTGTTATGGAGGAGGAGCAAAGGGAACATACCTCGTTTCCGACAGCGGGCGAACGTGTTTCGCAGGCTCTCCTAGCAGATTCGTGCGCATCTTGACCTCCGTTCGGTACATCCGCTGCGCGAGACCGATGCAGAATGAACGAAAGGTTTCATGCCTGAGGTGCACGCGTTCGTAACGTGTCAATTGTACCCATCATTTGTGCAGGGTACTCACTGCTTCACCTGGACCTTGATTTGGTTGCTTATGGGTTTCGCTAATGTCTTGCACCGTTCAGAACAGGATCCTGGACCCATCAACTGTCTGAACTCACTCGAATGACGAGGGACGCGATCTTCGCGCTGGCCATTCTGGGGCTTCAAGGGAGAGACTGTAGGCAGCTGGATGCAAGTAGCAGAAGGGAGTTGAAGTCGAGGTTCGAGCACGCGCCGACACCGAGGTGAACGGCGAGCACCAACTGAGGCCGGCGGGTGCCGGCGAGCCTCGTCATTCGGCCGACTTGGATTCTCAGGCGCGCGTCGCCTCTTGTCCTTCGACCACCATCATCGCTCCTCTGCGCATGTCAAATCCTTCTTGGAGCTTGAGGTTATGTTTCTTGATATGAATACGGAAGAGGGGCTCGGACATACGGCCGTTCGTATTGTTGCACAGTTCGCAGTAGCCTCCGTCCCGTGCAGATGCTGACGTTGGGTGCACAGTTCGGATTGGATAATGCGGCGGACTACGAGATGGCGATCCGTTTAGAGCGGTTACGCGTTAGCGAGGCCTTGAATGCGCGCGATGTTGCCGTCGGCCGTCTGGAGGAAGCTTGTGTCTCAGTGCAGGAGAAGACGACCGCGCTGGAGTCGCTGCGTGGGGAGATAGAGACGCTGCGGAAACAGCTGGATAGCAAGAACAGAGTTGGTGTTGAGAAGGAAAATCGTATCCGAGACAGGACCAACGATCCCGCCAAGACGGTACAGGAGGGGTTCGCTCTGATGAAGCTCGGCGAGAGGGGTGACGAGACATGCATGGATGATGACGGTGTGGGCGTTGCGGTACGTACCCCATGATCCTATATGCTCATACATCCAACCACACATGGTGAACCCCCAGGCTCCTAAACCATTACAATTTGGCTTTTTCCAAGACGTCGCGAACATAGGCACAAATGTTACGACTCCGGCCGCGAGCCCCTTCTTCACTTTTGCTACGCCTAGTGCCGACCCGCCAGAGTCTCCTTGGTTTTCTCTGGAAGGGGACGGAACGGTAGTCTTCACCACACATCACAGGATGCATACTCACGTCGTTCTAGGTCGCTCTCCCCACCGCCAACACCGCTGAAAAGATAGAAGCTAGATATGCCGTGCTCGCCTCTCTTCCACTCCCATCAAACATACCCGACGACTCGCTCACGCCTATCCTTATACCTCACCCGTTCACATTGCATGACTTCATCGGAACAACCTCCGGGGTGAGCATCCGGTATCACATACATTAATAGTGTACTGAGCATGCTCGTTGCAGGTGCTGAGACTCCAGTACGTGTGTACCTGTCCTCTATAACGTGACTTTCGCACATTTCTTTAGGTTGGGCGATTATCGTGTCTTTCAACAATCAACGACAACGTGGTGCCCGGAACGAGAGGAGCATGGGTACTACGTCGCCCCTGTCTTCAAGTGCAGCACCAATCCCCGAGTCAACACTGCGCATAGATGGATGGCTGCAGATATAGCGGCCGTACTTGACAAGCCAACCGGTGAGTACACGGTTGAGATAAGTCTGAAGATACCGCGCTGACCATATGCATAGAATGTTTTTATAACAAAGACGGGAAATGGTACTACGCCGGGGTCTACAAGTCATTCCGCCTTGAAGATCTTTCCACGCAGGAGTGGGAGTGTCTCTCGACCGAGGTGAGTATCTGTGTATCTTAGGCAAGCGGTTCCAGAATCCAGCACATGAATCCACACATCGCATCGACATGTAGACCTCCCAAGCCCTCATCAAGGAGACCCTGGCGGCGCGCAAGAACACATCCCCTCAGAACGTCTACGAGACAGGACAGATGTACGCTGCTGGGGCGCTGAAGGTTGCCTGTATAGGTCTGCAATGCATCGGCTTCAACAACGCCCTGTATCGCGCCCTCCTCGAACATGCTGCATTCTGTACCCAGACCGGCAAGTGGCGTGCACCTACAGGCGGGTTCAACGGCCAACAAGCAGGACTTGGACTCGGCTGTGGAACGACTTGGCCCCCTACTCCCAGCACCATCCCTAGCAGTCCTATAGCCAGCAGCTTAGGCATCATCGGACGTCCGACGGGATCTGCGCTTGGATCTGGACTGGGACCTGTGCAGCCTCTTATTCCTGGTGTTCGGATTCTACAACATCAGCCTCAGGACTTCTCAGTGGGCTCAGGCGATCGAGGGCTTGGGGCGACTTGATGGCGACACCAACGGCTTCGTGTACTCTCCTCTCCTCGACGTTATGACTCTGAAGTTGTTCTCGACTACGCTGTATCAACACTCTGTTCGTGGAATGCCTGTTTCAATGGCTCGACCTGTAGATTATTCTTTCGCGGACAACAAAATCGTAACCGATGTGCCATAGCCAGTAGAACGTGAAGTTGGGGCAGTGTCTCATACGTTGCTCTCGCCGTTGACGTTGACTTCTTGCAATTGGGCTAGGTAATCGTCATATTTTCCGGTGCGCTTTCAAGCTGCTTGTGTCCATCCTCCCCTGCATCAATGCATCATCAGCGACCCGACGTTTCCTGATTTCGTCGTGGATTCTACTTTATGAATTGCCGCGAGGCTCTACATAGCGCAGCGACCTGCTTGATTCGTCCCCAACGCTTGCTCTGTGCTCAAGAATTGATACAGAAGACACTAACTATGCTTACAATGCTTACAATGCGCTCAGTGTTGTGGCCTGTCTTGGGGGTGCAAGGAGCCGACTATGCAATGGATCCTCCGCTAGACACGCCAGTTGATGTTATTGCCCCTTGGATTGGCATATGTACTATTGCACAGCCGATATCTAAGCTCTGATGGTTCTCTGTACCTGGGCTCATCAGCTTTCCTTCCTGAGCATGTTGAACTCCGGCCCGTAATCAAAGAAGAGCTCCGTTCCCGCGCTCAGATTCTTCCCTGTGACGAAGGCGGTGAGTTGTACCGCTTCAAACCCCTTGCGAACCATCAACAGGAACTTACTCGCGTACACACCGATCCTCTGCTCGCCGTTCACCAAGAGGACTGCATGACAGGTGAGCACACCGGACCAAGCGAGAGAGGGGTACTGGAGAAGACGGAGAGTCTTAACTCACTCTGGACGTTCACGTTCGCTCTCGAGGAAGGCGCGTGGTTGATGAAACGCGCCGCGTTCCCGGCATTGAGGCTGTCGACGGACATCTGCGGGTTCAGACCGAAGACGTAGTTCCGACCGAGATACTCCAGGAGCTCGCTTCCGAACCAACATGTCAGTATTATACGCGCTGCGCAGGACCGCGACACACTGCCAGAGCCGGAAAGCGCTTACCTGCGAGACTGGACGGTGGCCTCGTATATGAGCTCTCCCACATATTCTGTCAGTGCAGCGGTCGTCCCCGATGAGCGCGAGTGTGCGCGCGAGAATGGACTCGAGGGACGTACCGGTGATGAGCTCTCCTTTCCTGGCAGCCTCAACGAGAAGCAAGCCCATGCCGTGCTTTCTCTGCCTGACCGCGACCCGCTACGGTGGTGCGCCAAGCAGGACCGGTCAGTCAAGAGATGGAACCTCCAAACGCGCAAGCGCAACGATGTACCTTTCGCCGCCCGAGCTGGAGCTGTATGTTCGGGCAACCCGTACCGCAGGACGAGCACACGCCAGGCTCGCACTCCCTGAGGGCGCGCCGGCATGGACAGAGGTCGGTCGAGCAGACGCGGATCGTTTTCTCCTTTGCGTTCTTCTTGTGGCCCTTGATGACGAATGGGGCGCATTTGCAGCCTGGCCATCTCCTCGCGCCTGCACAGGCGCGTGGGAGTCAGTCGTAGCGAGGGAATGGTGCGACGGAGCGAGGTATGCGTACAGGTTGCGGAGCAGCGGCAGTATTTGGAACAGTGTGCTGCGTTTTCGACGCACGGGCAATTTGTATCTTGGCTACACGGACCTGGATGATGACATGGCTTATTGCTAGTGTAGGACGACGAGTAAATAAGCATTGGATTGTAGCTCGGGAGAAGATGAGTGATGGTCACGTACGGCACAAATGTGGGAGGCTGCTCGATTGCTGCAATAAAAATGAGCATAAACGAGAAGAGGCATAGGAGGCATTCGTCTACCATATCTATGCTCGACGTCACGCGGCTTGGAAGGTCTTCCTAGTCGCTTATTGGTGTTAACTGTGGCCTCAAATTTGCGGCACAGGAATGCGATCTAGACAATCCTCAGCATCTGCGTCGTATGGTAGGATAATGTCGGCTATGAGCGTACCTCGAAGCACGGCTTGCGACATATCATGCGCAGATCACAGGGCAGACTAGGAGGCGCAAAGCGGCAGATGACCCGCAGATCGTCGATCTCGGTATCAGTCCAATCAATGAAGTCCTGTTGTTCGACGTGACGTTGGTTTAGGTGAGAATACTGTGAGTACCTACGTTCAATGAGGCTGGTTTATGATGCACGCAATCCGCGCTACACGGATTGCGCGGCCACAGACATCTGAAGTTCTGGTCCTGGGAAAAATCGTGGACGTCCAGGTCCACTCTCGATCCCGCTAAAGGTCAACCACCATCAGATTCAGTACATGTACGAGGCCTGACTGCGTACCATGTGCAAAGCAGTTGGCCTGCACGCATGTAGAGTTGGGGCACCACAGTGTAAGGTAGTCTTGTAATCTGGCCTTCAGGTCTTCCGCGGCTGGCGGGGGCAGATCGGGGAGCTGAGGATGTAGAGCCTTCAAGTTCGACCAAGGGATGGCATCTCTGTGTATCAGAGGAGTCTAGCCATCAATACCAGGTGCTCGAGCGGCACGTACCTCATGTTCTCGGTCCATATGGCCCCAAATACTGTATCGGTTGTGCAGAGCTCCAGTGGCAGGACGCCCGTCTCGTCGATGTCCGTCAGGGACATCAGCTCAATGTAGTGGAGCCGTCTCGCGGTCTCTAGGACAATCTCGTGCACTAGTATCACACGGGTTAGTAGAGGTAGGTGAGGCCCCGTCGCTACGTACCGTCCGAGTCGCGATAACCTTCTTGCCACGCGAGTCCCTTGTGCTGATGCATATAATCTCGAGCGTCGAAATCGGAGACGTCGGAGAAGGGAAGAAAGGGCATGTAGCTCATGTCGTCGCCGTGGAGTATATTGATATTGATGGGCGCGCAGGATTCGTATGGTGGATAAGGGGCGGGCGTACTAGTGATGCTCGGACGGCTCTCGAACGGCAGTGGCGTCGCGGCGTTCTCGGGTCGTCCTCCGACGCCATCTAGTTCATGACATATCAGTACATCCTCCTCGTCGTACATGTAGTCCCTGTAAGAGTATTCTTGAGCGAGATGGTCCAATTCGTCAAGAAATGTAGTCTGCGTTGTAGCAAGCGTGGCAATGGTGGATGCGCGGAGGGACGCCAGCCGGTCTGAGCAGTATGAAGGCTCCCATGCATAGTAGTCATTCCAACAGGCCTGGAAGTAGAACAACACCAGTCTCTCCGCGTCATTCCGCGAGTTTCCCATACGTCTAGTCATCGATATCCAGATCAGACTAGTGGTTCTGAACAGAATAGCGGGAGCAGGTGAACATTGCATAAGTAGTCAGCATGCGCAAAGAACGCATCCGCCAAACAAGACGCACTTCCGCACTTTGCCAGGAGAAATGAAGATGGGAGAAGAAAGCGGCAACGCTGGACTTGGACGCGTTGCCACACACGCGTTGTTTGGCTTTGTTGGCATCCTGCACGGCCGGGCGCCACTCCGAGTCCAACCGATCTGCAGATCTCTCGTCCTTCATATCATCTTGCTATGCACCATGAGTCTTTGATACTGTCGACTCGCGTTTTGTGCGTTGCATCCGCGAAACAGGTATATGTCTAACACCTCTCGTTCGTTTGGTCAAATTGCGCTCCAACCAGCTAAGTCATACTGAAAAGGAAACCTCACATATGTGCTCTTTCTTTCTTGATGTTGCAGCGACGGCCTATATTTAGAGAAAATGTGAGTCATCGCGACTACGGAGATGGACGTCGCCTCGTGCCAATTTCATCCATGCGCCCCAATACGATTTCCGAACATATAAACCCGCGACGGCAGGGACCAATCGCTGTGTGTCTGTTCGTCTCTCAGTCGCCCGAGTGTTCTGCTTCCTTGACCTAGCGTCCTTGGCGCAAAATGCTGCCTGGTGTTCTCCTCGCTGTTGTGGTTGTGCTGCACCTCGCATGGCGTCTGGTGCGCAACTTCGTTGTGAGATCTCCGTTGGACAACCTTCCTGGCCCTCCATCGAAGTCGGCCTTCGCAGGTATGTTATAGAGACCCATTAACGCTGCACATGCTGATATTCTTTTGGCTTTGTATCTCCAGGTAACATGAAGCAACTCCACAACCTCGACGGCTGGGACTACTTGAGGAGCCTTGCCGAGAACTACGGACCCATAGTGAAGCTCAACGCATTTTTGGGGGTGGGTTCGCCATGTCCTTGATTCCGGTCGAGTTCTGACAGCCCATGGTGTGCATTATGCAGTCACGATTATTGCTTGTTCACGACACCAAAGCCATGCACCATATTTTCGCCAAGGACCAGGACTCCTATGACAGGGGTGATCAAAGCATGGGGTAAGTAGTCACTCACGCCCGCAAATCTACCGCTGACGGGGTCTGGCAACGCTCATTGGCATACACAGCGCGACGAAACTCGTCTTGGGGCCTGGACTCCTTGCGACAGCGGGAGACACCCACAGACGGCAACGCAAGATGCTCAATCCCGTCTTCTCCGCCGCACACATGCGCAACCTCACTCCTGTCTTCTACGACGTTGCGGGCAAGGTGTGCAGCCTGATACTTCCCGCTCTGGTCCAAGTCGCCGCGCTCACACCTGCTTCTTGTCTCGCAGCTGCGCACTGCGATCGAAAGTCGCGTGCGGGACGGTCCGACAGAGCTCGACGTCCTTAGCTGGATGGGCCGCACCGCACTCGAACTCGTCGGGCAGGGAATCATCGGCTACTCTTTCGATCCCCTAGTGCGCGACTCCCAAGACGAATTCGCAGAGGCCGTCAAGGCGTTCGGGTGAGCTCGCAAATCATACCAAGGCCTCGCGCTGCCAACTGATCCGGCCAAATGTGCAGCGCGGCGCTCAGCCAGACCCGTTTCGCGGCCTTCCTCCTGCCGTATGTCGAGTACTTTGGTCCCGCCTGGTTCCGGCGGAGGCTCCTCGAACTTTTCCCAAACCGCAAGATCCAGCGCGCGAAGGCGATCGTCGACAAGGTCGCTCAGCGTGCCGCGGACATCGTCCGTGCGAAAAAGGCAGCAATCAAGCAGGGCGACCAGGAAGAGCTGCACAGGATGGGAGAGGGGAATGACGTGATGAGTATCCTGCGTAGGTGTTTTGTCACCCTCATGCAAAGAGCCGATGCTTACTCCGGCGCTGTGAGATCAGTAAAGGCCAACCTCACGGCCTCTGAGGAGGACATGCTCCCGGACGACCAGGTCTGCGCACAGATTGCGTGAGTAGCGTGTGGAACCTCTTCATCGTGCGCAGACGTCATCTGAACTCGCTTCTCCAGGACTTTCATCGTTGCCGGAGTCGACACGACGTCCAACGCCATCTCCCGTGTCTTGCACCTTCTCGCGCAGCACCCGGACGCCCAGCAGAAGCTGCGCAGCGAGCTCCTCGAAGCGCAAGAGCGCTACGGGAAGCAAGTGCCGTATGACGAGCTCTCAGCCCTTCCCTATCTGGACGCGATCTGCCGCGAGACGCTCCGTCTTCACCCACCCATTGCTCTCGTCAAACGACAGTACGCGCCCTCCCCTGCGCTCCGCCTATCTCGCACACACTGACCTGGGTTGTGATATTGTACTTACAGAGCGCGCCAAGATACGGTGTTGCCCCTCGCTGAACCTATTCGCGGGGTGGACGGATCGACGATCAGCGAGGTCGCGGTGCCCAACGGCACGCAGATCCTCGTCGACCTGCCCGCGTGTAACCGGAACAAGGCACTATGGGGCGAGGACGCGTACGAGTGGAAGCCGGAGCGGTGGCTGCAGCCGCTGCCGCGCGCGGTCGAGGAGGCGAGGATCCCAGGGATATACTCGCATCTGTGAGTGCTTGCAGGTGTGCGCAGGGTGGATGCGAACGTGCGCTGATGTGACTGATGACCGTATAGGACGACGTTCATCAGTGGGGGCCGCGCGTGCATGTACGTCTCCGTTCGCCGTTCGGTTTTCAGCTCCTCTGCGACCTGTTTGGCTGACCGCGTGACTCCCGTTACAGTGGCTTCAAGTTCTCCCAACTCGAGATGAGTCAGTGATCCCTATCAATGACGCATACACCTGTTTCGTGGTCACGACTAACGGTTGTCTCCCTCTTTGACATACAGAGGTGATCCTGTTGACGCTCATCTCGTCGTTCAAATTCGCACTCGCGCCCGAGGACGACACCGTCTGGAACTTTGCTGGGATCGCATACCCTTCGAAGAGCAAGATCCGGACAAAACCGGCGCTGTACCTGAACGTCAGCCTAGTGAACCAATAGGGAGGTACAGGATGTACCTCCACCTGAGATCACACGCCGAAGTTTTACACGGCTGGCAGCGGCCAGGGGCCACGCTTGCTGCTTGCTCTATCCATTATTAGCTCACCACTCATTTTGTATCATAGGTTACATATCCCCCACTCAGCATGTATCAGTAGCACTCAAAGCGCCCACTCACCACTCACTGTATAGTAGCATACACTCCACACTCCGTAACATCCATACCACCGCTCATAGTCGAATCGGACCAACTTGCGACGAGACGAAGAGGGGAAGAACAGCCCAGTGTTCCATCGAGAGATGGACTGCAAGATCGTAAACCGTGCTACTCGACGTCACTCGGACTCATCCGTCAAAAGGGCCGTCCTCCTTCTCCTCATAATCTACGACGACGATGCCTGCAAACGCTCTCCGCAAGCGAGGCACATAGTCATCGGCAACGTTGCGACTCGATCCGACGTCGACCGCATAATCACCAGGCCTTGAGTACACCTTCTGGCCAGGTGCGTCGGCCGGGGTACGGTGCAGTCTTTCGTCCGTCACGATGCGAAGCTGCAATGTGAGGCGGCTCGACGCTCGCCCGGCGTTCGCCTTCAGCCTTGCGCAATGCCAGTCCTGGAGCACGTCCTCGATCGCACTCATCTCGTCCTTGACCAGCGAGTCCCACCTGTAAGTCCCACCAGGATGGCCGTACAAGACCCAGACGATGGAGAGATGGCGATACGACGTCCCCTGGACTCGGAGGAAGCCGTTTGCGAACTGGCGTTTGACGATCAGAGGAAGGTCGGGCATGAGCTCGAGGCTCTGCAGGCTCCAGAGGGGGACGAGCAGGGATTCGACGATGAAGTCGTTTTCGAGGTGATTGTTGACGACTAGGGTGGTGACCGCGTGGGGTACGAACGTCTGCAGGAAGCCCTGCGGTAGGCTTCCTCTGAAGAGGGGGAAGGAGTCCATGCACACTAGTTCGACGGCTCCTGAGAAGCATCGTATGGAAAGCTGGAACGCATTGGATCTCGACGGGCTCTCGCCGTACCCTATGTGGACTCGGTCGCAGTGCGGAGGCGTGTAGTGGGCAGGGACGGTGAAATTTGCCGTGTCCATGATCTGTCCTAAACCAATCATGGTGGTCCGTCTGTCGAATGAGAGATGGACGAAAGCCCGGGATCTCTCGAAGCGCTTTTCCGGATGCCAGAGGATCAGGAGGTTGGGGAAATGCACGACCCGGTTCACCGTTATGACTGCGGTATGCGGGGTCCAAGTTTGTGGGGGCCTGCTGAGCCGCAAAATTCGCAGTGTATGCGAGCAGCGTTCAAGCGCGTCCAGCAACTTGTCATCAATCCGAGTACTCGAATAGTGGGAAAAGTCGAGGGTGTGTAGCGTTGGTACGGTGATGGTGCTTGTCAAGTAACCACTGTAAATGAGCATGGATGACAATCGAGGGAAGCTCTCACTGTCCCATCGTACTAGATTCCCCTCAGCGACCTCACGGCCTGCATCATCTATGTTGCGGATGAGAAGGTTGATATCTCTGAGAAAGGGAGCTCCAGCAGAGAGGATGTTGAGTAGTCTCTCCACATCTTGCAGAGACCACAACGAGCACCTGATGGTGCGCATCCGGGACCAATGAGGCTCCAAAAGCTGCCATGGTACGTCTACGTTCTCGAAATTGTAAGTTGGCATGTCTATCGGTGAGGGCACAGATCGGGACAGGAGCATTTCTAGGAGCTCCTGAGAGAGGACGCGGCCGCGGTGCGGAGAGACTATCGATTCCGTCCTGAGACAATTGGCCCACAGATCGGGAGTTGCTAGGGCAGTCTCCCGCCATTGTCGACATACTTGCGAAAGATGCAGGTAGGAAACACATGAGGTCTCCACACACTGGCCGAGTATCGCCATGAGCATCTCCGATGGGAGGCGCAGTATAGGCGAGCTCGCAGTGTTGTGTAGGAAACACAGCGTGATGATTGTCTTCTTGTATTCCTCAACTTTAGCGAGAGTCCACGCATGTATCTGGTCTGCGGTAAGACGGAGGAACTCGGCTCTATCGTTGGTGGACAAGGATGATAATATCGAAGACTCTGGACGGTCAGGTACTTTGCCGCATCGAAAGGTCATCAGGCTCGACTCCTTGGGTCGTAGGACACACTTACTAATATCCTTCGTTGGAGTAAACAGGAATGCAGCAGTCATTCTGCCGGGATGTGTATGCTGTGCAACGTCACTGGAAGCAACAGTGTGAATACAAAGTGGCACGCCAGCGTTCCACACCAGTTTGAGCCGCAACCAGGTTACTCACCTTCGTGCAGACTCCAACCGTTGAAGTCAGCTCTTCTAGCAAGAGTTTCCTTGGGTGATGCTCACAAGATGGTTCACGATCTCGAGGAGGAGGAGCGTAAAGTACTGTACAAGACCCCGCCGAAAGCGCATGGCTAGTGTTGCGCCGAGTTGAGTCGAGCGAGTCGAGTTGGCGAAACTCGTGATACATCAGGAAAAGTCTCCTTGGCTAATTTTCGTTAATAAGCGTTAATGAGCGCTTATTTTCCTATTTTTCCGCGTTAACGCTAATGAGCTTACCCATTTGCTAATTTGCCGTGTTTACTCAGGATTAGTCCAGCATTAACCTGTGTTATCGCTACATTGACCCACTATAGATGTCTGTATTCACACTCTTCCACGCTGAGCGCACTCGATGTAACAGGCACAGTCAATGTATTGAGAAGCTGTATAGTACAACATGAGGTATGATATGACCGCGTGTACGCCATGCATATCCTCGCCCAGTACAAACCTGCAAAGCTTATGCTCAAAACCCTTGGGATCAGCCTTGTCAAGAAGAGGCAGATGCGCCCACGCACAATGAGTAGCGCTGAGCAAGTCACACCCACGCTCAATCTAATGAAGCTGCCAGTTGATATCGGCTCCACCGTAGACCCCTGCAGGGAGGACCCGAAAGCGGTAACAGAACCTGCGGGGCTCACCGTGAATTTGACTGACCAGTTTGCGGGTGAAGGCGAGGATGAGAGCGGAGGTGGATGTCTTGCAGCTGCAACTGTAGCGCGGTCCAGCGTCGGCGGGGGAGCGTGAGGAGTTTTGAAGGAAGCGGCGAGAACGGGGAGAAGGAAGCTACCAATTGTGCCGGTACCTGTCTGAGACAGAGAATCAGTATATGGGGCAGACGCGGCATGCGATGACCCAACATACCTGAGCATAAGCCATCACATCCCTGAATGCAACAACAATAGGGAAAACATGTGGACGGGGGTTGGGTTAGTGTAACAAGCGAAGCCGGTGGTCTCGAGAAGAACGGTCCAGCAGGGGTTCAAGTAAGTGGTAAAAAGAGAGCAGAGAGCTGAGGAGGGACGGAGTGGAGAAGTGAGGATATAGTGCTGGATAGGTATGGAAGGTCCAGCTTTGGGACCGCGAAGTGTTTTGCAGGCGTAGGCATGGCAAGAGGGAGGCGCGAGAGAGAAACGAAGCGAGGTCGAGCGTGTCTGGGTCGCGATCTCGCAGAGCGGAGTCCGTCTTGTAGCAGCCGATATTGTGCACCTAGCATGTCACCTCAGATGTCACGGTTGGTATCCTGCTAGTGCTGAGACAATGAAGGGAAAAGAGGACAAAGAATAGAGAAAGGGGAGCTACTATGATAAGAGGGAGTGTCAGACCAGGAAGAGAGAGACAAAATGAGGGTTGAGGGCAAAAAGTATGTGGTCGTCATCAGAGACGTCGACGAGGGGGTTGAAGCTGGGGGAAGTGGCGCAATTAGTCAGCTTCTCATGCCCATGCTTCCAGTGCTTTCTGTGTTCGCCTATGCTGTGGGTGCACGAGTGCCTGAGGTGGACGCAGCAAGAGATAGTTAGGGGGGCAGGCAGACAGTGCACTGGAATAGACACAGAAACTGAGGCATCAGCGGTGAATGAGCGTGCAGGAGAGTGGTTAGACCGTAGGGTGCGTGGGACTCTCTTTGGCAGGCTCGGGATGTTTGGTGTGGTTCTCAATGATAACATGCGGGCATTTCGTAGCGCGGCTGCTTCTCAAGGTCGACATATTGCTTGGGGGTGAGGCCTGAGGAGCACGGGCGCGGGGTCTCACTGTTGTCAGTAAGCACATCATGGTCGTTCGAGGTCAAGAGGTTTTAGCACTCGAAGCAGGCGCTGAAGTCGCGCGAAGACCTGCGGCCGGTGGTCACAACGATGCTCATGGCAGAACAAAGTTAGCAGCAATGAGCTGGTGTTTTCCTGTCATGAGCAGTTCAGAATCTAGAGGTTTACTTGTTATCATATACTAGCAAATCAGAGCCTCAGAGGGTCTCGCCAAAAGCTGAGTTATCTGGAATATTCTGGAGGTAGCGCTAATTTAGCGCTCATTCGCAAGGGGGACTTTTTCTGACATAACTCGTGATGGCGAGTTGGACGAGTCGAGTTGGTGCGAGTTGGCGAGTTATTATGTAAGCGAGTCAAGTGTGATGGCGCCAGCCATGTATTGTGACTATCGTCTCTCGTCTTTGAAGCATTCTGTACGCGTACTATTGTATCTAAGACATCTTCATGCTAAATATGTGTGTCATCGGAAGCGGAAGGCTCGGTCCGTGCGTTCGCAAGGAGTTCCTCAAGCTCCTGAAGCCGGATATGAGCCAAGAGCTCCTGTACTGTATGGTCGGTTACCGGCCCTTCAATCGTGTAATCCTCCTCTCTCGCAATGAGATGCCCTGTCAAATCGAGGCGAGACTGTTTGTAGTGATACTTGAGGCATTGTAGGGCCTCCATGAGCTCAGGTTCAATGCAGCTCCGGCGGAGAGTGTCTGTCTCTTTGCTGGAAGAGAATATCCGTTCGCATATTACCGCAGATGCCTGGGCGGCAAGGACATCGAGGGCTATGCGACCAAGATATGGGTATATCTTCCTGTTCAGCTAAAATTGTAGGCAGAGTGAGCCCAGAAAATATGAGAGAGGATGTACCAAGCAAGTAACAACATACCGTCCAATAATGAAGCAAGTCCATGCCGCAGTCAATACTTCCCACTAATCCTTCTGCAAGATAGCGATCGAGTTCACTTTGTACAGCAGCGCGGTCATGAGAAGCAGCCTCCTGGGTGTCAGACAAGCAACCAGCCATGGTCCAAAAGGGGTCAGGTGGGGGAGATGTGCTAGAATGAGGAGAAGGGTGATCGGAGACTGAGAGAATGGGTTCAGAAGCATGTGGTCGGAGTGATGCATGGGATCGAACGTAGGAGAACAGACGTCCAAGGCCGCGTTGTTGCCTGTTGAAGCCTGTACTATGCCGCGCCCCAATATTGGGCATGCTTGATGTCCGGCCAGGTTGGATGCCAAGCTGACGGCGTTCATCTGCTCGGAAGGCCTGCATCTATGAGTAAAGTCATAAAGAGTGAGTTTTAGCACAGTATGGTCGAAAATCTCACATACTGCTTCTAGAACCCATTCACGTGCTTGTACAGCTTCGTCAGAGGACCAGTGTTGCTCGATCCATTGCAGTTTAATTGCCGGATTGAGTACTACCATTGCATCGCATCAGTTTGGCACCAGACTAGGAAGTAAATCAACACTTACCCATGGCGAGCACATGGATACGGGATCGGCGACACTTATAAATATATTCCTCTATTTTTTCGATACTGAGATCAATGTAAGGAGCCATTAGTGGCTGCACCTTTCGAAGTTCGCGCCAACCCGAGAGGAGGAGCTCGTAGGCAGGTAGTGCGATAGAAACAGATGGGGTGCACTCAAAGGAAAGTAACTGTTGCACATCATGTGGCATCTCAAGAATACGGTATATATCCTTGAGAGCCTCATACTCCTCGGCATGGAGCAAGGTGTGAGAGATGTCAGCACGCCCAGCATGCTCGAGGAATCTCTTGACAGCCTGTCAGAGTTGTCACAATAAGTACGGTCTGAATATCACCAAATATGAACAGATCGAGCACATACCGGATAGAGAAGCAACAGCCGCCGTATCATGATGTGTGTCGACGACCATCTTGTGTCGCAGTCACGCAGCAGCTGAACGACAGGGAGCTGGACTACATCGCCATTTTCATCCTGCCATAGGCCGGCCTCATTCCCCTCTTGTATTGTCAGGCGGAACTCGGCACGGCGTCGATCGGATTGACAGCAGAAGGCGACCAGATCACAAATCTTCCCTACAGGGTTAGCAGCAAGTGCCTCGACACGTCTGATCGCCTGCGTGCTTGATAGTGTGTTGGTATTGTCGGTGGATAGCTCAAGATACAGTAGGGATGGGCACTGCTTCAATTTCTCGAGAATATGTTGGATGTTGACATTCCGGATTTACGGCTCTACCGGTCCGGAGTTGTGCACACAACCTTTGTATGGTCATGTTTACTTATTTTAGATAACGCTTACTGTAGGCTGTGTTTCTACTTACCATATACGGTTTTCTCTACAAAACTACTGTACGTTCCCATAACCATATGGTTCCCTTGTCTTCCTGTGCGTTCTACAATGCACCGGAACTTTCTAGACCTTATGTCTTACTCAGAATACTCTCGGCTCTTACTCATACGCCGAGTACGGACTCTTACTCATCATCCTATGGTTAACATGTGACTGCTTCATTCGCTTACTCATGCACTCCTCTCTCTAGTATATAAGGCAGTCTGTTTGCTCCTCTGCTCTTCAGTCGTTCGTTCACTGACTGAAGAGTAAGTCCCACTCATTACTTATGCTCTACTACACTTTACTTACTAGTACTTGTAGTCTCTCTTTGTGTGACTTACAGGTACTGGACTATGCAATATAGTCGTTCGTTCACTGACTGAAGATCTCTCTTTGTGTGACTTACAGGTCGCTCCAAGCCTTCCAGGTTCAGAGTTCATCAGGTTATGAGCCCTGCGCTCTAATCAGTTGCTTCTCTGTCGACACCTCTGCGCGCAACTCTTTGTACGTCGACTCTCTGCCCGTGCATTCCCACTTTCCTACTCTCTTGACTGTGCCCGCCGACACTGCTGCCAGGGGGACATTTCTGCGCTCGTGACACAGCCCTGAGCGCTTTCGTAGTCAGTCTCTAGTTAACTATCGTTGTAACACCTGTTGTGCTCTCGAGGCACCTGGGTGATTCAGGCATCCCTCAGCCAGGCCACGCACTTGCGCCCGCCAGCTGTTGTACCCGGGGTGGTTAGCACCTTTGGACCGGAGGACAACTGTTCGGACCCTCCTTACGATACCTTTTTGCCTCGGTAGTTACTATAGCGTTTCTTGGGCACAGTTGGCGACTTCTACCCGGATTGTCGGTAATTTCGGCTTACTGGCTCTCTGGTTCACCTCAAAAGGTGCCCCTGTCCACCTTTCTCGCATGTGGCACGTCAATCATCGCGTATACTTTGAACCATTGTTTTGGAGCCGACTCTTCCAGCATCTCCTCATTCCTCTGAGGCTGAAGTCGAGGACATTGTTGATACTTCGACAGAAGTATCCTCTGACAGCTCAGGCAACGAGGAATCCTGCGAGGATCTTCCACACATTTGGGACTCTGACGAACAAGTTGACACCCACCTTCAAAGCGACGGTTGGTACAATTGTGCCGTGAGCCCCTGTCCTCATCGGTACAACAATGTTGCTTTACCGGAAGATCCCACATCGTTCACTTGGCAACCTATCTCTCCCTACCAAGCAGACGAGGAGTTTCTTGCTGGAGTCAACACAGCTCTTCCAGTCGCATCCGATACACCCTATGACACACCACTTGTCGTAGCGCTTCCTCTCGCCTCTAACACCCCATACGACACCCCTCTTGTCACATCCCCGCATCTCTCTCCAATCGAAACTCTCCCTCCTCCTCTCGTCACTGCGCTTCCATCTGTTGCGCCTATATCCTTCACTCTAGACTTCGACAACGAGGATTATCTCCACTCTTCTCAGTATCTGCTTTCAATCATGGGAGACGTCAAGATCGACTCGATCCCTATCCTTTCTTCGGCGAACCAGTACAATAACTGGGCTGCAAAGCTTAAGGGGTACTTCATCTTCATGGGCTGTTGGGAGATTGTCGAAGGCACCAAGACTGAGCCCTCTCCTGCCGGTACTACTGCCACTGCGGCGGAGTTAGCCGCCATAGAGGCATGGCAGAAGCTCAATGGGCAGGCTCGCGGCATGATGTATATGCAAGTCTCACCAAACTTCCACTACATCCTCGATACAAAGGTTCCGGGTCAACGCGGTGCTGCTCCTCGTACCATGACAGCCGCTGAGACCTGGGCCGCCATCAAGACAAAGTTTGGCACGCCCAACAGTGCTCACGTCTGGGGCATGTTCGAGTCGCTCGTTGCAGAGCCTCACATGAACGATTCAAAACCTCTCCAGGACCAGAAGATGAAGATCATCAACCGCCTTCGCGACATCGATAGCAATGGCGTCAAGCTCAGCGAGACCATGCAGGCTCTCCTGTTGCTGTCGAAGGTCCCCGAGTCCTACCAGTCCATGGTTTCTGCGCTAATGGCTATCACGGACATCGACAAGGTCACCCTCGACGACATCCAGTCGAAGACCTTGGCCGAGGAGTCGTTGCACAAGAACGGACAGTCCGCCAACAAGGTCTCCCAGACCAAGCCGAAGCCTAAGGGTCCTTGCTCCTTCTGTGGCAGTAGTTCTCACCACGAGTCCAACTGCTACAAAAAGCACCCAGACAAGCGTCCCAAGGGCAAGAAGAAGGACAAGGAGAGGGATAAGGACAAGGACAAGGGGAAGAACAAGGACACTACTTCTCATAGTCATGCGCATGTCGTCTCTGAGTCTGTATCAGCTGTAAACGTACTTTCGGGTCCCTTGAACATTGCTGCTTCTTTCTATGATGAGGCTATGGCCTCAGACAGCTCGAAGTGGACCATGTAGCTTATGGACTCAGGAGCCTCTCAACATATCACCGGCGACATGTCTGACTTCTCCACCTACCAGCCTTTCGAGACCACTGTTCCTTTTGGAACGGCTGCGTCAGGGGAAAGTAGTGTTATCCATGCGCTTGGATTGGGAACGGTTGAAGGGATCGCGTACATTGATAATCAGAGCATCCCTGTCACCCTTAACAACGTCTACTATATCCCGCATGTGGAAGGTCATCTTTTCTCGACGGGCTCCATCGAGCGCAATGGTTATTCCTTGTTCCAAGGCGAAGGTCACATGTGTATCTTTGACAAGCTACCTGATGGTGCTGTCAAACATGGTTCGACGATTCGTATCATGGGTCGAAAGATCCTTGAGGCGAGGTACAACCCGAATAGCAATATGTACTGGATGCTCCTCGAACTCCGTAATGGTCAGCGTGTCCACCTCAATGTCCATCGCTTCAAGACCTGGCATCGTCGCTTTGGTCATGCGGGCAAGGACGTGCTGCATCATCTTCCTAAGAACACCAAGGGAGTTGATGCCGTTGATCCTGCGGATGAAGAGCCATGTGACGGATGTGCCTTTGGCAAATCCACTCGCGCCCCCTTCCCACCTTCTGAGAAGCGTGCGACTGAAGTTCTTGAGCTCATCCATACGGATCTCAATGGACCGATGCGTACTCAGGCTATCGGAGGATGGAAGTATTTTGCCGGTTTCATTGACGATTACTCTGGTCTTGCTCGCGCCTACTACCTTAAGCACAAGTTGGATGCTGTTAAAGCATTCCTCAACTATAAGGCATGGGCTGAGACTCAGACCGGTAAAAAGATTAAGAAGGTCCGCTCTGATTGAGGGGGGGAATATACGTCTGGCGAGTTCAGCGAGCTTCTTCGTTTGCATGGCATCGAGCACCAGAAGACAGTTGCGGGTTCACCTCAACAGAATGGACGTGCTGAACGCTGGAACCGTACCATCACCGAGAAGGCCTTGTGTATGTTACATCAGGCTGGACTTAGTCACGGTTTCTGGCAACTTGCCATCGATGCAGCCGTTCATATCTACAATCGTCAACCTATGCGATGACACAAATGGCAATGCCCTATCACGTTGTGGGACGGTACTATACCGGATGTCTCCTACTTCCGTGTGTTTGGGTGCAAAGCCTTTGTGCATGTGCAGAAGGCGAAGCGCGAAGGGAAGCTCGACAAGAAGGCAGTCGAGATGATCTTCGTGGGGTATGAGCAGGGTTCCAAGGGGTATCGTTTTTGGAATCTGGCCACCCGCTCTATCGTCGTGTCCCGCGATGTGACATTTGATGAAGAGTCTTTCCCTGCACGTAAACTTCCTGGCAATCAACCTGTCGCCCCCAGTGATAATCCATTTGTGAATGACCAGTCGGATGAGTCCTTGAACGACGACTCTGACTCGGTTGATCCCAACGACATTTTGGACATTCCCCTTCCCATTCCGCTTGATGTCCCACCACCGCTTGATCACTCTGTAGACAATGATGCACCTGAAGCCCCTGCTCTGGCTAATGCCCCTGATTGTCCTCCAACACCGCCGCCTGTTCCTGCTCCTCATCCTCCTCACCGTCGTGGTCGTAACAGACTAGTGGGAGATAACCAGCCTAGCATTGCTCGTGACCGCCCTCGTCGTGACAAAGCAGGCATTCCCCACCCGAGTAGGACTCAGGACAATATCTATGGCGACGAGAACCCGGTTCATGTCGACGCCCGGACAGATCCGGATGGAGATCAGTGGGAGGCAGAGACTTTCCTCGCTTTTCTCGCTGCTGCTCAGTCGAAAGCTGGTATTCCTCAATCCCACAAGGAGGCCATGCAATTGCCTGATGCTTCTAAGTGGCGTGAAGCTGAGAAGTCGGAGTATGACTCGCTTATCGAGAACAGGACCTGGGTACTTGTTCCTCGTCCTAAGGGTCGACACGTCGTCTCAAACCGCTGGGTTTATGATATTAAACATGATGGGTGATACAAAGCTCGTCTTGTTGCTCGCGGTTTTACTCAAGTATGGGGTGAGGACTATCATGAGACGTTCTCTCCAGTTGCGCGGTTCGAGTCTATCCGGTATCTTCTTGCGCACGCTGCACTTGAGGACTGGGACATCGAATCTATGGATGTCAAGACCGCGTTTCTGAATGGCGATCTCGAAGAGGAAATTTACATGGAACAGCCCGAAGGCTGGGTCGTTCCTGGGAAGGAAGACCACGTCTGTCTGCTCAAAAAGGCTATCTATGGTCTTAAACAGGCGTCGCGTCAGTGGAATGTGAAGATTCATCAGTCGCTTCTTGACTTGGGATTCCAACGGACTTATTCTGATGCCGGGATCTATGTATATTGGCGACAAGGGGGGGAACATATAACGATTGTCGTACTCTATGTCGACGATCTACTTCTCATCGGCAATCAGTCTAGCCACATCAAGCATGTCAAGCGCTCTCTTTCTAAGCAGTACAAGATGACAGACTTGGGACCAGTTAAGCGCTTCCTTGGTCTTCGCATCACTCGAGATCGTTCTACTCGAACACTCGACATCGACCAGGAAGAATACATTCAGTCTGTCCTTGAGCGTTTCCAGATGGCTGACTGTAAACCGTCGCGTACTCCTCTCCCTGCTGGTGCTGTTTTGGTGAAAACCGATCAGCCCACTTCCGATTCGTTTAGGCAACGCTACCAGAGTCTTATTGGCAGTCTTTTGTACACCATGCTCGGGACGCGCCCTGACATTGCTTTCGCTGTCACACGGTTGTCCAAGTACAATACCAATATATCTGAAGTGCACATGAACTATACCAAGTATGTCCTGCGTTACCTTCAGGGAACAAAGGCATATCGGCTGTGCTACAAGGGAGCGTCTAATGACGGTCTGATCTCGTACTCAGACTCGGACTGGGCGGAAGACCGTGATGATCGGCACTCAACCTCTGGCTTTGTCTTCTTGATGGCAGGTGGTGCCGTATCATGGGCATCGAGGCATCAGCCTACCATTTCGCTCTCCTCGACCGAGGCAGAATATAAAGCGGCCTCTGACACTTGTCGTCAGTTGGCATGGCTGAGGACCTTCGGCGATGAACTCGGAGATGACGTGACTGATCCGACGCCTTTGTGTCTTGACAACCAAGGCTCAATCTTCTTGTCCGTCAATCCAGTCATTGACCGTCGTACTAAGCACATAGAGATCCGTTATCACTTTATTTGTGAACAGGTCGGGATGGGATCTGTCGAGATCTACTATGTTGCTTCTGAGGACCAATTGGCCGACCCTCTCACGAAGAACGTGCCTTACTCTAATTAGGCTAAGTTCGTTGAGGAGATAGGTCTTGTGTCCGTTGCATCTTGAACAAGTGGGAGTGTTGACATTCCGGATTTACGGCTCTACCGGTCCGGAGTTGTGCACACAACCTTTGTATGGTCATATTTACTTATGTTTAGATAGCGCTTACTGTAGGCTGTGTTTCTACTTACCATATACGGTTTTCTCTACAAAACTACTGTACGTTCCCATAACCATATGGTTCCCTTGTCTTCCTGTGCGTTCTACAATGCACCGGAACTTTCTAGACCTTATGTCTTACTCAGAATACTCTCGGCTCTTACTCATACGCCGAGTACGGACTCTTACTCATCATCCTATGGTTAACATGTGACTGCTTCATTCGCTTACTTATGCACTCCTCTCTCTAGTATATAAGGCAGTCTGTTTGCTCCTCTGCTCTTCAGTCGTTCGCTCACTGACTGAAGAGTAAGTCCCACTCATTACTTATGCTCTACCACACTTTACTTACTAGTACTTATAGTCTCTCTTTGTGTGACTTACAGGTCGCTCCAAGCCTTCCAGGTTCAGAGTTCATCATTGGACGGATATGTTGACTACGTGCGGGAAGCATCTGTCATAGGTCGGGTAATGAGTGAAAAACATAACACGATCAGAATAAGGATGGCATACTGAAGACGATTGCCATCCCTATCGAACATGATCCCTTCCTTCGTCAACAACTTCTCGAGTTCTTCCATAAATTTGTTGTTTGACGAAGCATTGTAGCAGGTGATCATACCGATCTAGAGCCGCAAACATGAGTTGAATACGCACAATTAGAATTAACGGACACGTTACCTTGTATAACAACCCACTCTCACGAAGCAGTTCATATATTTCTTTGGCTACAGGCTCTCCTGCATGCGAGTGGACATGTCGGAAAGTGATAAGATGGTTACAGACAACGAGATTGCCATTGCTGTCCTCTGCCGTGTGATGTGCTGTGAGTGCCAGGTGGGAGGCTAGCTCCTGGTCGGACCAAATGTCAAATGTGTATGATATCCAACCTGGTGCTTTCTGGAGATATCTCAGTTAATGTATGCGCTGGACATCTGATGCATTATCACGCACCTGCAACTCGAGAATGATCTCCTGGCGGGCCCGTTGCCATTCTCGCAGGATCGAAGTCGTGATCTTCTTTCTGTGTGGGTAGTTCTCCTCATTGAGGTCGGCATTCAGGTAGAACATGAGGTCCTGGAACTCGGGACACTCAACAACGTTAATGGACTGCAGGAGAGGTTGCATGAGACAACCAGTAACCCAGAATCATATGTTGCGTTGCCATACCTGATCGTCTGCTACAATCCATCACATAAGCCTCTGAAGAAATCCCTCATATGTGACCTTCTCGTGGATGCGCACACCACGGTTGCCTCCCGTCGAGTGTCCCACTTCATGACTTGCCACCTTCAGCTTCCCTTGCTTGCGAAGCATCTGGCACATGGCGTCGTATGTGGGACCGTGCTCATTCCGAAGATGATTGCGGAACGTCAACGTGATACCTCCAGTTGAGATCTTGTACGTCTTCCATCTAGGGTACTATATTCACAAAGGATCAAGTAGACTCAGATGGCCACGTACCTTTTACACAGTTTACAGCCGATATATGGTGTGTCGGGCTTGGCTGACAATATCGGCTCCTCCTCAGGTGCGGGAGGTACGGCAGGAGGATCTCTACAGGACAAAGGGCGTGCAAAATACCAGACGTCCACAGCGGACGAGCCGAGCTCAGTCCCGACTGTGTCCGGTACCGGATTGAATGAGAATGTGGGCAACTCCTCCGGTGTCTGCGCCCCAGTCGTGCCACCAGCGCCTACTCTGGAAGGAGACGACACACCTACAATATGTTATCGTATCTGTCAGGTATACCTCTGGTAAGCATTATGAATATTGACCTACCCCGAGGGGATGTGTTCTCAGCCTCCGGTTGTGCTGAAGGTCCCACTCCGACCACAGAAGCAGTCGGAGGTGTCAATGTACCCCGGTTGCGGCGGCGCCGTTTTGGAACGTGAACTGAACTGTCTACGGGGGGTTCCCATCGCCTGCGAAGGTCGGAGGTAGTGGGTATCAATGAATCTGAGCCCTCTCGAGATGTTTGGCCGTTCACAGTGGCGGCAGTGGCATCTTGGAAGGGTGCAGGGATGGGGGATAGGGTGGGATGATATCCGGGTTGGGGTTGTATGGTAGGCGGTGGTGAGAAAGAAAATAGCGGGACACTCGCCTGTAGCTGCGTTCCGTGAGGAACAGGACCATACCATGACCCAGAGGTGTGCATGAATGCGACATTTGACAGTCGGCTGCCGCAGTTGCATGGCAGGGTTGGTGGACAGCGACAGGCAGCGGCAGTGGTCATTTTTCGGGCTAGTCTTGGTTGTACAGCAGTGAAAGCAGTTTATTGCACTATATTACGGACATGTATAGCCGACACGAAAGTCCTGGAATGCCTTGGCCAGTGGAGAGGGGCGGATGAAAGATGGTGTTGAGTAGCACGACGCGACGAACATGTCGCGGAGTTTGGTTGCAACGAGGCGCGACCCCCAAAAAGGGTATTTTGCCGTCTCGGCGCTGAGTCGACCAATGAATGTCGATTACATAACCATTTGTGAGTTAGATGATGCAACTCGCCCAACTCGACTCGACTCAGCTCGGGCCCCGAGTTTCTCGAACTCTCCGCACGAGTTGAGTCGAGTTGCGAGTCAAACTCAACTCGGCGCAACACTACGCATGGCACTATCCGATTGTCGCGTTTTCCCACGCAATGAGCGTTCCAACTGGTGTCGATGGTACATCCCAACGCCGATGACGATGCTTGACCTCGACGACGATGTGCTTCATGCGATATTCTCCTACCTCCATGGCCTCGACGCGCTGCACACCACCCTGGCATGCAAGCACCTTCATAGCCTCGTCATTCACCCCTTTGCGACCATTCACTGCATATCACGACTGCCTTAAGCCCATCCATGAAGGTCTTTGTATGGCGCTTAGATTCGTCTCGATGGCGTCATTGAGGAGGCCTAGAATGGGCCCCATCTAGCAACGGGTAGAGCGGCTAGATAGGCCGGCAGGGGCAGTCAGTTAGACGCTCTACATGGGGCGATCATGAACCTCCAATCAGCCGATGTACTGAACGCTAGATGTCATTCCGTGTACCTCAGGTTCATGGAATTCATGTACTCTCATGCATGTCACATTCATGTGTCTAGAAGACCCCCTCCATGAACCCTTCTGCTATGTAGACAGTACCGTCCACGCAAGGCAAGTTCAGATGGCCAAGTGCACTTGCCCAAGTCCTAGTGTACACTGCTCGATCAGGGGTATATGCTCGATTGATTTACCTAGTTAGGTAGAGATTGCGGCGAAACATCTGTTACTATGTTACAGGAAAATTCAAGGGAATTTTGCACAGCTAACAATGGTGCGCAATGACTGAGCAGTCTGAGCGAGAGACATTTCTCTCTTCTAACACTTCGATAACCCATTGTCGGTCGACATACCCCTCTACTGCTTTGCAAACACTTCTATCTGCTATGTCAACTTCTCCCGCTTCGATTATCCCACCTCTCGAGCGCTGGTCACCGGAAGCTCTTGCGCAGATTGTCGCATACGTCAACAGCATGCAAGGCTCAGGACCGCTCAATACTCGGGTTCAGTCTCCTGCCCCAATGGCTAGTTTGACAGGCATCCGCACGTCTGTTCAGACAGCTCCTCCCCCCACTACACCTCGTCGACCCAACTCTGGCACTCCCCCAATTGTGGGATCCAATAGCACACCACTCGGTCGTCCGGATGACCAAAGTGTCCCATCATATAACTGGCCCACCTTCTCGCAACTCGGTCCTATGGCTGCATCTCCAAATGTCCGAGCAATCAACCCTGCTTTACTTCACACTCAAAGCATACCACTGGGCAGCGACCTTGATCAACGGCTTGCAGCCATGGAAGGCGACATACGCCGACTCAAACGGGAATGGGCTAGAGAAGGGGATAGTGACGGAGACATGGCAGACAGTGAGTCGGAGATGCGGACACGGAGTCGGCATCGTAAGAAGCAGAAGCGGGGTGGACGTCGAGGTGCTGAGCGAGTTTTGACTGCCAAGGCCGTGAACAAACTGTCGAAAGCGGCAGCGGATGTTCGAACGGAACTTCTGGTAAGTGTTCTTATCAGTACATAGAGTTATGTACGTTTCACTGTAGTTCTATGGCTAGCGTTACATGACGAAGGCTCTGGAAGATCTTACCGGATTGAGACCACGCGAGGGTGTATTTGAGACTCAGCCAGGCCACCCTACAATATCAAGCCAGTCGAACGAGTCCACGGAATTGGAGAACCAGGATCCGATGTTGTCCCTCTCAGCAGGGACTCGCCGTTTCGGTTTCAACTTTTCCAAAGGGGTGAAAGACGTTGAGAACTGGGACACAATCAATCGGGCGGTGTCAATAGTGTACCGGGACCAAACAGTGAGCTGCTGCGCTGTCGATGTGGATCACGAGTAGTCGGAACTTACATTGATGCAGGACCCTCTCAGCTGCGGGCTTTCGCATAAGAACATACAGTTCACGCGCGCTGATATCGAGGCACTTGGGAAGCAGGTGTTTCAGAGCTGGAAGGATCGGTGGAATGAGCAGAAGAGTCCTCGGAAGATGGCAAAGCGCAAGAATCATCTCACCAGTCTGCGGCGGGAGAAGCGGCAGGAACAGGTATGATTTCAACTTCCAGCGCAGCACTTTCTGCATGGTGGAAGGAGATACTGACGAGTTCAAAGCTTCAGAACAGTCGCTGGGATGCAGCAAGCGAGTATGAGCGTGAAACCGGAGTGGATGTGCGGCCATGGCTCAAGGATGCTGGCTGGATGTCGGAGGAGATATCAGCCGAGGGTGAGTCAGAGTCGGAGAAGGAGGCTTACCGCGCCATGTTGGTACGAAAGGCCGGCTTGTCATCGCTTCAGGAAGCTGCACACCAGCATCAGGTTTGGGAGAAGGTGCGACCGGCATGGCGTGCTGATGAGGTGCGTTGATATACTTGCGGTCAGTTGAAAGTCTCTGTTAAAGTCGTTGTACCAGGGAAACAAGCACATTGACGCTCTCGATCGGTTCCGTACGCAGAAGACCACAAAGAAAAAAGGGATGCTCGTGGCCATTCGTGTGGATCTTGGGCGAACGAACCCGTCCCCACCAGAGGAGCCAGTCTACGACTGGATGCTCGACCCGATCTGGTTTGCACAGTATCAGCATGAGCATCCGGAGGAAGCTGAGGATATTCTTATACGTACAGAGCACGGGATTGGCAGGATGTTGAACGGGAGAGGTCGGACAATGGTTGGTGGTATAGGCGGCATTGGTTGTGTGAGGAGCTCAAGTTTGCAAGCATCTTCGAGTCAGGTCGAGGGCTCAGAGACGATGGGCTGACTTCAGAAGCCAAAGTTGCTTTACTAAATGTGAATGTCATGTATCGAAAAGAGTTTCGGAATAGTACATAAACACCCTCCCAGAGCTCGGATGATATGTTTCTGACACTCACTTTCACACACACCGCCTGCTCTCACCTCCTCCGAACAAAGATTCGCTGCAGTCTCGACTTCCATGGTCTCGCTTGACAGGCCCTGCACTCTGATGCCACCACTCTGCGATGTCAATCTCGCGCTGTCCTGCTTGGTGCTTATACAACGCTAATGTCCTGTATCGAACCCAGATTAGTTCAGCATCGTCGACATCACAATCATCGGTAGGGAGTACTGTACCCGGGTGAGTCCGATGGTGAGCCATAGAGGCTTGAGGCGGGTGCGGTCATCATAATTGGAATCAAGTTGATCTTCTTCAAACTCAGGAAGAGCGGGATCGTGGATGCAGAGTGATACACGGCATGCTTGTGAGAATACCGCGCTAACAGGGATGATAGCTGGAGCATCATCTGACGGTTCCATGAAGGTATTAGCCTCCCAAGCATAGACTTCGAGCTCTGGACTGATAAATATGATGTTAGTGAGAATGTGTGTATACTACGGCTTCAGCAAAGGGACCTCACTAAGACTGCCAGTGTGCGGTGTATCGTTGTGGCGCAGGACGGAACCATCGCATATACAAGACGGTCGCATCATTGGGAACAGAGGAAGGAAGACCAGGCTGGTAATGACGGAGTATTGCATGCACTTGTCCGACGCAGCGTCGTCCATTGACATAGGCCTGCACGATGGAATCCAGAGCGTGCGTGAGGGAGTCCGATGGAGCAATCCGGCGACCATCTAGCCAGAGATGTGTGTGTGCATGAGCTGCGTAGTGTAAAAAGGTGGCCTCGGGTCGGACAGTGTTGCGTGGGGCGATCTCAGCTTCGGGATGCTCCTTCCAGTAGTATCGAAGAAGTGCATCGACTTCATCGTCCATTAGCGAACAAGATGATGAAGGACCCAGCACAACTCTACGACTTATCCCTATTCAATCAATGCGTACAAGTCAGTACTTATCAAAAGTGCTGCAGATAAATTCGAACCAAACTCACGGATGCCTGATTGAGAGTCCTCCGAGTCATCATGTACTTCATGCGCTATGGAGGCAAAAGTTCCACGGGTGTCACCATCGCTTGCGAGCATGAGCTTGACTGCATCTAGAAGGCACTGATCTGGCTGTGTGAGCGGCGCAGTTCCACCAAGGCCATTGATGCGGTCCCGTATAGCAGTCAACTGTGTAGAACGCATATCAACATCAAAATGAGGTCCAGACGTCAATAGAGAACTCATACTACACTTACAAGATAGCGTAAAGATGTGTCCCGCATAAATGCGCGCATGAACGAGACTTCAACCTGCCCTCCTCCATGGTGGCTCGTCGAGTAGCTCTTGAGTAACTTGTTCAGCCGCTCGAAGAGAAATGTCCAGAAGCAATATACCGGTCCGTAGTCATTGATTTGTTCGAAGATATGTGTGAGATAATGATGATTTGGTTTCACATTCTCGGGATGAAGCTACAAGCACACCATTAGCAGATATTCACGGGAAGGCTGGAACGCGCAGCATAAGAGGTTCACATCACACTCACCTTGCAGTACTCTACCAGGTATGCAAACAACAGTTGGCGCGCTCGAGGTATCTCATCATCACGTACGGAGCGACCCAAAATTATCTTCAGGGCTGCTGCAAGGCGGAGGAAGTTTTCATCGTCACCATGTAGCATCCGGGGGAGAGGAGGGGGTTCAGGAGTCTCATCTGACTTTTTCGGCCTCCCTTCTCTGATGCGACGCGCTCGGGCATCCTCCTTTTTCTTCCAACTTTCCAACTTTCTCTCGTGGTCGACGACTGATGATCTGTACCACTCGTCCCATATGAGAGGTATCTAGATGAACACGTAACTATGAGTCAACTCGCCGCGCGAGACAAGGTCACATACCACAATAGGACAGAACACAAGTCCAAGCCCTTTCCATTCGTCAGCAGTGAGCGAGCCACCGGCTGGATATCCCACTTGATTAGGGAGCCGAGCCACCCATTTTGGCATCTCAAAACTGTGGAGATATTCGTGAATGCGGTCTAGCTCGCGAGGAACGCGTCGTGTACTGGTCCGCTGACGCAAAGTCGGAGGTGTCGAATTTATCCAGCAATCGAACCACTGCGTGCGCATCACACCTATGTACAGATACATATTAGCAACCAAAATGTGAAATGTATGCAGACTGCGGACGAACCGAGGAGAATGTTATGCATGGGATCAAACACCATCATCCGTACTGGATCGAAATACGACAAGCGTGATAGCTCGAAATATCGCACAGAATGCTCATCGAAGAAAGCTTTGCGAGCATTCGCGTCTCCGATGTCTTGGTATTCTTGTGCCCGCATTCTGTGTGTATTGCCGTTGCGAGCCATGAAACCTGTTTTGAGTTAAATTTGTGAAGTCACCAATGTCGGAGTGGGTAGTACATACCATTTGTCATTGCACGTTCAGTTCGTAGTTCCGCCTGAGTGATATGGCAGCGAGGGCAGAAGCCCTCTGCCTTCGCATGATCTGCGAAACCTCCGACCTTGCACATTGCTGGATGATCGCAACAAACACCCACAAGCACCACACGCACACGGCGCCCTATGATTATACAACAAGTTAGCGATTAAGCACGCTCACTACGTGAAGGCTCTGAAAACACACCCTCGGGATAATCCTTGGTCTTGATGATGAAACCCTCTTCGTACAGCCGGATAAGATCGTCGACCAAAGGCTTCATGAAGAACGCTAGTTCCTCTGTGGTGAACTCCTTCGGACCAGGAGTAATACCGTACACTTGGAGGTTACGGGTGCGGTAACGGAGATGGGTTGGTAGATTGCCGATGGCCACAGACATGACACCTGAACTATGCGTACTTGCGGTACTGCTGTTGGTATAGGTGAACCTAACGAACCCGGCAATTGAAGTAAGCCATAATGTGTGCGCCACATCGAAGTTTCAAGAGTCATGACGTACCCGTCGAACCCGAGTAGAATCCCAAGCCGCAGCTCCTCTACGTCAGGACGGTCTGGGCTGTTGTCAAAGAATGCTCGCCCATCTGGTCCGGGGATCGTCGCCCACACTTGCCCATCTTGTAGGCGGGTCTTGACGCCGGGAGTGACCGGCTCCGTGCGCCACGCCTCACAGATACTGATGTTTGAGCCTTGACACAGGAACCGTCTAAGAGCATCCTCAATGGGCATGATTGGGCAGCGTAGAAGTGGCTTGGCCCGGGACTTGAGTACATGCTGCACAATGGCACCAAGCTCTGATGATACTTGTGTGAATAGACCCACGCCACAGTTGTCGCATAAGCGGACGGGTGGGGAGTTTGGAGGATAGAGACGGTGACATGCGGGACAAACCGGATGTATGATGAAATCATCTTCAAACCCGAGGCGGCGGAAAGAGGTGGTCAGAGTAATGGGAACCTCATCTTCACGCCCAAGCGCACCAAGGGCAACAAAGAGGAGCCGCATAATCTTAAGAAGAAGCGTACACGCGACATGCGGCAGGCTGAACTTGAGTGCGAGCCATGCGGTGAGCAGAAGAATAACGCGCCAGAACCAATGTCGAGAAGAGCCTTCGAAAACTTCGACAGGGTCGACGAGGATATATGGGTCACGGTCTTGATCGTTATCCGCGGAGCGAGCAACCGAGAGCAGACCTGTATCAAATAGGTAACGCATGGTCAGACTACGTGCAGGCAGCAGAGCGCCTCGTACGTACCAAAGTCATCGTGCGCATGCTCGAGCGCATTGATGGGGCGCGGTAAATGGCAGCCCTCAAGGCTGTCTGGTCCACCTTGAGGACGGGCAGTCCGGATGGACGAGGGGGGAAGCTGATCTTGGGCGATCTGAGAGCGTACTAGGTCATGCGATGTGCGCAACGACTCTTCCTGCTCTTCGGCCGGTAGAACACCTGCGTTCGCTCGGCCTGAACCCTCCTGAATCTGCTCTTGAGTCTCGTTCCAGTGGCTCGAGCTTCTCCCATGCCTACACGTGGCAGAGTGTACTCGATCATAGCTCCCCTGGTTTGACCGTGAGGAAGAGGAGACATTTGGACCTGTAGAGCGTCACTAGGGAGTTCAAATACACGAAGAGGTGGAGCAGCAACATACTGGGAATAGGTGGAGAAAAGGGAGAGAGGTTCGGCACTCCGTGGACGGGACTGCCAGTTGGCAACGTCGCGGACAACGCCGTGTGCGAGTCAGCGTCATTTTGGACAGGTTCATCAACGTCCATGCCGTCAGAGCAGTCATTGTTCGGTGTCGGGGGCAGTGGTCGTGAGAGTCCATTGTCCGGGATGCTCCTAGGCGTCCTGGTGAAATATGCCTTACGCCTTTCGATCCTGTCATGATTTTGTTGCACGCGCCGAGCAAGCATCGCTCCCTGTGGACCGTGCTCAGTTTTGCACTCTCTACACGTACAGAGAACCAATGCCGCCTTTCGTGAGTCCTAGTATTACAAGGGGAAAAGGTCAGCATCATGCTGTTCACCATGGAAGAGCGTCAAGTACCTACCTTCTTCCTCAGCTTGGGATCTTGAGGCATCGTCTTGCAAGTCGCCGGTGGGTATGTCAGCTGTGCTGGTAGAGATAATAGAGGCGACCGCTAGGCCTGTCGTCTCCGAAGTACTCAACCGTGCTTGCAGGAGGCCTACCTTCATTGATTGAAGGCTGCCTAGAAAGAGCTGCGTGGACCGGGAACGTAGGGTAAGCAGAAGTAAACAAATGTATTCTTATCAAGACCATCTGCCTGGAGATACATAGGAGGAGTGCAGCTAGCGTAGAATATAACGGAAGTACTCGAGCGTAGACCATCTTCATGGAGGTACAAAGAGAGATGGGAAGATGATCTCGCTTGATTCGGCGTCTAGATGCATAGATACGGCATACGTGACCTTCATGGATGGGCTGAAGGCGCGTGTGATATGCAGTGATTGTGAGATGCATGCAAACCCGTGATATCCGTCCTCTCCATCGCTATCTGTGCAACCCGAGCCATCCCCGAGCATACCATGTCAAGGTTCTCGTCTTCGACTTCTAGTGGAGACCATCATGCGGTGCTCAAAGAGTAAGAGATATGGATAAAACATACATTGGCGAGATTCTGTCAGGTGCAGGGAGGGTGCGGGAACCCAGTATGTTGAATGTATTCCTCGAGCCCCAGTGGTCTGCGAATGTGGCCCCTGCCATCCAGTCCATGCATCTTCTCACCTCTCTCGACCTGGAGTATTGTCACGAGACCGTCCTCGCAGTGTTGGAGGGCGCAACATGCACAGATCTTCGTGATCTTACCCTTCGCTTCCACCCTCAGGCCATGAACAAAGTGTCTGTCCCGGACCTCGTACGCGTGCTGGGTCGCTTTGAACACCTCGCGAAGCTCCATCTCGAACACGTCGGACAGAGGGACCCCGCATTGACCGAGCCGTGTCACAGATTTCGATCCCTCGACGTGCTTGTGCTCCTACACGTTTCTGAATCTGTGCTCGAGCTTGTTCAGTACTGTCCACATTTGTCGCATCTCTCAACCTCTTTGGTCCACTGCTGGGATGATTCCCCTGCTCTCACGAAGCGACGCTGGCCTCCCCTGGATTACCTCCAATTAACGAGCAGCATCTCCTCCTACCCTTACGTCTTTGTCAAACTTCTCATCAACACCGTAGAGCACCTCCATATACCGAATTCACCTATAATCACCTTTGGCGTAATTCTTGAACACATGGAGATCATCAAGACCACTTCCCCTGTCTTCCTGAGAATGACCATGGATGATCTCCAGGCCGCTTCCCACGAAATTTGGGACCAGCTCGTCACCTCCACGCCAACGCCCAGGCTCCGCTCTTTATCGCTAGCAATTGGGTTCATCATTAAAGACGAGGAGGCGATGAACTATACACGCTTGGTACGACGTCCTCGGCTTTACTTCTGGGATCTGTGCTCATTTTGGTTTTCGCTACTTTCCGTCTTTTGCAAACCAGTTCATGACGATGGAGGATGCATCAGAATGTCTTGCCATGTTACCACTCGTGTTCCTGGAGCTCCGTTGCGACCTCATCGAGTCTTCTGTGCGTATACACGACTTTCCTCGTTGTATACTCCAAGCCATCCCAACACTGCGCTTCCTGCGACTCGTAAGCACCTATCGCTGAGCTGTGGGAGCCGGGGTGCCCGTCAGGAGCGGATACACCATGGAGGATGTAGAGCCTCAGAGCGCGACCGTGTTCGACGTACCGACTTGGCAAGACGAGAGGCAAGGCGTGTCGCAGCACTGGCAGTGGCGCATTGTGCATGGCCCCGACGGTGTGCAGTGGGCTGAACGGCTGAGCGATCAGGAATGGGAAGAGGTGGATCAGTTGTTGAGAGCGGCACGAGGGCCTGAGGAGGTCGAGCGCGTACACGGTATGTCTGCTTGACGTTTGCACCCGGGAAGAAACGTTGACCGACGGCGCGCCTTGCGCGCAGACCTCTTCATATCTAGCCGCGTCATTTAGCAGGAGAGAACTAGAATACATCTACCGTCCACTATCCTAGCCGCAAATCATCACACCTTACTATGACTCCCGGGGTTCCAACCGACTGTTGTTTTCATTTTTGTTCTCACACGACACTGCAACCTTCCTCATTATAAACAGCAGAATAACCTACAAGGAGTCTTGTATTTCTTCATGATCATAGTACGCGCTCGCTTTACAGTTCATGATCCCCATTCGATACCATTCACTTGCACGCTGTCCGCACAACCGCTCCAGGTCCAGCATAATCTCTGCCACAACAGTCTGCTGGAGCACTTTGTCCTTCACGACATCAAGGGCGCTCGCCCTCTGCCGCTGCGCTCTGTCGTAGGGGCGACCGCTCGCTCTATGGTATGTAGGCCGGAATAATCCCGGATAGGTTCCGAACGTCTGGTCACACGAGACTTAAATGCTGATACAAGCTGAATTTTGCGTTTAATACAATCCGATATGGTGTAGTGGCTAACATTATCGCCTCTCACGCGATAGCCCGGGGTTCGATTCCCCGTGTCGGAAATGCTTTTGCACCCCCTTCGCCGTCCTCGAACGCAACCGTTTTGCCCCACTCACTGCAAGTCGAATGTCTGCTCCTGACGGGTGGACACGCAAATATGAGACTCGGCAGAAGATACGCTGTGCAACCCCCCGCGCCCCATCGTCCCAGCTGCAGTATGAGATCCGACTTGATTGATCTTATCAGTAGCTGTCAGCCTGATCAAGTAGTAAGTATACGGCCGGTGACCTATCGACGCGCACGCTGTGCCTCACGGTGCTCATGTACATGTACATGTACATGCGTAAGTATCGTCAAGCCCACTCCAAGCGTACGAGTTCAGACCGAGACTGAGACCGTCCGAACCGTTGACGTTGCCCTTCCGGAACAGCCGGGAGCACAGCACCGGGGGCGCGCTGCGTTCGACTTCGACTTTAAGCGTTTGGTCGAGCTCAAGGCCGAGCTCAAGGTCATCTGAAAGTTGACAGTGCTGCTTGCTTGTATTCCGCCGGTCGGTGGGTTGAAGTTGGTCTTCTCTTCAACCTGGCCTTCGGTCGGTTTGTGCTCGACGGGACGCTCCCACTCACTTCAACCTGGCCTTCGGTCGGTTTGTGCTCGACGGGACGCTCCCACTCACCTTTTGCAGTCTCTCTCCTCAGCTTTCATGCGTCTCCCCAACTATTTCCGCGTTCGCTTTCGCATGGGCATCGCGAGCTGGGATTCAGGATCCAAAACCAGCCTCGCATATGCACACGTCCGGCTCCAACACGCTCAAGCTCAAGCTATACATACCCCGTCTACTACTACTAGTACTTGTGCTCTGCCTGACAAGTCCGCGGCCGGATCCAGTCTGAAGTCTGAAGTCTGAACGCTGAGGTCTCGACTCTAGATCTCTCCATCTGGAGCGCGCTTCGCCCGGCGCCGTTCACGATTCCATATCGACTTCGATGTCCTCAGAGGTCGCGAGGGCGCGGCGGCGAGGGACATCCAAGACCGATAAGCAAGGACGAGCGTGATAGCAGGCACACGGGAGCTCACCGACGGTGCACGATACGGAGGGGGACGATCCTCGGGTTGGGAGGTTGGAGAGAGAAAGCGTGCGTGCGGGATGATATTAGGTGCCAGAGAACACAGGAGAAAAAGAGGATACTCGTGATAGTGACAGATGGGTGGTTCTACAATGTGTGTATTCAGGATTCAGGATTCAGGATTCAGGGGTTCAGGGATTCAGGGATCCGTCAGGGGTCGTGTGTGTATGTGTACGTGGGTGGGTGGAGGGAATGCGATTACGGATGGAAGATACCGGGAGATGGATACACCGATGCAATGCGCGTGACGACAAGGAAGACAGAGATAGCAAGCGGGACAATGGTGAGTGGGATGGAGAGGTGAGATGCAGGGAGTAACGAGTGTGTGTGTGCTGTCCACGCCCAAGGCCCAAGGAAAGAGATGGAGAAAGGGATACGCATCGCGACAATCGAGACTGACCAATGGTAGAGGGGAGACCGCAACGCAACGCGTCCATCCCACACCAGCAACCGACCCAAACGCCTGTGTCCACCGCCTCCGCGTCCGAACCAAGCGCCAGAGTCAATGGCCGTCGGCCGTCCGTTCCAGTTCGGCGGCGGGCGGTCGGGTGATGGTTTCACGCCGCGGCAGCGACGAGGCGGGAGAGCCCGCTCTTGACGTACGTCTGGCCCTCTGCCGCGAGCCGCCTGCGCAGATACACGCCGAGCGGCCTCCCAGACCCGCGGCTGAGCAACGCGTTGGCCACGAGCCGGCCGCGCATATCCTTCGCGCTCGGGATCGTGCCCGTCAGGCCCGGGGGCACAGTGACCGTGACGGCCGCGGACGACGCCCCGCACAGCTCTCCTCGGCACATGCTCGCGCTTCCGCTTGCGCTCGTGCGGATCCGGGACGACGACGTGGGGGTGAGGGAGACGGGCGGGAAGGGAGAGAGCTCTGCTTGCTCGGCGTCCTTGAACGGGTCCTCGATCTCCGGGATGGGCACGTGTGCGGGGGCGGGGCGGATGGTGGGGATGGCGGGGGCGGCGGCGAGGGAGGAGACGAGCGCGGACGTCGTGCGTTCTTGCGGGACGGGCGGGGGCGGGGGAGCGCGGCGGGAGGCGATGGGCATGGGACCGCCGTAGGAGCCATGGGACATGGTCGTCCGGCGGGGGCGGCTGCCCGAGGCTGACGGACCGACTGAGCGTGCGCCTAGGCCGTTTGCGGATCCGCCTGGGCCGGATGCGGAGGCTGACAGGGAGGCGGGGGTTGTGCGGGCGATGGGCATGGGCTCGTAGGACGTGCGGGGGGCGCAGACGTTGGGGATGCGGTTCCAGGAGGCTTGGGCGGGGCTGAGGGAGAGAGAGGGGCTGTAACGGGAGGCGGCGAAAGAGCCGTGGATGGAGTGGATGCGGTGGGACGGGGCGGCGGCGGCAGCCATTGAGATGAGAAGTTTATCTGTGAGTGGGAGGGGGCTCGAGTTCGATGCAGGCTGAGAGGAGCTTGACGAGGGCGGGGGGGTGGTAGATAACGTATAAGGATTAATAAGCGTACTTGGACGTGTGCAGGGATGCGGAGAGACGTGAGAGGACGGGTCGAGTGTTGAGGAGGACTTGAAGGGCAGCGAGGACGGGCTGGGAGAGGAGGAGAGGGTTATATAGAGTGTGGGGGAAGACGGACAATAGGTCGGCGCTCTCGCTCTCCTTTGAGAGGCTGTGCTTCCGATTGATCCCGCTGGCGTCTGGTTGAGGTGGCGAGGACAACGGCGTCGGTCCTCGTGCTCTCGCCAACAACAGCATCTTGTCTGGGAACAACATCCTCCCTGCCGTATATCGCGCAAAGACTCGACCCGTGGCTGCGTGCCATGGCCTGCCTTGCCTCGTTGGTCGCGCAGATCTCGATGTGCGGTGCAAGTTTGGGCCAGAGGCCCGCCTCGTACGCGACTCTGTCCAACGCACGCCTCCGCATGCCGACAGCGGTCATCTCACGAGCTTGCTTCTGCGGACGCCATCTCCCACCGCTCCCCAGCCTGGCACTCGCATTTCGCCGAGCCATTCTCTGTCACCGCCACGTCCACCGCCCCTGTGCCGCTGCTCGCTGTCTGCAGATGGCCGCCTCCAGGACGCGCTCGTCCACGAATCGCACTCTCTCTCCTCCTGCCACCGGCGCATCCCAATACATAACGATCCACCAGGCGCTGCCCCACCCATCTACGACCGAGTATGGCAGCCTGTCCTGGTCAGCTGGCCCTCCGTGAGTCACTTCACGCCTCTCTCTCGGCCCTGTCTCCCTTGCCGTCTGGCCCCCCTTGGTACTCTCCCCACGGCTCCATCCTGCTCGGAACCCTCGTCCGTTCTCTCCTGCTGTCTCCCAAGACCGTCGTCCACAGCACCGATTGGGGTGCTTCCCATGAGATGTCGACGTTTGTACACGTACGCGGACGCGGAGGCCAGATCCGCACGGAGAGCACGCCCAGATCTTCTGGCGTTCTCTTTCTTGCGCATCGTCCCGTTTGTGGTCGACGTCTGCGTGCCCCTCGCGCTGATGGCAAGCCACTTCCCGATCCGCGGCCGCTCTACAATCCACACGCGAGCTTTCCACTCATCTAAACAAATCATGGACACGAACATCTCCGCGTCGCCGCTCGGTGCCACCTTCTCTTCTTCCGTGTCCCCGCCGGTGGGTCGGCGCCGCTCCTTGTCTAATCGTTGACGTTTCCGCTCATATCCATACCATGCTCTTGTTCCGCTCGGAGCGAGCTCAAGATAGTCTCGCATCTGCGCAGCGCACCTGTTTCGACGAGCATCATATGTGCCGTCCTGAACGCATCCCCGTCTGCCACTCGCCTGCGTGAGCGTGTGATCTTCGTGCCATCCGTGCTCGCAACGTGCCCAGCGATGCGTCACGGTGTAGCGTGTACCGACTGCGTGTATGCGCGCCTCTTCCGTCGTCCGCATCTGGTCCGCATCCAAGATCTGACGATCCATGACATACGTACGTCGAACGCTAATACCGCATTACGCGCCCGCCTACAAGGTTAACCGCGGCTGTCAGCTCCAATCCTATGGTACATTGATATGTAGGTACCCGCTGCCGTCCACGCGCACAAGTTTCCCCACACACGCCCTCGCGACGCTTTTGTCCCCTCTGGCCAGCTTCGCGCGCCGAGACGTGCTGTTGCTGCGGTCCCCTTTGTCCTCCCCGGATTCCAGGTCGACCGTTGTGCGTACCCGTTGGCACGCTCCCTCTACACGCTCTACTCGTTGTCCGGGTAGCAACGCGGGCTTCTCTTCTTTGACGTCCACGCTCCAGCGGCAAACTCCAGTCTGGTATCTGGTACGGTACTCACCTCTGTCCGCGGATGATCATGCGCGCAGTGCTAGTACAGTACAGAGCGCGTATGACGTCGGGAACACTGTCGCAGTCGCAATCGCAATCGCTATCTCGACAGACGACAGTCGACTCGCCACCGTTTGAACTCTGAAAGCATACGGCGGCCCCTAGCACTGTACCTTTACGGGCATGCCAATAGAAGCCTAGGGGCCGAGATGAGACGCGTTACTGTGTAAGTTCCATGGCATGTCTTCAGGCGAACACTTCGAGAGCCTCAGACTCCTCATGCTTCATGAGTCATGACATACAGTCGTACGTACCCGCACAAGTGGCGCATCATGCATCGCAGTGATTCGCACGAACATGCCATCAGTTCAACATCCCCATTCGCCCCTGTGGCATAGCCAACATGATAAGGGAGAGGAGAAAGGTTCGACCGAGATTGAGCAAAAGGCTTCCGACACGGGGAATCGAACCCCGGGCTATCGCGTGAGAGGCGATAATGTTAGCCACTACACCATATCGGATGCTTCCCAGGTATGCTTCAACAATTATAAGTGCACCAAAGGGGATAGTACCTTGGACCCTACATTTCATCAATGTGCTACTATCCGTCTGCCTACGTGGCTCAGGCAGTAATGTTTGGCGTGATGAGTAACACTGACCTCGTACCAGAAAAACGACAATCAAACACACTTGACCATTCGATACAAATCCCATATTCCGGATGTCCAGTAGTGGCAGTACTAGTGAGTGGTCCATTGCTTTGCTGATCTGATCTGATGCTACAGCTGCGATTCTCTGCTTCTCCTGGCAGACTTCTCATACATATGCATACTCCTCTCTGCTCTCTGCCTTGCCTTTCAGCGAGAAAGCCGAGCTGAGCAGGCTGGCTAACAATGCGGTTACCAAATGGGCATGTCGAGGAACACAAGAAAGGGATCCTGCCAGGATCGCACTGTATTCCCTCCACAACATGCCAGTGGGTTTGCCCATGCCATCACTGTAGGCCTCGGTCATGTCCAGTGACGCTACCAATGGCAAGACGCGGCGGCCCTTTCTACACCTTGAAGAATGTGGGCCGATGCTCTCGACGTCCGAGTCCTCTTTCGGAATCCTTGAGAATGGGACAAGATACGGATGTCAACGGTGTTGACCCTCTCTGCGTCCTCGCCGCCGATCGACAGAAGGGTGAGTCCGGGATACTCCAAGCCGGAGCTGGGCCCAGCGCTGCAATGGCAGGCGATATCGATCCTACCACAGCATGCATTGCGCTAGACTCGGCTTTGTGAGCCTTTTACCGGAGACCATCAACGACGCGGTGTCCATGCTCAGTGCCATGTCTTCAGGCGCCCCCCGGGCCTACCTCGAGGAGTTGTCGTCGAGAACGAATCAGCCTATGGGGGATGTTCAGCTCGTCCGTTGGGAGGACTCCAGCTTTCAAGTTCCTCGACTGGCGTCTCTCGATATCTACCCTGCGCCCATCTTCACTGGCGCGATAGCGTTGACGAGTGTACAGTCTGTCTGTCTTTGGCTGCTGGGGGGACATCCGCTTTGACAACGCACTCCTGGATGCTCCAGAAAGATGTTCACACTCTTTGCGACTCGTCGACCTACGAGGTCCGAGAGCCTCAGTCACACCGTTCTGCCCCGTAACTACCCCCGTCCGGTCTGCGGCCGCCTGCATGTCGGGTCCCCCTGCGATCGCTAAGTACATCGGTTACGTGGAAGCACGATGCGTCTCTGGGGGACACGGAGCTGCCCGCCGTGTTCTCCTACCCGTCCGCTCCAGAGTCCTCGCCGCTCTTCTTCCGGCTGTTCGTCCCGTCGGCCGTCACCTGCCTCGTCATCGCTCTCTGGCGCTGCCCCTACACAGGCTGCGTCCCCGGGCCCCGGATGCTTGAGGCGCTCCCGAGCCTGGCCCGCCTCGAGCTCATGCTTCATGCCTCAAGCCGCGCTCAGGCTGGCCGTCAAGGCCGACTTTGCCCGCGCGTTCCTCCATATCCCATAGCAGGGCGATCGCCGATGGGGAATGAATACCTCCGAGCCCCGCGAGCTGAGCGTCGTGTGGGCGACGACCTGCCGGTGGGGAACGAGGGACGGGCGGGAGGAGGCCGATGGGCGTGCTGGGTGGGATGGATTGGCAGTGGTCGAGAGCACCGCTGTGCGAGACGTCTTCCGCGGCTGGCGCTGTGAGGCTGGAGGGGGGAGGGGGAGGGGGAGGGGGAGGGGGGAGGCTGCCCCGCTCGGAGCTGCACATCCCGGTGCGTGTTCCCGACTCGGCCTTGCCGAGCGGGCAGACCCCTTGGCCAAGTCGACTTGACGAGGCTTGGAACTTGAAGATGAGCGATCCCACGGCGGTCGAGGACGGAGAGCTCCGACGGCGCGTGCTGGCGGGGATTGTGCCCGATTTGGAGCGGTTCGTGGACAGCGTGGAGATAAGTCGCCTTTAACGTGAGTCAGTGCGGTGTGTGTTGTGTTTTTGCTGGTGGAGGACAACAAGTTCTTGATGCGACATGTGCGTGAGGGGCTGACGGAGGGAAGTGCTCGATTGCGAAGGTCAGGCGGTAGACAATGCAGGCAGTCTCGGTGAAGGACTAGGGACCACATGTTTGCATGCGAGTAGTGCCATCCGTCACAACGCCCGTACATGGTATGAACGCGCCGGAGTGCCTGGGGCCCTCCGCCATGGAAGCACCCACAGTGGACAGGAACAAGTCGTACTCTACCCTCTGCTGATGCACTTCGCGTTCGCGTTCGCTTTCGAGATCAGAGACGTGTCACGGACCATTCGAGGTGGAGATGCTGCGCGCTCCCCGCAGCGCCATCCTTGAGAAATCTCCGCGTCCTCTCGATGAGCCGCGCCTCGACCTTGACCGTGCCCTTCTTGAAGACCTGCCCGTCCCACATCTCGGCCCAGCTCTCGGGCGAGTGACAGAACATGTCAAACGAGTGCGTCTTCTTCAGGCCCTTCTCGCGCATCCCGTGCTGTGCCCCTAGGATCATTGACCCTGGCTCGGGCGAGAGGAGGCATGCTAGGGCCCGCGCGAGCTGGAGCTGCGCAGCTTCGGTGTCGAAGAGGTGGAAGACGAGGCAGATGCTAATAGCGGAGACACCGCCGTGCAGGTCGCTCAGCTTCTTGACGCTGGATAACGGTGGTGGTGGTGGCGACTGGTCGTAGGTAGGTGGGATGATCTCAAGGAAGGCAGGATCGAAGACGTCCCCGGCGAGGAAGGGGACGGGGAACGTCTCTGGGGTTGTTTTGAATAGCCTGTGACCCAGGTCCCAGAACTCTGATACGTGAATACTACTGAACTCATATTACGGGGGTGAGCGAGTCTTACCAGGAACTATGTCAGTCGCGATGGTGCTCTCCTTCGGGTATCCGTCAAGAATGGCTTTTCTCAATTCGACCCCGACTGCACGTGTCAGTCAATCAGTCATGTTTCTCGAGAACCTCCTCAGATCATCGTCATATACACTCACAACAACACCCTACATCGAGGTAGATTGGGTTCTTCCGGGACCTTCCGAGCTCAAGGAGCTTCCCATACGCCGGGATGTACGGCAGTCGCATGCTGTAAACTGTTACTCTCAGCACAACACCTAGGACCGAGGAACATACTCCGTGAAGTAGAAATAAGTGATGGAAGTATATGGACGGACCTGTCCACATACACAACGGGGTTATCAGCGTATACGAGAATTCAAGGCATAGAGTACCACTTACTGCGTAGGCTTCCCGTTGCACGGCTATGATATGCGCCCTCAAGGCTTCAGCGTCATGAATCCCCGTGGCCTTTCGGAAGAAGCCGAGCTGTTCTGCGTCAAGTTCCAGCAAAGCTTCGGTGCCTTCGAGAGGTAAGGTGGTCCTGAAAGCCGGGGTTGGTCTCGCCTCAGCCATGGTTGAGCCGTAGGAAACGAGGACTCCGAGTTGAGTCCGAGGGCAGTCCTCAGTCTTTGTATCATGACGATTCAAGATTATAGGCCGCCCGGAGGGATCACTGATACGCCCACAGATACCACGAGGTGATCATGAGACTCGATGGCGGCCGGTATACTGTATGTCGCTGAGAGTGCCCCTGCTACTGAGTCAGCGTATCTCCGTCGTTTGCCCCCGTCAGTCAATGCAAACATGAGAGAATCGGACATCCACATGGTCAGGCACTCACTTCAAATTCGGACAGACCGAGCTTGTCCACTCCGCTCCCAGACACATGTCCGACTATCAGATGTTCCATGCAATCGCACTCAATCGCGTTCAATCTCTGTATACTGGAAGGTCTCGAGATTGGCGTTTGATTACCGGTGGCTATTCGTACCTGGCTTGCTGCAGACGTCATCCTGAGATCAGTTGGATTACAGGAGGTACGTGATAGGATGTCCTGCTCACCCCTGTTCACCTGTGTCCTCACCCATCCGTCCACCTAGCGAATGCAGCCTCGTAACTCGCAGGCCCTTGACTGCTCATGCGATCGACCTTGGCGTGCGCTCACAAACGCCTACTCTCTATAGTTCGGGCCGGTGTTCATAGAACGCTCTTCATACTATGGTATATGAGGAAGAACTCCAATTCCATTACGCCGCTGCCACGCCGTTCAAGAAAGTAAGTAGTTCGTCAGCGATCACGGAATGCGTCCAAGACGAAGGGTGGAATCCGTCCACAAAGAGGTCATCAACCGAGGAAGTGTCGCCTGTGGCGGACGAGTGTCGAGAGGCCAGAAGTCGGTTGAAGACGTCCCATGAGGAGAAGAGAAGCACGGTCGCGTCTTCGTGTGCCGAGCTGAACGCTTCCGCTCGCGCGCGCAGCATGGGGTTCCACATGCGATACGCGTCCCGTGCACGAGACGTTTTCGGACCTGAAAGATTGAAATCAAATGTCCTCCCATGCACTCGAGTAGGTGCGCAACTCACCTCCTGGGAATTTGTGGACTGGTGGTATGTCGATGAGACAGAAGTTACGTGCACCGGCTTCGTAGAGCGCGTCTTGCGTGGCAAAGAGGTCGTCGAAGCTCGCCTGTGCGGAGGTGGGTTGCAGTCGGATGTTCCAGGTACAGTCATTGATGCCGATCCATGTGATAAATAGGGTGTCGATAGATGTCCAAGGTGCCCACTCGGGATGCGGAGCGAGAGTTGGGAGGAATTCCTTCTTAATCTGCCAGAGCTTCATGCGCGCGACTGTGTCCCCGCTGACGGCATAATCGTAAAAAAGCAGGGGAGAACTCGAGTCCTGCGCCTTGCGAGCTTGAACCAGGTGTCCGACCCAATTGGGTTCATACGTCACAGCGTTGGTAGCATCATCCACGCGCTCGCAAGAGGTCAACCCCGGGAAGTCGACCCCTAGAGGATGTTCAATTGAAGGATGTCGGTCCTTGGTACTGTATCCCACAGATGAAAAGGAGTCGCCACTAGAAGGCATGTGTGATGAGCTCGACGGCAAGTGGCAGAGATGTACGATGGCCAAACAGACAACACAACGATATGTTTGATGCTCTTGAAACCTTGCCAACTGTCTGTTGCCCGAAGAACTGTAGAAACAGGGTCGCAAATTGACTCCAAAGACATCCGTCGCAGTGGGATCCTGACCAGGCACTGTGAGGGCGGGAGAGAAGTTGTGGATCATCGATCACGGTTCGCCTTCATACTTAGGGAATCGGATCGGATCGGTTGTGAATGGATACCCGGATCAGTTACATAAGCGCCCTTTCGCCAGCGACTCCGAGACAGACGATAATAGAATCTCTCCAACTTCCGCTATGAACGTCACCTCCAGCCACACCCATCGGCACCAGTCGTGTTGTCCTGATAGTATTGTCATAGCAGTAACGAGGTACGCCGACATACGTTATTATGAAGCGGTCCCCAGGCTCCTCCGTGAAGCGACTGGCTGATTCAAGCTGTGCGTGCGTACTATGTGACCCTAGCCCTGAGCGGGGAAGTAGCAGCTGTCACTGAGAAGAAAGAGCATCCAACAGAAGACAATAATGCGGGAGTTACTTCATACAAACGATCCATCCTTCCACGAGTTGGGCGGTATTAGCACGCGGATGTGCTGCTGCTAACTTCAACGCCCGAACTCCCGTCGCATGCTGCAGCACCTTTGCAGTCTCTGTTCACTGAACTCATACAGGATGCTAGTCTGAGCACGAACCCTGCTCAAAGCTCTCGCGAATACGCTATTACGACCTCAACGTCACGTCAAAGCCGTCCATAGGCGCGCCCAACCCAACGCTTTGTCCAACGCCACCGCTTACGCCTGGCAGTGGCCCGGCCACCCGTCCGTGCTTTGACAACGGCTCTGTATATATTACACCATCTTATGTCTCTTAGGATATCCCAACAACCTCTCCTCACTTAGCTTTCCGAGTCCCGAACGTGATGTCCCTCATCCAGAACGTTTTCTCGTTCCTCTTTCCCAGCACCGCCGCCACTGCAGGGCACAGGTATCCTCAAGGTGGTCATAACCGATACCCGCATGGCATTTACACGTCGAACAAGCTTATACCTGGACTCAGCCACAAACTGTCCTCACTTCCCCTACTCGGTCCTCAATGTCAACAACTCGCGCCACCCTCACAGATACCGGAACACGTAGAGCGATCTTACGGCCTGTCCCTGCTTATCGCCAAATCTATTGGTCTTCCCTCGACACTCGGCTTGCTATCCCGTTGTACGATCCTAACCAACTCACATTCTCGTCAGAGGTGCGTACCCACGACGCCATCTTCGTACTCTACTTCCTAAATGTTTATTTGTACATAGCTCGGGAGCGACCACTCAATCACTCGAAACGCCAGCATCGGGCGCGAGCCTCCCCCTCCCTGCTACGCCCGTAGACCAGGCAACCAATACTCGTCAAGTCCCGCACTTTGCCCGCGCCACTCCACCACAGCTCCGCTGGCGCGTTCCGTCTTCCCGTCCCTCTCAACATTCCCAATGTATCGAAGGACCCTTTTCACTCGACGTCAAGTCTTCTTTCCTGGACTTGAACTCAGACGACCAGGACGACCATTCTTCTCCCGCATCGCTCAGCTTCTTCAGTGATGACGAAGCATCACCCGTCGACCCCCTGACGGCCCAATGGTTACAGAACCTGGGTTCCTCATTCTCGCCATTCCTCAGCTTACCGGACCCTTCTCCGCCAGACTTTGCGAGCTATGGAGACTCTATGGAACTCCCTGTGGCTCCCGTATGGGATCCGATCGTCCTTGGGGCCGCGACCACATCGTCTGCTCGACCTCCTTCGCGGAGCGACACGGAGCCTGCCGTGTCCCGGCGCGCCTCTCCCGCACTCGAGAGTCTGTCTGGTGTGCCTAGCGACCTCCGGTTCTCCCACCTATTCCGAGATAGCGCGTTCGGAAGCTCTGCAAATCGCAAGAAGTCGCTTCCTGCATCAGTCTTGCCGTCATACGATCCCTACAACGAGAATCGGGTCCAATATGCTGACACGGTGAGCCACCGTGGCGTATCCTACCAGGTCTTGGGCACTCTTGGAGAAGGAGGGTTCAGTCGTGTCTTCCTCGCGGTGACGAACAGCATGGAAAGCGTCGCACTCAAGGTCGTGCACAAGCGCAGGTGTTATAGGACGCCGCACATGAAGGCCTGCCTTCAGATCGAGCGGGACTGTATGGCGGTTGCCGCGGAGAAGAGTCTGCCGGTTTGGGTGAGTCTGCGGGCAGCTTGGGAGGACGACGAAAACGTTTACTTTGCCATGGTGCGTGCCTGGCTATCCGCTCCGTCTGCATCTCGGTCTGACATCTCTGTTGCTAGGATCCGTCTGTTGGATCGCTCGTGGATTGCTTGAAGCTCATACACTCTGGAAAGTGTACTCTCAGCAAAGATGAGATCAGGCTCATGTGTGCGGAGATGGTGAGCCTGCTCTCATCTTCGTGTCCATGCGACGGGCACTGATCAGTGCAATACAGCTCCTCGCTCTTCGCGACCTCCGGGACCATGAAGTCGTGCATGGAGACATTAAACCCGACAACTTCCTCCTTACGCGTACGGGGCGCGTCATTCTCTCCGACTTTGGCCTGGCCCAGCGCCCGTCTCCCAACTTCGGCGACCGCGAGGCATTCGTGAAGTGGCGCTGTCTTCGAGGCGGCACGGCGGGGTACATGGCTCCAGAGGTCATAAAGCAAGGCTACTGCTCGCACGAGACGGACATCTACAGCCTCGGGTTGGTGTGCATGGAGTTGATGGCGGGGATGTGCGACTCGGTGTGGAACTGCAATGTGGTCCCGTTGGAGTATCCGGGAGGTCGGAAGGCTTGGAAGCGGGAAGCGGAGGAATCGCGCCAGCTTTGGCTAATGGAGAACTTGCGGTTTAGTGCGGTCAGTGAGCGGGCGCTCCCCCGCGGAAGCCTGGAGTGGGACCTCTGCATGCAGGTGAGTTACTTTCTCAGGTCTTCTGAACGTCGAGCGAGAATGCTGACACAGAAGATGAACGATAGATGCTTTGCAGGCGCCCTGTGGAAGAACTCATGGCACATGAGTACTTCAGAGGCTTGAAGTTTGAAGATGTCTACGAAGGACGAGTCACACGTACGTTGAACTTCCATAACACATGATGCAATTCCTGGCAAACTCACATCTTGGTGAACTCGATAGACGATCACCAACCGACCGCACCGCGGCAGCTCCGTGTCGAACCCGCCATGCGCGACCTCACGTTCACGGCATGGCACCGCGGTCACGAGCCCGACGATTGTTACGATGACGAGGCGGTGATACTCCCTGTTGAAGACAATGGCGCAGTTATCAGGTCTGGCTGGCTTGTTGACACTCCGAGTTGCGTCGCCCAGATGGCTGAGCCATTAGGGCTGGACTTCGAGTGGCCGCCTATCTCATGACTCATCCTGTTTACGAGCTGTTGGCTGACACCCGATGTAACAATATACGCTGAGTCTTTGCCTCATGAACAGCTCGCAACGAGCCGTGATTTGCCCACTCTATTCGAAGGATTCGGCAGAATACGATTCTAGATTCGAAGGTCGTGACTGATTCATAGAGGCAGAGAGCGCCTATTATGCCCACGCGTTGTTTGTCCTTGTTAGGGCTAATGAACCACGTCGCGCGACGCGTCTTGTCTCCTACCGCTACTCCCTCCACTCGCGGCACAAGGCCCGCCCTACTCTTTTGTACACTCGCCGAGTTCATTCTATCACTTGCGCATTTGGGCTGGAGATTTGCTCGCACAACGGCAACATGAGTCGTCGTAACAATGCCGTCCGTGGGCCCTCGTCCGCGCTCACCGAATTTTTGCGCGTGCGTCTCCGGTCGGGCAAGGTGATCGTGCAATGAAGCTCACTAGGGATAACATACAGGAATCTGGCATCACCCCCACTACCATTGCGCGCAGAGCGCAGACGCGTCAAGCTGCCGAAGCTCAGCCTGCTGCAGGGCCGAGTAACCAAGGTCAGCAAGGTGCTGCGGACGGGGACGAGGATGTGGAGATGGGCGACGAGCAGGAAGCGCGGGTGCGTTGCCAATCTGAAGTTTACATCCGCCTCTTGACCTTGAGTGACTGTTTCGTAGGCTGCGGAAGGGTACGCCTCGGACAACTTAGACGAGCCGGACGAGGAGCCTGCTCCGAAGAAACGCAGGCAGAGCAAGGCTGCCGCCGCCAAAGAGAAGGAGAAAGCGAACGAAAAGGCCAAGGCGAAGAAGAAGGGGAAGGGGAAGAAGGGCGACGAAGACGACGGCGACGATGCAGATAGCGACGCAGACCCCTATTCTGCGTTGTCCAAGATGTGGAAGGGCGACTTGCCGAAGCCTCCGGTCGGTAGCTTTGAGGATTGTGCGAGGTGCGAGAAGCAGTTCACCGTGGTACGTTCTTTGCCTTGTTTTCGTTTAGAAACGTTGGGTCCGTCCATCCGCACTACCGCATAGAGACTTGACGTGATATCGGGTTTATGTGTAATTGTGGAGAGAAGATGGCTTGCCATGATCGACCCGAGGTCTTCCTGAGGATATGGGAATGCTCCGAGACCATCCACTGCTTGCTGATTCCTACTTCTCAGACGAAATACACAATGGCAGCGAACCCTCCGCCCGGTTGGCTTTGTCACACCTGCGCAAAGGCCTCTGGCGCGGATCCATTCAAGAAGCCGGCGGCGCCCAGGAAACGCAAGGCTGGGGGTGAGAAGCGTAGCGTCGTCAGCTACGATGAACGTCATTTCCCAAGTCTAGCTTCCCTCTGCATTCAAGTATGTTATGGGCTCGTGGCACAGGGAGGCTTGTATGCTCATCGCACTACAGGTGATTAGCAAACACATCGATGACGTCGAAGCTCTAGGGGATATCGGCACGATGAACTTGGACCAAATAGCGAAGGCACTCGCCAACAATAGGAGCATGTGCGTATTGCAACTGTACACTATTTTCTTTTCGCCTGACACACTCTCAGGAACGCTGAGAATGCTATGCTGTTTTACAACATCGAGAACGAACGGCTAACTCTGTACGACGTCACCAGTGAGTCCGCGCACTTCAGTCGTCACAGTACTCAGACTCAACGTCATATAGATCTTACGCCAGCGGCTCTCTGCACCCTCGGGTCACTCAATCCGAACCTGACTAACTTGCGACTCGATTTCTGCGGTCGCATGGACGACACTGTTGCCAGCGCATGGGCAGCGTCTCTGCCCAACCTCAAACGCATCGAATTGCTGGGGCCTTTCTTGGTGCGAGCGCCTGCATGGCAGACATTCTTCCGCGCACATCCTGCGTTGGAAGGATTCCTCATAACCCAGAGCCCTCGCTTCGACATCGAGTGCATGCGTGTACTCTTCGAGTGCTGCCCGAAGCTCAAGGAGCTGAGACTGAAGGAGGTCGGCAAGCTTTCCGACGACTTTTTGGAGTGCATCAAGGAATTTGGCGGCCAGCTAACCTATCTCGATCTGTCGTACCCTGGCATTGGGGACGCGTTGAGCGAGCGAGCGATGATCGACATGCTCAAATCCGTTGGGGGAGCTCTCGATCATCTCGACCTATCCGGGAACCTCCAGATCACGGACGCCTTGCTCTTCCAAGGCGTCAAGCCTCATGCGTTGAGCTTGTCGTCTCTGGTGATCGCGAATACGCCAGATCTGACTGATGCTGGAGTGGGCGAATTCTTCGGGAACTGGAAAGCTACTGGCCTTTCCTGTCTCGATTTGTCGAGGAACCACGACCTTGCGGATGTAGCGTTGAAGGCGCTTCTACGGCACTCGGGTTCCGAGCTCACGTCCCTCAACATCAACGGGTGGAAGGCCGTGTCGGAGGACGCGCTGAAGCTCATCCCTCGAAGCGCGAAGTTCCTGAAGAAGCTCGACGTGGGCTGGTGCCGTGAGGTCGACGATTGGTTTGTCAAGAGCGTGCTCGAACAGTGTGACGATCTTGAAGAGATGAAGGTGTGGGGTTGTGGCCGCCTTACGGAACATTGTGCTCGAAAGGTGTGTGAAGACTACTTGTGGATGTTGAAGACGATGCTGATGGTTATTTTTGCAGAGAGGCGTGAATATCTATGGTATCGAGACATCTACTATGTAGGAGCGCGAGGTACTCGATCTTGTCTTATTCTACACAATGCTTGTCAATGTATTGTCCGTTTCGGTTGAGTCGGTTGCAGTCGATGGAGACGTGTTCTGTCGTTTGCGATAAAGTCTCTGTGAGTCTGAACAGCGCCTGGTCAGTGGCGGACATTGACACAGACCCCTTGATCCAGACAACGTTTACATCTATGTTCGTGAGCTCGGGCTGAGCGTATCCTCGGAATATGCTGTCTTGTGACATGTACGAAGCCCATCGACATAGTCTTTTGTATTGTGCTTTCATAGTGTCGTTCTCGCGACCGTCTCCCTCCTTTGACATCGCTTCTTCAATCTCCACACACTTTGCATCGTTTTCATGCCTGCAGCCCACCTTTGTATACGAATGATTGCGAACGGCGTCCAGTCCACCACCTAGATCCTACATGTATGGTGGGTGCTCGAGGCAGCGGCGCTGTGGCGCGTCATGTCTATCTTCGACGTGACTTACCTGTCCTTCTTAGGAGTTGTGTTGGCGCAGAAGAAGTTCAGTCTGAGCCGCGTCTCCCACCGAATTGGTCGAAAATCAGAGACATCACAGCCTATCACACCCGGAAGTTAGGGTCAATTGTTCGACCAAACGCAGAGCACTGTCGAGTTCAAGTTGGACCTCCCAATCCACATCGTGAGCGACAGGGCCGCTCACGAATACCTACATTGAGGATTTTCAGAGATTCGCTGTAAAGATATAGGTCAGTAGTCGGCCACATTTCACGCCGCCAAGCTATGCTCGTCTTATATATGCGTCCAGAAAGCGTTAGACCACCCCGAAGGGAAGCCGGTTGTCGGCGTTTGCTCAGAACTTTGGGCTTGTTTCAAGTCTGACGACAAAATCGTCGTATCGGATGTTTGAGACTTCCGTCGTCGGCGATCCACAACGTCAAAGGGCATTCGTCGCGATGCTCGTGTTCATTTGCGCTATACTCATACAATGCATCGCATCCCTGACTCGCCATGCAAGCCCTCACTAATGGCCGATGATGGCCAGAGGCTGGTACGGTTCCTCCAAGTACTTCATTTCCTCCTCCGTAAGCGACACCTCAAGCGAACCTTCAGAGCCTCTCGATCAGCTTCCCCAGAACAAGTACGCCACTACAAGCATAAGCATGGGCAGCAGCTATCACTCACCGAGAATGTCCTCGAGGTTCGACAGGCTCGTAGTGCCGATGATGGGCGCGGAAACCCCGGGCTTGGCCATGATCCAGGCCATGGAGATCTGCGCCATGCTCACCCCCTTCTTCTTCGCGAGCTCTTCGATCCTATCGATTCACACAAGTAAGAACACATGCCACCATTCCTGTCATGAGCGGAGGACGTACCTAGACGTCAGGGCCTCGAGGAAGGGGATGCTGTACGAAGCCTGGAACCTGAGCGTTAAAGGACGGATGTCAGCGGATATTCACGTAGGAGCAGAGAGATACCAGGACGGAGCGTACCCGTCGGTCTGTCCGCGCAGAGTGGCCTCCTTGACAGGTCGGGTGAGCAGCCCACGCCCGAGAGGAGACCACGGGATCGAGCCGACGCCGAACATCTAACAACAAACACGAGCCGCAGCCGTCAGCGCCATGCTCCCGCGTACGTACGGAAGCGACGGAGTGGGAAGTGGTCGGTGGGTCGCACTGTGACCGACCTTGAGCGTCGGGAACATCTCGCGCTCCTCCTCGCGGTACAGGAGACTGTAGTGGTTCTGCATCGAGACGAAGGGCGTCAGGTCGTGCGTGAGGGCGTAGTCTGCGTGACGCGGGTTCCGAGTCAGATAACGTCAGTTGGCTGGCAGGGTCATGGGCCGTGCGCACTTTGCATCGCGTGGACTGTGTGGATGTGAGTGACGCAGGGTGGAAGACAAGGAAGAGACGGGACGTGCATTGGTAGGCCCAGCAGGAGCTCATGCCGATGTAGCGTACCCAGCCCGCTTTGACGACGTCGTGGAGGGCTTGCATCTGACGAAACGGGCGGAATTCAGCGGTATGCCCGAGGACAAAGAGCATCTCAGACGCACCGTTTCCTCGATGGGTGTATCGGGGTCGAAGCGGTGGCCTGAGAAGCATGGTGTTAGTCGCAGTTCAGGAATAGATGCGGGTGTGCGACTACGTACACTGAAGCAGGTCGATGTAGTCAACCTGCAGACGCTTGAGACTGGCTTTGACAGAGTCGAAGATGTGCTGTCGGTCGCCTTAAGCGCAGATTGTGAAAGAGGAGGTTATATCATACGCACCTTTCGGTTGAGACCTTTCTGGTTGATGACGCCCAGTTCCTCGGGCGTCTTGCCCAATGTCCAGAGGTTCGCGCCGTAGTCTTTGAGGACGGGGGAGTACAACTGCGGGAGAGGTGACAATGAATTGTGGAGTCAAGGGGCGCGTTGTGGCCTGTGAAAGCACATACCTTCGTCATGATCACGAGCTCCTCACGAGGAAGATCGAGCTTCTTGATAGCATTTCCGAGAATAATTTCGGAGAGACCGTTCGAATACACCTGCAACGAGGGAATGTCAGATGAGGTCGTGAACATGAACGCTGCGAACTCACATTGGCAGTGTCAAACGTCTGAATGCCGTTCTCGTACCTGTGAAAGAATCGACTCGTCTGTATTGGGCTGGAGAAGATGAACGCAAGAGCAGGACTTACGCGAACTTGATGTGCTTGATCGCCTCCTCTTCCCCGAGCACCCACTTCTGCCACTCGGGAGAGCCGTACGACATACATCCGAGGATGATCTTGGAAACCTTCAATCCGGAGTTACCCAGACGAACTAATGAGAGCGCACGGCGTCAGTATCACCAGCAGCACATTGCTTGGTGAATTAGACACTGACCGTACGACATTTTGGGAGGCATTCTGACAGAGGTGCGTTTCTGTGTTTGTGGGATTGGTGGTGTGAAGACGGGTGTTGAGACGGACGGTGGAGAGCGATATATATACTCGGAAGCAGCGCCGAGGGAGGCCCGCGTCAGACCGTACAGTCCTGACGTATTCCCGCGGACGGCACACTTCTGCTGACTACTCACCCTTCTTTGGTCCAAATGCAGCAGAACTGTCCTCATCCACATCCACGAGACGCCCCTCCGGTCGGGCAACATCATACGCACTCACACGGTTGTAACGTGGCGCACTGTATCCGTATGTGCCCGGCGGGCCGTGCGCCCACTCACCAGTAGTAAGTCGAGCGATATTGGCCTGCCACGGACGTCGGTAAGTGCTTCATTGATGCCAACATACAATCTGAGAGGCCCGGCCATGTAAACTCACATCTGAGATTGATATTGAATACAAGTAACACGGTGGGCTATGGTAGATGAGAAAGAGAATAAGGTTATGAGACTCGACAAACCTTGCATAGGTGCGGGACAGTAGAGCGGCATCCCGCCGGCACTGATATCATAGACACGCTATGCTCACCTATGATGCATGCCGGCAACGGTTGCGCTGCTGAGCGACGTTAATACCGCGGATGAGTATGACAGGAGCTTGTCAGACATATCAATCCTAGGTCACCCTGAACGCGAGGTGTCTCCTTTGCGTGGCTCGTGTGTTGGCTCGTGCCCGAGAAGGGATGGTATAGCAGAGACGGTAGAATGGCTTAGTGGGAGACTGTGCAAAGTTACTATAGGTATAATCGCGATTCGCTCGCTCGGTTCACGACAATCAAGCGCCGAGGCACCAACACAGCCGAGGGCGCTCTCACGACGACCTCGGCTGTACTTTATCAACGTTAACCTCGTCACTCTTCCTCTACATAACTCGTTGGCGTGCTCATCAGGTGCTTTGAATGCACCGAAAAGCTCGTCAACCCGTCAAGAAAGCTTGTTTGCTCCCTCGAAAACTTGAACTCTCGCTTGTTGCGGTGCGGCACTGGCACGTAGCAGCACTTAGTACAGCATCCGAGCGGGACACGCCAGAAAGTTGGAAAGGCAGGTAATGGGAGCGGAATCTCCAACGAATATAGCTACAGGTACAGCAGCTTTCATGATTTGCCATGGTCAAAGTTTGGCCACTGATAACGATTCAACGAGTCGGTGGCTGATTATTGACACGACCGCCGTACAGTGCTGGACTGGTGACTCCGACATCGACCATCCCCATGTCTGGTGACATTCCTGCCCGTGTGTTAAATGGGTGCTATGACAGCTTCCTCGGCAGGTAACTTCATTGTCATGGGACTACGTAAACGGGATTGGGCTTTGGCTGGGCTTCTGGGAAAGGGGCACCCATGTGAGTCTATGCGTCTGACTCGAGCTGCACTCATCGTCCGGAGCCGCAAAAGAGGAACGCAAGTACGATGACATGCCACGGTATCAGGGCTGCGTATGTACTATTACTCCAGTATCCCCATTGGTGAGGTACTCGATGCGAATTGCACTCCAGAACCATTACGCTTCGGGATCGGTGCCGCCACGGTTGGGCTCGCGCCCTAGACGAAACGCATTATAGCCACACAACCGCCCGACTTCCTTCTGAAGTATGTAATTGCCGCATACCGGGAGACTCTTACGTCCTGCGGAGACTGTATTCATTACCAAGCCATGGAAGCCGAGATCGGGAATCAATGCCAGCGATAGTGAGTGTTTTCTAAGGGTTATACCCTCGAATATATAGTGACCCATGCCTCCGACATTCCAGGTTCTCAAATACTCTTCTCTTACCCTCTTCGCCCATAGACATGTCTTCAGGAACAAAGGTACCCTATGGTGCGTGTCTAGCATTATAGTCTAAGATGCGCTTGCCATATCCTTACACCCCATCCTTACCGCAGTGCGCCTTGGCAAATCGGGCTTGAAGGTCTCTCGCATCGTTCTTGGTATGGGTCAATACGGCTATCCAGGGTGGCAACCTTGGATCCTCGGTGAGGACGCAGCTACCGAGCATATCAAGTTTGCGTGAGCATCTCCGGTCTGTATGCTAACTAGTGAACTACACTCACACTGTCGCCAGGTATGATCACGGCATCCAGACGTTCGACACTGCAGACGTGCGTACTGAGTATTTATGGGGCGCATGCGATGAAAGAATGAAGTTGACCATCTCAAATTTGCAGCTCTACTCGAACGGCATGTCGGAGGTCATTCTTGGTAACGTGATTAAGAAGTTGAATCTACCGCGCGAGGAGTTAGTCATCATGACCAAGGTAAGTGAACCGTTCAGTGACATCGCCTTTCTATTTCCTGACTGCTCTTCTTGACCAGCTGTACCATCCTGTCGGCCCTGAATACAGCACGCCCTTCATCACTAATCCTGACGAGATCGGCCTCGTCAACCAGTATGGTACCAGTCGTAAGGTGCCGTATAACGTACTAGATTCCCGGGTGCGGTCATCCTGAAATCCTAGTAGCACGTCTTCGCCGCCGTACAAGCCAGTCTCAAACGCCTTCAACTGGACTACATCGATGTTTTGCAACGTAAGTACGCCCCTGTCCTGGAGCCTTCGAGTTAACCGTTGTGCGTTAACAGTCCACCGTTTCGATGAGAACACTCCCATAGAAGAGACGGTATGTGCTGAATGTCCCTGCTCAATCGAGATGTCAGTCTCACACCGACTCCATGACCAACCAGATGCAAGCCCTGCACGACGTTGTCAAGGCTGGATACGTCCGCTATATCGGAATGAGTTCTTGCCGGGCATACCAGTGTATGTAGACCGCTACTCGCGCTTCCTACGATGCTAACTCGTCCGCTGTTATAGTCCACGCCATGCAGAGTTCGTAGCGCACTTGCAGAGTGACCGACCCTCACGCTGACACGCTGTACTTCTTGGCACAGACTACGCCATCACCCACAACCTGACGCCGTTCATCTCGATGCAGAACCAATACTCGCTCTTGTATCGTGAGGAGGAGCGCGAGATGTTCCCTACTCTGAAGGTGAGTTCTCTCTCAAAGACTTGCGTCCCCTCGTAAAGTTAGTTACTGATTGGCTCCCGTTATGATGGCCTCAGATGTTCGGAGCAGGGGCCATCACTTGGTCGCCCCTCGCGCAAGGCATGCTCACGCGCCCTCTCAGCGCGCTACAGAGCACCACCCGCAGCGCAAACGATTCGTGGTACGCGAACATGACGCGGGAACGATCCGTCGGACTGTGCCTGACTGTTCTCTGCGGGGATAGGTTCAGAACGACGCTGGAGTTTTACAACAAATCCGGCAGCGGAATGTCTGATATCCTGCCACGGTACGCTCGTGTGATTTCACTACATACACGGCTCTCGATGAGCAGAGGATGCTCATGGTTGTCTTGTATTTCTCTCCGGCCCTTGCTTGGTTCTTTTTTCCAGGGTCGAAGAGGTCGCGAAGAAGAAGGGCGTCAGCATGGCCCAAGTCAGTATCGCCTGGCAGTTCGCCAAGGAGGGTAGGTCGTCTAAGGTGGCATCCCCGAGTAGGCCTGCGTTGCTGATTCTGCTGGCAGGCGTGACGGCCCCCGTCGTTGGAGCGACGACTATCGACAAGCTGAAGGACATCATTGGTACGTAGGAGGGTGAATCTGCATAGACCGTCTCGCATGGATGTTGACTTTGCCACCTCGTATCAGATGCCCTCGACGTGAAGCTGACGGACGAGGAGGTCAAGTATCTTGAAGAGCCTTATCGCCCGCTGCCCATCCATGCGCATCAGTGAAGCAGACGGCCGGAGAGCGCGCCGTACTAGTAGCGATCATGGTGTTGATTGCAGCTGTGTTCGTACAAATGCACCGAGTCCGTGACGAGTTTCGTCCTAGATAGTCCTACATATGGCCAACAATGGGGACAGGCTGATAGGGTTCCTCCAGATACTTCGACTCCTCCTCAGTAAGCGTGACATCAAGTGCACCTACGGGCCCTCGGTAAGTTCTGCAACTTCACACGGCAAATGATCGAGAAGGCAGTAACGCACCGAGGATGTCTTCGAGTTTCGACAAGCTCGTCGAGCCAATGACGGGAGCAGTGACCCCCGGCTTGGCCATGATCCAAGCCATGGCGATCTGCGCCATGCTCACTCCCTTCTTCTTTGCGATCTCTTCAATTCTATGAAGTCGCACAGGTCAGAGCGGATGCTTTCATCCTATCTTCTCACGCGTGGAAGGCTCACCTGGAAGTGAGGGTCTCGAGGAAGGGGATCTTGAATAAGGACTGGAACCTGTGTGCAGTGTACAAAGACGGATATTAGGTTGGGAACATAGCCACAGAGAGAGAGACGCGTACATGTCTGTCTGTCCGCGTAGAGAGCCTTCCTTGACTGGACGTGTGAGCATCCCGCGGCCGAGAGGAGACCAGGGGATGGAGCCGACGCCAAACATCTGCACGAGCCGAGCCTCAGAGTCAGCGCCGCGGCCCTGCATCTAGAGGACGAGAACGAAACGAATGCTGACCTTGAGGGTCGGAAACATCTCACGTTCCTCTTCGCGGTAGAGCAAGCTGTAGTGGTTCTGCATCGAGACGAACGGCGTGAGGTTGTGCGTGATCGCATAGTCTGCATGTGCGCTCTGGAGTCAGAACATCCGGTCATGGAACAGGTATGGGCTGTGCGCACTCTGCATCGCGTGGACTGTACGTTCGGGAGCGGTGAGGAACTGCCTATGAACCTTGGAGTATGAGGGACGTACATTGATATGCCCAGCACGAGCTCATGCCGATATAGCGCACCCAGCCAGCCTTGACAACGTCGTGGAGGGCTTGCATCTGCGATGGAAATGACAATTCAGAGTGACGCCCTTATCGCAAGGGAAAGCCGAGCGCACCGTCTCCTCTATGGGCGTATCGGGATCGAAGCGATGGCCTGAGACATGACTTCGGTTGGAGGAAAGCGATAGCACGCGAGGGATGACTACGCACATTGCAGCAGGTCGATGTAGTCGACCTGGAGACGCTTGAGGATGGCTTGGACAGAGTCAAAGATGTGCTGTCGATGGCGGTGAGCATGCAATCCCACTCGACAGACAGCGGTATGCACCTTGCGGCTCAGACCTTTCTGGTTGATGATACCGAGTTCCTCAGGAGATTTGCCGATGGTCCAGATGTTTGTGCCGTATTCCTTCGGGATCGGGGAGTATAGCTGCCCTCGGAAATGAGTTGATAGTGGTTCAGTGCGTGTATACAGCTTGTTCAGGTGCGTACCTTTGTCATGATCACGATCTCATCGCGCGGAAGATCGAGTTTCTTGATAGCGTTGCCAAGGATAATCTCCGAAAGGCCGTTTGAGTAGACCTTTGAAGGAAGTGTTAGCGGAGAACCGGCGATGCAGAGTTTATGATCTCACGTCAGCTGTATCAAACGTCGTGATGCCGTGGTCGTATCTGTATAACATAGGGCTTCTCAGTCCATTGACGAGACAACAGATTGTCGATGATTGACTCACGCGAACTTGATATGCTTGATCGCCTCTTCTTCCCCGAGTACCCACTTCTCCCAGTCGGGAGAACCGTACGACATGCAACCGAGGATGATCTTGGAAACTTTCAGTCCGGAGTTGCCCAGACGAACTATCGATGAAATGCGGTGTCAGAACATGTATGGGTTTGCTTCAGCTTCACCGAGTAGGTGAACTGACCGTACTGCATCTTAGGGGCCATCTGGCAAAGTCGTATGTTCTGTTAGGTGCGGTGTACTACGGGGATGTCAAAGCTCGGAGGGGTGGTGAAAAAGAGACTGCCCTTAGGGTCATTATATACTGGGATGCTGCCGACGCGATGACGGTTCCCGCGAATACTACATCTCTGCTGTAATGCGTGAACGAACTGTCCCAAACCGATCGGGCATCGTCGCCAAACGCTCTGCCAATACGCGGGACGCTGCACTTGGGAACACCGACCGGAGGACGGTTCCCGCGAGCCGTACATCTTTGCTGCTTGACAACCCGGCGTGGACGAGCTAACCCAAACCCGAGACGTCTTTGCTGACTTGACGATCCGAGCTATCCCAAACCTGAGAGTGGAGGCGTGTCCGATCGGGCATCGTCGTCTAGCGCTCACACTGCGGAGGAGTTCTGTAGTTGCCACTGTCAGTGAGCGCCATCTGTGATGGAGGACCCTCGCGTGCAAGGAAATCCATGTAATCCTATTAGAAAATCGAAATTCACAGATTCCGACGTGTTGCCATGCATAGCTTAGCCACTTCGCCGCAAAACCTTTCTACACATCAGTGTAATTACAGTGGCGCTCGAAAGTCCTGCACGTGGGAACTAGTCCCATGATGTTTGTACGATATCTCGACCCATCCAAGCCTGTTTTGCTATGATTCAGGTGTGTATAGTGTCATTGGACCTCCATCTATTGCTGTGTAGTAGTTGTTAGGAAATGTGTCAATAAATGGTGTTCCTAGTAGGGTATGAAATATGATGTATTCTTAATATGTTATTTGAATATCTCAGTCCCCACTCATGCTCACCTCTTCGAACTTCGACATATATTACTGCTAATCAGTCTAGAGAGAGCCACACAAGAAGCCTGGGCCCAAAAATTCACTGTACTGTAGAACCCACCAGGGACCAGCGCCTAAACACATGGGGTTTTGTCCCTTTACTTGATTGGTTCTGCGACCACTGCACGAATCTCTTCACATATACCACACATCTCTTGAGTAGCTACACACGCATCCATGACTGTGTGAATATTGGTGATCGGCCTTGGAATAGTCAAGATATGTCACAATCATTTGTGACCCCAGCCACGTGCAGGACTTTCGAGCGCCACTGTAAGTACAACGTGCGTCTTGCGACTCTATGAAAGAAGGCACGTGACCGGTCGAGGAGTGCGGGGCGCTTGTGCCTCTCATCTCTCTCTCACCGCGGAGTCTCGCACACTCTCGCACTCGCACTCATCTTCTCGCTCTCGCTTGTGTTTCTGTCCTCCAACGACCCATCTCTGGCTCTACGGAAGCAAAACTCAAGTGCGATGACAGCTTGGACCGCTGCGAGGACGGCAACGATCTCAGAGCAAGCAGTCAAGGATAGCAATGGCGAGGAGGACGAGGGCGCAGCGGGTTTGGACGGCAAGAGGTAGGATAGCAGTTAGGACGTGAAAGGTAAGAAAGTCCTTGAGGTTGACGAGAGCGGCGAGGGCGAGGTCGGCGAACGCGAGGACGGCGAGGATACGGTGAGGGCAAGGACGACGAGAGTTACGAGGTACATGGACCGTATCTCATCTCGTCCTTGTCCTCGTCTCTTTGATCTTCTTGCCCTCATTTCTCTTGTCCATGGGAGTACGACACAGACGACGAAACAGACGAGGGCGGCCTCAGCACGGAAGGAGAGGAGGATATGAGAATGGTGAAGATGGCGCAGGGACGGCGAGGAGGGCCGGGTTAGTAGTACATACCGTCCCCTCCCTCCTCGCGTCTCTGCTTCTCCCCGTCGTTGTCCTTGTCCTCACTGTCCTCCCGTCCTCGTCTCTCTTCTCGTCTCTTCTCGTACTCCTCGACCGTGCTTTCGTTATCGTTGCCACTGTGCTCTGCTCTTGTCCTTCTCCCCGTCTTAGTCCTTTTCGTCCCTGTCTTCGTCTCTCTCCTTCCCATTCGACCTCCTCTCTCCTATCACTTACGACTTGCTGCAACGCATGTACCGTGATTCTGTTGGCAGATATGCTAGCTGACATGCGACCGCATGCGTCACTAGGTTACCAGTGGAGTATATCCCGGGAAAATACGCGCCTTCCACCGCGTTAGGAAGCGGCGTGAGCCAACACTCGAGTATCGAGGTTTCCGCCTTGTCTCCCCACAACCTCTTATTGGAATCCGCGCCTTGGAAGTGCGGGATTACAGTAGTTCCTAGAGGGATGATGATTTCTCTGATAAGCTGACCGTCTCGTCCACGGACGGGTGCCAACAAGGGGATAGTAATATCCTGTGTAGTTATGATCAGGACGGCAAACGGACGCGGCGGCGCAGGGGGAGGGCACTACGTACGCTACGTTCTTGCGGTTAGGGCGTCCGGGAACGGTCCCTGTAATAGCAGCGTCTCACGACAGACAGCATCGAGGTAGCGCAACTTCATGACCCCGTCATAATCGAGGTCGTGGCGGCCAGTCGACAATGTCACGAACGCCGTGACACCGACGGACGGAATGGGCTGGACTCCTAGTTTTGAGTCGCGCGCCACGTACAGAAGAGCTGCTCTCACGATTACGCAGTGCTGTAACTTACCTCAGCGGGTGGTGTGGCGATGACATCTTTCATCGCTGCTTTATTCGTACACATACAAATTCATGGAACTACTCGCCCTCAAGTTACTCTCACGTATGGCCAAGGACGGCAAGAGGCTGGTACGGCTCCTCCAAATACTTCGTCTCCTCCTCGGTGAGCGTGACGTCCAGCGAACCTACAGGTACTCGATAAGCTCTACATCTTCACAACACAGAGAACGGAGACAGCAGTACGCACCGAGGATGTCCTCGAGGTTCGACAGGTTCGTCGTTCCAATGATCGGCGCGGTGACCCCGGGTTTGGCCATGATCCAAGCCATGGCGATCTGCGCCATACTCACGCCCTTCTTCTTTGCGATCTCTTCGATCCTACAGAGTCACACGGGTCGGAACGAGTGTCACCACCTTGTCGGGCGCAGAGGGCTCACCTAGAGGTCAGGGACTCGAGGAAGGGGATGTTGTATGCGGACTGGAACCTGAGTGTGTCCAAAGACGGATGTTAGCAGAGGACCACGCTCGTACAGCGAGAGACGAGGATAGGACGTACGCGTCTGTCTGTCCGCGTAGAGTGGCTTCCTTGACTGGGCGCGTGAGCAACCCGCGGCCGAGAGGAGACCAGGGGATGGAGCCGACGCCGAACATCTGCACGAGCCGAGCCTCACTGTCAGCGCCAAGGCCATGCACCGATAGAGAACGAGAAGGGACGCATGCTCACCTTGAGAGTCGGGAACATCTCCCGTTCCTCCTCACGGTAGAGCAAGCTGTAGTGGTTTTGCATCGAGATGAATGGCGTCAGGTTGTGCGTGATTGCGTAGTCTGCACGTGCAGTTTTGAGTCGGAACGTTCAGTCAGTGATCAGGGTACAGGCTGTGCGCACTCTGCATTGCGTGGACTATATGGCTCGGAGAGGTGAGCAACTGCGAATGAGCTTTGGAGTATAAAGGACGTACATTGATATGCCCAGCATGAGCTCATGCCGATGTAGCGCACCCAGCCAGCCTTGACGATGTCATGGAGGGCTTGCATCTGACATGGCGACAGCAGGTCAGAGTGATGGCCTGATTAATAGGGCATCCCGAGCGCACCGTCTCCTCTATGGGCGTATCGGGATCGAAGCGATGGCCTGACAGACATGGCTTCAATTGCCGTAATATGAAGCACGAGAGAAGCGACTGCGCACATTGCAGCAGGTCAATGTAGTCGACCTGGAGACGCTTGAGGCTGGCTTGGACCGAATCAAAGATGTGCTGGCAATCGCTATGAGCATGCAATCCCACTTGACGGACAGCCGTACGCTCACCTTGCGGTTCAGACCTTTCTGGTTGATGATTCCGATCTCCTCCGGAGTTTTGCCGCTTGCCCAAAGGTTCAAACCGTATTCCTTGGGGATAGGGGAGTACAGCTGCCCTCGGAAATGAGTCGGGAGTGGTGCACTGCGTGTATACAGCTTGTCCAGGTGCGTACCTTCGTCATAATCACGATCTCCTCGCGCGGAAGATCGAGTTTCTTGATAGCGTTGCCAAGGATAATCTCCGAGAGACCGTTCGAATAGACCTACGCAGTGAGTTTCAGCAGAGAGCCAGCGATGTAGAGTTTGTGATCTCACATTAGCGGTATCAAATGTCGTGATGCCGTGCTCGTATCTGTGAGACATATGCATGTGAGCTTATTCAATGTATTGACGGGACTAAGTGTGTGGGCTAATACTGACGCAAACTTGATATGCTTGATCGCCTCCTCTTCTCCAAGCACCCACTTCTGCCAATCTGGAGAACCGTACGACATGCATCCAAGGATGATCTTGGAGACTTTCAGTCCGGAGTTGCCCAGACGGACTGTTGATGAATTGCGGTGTCAAACCATGCATCGGCCTCGTTGAGTAGGCGAACTGACCGTACTGCATTTTGGGGGCCATCTGGCAAGGTCGTATATTCTCCTCGATGCGGCGTACGGCGGTGTGAAAGCGAGGGGTGCTGGAGAAGAGACTGCCCCTATAGTCATATATATGCTGGGATACTGCATATCGGGAACACCGACCGGAGGATGATTCCCGCGAGCAGTACATTTCTGCTGACTTGACAGCCCCGGCGTGGACGAATTATCCCAAACCTGAGAGGGAGAGTGTCCGATCGGGCATCGTCGTCTAGCGCTCACACGGAGCGTTATGTGGCTAGGGGTCTGTCTTCGGTAGCGGTGCCATTCTGACGATGAGCCAGGTTGGGGAGTCAATCACACTGCGGCGTGCGTTGTATGCAGACCCATCGGATCTGGAGAGGGGCCTTTGCCTAGATGTGAAGACGATGACAAAGAGTCAATTGAATATGTGTTTGAGAAGAAGCAGTGCGGAACATGTCGAACCTTCCTACTTACATATAGCAGGCGGCATCAATGATCTAGGCAGAAATACATGGTATCATGAGTGACGTGGACAAGTCACATATGAACAATAGTGGCGACGAACCTGAAGCTTCGGAGAACACGCTCACGCCCATGTCTGTTCCCAACACAGCCTGAGGTCAGGCAGGCGGCCACCCAACCGGCGGACGAGCCAGTAACGATCCGTACGTGTGTACCCTCAGACTTGAGCCGAACGTTCAACGGGGATACATTGACATAGCGAGGCGGCAAATATACAACAAGAGGATCATCAACAATTCAATACCTCACCTCAGATCTGTTCGGCGGTATTTGCGCTCGAAATCGGACTCATCTGGGCGGCAAAAGTGACTCTATACTCCCTCTTGCGTTAGAGACACAATAGCGCAAGGAAACAGAGCGCAATGAGTCGAGGAGGACGGGTCACGGTTTAATGCATATGGTGGTGGTACGGTTTAGAGTGTGAAGCGCTGAGGGCGAGAGCCGCCCTGGAGTTCGATACCGCTAGCACGCTGAATTGGCAAGAATTGCTCGTTTATTCACTCACCTAGCTCCTGCAAGGTAGTTGACATCGGAACAACTGAGTTCTTGAGTACCGCAGCGAATTGCAACACAGGAACGACCCCTTGACATCGGTTATGAGCACAACCAGCTGGACCTTTCCATGTTTACTCACGCTTGAATAAATTGATCCACTGCGTCCCACACTGGCAAAGTCGTGAGTGAGTCAATTCACCAGCTTGCGTGGCCTCTTGCTGACACAGCACATCAATATCTCATCATCCTGGCACGTATAACTAGGCAGGTCTCGAACGAAGGTCCTTGGTTCTTGTCCCTGTCGTCACCTCATCACTGATATGTCCACAGGAGGAAAAGTCTCGTACGGTATGTTTCCAACACGAACCCCTGCTCATTGCATTCGGGCTAGGATACATGCGCACTGGAACCCCTTTGTCCACAGTGCGGCTTGGGAACTCGGGCCTCAAGGTCTCTCGGATCATTCTTGGTGCTGCTCAGTATGGCCACCCAGGTTGGCAACCTTGGGTCCTCGGAGAGGACGAGGCTCTCGAACACATCAAATACGCGTACGTGTTCGATAATTCTCTTCTGCGCGGATTCCTGCCACCATCCTCCACACTCTCAGCTACGAGCACGGAATCCAGACGTTCGATACAGCCAACGTATGTTTAATTCGCGTTGCGGATACTGAATGTTGTCACATCATATGTTGATTATTGAACTGCGCAGGCTTACTCGAACGGTCTCTCGGAAGTCATCCTTGGCAACGTCATCAGGAAGCTGAACCTACCTCGTGAGGAGCTCGTGATCATGACGAAGGTGCGTGACTGTCTCAGTTGCCACCCTGTTTTCTTACTCCAATCATGATAGTTATATGTTCCCATTGCCCCAGAATACGGTGCGCGAGTTGAAGGTGACCCGGACAAGGCCGGGCTGGTCAATCAGTATGGCTGCAGTCGCAAGGTTAGTTCTAGTTCCGTCACTCTCGTCTGCTAACTGTACTCTCATACCAAGCTTTCTATAGCATATATTCGCGTCGGTTCAAGCGAGCCTCAAGCGACTTCAAATGGAGTACATCGACTTGCTGCAACGCATGTATCGTGATTCTATTGGCAGACAGGCTATCTGACACTCGACCCCATGCGTCACTAGTTCATCGCTTTGATTACAACACGCCCATCGAGGAAACCGTACGTACGACTGCGGTATTGTATGCATCAGCTAACGTTTGACCTTCCCGTTGCAACTTGCTTCCACAGATGCAAGCACTTCACGATGTCGTTAAAGCCGGGTATGTTCGCTACATCGGGATGAGTTCATGCTGGGCCTATCAATGTGCGCACACAACTGGGTCGTCTGTTCTATCCTCAGGCTGACATTTCCTCTCTCATCAGTCCACGCGATGCAGAGTCGGTAATCTGACCATGTGTCGGTTCTGCTGTCTAACCTTTCTCGATGAGCAGACTATGCCATCAGTCATAACTTGACGCCCTTTATATCCATGCAGAACCAGTACTCGCTCATATACCGCGAAGAGGAGCGCGAAATGTTCCCCACTCTAAAGGTCAGCGCTCCGCAGTCCTACAGGAAATGGATGGACAACGTTTCACTGTCACTCCACGTAGATGTTTGGGGTAGGAGCCATCACCTGGTCGCCGCTTGCTCAAGGCATCCTAGCGCGTCCTCTGAGCGCCATAACGAGTACTGCGAGGAGCGCAGACAACTGGTATGTTATGTAGTTTGTCGTGACCTTCAAAGTCGTGTCATTAGCCATTCTGACCATGTCTCGTTTCATTGCCAGGTTCCAATCGATGGTGAAGTTCCAGAACAAGGGAAGCGGCATGACGGACATTGTGAATCGGTGAGCAAAAGTCTTAGCAGACATTACGCACATAGCTTACAATAAGTGCTTCACGTCGTCGATACTTTCGCGCTACGAAGCGTCGAGGAGCTTGCAAGTAAGAAGGGTGTCAGCATGGCTCAAATCTCAATCGCCTGGCAGCTCGTAAAGGAGGGTACGTCGAAGCGACACTCACTTCCTCGCGACTACTGACAACGCTCCCGGCAGGCGTCACGGCGCCGATCATTGGACCGACCACTGTGGACAAGCTGAAGGATCTTATTGGTAGGTTCGATCCCCCATGCCGACATCGTCATCGAGGGACATACGGCCTCCATAGTGTGCAGTCTGGACTAACCGAACTCGCAGGTGCTGTTAACGTCAAGCTTACCGACGAAGAGATCAAGTATCTCGAAGAGCCTTATCGCCCGCTCCCTATAAATGGTCATTTGTAACGAGGAGATACAGTTGGCTGCTCGGCGGAAATGTAGAGGCTGCAAAGGACGCGAGATGCCGTGGTGACTGTATCTTCAAGATCCTGACTTTAAGGAGCATTTCCGGCCGTGTGCTCTCCTCACCCATCGTGGGATAGACTACGGCAGACGAGTTCCATACGATCGGCGCGTCTGTCAGCTCCAGAGTAAAAGAGGAGAGGATGACGGAAACGAAGATCTCTGCCTCCAAGGGTCAGCACTCGCGTCTCAAGGCAAGTGATATCACCCACTCATTTCTAGCTCTGCGAGCTTGAATCCGCTGTGCAAGAGTGAGCATATAGTTCGGAACGAACGTTATGGACAGTGGACGGACATACATGCAAGAACGGGGCCCAGCAGAGAACGTCATCCTGCAGACAGATACACGTCCCGATGTGAGCGAGCCCAGCACATCAGCCAGGCAGGTAGAGCACTACTGACAGGTTCGAGTATATCCCAGGAAAATGCGCGCCTTCTACTGCTTCAGGAAGCGGCGCGAGCCATCGCTCGGGTATCCAGTCTTCCGCCTCATCTCCCCAAACGGTCTTGTCGGCGTTCGCTCCTTGAAAGTGGGGAATAACAATAGTACCTCTGGGGATGACTACTTCTCTGATAAGCTGGCCGTCTCGTCCACAAATGGGCGTCGACAAGGGAATGGCAAGATCCTTTGTAGCCCTGTGTGCTCGTGATCAACGATAGAATGACGTCCGAATGCAAAGGAGATGAGCCTACGTTCTTGCGGTCAGGGCGACCGGTGCCTGTACTCGCAGCGTCTCACGACAGACAGCATCGAGGTAGCGCAACTTCATGATGCCGTCGTAATCGAGGTCGTGGCGGCCACCACCTGTCGCTTCCAAGATTTCGGCACGAAGTTTCTCCTGGACTGCCGGATGCTCAGCGAGGAAATGCATCATCCGTGACAAGGCGTTGGACGTGGTATCCATGCCAGCAAACATGAATGTCCTAGATAACGACATGTAAGTGCCTGCGAGTTCCAGAATGATGAATGTACGTACGACATCTGCGCATGTAGTTCTTCGTCAGTCATCCTCTCAGCTTCCTGAGTGCTCATGTTGGCTCTCACTACTCTGACGCATCAGTGACTTGGCAACATAGATGAACTGTTAGACTTACAGCATACGCTCATGAGATCCTTGCCCTCGCCTAGCATCGCTGCGCCTCCCTTCTGTAACACAGCCTTCTTCTCCTCTATGATCTCTCGAGAGCGCCGCGCCATGGTGTCCGAGATCTTCATGAGTTCTCGAAAGTTACGGAGAGGGAAATGGCGGAGAAGTCGTCGTATGTTGCGGTCTGAGAGGACATACGAGAGTTTGTCGACAATCAAAGCTATCAGTCGTGCTCGAGCGAGTGCAGGGCTGCGATGGATCGTTGAAGTCATGAAAGAGTAGACAAGATGGTAGACATACACGAAGGCCTTGAGAGACTCTCCATATGCGTCCGACAATTCCTCATCGGAGTTGTCAAAAGAGTAACCCAAAGCAGCCTGCCCAAGCATCTCGAGGGTCGCCCTGCCGTTCCACCTGTTCATGTCCACGATATCAGCACTCCCATCTGCGGGAATTCGAGCCTGTAAGGCTGCCTGGATCTACGTCACACATCTTCAGCCCTCACCGTGAGGGACATGTCAGTTCCGAGCCTCGAGCGCACCTTGTGAGACACCGTATAGAGGATGTCTGTCATCTCTCGAAGGTGGGACACGGAGAACACGGGGTTTAAAGACTTGCGCTGACGCCGATGCTGGGCCTCGCGAGTGGAGAGGAGGCCAGGACCGAAGAGGACAGTAGAGAAACTGCGTATAATCCGCGTCATCGACAGTCACACTGCAGGTGGTGAAACGACGTGCTTGGAAGGGGCGATACCCTTCTGTAGGAATTGTTGGTCCTTGACGAGGATAGCATGGAGTGCCTGAGGGTCGTGTATAAGAAGGACGCGTTGCTGAAGAGGTCAATCGAACGTTGGTGAGTGGATGGCGCCTACGAGCACAAATATGACTCACCCCGAGAATCGCTCTCAAGACAAGCGCAGGCCCGTATTTGTCCGCGAGGGCGGCAAATTGCTGCCGACTTCGTCGTCCACGGAATTCACGTACATTGCCTCGTTAGATGGGTACAATGTTAGCCAGAGGATGGCCAGTTAGAGTTGCAATATATGGCGCACCGAAGAGGATCGAGGATGGCTGAGGACCGGGAAGTGTATCTAGAGGATGTTTCACTAGGTAGTTGCCGAATATCTTAAGCAACCCGTATAGCGCGATAAGAAGTATAAGAGCGGAGATGCTGGAGAACATGACTGTTGCTGGTTGAAGAAAGCGATGAGCAATAAGCTTCGAGCACTTATATGGATAGAGATGAGCAGCGGCTCTCACGCGTGAGTTCTGACAGTCCGTGTGAGTCGGGTTGATGCAACGACTCAATACGATCTAGCAGCTCAATTTCCACACACAACAATTTGTCAAGTCAGTGTTTGACGAGGACCTAACAAAAGCTACGCAATGAAGGAAGGTGAGCCACGCGCAGTCAAGGTGGGGTAACATTGGGATGCTCACATTGACGGAAAATTATGCATCGACAGGAATGCGGCGAGTGTGAATGGGCAATTGATAGGAAATGTGCAGTCTTCGATTAACCATTGTGACTCCCTCCACAGCATTGCAATGCTATGCATAAATTTCGCGGGATCGACGACGAGATCAGATTGGGGGATATGGATAGGATATGTGCACAGAACATCGAAGCTTCCACGCTCGCACCGCTGGCTCTCACCTTGCACCCGACGGGATCTCTCAACGGTGCTAGGGTGGGACGATCACAGTGCTTCCGCTACGGTACACCCCATCCGCATCTCAACATCCACTACGGCCTCTGCGAGAACCCTATGGCAAGGCCCTGACCTTCAGAAGCATCTCCGGTTTCGTACTCTGCTCACCCATCGTGGGGTAGATGACTGCAGAAGAGTTCCACACAATGGGCATATCCGTCAGCTCGAAAGCGAAGGAAGGCATTATCACGGAGAGGAATATCTCTGCGATCACGTAACGACAGGATCAGCATGGTCAAGCATTGCGAAGAGGTGACACTACTTACTCATCTCGAGTTGTGAGAACTTGAAGCCGCTGTAAAGCTTTTGTCAACACAGCCCATAATACCCGGCTCAGAGGGACACGTACATGCAAGAACGCGGTCCGGCAGAAAACGTCATACTGCAGGAACGTAGCGTCAGCATTTAAATATACGCAACGTCGCGCGCGGGGGAGACAGACTACTGACAGATGGGAATACACGCCCGGGAGATGCGCATCCTCCAGAGCTGCAGGAAGCGGCGCGAGCCAGCGCTCTGGCCTCCACTCTGCAGCATCCTCGCCCCAGAGAGCCTTGTCCACGTTGCTCGCATGGAAATGCGGTAGGACGGCCATTCCTTTGGTAATGACGAGCTCGTTAATCATCTTGCCATCGCGTCCACGGATCGGAGAAGAAAGTGGTAGCACGAGGTCCTTAGTGGCCCTGCATCACGTCACTGGTAAGCGGGTGCTCGCGTGAATGATGACATTGTGCGTGAGGCGTACCTCCTGGCGGTGAGTGCAACCGGTGCATACACTCTGAGCGTCTCACGACAAACCGCATCCAGGTAAGGGAGCTTCATGAGCGCGTCGTAATCGAGGTCGGTCTGACCGTTGCCTGTGGCTTCGACAATCTCTGCTCGGAGTTTGTCCTGCACTTTGGGGTTCTTTGCGAGAAGATTCATGATGCGCGAGAGAGCATTAGATGTGGTATCCATTCCGGCTAGAATGAAGGTCCTATGCAGTCGGCGAGTCGGTCAATGAGACGAAACAACTTCTTCCAAAGGCGTGCATACGTACGACATCTGCGCTAGGAGCTCCTCGTCAGTCATCCGCTCGTTCTCGGACGCTGCCATATTTGCTTTCACTAGTGATGATGCGGATTTGTCAAATATTAGGCCAGAGGGATGGGGAGCGAAGGTACTAACAGCAAATGCTCATCAGGTCCTTGCCCTCCCCGACTTGCTCCATGATCGCATCCCCTCCCTTCTGCAAAGCCGCCTTCTTCTCGTCAATGATGTCTTGAGAACGGCGCATCATTGTGTCCGTGATCTCCATGATGTGGCGGAAGTTACGGAGCGGCATAAGGCGGAATAGCTGTCGGATGCTGCTGTCCGAGAGCACAGACGAGAGCTTGTCGACAATGAGTGCGTGAAATCGTAACCGAGAGAGCGTCGGGCTATTGCGAGAAACTTGAGACACGTCCATAATAAAGAACGCTTATATTTTCACTCACAAGAACAGCTTCAGAGACTCCCCATACGCGTCCGATGACTCTGCATGGAAGTTGTCGAAAGAGTAACCCAAACCCGCCTGCCCGAGCATCTCGAGGGTCGCGCGAGCGTTCCAGCTGTTCATGTCCATAATTTCTGCAGTTCCATCCTTCGGAAGGCGAGCCTTGATTGCCGTCTGAGCCTGCGAGATTGCTTGTCAGCGTGAGGTCAAGCCATACGTCGACGAAGGAAGCTTACTTTGTGGGACACAGTATAAAATATATTCGTCATGTTCCGCAGATGAGCGACCGAGAAAACAGGGTTCAGAAGCTTGCGTTGGCGCCGATGTTGCGTCGCACGAGTAGACAGCACCCCCGGGCCAAGAAGAACGGTGAAGGTGCTGTAGGATTGATCTTGTCAACGGACGTAGGAAGCAACAGTAAAGGGAAGGAGGCATCTACTTCGATGGCGCTAGACCCTTCTGGAGGAAATCCTGCTCCTTGACTAGAACAGCATGAAGCGCTTTCGGGTCACGAATCAATACTACACGTCGCTATATATTTGGATGGTGAGTACCTAATAGCTGGTACACGAACCGTGTGAACTCACCCCTAGTAGCGCTCTCAGAAGGACTACAGGCCCGTAGTCATTCGCAATCTCAGCAAACCGCTCCGTGCTCTTTCGACCTTGGAGTTGTGCGAGGTGACCTACACAGAGGGGATGAGCGCGAGGAGGTACCGAACGACGAGTCTACGCACCCCAAAGCTTTGAGGCCAACGGAGGACTAGGTAACTCGTCTAACAGGTGTCGAAAGAGATAATGATGAAAGAGTGTGCGCAACCCGTACAGCGCAGCTAAGAGGAAAAGAGCGCTCAGTGTAAGAGACATGGTTAGTTGGAGGTACACTTTGGACGGAGACAAGTTGCCAACCTATTTATGCAGTCATTGGCGCAGCACTGCATGGACAGGCGTGTGAAGCTGCGGGCCGAAACGCCGAAATCGCGTTGGGGCGATGCGTAAAGTACAGTACACTGCAAGGGACACCATCGTACTCAACCCCACCGAACTTGGGCAAACTCCTCCTGATGCCCCAACATGTTAGCGGGTGCTTATCAAGAGGGCACGCATTCGATACTCACAGTCAACAAGAGCCGCAGGTCATCAACGGACAAGCATTCCTGTATGTTTCGGAGTTAGATGCAGTAGACCGTCTCCAGTGCTACTTGCGTACCTTGTGCACGTCTCGCAAGAAAGCAAGTCTTGGTCTACAAAAATGTCGCCACGTTGGATGACGCGTCCCTGGACTCCTGAAAGCGCCGAACTTAAATTAGCCTGATATGTAAGAAAGTATGACAATCACATACAGACCGCCGGAGCGTCTTCACCGAGAGCTAACTTATCGACTACACTCGTGAGCCTTGCTTCCAGCTCGGGATCGACGCTTATGAGGCTCGCGGCGTGCGCGCTGTCGAGACCCATGGGCCGGAATCGCAGTATTTTCAAGCGTGATCCATGCTGCGCACGAGACTCGAGTGCGGGCAGAATCGCCTCGACGTCTTTACGGGCATACGAAGCCACGTCTAGTTCTTGCAAGTCGGGGAGGAGATGAGGGTTGGAGGCGAGGCAGGCAAAGAGCGTCCGACAAGTGAGCAGGCTGAGCCTGAGGGTAGTGAGCGCGGGAAACGTTGACAAAACGTCTCTCCACTCAGTCGGTCGGGTGCAAGGATGGACAGACAGGCAGAGTCGAGTCACGTTCTTCGCGGTGCTGAACGACTGCGAGATGCTGTTGAAGAGCTCCTCGATCTCTCTGACACCCCCGAACGGCATCTTGAAATTGAACCGCTCCACTCCTGATACGTATGCGCCAACGAAGACTTGGGTATTCGGGGCGGTGCCTGCCAAGTCAACAGTGAGGGCGTCGGCAAGCGATAAAGTCTTGAAATTGGGTCCCGGAAGGACGGCGTAGCGAGCGCGCATCGAGACATGTGCCGCTGGCGGGAGACATTCGACCTGCAGGAACCGATTGACAATGTGTGGACGGTCCTCCAACACGACACGGCACAACTTGGGCAGTTCGAACGCGACGGACTGGACCGGGTCTTGCGGGAGGGAACCGACGAATTCGAGAGTGTGCAACTCAGAGAACCCGTTGAGCGTCCTCACGAGTCCGGCAAGCGAAGTCGCTCTGGAGCAGTCGTGGTCAAAGTGCGAGTCTCTGCCATCATAACAGTTCGTGACGATGAGACGTTCGAGCATCGGTGCTTTCAGGTCTTCTACGAGTAATGCGGCGCTGATCCTGAGGGTGTGGAGACGAGGAAACTCCCGCCCATGTAGAAGCGCCCTGCTGCTTGGCAGAGCAGCGTATGGACACGACACAGTGATTCTCAGCCCCTCGAGCATTGGCATGTTCGTGGCGAGTACATTGGCGAGTTCGTCCAGATGGCACGGTGGGTAGTGATGACGGAAGTCGATAGCCAACGCGGTGATTCTCGGGATGACATTCTGGGCGGACTGAAGGAGGTGTAAAGAGTGGCACGACAGCTCGAGCGTGATGTGCCTCGGAGCAGTGCGCGCTAGGATTGTCGGGAACATTTGGGACTCGCAGGGGTTACCCATGCGGATGGGGAAGCTGAGCAGATAGGCCCAGAACTCTGTGCTACAGTGAAGAAGCGTGCGCCAGGAATGACAGATATGAGCAAGTTGTATATCGGTACGGTGGTTGGTGCGAGCAGCCTCGAAAATTTGCAGCAGGAGTTCGTTGGGTAGACGATTCATGAGCACATCACCATTGCGCATGCCAACTACTCCCATAGCATTCGCAAATGCGAGGTCTGCATATGATTGGGCCTGGAGTGATTGCTGCCGCGCCTGTTCTGCTCGTTGTCGCGCCCGTTCTGCTCGTAGTTTCACCTGTTCTGCCAGTTGTTGCATCTGTTCCGCCAGTTGTTGCGCCTGTTCTACCTGCTGCCGGGCCAGTTCTGCTTGTTGTTGCGCCTGCAATGCCTGCTCCTGGGCTTTTCTGGCAACCATTATCGCGTCCTCTAGCAGCTCCTTCAAAGGCCGAGCACGCGGCTTCGACCTGGAGCCTTGTTCAGGAGCTTCTGGCGTCGTAGAGATCCTCAAGCTGATTGTCAATAACTCCGACACGATCACATTCAAATTCGCAAACATGCATGTCTCACCTTGCATGATCAGGAGCGCTGTCGGAGATAGACAGTGAGGAGGTAGACATCATGGCGCGAAACAAGATGTCAGATCTGCAGTGGGTTGGTTCGACGCGAACGAGTCAATGACGTGTTGGGCACGTGGCACATCCCGACAAGGTATGTCAAGCGCCCGATGTGAGCCCACCACCTTGTCAGTGATCCCCCCGGTTCAATCTCTCTGTGTGCAAACTAGCTTTGTTTCTCATGCAGCATCATATTGGCAGTACAATCATTCTCCTTTACATAGTATCCGAACTTGAAAGGAAGCGGAGTCGTAGTCATTCCATCGTAACTTCAGCTTCAAGCCACTCATCAAACTCTCGGGCTTCGTACACCCCTAGCCTACAGTCGGACCCACCATTACCCGAGAAACTCCGTACAATTAGCTTGGCTGTCAATCCGGACGACAGCACGATGCCGGAGAACCCGGACGATTAAACTTCTGAAAGCACCACAAACGAATCAGCCGAGCGTCTCAGAAAGCGCAAGGGCTACTTACGGGACGGCAGCCCCTCACCTCCGAGGACGAATTCGTCGACGAAAGACTTGAGCTTTGCCTCAACGTCAGGTCCGACGTTCTGAGCGATCGCAGATGGTGCCCAGTCATCGAGGCCCATGCGACGGAGTCGCAAACGCTTCAAACGCAATCCGCGCGACGCGCGAGCCTCGAGCGCGAGCACAATCGCCTCGACGTCCTTTGGCGCAAACGAGGAGACGTCCAGCTCCAGCAGTTCCGGCAGTAGCTCAGCATGCGACGCGAGCGTTGCGAACAGCGTCCGACAGGTGAGCATGCTGAGCTTCAAGAAGGTGAGTCTCGGGAAGGTCTCCAGGACCGCTGTCCACTGCGTCAGCCGAGTGCAGGGATGGACGGATAGTTCGAGTCGTGTCACTCTCTTCGCTCGGATAAATGCAGGAGGGATGCTGCTGAAGAGCTGCTCGACTCCTTTGTTGAACGTGCAGGGTATCGTGAGATTGAGACGCTCAACGCCTGAAACGTATGCGCGAACGATAGCCTGAGTGTTCGGTGCAGTTCCTGCCAGGTCGAGCACAACGTTGTCGGCAAGCTGGATGACTTCGAGGTCATACACTGGTAAAACGTTGAAATCGGCGTGGACTGCGACAAGTACAGATGGAGGGAAGGCGAGCCGGAGGAATACGTATGCGGATAACGGGGAATCGTACACCTCGATCCTGCGCATAGTGAGACCATTCGGCGCGACGAACCCCGCAAGATCTAGCGGGAGAGTACCCTTGAGCTCCAGGGTATGGAGCTTGGGGAAACCCTTGAGCACTTGCATTACTCCGTTAAGAGAAGTCGGCCTGGAGCAGGCATGATCGAAGTTTTGGGCATGATCGTAGCAATTAGTGAGAACAATATGCTCGAGCGCTGGAGCCTTGATGCCGTTGAAGGAGAAGGAGCCATTGATTTGTAGAATGCGAAGGCGGGGGAATTCTACTGCAGGTAGAGTTTTGCCGTCCTGCTCTTGAGCATACGAACACGACATCGTAACACCGAGCACCTCGAGCATCCTGGTGTTCGCAGCAAGGACATCGTAGAAGTCGTCCAACTGGAATGGAAGGCCATCATGGGGAAAAAAGATATTCAAAGTGGCGATGCGTGTTACATCTTTCAAGATCGGTCGGAAGAGATGTAGAGTGTGACAAGTCAAGTGGAGTTTGATTGGTCTTGGCGCAGAACGGGCTAGGAAAAGCGGAATCATTTGCTCCTCACAAGGATTGCCCGGGCGAATAGGAAGGCATAGGAGGTGGGTCCAGAACTCCGTGGTACCATAGAGAAGCGAACGCCACAGATGACAGACGTGCATAAGTCGGATATCGGCGCGGAGGTTGGTGCGAGCAGCCTTGAGGATTTCGAGCAGGAGTTCGTGGGGTATACGACCAATGAAGACTTGTCCGTTGCGCATTGCAGTTACAGCGCGGGCATACGCAATCGCGAGATCTGCTTGCTGTCGTAGCTGCGCCGCTTCATGGCGGGCCCATTGTGCGTATTGTTGCGCGTTCTCCGCTCGCATCTGAGCTTCCTCTGCTGTTCTCAGGGCCTGTTGAGCCGCATATCTAGCCTCCTCTACTGTCCTACTAAGGTATGGCGGTCGCGACATCGGGCTGCAGTCTTGCCCATGCTGAAGGGCTCCTGATGGCATCGTCGAATGGCTGCTGCCAGTAGTCAACGAATGCGAAAGTCATGGACGGACACTGCACCACCGATGAAAGTTCTAGACTCACTCTGTAGCTTCAGGGAACGCGACTTCCACATACTGCGGCGGAGTAGACATGGCGGTACGAGCCTGCGTGGATGCAAGCTCAACGAAAGTACAAAGGGAACGATGCTAGGCAACGTCACCATGACCGGCACGTGGCCACTCCGTCTTTGGTACCTTAAGCGCTATGTAGTATGCTTGATGGGATCGCTCAGCATCCACTTACCTTGCCGTCAATCAACATGCACATCCCATAATCCTGAATCGCCTCCTGAAACCTACAGGCACCTTGCAAAACGTCACGATTGAGCTTGTCTCTGACTTTTCCCTCCGAGCGGAAGGGTCTGGAGGAGCCGCTTTAGCTTTCTTGGCCGCTTCGCAACTAGCGAAACACCCTCTGAACGCTCATTGGAAACAGATATCATAACCGCATATGAGTAACCCGTCAACCGTCTGACGATAGGGTCGACGAACACATATTGCATGACTGTAACTGGAAAGAATGAGCCGAACAGTGCACGCCTGCTCCAAGTCGAAGCTAAGATCAAGCCTTCAGCTTCACGACTTTGAGAACCATCTCCGGCTTCGTGCTCTCCTCCCCCATAGTCGGGTATGCTATCCCCGAGAAATTCCACGCGATCGGCTTGTCCGTCATCTCGAACGAGAATGTCGCTAAGAGAACCGACAGCACGACCTCTGTCAGGAGTCAATGTCAGTCACCGGAGGATAGAGAATACACCCTTGCTCACTCATCTCCAGCTGCGAGAACTTGAACCCGCTGCGCCAGCTGAGGTCAGCACTTCGATGTACGCGCGCTGGATGATATCGAACTCACATGCACGAACGGACGCCTCCAGAGAACGACATCCTGTCCAGCGCGTCACGTAAGCATGAACAGAGCAGGCTGTGGGATACACAACGAGGACGTGAGCCTACTCACAGATTCGAGTAGACGCCAGGAACTCTTGCGTCATCCAATGCCGGAGGAGGCGGTTCGAGCCAACGCTCAGGGCGCCACTCGGAGGCGTCTTCTCCCCATAAGGCTTTGTTGAGGTTGCTAGCCTGAAGATTCAGCATGATGACGGTGCCTTTCGGAACGAATATCTCGGATAACAGGGAACCGTCTTTCCCTCTGATGGGAGAGGAGACAGGGAAAACAGTATCTTTCGTGGGCCTAGACGACGTTGTTATTGAGCCGTAACTCCGGACGATAGAGTGAATGGATATCAAGCATACCTTCGAAAAATACTAGCAACAGGGCCATAAACACGGAGCGTCTCCCGGCAGATGGCATCAAGGTAGGGGAGCTTGACGAGATCGTCGTATGGGATATCCATTGGACTACCCGCACCGCCCTGTGCCTCTACGATCTCTTCCCGAAGCCTCTGTTGTACGGCAGGGTTCTGCGCAAGGAGATGGAGTATACGCGAGAGCGCATTCGAAGTGGTGTCCATCCCCGCGAGTATGAACGTCCTGTAATGTCGAGACTTTAGAGGGGTCGAGACTGCGGTTCGACATGCGCTGCCGGAACTCACGACATCTGTGCGATAACCTCCTCATCGGTCAACTTCTCCGAGTCAGATGCTGCGCTGTTCGCCCTGACTATACGGGTTTGATTTGAGTGCGCAAGCGTAGTCATGCGGTGGAGCCGAGGAGCGACTCACGGATAATACTCATGAGATCTTTCCCCTCACCCACGCGGTGAACGAGCTCTTCGTCGCCTTTGCTCAGTGCAGCCTTCTTTTCCGCGATGATGTCACGAGATCGTCGCGCCATCGTATCAGATATTCCAAGCAAGTCTTGAAGGTCGGGGTTTGGGTAAAGACGACAGAGAGAACGAATGACGCTTTCCGGCAGGAAATTCGACAATAACGGCACTATCAAGGAGAGCTGCGGGAGTTGTCCCTCAGCAGGACTACAGTAGAGCAAGTCAGCAAATCGGGCCGGTGGTTCGTAGGATGGGGTATGCACTTACAAGAACCTCTTGAGTGACTCTCCGTACGCATCGGTTGTGTCGCTATTAAAGTCGTCGAAGGAATAGCCGAGACCAGCTTGTCCAAGCATCTCGAGTGTCGTGCGCGCCATCCATCCATTTATGTCCATCTCTCCCGGATTGTCACCCAGTCGATCACCCATTGCCTTCACAAGCTGGTGTGACGAGTCAGACAGAATGGAGGAACCATCAAATTGATGAACGAACGCGGTGTGCAATATCATAGAAAATGTGTGTCATATTGCGCAGATGAGCCGCCGAGAACACAGGATTGAGCATTTTGCGCTGTCGACGATGTCGGGGGCCGTCCGAGGTAAGGACGCCGGGCCCGAGGAACATCATCAAGTCACTACATGAATATTGGTCAGCAGTGTGAATCCGAATACGCGAGCGGACTCACTGAGTTTCCGTCAGATGCTTTGGGTAGATTTCAACGTCCTTGATGAGAATACTGTGTAGTGCTTTCGGATCGTACACATGAAGCATCGTTCCCTGTATTCTTTATTTGTCAGCGCGGCTGAAAGATTGGACGATATTTACTCACTCCGCAGACGGCGGCCAGTTTCGATACCGGTCCGTATGCCTCCGCGAGGTTGCGCCAGAAGTTCCAGCTTTGTCGCTCCGAAAACATTGGAAGATGACCTTGGGAACTAGTCTTCAGGGTGAATGCATGCCAGACACTGACAGTAGCGCATACCATGGAGGAACGAGGTTGAGGGCGGTCCTGGGATGTTGTCTAGAGGCGACCGCTGACTGTAGCGACGAAGAAGTGCCCATAGAACTAACGCGATACTCGAGAGCCAAACTGTGCTTTCTGTGATCACAGCCATAGCGATAACGAGATGGCGTCCGCGTCAGTAACGTAGTGGAAGGACAGATCCAACCCTTGAGTGTGCGTTCCGGACTGGGGCTTATATATAGCCATTCTGCAGGCGCCAAGAACTATCGAACTGACATCGAAGTTGCGTGCGTGTCCAGGCGGCAGAAGCGAGACTTTGACGAGTGCGCATTACGCCGATCGTGGGCACGCTGCGATATGGCGGCTCGCCTCCTCAGGCGCATTGTCTCCCCACGGACTGGCGTGACTGGCTCCATCTTCCTGATCTCCGACTGTGTCCCGTAGGACATGCGAAACCAGCGAAGGCAATGAGGTCGGTTGTGCAGTTGTATTTTAGCCTGCTCATGTGTGTGTGAAAAGGTTCACCCAACGATGGGGCGCCGAGATCGGTAAGACAAGAATCCCAGCCAAGAATATGACGTACCAGCACGAACTCAAGACGCCACGAATGGTCCAACTTGAACAAAAAAGCGGGCGCGTACGCGAGAGACCCCAGTATCTTCTCGGATCGGACTCCGATATGCGCGATTCGTAGCAGATTACTTTTTTCCGCGTCGGAGTCGCTGAGCATGCAGCGAGAGCTCCCTGAACGAAGGACATCGACGTAACAACACCGAGAATTAAGGCACTGGAGCTGTACGAGCCTAGCTAGATATTGTTAGGAGGTCTGCGTAAGCCTAGGTAGCATCAGGGTACGCGCGATCAGTCTTTGAGACTACCTATACATTCGCTCCTGAGAAGTCAGACTGCCTGACAGCTTTCTCCCTAGAGATTCGGAGACTCACCTGATTACAATCACAACAATACACGTATCGTGTTCTCTTCTCCCATAGTAGGATACACGACCGCGGAAGCGTTCCATGCGATGCATCCCTCGTCAGCCGCGACGCTGAGGTCGTGAAAGATTGACGGCAGGAGTCGTGTCTAGCAAATGGACAATATGCCTATGAAACCCAGCGTCAGCCTGAGCTACATGCGCTCGATCCGAATGCTAACCCACATCAAAGCATACAGCGCTGCATCCATTCGAGGATGGAGTAGCAAACGGCGCGTTGACGAAAAACGCAAGCATGGAGATGACGCCCAACGAACACCATGAGATGTTAGATGCTCATTACTCTCACTTTTGGAACCGTCAGGAGGTTATCCGATCAGGATGATTCAACGGGTAGTTCGCGCGCATAGTACCACATCAAGATCATCACGTCTTGACGCCTTCGAAGGAAGTTTGAGGGTCAACCGCATGTGCGGAAAGCATGTACGGTTCTCGGAACTCTTGGGACTGCCGAGTCGCTCCTTGTAAACCAATAGCAGGACTCACCGGTCGGCGCATTGTAGGTGCTGCACACACTGAGCATGTCGATGATGGCGACGCACCTCTTTGCAATGCGACCCTTCCCTGCAAGACCTCCGGATCGAATGTATGCGCGCAGAGCCAGGAGTACGACTCCAATCCTGCCTCATGTATGACCTGACAACAGCTTGAAGTTGGTAGAATCTTCGTGAATATGTAAGACGTAGTGTGAGACAAGCACGTCACGAACGGTGGAGGATGGATCGAAGTGGTGGTGGTGCATGTCGAAAGCCCACTGTGCTCAACAACTTCAAGATTTGGCTCGATGCAACCTAGCGTCTATCTAATCACGACTTACGGTAGAGACACGCCTCTCGACCGTCGATGTTCGTAGGCCACATGTGTGTCAAGCACAAAATCCTGCAGGCCTGAGCAATCGTATACAGGAACATACAATCATTACTAAAATTCACCACACTTCGCAGCACGGCGCGAATGACAAAGGCAAAAACCGACACCAGACAAGGGCGCGGGGAGAAAATATAAGTCCATTCAGCATGACAGCACCAGACGCGACGCACGGATGGACGGAGCACGATTGACACGGTGAGGAGGCAATAGGTTGGGAGAACGCAATGGGGATAAATGGGAGCACGGGTATGCAGAACCGACGACTATGACAACATGGTAATAGCTACAGAGATGCATGGGGAGGAGAGTATAGTACACGCTGTTTCCTTCCAGTCTAACGTCAGTAATAGCGTAATACACAACATCGGCGAACGAACGTAAGGTAGAGTGTGAGAGAGGGACATAGGAGAATGTCAGCAACGACAGTGGCCGTCAGATGACTGTACAACGCACCAAAGAGCAAGAAGGTCATCACATCTCCATGTCATCATCCTCGTCCAAATCCCCATCCACAGAAAGAAACAGATCCTCAGCAGAAACCGAACGATGGAGGTAAGACGGTCGCCTCGAGAGCATCTCCTGCTTGGTCTCCAGCGGACGACTGCGATCGTGTCGCTTGAGGAGCATGTGCGCCACGAGATGTGCGATACTTCGCGTCCAGCCTTTGCCGCTCACGAGCGGAAGGTCTTCCATGGGAGACATCCCAGGGTGCATCTTGAACTCGAGCAGGGCACCGATCTCCTTGCTGCGCTGCTTCTGCAGCTTGCGGTGGCGTCGAGCCTCCGCACGCTGGTCCATGAGCGAGTGCAGCTCACGCTTCCGAGCCCGCTTCTCGCAGACGTCTATCTCAGACGACATGACGGCGTCCTCACCGGGATCCGAATCCGTGCCGGACTGGGAATCGGTGTGAGAGGGTGGGAGTAGCGTGGTGGCGAGAGCAGTGATGCGCTCGTTGATCTCGGCCTCCGCAAGTCGGGCAGCACGTTCTCGTAGCAGCGCAGTTTTCCGCAATGCACGGAGTTGGAGGAATTCGTCAACCTCGACATTCGCTGACTCAGAGTCGAGCTGGACGTCGAGGAAGCCGAAGTCGTCCTCGTCGGGAGAAGGCGAACGCGCTAGTGGAGGGTCTGAGACCGGTTGAAGTAAGAGACAAAGACCAGCCTGAGGCTCGGGAGCGCCACAAAGAAGAGACGGAGAGATCGTGTCTACTTGAGAGACCGACGGGCCCTCGAACAGAGGCGGAAGCTCTTCGTCTCCTGACTGCGGGAGAGCGCGGTTTGGCGAATGTGGCGAACTTGGCGCTTCGGTCGAGTCTTCCATCTCGAAGTCCGGGAGGATGAGAGAACCTCTGTGGGGAGAATGGGGGATCGGGGTAAGAAAGACATCGCTATGGGGGAGCGTGGGATCGTCAAGGTCGTTCAGAGGTCGTCGACGTGGGGATGGAGGTGGTAGCGCAGTACTGTCGTCTTCGTCCTCAGGAGGCATCACAGTGTCGGGATACTCTGTGTCAAGGTCTGCGGATGGAGAGTGAAGGGGCGCATGGTGGAAAGAAAAGAATGGATGGTGGTCGTCAGGTTGTGGCGTAGGCTGAACGAGAAAGTCGCCACAGAGCAGCTCTGAGGGACTAGGCGGAAGAAGACCAAGGGATGTTGGAGGAAGTTCTGCAAAATCGAGCGAAAGGCCGCCAGGTTTCGGAGAGGCCGGCGCAAAATCGTCGACAAACGTACTGCTCGGACTGGACGTCCAATCCATCTCCGACTCCGAAGACCAAGTATCAGAGTGGTTGTCGTCGTCCGACATGCTGATCGGGGAGACCAGAATGTCTGACTGGTGAATGCTCCGACGGTCGCCGGAGGTGCTGGAGGTGAGTTGCAGTGAAGGGAAATCCATGAGGGGAAACCCTTCGTTCATACTCAGTGGGGACTGAGGACTCCAGACGGCAGTGGGCTCAATCTTGGAGCTTTCGCCATGACAAGAATGCAACGCCCGGTTCCCCTCGCATGGGCCAAACTCCTCGAAGCCAGAGTCATCACGTACTGGCGGGAACATGGGAACCGCCACGTCGGCCGAGCCATCTTCCAAACCCTCTCCGTACCTCCATGCCTCTACCTGATGCACCCCACTATCAAACTCGCTCTCGGATGGGAGATCCTTGAAGCCAACGAGTCCCGTCGGAGGTGGAGAAAGCGGCGCAACATGGCGAGCGCCATTGCGTGGCATGTTCCAATCCGAATGTTCTTCGCAGCACAGTGAGCGAGCGTCGTGGAAGAGAGGGACTCCGGCGACTTCGGGCAGGGGGATGTTCGAAGCAAGAGCGGCGTCTGTGAGCGGTGGAGATGGGTACGGGAGAGCAAGAGCGTGTCGATGACAATCTAGCGGCGGGGTGGACTTGGCACGCAACTCCTGAGGGGAATCGGGGTCGGGTGGGTAGCTCGATCCAAAAATCGGAGGTTCCGCGAAGTCGCATGAGGGTGGCGAAGATCGCCACGGTAGGAAGGGGGTCTCGATGGGGGAAAGTGGGTGTTGGAAGGTTGCCGGGGTTGGAAGAGAAAGCTGGCGGTCCGTAGGCGAAGTATGTGCCCCGCACGAAGTCATTATAATGGCGTTGTAGGTAGCCGTCGCTGTCATGAACGACGATGAGCGTGCTTTGTCACTGGTGGGGCCACGCTCGCCGACGAGGCTGTGTGCGGGCTGAAAAGAGGATGAAGACTCACAATGGTCGTCGTTCAGCGAATCAACAAGCCATGTTTGCTGCGGTCGACAACGGCGTAGACGATGAGGAGGATGTGGAGGACGAGCCCAAGTTCTGTGCTCTGGCGCGTGGCTCTCATCTTTGCTGCTCGCCGGCGCTAAGAATAAAGCCCCCGGACAGTGCAGAACGTTTTAGCAGGCGTTTCATCAGTTGGTTCCCTTGACTTCTGTTACTTCGATCAACTCAACAAACGATTTTCATTTATCAAAACCACTCACTCTCAACAACTTCTGAATACAGTTGACCCTATGCCTCGGCCCGATATGAGCTGTGTGACCGGGGTCCTGCCCGCCTTGCGGACGCTGTGCTCGTCCAACCCAGCCTCCCTCAATTTACGACCACGACTCTCTGGCTTCGAAGTACTGCGCCTCGTAATATTCTCTTACCCGCACAGTTCGTTAAGCCCGACTCACGGACCATTATCTTCCAACTTTCTCTTCATTTTCGCCATTATCGCCGCAATGACAGGTCGATGCGAGCATGTGGCCACGGTGCCCGCGCTCACGAACCAGCAGAATTTCCGTAAAGATGCGCCCGAATCCGAGGGTTTCTCGCCTATCCAACTGCCTCTGAGGCAACATGCCCTGACCCCGCACGCCCCGGGCACGAGGCTCGGCTCGCCATTTCGCTGCCTATCGCTGCCGCATCGATATTCACCGACAGGCCTTGAGTCGACCTCGGTGCACCCATGAAGACCCATTCTCGCATCATGACTCCATTCATCTCCACGCAAAATAGGCTACGGTGAGATTGCTCACCAGACGGGCAGACGTAATGACCGTATTCTGCAGCACTGTGCTGCGACATTGTGCAGGGACCTATAGTCTGATTGTATTGTTCAGTATGCCCACTGTCCGTCACGAGCACCGGCCTCGATGTACCTCCACTCGTCCTGCCCCCGACATACCCTACTGCCGTCATGCCGGCCTGTTCTGGAACCGCACCACGCTGTTCTGTTGTGAACCTCATCCACGTACGTCTCTTGACCTCTTCCTGCACCAGCTCCGCCGCAATCCTTCTCCAGTGACTAACTGTTGCCCTCCTTACTTTCCAGCGGTGGCGTGTAAAGCCAAGGAACAGGGTCCTCAGTTTGGCGTAGGGATGTTTGCTGCGCAGCAAGGCAGTGTCCATATCTCTAGAACCGCTGGCCGGAGAGCCCAGGCGGGCTCAAGCAGTGCAACCTAACACACGAGGCGTCGCAACGTGTCCCGAGCGAAGCACCGGATGCTTCGACGGAGCGCGGGTGGGGTAACTTCCCTGGGTCAGACCTCCCACCTCGAGGCTCGGAGACGCGTTCTCATGAGAGAACGAAGATGTGAGGGAGGCGTTCATTGGATCATTTCCAGGACCAGAACAGCGCGAACCTTGCGCGTCTTTGGGTTCTGTCACGCTCGGATCCTCGGGTCCTGATAGATGACGAGTGCGCGCACTGCGAGGGTAGGTGGGCTGTTGTGTATGGTCGTGTGCCCGTGATCAGCGGCTACTGCTGCTTGCTGCAGGCAGCCCCGTTCGATCGGCGTGTTTGTCTATAATCTGACTAGAGACTCGACGATCACAGCCTGGGGTAGGTGCGCTGCTACAGGCACAACCCCATTGCCAACTGCGAGGAAGCCTGGAAGCATCTTCGGAACGGAAGACATCATCGTATAGCGCACATCCCGAGGGGTCCTGAACAGGATGGCGCCATGGCCATGGCGATAGCCGGATTTACTCATGTACTACATAAAGGGCCGGTGGGGCTCGCGATGCTGCGAAGTCGAAGGCATGCCATGACAATAGATGCCAACCCCAGATCAGAAGGCCGTAGTACCGTGCTGAATGGATGGCGTGGCCATCGATGCATCTACGATCTCTCACACGTGTTGATAGCGAGCGTTATGGGGATTTGCTGCTCGCAGACAAACTGAATGGTAAGCACAGCTCATCCTTGATGGATGGCAGACTATCAAGTTGACGTTATACATACAGAGGTCTCTACTAGACTAAGTTCATCAGACAATGCTCTGATGGTACGTCTAGGTTATGGTGCAATGAAGGCTTGAACATTCGACGGTGGGCGCTTCGATTACCATATTCGTGACGCTGAGATTGCGGCCAGTCTGGAAGTACTTATGTAGCGTCAGTTCTCTCTCCTACAAGTTGGTCCTCGATGCACACTTCCTAGAGGCATCCGCGCTGCGGTTGGGGTGCGCCTGGCACTCTCATACAGGCATCGCGAATATGAAGATGAGGAGCAAGCACTCTGGAGAAAGGCAGCTGAGCGGAAAAGCGGGATGTATCAGATTTCCCTCAAACTAGCCACGTCTAAAGGCACTTTCAACCAGAGCCGACTGTGAAGACACCTGAACCGCAAGCAAGGATACATTCTACATACAATGTGTCGCACCCAAAGTCCGAATTTTCAGTCTGGCCACGCGCCGCGGGTCACTCGCAGCCGTTCAGAGGCCGACAGCCGTGAGGAGCTTCTTGAAGTCGGGCGTACCGAGACCCGTGACGGGGTCCCATCCGGCCTTCGCGGGGAACCCGTTGGTGTTGCAGCCAGGGTTCGAGCCCGAGGTGATGTCGTTCAGCGCAGCCACGCCATCCGAGTACAAGAAGGGGTTGAGGAACCCAAGCGGGCTCTTCCCAGCCGCAATCAGCTTATCGTTGATGAGCGAGATGATGCTCGCGAGCGTCGGGGAAGAGCAGCTCGTGCCAGAGACGCCCCCGACGGAGCCGTCGACAACGACCTCGAACTGGACGCCTTGGGTCGAGATGTCGGGGAAGCCACGGCCGGTGGTGTTGAACTTGCCAGAGTTGGTGCTCCCGAGGGCGGAGAGGTAGCTCTTCACGGCGCTGGTCTGGTACGAGGGCGCGGCGAAGTAGTTGGAGAACCCACCAGAGGAGAAGTCGGCCGCGGTCTCGGGGCTGACGCCCTGGGTGGCGCCGACCGAGGTCATGCTTGGAGAGGGATATATCGTGAGTGCGGTTTGGTGGACCGTGGACGTATTGAAACTTACAAGGGGCAGCCGGAGGGGAAGGTGGGCACAAAGTTGCGGCAGCTCGACGATTGGGAGCCAGCAACGCCACCATCGCCGGATGCAAACAGGATGGAGACACCACGAGCACCAAGCTGAGCGTAAGCATTGCAGAGGTTGCTGTGGTCGATGGATTAGCATTGGGTATGGACCAGACCATTGGGCCGAGAAGGAACGTACTTGGCAAGGTTGCGGGAGATGGTGTTCTCGTTTTGGCCGTAGCTAGTAGTCATGACGTAGGGCGGCGTATCCATATCAAGGAGGTAGTTCACGACATCCAGGAAACCCTCGAGATCACCGTCTTGGAAGTCCTCACCGACGGAAATGAATACAGTGGGTACACCCGTCGCGACACCAACGGTGTACTGAATATCGAGGTTCTGCACGATGCACACGAGGTTAGTGCGCGGTTCAGGGCCAGTGATTACGCAGTTGGCTACTTACAGCCTCAACACCAGCTTGGCGGCCGTTCTGTGGGTTCTGACCGTCGTCGAGAGTCTCGAGAGTGAAAGTCGTGGACGACGAGATGTCGGTGCGGAACCTCGTCAAGAAGGTCTGACAGTCTGCTAGTTAGATGGTGAGGCTATGCTGTACGCGAGGTACATACCTTGAGATCGGCCTGATTCGCGTACTGCTCGATGAAGCCAGTGACAGCGAGCTTGTTGGATGACTGGGTTGCCTTCGTGGTCGGGATGTTGTACAAGGCCTGGAGGCAAGCAGGCGTGATCGTGCTCCCGCAAGAGGCCGGCACCGCACGAGAAGTGAAGTTCTGGATGTCCGATGAAGCAGCGCTCTTAACAGGCGTCTGGAAGACCGGAAGGTGGCCCTTCGGGTTCGGGAAGCTGCGCGGAAATGACACTCAACGACGCAGATAAAGTTATGGAGGGTGGGCACGACTAACGTGATCGTCGGGTGCACGAGGTCAAGGTGCCCTTTAAGCTCGGCAGGGATAGAGTAGGAGAGCGTGCGGACCGCCTCCAGACCCGTGTCGTCGTGAGTGAAGAGGGAGAAGTTGGCATCGAAGAGCTCGTTCGCCTTGCTGACAGGCACCTCGAACGCGATCCAATCACCGGTTGACGTGACTGTCTTCACGCTGATGTTGTTCTCAGCGAGCCAAGCGTTGACGGCGTCGACACTCTCCTTCTTGGGAGCAACCAGTTGCTGAACCTAAGCGCAGTATGCTTTAGCTGCCGAGGGTGCAGTGCGTCGTAGCAATACACTCACCTCAGTCTTGGAAAGATGCTTGCCGTAGTTTGCGCTGGACGGTGTGCTGACGTCCATGAGCTTAGCCTCGAGTTCCTGGGTGTTGCTCTGGACGAGCGCAAGGCGGAGCTTGAGGGTCTTCTCGGGGTCAGCTGCTCCACGGAGAGAAAAGCCGTCGGGGATGCCCTGGCTAGTCTCATGCAACTTCATGTTGCGGGCCGTCGGCTTGCCCAAGGCAAGAGCGAAGAGCGAGACGAAGAGCAAGCCGCGAGAGGCAACCATCTTGACTTGAGGTGACTGTTGAGAGGGGGGTGAACAGGACCTTGGTCGTATTACGTCGATGCGGCGAGGCTTTTATACCTCGTATGCGGTAAGGCTTACACGCGTCGCAACGGAGCCAGTGCTGCATGCGCATAGAGATAAAGTGCCCAAACGAAGTGTACCACATGGCGTAAGACATTGTGGAAGGAGTCAGTGATGGCCCGAGCTTCGTGAGCGGTCGCTGTCTGTCGTAACACAGCAGCGCGGGGTATGGTGCGTCCGCGTTTCTGACTAGTCCGATGGTCGTAGTCGCGCAGAAGCGGTAATTCAGAGCCGAGGTTCAGCAGATCGCCATGTGTTGCATTCTGCTGTCGGGATTGATCACGACGGTTGGTAAGTGCGAGTTCTATTTTTAAACCTCTCCTGCTCGATAAGTGGCATGAGACGGACAAGAAGAATCTGCGTTGTCGCCCGAACCGCGTGGATTCCTCGTCGGGCAATGAACAGTCCGCGGGGGATCTGGTCCGCCCGTGATGGCTCTCCGGGGTTGTGAACATACTGTTGCCGGAGGCGGTCCAACTGAATGGTCTGTCGAGTGAGGCTCAGCATATGGGATGCTCCACAACAAATGCTTCGATCACAGACAAACAAGGGCTAGCTGAGATGGAGACAAAACCTGATCAGAATATGTCAACTATGAGCTCTCCATGACCCACCTCGTCCGATGCGCGAGCCTTAGAGTCGTCGGCAGGCCCGGTCATCGTAAACTTGGCCTTCTGATTGGCCTTATAACAGACTTTGTCCTACCATCATGAATGTCTACACCCCAGTGCTGCATGAGAAGCGGGAAAGTGAGTACTCGGACACATTCACTAGAAGAGAATACCATACAGAATGTCATCATTTATTGTTTGGCGTCAATATGACACCAATGCTTTGTTGTCATGGCACAATACTGAGGTGTCCAGAGGAGAGCCAGCCACCGTTGTGTGCTGCGTTCATAGTTGAGGCCTAGGGAGGTTATTGTCTCGAAGACGTCTTCCACGCGCTGTTACTAATCCGAGGGGAAGCCTAGCATTGATTATGCGTAGAGGATGATCACTAACGTGCTGTATTGCTGTATACTGATGGAGCAATGTTCCAGCCATAGTCAAGACCTTTCGATGAGACGATGGCAGCCCTGCGGTGACCTTCGAAGTTCATAGTGGGAAGTCAACCACGCCAGCAACAGGACTCAGAGCGAGGCAAGAGTCGTTAGATAGGCGCCTACAGCGATGGAGGAAATGGGTACCGTGGGAAGGCACTTTAGCCGGTGGGCCGTGTTGCTTGCGATCGAGGACGTTCCAGTCATGCACATCCACAGCATCATACAAATGAACAAAATCCTGGACACCGTCAGTCTATCCGTCCAGTAAAGCGGGCTGACGGAGCGGCTTCGCGGAAACCATCCCAATACATCATGCTATGAGTGAGTAGTAAGTACCATTCAACAGCCCTTAGCAATAGCACTTGATGCTCATAGCAGCACGGTCAGACACGCCGTGCGGCCACTGCTCACAGACGTGTCACGGTCCACTCCAAATGAAGCGCATCTCCACCCCTAACCGCGCCGTTCTCCAACCTCAGCCGCGCAGAGGGCACCAATCTCGCCTCCACGCTCACCCTGCCCTTCTCGAACACCTGCCCATCCCACATCTCCGTCCAGCTCTCGGGCGAGTGACAGAACATGTTGAACGAGTTGCCGCGGCGCATTCCCTTCTCCGGCAGCCCGACATGCATCCCGAGAATCATCGAGCCGGGCTCGGGCGAGAGGAGGCCCGCCAGTGCGCGCGCGAGGCGGAGCTGGGCGGCTTCGGTGTCGAAGAGATGGAAGACGAGGCAGATGCTGATGGCGGAAACGTGCCCGCGGAGCTCGTTGAGCGTCCTTACCTCGGAGAGCGTGGGTGCGGGTGTTGTGGGAGGAGCGCTCAAGGGCGGGACGATGTGGAGGAAGGATGGGTCGAAGGCGTCGCCGGAGATGAAGGGGACGGGGAAGGTCTCTGGAGTGGTTTTGAACAGCTTGTGCCCGAGCTCCCAGAACTCTGCGGGAAACAATGGAGAGCTGGTCAATATCGTCTTCGGATGGACTTTCCTGTCGTGGTGGAGGCGACGGTACCTGGTATGACGTCCGTGCCCATCATACATTCTCGGGGATAGCCGTCCAAGATGGCTCTCCTCAATTCGATGCCGACTGAACGGTGAGACAGTTGAGCACCGGGACAGTTAGTGTAGTAAGACATTGAGGAGGACTTACAGCAGCATCCTACATCAATGTAGATGGGGTTCTTCCTAGCCTTTCCAAGCGCGAGTAGTCGTTCGTAACCGGGTACGTGCGAGAGGCGGAGCCTAGCCAAATGATGAGCGGCATATAGAACCCGAGACTGACTGACGTACTCGGTGAAGTAGAAGTACGTGATGCACGTATACGGGCGTACCTGTGAGGTCCTAAGGATGAGTATGAGGCGACTATGATCCGACAGTAAGGGAGACGAACCGCATATGCCTCCCGTTGTACTGCAAGGATGTGCGCTTTGAGCACGTCGACGTCTTGAATACCAGTGGTGGTTCGGAAGAAGTCGAGTTTTTCTCCTTCAAGCTGCAAGAGAGCGTTTGTGCCCTCTATCGGAAGGGTTCTGTAGAATGCTGCAGTGGGTCTTGACTCGCCGTCCATCATTTACGAGCTAGAGAGGTGGCCGCGGTTAAGCAGATTTATATGCACCTCAGCTGACGAGTTCCTCCCGCAGACAACTACAACAGAAGGTATGACGAGCCCAAGAATATCGGGGATGTGCAGGAATGCTCACCCATGGGTCGGCCGGATAAAGCAGTAATACAGTGAGAGCTTCGCAACTATCAATATACAAGATCGTGATTTATCGCTGCGTTCTGCCGCTTTCCCGAGATGCCGATGAGTTTCTGCGAGGCTCGGCATAACACAATCGCCCTTGTATACGTTCTCGGTCTCACAGACATGCCATGGTGGGATCCGGGCACCCGCTGCATTTCCTACGACAGTCAAATATAATACAAACTTGGAAACTATGCAAACGTTCATGGGTCAGAACATGCTCGCTGCACTGGAAGTACACTCACCTGAAAGCTATTGTTGGCCGTTGCAGAATTAGAGTCTCGTCACGGACCACTCCAGATCCAGACGCAGAATAGACTGCAGCTTCCCGTCCTTCACGAATAATTTTGGATGCGGCGTCAAACGCACGTCCACCCTCACCGAGCCTTTCTCGAACACGACCCCATCCCACAGCTCAGTCCAGCTCTCGGGGGAGTGGCAGAATTTGTTAAGGGAGAGTCCCCGCATCATCCCCTTCTCGCGAAGGCCGTTGTGCACACCAATGATCATGGAGCCGGGCTCGGGAGAAAGGATTCCCGCCAGGGCGCGTGCGAGTTGGAGTTGAGCGGATTCTGTGTCGAAGAGGTGGAATACCTGGCATACGCTGATGACCGATACGTGTCCGCGGAGTTCGTTCAATGTCTTGACTTCGGAGAGCTTGGGGGCTGAAGCGTCAGGAGGAGCGGGGAGAGGGGGGAGGATTTGAAGGAAGAAGGGGTCGAACGCGTCTCCGGCAACGAATGGCACAGGGAACGTCTCAGGCGTCGTGTTGTAGAGCTTATGGCCCAAGTTCCAGAACTCTGTGGAGGAGACGTTCGTGTGAGTAAGCATTGTAAAGCAAAGCAACGACCTGTACCTGGTATAATGTCTGTTGCTATGACACACTCTCTTGGATATCCGTCTAAGATGGCTCTCCTAAGCTCTCCGCCGACTGGGCGGAAATGGAACGTCGATCGGATATGATATCTGGCAGAGGCAACGCTGCACGAAGAGCAACTCACAACAACAACCGACGTCGAGGTAGATTGGATTTGATCGTGACTTCCCGAGCTTCAGCATTTCCGCGTATTCAGGGAGTCGAGAAAGGCGTAGGCTACGCGCAAGCCCAGTGTGTTAGGAAGAGCCTCAAGCAATCATTACGGACAGATCACGAACTCAACAAAGTAGAAGTAGGTGATACACGTATATGGGCGGAGCTGTTGTGCGTCTGCAGTTTAGTCCAGTATCATCGGTGACAGAACTTTCGGTCGACCCACCGCATAAGCCTCTCGCTGCACGGCAACGATGTGTGCTTTGAGCATCTCTTGATCCTCAATCCCTGTGAAGGACTTGAAAAGCCCAAGAGTCTCTTTGTCAAGCCTCAAGAGCGCATCTGTGCCTTGTATAGGCAAGGTAGTGAAGAAAGCCGCGGTAGGTCGAGAGTCAGTCATGCTCATCGATGCGCCGACAGGAGGAAGAGACATCACCAGGTCACATTTATGACGAAGAATGCCATACTATAATAGTATGGAGGTGATCTTCGCACCACGACGTGCTAGGCACAACTCCCACCACCAATAATATGGAAATACGTTGCTAACAGACTTGTCCCTCGTGGAGTTGCCGATGTTTGAAGGAAGAGACGACTCGAACTTGAGGTTATGAGAATGTCAGTTGTGCACTAGTATGTGAGAGATTCTCCACAGGTACATCAATCGTCGTGACCAAGATACCATGCTGAATGCAAGGAGGATGAGAAACACGTCGTGTTGCATGATGACTGTGTGTTGAAGGGCGACACATGGCCGTCGTTCGGGCTTGTCGGTCCGGTGTCCCGCCATCAACAGCAAGCGCTTCCCCGTGATCCTCGCGTCTCCAACCTAGGCCTCCTTTGCGCTGCTAAGTACTTGAAGGCTACTACCTCCCAACCTTATGCGACCTCCAATCTTGCTACAAAGCCTGTGCTCCTTTTCCTGATAACACTTGACTTGGTCTCACGCGTGGCGATAACTAGGAAGGATATGCCGATCGGCACTTGAGAAAGCTACATGATACAGTTTGGTGGCAGCTGACTCCAAGCCAGGGTATATATTCAGCCATCGTGGGATCGCATTTCCTACCACTCTTACCTCACACCGTCACCTCTGAGCGCAAGATAAGATGGCGAACAAGAAGATGCCGTACGGTACGTTGACCCTTGTCTGTTTTCTTATCGCGTAGCCTTGCGAATTGACGGGTTTGCCTCAGTGCGGCTCGGGAACTCTGGTCTGAAGGTCTCAAAGATTATCCTGGGATGCATGTCCTACGGAGATCCGAAGTGGCAGCAGTGGGTACTCCCTGAAGAGGAGGCCATCAAACACATCAAATTTGCGTACGTCCTCCCATTGATTTTGTCGCCTCTTCAGCGGTCCCTGATGCTGCTATCTAGCTACGAGAGTGGTATTACCACATTTGATACGGCGAATGTGCGCCTATAACCGGGCTCAGCGCGATATGACCACCACTTTACATATGACGTAGGTTTATTCTCATGGAGAATCGGAGAGAATTCTCGGCAAGGCAATCAAGCAGCTCAACCTCCCTCGAGAGGAGCTCGTAATTCTGACAAAGGTGCGTCAGCGTCCTCCCAATATATGTCTTAGACACAGCGGGCGGGGCTCATCGGGATCTTGTTAGGTGTACTTCCCCGTGTCGAAGGACCCCAGCGTCCACGTTCCTACGAACCCTGAGGATGCTGGAATCATCAATCAACATGGACTCAATCGCAAGGTATGTTTTGAATGATTAATAACTCTCACTGCAAGGAATTGATTCTCGTCATTCAGCATATTTTCGACTCGATTAAAGCCAGTCTGCAACGCCTGCAGCTTGACTATGTGGATGTCCTTCAATGTGAGTGTTCTCTCGTCATGTTGATAGGCTCGATATGCCAACCCTGATGATAGGTCATCGATTCGACTACACCACCCCGATCGAGGAGACGGTAAGCGTTCCTCTACCTAGGGGGCTCAATGATTATATATTGATCTTTTTCAGATGCAAGCGTTACATGATGTCGTTCAAGCTGGCTATGTCCGCTACATCGGCATGAGCTCCTGTCATGCGTACCAATGTGCGTCAACAATATACTATCTGCTCGTTTCGTGCTGGCTTACCCAAACTTCCCGTGCAGTCCATCAGATGCAGAGTACGTTCATCAATATATGCGCTTTGTTATCAACTGACGAACACTCCCATCCTCTCGCCCTTTTATCTAGACTACGCTATCAACAACAAACTCACGCCTTTCATTTCTATGCAAAACCACTACAGCTTGCTCTACCGCGAGGAGGAGCGTGAGATGTTCCCGACGCTCAAGGTCCGTCGCATTGCTTCTGCCAGTGCGTCCCGTCTGAACGACCTTCTGACGAGCGTGTAGCTGTTTGGCGTCGGATCTATCCCATGGTCTCCCCTGGGTCGTGGACTACTGACGCGCCCTGTAGGACAGGACACAACGCGCGAAAAGTCCGACCGGTATGTCGCCAATTACGTGGTGCTCAGGGCTCTCCATCTCACTGACGATGCTCCGCAGGATGATGTCTCGTTACCAGAACGATGTTGTGCCCGCTGTCCGGTCTCGGTATGTGTCGTCGATTTCGAACGATCTTTTAGTGCTCGCTCGTCGTTGACTCTCCCATTCTGCGTAGCGTCGAAGAGCTGTCGAAGAAGAAGGGCGTGAGCATGGCGCAGATCGCTCTTGCTTGGATTCTTGCGAAGCCTGGCGTCACCGCACCCATTGTGGGCACCACGAGCTTGGACAACCTCAAGGATCTTCTCGGTGCGTTGGAGGTGAAGTTGACGGAGGAAGACATCAAGTACCTCGAGGAGGAATACAAGCCCCTCCCGGTCTCCGGCCACGTTTGAGGGAGGACGAGTCATACATAGGCGAATATGAAGTATGATGCGAGCGTGTACGATGTCGTGTTTCTAGGCTGTTGGTATGTGTGATCTACACTCTATGTTTCTCGGATCTCTCCCTGCCAACAGAGAGTATGCTCACCGGACGTACGAGCCATGGGTATGTCAGCAGCGTGTTATCGCAGTGTTCGAGCTCCAGATGGACGAGTCCTGTTCGCAGGCTTCAATCTTTGCCCATACACCTGGGATGAGTCAAAAGAGGTACACAGGGACCACGACGCCGGTCGGGACATACATGCCAGGCGTCGAACAGCTTAAGAGTGGTGCTTCCATTCTAGCTGACTGCTGCCGAGCGTGCTATTTTGGGGTCGGGAGACCGAGCACATCCCCAGGCCGTTAGGACACGTCGGCATGTCGACCTTGCTACAACCCCAGCAGAACGACGAACCGGCTATTACCGCTTTGCCACCAAAGCTTGTACCCTGGATCATCTCGACCGTGCTCGAGCTCGGACAACCTCTGCATGCCTGGGAAGTGCTGAGAGAAGCAAGATAAGGAGTTCTATGTGAATGTATGTCACAAGTCCGAACGGACTGCGGCTTTAGCCCAGCTCCCACACAGCATATGAATCCGAACGGTAGCTCGCACCCTACGAATGCGTGAGGTCAGTGTTGCGGTCATCCCGATCGGAGATACTTAATTCCTAGAGCACAGTCAGCAGATGATCGTGTCCAAAGAAGCGCAGACATAACGAGCTATATAATCTCTCTGCAGTCGTGAACGCTTCTGCAATACACATCGTCTCCCCTCGTCCCACTGGAACCCCTCAGTATGACTCCCAAAATGCAATACGGTCCGTAGTTTGTTTCCCTACGGTTGTGTCCCGCAGAACATTGTTCTGACGCTAGTTCCGGTTTCGTTAGTACGATTGGGGAAGTCCGGCTTGAAGGTGTCGAGAATCATCCTCGGCTGTATGACGTACGGCTCCTCTGAGTGGGACGACTGGGTCTTACCTGAAGAGGAGGCATACAAGCACATTAAATTTGCGTGTGTAACGCAGCACAATCTTCACTCTCAATGCTTGGCTGACCACACGTTCAAGCTACGACCATGGTATTCAGACGTTCGACACAGCCGACGTGAGTGAAGATACTGCCTATGCACTGCACGACGCACATCACTGATATTGGATTACAAGGCGTATTCGAACGGCCTCTCTGAGATCATTCTCGGGAATGCCATCAAGAAGTTCGACCTCCCGCGTGGAGAACTCGTGATCATGACGAAGGTACGCGTTGCTTTTTATATCAGTATCACCGCTACTCAGCGCGATGCGTAGGTCTACTTCCCATGTCCGAAGGATTACGGGGTAAACTTGTGGAAGGGCGGGAAGACACCCCAGGAGCTCGGGATCATCAACCAGCAAGGCTTGAATCGCAAGGTACGCTTCATTCCACATCAAGCGAACATAGCCCTCAGACCACTCCAGCACATCTTCGACACCGTCAAGACAAGCCTCAAGAACCTCCAGGTTGAATATATCGATTTGCTCCAATGTCAGTATCCTGATCACTATGTCGTTTTCTCTACGCTGATAACTGAAAACCTCGATCAATAACAGGCCACCGGTTCGACTACGACACTCCTATCGAAGAGACGGTAGGTACATCGCTCAAGCTCGTCAATTAGTCTCCTATGAGATCGTGACTATTAACAGATGCAAGCTCTCCACGACGTCGTAAAGGCTGGTTGGGTGCGGTACATTGGGATGAGCTCTTGCTGGGCCTACCAGTGTATGTCTCCCAATTCCCCATATGATACTAGGGTGGAGATAACGTATGTTCTTATCCAGTCCAGGCGATGCAGAGTGAGCAGCGACTACCGCTCTCGGGTAGTATGTGCTGACTGACAACGCGATATCCAGATTATGCGATCAACCACAACTTGACCCCGTTCGTGTCGATGCAGAACCACTACAATCTGCTCTACCGTGAAGAGGAACGAGAGATGTTCCCGACGCTCAAGGTGTGCCATCATCCCACGTTGCGGGGAGAAGCATCTGTGCTTACAGCTTGTCATGCACAGATGTTCGGCGTGGGCGCGATCCCTTGGTCTCCACTTGGCCGTGGCATGCTCACCCGCCCCATCAAAGAGATCACCTTGCGCGCCAAGACCGACAGGTGAGCGTTTGTCGGCACGTAATTTGTACAGGCTCTGAGACTCGGACCTACTCGTGTAACGGTATAGATTCCTGAACAGCACCTACAACTATCCCTTCCTTCCGGATTTGAACGCCAGGTGATACGCTCGCTCCCCGAATGTTGTAATGCAACAAACTGCTTACGCACGAACCTGTAGAGTCGAAGAGGTCGCCAAGAAGAAGGGCGCGAGCATGGCCCAAATCGCTACAGCATGGGTCCTGTCGAAGCCCGGCGTCACCGCTCCCATCGTCGGGTCCACCAAACTGGCAAATTTGGAGGAAGTCATAGGTATGTAGCCGGAGTCACTCGACTGGACACACGTATACTGCTTTCTGACTTGAATTGTTCGCCACCCAGGAGCGCTTGACATCAGTCTCAGCGAAGAGGAGATCAAGTACTTGGAGGAGGTTTATCAACCTGTCCAGATCGCGGGACATGTCTAGTCACAAGGTATGCGTGGCGACAGAAGGTAGCACCGTTCCACTCGAATTGTGTGGTGTACGCTCTGTGTTTGCTTTGACCTTCTGGCAAGCATGCAAAGACATTATTGCACCGATTGGACTCGCGATCTTGGGACAGAGTCATGGCCGTCGTCGGACGTCGATTCGAGTGGATGATGATCGGGATCAAGACTGAAGACACTGGAAACCCCTACTGGCGATGATCCATGAGCAGTACCCACCACAGTCCTGAGTGTCGGACGCATGGTAGTCAAGACGCAAGGACCGTACGATGATATCATCCATGATTAGTCATCACCAAACGTTGGCGAGGAACAGTGAGCGGAACACTACGATTCTTTTGTTGTTGACCCTGCGCAACCATGACATCAGATAACGGAGCGGGGACGCGGAGGTACCACCGCCAGAACAAGCTCAGATCTCTGCACGAACAGCGTAGTTCAGCCTGTTCCCATTGTCGACAAGAGAAGATCTCTTCGTGGTATGGGCATTTGCGCACAAACCGAGTCGAGAGAAGAAAGGAAGCGTTCACTCACACCATTGTCATGGCATTGCTGAAGGTTGTTGTTCAGGAAGCAGAGTCTCTGAGGCGCCATGCCCCGTAAAAGCTATAAAACACGAAGATTGTGTTCGGGAGACCTCCGAGGTTCCCTCCGTACGCGAGTTCGACATGCCTGTCCGGTAAGCCAACATCGCTGTACCAAGAATTTGCACAACGCTGATATTCTTTGTGACGACGTCTTCACAGAATTACACAACAGCGACAGACTCCCGAGGGTAGCGGCTGCCTCAAACTGGGCCTGCCCTCCGCTTCAAGCGTCACCATGGACTCCCTTCCCGACGAGCTTCTCGTGTTGATATTCGAGAGGCACGGATTCGACACGGCAGCAGACGTTCGCATCAGCCATGTTTGTCATCGTTGGCGTAACATTCTCCTCGGGATGTCCCAATTCTGGGCAGACGCATGTACAGAAATCGGAGCGCACCACCGTGATCAGTTCCGGATGCAAGCCACTCTGGAGCGCCTCCAAACCTTCCTTCCGCGCTCCAAATTCCGGCCGCTGAAGCTCACGATGAGTGCATTCGACGCAACCGTCTGGAGAGTGCTGTCCGGGCACAGCAACAGAATCTCGGCATTGAGCATCTCGCTCAAGGGCAGCGCGCACATCCAGGAATTGCATGCGCTCGTCGGGACGACGATGCCCAATCTGCAGGAACTCACCGTGGAGGAATGCTTGCTGTTCCAGCTTCCGAAGGCAGAGCTGACCCCTTGGCAGACCACAAACCTCCCTCGTCTCTGCAAGCTCAACGTCCCAGCAAGCTACTTCACGCGGGCGACGGCGCTGCCCTCTCTGACCGCGATCGACCTCGAGGGGTTCATGGCCTCCAGCGATGCGTTCATCCAAGCCCTCCGCAAGTGTCCCAACCTTGTCCAGATCGACCTCGGCTACTGCATCGCAGACGGCGGCGGGAATGGCGGCAGCACGAACCCCAGCGACCCAAAAGTGGCCCTCCCGCACCTCCGCACCTTGAACATATCCAGCGATCACGATACCCTCGCGATCCTCCTCCCACCCCTCGAGCTCCCGAACACCGCCCTCTTCCGCGTCGACTTCATCCACGGCGACCACGGCGCGCTCGGGCGGCTCGTGCAACGTCTGCCCGCAGGCTGGCAGTTCCCCGGGTTCCAACCGGACGCGGCGGCGCCCGCGATCGACCACATGGTCGTCTCCGTCGAGCCCAACCGCGCGCCATCGGTCGTCCTCCTCGACTCTCCGCCCGGGCACGCCGCCCCCTTCGTGCCCGAGGTGCACGTCCTCGGGTTCTCGGGCGAGCACACGGGCCCCGCGCCGCGCTTCCACGCGGCGATGCCGGCGCCGCACGACGCGGACGCGGACGCAGACTCGGACCCGCGCGCGTTCGGCCAGCTCGTCGCGTTCTTCGACGGCCTCCCGGACACGGTCTCCACGCTCATCGTGAACGTGCCGCCGCTCCACCGCGCGCGCGCGCTCACGGGGAGGGGCAACCCGTGGGAGCGGCTCGTTGACTCGTTCGCGCCTGCGCTCAGGGTGCTCAGCGTCACCCCGAGGACGGCGCGGGGCGTGAAGAGGAGGGTGACCGCGCGGTTCCTGCGGATGGCTGCGGAGGCGGCTGCGGCTGCGGCTGAGGAGGACGACGGGGAGTGGGTCAGGGCGCTCCCCACGTTCACGGTGGTGTGGGCGCTCGACACGTTTGATGAGAAGCCGCAGCGTTCGTCCGCTGTCCGGGCAGACCTGGACGCGCTCGTGGACGTGCTCGAGCACGCGCCTGGGCGTCGCGCGAACAAGTGGCACCTCTTGGTGAGGCTGGTCGCGACGAGGAGGACGCGCTATCTCTCCGAAGGGGTCGAGATGTTCCTTCGAGACCGGTACTCGGCCTGGAAGGACGCGTTGCTGAGGTCGCCCCACCTCCAACGGCTGGCGGAGCTGGCGGACGAGTTGGCGATCCGCATCGACGAGGAGGTTGGGTGCATTGCTGATGTGCCGTTGCGGACGGGCGGGACCTCTGGGCTCTAGAGTGAGTGCGACATAAGCAAGGGTTGCATCAACATTGCAACGGACGTTCCATGTGTCGTTATCACGACATACCACTCTATTCTCAGAGTACCCACAGTCCTTGCCTTGTAGAATGTATTCTTACCGAACATTCCGTCTGTTGTTGTAGACGCATACACTGTCTTTCTACGCATAATGCCATAATCGTGAATCACAAACTCCTGATAATGTCCGACGTGCACGTCGTGAACGGATCCAAACTGTTATATCTATCGTTAAGGTAATCAGAATACACATGCCAGACTGATTAGACGAAGCTAGCTTAGCCGATCGAATCGCAAACCACCAGAGACGCAGATGCCACCAGCTCTCACTCGTCCGGATAGTGCTTGATGTACTTCAGGTCCGCCACGAACACCTGCGTATCGACACGCTCGAGGCCAAGCAGCCACACCTTGTAGAACGCGTCAGGCCGGAGCAGCCACGGGTAGTCGCAGTATTTCCCCAACCGAACCGCGTACTCCTGTAAGACGTGATGAGGAACAAGCCACAGATGGTAAGGGGGTGGAGGTACGCACCTCTACGAAGCTCCGGAACACACGCGCGACCGCCATGGCGACGTCCACCCGCGTGGAGTCCGCGTGTACGCCGACCCACTCCTCGTAGACGATGTGTCCGTGTTCGCAGGTCGGAGGAAGTGGCCACTAGAGACAATCGTGCTGATCAGGACCGTGGCCACGAAAGGGACAGATGCACACGATCTTCGACGCACCTCTATCCTCAAGCAGATCCGCCGGAGCGAGAAAGGAGCCATGACCCGCGTGCCACTCGCGTTCATGTTCCGATAGAGCTCCTGCGCAGGCGCGTTCGCCAGCGCATACATCGGCATGCCTTTGTGCTTCAACACTCGGGAGCCGGTGCAGAACCCAAAGTCGATCCGCTGGCCTGCGATGATCTTCGAGCGCGTCCTCGTCAGGCGCATCTGGGAGGAATCCGACTCGACGGGCGGCTCCGTGCGTGGCACAGACTTGAGCTGCTTGAAGTCGGCGGCGTTCAGGGTGAAGGCACCCATGATGGTGGCGTAGCGGATGGCATCGAGGGCCCAGCAACGCTCAATAATGGACTGGGAAGAGTCTCCCATGACGAGTGGTGGTGGCGAGGGGAGAGGTTGGTCAGGTGGCGGGCCGGGGCTCCTCGGAGGCGCATTCGAGCGATAGGGCGTTTGGCGAAATGCTTTTGTGCGAGTGGCATTGGAAGATGTCAAGACCGGAAGAGAGCTTGTGGAGGGTTCCATGGCGGGGATACGGTTGACGAGGAAGAGAACAAGACAAGAGAACAGTGATAGAGAGCAGAGAGACTCGCGAGTAGAATGGAGTGTTATAGTTTCTGGAAGATGCTTTGACCAAGACGGATGATGGCGAGGAGAGTGAGACAAGGCTTACTGGAGGTGGCCATGGCTGCCACGTCCATGCTGCAGCTACGATTGGTCCGCCCGAGTACGACAAAGCGCCTTCTTTAGGCACAAAGGCCACTCAGAAGCAAGTCGACCAGGACAAAGAACCTCTGAGCAACTGGTTCAGAGGTCAGCAATGGTTACACGTTCGCGCGGTTACCTGAGTCTTCGCCACTGCGGGCCCTCAGGTTGCATATCGATGATGGAAAAGTCGAGGTATAGGCCTTTCAGTAATCTATGAAGATGGAAATTACTTCGTCGCGAGCCTCGTTATCCCACGCAGTTTTCATAGATTAGTAGCGGCGACTGCGAGATGTGCTGACGATGCCGCGAGTAGCTCGCTGGCGATGTCAGCGATGTGTTGCACCAGCCTGGGCGACGCATGAACAGTGCTTGGCGACGGTGAACATCCAGCCCATCCGTAGTCATAGAGAGAGAGAGCCATATGAGAAACGAATCCAGGTCGACCGACAGCAAGATACGATGAGCGACGTTGCAACGAGATGGATGTAGTCGAAGGAGGGAACAGTTTCCGTAGCCAGGTTGCCTGCTCATCGTTGCAGGAGGCACTCGCGCTGACTAAGCATTCCCACTTTGGGTAGCAAAACCAACCATGTATATGTTGCTCACTCGCGCGCAATCGCAGCACATACTCATTGTCTCATAGCTTATAGGCGTACACATCCTGTAAGTGCTATGAGATAAGTCTGACCACTTTCATGGGTTAGTGACAGAATCTAGGTGGAAACTGCGATTGTGGTCAGACTGGTGGCGCGCGCAAGTCTCGCGAGCGTCGCGCGCGTAGGTATCTTGAACCGCCTCCTCATCGTCCACGACAAGCACCCCCGCACCAGCTCGCGATGCTCGTCCCGGTCAACATACCATTAGTACTTGCCCTCGCTCTCTCTGCTCATGGCTTGCGCAAACGCTCACTCTCTCCGTCCGGCGCGGCGGCTGCATTTGCTGTCGGCTACACGATGATGTCCGTCCCGCTCGTCGCCTTCGGAGTCTCCCTCATCGTCTTCTATTTGACTGGCTCGCGTGCGACGAAAGTGGGCAAGGCACTCAAGAAGAAGCTGGAGGAGGGACACTCGGACGCGGGGTACAGGACTGCCACCCAGGTATTGTGCAACTCGTTCTCCGCCGCCCTCGCTGCCCTCGTCTGGAGTGCGCTCTACGCCCCTGCGTCGTGGCCTGCGAGCCTTGTGCGTGCTACCAAGTTCGACGTTGGCGACAACGTATCATACGACCTGGACGCTTGGTGCCCGCTCAGTCCGCCATCAGGCGCGTCTCTGAGTCGTGCTCTGCTCTTCGTGACCCTAGGGTGGGTAACGGCTCTTGACATCCAACTTTCATCGCATCTCATCATGTCGCAGGCACTTTGCATGCTGTCTCGGAGACACCCTCGCATCTGAGTTGGGCATCCTCTCGCGCTCCCCACCCATCCTCATCACTACCTTCAAGCCCGTCCCTCCTGGGACGAACGGAGGCCTGTCCGTGATGGGCACAATATCCTCTCTCGCAGGCGGCCTCATCATGGGTCTCACTATTGCCCTCTGCTTGCTCTGGCAAAGTACCGCATGCCGAACACAATCAACGAGCATACTCCTGCAGCTCGCACTGTGGGGTACGTTAGGCGGCGGGGTGGGGTCCCTGGTATGTCGCAGCGCTTTCCCTCGCTCGTTCAGCTCTGATACTCACTACGCCTCAGATCGACTCCTTCCTCGGCGCGACGCTGCAATGCACGCGCTATCTGAACGACGCGAAGCGGATCGTGACCGATGAAGGCGGCGCGCCAGCTCCTGGTGCAGACGTGAAGGTCATCAGCGGGTTCGATCTCCTGTCAAACAACCAGGTCCGTTGTGTGTATGATTTAGAGATTGTCGTCCATGAACTGATGGATGCCGCAGGTGAACCTCATTTCCTCCATTGGTACCGCGCTCTTGCTCGGCCTCGTGGCATGATTTACTGTACGTCAAGCATTCCGTTCCAGAAGCGACCATACATCTGTACCTTGAGACCATCTCATCCCATGACTCCGTGTGCACAACCGAAACTTGAGCAGATACACTGGGACGCTACTCGCGGCACCTACTTGACCCCGAGCTCAAGCTGAAGCCTACAACATCCATCTCGGAGAGCACAAATCGGTAGCATATGTGACATAGCAGCAGAATATATCGACGTAAGAAGAGCCAACGTACAAGCATGCGCGCTATGGACAATTGGCTTAATTGAAACTCACATCGTGCAATGACAACGTTGTATACCGCGAGAGATATGTGAGTGAGTCAACACTTACGGAGAGCCTCCTTTCATATTGAGGGCCGTTACCCCCTCCGAGGTCTTCAGGGTTAGAAGTGGTATGACAACTCCTTGGCCCGGTCCGGCGAAGATGTGAACTGTTACCTCGTCCGCCCGCTCCACCAGCTTCCGGACGTACGGTGCGCCCAAGATTGCGGGCTTCCAGCCGTCTGCAAGGGGATCGGCCAAGTACATCCTGAGCCCTTTCGAGAGGTGCTTCGTCTCTCTCGTCACAGCCAGATGCACACGAAGAGACCATCCCTCCCGGTCGCGTACGGAGCTTGGGGACAGTATGTGCACGAGCGCCTCCAAATCCGACTTGACCGCAGATGGGCATCGCGGCTTGCTCCCCCGCCCGTCAAGCATCCATTCCAGCGTGAACGTGCGTCGCTTCTCGCTAGGCTTGTCGCCTTGGCTACATGCGGCCCCAGACGGGGCGGAGGCAGCTCTCGCCGCGTGCTGCAGGCAGCGCGTGGCGACCCGTCTTTTCACTCCACTCCCCGTCGCGGAGAAGGTGCCCAGTGTCCTCAGCGAGAGGGGGAAACAGTCCACGATCCTCTCCCAGGGCGGGCCCCACTTTGCGGTCACGGTCCGGTTCAATCCGGGGACGTTCACGATGAGCAGTCTCGCCCGCTTGTTGGCCAGCACGCTGCGGAGGCTGCACAGGAAGCGCTCGAACGCATCCGTGTCGGCCGCCTTGAACCTGAGCTCTACGTCGAGGTGGCGCGTCCGGCTGGCGACAGTCGCGCCTCGGGTGATGCCGAAGATCGACAGGATACTGTCAGTGTCCCTCGGTGAACTGGGACTGGGCGAGAGCGTGATGACTAGGCCGCCGCACGCGGCAGCGGCCTCGCACCCCGGGAGCTGGAATCCGGGCGGCATGCGTTCGAGGACGTCCTGTAGCATGCCCTGGTTGCCCACAGCGAAGCGTAGGCGGAAATTGGCACAGTTGGGGGCGATCACATGTCGGAGGATCATGACGACGGGCGGGACAGTGCGAGCGGTGATCGTGAACCATCGGAGACAAGGGAGCACCACCTGTGGCGGGGCTACGCGCGGTGCACGGCTGTCTTTCATTCTGATGTCGAGAGTAAGCTTGACGAGAGCAGGGCAGTTTGAGAGCGTGTTGAGGAACACAGTCTGTTGTGAGCACCGCATCAAGCCTTCGAGTTCGATCGTGGTCAAGCGTAGGGCTATCGTGTTCGAGAAATGGGCGAGAGGAACACTGAGCGTGCGCAGTTGGGGGAGGTGGGTAGTAGTCACATCCCATGGTGTTGCGGTGATGTGCGGTGAACGTTTCAATCCGGCCCAAGACAAGCCAAAGTGCTGCAAGTTGGGCAGGCTGAACTGGGTCATGACTTCGTGCAGCCTTGCGAGACCAGCCCCGTCCACCTGCGTACGTGGCATTGCCAGCGTGAGCGCTGACACCCTGTTCGCGTAGGGAGACAGCGTGAGCCAGATCTCCTCGTTGAAGTCATCGAGGACGAACGCGAGTGGGCGGGACCCCGTCCGAGGTAGGAACGCCTCTAGACGATTCAAGATGGTGTCGACCGTCGGTGGCTCTTTGCCACAGGTTCGGACGACTTTGACTGCGTCTGCCCAGAACTGAGACATCTCCAGGAGAACGCCACGCCACCGTTTACAGACGTGCCCAATCCGAATGTCGCTTGGTTTACTGTACCCACGAGTCTCAAACACCATGCGTAGGAGCTCATCGGGTAGAGTATGAATACCCGTGCCGAAGCCCCGGACATGGAATTGGCCGGATGCATCGATATCCATGGAGCTGCAACGCGCTAGAATGTGAGTGTGCAATCAGAGGACGAGAAACAACAGGTAGAAACGTACCGGATAGTACCCTGGGTTGCGCAGCTGGTACGCTCCGGGTACACACGCAGCCTTTATAGCCTGCCGATGCAATGAGAACCATTGATGAATCGCTGATGTCCGAGCGACAATGTTACGTTTGGGTGCACCTTTGTACTTTATACCAGCAAGCACATCCAATTGCAATTGACAGATTGACGGGTGGTGCGGCTTCAGGCGGTCCACGTCTGATGTTCTGCGTGCCTAAACGGACGTCAAGGCTTGACAGAGCGGGACAGTGAGAGAGCGCCTCAAATGAGCTCCCCTGCTGATTCAAGCCAAGACCACCGTTGACCATGACCCTTGTCAAAGAACGTAGCATTGCTGCTTGGGTAAAGTACTCGACTGGAACTTCGACTGTGCGCAGGTGAGGGAGCTTCGTCGCATCCCAGGCAGTTGCGGACGATGCGTCGACTAGTCCGAACCAGGAGATGGTGAGCTGCCTCAAATTGGGTGTTTCGGATCTGACGAGTTCATGGAGCAGTTCGAGACAGAGACCAGGGTCCGACATGGGGTCGGGCGGCCGTAAGATGAGGACTGACAACCTATTGGTGTAGCGAGTGAGGGTTCCCCAAATATGAGGGTTTTGTTCATCGATGATCAACGTCAGGGGCCGGAGCTTCGTCCGAGGTAGGAAAGTCTCCAACCGATCCGAGATGCGCTGCACCGCCGATGGGTCCTTGCAATATGTCTGAAGGAGTGCGGCGGCATCTACCCAGAATCGCGACACTTCGACACTTCCAGAAGAGCGCGGCGCCAGCGTCTGCAGACATGTCCGATGCGGACGTCGCTGGCATTGCTGTACCCATGACTTTCGAAAATCATCATGAGGAGCTCATCCGGAAGGGAGTGAATACCGATGCTGGAGCGGCGGGAACTTGGGACCATAAAACCGAAATGTTGACGAGTTAGATGCGCCCATCTCAGGGTGGCTACAATGTAGAGTAAGCATGCAACTATTGGCGAACAACAAAGGACGTACCGTGCCAAACACTCAGGCGTGCTTTGCGTAGGGGGGACGTAATGTACCTTGGGTTTGGTCCACGATGATGATACCTCTTGAGTAACGGAGCGATTTTGCGCGTCTCGATCGAGAGAGAAGGTGACGGGAGTGAACAAAGGAATCATACGCAATGTTGCCGATGATCCTGAGGCGTGTGCCGACTTGTCCAAGTCCTTGCATCTCCGCCCCGTTGCCATCGCAGTAGCCACAGTGGCAATGGGTATGATAGGCTAAATGCAGAGCGGAGGTCTTTGTCATTACAAGTCCAAGGCATGAGTAGAGTACATGATTGTCTGCTGTGCAAAGGAAGATGTCGGGACAACGTACGTCAATAGATAATTCACGAATTGGAGAAATTGTCTGAATGAGATCAGCACCTTCACAACTTCGTCACCTTCAACAACAACTCGGGTTTCGTGCTCTCTTCACCCATAGTGGGATACGTGACCACCGAGGTGTTCCACGTTATCGGCTCGCCCGTCAGTTCGTAGGAGAAGCTAGTGAGCAAGACGCAGAGGATGACTTCTACGGAAGCGAGCGTAGTTGACCATTAGTTACACATTGGCGCAAATCGAAAGGGCTTCACTCACTCATCTCGATCTGAGAGAACTTGAACCCACTGTACGTGAGCGTTAGTACTGTCAGATAGTCTAAAACCCGAGAATAACGTACATGCAGGACCGAGGGCCGGCAGAGAATGTCATTCTGACCCGAACATGAGCGAAGTCCCGCACAACTAAAACAACATCGAGGTAATAACTCACAAACTGGAGTAAACTCCGGGGACATGTGCCTCCTCCACTGCCGCCGGAAGCGGCGAAAGCCAACGTTCGGGCTTCCATTCGCCCGCATCTTCTCCCCAGAGCATCTTGTCCGTGTTGCTCGCCAGGTTGTGCACGAACACAAGCGTGCCCTTCTGGACCACAACTTCCTCCATCGTCTTCCCGTCTCGGCCGCGTACTGGAGTGTGAAGTGGAAGCACTGTGTCCTTTGCAGCCCTACAAAGAAGGGTCGCAATCAGGATACGATGTTGGATTGTGCGCCTTGGCGCACAATGAAGGGAAGGGTCCACGTACATTCGTATAGACATCGCGCCGGGTGCGTACAGACGTAGTGTCTCCCTACAGACAGCATCGAGGTATGGAAGCTTGGTGAGCTCGTCGTAGTCGAGGTCAACGCTGCCTCCATTGGTCGCGTCCGCGAGCTCCTCCCGCAGCTTGTTCTGCACATCCGGGTGTTCGGCGAGGAGCTGGAGGGTGCGTGACAGAGCATTGGAGGTTGTGTCCATACCGGCGAGGATGAACGTCCTGTGTGAGGAGAAACATTGATGTAGCTTGGACTTGCGTTTCGCTCACTGAAAACACGAATACTCACGACATCTGCGCAATGAGCTCCTCTTCTGTCAGTTTCTCGGACTCGGAAGCCGCCATATTTGCTCTCACTACAGACGTTCATTAGCGGCCGACGTCTCGTAAGTCATGGAATTTGTGAGCACGTACGACATATGCTCATGATGTCTTTCCCCTCACCGACTTCCTGCAAGAGCGCCTGATCGCCTTTGGCTAGTGCTGCCCTTTTCTCCTCGATAATTTCTCGTGAGCGACGCCTCATCGTGTCACCGATCTGGGACAGCTTTCGGACGTCCTTCACCGGAACCAATCGCAAGATCCGGCGAATCACTGAGTCCGGAAATACTTGTGAGAGGGTCTCGATCCCAATGACAAAGGCAGGGAACAGGCTGCTTCCACTCGCAACGGGGCTATGCGGCGACAACGTTTGTTGTGAGCGGTCAATGCTGTGGATCCGATGTATAGAGTTGCTACTCACAAGAACATCTTGAGCGATTCGCCATACGCGTCCGAGGATTCTCCTGCGAAAGAGTCGAAGGAGTACCCGAGCCCCGCCTGGCCGAGCATCTCGAGCGTGATGCGGGCATTCCAGCCGTTCACATCAAGCAGCTCAGACGTCCCATCAGTCTGAATTCGCTCGATCATAGCGCTGCGTGCCTGAATGTCTGACATCAGCTTGTCGAGCTATTATGCAGCCGTTGGAGCAGAGTGCAGCACCTTGCGGGCGACCGACCAGAATATAGGCGTCATGTTCCGCAAATGCGCTGTCGAGAAGACTGGGTTGAGCATCTTGCGCTGGCGGCGATGCTGCGTTCCTTCTGTAGTGAGAAGACCAGGACCCATGAGTACTGTGAAGATGCTGCGCGCGGTGAGGCTGTGAGCGGCCAAGACAGACAGTATGAGAACGAGGAACGCACTCGGACGGCGCGAGACGTTTCGGGAAAATCTCTTGGTCCTTGACTAGAATGGTATGGATTGCCTTAGGATCGTGCGTGACGAGCACTTTCGCCTGGAGTCTTCCGCGTGAGCATTAGACGAGTCGCGTACGAAGAGTACCTACATTGAAGATAGCGGTCCATACTGCAGTTGGACCGTATGTCTCCGCCAAGGCCGCCCAGTTCTTCCAGCTCTGCCTGTGAGTGAAGTCGGGAATACAACCTGAATTGTTGAGAGTAGGGTCAACGGGACTTCTGGCTGCATGTAATAGACGCACCTAGAAGCAAGGACACAGGGGGCGGACCGGGGAGATTGTCCAATGGACTAGACAAAATGTAGTTTCGAGATATACGCCATAAGATATAGAGAAGTGCGGACGCAGGGGCGACCTTGAGGAGTTGAAGGCTTGTCATGGCTGAGAATGAACAGACAGCAGGAAACGCAGGAATCACTCACGTTTATAGGGAGTAGTGGCGGTTCGCCCGATTGTGGCGGAGCGCCCCGCTCGATGGTGGGAACGGGCCGTTTGAGACAGTCGTAACGTAATCGAGATTAGTTCCTCAGGCTCTCCCACACGGGCAAGCTGTCGAGTCTCAATCCTCCTCACTTCTGCAATTTGAGGATGAAGAGGGAAATTGGGTATACAAACGTTTGGAGGTGCGCCAGCAGTATCACATCTCAGTCGTCGACCCCATTGGACGACATCCATACCTTCGCTTCATTCTAGTGACGATAGTAGCGTCAGAACCTGAGCGTAGTGGCCATGGTGTGATAACAGAGAAGCTGGAGCAGAGGAGTGTTGGCAATTAGCGACGAGTACGCTACTGCTTCTTTTCTTCGCATTGCTTCAGAATGAGCTCTAGACTGATTTCGTCCACGTCAGAAAAGCAGTCCTGACTTATTACTGTTTTGAGAGCTTACCTAGGTAAGACAGCACCAACCATTCCTGTGTGACAACCAATCATCGTACTACCAGTAGAGCCGAGTGCCACTATGATGCAGTTCACCTACCATCGGAGTAGCATCACCGTGGTGGAAGTCAGAGAGCAAAGATGTTACCGGCGCTTCGGACACCGATCTTATCTTATCTCACCGCACCAGGACGGACGCCCTCCGTCGCAGGCTGGTAGTTCAGGACTCCGACTCGCATGTTTTTGGCTTACTTGTGATCGCCACTGGCAACATCATCCCGTATTGGTCAACTCGTAACAAGGTTACACCACGCATGTCTGAAACTCTCGCATTCTTATAAGACGCGCTGCTGGTAGCGGAGCGTTCTGATGGGGCCAACCGTCCGGCTGATTTGACCGTGACGGTACAATCAATCGTACGACCGAATCGCGTCTGGAGCTCGTTATATAGCAGCAATGCATATGCACTGATGGTTCACATGTGGCCAGTAATCGCCATGGGCTTGTAAGGCTCCTCGAGGTACTTGACATCCTCCTCCGACAGCACAACATCCAAACCGCCTACAGGAGACGGAATCAGCTCAACAGCGAGCAATCGACTCGTCTCGCTACATGCTTACCGAGAATATCCTCAAGATTAGAGAGGCTCGTAGTGCCGACAATAGGTGCGGTCACTCCTGGCTTGGTCAGGACCCATGCGATCGCGATTTGCGCCATACTGACGTTCTTGCGCTTCGCTAGCTCCTCGACGCTGCAATGGGCCATGGCGTGCCAATGTTAGCCGTCGGCCTCATAACATGAGACGAGAAATATACTGACCGGGATACAATCGATGCGGTGGACTCGCTCTTGTAGCGGCCAATGAACCTGAGCTCAATATATGTGAATGAGAGCAGCATCAGTCCCGTAACGGCACACACCAGTCCGTGTTTCCGCGCTTCGACTCAGCGTCGATGGGACGGGTCAGCAGACCGCGAGCCAAAGGCGACCATGGGATGGACCCAACGCCGAACATCTTCAGAGTCGGGAACATCTCGCGCTCCTCTTCCCGGTATACGAGACTATAGTGGTTTTGCATCGACACAAACGGCGTCAAGTTGTGCGTGATGGCGTAGTCTGTGCATGATTCAGCATCGCGTATGGCCAGAGATATTGCGGTATAACCTACTTTGCATCTGGTGGACTAGAGAATGGAAGCGTCGAAGGTGAAGCAGTGTTGATGTCGAAGGGGTGCGAAGACTCACATTGATAGGCGTAGCAAGAACTCATGCCGATGTAGCGGACGTATCCCGCCTTAACGACATCGTGAAGAGCTTGCATCTACCATCGGTATGTACTCAGGCTAGCTGTCTGGGACAATGCTAAGAGATACGCACGGTCTCCTCGATCGGGGTCTCGTAGTCAAACCGATGGCCTGTGAACGAGGTCAGCTCATCTTTCCACAGTGTCCTTGACAGAACGCGCACATTGAAGCAAGTCAATGTAGTCGAGTTGGAGGCGCTTCAAGCTCGCCTTTACCGAGTCGAAGATGTGCTAGTCAACATTGTCAACACCTAGAATATTGTGATACTAGAGAATATGTTTGGAAGCACCTTGCGGTTCAGCCCCTTCTGGTTAATGATGCCGATCTCTTCCGGCTTCTTGCCCATGGTGATGAGGTTCATGGACGGGTCGGGTGGCACAGGGTTGTACAACTACAGGTAGGCGAGTATATGCCATTCAAGCTGTGTTCTGGACAGATAGACAGCACCTGCCTTTGTCATGATAACAAGCTCCTCGCGAGGGAGATTGAGCTGCTTAATGGCTTTGCCGAGGATGACTTCAGACATGCCGTTGGAGTACACCTTGTCGACCGACTTAGTGGTCAGCGGACCCATGACGGACCGGAATGAAATTCTCGCGAACTCACATTCGCAGTGTCGAAAGTCTGGATTCCATGCTCATAACTACAAAGGTGCGTCAGTCGCAGTTGCGCCAATCCAGCTCAATGCGCTCCACGTACGCGAACTTGATATGTTTGATCCCTTCTTCTTCTTCGAGTACCCAGGGTTGCCAGGAAGAGCTGCCATACTGCATCGTTCCCAGGATAATCTTGGAAACCTTCAAGCCGGAGTTGCCGAGACGCACTACGATATATGCAGTGAGCGCGACTCTTCTACGACGCAAATCGCCAGTCACTCACCGTAGGACATTTTTGCCATCTTGTGCGTAGTAGATTCAGTGCTTGACTATAGCGTCTGGTATGTAGGACGACGCTGCGATCGAGGGTGCCGGTGAGGGGTTGCGATGTCGCTGTGAGCTATCTCTATATATACGCTCTGGGATCGATAGGATTGAGCTGACTACTACTATCGTTACCCACCACGATCCCGATATGGATGACTAAATTACCTACGTCACAAGTGTGTCAGGAGGCGTGTCACGCCATTCAACAGCCAATATGAAGGTCCTTCGATTATTATCTCGATCCAGAAGGTGAGTAGGAAGCGACTCGGACTCTCTCCGAGTTGACGCCAGTCGGTACCGGCCCTCTTCTGTTGAGTCATTGAGTCTGTCAGACAATTTTCAAGTGGTATCATGACTTCGAGGCGGCCAGCTCATTCGGCCGTATGGTATCAGTTCACAGTATTGATCGAGGATCCAATCCACAAATGAGCGACGATAGGTACCAAGTCAGGTCGTAGTGAGAATAATCACAAGACGCCTTGTCCTAGGGGGTAGGACTTGAAACAGCTGTTCTGGGTTGGACTGAGGAGAATGACGGTATGGAGGTTGGTCGAGGAGTGCCCCTACCAGGGCTGGGAAGTTGGCATGTTTGAGGCTGAGACTAGCAAACCTCTTAATGATATTTATATTGTTTGTAAAAACCTAATATCGCCGGGATAGCTCAGCTGGGAGAGCAACAGACTGAAGCTCTTGGGGCTTTCTGGAGGTCGCGTGTTCAATCCACGCTTCTGGCATTTTGTTTTTATTCTCTGAGGTACCACGACAAGTTGCAGTCAGCAAGAGAAGAATGTCTATAGTATCTGCGTGAATGATACAATATACTCCCATTTATAGAGGCTGGTATCAACAAGCGTATGGTGATGCACCCCATCCTTCTTGTTGTGGAGTGACCGCAGACGCAGTCCGGACGCTCACTCACTGTTACGAGACAAGACATAGTCGCCCATATGACCCATTATGCCCCTATGCTGAATATCATTTGACCTTTACATATGCCGCCACTTATGCCATACTTACTGATAAGCTACCCACATGTCTTCGATCGCTTATCACCTGCTATGCCAAGCTACTTACTATGTTACTTATGGTTATAATTAGGTACATTCCCGGGCTTATCCCGGAGACTTATGTGAATATATATACCACGAGAACTGGGGTTATCGACCTCAGTTCGAGCTGGTACTTTGCCCCGCCTTCCTCTTTCGGGTGACCACGTCGCGGTCGTATCATTAGCTCGAACTCACCTCTTTTCCCTTTCCCCTCGCGTCCGTGGTATCTAGCGGGCTCGAGGGCGTCCACACGCTCCGACTCTTCCTCTTTCCTCTCTAGCCGACACACCCCTTCGCGTCGTCGCTGGTGTTCAGCGATAGGCGCCGACTCCGACACTTTTCAACCAACCTCCGACATCGCGTCCCGGACGACACTTCCCGGTCTCGCACTCCCCTCCTCACCTCTCCCGCCACTCTAGTCGACCTCTCTCCTCTCCGCACCACCGGACGACAACTTCCCGGCAGCGCGGCACCTCACCACCCTTCCCGGCCTTACCTTACACCCGCCTATTGGCATTTTACGGTATCGTGTATAGTTTCTGTATCGTTCGCTAACTACTCTACGTTCTGCTTAGCTCCCCTGTATTCCACGTGTCAGTCAGCCTTTTGAGGCAGGCACGTTACGACCGCTGTTGAATCCGAGCCCCCGGGTGCTGTCCCGGCGGATTCTTCACGTCCACTCCCGCTTTCTTGTCCGGATCGAGATTAAATACCTCGATCGCAGGCGCACCGTGCACAAGACGGTGGAGCGGTTAGTTTCATGGACTGCGACTACGATACATTGTTGGAGGAGCTATTCCCGCCCGAGCCCAGTCCGATCCTCTCGGCGAGCGCATCACGCGCCCCGTCGCCCATTCCCCCTCTTCCGATCGATCATCCCCCTCCCCTCCCGCTGCTTGGCCTTGTGCTGGCGCGTTCCACGTCCGACACGTCCGACTCACCCGAGACTACCACTACAACCCCGACACCGACGACTTCAGCGCGTGCAGGGAGACCACCTGCCCGCACCGCTACGACGACAACACCACCTACATCGGACGTCTCGACACATTATCCCCCTACACCCGCATCACCCGCCCGCACACTACCGCCACCACCCGCTTCGCTACCAATCCGACCGCTACTCCCCGCACCACACCCGAAACTTCTCGAGCAACAAGAGCGATGGCGGCACCACTCGATGCGGCTACGCAAGCCTACGTCGACGCGGCGATCAAAACACTCTTCAGCCAACTCCAAGCCCCCACGACCCCCGTCAAGGTCAAGGAGCCCGACGCCTTCGATGGGAATAAGGCGCGATACGACGCCTGGAAGCAGCAAGTACAGCTCTACGTGGGAGGCATGGACAAGGATCGAGCAATCACTACGATTGTCTCGTTCGTCCGAGGCGAGCGTGTCGAACGCTGGCGGCAGGCCTTCACCAAAAAGCACCACCAGGCCGGCAGCTGGTCGTTCGCGACGACGACCGCCTTCTGGGACGAAGTAGACAAGATCTTCGTTGATCCGAACCTGGCGAAGACCGCCCAGGCCCGCCTTGAGCGCTGCTATATGGGCAATCGCGAGGCCAACGAGTTCTTCCAGGACTTTGAGGAGCTCGTCGACCAAGCCGGTTTCAAAACCTCCGACACACACGTCATCGACATCCTTCAGCGCAACACTCGATCCAACATCACGCAGACCATCTACGCCTCCGGCAACGAGCCAACCGACTACGACGATTGGAAGAAGCGCATCAAGGCGATCGACACCTTCTGGCGCAAGGGTCAGATCGTTCGCGGCGCGACGACCACGTCCCACGCTGCAGCACAACCACCGCGCACTTCCACAACACACACACACACTACAACAACCACCTCCACTCGACCTCCGCCCGCACCTCCTCCACCTCCGCCTCTCCCTTCTACTCGACGTGACGGCACCGGCATTACGTACGGTGGCCGCGGCGAGCCGATGGACCTCGACCGCGCATGTGTCAAGTGCGGTAAGAAGAAGTCCGAGGCCGGTCCGTGCCAGTCGCCGTGGCACATCCCCAACCGCAGCGCGCAACAGCAGCGCATACGGCGTATGTGGGAAGAGCAGGACTCGCGCGACGAGTTCATCGAGTCCATACGCCTCTTCGCTGCCGAAGACCCGGAGGACTTCGCAGCACAGGGTTTCGATCTCGGGGAAGTGTAGCCGCACGTACGCTCTCCCCTTCGTCTCATCTCTCGCACTCGCATCACTCTCCCCTCTCGACTTTCAATCGTTTCTCTGTCCTCGACAATCATTCCGACGTCGACACCTCTGAGTGCTCCGTCTCCGAACCGACCGTTATCTCTTCTCTTCTGCCGGCATCCATTTCCATCTCATCTTCGTCTTCGACATCTCCGGCTTCGACTCGGTCCGAGACTCATACCGAAGAGGCGTCTCTTAACGAGCGCGGCCGGCGGTCTAAACCGGTGCTTAATTCCTCTTTAGTTTCTTCATCCGCTTGTACTAGTAGTCACGATGTTTGCAATAAACCCCATAAAACCCCCAAAAACATCGAAAAAACCAGTTCGCGTGCGGCGGACAACATAGACTACAAGACAAATGCTTTCCCTATCACGAGGGTGGGCCCTCGGTATTTCCGAGTGGTCCGCGGGTCCGGTGCTAGGCGCCAAATGGACATACCGCTCTCCGTTGAGAACCCAGAGACGGGCGAGAGGACGGACATGATTGGGCTGTTGGACACGGGCTGTACGGGATCATGTGTTCATCGGGACTTTGTACGACGAGCTCGGCTTACCATGCACCCGTTTGAGAAGCCAGTACCAGTGTTCAATGCTGATGGCACTCCGAACGTTGGTGGATCTATCACCCATTATGTACTTCTGTGGCTACGCATTGGAGATCACCGTGAACAGATTGAATTTCTCGTCACAGATCTTGGAAAATCAGATCTATTCTTAGGCCATGAGTGGGTATATCATCACAACCCCTCAATTGACTGGCAAAAGAAGACGATAGAATTCAACCGGTGTCCTTCAACATGTCAGCGTGTCATAGATGAGGGTGAACATGTATTTATGCTGAATACCTCGTCATATCTGAAGTCTCGTCGGGAATATCTGAATGCAGTACATGTCAGGGCTAAGACCTCTGTTGCAATGGAGATAGCTATTGAACAGAGTCAGGCAAAAGGGAAGCGAACCTTTGAAGAGCTTGTGCCAGAGCCATACAGAGATTATGAGGATGTATTTGCCGAGGATGTGTTTAACACACTACCTGAGCATCGTCCCTATGATCATGTCATTGAGCTACTCCCTGATGCTAAGCCTTACTGCGGGAAGATATACCCTATGACACTAGATGAACAGGATGCTTTAGATGCTTTCTTGGAGGAGAATCTTCGCACCGGACGGATAAGACCATCTAAGTCGCCTTGGGGCGCACCGTTCTTCTTTGTCAAAAAGAAAGATGGAAAGCTCCGACCAGTCCAGGACTATCGGAAGCTGAATGACATGACAAAGAAAAACAAATATCCGTTACCGCTTATGTCTGAGCTCTTGGACAAGCTCAAGGGTGCGAAGTACTTTACCAAGTTAGATATTCGTTGGGGTTACAATAACATACGTATGAAGGAAGGCGACGAAGAGAAAGCTGCGTTCATCACCAACCGTGGCTTATATGAACCTCTCGTCATGTTCTTTGGATTATCCAATAGTCCTTCCACATTTCAGATGATGATGAACGACATCTTTCGTGATCTCATCTTGAAGGGCAAAATCATCGTTTACCTCGACGACATCCTGATCTTCTCAGAGTCCTTAAAAGAGCATCGGTCAATTGTTCGACAAGTGCTACAGATCTTGCGAGACAACAAGTTGACAGTGAAACCAGAGAAGTGCGAATTTGAAGTACAGGAGACCGAGTACCTCGGACACATCATTGCTCCTGGAATAGTCAAAATGGACCCTGCTAAGGTCGCTGGTGTTACAGCCTGGCCTACTCCCAAATGTAAACGGGATGTACAGGGATTCCTAGGATTCGCAAACTTCTATCGGCGGTTCATTCGAGACTTCTCCAAGATCGCTGCACCATTGAATAGATTGACAGGGCTTGTGGACTGGAGATGGACAGAAACAGAACAGGAAGCCTTTGATAGGATCAAGACAGCGATTACATCTGCCCCAGTGCTCGCTGTTCCAAATGATGATGATCCTTTCAGGGTGGAATGTGATGCTTCTAAGTATGCGATTGGAGCAGAGCTCTCGCAGAAACAGAATGGCCAGTGGCGTACTATAGCCTTCCTCTCCAAATCCCTATCACCTGCAGAGCGTAACTATGAAATCTATGATCGTGAGATGTTAGCCCTCATGAGCGCATTGGATGAATGGCGTCATTTCCTGAAAGGAGCCAAACAGAAGTTCGAGATTCATACAGACCATAAGAATCTTGAATACTTCAGGAAACCACAACGTCTGAATCCTCGTCAAGCGCGCTGGGTTGTCACCTTACAAGATTATGATTTTGTGCTCATACACCGGCCAGGTAGAACCATGGGCAAGTCAGATGCACTGTCTCGTCGTCCAGATCATGACATTGGAGATAGTGCAAATAATGACATTACTATGCTCAAGCCTGAATGGTTCAGACCTGTGACTATTGATGGCACAGACAATATTCAGAAAGACTGTCTCCGACTTGCAGACCATCTTGATGAATCTGTCATCAAAGCACTTGGTGTAAATGGGGATTTTGAGAAGACCGAGGACGGTCTTGTCTACAGGAAGGGGAAATTGGTGGTACCTAATGACAGAGAGCTTCAGGGACGTATAATAGCAGCACATCATGACTCAGTGAGCGCTGGACATCCAGGTCGTGAAAAAACACAAGAGTTGATTTTTAGATCTTACTGGTGGCCATCCATGCGCAAAGACATTCGTGACTATGTCAAAGGATGTGCTATATGCCAGAAGTCAAAAATTGACCATCGACCTCGCGCTGCACCGCTGCACCCTAATCCTATTCCTGAGCATAACTGGGAATACATCTCTGTCGATATGATCACCCATCTCCCAGATTCTCATGGAAACAATGCCATTCTGGTCATTGTGGATATGAAATCTAAGGACTTCATTGCCATTCCCTGTACAGACCAGTTATCCTCTGAAGGATGGGCTAATCTGTTCATCAAACATGTATATGCAAACCATGGCATGCCCCGCCGTGTGTTCTCAGATCGAGGTTCAATCTTTGTCTCTGCATTCATTCGTGATCTGTATCGAAAGCTGGGTATCCAAGGAAACCCAAGCACTGCCTACCATCCTCAAACTGATGGGCAGACCGAGCGGATTAACCAAGAGATAGAGAATTACCTTCGTATCTTTGTGAACCATCGTCAAGATGACTGGGCTGACTGGTTACCTTTGGCAATGTTTGCATATCGGAACAGAAAGCACTCAGCCACTGGCTTCTCTCCATTCTACATGACCCATGGACATAATGCCTTCACTGGTGTGGAGACTAGGAGACCTGTAGCTGCAGAGTCTGCTCAGCAGTTTGCAGATAGAATGAAGGACATTTCGCAGCAGGCCTCGGCATCTCTACAGATAGCCAAGGAAGCTATGAAGCGAAAGTATGATAGACACCGCAGAGAGTCTGTTGACTACAAAGTTGGAGACTGGGTTCTATTGGACTCCTTTCACATAGCTAGTGAAAGACCCAATAAGAAGTTGGAAGACAAGCGATATGGACCTTTCCAAATTCAAGCAAAGATTGGTCCTAGCACATACCGTCTGAAACTTCCTAAACCATGGAAAGCAATCCACCCTGTCTTCAATGAAGTACTGCTCTCTCCTGCCCATCCACCTACTTTTCCTAATCAGCCCAGAATGGAAGTCACAGCCCCAGATGTTACAGTTACTGCTCCTGTGCCTGAAGTAATTTTGGACTCAAAAGTAGTACGCGGTGGTCTACAATACTTAGTGAAATGGAAGGACAAACCCCGGTCAGAGAATACATGGGAGAAGCGCATTGATCTCCTCAAGTCTAGTAAATCTCTCATTGACCAATTCCATACTCAGAATCCTTCAGCTCCTCGTATGCCCACCATTAGGATAGCACCCCACTCCAGACTTGTTCGTTTGTATGATAGCAGTGATTGTGTATGGAACGATAGTGATGGTGTATGGAATCATTGGACGAGAAGGTGGAACAGATGGCAGAAATCAAATACTATGTACTATAGAACTGTTTGGACCTTAGGTTACATTCCGGAATCGTGAGGACACGATTCTTGAGAAGGGGGTATTTGTTACGAGACAAGACATAGTCGCCCATATGACCCATTATGCCCCTATGCTGAATATCATTTGACCTTTACATATGCCGCCACTTATGCCATACTTACTGATAAGCTACCCACATGTCTTCGATCGCTTATCACCTGCTATGCCAAGCTACTTACTATGTTACTTATGGTTATAATTAGGTACATTCCCGGGCTTATCCCGGAGACTTATGTGAATATATATACCACGAGAACTGGGGTTATCGACCTCAGTTCGAGCTGGTACTTTGCCCCGCCTTCCTCTTTCGGGTGACCACGTCGCGGTCGTATCACTCACTTGGCGCTTTGCCCCTCTTCAAGCTCGCTCTCATTCTCATCTTGAGTACTCTCCTTGCATCTCCGGCTCTCCACAAGAGTTCAGATATTGGTCTCTGGAAGCATCTGTATACCCTACCCGAGGTTCGTCGTTGCTTCTGTCCATATGGGTGGTAGTACACAGTAGCCCTGACTCCCCGGGAACTGTCAGTGAAGACATCTACTCCATATCTACGGCATGTCTTCTGAACTGGAGCGAATTGCTTCAGGATCACACGAGAGAGCGCGCACAGAAGGTACTCAAAGCCCGGGCCCGAGCGACATTCAGCGCGACGTTCAGCGCGACGATGAGGTCTGGCTAGAAGATGGAAACATCGTAATCATCGCACAGAACATCGCTTTTCGAGTCTATCGAGGTTTACTAGCCCGCCGCTCAGAGTTCTTCCGCGCTCTATTCACGCTCCCGAGTCCACCCGATATGGAGGAGATGTATGGCGTTCCTGTCGTTGCAGTCACGGACAAGCCTGCCGACCTCCGACACCTCCTACTCGTATTATGTTGCGGTTAAAAGTACGTCTAAAAAATAACTCTTTCCCCCGTTGCTGTGCATTACATTATCATAGCTATTTCTCATCGCGTGGTCAACCTGTCCCCGTCGAGTTCTCTGTTGTATCCGCGCTCATACGCCTTAGCCACAAGTACGACATACCAGATATCCTCGATGATGCAGTCTCTCGTCTCAAAAACCATTACCCATCCCGGACAGCACGGTTCGCCCCTGAAGACCCCGACTCCAGAGACGGGTTGTTACGCTTCAAGCCTCAGGATGCTGTTGCCGTGATACATCTCGCTCGCCTCACGAATACTCCCAGCTTGCTGCCCATCGCGTTTTTGGCATGCACCACGCTCAGATCAGAGCTTTTTGGCAGCCAAGACGACCAGGACGGCCTGCCTCAAGAAGACATTGTTCGTGTCATGAATGGTAAAGCTGCGCTGGATCGAGAGGTCGCGAAGCAGAACCTCTTCATCATGGATTTTTTTTACGACCGTTGTCGAATCCATGGCGGTCACCCTCCCGCTCCGAACGGCTACACAACTCAACATGCCGAGCCTCCCAGTTGCGCAGATGCTCTACGTTTCTATATGAACGTTTGCAAGGTGGACGACTTCTCAACCCTTCTTAATCGAAACCCATTCCACACGCCTGAGTTGGATTTGGACTTCATGAGGAGCGGGGTGCTGTGTGGGCACTGCCTGATTGATTTCAGGTCAAGTTGCGAGACTTTCGAGAGGCGACTTGGGGTCGACTTCCACAGATATTTGGCCTGCCACCGGCACAATGATGGGTAACCTGTGGTGGGTACCCAGTGGTCTACTTCAAGTTGCCGTACGGCAAGGTCATTCTAGCAAAAGAGGTTGCTAAGCATGGACTCGCCACTCTCGACTTCCTCACTGATCGCGTTAACGCCTGCCCCCGCTTGCCTGAATATAACAGCAGGAATCAGTATGGGGCCGCACCGATCCATTGTAAGGAGGCTCTGCGGAAATACATCGACCGCCACAAGAGGGACGACTTCATGGGGCTTCTTGGCCGGGATCCTGTGCGCTGCATATCAGATCGTCCATGGGACACGTCCCACGGAAGCTTGCTATGCAGCCTGTGTGGACAGGCTCTCGTTGATGTGTCGAAAGCTTCCTGGGCAGCCACCCGCCGTCGACTTCCTCAAATATTCGATGTACCTTCTAACGGACCATGATCAACGTATGGCTGCTCTCACTTCGTGGCTAGCAGGCTATACGTGACTAGCAGGCTATACGTGACTAACCAGATTCCTGGTTGTCGCGCAGATCTGCTTGTTACCTATGACCGCCATAGGGCGGCTCACCCCTCGGGCTTGCGCTCATCGACTACTGCATGACAATACGGCACTTGTCGCTCCGGCTCGACGAATGCTTATATGGTGAAGTCTTGGTTCAACGTTCTAGCTACATAGCACTCATACAGGGCATAGTCGCACCCTTTCTCTCCGGCGTGACGTCCAGTTTGAGGAAAACACGTACTGTCACAGCGTGATCGTTCGCGATCTACAGGACCTTCAAGGCAGTTGCTTCCGCTTCGAAGTAACACTGTCTCGATTTTCCCCCATCTCTATATAGCGAATGTCCATCTCTCTGTGGCATCACATCTTCATGTCTGTTGTGTATTATGAATTCCTGATAGAGGTCAAGTGTGCGTGCCAACAAATCTTCAGTGCGCCTCACCCAGCATAATGATCCGACGCGGTGACTCAGATAGGATATCGTCGTCTAAAAGTACATATATTGCATGGTATTCAGAGTCCATTCCACTCGAAGCCCTTCTCAATCTTGAACTCGCCCGAAAGCTTCAAAGCCTGCGGTGCGCTGCTCTGCCCCACCCGTACGCGGTACACCCCACTTTCGACGACCCAGCGCTTGATGCGCTCCTCCCAGTATGACACCGCGTACTTGTCGAGAGTGAGCTTGAGCACCTCGCTCTTTCCTGGCGCGAGGTCGAACACCTTGCCGAACGCCTTCAGCATCAACGGCGGGTGTGTGAGCTCGGAGGTCGTGGGTAGCGAGACGTAGAGCTGGACGACTTCCGTGCCGGTGACGGAGCCTGTGTTGGTCACCTTGACAGACGCGGTGATGTTCACGTCGCCGTTGGCGACTGTAGGTGCTGACAATGACAAGTCAGAGTACTCGAATGTGGTGTACGAGAGACCATGGCTGGTGGCGTGGGACGTTAGCACCGTTTTGCGGAGAGGTAAAACCAGGCTTACCCGAAATGCCACTGCGGTTCGATACCACGGTGGTGGTAGTGCTTGTACCCCTACACGAAGTGATCAGTTGGTGAGCGTTCGGAGATATTTACAGATGATACGTACGACGAAGAGGTCTTCCGAGTACCACACCTAGGCCGTAATCATAAGCGGAAGGTTCCAAGCAACTCACGGATCAACATACCGTGCCGTGCTCATGGTGGAAGTGGCCGTGGCTGGGAACGTCCTCCAACCTCTTCGGAAATGACAAGCTAAGCCGTCCGCTCGGGTTGACGTTGCCCAGGAGCACATCCCCGATCGCGTCGCCCGTCGCATTACCCAGATACCACGCGTGCACGATCGCCGGCACTTCGTCAGCCCACGGCATCGTGATACTCGACCCGGCCTGGGTGACGACGACGGTGCGCTTGTTCGCCGCTGCGACCTTGCGCACGAGCTCGTCCGTCCGCCCGGGCAGTGCGAGCGTTTCCCGATCGTAGCCCTCCGTCTCCCAGTCTGCGTTGAGACCGACGACGGCGATGACCGCGTCCGCCTCGCTCGCAAGCTTCACAGCAGTCGCCATCAGCTCATCTGGGTGCTGGACGTCGGCTCCACCGAGACGGACACCACCGTTGGTGTCCATGAGCGCCTCGACCGGGTCGTCGTCCGCTGGCGCGCGCACATTGCAGAACTCAACGAAGATCTCGTGCTTCACGCCCGCCTTGAGGCTGAAGACGCCGTACTCCTCTTCCGAGCCGCTAGTGAAGAAACTCTGGCCGCGTCTCTGCTTCGTCCAGTTGTCGATGACGAGCTGGCCGTCGACGAAGAGCTTCGCGCGGCCGGCGGAGAGGAGGCCGAACTCGAACTCGGTGTCCTTCTCGCGCGGCTTGAGGAAGCCCCGCAGATGGAGAGTGAAACGCTTGGTGAGCACCTTGGGGTAATCGTCACTGAGAACGGTAGATCAACAGCAGTACAAAGACTAGAGCAGCGGATGGAATACCTGAGGAATACACGGGTCTCGTCGATCAGTCGGGACACGGCGACCTCCTTCAACGGCACCATGCTGTCATCGCTCTCGTGCTTGTAAAAGTAGCCCATCCAGCCGGGCTGTCCGTCCTCAGTGATGAGCTCGTTCTCGAGCGTAGGCATCTGCATGAAAGCTATGGAAATCAATCAGTCGAGTCCTATGTTTCTAAGAGCGACATCATCACCTCGTGCACCCTCCGAGTACGTGATCTCCACGTTCTCGTCGACCTTACCGAGAGCGGACAAGATGCCTTCGTACGGAGATACGAAGAAGCTAGGCTTCAGCGCAGCAGATCCACCGCCGCTAAGCACGGTCGCCTTCGCATTCCCACCAACGATAGCAATCTTCTTCAGGCCTTGCTCCTATAGACGATAAACGTTATAATTGGCTTCGACCACTGAAACCGAACAGAGCTAACCTTGGGCTTGAGCGGCAAGACGCCACCCTCGTTCTTGAGCAAGACGATAGACTGGCTTGCGAGCTTCGTCATGATCTCTCGTCCACTCTGGCGATCCCCGACCTGCTCTACACGATCCCCATCCAAGACCTGCCAAGTTGTTTGGGTTCTCCGATTGTGATATGCAAACAGTGTGGAAGACGTACCTCTGGTGCCCCCTTCGCGCATTTCTGCACGAGCTCAAGAACCTTGGCAGCACGCTCCTTGACGGTGCGCTTGGTGATTTTCCTGCTCTGGATGCTAAAGGCCGTACTCGTAAACACCGAAGGTTAGTTTAGTGCAGAGGTGGTCGACTTGCCTCCGGTTCATGAGATCGAGAGTGCGCCACTTGTTCGTGCCGGGCATTTCCAAGTCGAGTCCAGCGTTGATAGCGTGGTCAATGGAGTAAACACCGAACCTTGATTACAAGCCCCCAATGAGACCAACCCACCAATATGAAGAGAAAACGACGGACCAGTCGCTCATCACGGTGGCGTCGCTCCCCCATTCTTTGCGTAGGATCTCCCGGATTATGAGCGGGTTCTCGGAGACGTGTGTCCCGTTCACCCGGTTGTATCTGTATTCATGGGCATCGTTAGCCCTAATCTACAAAGACAGCGTTCGATGCACTCACGCAGTCATAAACGCCCAAGGCTTGGCGTACTTCTCGGCGAGCATGAACGGCATGAGGTATATCTCCCGGAGTGCGCGCGGCGTCATCTGCGAGTCGTACCCGAACCGGTCGTTCTCCTTGTCGTTCCCGACAAAGTGCTTGATGCACGCGCCAATGCCGCCTGCCTGGAGGCCCTTGCAGTAGGCCGCGGCAATCATGCCGGCCAGATGAGGGTCCTCCGAGTAGGACTCGAAGGAACGGCCCCCGAGAGGGTTACGCTGCGTGTTGCACGTCGGTCCGAGAAGGACGGACGCGGCTTTGAGCTTGACTTCCTCTGCGAGGAGCTCCTTGCCTACGCGCTGAAGAAGCGCGGTGTCGAATGTCGCTGCCATCGCGGTCGCAGACGGGAGGCACTTGGCGGGAGTGCTCATGAAGAAGTAGTTACCGCGCGCCCCTATCGAACAGTGCGATGGTCAGCGATATGGAAGCTGTGATGAGGCAGTAGGAATGTCACCATTGGGTCCATCTGTGACCTTGATCGCGGGTATACCGAGTCGCGGAACTGCATGGGTGTGCCAGAAGCCCACACCGGCTGTGAGGAGAATGGCCTCGTCGGTGGTCAACTGTTCGACGATCTCTGGGATAGATGCTTTTGCAAAGTCGGATGGCGGCATGGCGGGCTATAGATCCTGATATTCCCCGAGTACCTTTGGATGACGGGGAAGAGAGATGGGTAGGAGGGGTAGTAGAGCGAAGCGAATAGGGTTCTTATAGTACGCAGGGGAGCGATAGTATACCCCATGGGGTAATTCCGAGATTACCCCGATACACCTCTCCTGGATCGTAGCAGAGCGGCCAGCCCATCTGGATTTGAAGCGACAGTCGGGCGAGTTACCGATGTAGTGGTCACCCGCTCTGTCAGCTGCGTATTTTGAGCGATCACCGCAGTATAGAAGTACTCTCGCGAAATGCGTGTATGAAACGAGACGGGATATGGGAGTAGGTGAACGAAGTACTGCACGAATCTGGTAAGTGCAGAAACCACGCGTGCTGACGTTCTCATGTTTCTGGCAAATAAGAAAAGAGGGTACTGGTAGATACTGATAGAAACACTCACGCGCACGATAAACGAGCATGTGAGCGACGACTACTGAGACGACTTGCCCACATTGGATAAATCTCGGGGAAATACCTGTCTACAAGTGTAGCGCACGAAAGCTGTACGACTGCGACACGTCGGAGGCTTTCTGCGGTCCGAATGGCGAATGCCGAAGACGATACAAGGAGGTACCGCTGGCAAAGAACATGAACCGTCGTACTATCCTGGGCCGGCGAGGTGTAGCACGCCCTGGGCAGGGGTTCGACGGCTTTAGTGCGGGATTTGGCGAAGACTAGGACGACGTCAACTTTCTATCAATGCTATTTCGTAAAGTGAGTGAGACGAACCTCTGTTACTGCTCTGCGAAACCAAGTAAGGAGTGCTCCATCTTCGGCACTGCCTGCCGAAGAGTAGCAAAAAGGCGATGTTATACCGGGGCTATCATAGCGTGGCGAGTAAACGAACCTCTACGATTGCTTCTCTGCGGATCCAAGCACTTCGTGCGCCGTCCTCGGCATGACTTCAGTCAAGAATGATAACAACTGTGCCGCGATGATCTCATGAACGGCCGACGTAGGATGCAGGCCGTCAATGAAGATTGCGCCCTCATCGTCAGCAGCATCCTCTTGTCGGAAGCCGAACGTCTCGGGTTCTGTAAGGAGGTGCGAGAAGAGCGCTGATGCGGACCATATTAACACTGTGGCGTCAGGATGACTGCTGGCGAAGCACTGAGCAGCTTCGGTAAGTTTGGCGTTCCAGGTTGAGACTGTGAGTTGAAGCCTCGCCGACTTGGGACCTGTCATTGTGCATCATTTGAGTTTGCCAGCGATAAGAAGGTGCGAATGGACGTACGGACAGGGAACATGTATGTTGGTGGTACATCGATGAAGCAAAAGTGTCGTGCACCGGATGCATACAACTCCTCCTGTAGCACGAACAGATTCTTGATGGAAGCGTCTGTCTCGGCGACTGGATCCAGGCAACGGGTGTTGACGGCGCAGTCATTGATACCAACCCATGTCAAGAAGAGCGAGTCTATGGCGGACCACGGTGCCCAAGGGGGCCTTGGAGCCAGGTGGGGCAAGAACTCTTCACGCACTTGCCGTTGTACGCCCCCAACGTTGTCGCCTCCTCTAGCATAGTCGTACACTAGTAGAGGAGATGCGTCGGGAACCCCAACTTTCGACTGCTGTACTAGATGTCCTACCCAATTGGGCTTCCCAGGCTCACACCAGGTTCTACCAGGAAAGTGAACGCCTAGCGGATGCTCTGGACTGGGATGCGATGCTTCGGCACTATAGCCCACATCGCAGTACGAGGCACCACTGCAAAAGTGTGTAATCAATGCAAGTCCAGTTGTGGTCATGATAATGATACCAAACTCACAATATCATCAGCTGCTTGACGTTCTGTAATCCCGTCCATGAATCGCCAACGTGCACATAAGACATGAATCGAAAGTAGATTCTAATGCAGGCGAGATACTGATCGGAGACTGCGTGTGAGGCGAAGGGGTTGAGCTCGACGCCGGCGCCGGCGCGCTGGCAAGGCGAACGGTCACGTGGACCGTTCGCGTTTCTCTTTTCCCGCGCCGCTTTATAAGGGAGGCGCGAATACCGTGCACGACCTTGTTCTACATCGTACTACCAGACAATCGATTGCAAATCGTCCACTCAAACCGAAATTACCATCCTTTGGTTATACTCAATGCGTGAGGACATGCTCCCACACGGCCGACTTGACCACGGGGACGGAAGCTATCGCCGCGATGGCTGTTCATCAGGTGTTCATCGTCCGAGCCTTACTACCTCGGCTTGCCGGATGGGTGACTTCTCTGAATTCACGGCGAGTATGTATATATAGGTCTTCGAGTCCCTGGAGGTATCGGAATAGAAGGCAGCCATCGTAGGGCTGCGGACAGTGTACTCACACGTCGGAGTACGAGGCCAGGCAAGTCCGTACTGCCAGTACGCACGTAGGCGTGGACGGAATATAGATTTATGGACATGAGGGTGCGTACGAACTCTCGATACCTCACCTTCATCCCCCAAATTTCTCCCCCACTCAGATGAGCGATAAAGCATCTTCTCCGATCGCCAAGGACACAGAGAAGCTCCTACAGCTTGACGCAGACCAGCTGGACTTTTATAAGAAGATAACGGGAATTAACGATGTCGATGCCCTCAAGGAGCATCTACTCGCTGTGCAGCGGGAAGCCTGCCAGGTCTGTCTGACCACATAGGACCGTCGGCTGACAGTAACCGTAGTTCTGTGGCATCCTGACACTGATGGTATCCGGTTGTATCCATACCCCTGCATTGTGAACTTCTACTTCACCCAGTGGGTCTCCTTTGCATCTCGTGTATGGAGGGGATACTCCGTGGACATGTTCTGTCATTCGCCAGATAGCTGGAAAGAGCTCTGGGACGGGCAGGTCTTTGAGAAGGGCACCGTCACGTTTGAGGCGAGACTCTCGAAGCAGTCGCGGCCGACGCTCGCGAGCAACGGGGAGGTTGTCGACGATACTAGTAGGCTGTTTTTGGAGTGGGCGGTGACGCGACTTTGATGCTCATCCACTGGCACGCTCTGAGCTCGCTCCTGTGACGCGTAGCGCACGTGCGTGTGACCGACGCGTTTGGCGCTGGGTGCGCTTATGCGAGACGTCCGACGAGTTCACCATCAACTCCTGATTGACTCGCACCTTCCCCCTCTGCTGTCTTATTTCACGATTGTATTCTACTGCCTGCGGACGTCTAGCCGTTTGAGCTGGTAATTGCCACGCAATCAAGAAACCAGACTGGAGACCTCGCGATGGCCTTTGATGGAGAGTAAACTTTGGGGCCTGTCCACCCTAGTTTGGTGAGCAGACATGATGAGCATGGGAGCCCTATGCATTGGACTACATCTACGGCACATTACACATGAATGCATGAACGCACATCCCTCCTTGCTCCATGTAATGGTGGCGATTGTAAGATGATCTGCATTCCAGGCATCGAGCAGCTTACCCCGGGCCCAGGACCTCTCCCAATTTCGCGGCGGCATAACCAACATGGGCCACTCGTCACAGGGACATTGCAGAGCATGCTCCCTCATCTGCCGTGCCTGCTCGTTGTCGCGCTCTCGATGGCCGCCACACATCGGGACGAATTATTTCGAATATGCTTGCCTCGCGGCCCTCGCCTCAAGGCTCACCGTTGGCGCCCTCACGCGCCAGGGTGCCCCCGCGAGCAGGCACAGGAAGGTTCGTAGCTGACAGTTACTCCGGATCTTGCATGAGGTCTGCTCAAGGACTATATCATCATGCTCGCCCCGGTGACGCAGCGTTCTCACAACTGCGGCCCGTGGAGAGACGCTCTCCTTCAGTCGGGTGCTCACAAGGGTGGGTAATGATGCAACGTCTTTAGGGGTGGACAGGCTCTTAAGTTCTGAAGTCTTGCAACCAACTGATGAGACACTAGCTGCCGCTGACACCAAAAGGAGAATGTGCGAGACGGAGGAATAAATAACTGCGCGGGGGAGGTGTATCCAATTTGCGTCGTCGGACAGGCCAGAGCGCGATCGATGGCCGCACATGAGACACTCCTGGCAGGACATCATGGCGTTGACGTGCATGTGAGCTCCCATCCATATCAGAGTTTTTGACTGTGCCTACCCGTCAAACTCGTATCCTTCGGAATCCTTGAGCTCATGTGACTTCCACGCAAACGAGGGGCCATAGACTAAGCATATCATTGATAACATCAATTCACACTTTCAGCCAGACAATTCAGGAGACGAGTTCGACGGTTCAGTCACTTGGACGATAACAATATAACTACGAACACTAGGTGCGGAGACAGCGCTCAAAGGGTAATGGGTACACAGCCAAGGGCAACCGCGCCGCCCTACGTCCACGCGGAATATGTAAGTATCTGCACCTCAAACTCTCGAGGACCCGGGGGTGACTCACGTAGCTGTTATCAGTGCAGGAAACAGTAGTGCTAGAGCATTCACCGCTCCCGACACCGACGACGTTGATCGGAGAGCAGTTGACACCGACGAGGGCATTGATGTCCTGAACGACGACGCCGACCACGGCGAGGGCCCCGGCAATACCGGGGTCAGAAGCCTGCCACATACTTGGTGAGCTACAATGTCAGGGGGAAGACAATATCCCCTACCGTTCCGGTGGTCTGGCAGCACAGAGGGGTACCGCTGCCCCCAGAGCCGTTGCGAGCCTCGAGGGGCGTGGCGGCCGCAAGAAGGGGGACGGCAGCGATAGCCAAAGCAACGACGCGAGTGAACATCATGTTGGTTCGAGAGAAGAGGGTGATGAAGAACTGGGAGGAGAAAGGCGTCGTCGGTGTTCGAGCTGAAGAATGGTGGTCAGTCTCTGCGCCCTTTTATACCCTGACAGCTCGGTCGTATATTCAACGGACAGCTGATGTTCTCACACAGTCTGGGGCCTCAGCACACCTGAACACGACCACTCGTCAGGCAGCCATCATCGTGGTTGCTCCAGCACCGACGTCACAGGGGTAGGGAAGCGGTCAATGTTCACTAGGGTCAACCGCTCAAGCGACGCAGCGTAGCGGACGGAGGAGACAAACATAGTCAGGTTATACACAGGGAGTAGCTCAAGCGAAACGCACCTCACCGCCGGCCCAATCTAGGCTGCTCACAAGTCTTGCACCCGTGCTGCTTTGTGGATGTGCAAACGTTGGTATGTGGCAGATGCTCCACTCCCTATACGTATCTCTGTTAATATTTGTTGGCGTTGGCGAATCCGGAGGCGCAGAAGAAGACCCGCTCACGAAACCTTGACCGGCTCCGTGGACACGATGTCACGAAGACTTCTCTCCGCTGACAGGGCGGCGACCCAGCCGGAGATTAGGTGCCAGTTACGCAATGCTGTTCTTGCGGGGCCTTCATGACGCCGACTGTGCGTGATCTCATCTGTCGTGACGTTCTCAGGCGTTCAGTTGAGGGTGCTCTGCTGGAGGTAGGTCGTCAGAAGGGTCGCCCATGCCAACTATGAGGTGGACTAACAAGGTTCCTCCATGATGGCATTTTTTTTCTATCCGGCGGTTGCGAAAAATTCCAGGAACCTACAGGGCTTCATAGTACCAGATTACGTGACATCCGGAGCGAGACACTATGTCGTAGCCCGTCCTCGCACCCGGTCAGAGGCATACGTGAGGTACGTTGATGTACGTACAATGCCATGCAGGATTTGATTTCAATCACGTATGCAACTTGAAGGCCGTGGGTTGGGATGCGTTACCAATACTTAGGCGACGGAGGATACCCGTCAAAAACGGGTACGTGCAAGAAACGTGATGCGATTGGCAGGCCATAAGATTCGGAAGACGGACGCGCAGAGCAATAAGGACAGAAGGAAATGGTGGTCGGAGTATTATCATCCTGGCCCGCAAAGCCGCGCGATATAGCGATGAGCCAAATGGGCAGCAGATGTACAGCCACCCGCACTCGTATTCATCTGAACACTTAAGCTTATGTGACCACTGCGGAAGCTCGACAAGAACGCGGACAGAGCTTATTATATTCGGAATCAATCGTCCCTCGGTACACGTCACGGCCAAAATTGTACATCGCTGTTCGAGATCTCCGAGTCGGTCTCTGTCTGCAAGTCCTACAATTCGACCACCACTACTTGGTCCGCCGTTCAGGCGGTGATAGGAAGGCAGCCAATAGCGATGAGACTGCCCTATAGGCAATGATTGTCGTGTGAGTATGAGGCATTTATACTCGAAAATGGGGCACTTACGTGGCTGTTGTCCGTGCATGAAACAGCGGTGTTAGAGCATGCACCGCTGCCGACGTCGACAACGTCGATCGGAGAGCAGTTGAGGCCGACGAGGACATTGACGTCCTGCAGGACGACACCGAGCAGGCTCAGAATGGCGGCCGCAGATGGGTCTGAGGCCTGTATCATTCAACATGAGTGAGCTGAACGCAGAAAAGAAGGCGTAGGACGCAGTACCTGCGTGACGGAATCGCAGCACTGAGCATCATCGCTGCCCCCGGAGCCGTTGCGAGTCTCGAGGGGAGTGGCGGCCGCAAGAAGGGGGATGGAGGCGATAGCAAGAGCGACGACGCGAGTGAACATCATAGTGATTGACAAGGCTAGGATGCTGGACAGCTAGGAGATGAAGGGCGATTGGAATTGTTCGACCTGCTGAACCTCCGTATCATCCGCACCTCTTTATACCTGTCTGAAGGGGCGCTTCTGAATGCATAACATGACCTCTGGGATGAAGTCGCGGTCCGCCACAGGTGTATAAATGTCGTCAGAGCTGGATCATCGTCTCATCTTCGGGGAACAAGGGGTTCGTTCGCTATGTCTGTCACCGTATCGCGCTCAATCCGCGCAGCGCAACATGGACAGGAGGTTCACAAATAACATACTATACATCGGAAAAGGGCCGAACTTCCCCTTGTATGCGTTTTGTGGCGCTCGACAGTATTCAGCTCGCAGTCTTCTAGCGGTAAACGATGCTCCCTGGATGTCAAGGTACGTCAGACGCTCCACTTCCTGCACACATGTTTACTCACCGTTAGTTTCGCCAAGCTGTGCGCGCTGGCAGGGAAGGGCAGTTACGACAGACACTCCGCGGACACGATGTCACGAACAACGGAGCAGCGCCCACTAGCGGCGATTGGGAGGGCATGAAGCAACTTCCGTCGCATGGGGCCCGAATCTGGGGTCATGACCTCATACCTCTTCACCTATCACCCAGCAGACCGAGAAATGGGTGTGAGCTGAGCTCAGCGGGGTAGACGTGAGCGAGCCCGATGGGGGGTATTGCTGCGTTCTCGACTTCTGCTCGTTCAGGTCCCTGCAGAGGAGCCTTCAGGGTATCTATGACGGTTCCGGACGATCGACGTATAGTTCTGGCACACCCCGAGGTTGAGTGAGCGGACAAGCCCATCTGGGAGCACCGCTGCCTGACCAGTGACGACTGCAGAAGCGGCAAAGAACTGACCCATGGTAAATGCACAATACACCGGGGCGTAGAACACCAGGATCAGAGCATAGCTTTCGTACGCCGCGGTGCGGACACATCAACCTCAACTTCGTCTCCGATGAAGGCCTTCATCGTTTCTTCAGGATAATCCCAGTGCGCCTGCGAACCGCTATGTCAGCCCCAGGTAGACAAAAACACCGAAGCGTGCTCACAAAGTGATTTCCGCCACGAAGGCGCACCACAGACACCTTCCTGATAATCCCCCTCCCCGTTCTCTCCGCGTCCTCGAGTTCTTTCCCAAGCATGTAGGCTGCAAGCACCATAGGCCATACAGATCTATCTCCGAACACGACTCGCAACTCCACCTTGCTCCAGTCGTCCGACGGGTCTTGTGCGGTCCTCGCTGGCGAGGCAGGGCTCGTCCCATATAGAACCCTCTCTCTAAATATACCGCATACGCCGTTCACGAGGCACATCCGTTGTATGAGATTGTCGCTCCCGTGTGGACCCTTCCCAGGTGCCTCATATATGAGCTCTGCTCGGTCCTCCGCGTCCATGGTCGACACCGTTGATGGCAAATTCTTATACTGGTTGGTGGCCATGATAGTCTCGGGCGAAATTGGCTCTCCGTGTGTGAAATACGAGGATACCCACTGGTGGAAGAGTCGGATGCGCTCATCGGGAGACGCGTCGGGATCACGGGCGGCATGATAAGCTCCTGCGATGGGGGAGTATCCAAAGAACCCGGCCGGTCCGTCTACACCGTTATGTATCAGCCGTCGCTGACGTGTTTAGAATCTGGAAACCACGTACCATAAGCAACCACCCTGTGGATGTAGCTGCTGAGCGGGACGGCCGATGGGCGGAAAGATGGGGCGTGGGCAAGGAAGTTGAGCATCCAGAGGGCGCCGTACGACCATCCCGCGAGCACAATCCCGCCCTTGGGCTTCCCAACTTGCCTTTTGGCGGGTAAGATCTTCTCTGCCTGGACGTATCCTACCAAATGGTCGTGAAGCTCACGCGCACGCTCACGCATGAACTCAAGCGCCTCTTCGCGTCCTTCCGGTGACCTGTTCGAAGCTCGCGCGAGCGCCGCGCGTTCATCCGCGCTGTACGGTACGGAGCCTGGGTACCCGCGGCTGTTCAACGCAATGAGGCGCACACCGTGAGATGGAGCCAATGCTGCAAGCCTCTTGAAGACCCCTGTGCAGGCGATGATTCAGCAGTTTCCGACTGACCGATGCTCGCCACTTACCTCCCTGCCACAGATGCCCATGTATTATGATCAAGCTTATATAGTCGTTCGACCCCGCTGGTACGCCAGAGTCCAGGACGACATGCAGAGGCGATCGCATGGGGGAAGACATCGCGAAGGCGACGGAATGTCAACTGTAGCGCCCTGACAATCGTATACGCGTGTGACCAAGACTGGCTTCTACTGAGCGAGGGCTTGAGAATAGAAGATGGTTGATGAGTCATCTATTCTCCGGCTCTGGTGGAAGCATAGTGAGGAACTCACTCTTTGCGACAACGCTGAGGCGATGTCTATGCCTGGAGAGGCACAACGATTGTTGGACGTTGAGTGTGCAGCTGCTCGCCGGAACTGAGCGTAGGTCAAACGACTTATCAGTGCCAGTCAAACCCTTGCGTATCGGTAGATTTCATCGCCTTCAGGCTTCGGCGACGATGAGTGTGGGACGAGAGCAGGAGAGGGGCTCTTCCCAATGTGGACAATGATGGGACTGTTGCCAAACAGATGCAAACACCTATACTCAACGCCGAGAAAGGTTGGCATCCGTCTACCGGCGGCACGCTCAGGAGTCAGTACTAACTCAAGGGCACAGCATTTATCAGTTCAGGCGTCCGCATGTTGAGATCCTCATCTCCCGATCAACAGCGACAATACGTTCACCACAAATTTGAATAGCTTCGCCTCGGGACGATCAATCTGCGAGTGCACGATTAAGAATATGCTATTATCAATTAAGTATGTGTACAGTAGAAAGCATCAGTCCATCTGAATGTCCATGAGGGTTCACGAGCGCTTCGCCCCAGTGTGGATCGCAAGCGCGCCACGTTGAGGAACGGTAACGTGGAACGAGCCGCCGGAGACGACAAACCTGCCAATGAAGGTAATAGAATATCAGCTGAAGACCTTCTGAGTAGTTACCATCGGTACGCACGAGGAGCCGGAGCACTGTCCGTTCGCCAGCTTTCCCTTGACCACATCGCAATACGTGCCATCGGGGAGGGACGTCTTGAACGTCGTCGTCCACGCCGAGTCCTCGTTGTTGATCGCCACGAAACCGAGGGAGCCTGGGTGCATACTATCAGCCTCTACCCGGAGTCCTTCAGCGCAGCTCACGTACCGCGACCAAACGCAATACGCTGTCCCGAAGGCGCAGTCCAGTTGTTCAAAGCAGCGCTACCGACGGTGTTCCTGAACCCGACCATGCCCGAGATCTCCTGCCAGCGGTGCTGGCACAGCCAGCCGTTCGCGCCATTGTTCCCGGAGCACGAGCCGTAGCCCCCGTTCGGCGGGCCGTTGTCGTTGTTGGAGAAGCTGTAGCTCGAGAGGACGGTCGGGGTGCCGTATGGGTGGGCGAGGGAGAAGATCGAGGCGAGGACGTAGGTGTTGGATGGGGAGTTGCTGGTGAGCGTTCCGGGGCTCTAGGGATTGGGTGAGTATATGCGGAAGGAAGACGGGACTCGACCTGACGTACACGCTCGGAGTCGTGGTTGGCGACGAAGACGTTCGCTTGCGACCCGGGGACCCAACCTGCATAGCATATTAGAGATAGCGCTCGCAATCTGTTGACGAGTTCATGCATACCCCTATTGTCGAGGTCCTTGAGACCGGACAACTTCGCAGCACCAGTGAACGCACTCTTCAGAGCGTCCATGTAGCGGAACCTGAGTGTACATCAGCAAGATGTGCCGAGTGAGACAAGGAATGACATACTCCTGAACATCGCCTGTACTGGTGTCAGCACCGAAGTGGAGGCCTACAGACTATTGTACGTGGCGCACCTATCTGAGTGTACTCGTTCGGCGTCACAGGTTGACCACCGCCAAAAACGACCTCCTGTGTGATGTACAGCTTCTTCCCATTCGTGTTGAGGCGTGACATGATGTTGGAGATGTCCGCCACCGGCATGTCTGAGTCTCCTGTCAGTTACGGCCACAATGAAGGGTTACAGTGTAAGGATACTGACGTTTCGCCGCGTCTAATCGAAGGCCATCAACGCCTAAGCTGAGAAGGTCGTTCCCGTATGCGGCGAGGTGAGCCCGTACGTTCTCGGACTCGGTGGCGAGGCTGTGGAAAGACGACGCATATTAGTCGGTGAACCCGGAGTTGTGAATACGTGGCGATACCCACTCTGCAAGGCCAGCGAGCTCACAGTTCTGGATCTCGTACGCGCTGTTCCAGTCGTTGATCCCGTGGCGGCAGGTATGGAAGTCACCATCTCCGTAAATACCAGGATAGTTGTAGTGATTGAAGGATGAGCCCGCCGTGCCTGTTCCAGAGTCAAGACCGGCCATATGGTTCCAAATGGTATCTGGGACGAATGGCTGTCAGATCTCCGAGGAGAGGCTTCGAAGCAGGAGTGTCCATACCAACGATGACGCCCACACCCGCGTCGTGGCATGATTTGACCATGTTGGCGAACTGGTCGCGGTTGCCGTGTTTCGATGAAAGCTGGTACGACACAGCCTGGTAGTCTGTCCACCATTGGTCGCCAGAGATGCTCTCCTGTGGAGGGTTCACTGGAAATAAGCGACTGTCAGCTCATCTCTGCCACATTCGAACTCATCCAGAGGACCCCCACCTTGAACGTAGCCATACCCCGCAGGACCAATGAAGTTCTTGCATTCGGCGGCGACGCTATCCCAGTTCCACTCGAACATCTCGATGATGACCGACTTGTTCACATTAGCCGGTGCTCGGCCAAAGTGGCGGGTCCTGGAAGAGCCATGGCGATGCTGGCCTTCGACCGCCGAGAGGACAGCAGCGAGGGTGATAAAGAGCGACAGCTTCGACCATGAGCTCATTTTGCTAAAAGCTCTATGTCTCTAGTGAGTGACAAGGAAGGGGTATAGTCAAGGAGTGGAACGTGGTAAGAGGGAGAAGAATGCACGTTGTACGTAGCGCCGCCAAGAGGCTTTTAATATCCAGCGGGTTGTCAGCCGACGGTATGGAGCCGACAGGGGTCTAGACTGCGTGAATGGAAGTGTATACCCGTAAGTACTGCATCCAGACAACGGACGAAAGTGCGACGTCAGCGCGTAGCCATGCTTCGAGATCGCTGGGTCGGCGGATAAATGGAAAGCACAGGGTAGATTTGAGCTGATGTTGGTGTCGCGGTGTCGAGGGCGGTTGGCGGTGGGTGCGAACGGTGGCCGCGTTGCAATGGTGTTGCTCACACCGAGCGTAGTGAGAGCCTGTTACATACATTGCATAGTGCAACCTCCGAGTCGGCAGGTGGTGGTCGCTGGTCAAGCCGCCACCGCGTAAATGACGCGAGTTCTACATTAGTGATAAGAGAACATATGACAAGCGGCCAAATATTTGTCTTCCTCTGTTCATTTGGGGTCGAGGTTTACACCGCTGTGAGTTCCAAAGAAGAGTACAATCTGTATGCTTGCGGAGCGCGAGTTGTCTTCTGGCTGTTCTCAGACATCGACATGGCCTAAGAGACTATGAGGGTATAACGTGGATACACGCGGCAGGACGTTGTTGTGAGATTTTCCTCTCCACGGAATTTGTGTTGATACTTACGGGCAGAGACGCGAGGTGAAGGTTTTGGCAATATAGCAGAACTTCGCACTATTCTCCTGTCATTGCGGAATTCGCCAATAAAATATAAGGCAGAACTTCCTCTTCGATAATGCACAAGGTGCTACCAGGGTTCGAACCTGGGTTTCGGGAATATTACGCGCCGGAAGCGACTTCCATCAAAATCCCGAGTGATAACCACTACACTATAGCACCTTAGCGACTGTCTTAAGTGTGTGTAATCCCAGTCACCTAAGTACCAGGGACATCTCCCGAGGCTCAGAACCTGGAACTTGCACTCTCTGATCGTCTAGCTACTTATGATAGAACCTCCGTGCGGTGGAATGTCGCTCGCCAAGGATGGAGAACAAGCGGAATCAAACAGAGCCTCCTTCACCTTGTGTTGGCCATGAGAGGATCGCCATCAAATAGCATCAAATTCGCGTCGCCCCTCCCCCAACCATAACATCGCCCAGTTACTACTGATACTTTGCCCCGCGTTTCAGGCCTTCGGCTCGTCGACTAATCTAAGCACGAATATCAAAATACACCGTTCGCGGGCTGCGGTGTTTCCATCATTGTGCAGCGGTCGACTAGTCCATCAGATGCGTACCACCTGGATGATCGTCACATGGCTCTCTCCCTGGCCTGGTCAAGTGAACGATGACATCGTCCGCATCCGGCCTTCGCGAGTCGCATCGCCGTCGGTCCAGCCAACGCTCTCGTAGGCACCTGCCAGGGCCCGATCTGTGTATCCTACGTGCGCCTTGGATGCCGTGATGGACGACCGAAGGCCTTAAATACCCCGACCCTTCCTCCCCCGCTCCTTCGTGCGCCTCCGCCCCAGCTAGCAGTGATACCTCCAGCCATGTACCTCCGCGCGGCACTCAAGTTCGCGCTCCTCGGCCAGCTCACCCTCCTGGCCAGCGCGACCATCACAGACCCCAAGGTGCTCGACGCATGCCCGGGCTACAAGGCCAAGAACGTGTTCAACCTCGGCCACAAGCTCTACGCCGACCTCGTCCTCGATGGCAAGGCCTGCAACGTCTTCGGGAACGACGTCGAGAAGCTGAAGCTTGAGGTCACTTACGAGAGCAGTGAGTTCTCCTTATGGCTACTCTTCCATTCCCCGCCGTCCCGTTCAGTGCCGTTCTCGTAAATCCACGTCATGTGGACCCTCCCATGCGCCGGTCTGAGAGCAGTCCATCGGATTGTAGTCTTGCTATACTCCAGGCGGCCCCGATCCTCCGCCCACGCGAGCGCGCCGATCTCGAACGGGCTTTGACGGAGCGGAGCGGGGAAGACGCGTCGGGGGTCACGTGGGCGCGTAGCACCTGTGGCGGGACGGCGGCAGGCGTGCAGTCTTGGAAATAAATGTCAGACTGCTCACACCATTTTGCCAACAGAGGATCGTATCCATGTCAAGATCACCGACCCTGCTGACAAGCGGTACGAGATCCCCCAGTCCGTTCTTCCGCGCCCAAAGGAAGACATCTTGGCCGGCCCGCTCACGTCGAGCATCCGCTTCAACTACACCACCTCGCCGTTCGCCTTCTCAATCTACCGCGCGTCGACGCACGAGGTTCTCTTCTCCACAGCCTCGCACCCCATCATCTTCGAGCCCCAGTACCTCCGCGTGAAGACGAATCTCCCCGAGAACGCGAACATCTATGGGCTCGGTGAGCACACGGACAGTTTCCGCCTCCCCACACACAACTACACCCGCACGATGTGGTCGCGCGACGCGTATGGTGTACCGGAGCAGCAGAACCTGTACGGCAACCATCCGATCTACTTCGAGCACCGCTCGACGGGTACGCACGGCGTCTTCCTCGCCAACTCGAACGGTATGGACATCAAGATCGACGACAGCGAGGGCGCGGGCACGACGCTCGAGTACAACGTCATTGGCGGTGTTCTTGACTTTTATTTCCTCGCGGGGAGCGAAAATGACCCGACTGAGGTTGTGCGCCAGTATGCCGACGTCGTGGGTGCGCCCGCTGAGGTGCCGTACTGGTCGTTCGGTCTCCACCAGTGTCGCTTCGGCTACCAGAGTAAGCACATCAATGATGGTCTTGGAATGGATGTTGACTACTCTCTGGCTAGACTACATCGATGTCTCGGAGGTCATCACCAACTACTCGGCTGCTGGTATTCCTCTCGAGACCATGTGGACTGATATCGGTGCGTAGCGACTTTCTAAGTTATTAATCCTTTTCTCAGCGTGTGCGCAGACTACATGGACAGGCGTCGCATCTTCACGACCGACCCAAACTACTTCCCCATACCCCGCATGCGCGAGATCGTCGAGTACCTGCACGAGCACGATCAGAAGTACAGTATGTCATCCCTGCTCCATGTATGCATGGCTCAGAGGCACTTATTCAGCCTCGCCTTCTCCCAGTTCTTATGACTGACCCTGCCGTCGCTTACGCCCCTGGGGAGGACTACGGAGCGTTCGACCGCGGGACTGAGGCAGACATCTGGTTGAAGGCCGCGAACGGCAGCAGTCCGTTCCTCGGCGCTGTCTGGCCCGGTGTCACCGTCTACCCCGATTGGTTCCACGAGAAGACTCAGGAGTGCGTATGAGCAGATCGTGTCCTCATGCGCTGGCGAGCTCATCGACTCCCCCTGTAGGTACTGGACCAACGAGTTCAAGCTCTTCTACAACCCCGAGACAGGTATCGACATCGACGGTGTTTGGATCGACATGAACGAGCCCGCCAGTGTGCGTTCGCCTGTCCTATGGTGAAATGAACGTCGTTGACGGTCATGAGAGACAGTTCTGCAACTACCCCTGCACGGATCCTTTCCAGCAGGCGAAGGAGCAGGATTTGCCCCCGGCGCGCTCTACGCCTCCTCCCCCTCCCGATGCACCGATCTTCGGCCAGACCCCTGCCTCGAAGCGCCACGTCAAGCGCGTCGACCATACCGGCGAGGACGTCCTCTCGCCCCCGTACGCGATCGCCAACTACGCTGGCACTGGGCCCCTGTCTGACAAGACCGCCTACGTACGCTCTGCTCTCCCATCCCATTCTCCAGGCTTTTGCTGATAAGGACGCCCTAGACGGATGCCGTCCATGCGAACGGGATGATCGAGTACGACACGCACAACCTGTACGGGACGATGATGTCCGTCGCGACCGCGGACGCGATGCTCGCGCGCCGCCCGGGAAAGCGCACGCTCGTGATCACCCGCTCGACGTTCGCCGGGGCGGGCGCGCGTGTCGGGAAGTGGCTCGGGGACAACCTGAGCGACTGGCCGCACTACCGGAACTCGATCGCGGGCATCCTCGGTTTCGCAGGCATCTACCACGTGCCCATGGTCGGCGCCGACATCTGTGGGTTCGGGGCGAACACGACGGAGACGCTGTGCGCGCGCTGGGCGATGCTCGGCGCGTTCTACCCGTTCATGCGCAACGTGAGTGTTGGGTGTGCTTGTTGAGCGAGAGTGGGAAGGCTGACGCGGCGGTGTGGCGCCACTAGCACAACGGCGACACGTCCATCAGCCAGGAGTTCTACCGCTGGCCGACGACGGCGCAGGCGGCGAGGAACGCGCTCGACATCCGCTACCGCCTCCTCGACTACCTCTACACCGCCTTCCACCAGGCCAAGCACGACGGCACGCCCGTGCTCTCCCCGCTCTGGTACAAGTTCCCGCAAGAGGCGGGCACGTTCGGGATCGACACGCAGTTCTTCTTTGGGCCCTCCGTGCTCGTCTCGCCCGTCGTCGAGGAGGACGCGACGGCGGTGGACGTGTACTACCCCCGCCAGCTCTTCTACGACTTCCACACGCTCGCGCCGATCCGGGGCGCCGGCGCGTCCGTCCGCCTGCCCGACGTGAACTTCACGAGCATCCCCGTCGACATCCTCGGCGGCTCGGTCGTCCCGCTCAGGGCGAGGAGCGCGATGACGACGGCGGAGCTGCGGAAGGAGGACTTTGAGCTCGTCGTCGCGCCGAGCGAGGAGGGCACCGCGAGCGGGGGGCTCTATGTCGACGATGGGGAGAGCGTGAAGCCGAAGGCCACGACTGAGGTCAACTTTGCGTACAAGAAGGGGAAGCTGACCGTCAAGGGCGTGTTTGGGTACCCGACGGGTGTGAGCGTGGCGAGGGTGCGGTTTGCGAACGCGCAGGCGGCGCCGAAGGCGGTAACGTATAATGGGAAGACGGTCGCGGCGGGCAAGGTCGCGTACGATGCGGAAAATAAGGTGGTGGACGTGATGCTGGGGATGCCGTTCAAGTCAGGCTTCACTGTCGAGCTCCACTGAAGGCTAGGCATCGTGCCGTGGTAGTATGCGGATGTGGAGTTGACGGTGTTACTAGTAATCCATCCCTTATATCTTTACTCGATCACAAAAGTACTAAGCTTTACGCACTAGTATCGCACGAAGCGATCGCGACGGCCTCACTTTTCTGAACGCTCTAACGCGTTGACAATGTATGAGAGTGGTGACTAGGCTGATAGTATTAACATGCACAACGTGTGCACGTAGGAAACGTACGTCTTAGAGGCGAGTCGCGAGTAACGGCTGCTAACCTCTACTTTCAGCTACAGACGACAAGCCAGATCACGAAAGCTTCCAAGAGTGCGCGCCTTCGTAGATCGGGAAAGGCCCCTTCATCTCGCGCTCGTCCCATTCCGCCCGCCGCTTCTCCATCAGCTCCTTCGCGGCCTCAAAGTCCTCCGGCGCGACGTCCGTGTCCTTGTCGCAGCGAAGCTCGTCATAGAGCCGCTGCACGTTCGCGCGATACTCGTCTTCTATCTCCTGCGCCGCGGCGTGCGCAGCCATTTCTGCCTCCGAAAAATCAATGGGGCACGGAGGGAAATGCTCTGGTGCATCGATCAAGCTGCCAATGATGACGTCCCAATTCTGCTGCAGCTCGATGAGGTAGCCGCGCAGCTCCATGGGACCATCCGAGATGCACCGGGGAAGGGATAGGAGGATGTTGCCCCGGGCGGCACTACAGGGCATATGCCATGCCTGGTGCCTGTTCGGGTCGACAAGACGTTGAAATCTGGTGTAGAACATGTACCGGTTCGCGAGACGGAGTTGCACGCGGTACACGTCTTTCATTTCGTCGGACAGGGTGTCAAAGTGGTCCGGGAGGGAAGGTACCGAGCCGTCCGCGGGTATCGGGATGAGCTCTTGTGAGTACTGGATGGCCGGAGGGAGGCCACATTGGACGAAGAACGGTGATAGGGTCGCGCCGTGCCAGTCGATGGTAGTAGCGGTGGAGATGTCGCCTTCGGTCGGGACAATGAGATTGCTCAGGGTTAGGTCGGGATGAGTGAGTGTGGGATCGGCCATGCCACGTTCGTGTGGAATGAGGTATGGCGCGACACTTATACACATCCGGAGTAGGCGACGGAGCACTGGGACGTCGGATGCTTTTGATCTCACGAATTTGGTTGGGAATCCTGCCAGCGAGTTGAGGAATTGAAGTTGCATCCTCGCCGCGGCGACAACCATCGTTTCTGCATCCTGCCCTGTCATCAGGCAGCAATTTCAGTACTCGGACACTAAAGTGAATTGATCGCGCTACTGACATGGTCCTCGGTCGGCGATCATACGTCCATACGGGCCGCGCCACCACTCCCTGTCGACAATGGGCCCCACTCTATATTTGTTTGCCACTTTGCGACATTGCTCAGGCAGGTCCTCAAGGGGGAGTTTGTAGAGCGGTCGTTCGCGCAGCTCTTCGGGCACATCTTCTGCGAAGAAGAGCGACCCGTGTTGGGAGAACCTGTGTCGGTGTAGGCTGCTTTCCAGATTCATCAAAGTTGTGACGGCATTTATGGCGACGTCATCGCGTATTTGCGCCCATCGAGTTGCGAGGGTGACCCCCGGGGCGTAGTCGAGGATAATGTAAGGCGTCTGCGCCGGATTATCGTAAGACGCGGACCACGAGAGAACGCGGGGCGGCTTCGCCACACGTTCGTCATCTGCCCAGCATTCAGATACATAGGTCATAGTGGCCACTTCACTTGCGACGCTCAGTCCGACGTTAGCCATCACAGGACAGGGAATGCGTATGGCCACATGACCGCCATTGTCGAGATGGATAAGGAATACCTTGTTGAAAGCACCTGACAACAAGTTAACTGTGAGACACCAGGAGATGTAGAGAAACTCCGATTGCACCTTCGCCAATTTTCTCCCAAGAGACGCAACGCTGAGCAGCGGCAGCTTGACAAGCGATACTCTCTAATGCCTGGACATTGAAGGGTGTGTATAGCACCTTGCGATCTGGGGTACAAATTCAGACGAATGCATAGTCTGGGCTGTCGTGGGCCACACGTACGCTGATCCTCGTTGCAGAGCCAACGACTTGTTGTATGGCAGAAAAGTGAGTCCAGAGAAGGACCGGATGGTGGAGAACTTCTGGCTGTGATTGCCAGCGAAGATAGGCTGACTGTGGAAGAATGACGCTGACCCAGTCTTGTATTCGATATCCTCTTGATGTGCGAGAGGGTTACGCGTGTGAGCTCTAGACGCATAGACAGATTATACCGTTACAGTAGATGGAACGGGACTTTGGTTTGATGCGTCACAGTTAGAATCTGCTCTCAGAGGCGCCAGACTGGAACGTATGTTTGTCAGCCAATCGGAGTCTGAACCAGATGATTTGCGTCCTCTTCACGGCGACTCTCGGTGAGTCTGATGAGCCATGCCAAACAGACGAAGTCGACTTACGGTCATTAGCTCAAGCTTGCGCTCTACATTCAGCTACAATACTGGGCCTCCACGACGTCTGAATAGCGACCTGAAACCCCAAGAGACATCGCCCGACTCCGCACACAAGGATCGAAGTCACGAAGTACGGTAGCAACAGACACGCGCGCCGCTCACTATGCATAAAAGCACGCGAACTCCTTGCCCAGATGAGACGTCCCCGGAAGGAACTGGGTTGCGCCGTCAACCGAGACGTGACGCAGTGCGGCGAGCGCGTCCGATGTTGAAACCGATATGGCGTCGGAAGAGTTCGTCCAGGGATCTGCTAAAGGCGACGCGAGCACTGCGGCGCATTGCTCCTCGTCGGCGTCGTCTTTCTCTCTGTCAATGTCGTCGGTAAGAAAGTCTGTGAGATCAAAGAGAGTAGAAGGCGAGTCCATACACCAAGGTAGTATCTTCGAACAGCTCTCCCTCGAGACTCGCGTGCATCGGAGGTCTTGGATGCGCTTGTCTGGCCTTGTGATGGCTACTTTTCTTCACCTTGACTGAAGAGGGAAAATGATCTCTGGGTACGTCGAAGACCGGCTTGGTTCCAGCGCGCCGGCGTCCGGGACTGTTCCAATCGTCGTATGCGGTCTCTAAGCTCTCGTCTTGCCCATCACGCCATGAAAGGTTATGCTCGCGGTTTGAGTGGCTGTATGCGCTAGTTGATGACCATTCTGGAGCTCCCATATGAGATACGCGTGCCAAGGAAATGCAGATGGCACTTACGATCGATGACGTATGGTGCAACAGGCAATCGGAAGCGTGCAGCGACGACTTCACATATCCACGCCCAATGAAACACCTGTAGAATTCTAGTTCAGAGCAGCTACCTGCTCAAATCGCGCATATACTCACTACTATCGACTTCTCCTGAAGCCTACACGCGACATCAGCCTCAACAACGTAGTTGTATGCAAGAGAATGAGTATACGCACCGGCATAGCCATGGGTCTGCGGGACCATCACAGAAAACGTGCATGGCCTCGGCAGTGTCTTGACCATCTCGCAAAATACGTCCTCCATGAAGGACTACTATGGTGTCAGCAAAAATAAGGTAGGCTATAGCTGCATACATGGACGAGACACGCTCGCCGCTGCCTTACCCCATTCCTTTCTGGCTGCCGAAGGTACCTGAGGACTGAAACATGCTTGCATAGAAGTCAGCACGCGGCATAGCGTCGAAGTTGACGAAAGCGTACTGACCTACTCCAGAAAAGAGATTCATCGGGACGACACGGAAGGACATGAAGGAAAAGAAGGAAGGGCTCACACGCGCCAGAATTGGTCTGCCATCGCTACCAAATGCGGCACATTTGATGGAGCTCTTGGCAAACAGAGCCAAAGTCGTGTTATTCGGCTCCGGGTGTAGATCAGCCTATACAACTCCTGAAGGTCGCATCACATCATCCCACCCGCTAAACAAGATAATAACTTGGTACAGCCATCAGTCGTGGTCCTGCTGGGCAACAAGGAAGGAATCCGAAAGAAACTAATCGTGGCCGGTGCTCTATGTGTGCGTCGAGTCTGATCGTCAGCGACTCACCATGAGCGATGGCAATGGCCACGTACCGGCAGGAAAACAACGTCACGTCCATCATAGTATCCTCGAGAATCTGTGCACTACGGACATGCGGCCTGTCTCCTCTCCAGCTAACCTCTTCGCGCCCACAATAGGCGCGGGTTTCCTCAATTTATGGGTAACCCTCTTGGGATGGAGAACGTGGTGCACAATCGCGCGACACTAGAACAACGATATTCGTAAGGACAAAATCGGCACTATCCCAGCTACATAAGGGAGGGGAGACGTACCTGCGTCATGACGTTTCGTTCGGTAGCAGACATGGGTATCTTCAATGTGGGGACGGGGTGATTCGATGAGTGCTGGATTATCAAGGTCTCGTCGAGGTTTTCAGTACTCCGAATACCGGTACCTGTCCGGACGAAACATGTCTCTGCTGACATATGTGTAGTACCGGGGCCAGAGACTCGCATTCCCGGATGAGAGGCGCTAGACTAACCTAGACGATCGTACGACTAAGCATAGCGCCTTGGTCTTGGTCCGGACAGTGCAGCTAGACGCAATGTGACACATGATGTGCACGATGGCAATAGCGCGGCAGATCTGACAGTGACTGCGCAACCCGCACGCATGTAGCCTAAGAGCAAGAGCTGTTGAGCAAGCTCCCCTAAACGGCAGTACAACAGGTGCACTCACCATGTTCACGTCACTCGGCCGTCGTACCGGGACCTTCCTAGTCAGGAATCAGCAGACCCTTTCCACGCAGGAGCTGACGCAACCGGCGACTGTCAGACGCGAACGCGACGTTGAACTGCCATTGATCGTCGTCCTCGCCTTCCGACTTGACCCCCGCATTTCCGAAGTCAATGATGACGGCGCGAACGGGACGTTGTCGCGGGGAGAAGATAACGTTCTTTGGATGGATGTCCGCATGGTAGACGCCGTGAGCCGGAAAGCTGTCGACTGCGCGCACAAGCGCGATGCATAAGTCGCGGTCCAGCGCGTCCAGCGAGACTTGGTCGAGAGTGATCGCGTCGGGGATGTACTCTATGACAATAGCTGAAGGCTGTATCGCGCGCTCGTCAGGGGGTATGAATACTCCAGTGCAGAGCAAGCGGGGGATCACGGATCCTTGCAAGCCGCTAAGGCGCTCGTACGCCCCACGCTCTGCCTCGAAACATCCGTTGGACAGGCGAAGGTAATGCTCCTCCCACAGCGCTGCTCGTTGTGCTTGTCCGTCCATATCATCGGCGTCTGGTTCGTCCTCGTACAACCAGTCGACGTGAAAGTCAGGATGGGGAGAGAGCGCTGCTGCTTTTTCGGCGGCGAGTGTCCATGGACGAGAGGGCTGTGATGGCACAGGGCTGACTCTGTCGTCTAAAAAGCGAGGGTCATATATCTTGACGATGACCGGGTCTGGACTGATGTCCTGACACAAAGCGAGTAAGACTACGCTCTTTGTGAATGGCTCGAATGGCCTGTGGATGGTGAACGTGAGCTTTCTGCCTTCCGCTACTGTGATGCAGATACGTTGCCCCGAGTTAAACATCTAAAAGTGGTCGAGTTAGTATCTTCCTCTGAAGGCAAATTCACCGTGGAGGTAAGTAGGCTCTACACATGATGGTGGGCTGGAGTCGAAAGACGTCGCGGCCAAGAACAGGAAGGGAGCGCCCATGCCACGTGCAGTTGTTTGGGAGACAAACAGGCAGACGGGCGTCTCTCTTACTCTGCCAGTGGTTTTCTCAGTTCTGCATTGTCGTCGCGTTCGCGATCCCTCATTCGCTTCTTAGCCTCTGTCTGTCTCTGTGGGTGACATGGACATTGGCCGCAGGCTGCGACATGCGTGCCGTTGTGTGGTAGTATTCGCGCATACAGTAACACTTCCCTTGGAAGGGATGTGTGCGGCGTGCACGAAAATATGTGCGAGGCGAGGAAACGCATTGGGAGGGATTGAGAGGCGCTCTCGATCAGGACGCGGTGCTTTGTAGGGTCGAATGGTGAGTGTTCGGATGGTTGATGTGTTTCAGAGACACAGGGACGGGAACACTGTTTAATCGGCCTCTTTAATGCTCGGCAAGGTGTGTAGTGACGCCGGGATGAGGTCGACGATTGTACCGAATGATGACAGCTTCTGTAGCGTATGCCCGCATGAGCTCAGAACTGCCCTGTTGATAGAGCGTCCTGCTTCTCCGGAGTCGTAGTTCAACGCGCAAAGTAAGACTTATATGTAGTAAGTACAGAAAGTTGAGGTGGTTGTAATATGATGATCTTCATCCTCGATAGCGTCGGGAAGTCCGTAGAATGTGACCTCCTAGCTCTGTAGGTGATGAAATGGATGCGACGTGAAGGCCTTCAGCATGTTCGCGTAATACATCGTGACCTCACTCGGCACTCAAGGGCGTTGGCCAAATCAGCCATGGTGAGTGAAAAGTGGTGTATACGTTGCAGAGAGAGAAGGAGCGTGTACCATGCACAACTACGTGCACGTATGCCATCTACCGGGTGGCCAAACTGACGTTCATGTACATCGCCGGTCTCAACTGGTCCTCCTTCAAGGCAGGATACGCAATGCCCGCGAAGTTCCAGACGATGGGCTTCTCGGGTACGAGGTCAAACTTGAAGGCGGAGACAAGGACCGCGAGGACAACCTCTGAAGAAGAGGAAGGTAGAACGGTGAGTCGAATGTACCGGTGATTGTGATAGCCCAAACTGTAACTCACTCATTTCGAGCTGGGAGAACTTGAAGCCACTGCGGTCGCGAGCGTCAGCATGCTATCGGGGGAAGAAAAGCCGTTAAACCGCAAGTGAACGTACATGCAAGACCTGCCGCCACTGATGAACGTCATCCTGTTTGTCCACAAAACGGTCGTCAGAATATGCCAATCAACATCGCAAGAGGCGGGCTTACAGGTGGGAGTATACCCCGGGGATGCGAGCCTCCTCGACCGCTGCCGGGAGGGGCTGCAGCCAGCGCTCCGGCTTCCATTCGTCCGCATCCTCGCCCCATAGAGCCTTGTTCCGGTTGCAGGCGCGCACGTTGATCATCAACGTAGTGTCCTTGGGGATGGGCAATTCACTGATGGTCTTGCCGTCCAGTCCGCGAATCGGCTCGGCGAGAGGGAGAACGGTGTCCTGGTTGGCTCTGTAAAGGACGATGATGAATTCAGCATTGAGCCGAGAGGTAAGGATAGAGGTCGGACTTACTGTCGTGTCACGAAGTTGACCGGGGCGTGCAGGCGCAAGGTTTCACGGCATACGGCGTCGAGGTACGGGAGGGCGGAGAGCTCGTCGTAGGGTATCTCGGCCCCGTACCGTTCCTGCGCTTCGTAAAGCTCACTGCGCAACTTCTGCTGTGCGTCGGGGTGCTCTGCGAGGATATGCAGAATGCGTGCGAGACTGTTAGACGTGGTGTCTACCCCAGCGATGATGAACGTCCTGGTAGCCACGTCTGGGTGAGACTCGCAGTACAAGACACATATACAGACAGAAGAGCGACTCATACCCAATCTGTGCCAGCAGCTGGTCGTCGGGAAGCCTGTCTTCCTCAGAGGCCATAAGATTGGCCTTCACTGTCGGTGCGAAGAGGACAAATCAGTCGTGGTGGCAGCGTAGTTAGTTATCACAACACGCACGGAGGATGCTCATCACATCTTTCCCCTCTCCTATCGTGTGCAGAAGCTCCTGGTCTCCGCTCTCAATCGCGGCCTTCTTGGCACGGATGATCTCAGCCGAGCGTACAGACACCGTGTCGACGATCTTCTTCGCATGTTGTATCTTACTGCTCGGGATGAGGTCCAGGAGGAAACGCCGGAACCACGGCGGACCAAGGTACTTCAGGTAGGGTGAGATAAACCGCATAACCTGGAGCTCTGCAAGTGCCGGTCTGAAACATCGGCGTGCTCGTTGTCAGTATGGGCGTCGCTTGCATGACAGAGAACGAAAAACGTACACGAAAGCCTTGACAGCCTCCGTGAACTCGTTCCGAGAATCCTGCACCAGGGGGTCAAAGTTGTAGCCGAACGTTCCCTGGCCGATCAGTTCAAGCGCGGCGCGGCCCATCCAGCCCAGGACGTCAAGCTCCTTGGGCCCGTCCTGCACACGACTCTTGATTGCTGTGCGCAACTACGAACAAAAGTCAGTGAGTGATGTAGACTTGACAATAAATGAGGTTCCCTTGACGCACCTTCCCGGCGATATCGTAGAAAATAGGAGTGAGGTTGCGCATATGTGCGACGGAGAAAACAGGGTTCAGCATCTTGCGCTGTCGCCTGTGCGTCTCCCCTGTTGTCGACAAGAGACCCGGTCCGATGATCATTCTCCCGGTGCTATGCAAAGCGACGTGAGTTCCTGCTTCGGGCGAAAGAGACAGACTCCGACGTGCCTGTTGTTCTGCTTGCCCCTGTCATACGAGTCCTGGTCCTTGATGAAGATGTGATACAAGGCCTTGGTATCGTAGATATGTAACCATCGTTCCTAGACAATTCTGACATAAGACCTTGTGCGCAGCGACAACGAGAAGAGACGTACACCGAAAAATCCGTGAATCTTGGCCACCGGTCCATAGTCCTCGGAAAGGCTCCTGATGAAGTCCCAGCTGTCGCGCCTGAAGAGCTGATTCAAGTTGCCTAGAAATCGGGTCATGGAAGTCAGACGTCTGAGCAAGCTAGTAAGAGCACACGAAACATACCTAGGTAAATCGACGTCGAGGTCGGACCAGGCAGGTTGTCCAGAGGAGTTCGCACGAAATAAGTCCGCACCATACGCCATAGAAGGCACAAGACGATGGCTGCCCCAGCCAGGACAACGCCGGGCTGCATGTCTCGATGATGCAAGGAGGTCGATGATGTTGGATGCAGATGAGAAGAAGGGGATTTGCCTGTGTATTGTGAGGCAGACCTACCTTGAATAAATACGAGAATCCCATGTTCAAGCGGGATCAGGCGGCGTACACGAGTCGTAATGGTGTCCTACACAACCTAAGCGTGCGACTCCGGGAAGGACTGCGTCGGGTACGCGATGCTGCCGGCGGGATCGGGTGAGCTATCATTGGTGTGAGAGTAAGTACTCCTGCATTGGGAAACTCGTGATGATGGGATTATGACGAGCACTCGGCAGCACTACGTGGAAGACTGGCATCCTCAGTCGAAGATGCCTGAGGGAGAAAGACAGTCGGTCGGGTCAAGCGACGTCGTTCTCATGACTCAGTAGGGTTGACAATGTCGAGCGTGCATAACGCCGTCTCAGCTGGGGATGCGGGTACCAGGTCACCTGTCATTCCAACCCTGCGTATGGCGAGCGAGCTATCATCCTTAAATCGATGGAATGCCTAGAAGAGAACTCTGGGTATTTAGTTATTCCTACCTGAGTTGGAGCTCTGTACGTACCGACGGCAGCGGCAGGTACCCATGGGGAGCCTACGTACATACAGCGGCTGCATTGAGATCAATAGGATACAAATACAAAGAGGCGTCAACGTCACCGGCGGTGATGACTCAAAGTTCAAGAACTCGACTTCCAGTCAATCGAAGGACAAGAAGCCAAGTTGTGCGGAGTCAGTGGGAAGAAGGGCGAGCTACCTCCGTGATTCCGAGAGTCACGTAACGCGCATTGACAATGAGCCGCGGGAATCCTTCGACCCGAGCAGTTGATGGGAGTCTACTGGGAGTCTGCTAGACCGGTCTCTTTACCGAGCGCGCTCCGAGTCGCTGGCTTCGTACTTAACCTGAAGGTGGAGACGGTCTGTGGAGAGCCCACTGACCACAATGTCTCCCCAGTCTCTCATTTGCTTTCGTTACGTTCTCAACCTACGGGACGGAATAGATCAACGTATAACCATGTTCACAGAGGGGCGCCGGTGACTTGGATTGCTCACCTTGCCAGTGAACTCCCGTTTGTAGCAGCCTGCTTGTCGGGCCGGGCCGGGTTCAGATATTCGACTCGGCTTCTGAGGGCTCAGAGAAACCTCAAGCCTGGCCTTACCAGAGGGCTCAGGCTGGGCTTGAGCCCGGGCTTGGTGCTGGAGGTAAGTGGCAAGAATATGGGGTGTGGACGAGGCTACGGAGACTTACGTAATAATCCCAATCGGGTAGGCGAGACGCCAAACAGCCAACCACCGCGCGGTCGTCTCACTCAACAGTAGTGCTCTCTGCTCCAAGGGTTGCTCGTCCTCAATATTGCTCATACTCCTCCCTCATGTAAAGAGGCGCCCAAGCTTGAGGGCCAGGCTCCGCCCTAAGCCTTCTCCAGAGATCCAGGTGGATAGGGAGAACGTCCATCGCCTTGTAACACTTGGACCCACGGATATACTTCGTGTACGACTTAGCGGTCTTTATCTTATAGACACACACGTTACCCGCGAAAAAAATCGTACTCTCATCCATCCTCGCAAACCAGTCCATAGAGAGATCTAGCGAGTGCCGCGCACAGCTGGTAAAGACAGAGTGCGCGTGATTGAGTGTATCATGAGTAGTATCTCGCTCACGCCCTGAAGCCTGACGAGCGTAGAACGACGGTTCTAAGTTCCGATCACAGATACTCTGAGGGGCATCTCCTGCTTCTTGCTTTCCTTGCCCACACTGGGGTACGCGACGCCAGCGTTGTTCCACACAATTGGCTTGTCGCTCAACTCGAACTTGAAGTTCGCGAGCAGCACCGAGAGCATCACCTCTACAAGATCCGGGCAAGAGTCAGTGCGCGTGGTGGCGCGAGTCATACTGGGACGTACTTAGCTCGAGCTGTGCGTATTTGAAGCCGCTGTGACATAGCGTCAGAAACACTTTCCGGACCGAACGAATGGGGGTGATTAGGCTCACATGCACGAGCGTCCACCGCCATGGAACGACATCCTGCACAAGGCGTCCAGTCACTGATGAGTCAAGCTCAAAGCCCACGTATTCTGGAAGGTACGCACAGGTTCGAATACACCCCGGGAATCTTCGCCTCTTCGACAGCAGCGGGGAGCGGGGACAACCACCGCTCGGGCTTCCACTCGTACGCGTCCTCGCCCCAGAGCGCCTTGTTGGTGTTGCACGCCGCGAGGTTCAGCACCGCTACCGTGCCTTTCGGGACGGCGATCTCAGAGATCAGCTTGCCGTCCGTCCCGCGGATGGGCTGGTCCAAAGGGAGCACGGTATCCTGACTTGCGCTAGGTACGCCGACCGCAGTGACCATGGTCAGGACGGGAACGGAGCGCATGCTAAGAAGCGGGCTTGTACTCACCGACGGCTGAGGAGTCGCACCGGAGCGTGCCTGCGCGGCCAATGTCAGTGTGAGGGATGCACATGATGGAGGAATCCGTACAGTCGCAATGTCTCGCGGCAGACGGCGTCCAGGTAGGGAAGCTCCATCAACTGATCGTAGGCGATTTCTTGTCCAGCCTGGGCTTCCGTGATCTCACTCCGGAGCTTGGCTTGCACGGACGGGTTCTCGGCGAGGAGGTGGAGGAGACGGGAAGTGGCGTTCGAGGTCGTATCCATACCTGCCAGGATGAACGTCCTTGAATGGCCCGTGACATGTGAATGCCTGTGCGATAGAAACTGGCTAGCGATAGAGCACATACGATACCTGCGCAATCAACTCCTCATCGGACAGTCGTTCCTTGGCTGATGCGGTCATGTTCGCTCTCACTGCATCTCGGTTCTACGTTAGCAATCCACTGAGTCGAGGGAGCGTGAGGAGACTCACGGAGGATACTCATGATGTCCTTCCCTTCTCCTACCTGCTGCAACATCGCCTCGTTTCCCTTCTGCAACGCGGCCTTCTTCTCATCGATGATCTCGAGAGACTTCTTATGCATCGTGTCCACCACGTTCTTGAGCCGTTGAACACTCTCTAGAGGCGTCACATCGACCACGGCGCGGCGAAACCACATAGGGCCGAGGACGTTCAGAAAGGGATATATGAGGATTCGGAGGACAGCGACCGCGTTCGAGGCGGCACTGAACAACGCAGAGTGAACACCTGCTGGGTTCTAAGAAAAACGAAATTGAACTCACAAGAACGACTTCACTGCGTCTGCAAAGCGAGAGTCCGAGACATCCTCGACGAGAGGGTCGAACGAGTACCCGAGGGCGCCCTGTCCCAGGAGCTCCAACGCTGCGCGGCCTGTCCATCGCAATAAGTCGACTTCCTTCGTCCCTGGTCCTACGTCGGCCGTTAGAGCATCGCGAAGCTGAGATGGAGTAGCATCGTCAGAATGACGCGGTACGGGCCCCTACGACACGTCACGTACCTTGTACGTCGTCTCATAGAACACGGAGGTGATGTTGCGGAGATACGCTGCCGAGAACACAGGCGTGAGCATCTTGCGCTGCTTGCGGTGTTGCGGCCCTTCCGTGGTCAGAAGGCCAGGCCCAAGCAGGACAGTCCTATGAGACGATCGTCAGTCCCGTGTCCGCTCGTACGGACAGCGACATACGTGAAGCGCGCTGTACTCTTGCGCCAGATGTCCTGGTCCTTGATCGCTATGCTGTAGAGTGCCTTGGGATCGAAGACGTGCAGCCACGTGCGCTGGGGATCCACGTTAGACGAGCTCCATGCATGCGGTCATCCGACGTCCACAGCGACTCACGCCGTAAGGAGCGTACAGCTTCGAGACCGGGCCATAGGTCTCGACGAGGTTCCTTGTCCATTCGCTGCTGTGTCTACTGACCAGTTGGTGCATGTTTCCTACGGTGTGTCCGGGTGTTACAGGGTGAAAAAAAGGAGAAAACTCGCTCAAGCTGTATGGAACGTACCTTTGAGTAAGGAAGCTGAAGCAGGACGGGGGATGTTGCTGAACGGCGAGCCAGAGTAGAATCTGTGCAGAATCCATAGCAGTACAAGGCATACAGAGAGTGCGGCCCCAAGGTACGACGACGGAGCCATCTTATTGCCAAGGTGCGACCAGCTGATGAGAGGAAGAACGACACCTGGCGGCCAGCTATATATGCCTAGGTATGCTTCGGGTCAAAGAGGGAACAAGACGTCAAGCCTGGGCGAGCAACTTCACTCGAAGTTTATCGTCTGAGGTAGCAGAGAAGCCTTATAAGAGACGCATACCCGTACCTCGAGTCAAACTTGGAGATGCCGCAAGCCACTCGCAGCGGCCTGGTGGCCCAGGCCGCAGCAAATGGCGGCATGGATGTATACTGATAGGAGTTACTTGTGGGTTCACGGCCCTGCAGTGGGTCAATGCAAAAATAGCCCTACCAGGGGAGCGCGACAAGCGTGCAGATTCTCAACACTCGGGAGGTGCGCCAGTTTACACAAGGATTCCATGCAAAGTTTGATGCTGAGCTGGCCGCGGCGTCGTGTGTCACCGAGCTACGACTCCGAGCGCCTTGCGGTGATGGCGGCAAGTCACTCTGTGTATTACGTAAGGAGCCTGACGTTCAAATCGTCTTGTCTCCTGGTCACTATCCTCGATGACGGCCACTAGCTAGCTACGCCTGTCCCCTACTACGAGTCTTGCGGAATTCTTAACGAGGAAGGGCTGGCCACAGATTCGTGGATGCACAACTATACCTGGTTGTGTGGTAATGTTCGTTCGAGTCATACGCTTAACTTGGTCGTTCCTTCTCAAGATCTGATCAGCAGGGTTCTCTCGATTAGCGGTGAGAATATCTACTGCTTTTGCACGCGTGAGATCTCACAGCTTGTATTTGTACACCATGACTCGCGCTGCAATCCCGCAATATATGTATCGGAAGGGTACTATGGCGATGTCGGAGCGACCGTCGACTTGCATTGTGCCACTGCCCGCAGTGATGTGTGGACCCACAACGGCCCATATGGCTCCACGTGTTCCGGAGCAGGCGACACACTCATCGTATAATTTCCAACATACAGACTGTGATAAAAGCTGTTGTAAGTGGTTCCGGTCGCGGTCACCACCCTCTCGATCTCAGACCGTTTAGGAAGGTCTTCGACCACTGGTGCCGGTTCGTTACTCGCCATAATACCCGCTGCCTTCGTATCGGCAAGCCGTTCGATCAGATATAGTGTCGGAGTTGATACAAGTGGTTGGGCCCTTTCCACTTCTCTCCGCGCGTTGATCATCAGTGGAAACGCGGTCTGAAGCTTACCGCCGCCTTATTCTCGAACGGGTGCACGGGTGGCTACCCCAATGCCCATTCCTATTCCGTCCACAGTGACTCTGTGTGGGACGCGTGTGGTTGGTGCACGTCGGATGTGGCAGACGTCGTTCACTTGGCCGTGCGCGACGGCCAAGTGTCCTATTTATTCCTGCACAAAGGTAAGCGATCGATGCGAATACAGCGCGTTGCACCCCTCACCTCTGCCATGTACCACCCTTCCTCAGACTCCGAAGAGTACGACCAGCATGAACGACAGTTGACTCCCAACCCTGCTCTTGCGTTGAGTCAGCATCCTCAGGTCAATCGTCTGAGGGCTGCCCTAGACGAGTGGTCTCCCTACTGCTGTGGAACGGTTCAAGTTCCTTCAGAGGCCTGCATCCTCTACTACGGCAAAAACGAGCGAGCTAGGTGAGCTGTTCGCGGCTGCTGGGAGGCTTCTGACGAACCTCGGCTCAGGCGTATCGACCTGCTTGCTGCTTCGTTAGATGCCCTCGATGGTCTCGAGAGCGCATGCGACCCCGCAACATTTGGAGTCGACCAAGAGGATGTCCTGGATGTCAGCTACCGCAAAGCGTCCAAGCTCGACAAAGAACACTTTGCGATCAACTTGGACATCGGGGACACGGGCCTGTTGTATGCAATTCGCACAAGCCTTTTCCCCGGAAAGGACGAAAGACGGCCCATCTACGCTGAGCTGTACAAGCTCAACGTTTACGGTGCGTACATTTTCTGCTCGAGCCCAGACTTTGTGTTCACAGCCGCGGGGTAGGAAAGGGCTCGTTCTTCAAGTCGCACAAGGACACTCCCCGAGGGACAACCATGTTTGGCTCTCTCGTCCTCATCTTCCCCACTGCCCACCAGGGCGGCTCCCTCGTACTCAGACACGAGGGCCGCCAGTGGACTTTCGACGCCGCCGAAGTCGTCTCCGCCCTCCCGCACGCTCCGCGCCTCGCATACGTCGCGTTCTTCAGCGACGTGGAGCACGCCGTCGAGCACGTCACGTCCGGCCATCGCGTCACCCTCACCTACAACCTCTTCTTCGGCGACTCGGGGGTGCCCGACCTCAATCCCGGGCGTGTCGACGTCCTCCAGCCTCGCAGCGCGAACATCCCGGAGGTACAAACCGCCCTCGCCTCTCTGCTCGCCGACCCGACGTTCCTGCCAGAGGGGGGAACGCTTGGGTTCAAGCTGCGCCACCTCTACCCACTCCCCACATCCTTCGTCTCCCACACCGACGACACGCTCGACATGCTCGCCGGCCGCCTCAAGGGCGCCGATGCGGCCCTCCACCGCGCCTGCACCGCGCTCGGGCTCGCGCCTACGCTCTACACCGTTTTCGAGGACCTCGACGACTCCGGGAGCGTCAACATCGGCGACGACGACGTGGGATCAGAATCTGGTGGACAACGCGCTCTCGTTGCCTGCCCGCGCGTCATGAAGCTCGACACGCACGAGCTCGACGAGGAGGCGCGGGAGGGCCGTCCGTTATGGGCTAAGCTCTGCCGCAACTTTGGCGGCGTCTTGCTCAACGCTTCCCCAGCGCTACTCGACGTCGCGGAGGAGCATGGGGCGGGCATAGAGAGCAGGTCGGTGCAGTGGGTCACGCTGCCGTCTGACGTGAACAGGGTCATGACTCGGTTCGTGGCGTATGGGAACGAGCCGATGATGGGGTATTTGTATCAGAGAATCTGTATGCTAGTGGCTGTTGGACGTGCAGGCCGTCGGGGGGAGGTTTGAGGGCGTGGTGGGATATACTCCTTGCAAAGTGTACTTGTACTGTTACTCGATGTCTTTGTGCTGTGTAGATCGTCTCCGCCTTGCTGTCTGTTCATGTACGTTCGTAATGTGATGTCCGTTTCCATTGACGGCGTTCACGGAAATACATTTTCCTACTATCACTATGTGAGTTAGACGACTGCTCTACAGACTCACATGACTAACGACGGAGCCTGCAGGGGTGGAAATAGTTCCCGGTCCTTGAACGGCCAGGCGAAGCTAATACGTCAGGAATGCAGCCCAGGTTCGTTTCCGACGGCCCTTGTTCCCTATAAAGTCCTACTGGAGGGAGTCAGATATAGCCAAAGAGGAAAACACGGGAATCTACCCCTCTAACAGCATCGGGTGCACTTTTAAGAAGGAAGCTTCGGTCTCGCGTATCACCATCATGACACGTCCAATTCAAGGGGCTTTTCCGCATTGGGGAACCTGGAGCAGAGTCATCCACGCCAAATGCCTCACGACCGGATGTATGCTTAACGTTGAACGTCGGGGAACTCTGTCGTTGCAGTGGACGCCGCATGTTGTGATCATAAGAACTGAAACTAGTCATGCAGTAGCACCCCGTTCGTGATGTTCTCCCACCACAATTCAAGTCCTACGTTTGGCTCATATTGAGATGACCAGCCTCGCCGACCCGTGATTCAGCATAGACTCCTAGGGCTCAGCGTTGGGAGCAGCGCTGCTTCCAAGGCTGAGCCGGACTCCAAGGAAATTGGAGAGGTAGTCGGGGCACTACATGCCCAGGTCAGAGCGCATTGCAGTTCAAAACCATATTACCGTGCAGACTGAGGACTTGAACGTGGTTATGACATGAGGAACTAAGTAGTGGTGGCGGATGAAAGCAGACGGGCACCCTGCTTTGCAGGTGAACAAGAGCTTCCGGCATCCCGGCCCGGAAATCCTGAAAAAGGCATTAGCGCGCTAGTTTCAACTCATCCGACTCCTACCTCCACCACCACCCGTAGGCCTCTCCCCTTTGTCTTTGCTCCATCGCCGTCATCCTGCCTATGCGTGATCAGTCTGAGACGACAAATTGCCATGTTTCTCAACAGAAATTGAACATCATTGGTCACAACTCACAAGCTGGTACCGAGGATGGACAGACGGCGCGCCCTCGACTCACGTCAAGTTATACCAGAACACATCAACCATTACTGAAGTGGTCTACAATATGGCTGAGTATGGTGCTCCTCGTGAGAGGCTTTTGAGACATTCTACACAGCTTCTTATGGGCGTTCCGGTTAGTACCCACCTGGACATCCGATAGTCCGGAATGGTTCGTTGCATTTGACTATGGTGAAATGTACGCGGGCGCTGTGTTGGGACACGCTACTGCTTTGCGTGGGTCCTGTCCCACACAGCACGCGATCGGGGTGGGGCTGCTCGCTATTGACCCACTGCAGGAACGCACCTGCAGGCCAAGATTATACGCAGCGTTTGTTTCCCAGGCGCACGACCGGCCCCATATAAAACGAGCACGGGAAACATGCAGCGGATCCCAAGCCTCCGTATCAGCTCATTCTCACAGTGTCTTCCTCTCCAGTTCTCTCTCCCAGTACAAAGTCATCTAGCAAAGCATGAAGGTTCTCATTCTCGGGTGCGTGGCGATTATTTGTCGAAGTATGGGTAGATTCTGAGAGACTGTCGCATGCTCTAGCGCCACTGGATTCATCGGCTTCCCTGTTGCGCAGGCCTTTGTTCGGGCAGGCCACATTGTCTACGGGCAGACGCGCAGCGCCGACAAGACCAAGCAGCTCGCAGCGGAAGAAAGTGAGTTTCGCGCGCTATCATACTCCCCGCACACGTTCCCGACATTGCGACTGACGTTTCAACACCTATTCTTTCATCATACAGTCACACCTATCGTCGCCCCACCGGACGAACACACCGCCTTCCGGGAGATCATCCCCACCCTCGACGTGATCATCGACGCACTCGGCGGCAACGACGTACGGACGCTGTCCGACTCCATCCTTTCCTCCACCGCCTCAGCCGCGTCGGACCTCCGGCCCGCTCACGCACCCAAGATCACATACATCTACACGTCCGGCACCTGGGTGCATGGCGAGAGCCGCACCGAAGTCGTGTCCGATACCACGCCCTGCACGCGCCCCGCGACGCTGGTCGCCTGGCGGCCTGCGCAGGAACAGCGCGTCGTCAGCCACCCTGGGGTGAACGGGCTCGTCATCCGCCCGTCGCTCCTGTACGGCCGCTCGGGCTCGCTCTTTGCGACCGTCTTCCGAAAGGCGGCTGAGACGGGGACGGTCGAGTGGCCGGGGGCGCCTGGGGGACGCCTGGCGCTCGTGCACGCGGACGACCTCGCGGAGGTGTACGTGCGCGCGGCGGAGCAGGCCGCTGTCGCGGGGGGTGAGATCTTTGATGCCTCGAACGACGTGAACGAGAGCACGGATGCGTTCCTGCAGCGGCTTGTCGAGGTCTCGGGCGCGCCTGGTGGGTATAGGTACTTTGAGCCCACGAACTGTGAGTGCTCGCTTCCTCACTGGATGATTCGATTGGGCCAAATGCTGACAGTGGTTGTGTTCTGGACAGTGTTTGAGACAGCGCTGAGTACGACGACTATCATCCGGCCGTACCTTGCGCGTTCGCTCCTAGGATGGCGGCCACGCAAGGCTGGGCTGCTTGACCACCTCGACGTGTACTACCAGGCTTGGCAGGCGAGCGAGGGAAAGATGTAGATACGAACCATCCTTGGTTGCTCTGTCGCAAGTGCAAGTGTGTTGCCCACGAAACCTCAGAGTCAATCATAACAGTACGGACTCTCTGGGGTGAGCCACCATCCGGTGGCATCTACGTTGATGGATTGTCGTGTAGGTTCGGAACGTGATAGACGATACATTGCAAGACGTTGTGGTCAATTCACAGACATCTTCAGGTTGAGTACGAAGCCAGTGAACGCTCGAAATAGCCCACATTCCTCCAACTGCTCTGTCAATCCGCCTTACGTGGCTCTCGGAAACACGGAGGTAGCGCGCATTGGCTCCGCACAACGTGGCGTCTTGCCGTCCACGGGCTGCCCAATGCAGAAGTACTCCCACACCAAGGAGACCGCCGGCGGCTCCGCGTTTCCGACGCAGTGAGGTTGGCCCGCGCTCGTGCATGGAGGTTCTCATATATATTCAACCTCGTCCCGGCCCACAATGTGCAACCAAATCCTATTCATATACCCACATACCGTGGTCGACATCTTGCATTACTGAGACATGCACCCTGGCTTTGTCCTAGCTGGGGCAGCCATCGTCCTGCACCTTCTATGGCGCATCGTGCGGACTTATTCCGTCCGGAGTCCTTTGGACAACCTGCCCGGTCCGGCTGCGACGTCGATTATCCTAGGTATGGTGCGGTTTCCAACTTGCTCCAACATCTGATTACAGCGCATGGTCGGTTGAATTCTAGGCAACGTGGCCCAAATCTTCAGGCGCGACAGCTGGGACTTCGTCCGGAGCCTCTCTGAGGACTATGGACCAGTGGCCAAGATCCACGCATTTCTCGGTGTACGTAGGCTCTAGGCTTGCTTGTGTCGATGCGCCAAGGTCTGACCTCAGAGTTCTCCAGGAACGATGGCTACATGTCTATGACACCAAAGCCTTGTATCACATTTTCATCAAGGACCAAGACCTATACGACAGAGGCGAGCAGAAGTTCATGTACGCACATGCACAGCGAAGCTTGTGACTCCGCAGTAGCTCACATCGCTCCGCGCAGCATCGGGAGGTTGCTCATTGGGCCGGGTCTGCCGAACACGACAGGAGAGACACACAGGCGACAGCGCAAGATGTTGACACCCGTTTTCTCCGCCGCGCATATGCGCAACCTAACTCCTGTCTTTTATGATGTTGCTGGGAAGGTACGTCGCACGAGCCTCTGTTGTCGTCCCTCGGACATCGAACACTCACTCAAACCATGTTCGTAGTTGCGTACGGCCATTGAGACTCGTGTGCAAAATGGGCACAAAGAGCTCGACTTCCTCGGCTGGATGGGCCGTACCGCACTCGAACTCCTCGGGCAGGGAACCTTCGGCTACAGTTTTGATCCCCTGGTACAGGACACTCGAAACGAGTTTACGGAGGCTGTCAAGGCCTTTGTGTCAGTTCATTCCATGCTCTGTTTTGCACGCGACGCCCTGCTAACAACCAGCACGCGGGTATCTCAGACCTGCGCTTTCAGCTGTCCCGGCCATGCGGTTCATCGCACCGTACCTGAAGTACCTTGGTCCGCCGTGGTTCCGGCGCATCCTCCTGGATCTCATTCCGAATCGCAAGATACAACATGTAAAGATGCTCGTCGACACGGTGTCTACACGATCGGCCGACATCATTCGGGCCAAGAAGGCGGCAATTGAGAGCGGAGACCAGGAGATCCTGCACACTATGGGAGAAGGGAAAGATGTCATGAGCATCCTCCGTGCGTGTTCTGAGACCTGTCCGACTTCTTCTCTCCGACGACTCATCCGTACTGTGCACACAGTCAAAGCCAATCTTATGGCCTCTGAGGAAGACAGGCTTCCCGACGACCAGCTGCTGGCACAGATTGGGTATGAGTCGCTCCTCTGCCTGAATATGTGTCTTGTACTGCGAGTCTCACCCAGACGCGTCTATCAGGACGTTCATCATCGCTGGGGTAGACACCACGTCTAACAGTCTCGCACGTATCCTGCATATTCTCGCAGAGAACCCCGACGCACAGCAGAAGTTGCGCAGTGAGCTTCACGAGGCGCAGGAACGGTACGGGGCCGAGATACCCTACGACGAGCTCTCCGCCCTTCCGTACCTCGATGCCATATGCCGTGAAACCTTGCGCCTGCACGCCCCGGTCACCTTCGTGACGCGACAGTAAGTCCTCCCATCACGTTTACCTCCCAGCTCAGCAATGGTGAGTTCATTATACCCCACAGGGCCATGGAGGACACCGTCCTTCCTCTCTCCGAGCCGATTCGCGGACTGGACGGCAAGACCATCAGTGAATTGCACATCCCCAAGGACACCACGGTGATGATCAACGTGCGCGCCTGCAACCGGAACAAGGACCTATGGGGCGAGGATGCGGACGAATGGAAGCCGGAGCGCTGGCTGCAGCCTCTCCCGACAGCGGTCGAGGAGGCTCGCGTTCCTGGGGTATACTCGAACCTGTAAGTTTGCGAGTCGTAAGGCTGATGTGCACCTGCTGACGACCTTCTGGTGGCCATATAGGATGACCTTCATCGGTGGCGGCAGGTCGTGCATGTACGTCCCCTTGCAGTTCAACGGCTTCTTTTCGCCCGATAGTATGCTGACGCTCGCGACCGCAGTGGCTTCAAGTTCTCCCAGCTCGAGATGAGTGAGTTACAGTTTGGGCTATCACGATCACTGGTACATTCGACTCACCGTTCTGCCTTCCTCTGCTTCAGAGGTTGTCCTCGCGGTCCTTATCTCCGCCTTCAAGTTCGAACTCGTACCCGAGAAGCCCATCATCTGGAACTTCGCGGGCATCGCATACCCTGCTGTGAAGGAGGACGATTTGAGACCGGCGATGTACATGAACGTCAGTCTGGCCACCCGGTAGATCGTGCACGTAGTTGTGTATGGTACACGCTCCTTGGTATCTCTCCGCAAGATATACTATTCACTCACCATGGCTGCTTTGACCAACGCACGAGAGTGCCAGAGAACTCCATCGGTATCGCTTATTCTAGGAATGCTGACCTGACTAACTGGAAGGACCGCTGATCATCCGCTTTCGTTCTCCGCTCACGAATCGCGAGGGGAGTGTTTCTGATTTGTACACGGCCAATTTCTCTTCCCTGGGACAAACCTTACGCATGCTGTAAGCTGCCTGGTTCCCGTGCGTACCATCCGTCGCGTCACCGCCCACTCCAATTTGTAAAGGCCTAATATCTACGGGCCAAGTGGTGAAGATGTCAATGAACGTCTTCGAGAAGTTGCGCCCTGTAGACTTGACCATACCTTCAACAGGCCCTTGGATCGCTCGAGCGCGACGGAGAGGAGCGGACACGCAGATGATGGAATCCGCGCATACACCGTGCGTCGCGTGTCACCGCAAGAGAATTACCCAAAACACATATATGGACGAGACCGTCCGCTAGTTGTGCATGAAACGGTATGGTCAATGTCCAGCGCTCTAGAAACTCCAGCTCATGCAGGCCCGCCTTCGAGCGCCTCTTGCCTCGGCGAGCTAAGCGCCATATCCGCCATCTCGACAGTTTCCGGGTGGCCGTCGTCATCCCCTCTACCCGGCTTGTAAGACGGCGTGCGAGAGTAGGGCGGCAGGCCATCATCCGCGTCTCGGCTTGAGGGGTCATCTCTCGCGGGTCCTGCTCCTGCGAAGGGGTGTAAGCGTACAATACCACATGGAAGGAGTTGGGAAGCTACCCGCTGCGTCACATGCGCGCTCGCGCCTCCTTCGCGCACGAAGATATGAGGCCACCGCGATCACCACTATACACGCAGTCGCCAGTGTCAGAACGACTGGCAGGATGACGTCCAGAGGAGCCCCAGAACCGGACGAACGGGAGGGCGCTGGGGACAGCGAGGTCGCTGACGCCAATGCTGCACTTGCCTGCTTGCACTGCGTCGACGAAAGCTGGCCTGGGGGTAAGCAGCTCGAGTTCGTGCTCTGCTGGACGCGGAGTGTGATGTTGCGCCACGATCCGGTCGTGTCGGTGAGCCGGATGTCGACGTATTGGCCCGCGCAGACGTCTACGACCCACTCGACTACGGGGTACATTAGCGGATCGAGTGTGGTGTTGAGGAAAGGCGTGTGCGATTACGCGGACGATACGAGGAGAGTGGACTTTCCGAAGGCGTCTGTCCATGAGATACCAACTTTCTCACATTGTGAGAAATTGCCGGACACGTAGAGGGTTATTGGGTAGACGTTGGGAGCGCTGAGCACAGCAGCGATGAGGACGAGCAAGACCTGCGAAAGGTCAAATACAGGAGCTATATCAAACAATGATTGCCCCTGTTAGACTGCAGCGGAACACATCGAAGAAGACCGGGGACTCACCAACTGAGTACCACAATTGGGCAGGGGACAATCTGTCGCGTCCGCGTCGCTCACAGCTGTGACGCTGGGCCATGTCCGCGATCGTTCCTCTCAGCAAGAGGGTATGTACGACATCACAGTGCCGGTCTTTCAAGATAGAATGTGGCATTACGAACTATATAAGAAACTCAAACAACACCTGACTCACCCATTTAGTATGCAGCCCCGCGACACTTTGATAGACTGCGCGATCTGGTCACACACGGTATCCAGCGTGTAGAATTGAGGAAGGACAACCATCGGGAAAGTCCAAGTTGACAGGCTATTCCGAATCCCTCACGAGTACTCATCGTGGAGGTGACACGGGTCGAGATATCCACCGACCCGCTCGATCTAATGGAGTACAGATTGGCGGTCAGAAAGTGGCAGATGCAGATATAGGTATACGAACCTGTACATTGAACACAAGACGTAGCGAGACAAGAAGGTAACAATACATTCATCCGAATCCAAGATGTCCGTCTCCAACCCTGAATTATACATACAAATCGATATTATCACCCTATGAACGATTCATGACACCCCGAACGCAGTCCTATTCCTCGTCGTCAGATTCCGGGTCTCGAGAGTCCACCAAACCCTCCGGCACCACGCCCAAAGTCTCCGTTGGCAACCCCAGCTTCACGCGCACGAGCGCAAAGTCGAGGTCGTTCGGACACTCGGCGTGGCCCTCCTCGCCCTCGAGGACAGCGTCGATGTACTGCTTCTCTGCATCATAGTGGCGCCCGAGGGGGGAGAGCTCCTCGCGCGCACGGTCGACGATGCAGTCGAGGGCGTACTCGGCTTTTCCGCCATTGTCCAAGTACGCTGCAACGAGCTTCGAGTCGGAAGACGCGTCGGACGCGTTCGCAGCGTCCCGGAGTGTGGACAGACGGTCCGAGACAGTGGATACAGAGGGGAAGTCCTTGCGATCGGGTGCTGCGGCGTTCACGAGGTCAACAATTGTCTTGAACACGGCGATGTAACCGCGGTAGACAGCATCGCCTGCGGCAGCGCCTTCGGATGCTGCAGACGGCCCGATCTTCTCGCGGACTGCGGTAGGGAGGTAGTGGAAAGAGGTATCTATGTGGGCATAGTCGATGGGGAGCACGCTGGTCACATCCTTGGGCACGCCGTCTTGTGTTTCAAGTAGTGACTTGGCAAGCTCATACCGAACCTCCGCAGAGTCTGACCGGGGAGTGTATCATGGACTGCGGCGAAGAGGCCTATGGTTGTATAGTATACTCACATTCAAGACGTTCCCTCATCCTTGGCGATAGCCAACCCTCGTAACACTCGCCGCAGGTGCATGTTATCTTTGTGGTAGTGGTTTCCAACATTGGGTCTCGCTGGGGGGTGAAGCAGAGTGCGAGGGGCGAGCCGAGGTGGTGGTGTGGTGGTGAGGAGGAGAAAGTGAACAAGACGCGTTCACCCGTCCGACTTATAGCACATATTAGCGCCCATTATGCCCGCGCCACAATTGCCCCGGTAGTATATCTTGTGCCCAAGACAAGCCGATCGAGGCTCTCTATCTCTACAGCTGGATACTGCTACAACAAGCCAATGCGTCCAAGTCCATTGCCACGAGATGCAGCCAGTCCATTGTCCTTGGGGGTCGTGCCACAATGCTTAGATCCCCTCTCATTCGAATCCGAAATGCCCCTTCAGATTCTCCAACGATTCTGTCGAAGTGAAAGATTCCGTGGAAGGTGTGAACGGTAAGTCGGGTAGCGGCTGTAAGCAAGCAGGGGACGCAAGATTTCGTAGTGTTCAGCGTGCAACGCAATCTGGTATACGGTATACCCTGCATACCTTCCAACGTGCTCGTTCCCTTCGCTCGATATCGCGCCGCCGGACCTCATGAAGCGTAAAGTAGAATCGTGAGATGAGAATTGGTGGCAGCCTACCAAGGGGTGGAAATGGGCAACGTTAGGGGTAGCCTCTCGCCACACGGGAAGACAAGAATGCGTACAGCTCTGCTATGTCGCACACAATGATCGTGCTTTGGTCGAGTAGAATGTCTGAACTCAGTTGAGCCGTTTGGAGTAACATCATAGCCCTGAAGTAGGTAACAATCAGGAAACGCGACGTGCCAACGGTGGAGAAGAGCCGATAGCGCCGACTCACAAGAAGTAGAGTGCTCCTTCGCGAAGGACTACCGTGCGGTAACGAAGTTTGCGAGGGCGCCGGATATACGCTTCCCATGTCTTGCTCACAGTGACGACAATCACAATCATCTCAGCGAGCAGGAGCGGTACCCGGGTAAGCACCGCGACTGCACTGGTTGTTTAGTACTCGTCTCTCCTCTGGAGCGAGAGGGTTGTCTTACGACTGAGACAGTAATCCTTCGTCAGTTGGTGTATACCCACGACTTGAAACGTGTTGGCTCACCTCGTCAGGGCGCCACGATCGAAACCCACTTCTGGGAAGCATATGAACACAGGCAGAGGGAAGTCGATAAAGACATTCAGCTGAGTGTATGCGTCAAGAACCTGGAGTCGTTTCAGAGATCGTGTGGAGCCAAGCGCATGATGTGCCTCACCAAGCTCGTCACGACCGGGAAGAGCGAGAGCAGCATGACTACGACTGCGATGACAGTGTTGTTGCTGCTTATCGCATATACTCGCAGTCCCGAGAAGCCTGTTCCCATTGTAGTGTTGGTCGCATGGATCTCTTGGAATGCACTCACCTGCCCAAACCACAAAGATAGTGATAATGCATGCCTGCGCAATGCGCTGCAGGAATTCGCAGCTGCGATCACCCATGGATGTGATCAGCATATTAACTGATCAAAGCGTACAAGCACTCCTGTACTCACCTCTATGCAGAACTCCACGTCAGTTCAGACCATGCTTACGAGAACACGGGGACTGACGCACGAAGTATGTCTGAGGCAGGAGGCTGCTCAATGCCTCGATAAAGTACTGAAAGAGAGTGACGTAACGATTGAGGAAGAACAGTGCTCGCGCCCACGTCAGTCTACGTCCCCAGGCGTAGCTGACTTCCCGGTCGAACGTGATGACATACTCATACAGAAGGAGAGCTGGGGCAAAGCCATGAATATCCGCCTCGGAGCCCGATCCACGAACAGACTCACTGAACATGATCACAAAGGAGTGTTGGGACCATACACTGAAATGGTAGGAAACAACTGGGCGTCAGCATGGCAGATTGTCCATGTTGTAGGCGAATCGCCACTCACCACTGCTCAAAAACGGCGATCGCCTGCGCGGTGAGTGCCGCGTCATCCAGCGAGTCAGCCTCGGTCGCATTCAGCGACGACATGATGGAGGAAGCAGACACCAGCGCCGGCGCCGGTATGGGATAGAAGGGATCGACGCGGGCGGGAGGGGCACAAAAGGGTGACCGGTCGCGCAGCAGCTCTGCGTAATATATACGGACTGCCTCCGACGACGACGGGCCTCTCCCTTGGCCACGGTCAGCGGCGCATCACCAACAAGTCAGGAGCGCGAAGGCCTTCCATTTGTAGGCCCGAGACGCCCGGTTGCAGCGAATGGGCGGACTCGAACTTTCGTCAGAAGCCCCCCTCGCAGCGAGAGACGGTTGGGTGTGCACATCGCGCACTGCGCCGAGATGGAAGCATACGCAGTGGGAAACTCGAAAGCCTGATAAGTCCATTAGAGGCTTTCCGTTGTCGGAACTAATATCGGCATGCTCATACTGGGTGGCGGAAGGCTTGACACATTTAGTAGACCGTATAGTAGCAATTGCAATCAATCAGCAGGGTAGTGACTAGATCCTGGGCTTCGTGAACTCACCTCCGTTGATCACACAGCCTAACCCTTCGTGTTCCAATAACAGGCAGTCTTGAGGTCGTAATGCTGGAAGACTGGAATGCCCTTCTGGAGCTCAGAAGAAGTGCGCTCGCCGTGCGTGAGAGGACACCCATGCCAATCGCGTCTCTTCTCTCAGCCCTCGCGAGTCGTTCTTGTATCATTTGTTGTCATCGCGGGGGAGCTAGTTTAATCCAAAAATTCACCTCGGGGACTGCATGGTGGTCGACTAGGCCAGTATGTCGGTGACCGTGGTCAGATATCCGTTGAAGACACTGTTAATGATATGTGGGGTCGCAGAGTGGACGACCTGGTGATTGTGATGAGTAGCAGTCCACATGCCAGAGATCTTGGGGCAAGGTTATCGCCTACATGTCTCTATAGTACACCTCATTCATGTTGTCCTGCGTAACAGTTTAGGCTGTGGCTGGTTGTGTATGTCATGTGGTGGTATGTTGTAAGTTCAACAAGTTGAGACAAGTTTGCGCGTTGGATCGGGTGCCGGTCCGAAGACCGGGAGCACCGAGTTAGGTTATGGTTCCCCCCTATGGATCGTCCAACCGTCGCCGAGCACAAAGTACACTACTTTCCACTTTTCCGAGGTAGCATTCACAACCTCCATAATTGCCTTTATATCCTTATACTTATCGACACCGTCGAGATAGGGCCGGGCGTTGTATCAGCTGCAGTGCTTCAAGGACTCCCAAGATTGCCAGGGCGTCAATCAGGCGCGGAGTCCTTGTGTGCTGGACAGTACGTACGTACCACAGTGACCGACTTCACCATACTATGGCTTCCAGTGGATCGCCTCTAGGTTCTGAGCCCATGTCGGCGTCTTCAAGTTCAAGCATGGGCTTGTGGTGTGTACCACGCGTGTTGTAATATGATACATGCCAATACCCGCGCGACATATATGTCGCCGCGACTGCCGGCCTGCATGGTGAGCCTCAGTCGATTGCCCCGGCCGATACTTACGGGACACGTCCTTCACCGGCAACGACGCCAGACGCATGTCTGCCGCAAAGAGAGTGTCGATCGGCCAGTACCCACTCGAGTCGCACGACCCAATTGAGGCGAGGATTCCGCTCGTTTGGGAGGGTAGGACAGCACCCGGCATCGAGTCCACCGCGCGCTCCGCTTCTGCTACTATTCCTGCATATGAAGTAATTACTAACGAGCTCGTGAAGACAACAATGTGCGTACGAACTTCGTTGTTTCAGGTCTGCTTGAGCAGGCGCTCCGTCCAATTTAGCGCAGTGTGCCGACTCGGAAGGGGCGGTAGTTTTGAACCGACATCAAACCACTCCAGGCCAATATTAACTTTTACCGAGTTGATCTTCAGCGCCGTGGCGCCCATATACTTGAATACGTACATCTGCTTGACGAGGGGCAACGTGAATGAGTTAGTGAAGGGCAGGTGAAGGCCACGGTAGTCTTGAGGCCAGCACAAGAACCACCACCAGGAGGTATATAAGGCCATGGAAAGACGGGACAGACCGCACTGCTCAGCAACGCACTCGCACTCAAATCGAACTCTCTCCATCACTTACCGCACTCCTTAGTCTTTGCTCTCTCACTCCCTTCACTTATCACCATGTTCGCCCGCTTCGCCGCTCTCTCCGTCCTCTCCTTCGCTCTTGTCTCGCAGGCAGCCTCTGCTGGCAAGACCGGCAGCTGCAGCACCGGCCCCGTCCAATGCTGCAACAGCGTCGAGCGTGTGCGTATCCATCCACTCTTCTTCCTGTTCCGGAGCTGAACGTTCTGGTTTTGATTCCAGGCGGACTCTGCGGCGGGCTCGGCTATCCTCTCCCTCCTCGGCGTCGTCCTCCAGGACACGACGGCCAAGATTGGTCTTGGGTGCTCGCCCATCTCCGCCGTTGGCTTGAGCAGCGGTAACGCATGCGCGTCCGAGGCTGTTTGCTGCCAGAACAACAACGTCGTGAGTATCGTGCCGTTGCTTTATCGTCTCTGGATGAGAATCTCACCACGACTCGACTGTAGGGTGGTCTGATCTCCGTCGGATGCGCACCCGTGTCGCTTTAGATAATAGATACCCTAGTCCCGGTTTAGATCGTACAATATACCCAACTAGTTGCTTGGCATCTACCAGGTCGTGTGCGGTGTTCCTGATAATAAGATGATAATAAGTCGGACTCACTGGTGGGGGGTCCCAGCGGGAATGGGGGGAATTGGAAACCTTGCGAGGTTGCCGTTAGTCTCGAATGAGACTACAGTCAAGGAAGATATATTCCATCCAACATGCTATCGACAGCAAGAGAGCATATGCGAGCAGCTAGAACACAGCATAGGATGTACACATAATGATACATACGTTCGGTGTTGGACTAACGCCCAGAAGTGTTGTTTTGATCCTACTGTAGCAGCTTGGCGAGGGACATCCCCTGCAGTATCTTCGCGCCCTCCGACCCTAGCCCACGCCACCGAGTCGCATCGAGCCGAGCCAGCTCCCCCAAACCAGATGGCGTACCTCTCGATTTGCCCTTCCTGTTGTCTACGGCAGCAGCAGGGCTTCCTTCGAATATCGTCGCATCCACATCCCTCGCATCCTGCTCAAAGTCGTGCGTATCCTGGGGCTGGCCGAAGCTCTGCCGCTTGAGATGCTTGGCAGCACGCGTGCGTTTCGGCGGGGAGTACTCATCAACGGTCTCCCCATCCTCGCGCGGGATGCGCATGATGCGAAAGGACTGCCGCCTGCGCGGGTCTGTACCGAAGCTGCCGTTGGGGCCACCGCTGGATTGTCGACGCGACTTCGATGCGCCGAAGCTGAGGCCCATGCGACTGCTCTCCGCGAGAGGTAGGTCGTCCTGCATCCAGCTGTCCTCGTCGAGTGCATGCTCGACCTCGGCCTCGTCATCTATTCCCCTCCGAGGCACGTCCACTTCTTCGTAGTCGTCCGCCTGGTCATCGTCAATGTCGACTTCCTCATCGCTGTCAGCTTCGTCCCCCTCAATCCTGTCCGAGCTCAGCATCTCGATGGCGCGGTTCGCAGTCTCGTTCGCGCTCTCGCGCATCTCGCGCAAGACGTGGTCCGTAGCCTCGAGCGAGCGCGTCTCCGCATATACCGAGCGCACGATCTCCTCGCTGAAACCGTGATTGCGCGCCATGACGGTGAGCGCGGTTTGCATCCCGAGCTCTTTGATGAGCTCGAGCTCGTGCGGTGGGAGCGTGTCCGCCAGTGACGCGTCGGCGGACTTGGCAGGAGAGACTGAGCGAGATGAATGCGAGCCGAGGCCGGACGGCCGTGGGAGAGTGTAGGAGCGCGCATGGGCAGAGCCAGAGGGGGGTGGGTGGAAGAGCAGGCTCAGGGCAGTGCGCTGATTGAGGTCGTCTTCGCTAAAATTCAATGCAGTAGGCATGGAGCGCCGCCCGAGTTGCTTCTGATATACAGTGTTGTCCGGTTCCGAAAGGACTACGGGACGTGCGGGCGGGCCTCCCAGTGTACGTCGCCGATGGTTTCCGTCAATAGCGTCGGCACGCCCCTTGCCTTTCTGCAGGACTTGCGCCGCGTTGTTAGCGTTTGAGAAGGGGTGACCAGAAACAATCTTCTCAATGGATTCGTTCTGCTTGTCATCCATGTCGGCAAAAGGGGAACTCTGAACCCGAGGAACATCAACCACAGCGGGCAACTCTTCGTCTCGCTCCTCGAACTCGTCGAAACGTTCCGGCTTGTTCGAATGAGCACCGACGAGGGACATACTGGTCCGCGATGCCGAAGGATGTGCATCAACGACCTTGCCGTGCAGCTTAAGCAAGGCGGCAAGGCGGGCTCGCTCAGCGGCGGACAGAGGTACCGTGGCAGAACCACCCTCTGTCTGTCTTGCATCCCGCTCCTTCTTCGACGGTGATGTTTGTGGGGGCTCCTTTCCATTCACAGCCCGCTCGAGCATCTTCTGTAGGCGCAGAGTATCCGCCTTGGAAAGAGGCGGGGCACGCGAGCCCGTCGAACTTGTGCTGCTGGACAGTGTCAAGCCTGGCGCGGCGACGGGTTGACTGAACGGATGATGCTGCGATGCCTCTGGCTCCGTGGCGTCGTCGACCTGGTCGTCGGCCTCCTCATCGTCGGCGTCGATGACTGCAGGTCCACGCGCATATGGAGTGCCGTTTGTTCGCGGACGCCGCCGCTCGACTGTACGGACCGTCTTGACGCTGACAATCTTCTCCGTCGTGACAACGCGTCGGGGACTGACTGTCGTCTCGCGTGATCTTCCCTTGTCTCTTACCGCCCCAGGTGTCCTGGGTGTCGATGGAGCAGGGGCCGGAGCAGCACGCTTGTCCTTCCGTCGCATAGGTGGCCATTGCATCTGCGTCTCCTCAGGCTCCTCCTCGATGTCATCGTCGTCATGAGCAATGGCCTGGTCTTGGGTGCCGATAACAGTCGCATCTTCGTCAAAGTCTACACCAGACTTTCGAGGAGCCTTGCCCGGGACGTCGACACGCGGTCTTCCACGGGCATCCGAGAACGCCTTGTTCCACGCGCCCTCATCAAGCCGCGGGGGCTCCCGTGGCTTCGAAGGCTCTTCAGAATGCGTACGCTCGCGCACATGGGCAAGGTGCCGCATTGTGGGAGAGTTCTGCGCGGTACTGCTGGCAGACGGGGATGTGGACTTGTCGACTGGAGTTCCAAAAAAGTTCTCATCGTTCGATCGTCGAATGCGATGTACGTGCTTCCGGGGTGGAGCGGGTGAGTGGTCGTGTTCGCGACGGTAACGCGCCTCTGCTTCTTCCGTAGGGGAGGGCGTGGGAGTACCCTCCCGTGCGTCGATATCGTGCTGAATGCGCACGGTGGGCCTACGAGGAGGAGGGAATGGAGCTGGTGGAATACTGTCAAGAAGCTCCTGACTGGGATTTGCGAAGGGTTTAGCATCAATATCTTCCTCTCTGCCATGAGATTCGTGAGCTATTTGGTATGGCGTCCGCAATATCGTTCACGGCGTACCTCGGTGCATTATGGTCAGACTGCTCCTCAACGTCCATAACGACGTCCGCGTCAGCCTGGTCTTCGATGCCCGGCTGAGTCAACATCTCATACGTCTCTTCTTGCTCCGCTGCTGATGAACCCGCTTCCGAAGGCGGTCCTACCTCCTCGTCGCTCAATCCCGTGGGCTCCGGAGCGTCGAAGATTTCACCATGGTAGTCGTCTAGGCCTGGAGTGCCCAGCTCCTCTTCCGAACTGTCGTGCTCTATTTCGTCAACAGGCTCATCATGTTCGTCTTCACTGGCGTCTTGGTCTAGATTTGCCGTGTCATCGTGGGCTGCAGTGGGTCCAGGTTCGTCGTGTTGTTCGTTTGTTGACTCTCGATCCTTGCTGGTGGTCTTGTCGATACGTGTCTTCTTCTTGATCGGCGGAGCGTCGGAAGGAGTCTCACTCTGCCGCTTGCGTTTATCAGATGATGTAGCCCCTCTCGTCGTGGTGTTCAATCGCGTGTCTCCTTCGTCGTGGGATGCTGCCTCGAGGGGAGCTCGCTTTGGAGCGGCATTTGCAGACCGTTTGTGTACGCGCCAATCCTCCACGGTCCTTGGTCGTGGAACTTCTGGTTCGTCAAAGTCGGAGGTGTCACCCATGATGTGCTGTTTGACTGCGCGTTCGAAGTACGCCTCATTGTTCATGTAGCGTTCTCGCCATGATTGCCAGCTATGACGTTTCGTCCAAGGATGTTTCTCGTGCTGAGCGTGAGGACCAATCAGAGGGAGTGGAAAAGCAAAGGAACGAATTGTAACACACGTCTTCGGTCAAAGCCACCCATAACTTGGTACCCTTCTTGCCACCGGTTGCAGGACTCACAGATGCGAGATATTCAACCAAGTGCTGATCATCCTCCTTCGTGAACTGTACGCGGTTCGCTGAAGATTGCGTCACTTGAGAGGTTTTCGGCGCCGAAGAATGCGGTACACCTGGGGTTTGCCTCTCGATGAGTCTAGCGATTTGTCTGTCCATGCGGTTGCGATTCCTGACATAGTAATCTCGCCACGACGACCAAGGATGACGTTTGGCCCATGGCCATTGGCGACCCTCCTATGCATATACACGCTCGAGTGCAACGGGAAAATCGAGAAAGAGGACAACGTACGTTTGCAACGAGGCGCTGGTAAAGAGCGTTGCCATTACGGCCGTCAGGTTGAGGATTGTACTTGGCGATGTATTGAACGAGAAAATCCTCGTCTCGCCGTGTAAACGGGTTACGGCTTTACATACTGAGCTTATGCATATGTAGAGCGATGCGATGGTCACTCACCCACTCATTACTCGGAAGGGGTCGCCCAGATTCTAGTAACCAGATACCGACCGATATCTTATGCGACACTTCAACGCCCCGGCTCAGATTACTGCGCGAGTATTAGTCTTCGTAGAGCCTGAATGAACGCTCGAGATGGAGAAGAGGGGAAGACAGAGGGCGTGGTGGTAGAAAGAGCAAGAAACGGAGTCGGGCGATGTTGTCCGAGTCGGCGAGCTCGCATGGTTATGGCACGTGCCAAACGCGTTATGTCACAGTCACCTGCGCGCGTCAATGCCCCTACCCCCGGCCCGCGTCACGGATGAGCGCTTGAGCTGGAATCCGTCGAGAGCCGCCGACTCCTCACTCTTTTCTACTTGGTCCTTGACTCCGATCCGCCACTATAAACAGGCTGGACACAGGAAATAGCTGTGATACACGAAACATATCACATTCGATCTCCGTTTGACATACATCAGACTCATGCACAATAACGATCTACTTGGATTCACTTCGGGTACGGAACACAAGACTCGGCGCCGGACTCTTCAGCAACTCGGGCTCTCGTGAGTACTGCTGCTACACTACGGCATTCCCGTCTTCAAAGGGTGATGGGCACACACCCAATAGCGATCAAGCCACCCTGCATATGATCGTTCAAGTGAGTCTGGGGTGCTCATGTGACAAGACGAAGACTTACGTGGCTGTTGTCCGTGCACGAAACAGTGGTGGAAGAGCAAGAGCCGCTACCGACGCCGACGACGGTGATAGGCGAACAACCGATACCGACGAGAACATTCACGTCTTGAACGAGGACGTTGAGGAGGCCGAGCAGCTTACTAGCCGCAGGGGCGGAGGCCTACAAATCACGGTGAGCAGCGAGTTCTTCTCAGTGAGGTCAAGGCGGATCACCTTGGAGGTGGTTGTGCAGCATAGGTTGGTGCCGCTGCCGCTGTCTCCAGAGCCGTTGCGAACCTCGAGGGGCGTGGCGGCCGCAAGAAGGGGTGCTGCAGCAATAGCGAGAGAAACGATACGAGAGAACATCATGTTGGTTTGTGAGAGGGAGATGCTGAAGAGCTGAGAGATGGTAGGCGATTGGAGTGGTTCGACCTGTAGAGCATCTGTCCTGTACGTGCCTCCTTTATACGATTCCTGGTGTACTCACTGACCAGTATACCCCACGCTTGCGCACTCGGTCATGACTGGCTGTACCTGTATCGTCATTGCCTACGACCCAGACATGCATCATAGCATACGTCCTGTACTGCCCACGGACGGATGTCACAGGGGTATTGCAACGGAGACCGGCCCTCGTGGAGCGACGTGTTTGTCGTCGTGTGCCCCCATCTCCGCGGGTCAAGGCGCAGGGAGGATACGATACGGCAGAAACGTATACCAGCGGGAATTGGAGAATTTGCTTCATTTTACTCTCGCCGCCGTTGAGCAGGTACAGGAAGCCTCGTATGTGGCATCTACTCCACCTACCGCACGTACGTCTGTTCATGGGCGATATCATCTGCCTCTTCACTGATGCAATCGACGTTCGCACCACAGACGGTCCGCGGAGACGCTGTCTCTACTGCGTTTATCCAGCTGTCAGAAGGGCGCTCACGGGACGGTGATTGTACGGCAGTCGAGCTGCAGGTGCGTGCGTCATCGAGCGAGAGGTGCTCATGAGACAGGATCGTCCCAGTTGACCTCAAATGTCATGTCGACGGAGACAAGCCAGCCAAACTGCATATACGGACCCGTCAAGTCAATCGAGGCTTCGCGAGAGAGTGTATGTTCTTGTGACGTCGCGCTGACTTGCGTGTGACTCCTTTCCCAATTCTGACCGCGTGTCTACCCAACTCGTACCCTTTAGATCGTCGAGCTTATGTGACTACTCGACAGAGAAGAGATGGTATATACAGCGAGTTCACCAATCCAAAACAACGACGCGTACATTCAACTAACCACTCTTGGACTACACGGTATAAAGGACTATAACAAGCCTGATTCTATCGAGTACTGATCCGTGATATAGTGAGTATGAGCTAGAGTCATCTTGGTTGTGGAGGCGAGATGCTGAAGCGCGGAGTGACCAGGCAATTCAGAGTATTCGGTCTGAACCACTTCCTCTAAGTGCGTGTCTATCCGTCACACTATCCGACAATGAGGTGCTACCATAATCATCGATGCTATCACACGCGGCCGTACCTATCCTGAGGAACAAGTCGTCAGGTAAGCTTCACTCCGTTCTTCCCTGTCGTACTTCACCACACGCCCCAGGGGTACTCAACGCAAGCGATGGATCCGCCTGCATACCATTTCCCCATGTCCGCGGGCGGCGGTCCTACAAGGACATGCAAGTCAGGCAAGAACATACACCAGCGGATCTCAAAGAAGCAGCCTCATTTCAGCCTCGCCGCTCGGAGACGTCAGAGTTTCTTATACTCCCCGCCGGTGAGCAGGCACACGAAGTCCCGTACGTGTCAAATTCACCACTGTGCCCCGCATGCACGCCTGTCCACGATGGGCGATACCATCAGCCTACCCGTCTGCGCGGGCGACTTCCTCGTTTCAATGAGCGATGCCCCGCGAAGACGCTGTCTCTATCCACTCTCAGCGTACCGCCGGTAGACCGGCGATACTGCGGTGTGGTCACGCAGAACATCCTGTCTCGGGATGTGCGTCATGGATTTCGCTCGCAGGGGGAGTTGGCTTGGCACATATGAGGTAACTCGCCTACTCTGACGATTTGTTCTCTCATATGTATCCCAAAGCGGGACGTATCCTGTGAGCATGACTCGGTCTTGCCACGTTCCACCGGGCGATTAATAGGTGATCGATGACAGGAATCTTCCGAGGCGGAGATGAAGCGATCGCAGCGGAGAAGGTGTAGCTCAAGTGAACACCGGGACCCGCCGGACCGAACTCAAGACCCTCGCTGCAAGACCACGCGAGGCGCACCGTCACCATGACGTCGCGGTGACTGCCAGTTGTGACTTCTCATGTGCGCGTTCGTCCAACTCGGGCTGTCCTTCCGCACCTCGCACGTACATGACCGTCGAACGTCGAGGCGAAAGGATGCAGGCAAAGCATATCAATTCGAAGCGCATGGATGCATACATTCGGAGAACTATCACACGGTACGACGGACTGTTCAGTATTCGGGTCCTATGAAGTATGACTAGCCACTGATGCGTCATCGCTCAGGCAGTAATGGGCAGGCAGCCGATTGCAATAAGACCACCCTATGACAACATGAGCAGGCGAGTATGGCAAGGAGGTGAGCAAGGTACTCACATGGCTGTTGTCAGTGCATGTAACGACGGTGGACGAGCAAGCGCCGTTTCCGACATTGACGACGTTGATCGGGGAACAGTCTATGCCGACGACGGCGTTCACGTCCTGCACCACAACGCCAAGCAGGCTGAGGATCTTGCTGGCTGCAGGGGCGCTGGCCTGGAGCACAACGGTGAGTCCTCTTGTGAAACTGAGAGCAAAGTGTGGGTGGAACCTTAGAAGTGGTAGCACAGCACAATTGTTCACCACCGGAAGAGCCGTTTCCGACGGGAGTGGCGGCCGCAAGAAGGGGCGTGGCAGCGATAGCGAGAGCGACGGCGCGAGTGAACATCATCTTGTGTTGTGAGGATGATATGGGGGAGAGCTGAGAGAAGCAAGGCGGTTTGGGGTGTACGACCTGCAGGACAGTGGTCTGCCTTCTCTTTCTCTTATAGCACGAGGAAGCAACCGTCCATCGTGCTGCTTAGACTCAGTTGCAGCATGTTGGTTCAGTACTCCGTCGGATGACACAACTGATTTAGGAAGCATCCTCATGTTGCCCAGGTCAGACGTCACAGGGGTAAGTCTCTTCCAACGTCCTATGCAATTGCGCGCTCAGTCAATGAGGCCAAGCCTCACTCACGCTGGACAGGATATCTGTCGGGGATGTTGATTGCCTCCGTACTGTCCAATAGGTAGGAGGACGGCATTCACTCCACAACGAAGACGTTGTCCCTTTTCGCAGCCACTCAATACATTTAGACACGAGGTCACTCGCGGAGACGATGTTATCAAGGCCTTCCCTGCGGCGACAGGGCGGCGCCTACAGCCGGACATTAGGTGGCCACCCAGCACCTTCGGTCCCGCCGGTCCTGTGAAGCTATGTAGAGGCCAATGAGCACACCTCCCGGAATTGACCAACGGACGTAAAAACGGAGATGAATCTAGGGTGCGCCCCATAATGAATGTAGGTTAGATATAGCTCATCGAGACGTTCACGCAGTTCGGCGACTGACGAATGACTGTCAATGACAGGCCATCAGCGTCATGATGGGATTGATTGTGTTGGCTGGAAATGAGGCAAGCAGGCGGCCCGGCGTCCAGTCGCAAGGAAGCGGGAGATGATAACGACGGTCGGTGGATCAGCTGTTACCAGCTGTCCGCCGTCGAACCTGTAGTAGGTATCCCAACGATGACGTGAGTACTATTCGCAATACCGTTGTGCGCTTGTTGATCTTTGAATGCATGCAGACAATTCGAAGATGAGGCCCATTGGAAGACATCAAGCACAGGGCCGTCAGGGGACCAGCACATCCTAGTCACGCATTGGGGATTGACGCGTCAGGTCACAGTCACGTGTGCGCGTAGCTTGCTTGAATCGGAGCCATGCTCGCTGATTGGGACGGTCCAGCACAATAGACAAGATAAAATGAACAGATGGATCACGATTCATTGGTATTTATTATCATCTAATTGTTTGCTCATACAGAACACATCATACAACGGATGCGGCCACTTCTCGACGCGTCACTACTCTGCTTCAGAGCGTGATGGGGACGCATCCAATGGCAATGAGGCCCTTCTATATTTACGCACAAGGTAAGCATTTGAAGCAGACGGTAGACAAAAATGCCTCACGTGGCTGTTGTCAGTGCAGGAGACGGCGGTGCTAGAGCATTCGCCGCTGCCGACCCCAACGACGCTGATGGGGGAGCAGTTGATGCCGACGGGCACGTTCACGTCCTGCAGGACGACGCCGAGCAAGCTGAGAATATCCGCGGCAGCAGGGTTGTTGGCCTGTCACATCCTGGTGAGTTCTTGTACATGCGGGGAGACCCGACAGGCGCAATCACCGTGGTGGTAGTTTTACAGCAGAGGTCGGTGCCGCTGCCGCTACCCTCAGAACCCCCGCGAGCGTCGAGAGGGGTGGCGGCCGCAAGAAGGGGGAAGGAAGCGATAGCGAGAGCAGCGACGCGAGTGAACATCATGATGCTTTGAGAGGCTTGTATGCTGAAGAGCTGAGAGAGGATTGCACGGTTGTAGGTGTTCGACCTGAGGAATGGCAGTCTTTCTGATTCCCCTTTATAGCTCTACGGTGCAAGTTGTTTGCGTCACCAGCGTGCACGAATGTTGTAGTTCCTCATTGGTAGCCAGTGGGTCGGAATGAGGCAAATGGTCGACGATGTACAGACGTCACAGGGACAGGAACTTCAATCGTTGTGCGAGGCGTGTTCAAGTCGTCCGCCGCCCAATCCTTCCGGCGTGATGCCAAATGGATATACGTCAGGATAAAACGTGTACTGGGAGCACCAAGATCTCACCCCACCACCAGAATCCGGTCGAGTGTCCATCCGTGAAGACGCGGCCCTGTTACATGTGGCAGATGCTCCACTACACATGTGTACGTCCGTACAAATTAAATCCCTTCAGCGTACTGGAGGACGGATGAGAAGATACACTTACGACATCTTAGTCCGCGGACACGATCTCGTGGTTGCTTCTATCCGCCGACAGGGCGGCGCGGGCAGTCGGACATTGGGTGGTCGTCGCTAACAACCCTCGATTCCGGGCCCGGTGGTAATTGAAGTCACTGCTGCCCCATCTCGTCACCTATGTCCCATGCATTGAGGATAGGTCATTCTGGTGACCGGGTCAGATGCGCGACTTCATTTAGTATGGCAGTGGTGCCTGCAATTGGGCTACCAGTCAGATATCGTATCACAGTTCCCGTGAGGTCGCTGTTTGGATAGACGCAAAGAACGCTGCGTAGATGTGATATGTGCGTGGATAGTCCCGGTCAGAAGCAGTTGCGCATTGTCAGAACCCTTGGTCAGTCGAACACAGACTACCGGCGGGATAGGCTTCCGAGAGGGACACATCATGACGTCGCGGCGAGCCGTCGTCAATGATTTAACGGCCACGTAAATCGTCCCAGACTAGGCTACCAAGTGGATTAGGAATGGTAGAGGCTATGGCTGTTCAATGAGAAGCTGCGAAAGATAAACGTCGGGCATGCGGTTTGCAATTGTTCCAATACACCCACGTGGAGCGCACGTAGCACATATATAGTACTCACAGCCACAGGTGCTTGTCTCCGACAACCTCACGATATGCTATCCTTGCCGCCTGCCAGGCTTGCCTTCCCAGGCCAATCCTTGAGCTTATGTGACCATTCTCGAGAGCGGGTGGACGAAACGCGGATCATGTCATATTCAACGCCCCCAGTCAATCAATCAGTCAACTATTCAAACTACTACGAGGCACGCGATCTCTTCCCGCATCCTTACTGACATTTCTCCGACTCCGCTGCTTCAGAGGGTGATGGGGATGCAACCAATCGAAATGAGCCCGTCCTGCATGTCGTCGTGTCCGTCAGAATGAGGTGCTGATGTGATAAGATGAAGACTTACGTGGCTGTTGTCAGTGCACGAGACGGCAGTGTTGGAGCATTCACCGTTGCCGACACCAACAACGGTGATAGGAGAGCAGTTGAGGCCGACGAGGACGTTCACGTCCTGCAGGACTATGCCAAGCAGTCCGAGAACCTTGGACGCAGCGGGATCAGAGCCCTGTGATGCTCATGTGAGTTCTCCCGCTTCTACTAGCTCGCGAGTTCGGGTGCGGGTGCCATGAGTACTCGCCTTTGCGGTCGACTCGCAGCACAAGTTGGTGCCGCTGCCGCTGCCCCCAGAGTCGTTACGGGTCTCGAGGGGAGTGGCGGCCGCAAGAAGGGGGACAGAGGCGATAGCAAGAGCAGCGACGGGAGAAAACATCATCTTGTTCACTGAGGATGAGATGCTGGAAAGCTAAGTGATGGAAGGTGTGTGGGTGTTTCGACCTGGCCAGTTTCTGTCTCGTAGTACCTCTTTTATACTATTCTTCATGAGCCTGTCTCTAGGTTTGCGTCATTAGGGTTCTGGGCGGCATCTGCTGGCGACACCAAAGACGGGTTGTCAAGTATCGCATCATCCTGGTTGACCAAGTGCAGACGTCACGGAATATCACTCACGAGGTATGCCGTCGCACACCCAATCTCCGCCGCGTCCCGCGGGGAGTTCATAGAGAATAACAGCTACCCCACCAGAGAAGGACGGAGCTGACTTCACCGCACCCTTGTGTCCGATCTAAAGCGCCGAAAAGCATTAGAATCGACCCTGTTCCGCTCTTACGCGAGCCATCATGAATGCCAGAGACGTCAGATACTCCACCTGGTGAACGTACTCTTGTTCACAGCCAACATCTTCAACCTGTCCGGGGAGGGAGAAGACGCGCTTACGACAGATGCTCCGCAGACACGATGCAACAATCACGGGGTGCGGCGATTGGGTGATTGCGTGTAATACCTTCGGTTCCGGATAATATGATTTGAGGGTGATGACCTCAGAACTTCTGGGATACGGAACGGACGTAAGTTTTGAGGCCAAGTTGGAGAGAATGACACCCGCCACTCACGAGCAGAAGTCCATATGTCGACTCTCGATAACGGGGACTTCTCGGATTGTCGTCGAACTCCCATGGCATTAAAAGAGCCAACGGATATTTGACTACCTACTATCTGGAGGCGCGTATTGGGTTGCAACACCAGAGTGCTCGGATAAAGCCATTGGGCGACTGTACGAGGGTCTCAGGGGATGAGTCGTCAGGAACGCATCATGGCAGTATTCCAACATAGATGTCACGGGTTGGGTGTCTCCTATTCGTGCTGTCCGAGCGTTCAATCTACACAGCGCATAGGGAGACACAAACAAGTAAGGCCACAAGTATAGACCGGCGAAAGGACGGAGCATGCTCACCTCAAGCTTACTTCCGATCCAACGGTCGAGAAGCGACGTACTCGTGATGCGCAGCTGTACACCATGCCTGCTATGTAGCGAATGCTCCATTTAGTGATTAAAGATCTCGTCCTCGGTGTTCTGTTCCAGTCTGGCAGAGCGTGTTCGCAACAGTCACCTCAAGCCTACATTGCCCCAAATGTCAAGTTTGAGCGCGACGCCCGCTGCCGGGCATTAGACGGTCGTAGAGCTATTCTCGGTTCCGAACTCTGAGTGATGAGTCCAAAAGCTCACCTTCGGCAGTGCATGACAGATGTGGTCAGCTGAGACGATGAGGGAACATGCAACTGGCGGCCGCTGTCTGAGATCGGCATGCACTGGCGCAGGGCGGCGTGAACTTCGTTCGAGAGCGCACTGGGTGATGTCACGGATGAGAGACAAAGGGCAATAGTTTTGGAGAGTATCGTCCACGACTTGTGATTGACATGACATTTCAAGAATTTCGTATCGTTGACGAATCAGACTAATAGTGATCCTGTTGGTTTCAAGAACCGCCTACTTACTATGGATGTCAGTGTGTATGCAGTAAATAACATAAAGACACCATACCACCCGTAGTATAACTCTGCCATATATTGTACAAACATGAGACGGAGGCCCAGATGAGGGGCGAAAGTTGAACAACGTAGAGCCTCGCTGTGGGGACGGGCAGCGCCCGCTAGCCGGCGTCCGTTTCGCACGGGTCCAAGCGCGCACAGATATCGCGACGAAAGCTGATAACTCTTCGCAGGTTATCTAACCGAGATTAGGCCACTCAGAGACCTCTCTCGAATCAAACTCCGACGGCTAACCGATCAATTTGGATGGTCTGGTGGCTGAGAGCTGCATAACTGCATACGCTCACAACACTGTCTCCGCATGTCGTATGCATAGTCAAATTGTCCGCGGGGATGGATATTACATACACATAAGGTCCCAGGCCTTCAACGGTATTCTATGAGAGGTATTTCCATGTACACGCACGAAGCCAGCATTCACCTACTTTGCAACAATGTAGAGCGGGAAGCTGGGCCATCCACATGTCTGAGGTAGCTCGTAGAAGGATATAGAGTAAGAAATATCACAGAAGTATGCTCTAACATTTACTTCTACACTGATTATATGTCCGAGCCCGAGAATTCGATGCGAGATACATGCATGTAGAGCTCGAGTTATGGGCGCCTAAACAGGGGCATTCTGGTATACTCAATATCTTTACGCTGAAGGGTTCCTGTCTGAATCGGCTCAGGATAGTTGTAGAGTACATACATAGGGATCGATAGAACTCTTGGAATAGGATATCAAGAGAGAAAAGACACAGGGATCTGGTTTACAAGGTATGTACCATCGCTCGTCTCGCTTACAGTGGCGCAATAGCGTGCCGAAGAATGCCGTGTGCTCGAGATAACTCACAGCAGTGGCAGACGCCGAAAAGATTATCTCTGCTGCAGCCGAGGTCAACCGAGGTCATACAGTCTTGTACCGGTCCTCGTGACACGGTGGCTCCTCGTGACACTTGGCCATTTCCCGCTCTTATGTTCATAATTCCTATCTACAAACTACTGAATCAACCTTGTATCTCCTCCCGCTTGTATAGGATGGCATATTCAGGACGAATATATGTTAAAAGCGATCATGCTGACGATGTTTACATCAAAATACGCAGAAATTGAAAATATGTGGTTGATGATTAGCCGAGAAGTGGCAATATTGTGCTCATCTCCTTACCGAAAGTTGTGGGATATGTTTGGTTTGAACATCACCTCTCATAATCATTATCGGTTGCATGGCGAGCATGCAAGGGGCACGTCAATTTGGGAGGTGTTTAGTGCCACAGTCAAATAGACGCACAATGTCACGGAGCGGCGTGATTTCCCAATTGGGTTAGGTATACCAGACTCCTAGAATTTGGGCCACTTTGGCGCACGCATAGGCGCTGAATGCGTATCAACTCCTCTACTTCACTATGCCTGGCCGTGCTAAATCCAAAACTCTACAGGCTCAGATTCATTCCGAATTCAAGGAGAAGTGGACTATGATCGCAGCCGACCGGTACAATGCAGAGCGGACGAGTGGCAAATCGGGCACCTTGAAAGGTGTGAGAACAATCTGTCAAGAAGTCATGGAAGAATGTCTCCGTGAGACGAAGAAGGAGGTTACACTGGTGCCGTACACAGTGCTGCAAAGGGCGAAGGGAAGGCAGAGCATGCGGGATTTCAATGCAGGAAAGCGGTGGCTAGAACCTGGTGAGGAAGAAGCAGTCGTTACGTTCGCCATCGACACTGCGCGCCGTGGTTTCCCCCTCACCCACAAACGCCTCAAAGATCATGTTGACACCATTCTCCGTGGACACCTCGGAAAGGACTTTCCCGATGGAGGAGTTGGGGAACAATGGACGCGTCGCTTTGTCGAGCGACACCACGAGAAGCTTCAGCCATATTGGACCCGCTCCCTTGACCATTCTCGTGCACGAGCTGTCAATCCTGAGAACAATCACGCATACTTCGACCTGCTGGAGGAGGTTCTGAATGGGATGGATGGTGAAGAGCCAATTGCACCCGACTGCATTTACGGCATGGACGAGACAGGAATTCAATTGGGCCTGGGAGGGAAAGAGCGCGTCATTGGGGTGGCAGGTGAGAAGGTGCAGTACCAACAACAGAGTGGCACGCGCGAGAACATCACTGTCCTTGTCACTATCTGCGGGGATGGATCGTCGATTCCGCCAGCCGTAATCTTCAAGGGAGAAGCGTATCATACTAGCTGGAAGCAAAATAATCCCCTTCACGCCTCGTACGTGCTCACTATCTGCTGATATTCTGCTGCTAATAGTTCATATTCATACAGGCTTGGCTATTCAAAGAAAGGATACACGGACGGCGAGATTGGCGTCGAGTGGATCAAGCAATTCGACGCAGCCACACAAGACAAGGCCGCTGGTCGACGTCGGCTTTTGCTCGTCGATGGTCACGCCTCGCACTACACTCATGAATTTCTAACATACGCTGTTGAGCATCACATCCATGTTTTGTGTTACCCGTCGCATTCTACCCACATCTACCAAGGCTTGGACGTTGTCGTGTTCAGCCCTCTCAAGCAGGCCTGGGGACACGCACTACGTGACTTCGAGAAGAAGGGCATCAAGGTCAAGAAGTCAAACTTCCTTGAAGTCTATGCGCAGGCACACATCAAAGCTCTCACTCCACAGAATATCAAGACTGCGTTCCGAAAGACAGGGGTCGTTCCGTTCAATCGAGAGGTGGTCACTACTGCTATGATGGCCCCCAGCCTTGAGTCGTCAACACGCGCCTCCCTTCCCTTCCCACAAGCCAGTCCCATCCGTCATATGTCACAGCTACTATCAGAGGAGCTTCAGCGTCGCATAACTGTGGTAGCTCCCATTCCCTCTGCATCCACATCCAGCACCCCTCGTACACCATCACGCAGTAATGTCCGAGATGTACTCACCGGCACCCATGCAGCCTTCCTCATCTCTCCCTCTCCTCTCCCACTCAACCAACGCCTTCCCCGCTACATACCCTCCACCATCTCTCCCCACCTCGAACGGTACAAGGAGTTGCTTGACCAAGAACCGGCAACCGCTGCAGAGAACGAGCTTCAGGCAGCCTTGCAAGCTAGTGTTGCCCGGGACAATGCACGCAAACGGGCAATGGTTGAAATGCAGGCTTCAACGGTCTTGCAGACCTTGTATGTGGAGCGGGTGCAGGAGCGGGCAGAGGGGCAGATTGCGGAAAAGGAGAAGGTGAAGAAGAAAAGGAAGATCGTTGCGGATGGTAAACCAAGATTACTCACCAGCGTGGCATTCATCACAATGATCACCGACATCGAGGCCGAGCAGCAGCGCGAAAACGAAGCCAAAGAGTCCCGAAAGGATGCCAGAGAGAAACACCATAGAGAGCTCGAAGATTGGAAGAAGCACGAGAAGGAGCGGAAGGAGAGGAATAAGCGGAGGAGGGAGGAGTTTGTTAGTGAGAAGGTGGCATGGGACACAGAGTGTAGACAGGCTCGGGCAGAGAGACGGCAGCCACATGGTGTGCGGCCAAAGTTGGATCTTGAGTCGCCAATTCCGAGGCCAAAGCTGGGCCTCACAGTAGCGGAGGGGGATGGGGAGGAGGAAGAGTTGGAGGGAGACAACGACAATGGCTCCGATGCCGAGTAGATCTAGACGCGCATGCCCCCGATATGGCAATTGAGGGCGTGATGTGACCTGTCTCGAGGACTCACCGTACACTGATAAGCCACTTTCGACATATACACACAAGATATACATCCACAGCCCACTGTCGGCCTCCAATTCATCATAGATACAATGTATAGATATACAGTGATCATCCTACCTACTTAGTTTACTACCAGAACCCGAGTGCGACATGCGAGGCGCGCTGAAATATTTCGGTGTCACGAGGACCGGTACAAGACTGTAGACGCCTGGACGCCGGCTAGCTCGGTAAAGCGGGCGCTGCCCGTCCCCACTCGCTGGCTGGAGGGGCATGGAGCGCTGGACTCACGTGGGTTTGTTTGGTCTCGGGTGGAAGCCAAACAATCTTTGCGGGCGTCTCTCATCCTCTCTCTGTGCGCGTATGCATTGTCGGTGACATGCTCGTGCTCCCTCGATCGCTGTCTGGCCTGTCTGTCTCTGTGGGCGACGCGTATCTTGGTAACGGCCCGCTGTATGTGTGCGACTGTGTGTTTATGTTTGCGCGCACACCAACAATTCCTTGGAATGGCAACTTTCTGTGTGCTCCCGCCCCTCCGATTGCTCGAACGAGTCTTGACCTCCACGCTCATCCTGCGCCCATCAGTCTGAGTTCGCTACTGGTGCAATCAACACTATCTACGCCGTTATATAACGCGTGTGTTTTTGACATGGATTCCCCATTACTCATCGAGTCTCTCAGCGTCCTGTGGACATCCAGCTTTCGCTCGCCTTACCCCTCTCGTCGCACAACTGAGCACTACTATCCACGATGTCTTACTCCTCGAACTCTCCCGCCGCCTTCTCTGCTGCCGGCCCCGAATCTCCGAACGCGTTCGCGCTCTTCGCCTCTTCCCAGTCTCCACGTGAGACATACCATATGTACGAGGACGCACGCCAGGTGGTGCGTCCCGCCAACGGCCGCACGGCGCAGAGGAAGACGACCAAGTCCAGCCTCAAGAAGATCTTCGGGCTGTAGATGCGCCACCCCATGGCTCGTGGACTCCGTACCCGAGCAACACTATCCTACCACCCCTACGTCATTCCGGAGGGTGCCTCTGTCGCACCCGGAACCACCGGGTCGCATGTAGCGACTGCCGCGCCCACCACATTGCGCGCTGCGCTATTCCTCGACATTTACGTCGACCACCACCGAGCCGCTGCTTGAAGCACCCGCTCGCCCATCCGCCAACTCCCTCGCGTCTCGCGAGCTGGCCTACGCACTCTCCTGAGATCCTGATGGATAGGAGACTTGCATCGTTTTGTATACTATACTCACGGACTAAGTACTCAGGCCTTACCTACAATACCGCTCTTCCTATATCAGAAGTTCTCATTCCTACGAAAACACAATACTCTAGTTGACTTGGTAGATGGTGATAGGGTCCAGGACAGCGGTTGTACGATCTGCGTGTAAAATCTCATATATTTGTAGCTCTCTGTCAGAGGAATGTCGCCGGAACAACCACAGACCAGACACGAAGGTTCATGGGCGCTTGTTGAAAACTGGCCGCTGTCGTCGAAATGCCACATACTCCGTACGCAGCTCTCGTCAACAGCCTCCTGTGGATAAGTTGGCTGACGCACGGGTGCCGTCCGGCTATCTTACGCTTGGTTGTGGAGGCCGGCATGCGTCAGCTTGCTTATCAGAGACCACGAAAGTTGCGGCTCAGGTCTCTCAGGCTCGCAGCCGTGCACCCGCTGAGAGGAAGGTGCTGTAAAAAAGGGCCGAGGAAGCTTGTATGACCAGGGTGGGTGTTGCGGAGGTTCCGACACGATGGTGTTCAATACTTCTGGAGAAGCCTCGGTGTTAGTCACAGTTGTCGTGACATGACGCCCCAGCGCCCTCGCAACATATGGTTATGACCATGCAAGAGTTTGACCTACACGGGATGATACCAAGAACAAACGGTCGGTTCGCGACTTTCAGCATGCCGTGTCTGAAGTAATAGCGGAAACCAGTCTCAATACGAACATGAGTGCATGCGGGTGGCTCTCACATTCGCTCGCATCGTCAGAAGAAGCGGGTCCTGTATGAGCTTAAGAAAGCCAGCTATATGTAGAAGCACGCCACCGCTTCTGATGTGGGAGAATCCCAAACGGAGATGTCCGGTTGTGAATGGTTGATGCATACCACCGCATGGGATCTGCACTGCGAATACTCGGCAAAAGAGTCAGGGACAATTTAGAAGACCACTGAAGAGAGGGATATACGTCACTGGTTACGCACACCTGTCTTCGAACCCCAAGGCAAACGTGTATAGCTTTGACTCTGCAGCGTGTACTGGCGCGTCGAAAGTTCAGGAAGATGTGTGCGCATACCTCAGGAAATACGTTGGATATGTTAGCACATAGGGGAGTAGCAGGTAGTACTTCCGGTGCATGTGAATGGCGGGTGCGCGGTCCTTTCAAGCCGATCGAGCTCCTGCGCCAGCGTTGTGGTCGAGGTATCTGCCGGCAGAGAACCGTTTGTCTGGCGTCACCGTGGTCCAGAGTACAATCACTTAAGCTACCACCACATAAGCGAAGGATGATCAGTCCGCGACAGCGCGTGAGCAACTGGAACATCCGCTTACCACGCATCGTTCTTCATGTCTTGGCGTATACGTGACCGAGCGTACTGGGTCATAGCAGTAGGCATCATCTATGTGGCGCACCTGGGTAGTCTGAACACTTGCGTTGACATTCAGGCGTGGTGGTGGGGAACCGTGCGCCCTCGCATGTTCTTTGACATGCAATTATCAGGTTTACTGAGACGACGTCAAGCATCAGCCTCCCATGAGGATGGTTATTAGTAGGTAGAACCGTACCTCGCATGCGAGATGGCTTCGTCCGCAGCAGATGTGACGTACGTCAAGCCTGTTCATCTGAATACAGAACGTGTTGTGGAGGCGGCTCGGCACCGGAGGAACAGTCCCGACATGTTGGTGGCAGCAGCCAAAAGGCTCGCAGATGCACAGGCAGTGGATACCACCGCTCGAAAGACTCTATGGACGGTGAGAGAAACGGGCGATGGAAGTAACTAGCACATGAGGTATGACCTCATCGTTGTACCGCGAGTACTAGTCGTATCTTCTGCTGCTCGTTCTCGTGTGGAGGAGAAGGCCAGAACTGACGATCGCAGGTCATTCTAACATGCAGCGAAGCCATGACTACATCAGTCACCTGAAGATATGACACAGTGCGCGTCAGACTATTCTCAGCTCAGTAAGACACAAAGGCAACATACCGAGTTTGAACACTCCATTCCCATCCGTGCCATGGCACGACATATAAGCAGGACGCACTCGAGGGTTTGAGCAGCAGCCGATCGTCCTCAACGCTCAGCTCTCTACTCAGCTCAACCACTTGCTCTCCCGCACTCAACCACAGAGACGTGAGTGACGCTCTTGTCAGCGCAACACGTTGAACTGACCCAGTCGTTGTCCAGTCTTCGCAATGCGTTTCTCCACCGCCTTCTCCATGATCGTCCTTGCCGCCGTGCAGGTTGGGTTCGTCACCGCCAGCGCCGTCCGCCGCGCCCCGCTTGCTCCTTGCACGACGACCGACGACTGCGACGCAGACGAGACCTGTCTGTCTGTCGCCACTATCGAGACTGCTCTCGACAGCGTGCCCGGTGTGTCTGATCTTCTGGACGCCCTCGAACCTGTTCTAGGATCGCTGCCGCTCGACGTGAGTATACCAGGTCACATCGTTCTGCATTGGAAGGTTGACCTAAGCAACGAATAGACTGGCCTGTGCGTGCCAGCCAGCCTGGACATCCCCGGCGTGCCGCTTTGACTGATCTCTTCGCCGCCGAGTCAAGCTACGACGCGCAGCAGAGTTCAGTAGGGGGGTAAATCCATATTCAGCTGACGGAACTTGGAGTCGGAGCAGGTTGATACTGTCAGAATTAGCGATGTCGTGTTTGTCGTATCGAGTGTTGAGTAGCCAGATCCCAGTAAATGTATACGAACGTTGACGCCCTAATATGCTGTGAAGTTCGCCGGTCAGACATGGCGCACGAGTCTGAAGTGAGATCAATTACTTGGGACCAACGCGGTGGACAAGCGTGAGTTGACCGGTATAGACTCAAAATTTGACACGTATTGTGTTATCCGCACTGTCGCCGCCTCTGACAGAGTATGGAGTCGATTCGAATGAGTCCACGCGAATGATCGGAACTTTATAGATCCAAGTTCACTCACCATGGCTGCCCGTCTCCAAAGTCGACACCACAAGTGACTGGTGGGAGCCTGGGGTTCGGAGGAAGTCCGAAGGAGAGCGCAGGCGGGCTGGGAGCCACTCGCTGGCAGTCCGGATGTCGACGCGCCGCATGGTGGCCTCTAGATGTCACATACGCCTTCAGGCACAGCAACGGCACCCAGAAACGAGGTCGACTGGACTCCGGCCGGTCGGCGGGAACTTGAAGAGAACGAGAATGTGCGTGAGTGAGTGGGCAGCCTGCCTGGATAAAGTACACTCACCTTTGCTTCTCTCAGTCCACATCATGCACTAGAGCTTCGGCAACTGTGATGTACTGCACCAGTTCAACTAACTCTGGTTTGGCAATATGACGTTGTGTGTACTGCGATTTATTGCCCAGGTAGTATGGATGTCAACTCGGTGGAACCTAACTCGGTATCAGGCGCAGTCTTACCTTTCACCCCGCCTCTATACTCGCAGCATACTGGAATTCACAACGAATGAGCAAATTGTTGCCTCTTCAGATTCCAAGAGCGTATGTTGAACCTAGCCTACTAGATCCTGTTACGAACGTCCACTCTTCGGCGGCGCGGTGTCTCTGGGGAGAGTGAGGCTCAGTGGTCACTGACTCGTGTTGTACGGCTACGCTTGCAAAACGCCTCCTCGATACCCGCTCTTTCAGGGACGGAAGGTATGGATGAAGGATCAGATATCGCGCTCCGTATGTGTAGACGCCGGTGAAATCGAATCGGAGCTGGCACGTGCTTCTCTGCCACGTGCCACCGGGTGGCAGTAGCAAACCCGCCTGTTTGCGATCGAATCTTGATCTCGAGCTTATATGATCCCCGACACAAAAATGACACTACATAGTCATAGATCACATCCTACTCAAACTCAACGTACAACCAACTAACCACGCTACGAACAAAACACTACGTCAACCTCTCTAGCATCTCGCATTCTGGATCTTAGGACGACATGAGATTGCCCTTCAGAGGGTGATAGGGACACAGCCAATAGCAATGAGGCCGTTCTAGAGGCATATATCAGTACACTGAGGTGAGCAAAGGGTGCCTGGGGTAGATGAGACAACTTACGTGGCTGTTGTCAGTGCAGGTAACGGCGGTGGAGGAGCCACAGCCCTCGCCGACACCAACGACGGTGATCGGGGAGCAGTTGATGCCGACGAGAACGTTAACATCCTGGACGACAATACCGAGCAGTCCCAAGAGCTTGCTAGCAGCAGGGGATGACGCCTAGTAGAAGCGATGTCAGTAAGTAGCGCGCGAGAGGTCGGGCGAACACACTTACCGGCGAGGTGGTCGCGCAGCACAGATCAGTGCCGGTGCGGACCTCGAGGGGCGTGGCGACCGCAAGAAGGGGGATGGCAGCGATAGCAAGAGCGGCGACGCGAGAGAAGATCATGTTGCTTGGAGATGGGAGATGCTGGGAAGCTCAGAGCAAAGGACGACCTGGGTTTTCGACCTGGTGAATCTCTGTCTTGTCTGTGAGTCTTTATACGTTTGCAGTGCGAGAGGCGCGCTGAATGCGATAGAAGGCTCCCCGGATGCAGTTTCCCACCCCAACGATGTACCTGTATGTCAGAACGTACGTTGTCAGAACTACATCATCGTCATAGTCTCGCAGACGTCACAGGGGCCTCTCTGATTTGTTGGCTGTCGTCGCGCGCACAATCGGCGCAGCCTACTCCTCCAGCGATTCCTGTAAGGACAAAGCATGTACCAGCAGAAGGTGGAGCTATCTTCGTTCCATCCTTGCTGACGGTTTAGACCGGCGAGAAGGGTGTCGAAGTGCGCCGATACCAAGCCATCGGTAGGCATCGTCAAGCCTATACGAAATATTCTCTTCTAATTGAAAGATCTTTGCGCTCACCCTTTATCCTCCGCCTATCGAGCGACGTGTATATTGAGCTGCCATGAGATTCTTCGCTGCGACGATGTCACCAACGTCGGTTAGCAGGTCGGGTCTGTTCTTGGCGTATTCAGCGGGGATTGGGACGAGGATTGATTGGAAGAACTCTCCAAGGTTCAGTATGAACGTCTTCTATACGCCGGTCCTTACCTCTCCGCCCTGTCTGGCAGTAATCGGATCGACGCATGACAGATGCGCCGTGCCGTGCCTTCTCAGCGCGTCCAACGACGGTTCGGCCACCCTGGCGGTAGAGTTTGTACGGTACCATCGAAGGATGGGGCGGATCGAAGCTCGCATTTTTCCACGGATGGAACTCGGCCGAGGGGGGAAACTTAACAGGTAAGTCAGAAATAGTAGACGAATCGTCACTGAGAATTCCTGATGTTCAAGGCAGTTGTGTGCGTCAGCCGCATATTTAGGTTGGAAGGCTTGCATCCTGTCAATCTCGATTACGGAGCTTATGTGACACACTCAGGCAAAACAAGGAAGACAACAGGCACGATACGCGGCCACGTCATATTCAATCTCGATATACGGTCAACCACAACGGATAAATCTATCTGTTACAGCGGACTCTCCCACCTCTCGGATTCTCTCAGTACTATACGACGATGCTCGTTCAGAGGGTGATAGGGACACAGCCAATGGAGATAAGACCGCCCTGTGCATAAGCTCAGCATGTGAGTATGCGGTTCCGTGTTTCGAGCGCAGATACTCACGTGGCTGTTGTCCGTGCAGGAGACAGCAGTGGAAGAGCCGCAGCCACTGTTGCCGACACCGACGACGGTGATCGGAGAGCAGTCGATGCCGACGAGGACGTTGACGTCCTGGACGACCACGTCGAGCAACTTCAAGAGCTTGCTAGCAGCAGGGGCCGACGCCTAACAGCGAGAATGGTCAGTTTCCCTGTCTCCACGGCGAGGACTCAGACGAGAGCAGTAGTACCGTCGAGGTGGTAGCGCAGCACAGATCGGTGCCGGTGCGGGCCTCGAGGGGCGTGGCGGCCGCAAGAAGGGGGGCAGCAGCGATGGCGAGAGCAGCGACGCGAGAGAACATCATCTTGCTTGTAGAGGCTGATATGCTGAAGAGCTGAGAGAAAGGGCGATTGGAGTTGTTCGACCTGATGAGTCGTCGTGAGTCTCTGCATCTCTTATACAACTCTCAAAGCCTGTTTGTCTTTGTCTGCACCCTCAGATACCTCGGAGGCAGTAGTGAGTGGCCGTACTTGTATATCGGAACACATGTCGTCAAAGATGCATCATGGTATCGCCCAAGTACAGACGTCACAGGGGTTTGTCTGCGACCGCTTCGTGGTTCTCGAGAACCAGCACGGCGTACTCCAAGGAACCCTTGTATGGGTAAAACACATAGGTCACCCGCAATTGCGTCCGACTCGGCGTCGTCTGATGATACGGTCCAAGAGCCTGACCAACTCTGGATCCGATCCAAGCCGCCCAAGTATTATTGCTCTCGCCCTCTTCCGCTGGTAGGCAATGCCTCATGTTTGACAGATACTCCACCCCCAGCACGACTTCCTGTTTACGACCTATATCTCCAGCCTATCCGGAAACGTAGAAGACATGCTCGCCCGAGACATCCCGCGGAGGCGACGTCACATACGTCAGTGCTGCGCCTACAAACGGGGATTGGGTGGTCGCGAGGCACCTCGGTTCCGGAGCGTGTCTGTTTGGAAACACCCGTGGTCGCAGCCCCTGTGATGAGCAACGGGTGTCGTAATGACGATCTATTCGGAGAACACTCGGAGGTGAGCAGTCACACCTGTCGCGTCTCGATAGTTCAACGTTCAACAACTGACGAAAGGGTGAACTTGAAGCCCAGCGGCTTGACTGCGCTGTTCATCCCGAATCACCGGAAAGAAGCGCACCAAAACACGGGGTACGAACTGTACCATCTCACCTTCATATTGCCTACAGAATACGCGGACACATCAAGCCGACGTGGTGGAGCAAATGCGGTCCCGTCTTCTGGGCATCCGAATCCAGGGATTTGGACACCGCGTGTCCTCTTGGGTGGAAGTAGATTTCAGTATGTGACGCGTCCCAAAAAAGAGTGAAAGCCGTGAGTAAAGTCGTTGACTGTGCGAAGAAGAGTTGAGCTCAGATACACGTTGAACAGGCGTGCACCATTGGCACCCGCGCGCAAAACGCGTAGCGTCACAGTCATCTGCTCGCATTACTTGCCCAAAAATGATGCGAATCCTCTCTGAATCTGGATAGAGCTTATATGACTGCCCGACACCCACACAGTGCACAAAAGGCATAACTCAGATCACATCACATTCAACGTCGAACGCACGGTCAACTAACCACTGTCCTATGACACACAATACAACGGGACTCCAGCATCTGGAGTTAGATATGCACTACGTGTATACTACGAGTTCTCCGCCCGTTTAGAGGGTGATGGGAATGCAGCCAATGGAAATGAGATTGCCCTGTGTCCGAGGTGAGCATGCGTTAGAGCATGTAACGCGAAAGGGGACACTCACGTAGCTGTTATCCGTACAGGAGACGGTAGTAGAAGAGCAGTCGCCGCTTCCAACACCAATGACGGTGATGGGGGAGCAGCCGATGCCGACGAGAACGTTCAGGTCCTGAAGGACGATACCAAGGAGGCCGAGGATGACACCAGCCCCGGCGCTAGAGGCCTAGTATCACGGTAAGCGTAGCTCGCGTCTAGGAGACGAAGTCATTTGAGCTCACCTCCTCAACGCTCTTGCAGCAAAGCGGGGTGCCGCTGCTACCACCGCCACGAACCTCGAGGGGGGTGGCGGCCGCAAGAAGGGGAGCGGAGACGATAGCCAGAGCAGCGACGCGAGAGAACATCATGTTGAGCTTGGAATGCTAGAGAACTGTGGGATGAAGGGCGACTGGGAGTGTTCGACCTGGAGAATCTCCGTCTTCCTCGCTCTCCTTTATAGAATTTCTTGAGGTCATTGGCAGCTCTATCACCAGACCGCTCTTTGTGTGCTGTCACAGCCGCGCGCCTGAGTTTCCACATCCTTGGACACCAAGTCCTTCACCTGGCATCATCGAACTGCCAAGTACAGGCGTCACTGAGGCAACACGATGCGACTCACAACTCCATCGTCCAATGTCTGCTGGACGTGGCGCGCCTAACCGCTTAACCCACGCAGTGTACTGCATAAGGCTCACGAGTTAGGACAAGCCCAACACCGGCAGCCAGAAGAAGCTAGCCTCACCTCACCCTCGCGCCTCCAAGCCGTCGGGAAGTAGGGATATTCCAGAGTGACAGGCACGCGAACTCTCGTACAATGACAGTTACTCCACCCGCCGCATGTCCTGACTGCTCATGAACACTATCTTCAGTCTATCTTGTGACTGAGAAGACATTCTCACGTCATATGCTCCGGGGTGTAAGGATCTCAAAATCTTTCCTCCGCTGTCAGGACGCGTCGACAAAGAGACATCGTGTTCGTGCTAGTGTCTCGGTTCCGGAATGTGTGACACTACGTGTGTATGAACTCACGACTCGTGTCATCATCCACCAGGTGTCGAAAGCGAAGGTTAATGTTGAGCATAAATGAGAGGTGAGTGGTCTACGTCCGAGCGGTACGGTTGAGGATACTGACGTTATTGACGGCGCTGACGGCGAATTCCCGCCTCTTGCATTTCTTCGCCAACTGCAGAAAATTGATATGAGGTGTTACTGGGGATCAAATTTCGGCATGAGACAAAGCGGGCATAAATGTCAGGGCAACGCCGGTACGTCTTCTCTGTCCTCCTGTCTTCGCGTGCTGTAGGTGAGAGATGGTCAGACCAGTCAACATACAAAGATCCGAAGCGCCTCGGCACTATATGTCATAATACCTGTCATCCCCACGCAATCAGCGGCTCTCCTTGTTCCTTCATTGTGCTGGACGTTCTCAGACTGTCGACAGAATCTGGGACGCGACACTATAGCCATAGACGGCATGCATGCATCCGCCCAAGACCCGCACCAGCCGCGCTGTGCATAAGCAGTGACCTAATTGAATTCAACGAACGAAACATACCGAGCGCTGATCGATTTCAACAAAGTTCAACTGTCTATTGCAAGGCGGGCGCGCTGCGGGCGGGGACTGCCTGCATACCGCCTGATCTACCCCTGTGACGTCTGGGGACCTCGTACCCTATTGTAGCCTTGCTCCGATAGCCTCCAGGTCTGAGACGATGTTCAGCGAGCAGCGACTCCGGATAAGACCAGCACGGCGGTGAGATAATCGAACAGTAACGACTACCAAATCCTCTTAGGACACTGCACCCGAGATGGTCGAGTGAAGCAGAAGTTCGAAGTCACGCTCTCCGCGCCTTCGACTTCCGCCTCTCCGCGCCTTCGAATTCTTCCACCTGCGGCGCACCATCTACGTGCGAGGCACAGAGAAGTGACAGGGAGTGGAGCAAGCTGGAGAGACTGACAGCAGTGGCGATTATACTATCCCAGGGATGCAGCGGACTGAAGCCAGACACGGACGTAGCACAAAGAGAAGTGGGCGAAGTTACGCTGAGAGATGCGACGCGCAGCGGCGTGCCAGGCCCGCCACCATTGAGCGACTCTGACGGAGGGCGTGAGCGCACCAGCCCTTCGCTTCATCTCCCGCCTTCTCCTCGCCTCCGTGTATTTTACAATACCCGCATTATCCGACAGTTGCAGCCCCAGCATCGATAAATGGAAGCTCAGGAGATGTACCCGCCGTAGTTTTTGGAATAGACCACGCTTGTCTTCCAAGTCGTATGAGATATGCAGCAGCCTGGCCCACCGGGCGACTCACTCGAGGTGTTCTCCCGCAAGCTTTGCTAGTCTCCAACACCTTCAGCCGAATTTTTTTTCTTTTGCAAACTCTCTCGACTCTGGCGGTCACCAGGCGTGCACCCGAGGCGCATTCGGCAATACATGATAGTACTACGCACCTCCGTCTGTGTTCCACTCTTGTCACATCATTGACATGAATGGTTACTAGTTGATCTCAGGCCTCCCGGAGGTACTTCACCATACGGCGATCGTTCCCGATAATGGCGGCGGCATCAGAAAGTCCCCCTTTCTCTGAATGTCTGGAGGCGCGCCACGCGCCTGTTCTTGGCCTCTCTAGGCTCGTTTCTGCATAACCTGTTACTTTTCCCCTGGGTACGCAGGAGAGCAAAGTATCCCACTCACCTGTTCAGCCATTCCCACTACATGCACAGAAAGTCAGTTTTACGGTAGATATGCAGGAAAAGAGCTGCTCGTCGTCCGCGGCGGCGTCGTGCATATGTATTTGATCGGAGCTCGACCCCATCGGGGCATGGACAGCGGCGCGTAAGCCATCACATAGTGGGTAAATCGTCCGGGTCGACCGCCTCGCAATGTAGGGGAGCCAACAGGGGAATCCGTGAAAAGTCTGAGCTATCCAGTTTCGGAGGGAATCTGGGCTATATCGTCGACGATAGCTTGCACAATTGTGAGGCCTCATCTTCTCCAGTTTCCGGTGAGACGTCTCAGTGAGTAGAACGTGTTCAGCAATGTGGAGCAGTACCATAGGTGAGTAGTCCGCTCTTGAGTACGATCAGATCTTTGGAAGACGCCACCCGCGTTTAAGTATTATACTGTGCCGATCACCGTAGTTTGTCGGGGATCGAATCACCCCCTACGACTATTAGAACTCAGATATATCGGACCCTGGCGGAGACTAAAAGCTCGTCGCCTCTGGTCCAGCCAGTTTCTGCGCGTAAGGTCTTCCGTTGACCCTTAGTATCTACACCTCCATGATGCTTTCTCCACCGAGACTGAAAAACTGAAGGAAACGCTTGCTTTGTTCTTTGGTCTTACGAGGAATGTAGCGCGCGCAGAGGCGGTAGAGCAGGATACTCAGAACTTCAAGTTAGGGCCCTGAAACCAAATCTCCACGAGCCTCATACTCATTCGAAAACAGCATAGGTGCAGCTTGATACTGACGACATGCCGTACGTACGCAATGGAGCATCATGACTGGTCCGGGTCTCTCAGAATCCTCCTCCATTCGTCCATCCTCCGTCAGCGACAAGAATCTAGGCCGTATTCACGCGAGTCACAACTCGTTTTGACGGGATTGTACACTCACTTTGTTCGTCATGTACCCATTCGTAGTCAGCATCAGGACAATGGAGGCGATCTCGTCCGGTTTTCCGAGCCGACCAATGGGTATCTTGCTCTAGTGATCGATGGGCAGAATGAAGTGAGTTTGACGGACGTGACATATACAAGACGCTGGATACTGACTCTGATAGCGTCGGATGGGTTGGCCATCATCTCCGTATCTACGCCGGCGGAGAAGAACCTCAGTCAGCAAGACGCGTAACTCCGGAGTTTATCAAGCACCCGTCGTACCTTCAATAAGAGCCGGCGCAACCCCGTTGGTCAACTATGGGGAGGGTGAGCTGACTGACACTTAGATTTCGTGATGGCTAAGACACTCACGATGCCCTCCTTGCAGTAACGCAACGACAGCCAGTGGATAAGCCCGTGTAGTGCCGACTTTGATGACGCGTATTGGGGTCCGATCACCCCGCCGGTACCAGCAGCAACGCTGTTATGGCAAAGTGAGTGTCTAGAGTACCCTGCGTTATGCAACAGGTCCAATCACCTCGAGGTGAAGATAATCCGTCCCCATTGTTTCTGCTGCATATACGGCAGGCACTTCTGCGCAAGCTGTGCGGTATGAGAACTGTCAGCCAAGCTCTTCTTCATCAGCCGTTCGCGCCCTATCCCAGCGCGCTACATACTACGAAGCCGGTGCCGGTGTTTGTGCGCCACGTCTCCTCGAAGGACTCCGGGCTGACGGCTTGTATGTCCCCTTCAGGTCCGATCCTTGGACCAGTCACGCCGTGGTTGCTGAACAAGATGTCCGGATGTCCGAGCTTCTCGACCACCTCGTCGCACAATCTGCGCGCGTTGTCGTACGTAGAAAGATTTGCCTCGAATGCTATAGCGCGAACCCCAGGTGCGAGCTTCGTTAACTCCGCGACGAGCGCATCGGCTTTCCCCTTTGATTTGGGCGATGAGTGATGCACGGCTATGGAGCATCCGCTGCGTGCGAACGCTCGTGCGGTCGCTTGCCCAATGCCACCTCTAGGTGCAGCAGCAGTGCGTGTGCCCGTGGTGCATTCATCAGCGCATGCGCGATCGTTCGAACGATGGGACTTATTGACTTACGTGCAACCCGTAATCAAGGCGAGTTTGCCTTGAAGAGGGTATTGCGTTTCTGCTGTTGTGCCGGTCATGAGGGTGAGCAGATGAACGTTCGTTAAGAGACTTCCCAAGAACATAGCTCTTAAGTACTATATGCTCAGCGGTGACGCACCGCGGAACATGTGCGAAGCGATCAGATTAGCTACTGAGCAGATGACGTCGCCTCGGTGTTCTATAAGTATCGTATTGACCCACCTTCCGGCCCGATATCGACCTATGCGGAACGGCCATGCCGCGTAGGAAGGAACGGTCGAGAGCATGGCTTGACGCTCACCTTGGACAGACTTGAACCAGGCTCCTAACCAGCCAGCCTTGCGTCGTCGTTCAACTATATCCTAGTTGCGAGGGTCGAGAATTCGAGCGTAGCGTATACAGGAACGTAGCAGTACGTAGCCCATGTGAATCTCAGCCACTTGTATTTGAAGGACCGATCAAGTCAGACTGATGGGTCCGGCTATATTTCGCGCTCCGATACACAGGCTTGAAACTCCTAAACCTTAGACTTTGAAGACGACGCAAGGCAGGCTGGCAAACTATGTCGTGTGAAAGCTTGGTCAGCTTCGCGTGCCACAGTGCAATGCTCCCGAGCAGCAGTGAGCTTCGAAGTTCCCAGCACCTGATCTTCACGTCACGGCTGTCGCTTGTCAACTCTATGCCTGCTTCGGTTCCCTGCACTCTTTCTGACGATGACATCCGCCGCGAGACAAGACGGGTCTTCAATAAAACCCCATGCCAATTCCAAATTCGTGTCTGTCGTGCCCAGTTGGAGAGACGAAACGTTATCAGTATCGCACCGACAGGTTCCGGGAAGACCTTGTCGTACTTCATGACACTTGCATTCGCTCAAGAATCGGTGATCATACTTGTGACTGCCCTGAATGTCCTAGGCGAGCAGTTTGTGCGGGAGGCGAGGGGAGCAGGATTTCCGGCAGTCTTTGTTAATGCAGAGAATAATCACAATGCCACTTTTACCGTGCGTACTTGCTACTGTCTGAGCCACATTTGCCCAATGGTCGTTGCAAGCATAGGCAATCCAACAATTGAAGTACCGCGTTGTCGTTATCAATCCGGGCATTCTAGTGGAACGAAATGGGCGTTGTGCAAGATTTCTGTGGTCGAACAAGGTGTTCATGGCGGAACTCCAAAACATCATATTTGATGAAGCTCATTGCATAGTGCAGTGGGGCAACACATTCCGCGTGGAATACAAGGAGGCTACAAATGTTCTCTGGCTGATACCTAATATCCCGATCTGCCTCTCGTCAGCTACCATACCCGGTCCCATGCTAGTCGAACTTGTTGAGAAGTTTCGCTTTGGCTCGGACTACACGCTGTTCCACCGGTCCAATGACCGATACAACATCGCATATGCTGTTGTCAAAATGAAACATGCTCAGAACTCCTATGAAGATCTCGCCTTCCTGGTGCCTCGGGACTGGAAGGAAGGTGATGCGCCACCGGCAAAGTTCATGGTGTTTTTTGACAGCAAACGGGAGGCCGAGCAGGCTTCTAAATATCTCGCGGGAAGGGTATCTTTATTGCTCCGCATGAAGATACCCTGGTTCCATGCGAGTATGACAAAGTTTTTCTGTGTTGAGGAGGTGGCAAACTTCTCGGATGGAGGGACTTGGGGCCTGGCGGCTACAGATTGTGGCGGTATGGTAAGTAGAGTGGTTTCGATGCATGTTTGCTATATTAAATTAACCACGATATACAGGGACTGGACATAAGAGACATCATGATCATTGTCCAGTGGCGTGTTCCAAAGGACATGAATACCATGATGCAGCGTTTCAGGCGCGCAGCACGGGATCCATCTATACAGGGTGTTGCAATTCTAATCGCCGAGCCACACTGGTTCTATGATGAATTGGTCAAGAAGCAGGCACGCCAGACCAGAAAGAGGTTGCGTGAAGCTGAGAGGAGGAGCGCTGCAAAGCGGAGGAGATTGGGCAGACTAACCTGCGGTACGTCTCAGGCTCCAGTATTTCAGCGTTCAAAGCCTGCATTCTAAAACTGATTATCTTGTAGCCTTGGGTGCTGCTCAGAATGCTGCCGTGCCAGAATTCGTATTCAGACCAGGACCAGTGGTCAGCGGAGGAGCGGGAGCGGAGGAGGTGCGTTCTGATGAAGATGCAAGCGCAAGCGAGGATGAAGATGGCGCAGGTCAAGACACTGAAGATCAGCCAGCTTCAAGAAGTGGACCTCTGAGCGAAAAGCAAGTGGAATCTGTTCTATTCGATGAGGACGGGCAGCCACGGGCACAGAGAGCAAGTACAGCGAAGGGCAAGACACGTAGCCGGCGCTCGAAGCCTGTTGAGCGCGAAGTCTGCCTTCTTACAAATGCTGACGTTCTTAGCGGTAGGAAGCGTTGCCGCCGCTATCATTTCAACGAGTTCTTCTCCAACGACAAGGCTGGTACGCTCACTCTCTACTTCATGCTCTCTGGACGAGCTTCTGACTATTCTCATGCCTCAGTCCCTGATCCTGTTATCTGTTGCAACCGGTGCACTCCCAACAGGGCTGCAATCTGCTGCGACCTCTGCGACCCTACTACAGTTATGTTGATGATTCCAGCTCACAACGACTCACCATCCACCCTTTCACGCACTGCAACTCAGACCAAGATCCCGCCTTATGAACCTACGTCAGGGGACAAGGCTTTACGTCAAGCCCTTCACCAATGGCGCGAGAACAAGGGTCGGTCTCTATACGGAGGGTTCGACTTGTACGGTCCGGATCTCTTCATGCACTTCTGGATTGTCAACCGCATCGTCGATCTTGCTCACAGCCATAAGCTGGAGAGCATAGACGATCTCGAGGCTCAGACAAAGTGGTGTTTTGCTCAAGACTACGGTGCGGAGATCGTTGAGCTTGTCCGCACCCATTGTCCCAAACCCTCCCTCCCTTTACCATTTATCACCACCCCATTGGCTGCTTGCTCCCGGGAGAACCAGTCAGGACTGCAACAGCCAAACTCCCCCCTCGCAAACCGAACCCGGCGGGCATCACCAACATGCAGTGCTTGTGGACAAAAGGGTCATCGAAGTGAGTGATTTAGTACAGACACATCCCCTCATTTTCTTATCTTTTCATTCCTCTGCAGAGAACAGCCCGCATTGTCAGAACAAACGGAACGACACAACTTGTGGCACGGAGAACCACCCATCAGCTCCGGCAGCAGAGGCTTAGTGAGTTCATGAAATACAGGTTGATCTATGTCTCATGCATCAACGGCTTCTAGATCATCTAGCTCAACAACATCTCCGTCCACTTCATCTGCAGTCCCATCGATGCCCTCGCCCTCGGTGGTCTCTGTGCTGTTGCCGCCCTTTGTTGTAGTTTGTAGAATATATGCCCCATCTCGAAGATGATCGTCCAACAATACATCTGCAGCTCGTTGCGGTGTGAATGAATGACAACCATGTTTCTCTAACTGATCTCGAAGGATGTTGATCGTGTTTGTGATGTTCGGAGGTGCGTGGCGGACAGAACGGTGCAGAAGATGAAAGCTGTCTTGAAATATCGTATGTACCTTCCTGAACAGTTCGATCAGCGGCGACTGTTTCAGTATGAGCTCGAATGTCCGGGTGTAGCCTGAGCTGCCGTACACAACTTTCGTAAACAGATTCATCAGTTCAACGAGCCAGTCTACAGCGCGAAAACCATCAGGTCTGCCAGTCGGGTTGCACAGCCAATTCAGGCGTATGGCACGCCTATTCAGCGACGAAATGGTGAGTACATGGTACCAATTGAACACATGTTAAGACAGAGTACTTACGCAAGCCGGGGAGGATAGACATGATTGAGGTCGTTCATGATGTGCACAAGCTCGGATGCGTACTTGTGTTTGCCGACCTTCTTGAACACACAGACCCAATGGATGAACGTCCGCTCGACGCGTCCAATGTCTCCAAACTTCATGGCATCACAGAGTTCCAGATAGAATAGAAGACGGCCAAGGATTAGAGAGGAGTTACGGAACTCCCCGTCTGTTGACAACCGCTGGTCGACGTAGTTGGAGACAAGGCGGAGAGACATAGCCTCGAGGTCCTCCCAGGACGGATCGGATGCTGCGAACTCCTCCAGAGAGGTACATGTTCTGGTAGATTTCGCAGCTTCTACCCGCCATACGTCGAGCATCCGAGCAGCTGCGCATTGGTGGATGATATCATGAACGAGGCGGTAACCGGGCTTGCTCCCAATCCGTCCAGAGTCGTGAGGTCGAATCTTGCATGCATGCTGATAGAGGCTGTTTGGGTCTGCGCGGAGGCTCTTCGGTTCGATGAACATCCTCCAGATAGCATCGGCGCATGCCATTTGAAGATGGAAAAGCCCGAGGACGAAAATGACAAACTGCAGTCGACGCCCCCCTGTAGACTCGATAGACCGTGACTGCTTGATACCCTGTATGCGCTCCCCGGTCCCAAGATCACCGTGGAAGAGCAGCACGCTATCGTCAAGGTCGTGGACACCGGGATAATCGGCTGGATCACCTAAACCGGCCTGCGACAATAACTCCTCGATGATTCGTGCCTGCCCATCGTGTGTAGACTGGTTGATATCCATAGCGCGGCACGGGACATGCGTAGTTCGCTTGACTGGGATTTGTAGTACCGTCTCCGGTCGTCCGAGCTTGTCTCGATAGCGCTCGAAAGCCCCACAATGTGAGACAAGAGCGTTGCGGAAGTGCCATGCCAGAAGTCGCGTCTCGAGGTTCGGGCCGGACGTGCTTTCAGGCGGCGGTAAGCAGTCTATCCACGTTCTCCGGGGTCGGCGTTGGTGTTTAGGTATGAATGGATTGGAAGGGTCGCTACTCCACAGCTCAGCTGAGCACTGAAGATCGCTGGGTACAACACCATGCTCCAAAGGAAAGATAAGGGCGGACGTAGCGTGCTGTAAAGTTGATCCGGATCTCTCTACTGTCGGCAGCCAGGACTTGAAATCCATGTCGAAGTTGTCGTATGCGAATGCAGCTGCGAGAGTCTGCGCAAGCCGGCGTATAGCTTCGGAGGAGTTGCGGGAGAGGGAGTTGATCATGTCGTGTATGGCGGTCAAGGAAATCGACAGTCCAGCATGGGCAAGGACCTCTATCAAGAGCTCGGGCGCAGATGTAGAATGACAGAAGAGCCCAATGAGGCTCGGAATCGCATTACATTGCTGGTTCGTACTAAACATGATGATTGAGATGATCATGACGAGTCTCTGCATCAGAGGCGATTAGTTCAGTCAATGCATGCGGAAAACGCACACTCACAATACGATGAATAGCAGCGCCACGATTAGCTGCGCGTCGCTGCCGCTTGGAGGGACGATCCTCGGGATTTTCAGCACTCGAGCTGCGAGACTCGTCTCCGTCTTCCAGTCCATCGGTGGTGTTCTCATTTTCCAACTGTGCCCAATACTCATCCTCGTCGTCCATGTTAGAGCCATGTCCAGGGTGACCGGCTTGCGATGCTCTAGAAGAGCGGTCCCGGTCGACATCTCCACCAGCGCGGCGCCGAGCGCGCCCCGGATCGCTCACCAGGAGTGTACTGAGAGCTCTCCATAGAGCGGGAGCCTCAGTCTCGAGCGTCTGTGCCATCCCCTCAAGTGAGAACGCGTGAACTTGATCGGCTTTGGCATGGCGTGCGCTGAAATGCCACCCGGTTTCTTTCTTGACAAGCTTGCGGACCTCTTCAGTGAGGGTCTTGACCGTGTACTCGAGGCAGAAAGAGGTGACTAGAGGACAAAGGCAAGCTAGTGATAGGAAGAAGCCAAGCAGCTCAGTGAACTCTGCGAGGAATTGGTGCCGGAGAGGAGCATCATGATAAGCAGGATCAGAGAGCAGAACAACTAAGAATTGGCCAATGCTGAATGTTCCGAAGGCAGCGACAACGCGATCCACAGCGGTCCGATCCATGTCGACGAGGAAGACGCGTCGGACGCGTCGACGTCGCTGTATACGCGAGACGCGTCCTACTTTGCACCAAGCTGACCAAGCTTTCACACGACATAGTTTGCCAGCCTGCCTTGCGTCGTCTTCAAAGTCTAAGGTTTAGGAGTTTCAAGCCTGTGTATCGGAGCGCGAAATATAGCCGGACCCATCAGTCTGACTTGATCGGACATTGAGTACTAGTGGCTGATATTCTCGTACTACTAGTACAGATTCCACCGAAGTACTCTACTCCACCTCCACATCCCATTTCTCGACCCTCGCAACTAGGATATAGTTGAACGACGACGCAAGGCTGGCTGGTTAGGAGCCTGGACTTGAACGCGATATTCACGAAATTTGGTAGACGCGAGATTCTTCTTTACATTCTTGTTCTGATCCTCGATCTATAAGATATAGTTACATACAGGTCGTCGAACCAACAGGGCACCACAGAATCATTCCACTTCCTTGTCCCCTCCCACAAACGCTCGCAGCGTCTTCTCTGGCAAGTCCCAATGCGCCTGTGCCGATGGAGTTAGCTGCCATGCCGCATCTGCAGCAGAGAAAGTGCTCACGAAGTGGTTCCCGCCCCGGAAGCGCACCCAGTTCACATCCCGCACTTTGCGACCCGCTCTGCGCTCCTCTTCAAGCTCGTTGGCCAGCGTCCACCGGGCCAAGGTCATCTCCCAGGTCGACCTGTCGCACCACAGGTATCGCAGCTCGACTTTCCGCCAGTCATCCGTGCCGTCTGGGAGGTCGTCGCCCAGGATGAAAGCTCCCCTCCTGAGCGAGGTGTAGGTCCCGTGTGCGATGCTTGCCTGGACAAGGAGCTGCTCGCTTCCTCCAACTTCTCCAGGTGGACCGTACGTGGATTCTGATAGCTCCTCCGGAGACATAGTCGCCGTCGTAGGCGGCGGGTGCTTGAGCCCGTTCCGCGACTCAAGTGCTGCGATACCTCCCTCTGAAAGCTCCCCATGGGCATAATAGCTGGCTACCCACGTCGCGAAGCGGCCTATCCTTTCTTCTGGGGAAAGCAGTGGGTCGTGGAGAGGATGGTACAGATCCTGCGGTATCTGGTACCCATGGCAGACGTAAGACGCATCTGTCATGTGATGATTAGCATCCTGGTTGGCTTGAATCGAGATGGCTGACGCATACCGTAGAACACCAATCGTCGAATATATTCGCTCAGGCGAACATCGCCAACAGGAAACGAGGTCGCGTGCGCAAGGAGTGCGGAGATGAACACCGCTCCCAAGGACCATCCGACGACGACCAGGCCGCCCTTCTGCCCATCAGTGGAGGGCCGAACAACGTCGCCGTCCTTGATGAGTGCCACTAGGTAATCGTGCAATTCATGGGCCCGCTCCTTCATGAACTCCTCCGTGCCCTTGACCGCGTCCGGAGAGCCAGCAGGGGCAGTCGCAAGGGCAGCAAGTGTCGCTCGCTCCTCTTCAGAGAACGAGGCGGCCCCAGGGTAGTCGCGGCGATTCACGAGGACGATGCGCGTGTTGTACTTGGGTCCATAGGGGACAAGTTTCTTGAAGTTGCCTAGAAGGTGAGTTAGACGCGAGCAATGTCAAAATAGCGCCCTTGGGGAGAATATGTAGCGGGGCACTCTCACCAGCATGGAACCCGTAGCCGTGTATCACGACCAACGTGGTGTAGTCGGTGCTGCCCTCAGGAACCCCCGAGTCGAGGTACGTGCCGAGCAGAGAGCTGGAATATGCCATATATGGAACTGTAGACGCTGGATAGGCGGGAGTGTCTTGCGCTTGGCTTGACCGTCTTCTTTCCAGGCTGGTTTATATGTCTCTAGCTAGGGATGCTGACAGAGCAACATCCACAGGCGCTGCTGCGCTGCAATACACTTTCAACGCCATCCTCACGCCAACTTCAGGCTGAGTCAGCCAAGCCCGATACCAGTAGCCGATGGCCCGGCCTTTGCTGACCGCTGAGGACTCAGGCTGCCCGCTAAGTGCTTTCATCAGTAAAGTTGTCGCACTACTCACCTGCAAATCAGCACAATGTAGCAGTCTCATCTACTCGCAGTTATATCTCGGAGTCATCCTAATGCGAGAGTGCCAACACCGCACTGTGCCGTAGAGTGCTGGCGGGAATCCCAGCAACAAGCAGTCACATGGAGTGACCCTTCTTCCAAGGAGGCGAGTGAATGAAACTTCAGGCTTCACAAGTGTCGTCTCCACTCACAGTCCCTAGGTGATACTATCCCGATCTTCACCAACAATTGCTTCAAACGCTGTCAGACACGTCCTATTCAACCGCAAGTGTGGACAGACTCACCATGTACTGCGCTCACAATATGATCTCAAATTGAAAGATGATGCGTGATCAGTTCGCGCGGCGCAGGCACACCGTCCGGACTGCCTGACGCGGCTCCCTTTATACAGCGCTAGTGGTACACAGATCTATCGCAGCATACATACCGCAGCTCGACCGGCGACCAGACATCGATGCCAAGGAGCGATCAACGAGCATACCCGTATCCTTCCTGAGTGACGCACATACCTGTGCATAGTCAACCCCTACTCGAGGGACGCGTCCCACCAGTTTCCTGCCCGCCCTATGCCTCCACCGAGCTCTTCGGCGATCACATTCCCGACGCGGTTCGTGGGACTCAAGTCCCACGAGCCCTAATCCCTATACCTTCCCGGAAGGCACTCTTTAGCTCGCCACCCTCATGCTAATGGCGCTCCGTCGCTGCTTTGTCGAGATGGACCGATCGTGGAGCGGATCGCACAAGGCGTCCGGTTGGCGAGCCGTGCCAGTCGGACGTCCCTGCGTGGTCTTCTGTCGTCTGATGCGAGCCCGAAGGAGGGCACGCACCGTAGCACACGACGCGACGCGAGCGCGGAACATACCTGCTCAGACGCACATCCTCGACACTGGCAGGGAACAGCGCCAGCGCCACATGTGCGAGGAGAGCGGAGACACAGATGCCACGATGCCCCGAGCGAGGGACCATCCGACGATGATGATGTGCCCATTCTTTCCCGTCCGTTGAGGGGGTTCTGTACGAGAACAACGGAGGAGTCCGCACGTCTCGCGCGCGCGAGCCGACCACTCCAGGGATCCCGCAGGCGCAGGCAGCAGCAGCATGAGTCGCGAAGGCCCTCAAGTTGTACGTACCTTCACAAGTCGGGCCCATAGCCACACTGGCCCGCCGCAGCGCACGGCATGCATGCGATTGCACGCGGAACCTCGCTCCCATACACGTAGGGAGGAGCCTCCTGAGAAAGTAGGACAAGTACTGCGAGGAGAAGTGCGAAGTTAGCCTCTGCCGCAAACCCAGCATCGATTCCGCAGGAGGGCTCACTGCGGTAGCACCTGGAGCTACGGACGAGGACGAGTGTGGTGCGGTCCGTCACGGCCTCCAGGAATCGAGGATTGTCCCAAGCGCAGTCGGCGAGTCCGAGTCGGCCTCGGGTGTCGTGTGAGTGGTCCCGCTGGACCACGAGATCGGGAAAAATGCCCCGAGGTTGTACGGCCCAGCGCCCTGCTAGCCTCTCTGAAGTCCAAGTCGAACTGGATACGGGCTCGTGAACGTGGCTTACGATGGAGGACAGTATTGTAAACATCAAATTCACGATGTTGTTGACGAACGAGGGCATGGTCCACGGACCAATTTCCCGCCGCTGGTAGGCGTCCTGCACTCCTCGAACGATACGCCACATGACATGGAATCCTGGATGAATGTGGACTGTTGCCGCATACCAGTCTCGGAGGAGCTGGAGCGCTGGGCCAGTCAGCATGTTGACCGGAGGAGAGACTTACGACCAAGTCGCGCACGCCACAACTACACTGTTCCAGCTTCTCAGCTTCGCACCCAAGAACGCACGTAACGTGTTATGGAAGACGCAACCCACCAATGTTACATGTCGGAGCACAATGCGATGCAGAGAAGGTAATAGCACAAATGAGGGTCGAATCGCCCAAGCCCCAAGAGACACGATGAGAGCGAAAGAGATCAAGAAAACGCTCCAGGCGCTCGGTACTCGAACTGCTGCGTCTGTGCCGAGCCCCACACGGCATGCGCCCCAATATGGTCCGCGCCCGGACCTCCGGCCGCCTGGTGTGTCAAGAAATCCAAGCACCGGCTCGCATCGCGCCTCTTCAGCAGGTCCAGCGTCGGAATCCACTCGTCTGCGAACATAGTCGCGTCAGCATGATGGGTCATAACTGTATTGACAGCCACTCACGTTGTGCGGTCCCGTTCCGGACGCTGGTCCACGAGTTTGAGCTCGCGTACCTGCTGTCCAGCTCGCGAGCCGTGATGCGCTTCGCAGGGTCGACCTCGAGCATCTGCGATGAGAGCATGACGTCAGTCTCATTGTGCATATGCATAACAGCATCGGCGACGCCGAGGGCAGACGTGGACGCACCGATCGCACGATATTGGCAAATACCGGGTCAAAGCCGCTAGGGACCTGGAACGCCACGGGGAGCTTCTTGCCGTGTTCCTGCTGGATCGCCTGCAGGCTCTCGGACGAGAAATACCGCGTGGAGGTGAACATGAGGATCTCGAGGAACACGAGACCGAGGCTCCACACGTCGACGGCGGACCCGTAGGACTCGGTGCGGACCATCTCCGGCGCCATGTACGCATACGTGCCCGAGTAGGCCTCGCGTCGCCAAGTCTCGAACTCGTCGACCGGCACTTTTTGAGCCATGCCAAAGTCGGTGAGGACGGCCTGACCGCGAAAGTTGATGAGGATGTTCCCGGGTTTGATGTCACGGTGGACGATGCCGATGTCGCGCAGCGCGCAGAGGGCACAAATCTGCACACAGCATGGACGGAAATGGAGAAGGTTAGGTGGCCGCAGCAACGGGTACGACAGTCGGACAACTCACGAGCTCCTGACAATACATGTAACGATCCTTTAGCGTCATGGGCTGACGTGTCTTGAGCGCATTGAACATGTCGATCGGACACACCGGCTAGAAGGGGTCATTCCGAATGTCAGCAGGCCGACCAAGCATCAACGGGGGAAATCGCGATCTCACCATGACGAAGAATATCCTTCCTGGGCTTCCGTAGCTCTCTTCCTCCCACGACATCAACAAGGGCACGAAGAACTGACGACTCGACCGGCTGTGCGAGGTGGCGACCATGAGATCCTTCTCGCGCAAGAAATTGTCGCGATGGGAATGGGCGCGCTTCGCGCGTCCTTGGTGGATGGCCTTGATAGCATACAGTCGGCCGGCGTGCTCGCCGAGCACGACGCGCCCTGCGGAGCCTTCTCCGAGTATATGCGTAATGTTGAAGATGATGCCATCGTGGTCAATCTGGTAAGGGCGGCGTGGAGCGGCGTTCGGATATGTGATTGCGTGCGGTAGGAAGGGATTCCGGCTGACGTACACGGGCGGTTGGGGTGGAAACTGGACAGCCGAGAGAGACGGATATCGGTGCTGGACGACAGCTTGGAGGCGTTGAGTAGGACGTGCGGAGGGGGCTGCGTACTCGCTCGGCGCTGCGTCAGCGAGCGAGACCGGGAAGGAAGCGAAGTGGCGGAAGAGAGGGTCCGTCTGCGCGGCTCGGCCGCTGTCCGCACGCCGACGGTCTTGGCCCGCAGCGCGTACTGCAGCCAACTGCTCCCGATTTGGAAATGGTCTCGGTCTATGCGTCGTCGGCCGTACACGGTGCACCGGCCGCGATGAGGCCTCGCATCGAGGCACGTTCCCGGGCTGGCCACTCATCGCGCGCCCGACCTCAATCCATGCGGGCGCTGGGACAGCGTGCCTTGCGGATGGGGTGTAGATAGGTGCGTGGAGGTGAGATGGCCCAGGGAGTGACTGCTGCCATGTGCGCAGTGCTGTTGGATCGATGGTAGCGCCATTGAGCGATTCCTTGTAGTCGAGTATCGCGTTATTCGGGAGGCGGGGTTGGAGGTATGCATATGCAGCCGGCGGAAGTGCGTCCGACGGCCATTGAGGAGGTGGCCCGCGACACGATGTCGATTGTGCGGGTGGCTCGGGGTATCCGTATTGTGCATTCAGAAACGTACGGGGCGGAGCTGCTGGATCTGGATGATTGGCGACGGCAGAGTCCTGGAACACCTCTCGAGGATATTGCGTGTTGTCGTACGGCGGGAGTGGGAGCCCTAGGAAGAAGTCCATGGGAGAGGGAGAGGGTGGTGGCAGAGGGGAAGATGGCGGCGGAGAGGAAGGAGGAGAGGGAGTATATGACAGGCTCGGTGGCGGGGCAGGGACATTGTGGCATCTCGGATGACGAGGAAGCGCGCCGGAGAGGGCGGTAGTCCAGTGGCGTGTGTGTGTTCTCAGTGACAAAGCGGGCAGCTGCAGTAATCGCGTCAAGTCCACATGTCGGTGGCCTGCATCATCTTCCCTTGTGTCTTCCGCACAAAGCAGATCCGCCTCGTTGCTGGGCCGTGGGCTGGCGTGAAGGCTGCTTGCCGACATCGGAGCCTATAGGAGCCAAGCTGTTCGAACCTGGACAAGCGGGGGTCGAAATCCACGAGCGTGGCTGGGCCAAAGCGCATATATATGCGTGGTGTATGCGTATTCACTCGCGCGGCGCAGGCTGTCCGACACGCAGCCAGAGCACATACCGCATTCGCGAAGGTCTTTTTGGATTCACTGCAGTAGCTGCGGCGACAAGAAAAGACAATAATAGGCTTCGATACGCACTAGACTGCCCGTTATACCCTTCTCCCGACTGCCGTCCCAGTCCGCCCCACTCCCAGCACTTCACCCCAAGGACAGATCCGACGGCCATTTGGAACGCCGTCACGGGCTCGCTTGCCGGCATGAGGGTCTGGAGGTAGATCGGCCTCGAGTCAGTCAGGGACAAAGACCGATAGCAGCGATGCAGGAGGAGGCGTCGCCGACGGCGGGGGATGTGTGTGTCCGGATGGGACGAAAGCACGAGCGATCGGAGATAGTCTTAGTTGGGGGGCAACGACCACCGCGCCGCCGAGGGCGCTGTCCCCAGCGCTGCGGCCACGCCTGTGGCAGTGCTCATATGACTCGCCCAATGTGGAAACTATCCTAGTTCCCTGCCGCAGCGGGCTCTGCAGCCCTGTGCTTTCCCCTACGCCACGAGTCACGAAATTGCCACGTATTCACCAGAGTACGCGCCTCTCTAAATGTCTAGTCCGGAGAGGCAGGTCAGCATTCTCTGACTAAGCACTGCCCTCTCCTCATCCCGAAAGCGCTCGTAGCGTCGGTCCGATAGCGGCATACACCCTCGTCTCAATACACACGGCCCCTCGGTCGTTATCGGTATCCGGCAAAACTACTCTAAGCAACACGGCAGGCTTTATTTGTGAACGCATGTCAAGGACTCGCAGTAAGCATCGCCCTCGGAACTCAACAAATCACGTTACAAACACCAGCGCTACAGATTACATTCAAATCGTACAGGTTTTTGTCCAACGATACACAACTTCGATATCCTACAAACTAAGCTACGGGATCTGGGTGATTCCGATTACAAAACACAGCAGGTAGGAGGTAAATGGCATTGCCGCTCGGAAAGGAAAGCAGAACATGCCAGACACGGCGGACGAAAGAGGAGAGTGGAGTGTTGGATCAGTTGACTATGATTCGGAGACCAGGGTAGAGGAGAGCGGAACAACAGGAACACCAAAGCACGGATGAATCGGGAGAGCAGGATGGAGGGTAGAAGTAGACACGGAGTGCAGGGATACAGGGTCCAGGAGCAGTGAAGTACCTTGTCCGACAGGGTACACTTCAAGTGAAGATGCCCGGAACGCGGTGCTCGAACTCCTTCGGGTCTAACATCGCACCGCACTGCGGCTGCACCCTCTTGCAGCCGTCAAAGGCGAGGTAGTAGTGGCACCGCAGCGAATCTTCTGGCTCGGCGGGTGCCAGGTTCGGCTTCCACTCGTCTGCGCAGCAAGACGTCCAGCATAAGCATACATACGATCAGACACCTTCATTGGATCACTCACGGCTCGTCGTTCCGCCCCGGACGCCCGCCCATTCTACCGATCGCACAAACCGGTCATCGAGCTCGCGCACCGTGATGCGCTTCTCCGGGTCGACCTCGAGCATCTGTCGGAACACATAGTCAGTCTCCACATCAGAGCAACGTTTCGGAGGAGATGCGACGCACATCAGTCAGCAGCTGGTACATCAGCTCCGAGCCCAGAGACTCGAAGACGGCCGGATTGAAGGGCAGTCTCTGTGCATGTTTCTGGCGCACGCTGTCCATGTCGAGGGCATGGAATAGGGATAATCCATCAAGGATGAAACCCATAATGTCGCAGAAGACGACGCCCATGCTGAAGACGTCCGCGTTCGTCGTAAAGCCCTTCACCGACATGTCCACCGCAGCGACCTCGGGAGCAAGATAGCTGCACGTCCCGGAGCGCACGTAGAGCCTGCGGTCCTCGTACTCGTAGTACGGGACGGACTGCGCCGTGCCGAAGTCGGTGAGGACCGCACGTCCATTGGCGTCGACGAGGACATTGGCCGGTTTGAGGTCGCAGTGCATGATTCCGAGACGACGCAGCTCGGTTAGAGCGCAGACCTATCACAGTGGCGATCAGTGAGCACACGTGTCTGGTGTCAGAACGGATGCGTACCAGTTCCTGGCACCAGAGAATGCGATCGGCCCTCGAGATCGGGAACTGGTCCTGGTTCCAGAGGATGGTCAAGAGGTCAGGACCGTGCTGGGGCTGCAGAATACACACGCCACAATGAGCGAAAACGCGACACATCTCATACAGTGAAGTCACCCACCATGAGGAAGTACACCTTGTCGTCGCTCACGTCCTCCCAGGACATGAGCAATCCCACCAGATGGCTCTTGACCTGCCCGTGGACCGCCGCCAGCATACCGATCGCGCCCATCGCCATCTTCTCCCCCAGAAAATGTGCACGCTTGTACCCATGGGCAGTAGCCACGCCCTTCTGAACGACCTTCAGGGCGAACACCTTCCCCGTCCGACTGTGGCGCACGCTCACGACCCGGCTTTCGCTCCCGCCCCCAAGGATATGCGTCGGGACGAACGCTTCGCCGGCGTGCACGATGGAGGTGGTGGAGGGGCGCGGACTGCCGATGGGAGAGTACCGGGGCGGAGGAGTGTCCGAGAGGGACTTGGAGATGCGTGGCGGGGTGTACACTTCGTCGTCCGGGTCGGCGAACTCTGCGCGGCGAGAGACCCATGGCGTAGGCTGCTTCAGAGCATCGAATTTAGAGAGCGGATGGGTGACAGGGCCAGAGGCGAGTGGCGTGAGGGTCTTGGGGCCATTGAGGACGGGTAGGACCATGGAGGGCCAGCAGAGAGCGGGCATGGCAGACTTTGGGGCGGGTGAAGACCAGCCGTCCGTGACGGTAGTTGGCTCGACAAATGACGGGGAACGGGAACCGACGCCACACCGCAGAGAAAAGGACGACGCCACCGAGGGGTACAAACCCAGACCATACACCGACGACTGCGATGATTGATTGTATCTGTAACCAGGTCGATGAATGGGAGTAGGAGCTTCGAGCTGAGGGCCAGTGTGGACGAGAGGAGACGAAAATCCGGACGAAGGGTCGAGTGGCGTGAGGGACTCGGAAGGGGAGGGAGACCGGAGGTCCGTAACCAACGTGCCTGTTCGGTTGACCTCCGACAACGGGTAATACCACCCTGACGGGGTCTTAACCAACCTTACATCTTTCAAGGCCTTGATGGTGCGCTCAACCTGCACAGGGCTCGGGATGGGGCTGACATCGGGGAGGGACAGCCAGGTACAGGCTGGCGAGGAGGCACGGAGCCCTACAGTGGTTGTGAGCCCGTAGGGAGTGGGAGGGAAAGAAGTGTTCGAGGTGGTGGACTCGCTGGTCGTCGAGCTCATCGCAGGAGACCAACCACGAGCGACGTGGCGAGAGTGGCTCACGCCACCGCCGGGAGCGCGAGCCCAGTGGCGTTCTTGGTCGTCGACCAGGAGTGACCCTCCAGCCATGGTAGCAGGGCCGCTGCGACACTTCAAAGGCCTATCAAATGGTAGGGGAGGGGTGTCGCGGCATGGAGAGGTGTCGCGTGAAAGGGACGAGTTGAGGAGGGTAAGCGCAGACATGGAGGTGGTCCAAGTCTAGATTGCACAGAGAGTGTGAGTGGCGACGCGTTCCTTATATATGCTCTGTGCGAGAGAAGCAGCCACAGCACCACGTTTTGGCAAAAGCTGTGTTGTCAAGGGAGATTTGGCTTGTCGGTGGTCAAGGGGCTGGGTCCCCAACGTGATCAGGCGCGCGATACCACGGGCCAAATCCGGACGAGAAGGAGAAAGCGTACGCGTACCGTCCCGGCGAGCGCACAGCCCACGCGGAGAATCAAGATGCAGGATCGATAGCACGCTCGCTACCTTCGTTGGAGTGAGCAGCGAGACGTGTTTATCGTACAAAAAGCCCGTTGCTTGGAAGAACAACGCGCCCATTGTTTTGTTTTCTGCATGGCTTGTGCCACTCGCTTAAATCGTTCGCGGCGACATTGGCAAACCCTCCTAAGCATTCAGCAGCGCGTCGTTGACCTTTTCTCGCATATTGACCGTTCCTAAATGCGAGGAGCGTCTCGGGAAGCAAATCTTGACGAAGTTCTGGGAGGCTGTGCTTTACTTGGTGTAAGCGCAGAGATGTATAGGTCCTTGAGAAGAGCCTGCCTCATGTCCGCCATCAATCCACATACCGCTATACCGCATATACGTACCTTGGGCGATTCTCTTCGGAAGTTCGAAACGAGCGGCCTCCTCATGGCTTCGGCACCACTCGGAGGACTCTAGAAGCTGAGGGTTGTATTGAGCGATTGAGGGTATGATAGCAAGACAAGCAGAAATCCCGCTGATTGATAGAATGGAACCCAGACCTCTGCTTTCCATGAGCAGGTAAGGTGGACAGAAGACAGGGGGAAAATCGTCGACGGTACCGTCGGCGCCGTCCTCAGGTCCGGAGACCGCCACAGTGCTTACATTACGTAACGATCCCGCCTCTATGAAGAAACCCACAAGTGGGCCAGGGTGGGACTAACTGATAACAAGCATAGTTCGTCTGTTGTTGGAGGACACAGGGAGTGCAGACGCCTCAGAGAGAATGAGACAGAGTTGAACGGAGTCAATGGACATGTCGTCGGCAGCCGAGTCGGTACATTGACTCGAAGACAGAAGGATAGGTCCATATTCCACCCAACACGTATTTACATGCTTCCAGAATCAGCAAGGCTGCGGCACCTGAGGGCCACGTCGAAAGAGACAGAACCTCATAAGGTACGAGCAGCGAAAACGCGGGCGGGTATCAGGACATGATGTCGGTGGGAACAGTAGGGATACAGGTATGTACTATGGGGTGTGCAGTTATGTGCGATGCAGCGCGAGGGTTATGAATGACAATGAGGGTGATGCTTTGTTGTTGTTAATGCTGTGACGATGCGGATCCTAGAACGGAAGATAGAACCAAGACGAGTAGATGGCGGGCGAGATAGGGAGATTAGGTATTAACGACGATTACGCAGAGTAGGTAGTGGCGTTATCTAGACATGCGGGAGGTGAGGATCGTCCACCATGCTTTTTGTGAGGACTTACAATCGTTATGTGGCGGTGGGCGGATCCCAACGCGCCAGGTCATGAAAGGGTAAATTTGAGCGCCAGACTGAGCTGACTGAAATCCAGAGGCCGCCATCCAGGCGTCACCTCAATTGCAAGGATCCGTCAATGGTAGAAATGTGGTGGAGAGCGGAGAGCGTGATGGTTTCGGACGTTTGTCCAGGGACCGCCTCTTCGTGGCGGCGGATCGAGGACGCATCGAAGAGCGGTCACGGTGACGCATGATAAGATTCGCCACGAGTTGCGGGGCAGCCAACGTCCCAGAAGGAATATGAGGAAGCTCTTGAACACGGTCAAGACTGAAGGGAGCTGACGACAGAGCCATGGTCCGACGAGCGGCGCGCTCGGCGGCTTCGCGCGCAGCGTCAGCTTGCGCAGAGGGTGATGGGGAGGGAGTGGAGGCCGCGGGAGATGGTGAAGATGCATCCGCCATCGTCATATCCTCCACGAGGACCGGCTTGAAGCCCATGTCCACAAGCGAACGCCATATCCGCTCCACGAGAACAGCATCCTGGGCTGCACACTCGTCCTCTTGGCTTTGTGCGCCGTTGCTCAGACGTGTACGGACATATGAGGCGATGCTACTATGCATAGATGCGAGGAACTGCGCATCGGCTTGGACGCGTTTCGTCCTGCGCACAGACTTTCCCATCGGATTCCCTGCGCTCATGCTCTCGCGACGCACTGCCCTCTTCTTCACCGGTTGCTGGGAGGTCGCGGTAGCAGCATGGGCCTTATCGGGCAGAGTGTGTGACCTGCGATGCGTGTGGGTAGCATCGCTATGGAAGTAGGATGTGGCCAGACAGGACTTGGAACGACGGCGAATAATGTCGATGTGGGAGATGCGGCGGTGGAATGGAAGCGCACTTCCCTTTATGTCGCCCACATCCACATCCATAGACTCCTCCTGGTTAACGTTCATGTCCTCTAGACACTCGGATCCGTCTTCGCTGAGCGCACGTTTCCGCGAGGGGCATGGAATGGGAGAGGAGGGGAACGGGACGACACTCGGAGTCGACGACGAGACCTCGGAGACGGAAGGGAGGGAAGTAGCGGTGATGCCACGCGCTGCGTTCGTGTTGGTAACCGATACTGTGGGGGACGCCTTCTTGATTACAGGCAGCTTGAAGTGGACCTTGAGAGGGCGCGACGCCGAGCTTGAGGAGGGGTGGGGAGTGGAGGAGGGGAAGACGAGTTGCATGTCGAGTAGGACGTGGCGAACGACGACCAGCGCAGCTCGTCTGGCGGAGGAAAGAGAGAGGAGTAAGGAGAGGAAGAGCCTTAAGTATGCGGGGCAGGCTGGTAGGTGTAGTGTGAAGGAAAGAGTCAACTCCGTCACCAACGCTCCCCACCGTTTCGTCCCGTTCGGATCACGGTCCTGTGACCGCGGCGACCTGGTTTTGTCTCGATATGGAAGCTGTTCTCTAACCTCTCCCTTGTATCTCATCCCTCACAAGTGTTTGTTATTACCTTATAACCAAGGCTGACGGTGTTGTCGTGCTCTCGACCTAAGAGCACAAGTACAGGGCTGAATGCATCACCGTAGCAAGCGTGCCGCGGACAGGCTCCAGCATGCCCCGGAAGTATACACATTCGTCAACGTGTCCCTTACTGGCCTTCCCCGCACCTATCGTCTCGCTTCAACAGCACAACGTTACGGCGGCCTGGGGATGTCCTCATCTTGTACGTCTTATCACTGAAGGAGAAGCCGCGCACTATTCGTCACGGTGTACGTACGTCCATCGACGTGGCGCCTAAAGTCACTATTCATTGCTGGCCAAGACCAAGACAATCGCAATGCTGAACACAACATCTTGGCTTAATGGCAAGACCGGTGTTGGTTTAACTGGTAAGGCACACTGTAGTCGCTGAAGCGGGAGGGCATGTTGTGGATCGAGAGAACTGAACTCGAAGGGGAGTGTGCAGTGTACTACTGTATCCCACCGTGACTCCGGATCCACTCACGCATATCCTCGTTCCTCTCAGCTTCCCGCCGATGCGACTGGAGTCCGCCAGAACTCTTTCTACCCCCGGCGTTGCCAGGTGTAGTCGCGGCTCTAGAGGCCACCACCTGGCGCATCGTCGCCCGGACCGCCGGCGAGCCGTCCAGGATAGCACGGACGGCTCCGAGCCTGCGCTCTCCATCCGCCAACCACCCTCCGCCATCGGCGACGCCGCCGCTTGTGGTGTTGGATTTGGAAGCAGGCAGCTACGGTGCGTGTTCTTGGGCACATAGTCTAAGGTTTTCAGTCGTCCGCGTGTGCTCATATGGAGCGTCTCTGCGCTCTGGTTTGGAGACAGGTCTCTGAAGGGTGCATACATGGCACTCCATACCCTGTCAGAGGCTGCGATGCCGATATTGCAGGGATGATAGTGTGAGTACGCGTCAACTCTGCGTATATGCTGGTCGCATAACGCCGGTACACCGCGTTGGCCCTAAGTGGTCGGTCACGCTGACCGGCGAACGTGAGAGCGTACTCACAACCTCACAAATCATCTGTGCAGAATTCTCAGCCCGCTCAGAACCGGGAGTCGCGCTGCGTTCGCATATGTCAACATTCATATACATTTACTGGGATTCGGAGCGACATGGGCTTCTCAACACTCGACTGACATTCAACCTTCAATTTCTCAGCATATATCAACTCCAAACGACTGATTCTGGAATACGCCCCCCTACTTAGCTCTGCTGCGCGTCGCAGCTTGACTCGGCGGCAACGAGGTAAGTCAAAGCGCCGCGCCGGGAACCTCCAAACTGGTCGGCAGGCAAAGGCCAGTCTATTCGGTGCTCAGGTCAGCTCTCAAATGCAGGACGACACGATTTGGGTATGCTTACGTCCAGCGGCGACTCCGGCAGCGATCCCAGAATAGGGTCCAGAATGTCAGACAAACCGGGCACGGCCTCGATGGCGGTCTCGATGGTAGCGAGAGACAGACAGGTCTCGTCTGCGGCGCAGTCGGCGGTCGTTGTGCAAGGAGCAAGCGGGGCGCGGCGGACGGCGCTGGCGGTGACGAAACCGACCTGCACGGCGGCAAGGACGATCATGGAGAAGGCGGTGGAGAAACGCATTGCGAAGACTGGACAACGACTGGGTCAGTTCAACGTGTTGCGCTGACGAGAGCGTCACTCACGTCTTTGTGGTTGAGTGCGGGAGAGCAAGTGGTTGAGCTGAGTAGAGCTGAGCGTTGAGGACGATCGGCTGCTGCTCAAACCCTCGAGTGCGTCCTGCTTATATGTCGTGCCATGGCACGGATGGGAACGGAGTGTTCAAACTCGGTATGTTGCCTTTGTGTCTTACTGAGCTGAGAATAGTCTGACGAGCATTGTGTCATATCTTCAGGTGACTGATGTAGTCATGGCTTCGCTGCATGTTAGAATGACCTGCGATCGTCAGTTCTGGCCTTCTCCTCCACACGAGAACGAGCAGCAGAAGATACGACTAGTACTCGCGGTACAACGATGAGGTCATACCTCATGTGCTAGTTACTTCCATCGCCCGTTTCTCTCACCGTCCATAGAGTCTTTCGAGCGGTGGTATCCACTGCCTGTGCATCTGCGAGCCTTTTGGCTGCTGCCACCAACATGTCGGGACTGCTCCTCCGGTGCCGAGCCGCCTCCACAACACGTTCTGTATTCAGATGAACAGGCTTGACGTACGTCACATCTGCTGCGGACGAAGCCATCTCGCATGCGAGGTACGGTTCTACCTACTAATAACCATCCTCATGGGAGGCTGATGCTTGACGTCGTCTCAGTAAACCTGATAATTGCATGTCAAAGAACATGCGAGGGCGCACGGTTCCCCACCACCACGCCTGAATGTCAACGCAAGTGTTCAGACTACCCAGGTGCGCCACATAGATGATGCCTACTGCTATGACCCAGTACGCTCGGTCACGTATACGCCAATACATGAAGAACGATGCGTGGTAAGCGGATGTTCGAGTTGCTCACGCGCTGTCGCGGACTGATCATCCTTCGCTTATGTGGCGGTAGCTTAAGTGATTGTACTCTGGACCACGGTGACGCCAGACAAACGGTTCTCTGCCGGCAGATACATCGAACACGACGCTAGCGCAGGAGCTCGATTGGCTGGAAATACCGCGCAACCGATATTGACATGCACCGTCGATACTTCCTGCGATGCCTTATGTGCTAACATATCCAACGTGGGCTCCCTGTGGTATGAGTACATCCCTTGCTGAACTTTCGACACCCATGCTCGAACCCCAAGGCGAACGTGAATAACTTTGACTGTGAAGCGCGTACAGGCGTATTGTGCGTAAGCAGTGACGTATATCCTTCTCTCGAATGGTCTTCTGAATTATCTTCCGAGTGTTCGCAGTGCAGATGCCACGCGGTGGTATGCATCAACCATTCACGACCGGTCATTCCCGGTAGGGATTCTCCCGCATTCGCAGCGGTGGCATGGTTCTGTATATATCTAGCTTTCTTAAGCTCATACAGGTTCCGCTTCTTCTGAGCATGCGAGACATTGCGACAGCGACACGCATGTACTCATTTTCGTATTGGGACTGGTTTTTACCGCTGCTTCAGACACGACATACTGCAGGTCGCGAACCGTGTCTTTTTCCTTCGTATCATCCCATACTATGCGCCAAGCTCCTTCACGATCATACTCGTATGTTCATTGCTGGGAGGGCGCTGGGGCGTCATGGCACGACAACTACTAGTACCGAGCCTTCTCCAGAAGTACTCAACCGTCGAATCGGAACCTTCGCAACACCCACCCTGGTCACACAAGCTTCCTCGGCTCCCTTTTTACAGCACCTTCCCCTCAGCGGCCGCACAGCTGCGACAAACCTGGGCCGCAACGTTCGTGCGTTTTGATAATCAAGCTGACGCACGCCGGCTTCCAGGACCAGGTGTAGGAGATCCGAACGGCACCCGTGCGTCAGCCAATTTATCTGCCAGGAAGCTGTTGAAGAGAGCATGTGGCATTTTTGACGAACCTTGGTTAGGGTCAGCAGGGGCCAGCTCTTCAGCAAGCAGAGATGAATGTTCGTGTCTGGCCTGTGGTTGTTCCGGCGACATTACTCTGGCAGAGAGCGAAATATCCATGAGATTGTACACGCAGATCGTACAAACCGTCTTGGTAGATGGTGGTAGGGTACAGGACAGCAGTCGCACAAGCTCGATTGCATACACACAAGACAAGTCCACTAGAGTATCGTGTATTCATAGGAGTAAGCGTGTCTGATACAAGAACAGCGGTATTGTAGGTAAGGCCTGAGGACCGAGTCCGTGAGTATGGTATACAGGACGCTGAGAGTCTCCTGCCCATCAGGAATCGCATGAGAGCACATACGCCAGTTCGCGAGGTGCGAGGGGAGCGGAGAATGGGCGAGCGGGTGCATCAAGCAGCGGCTCGGTTGCGATCCACGTGGACGTAGAGGTATAGCGCAGAGCGCGATATGGTGGACGCGGCAGTCGTACATGAGAGCCATGAATCGCGGGTGCAACTATGACACCCCAGGAATGACGTAGGTTGGCATGGGTATGTGTGGTAGGATTGTGTCGCTCGGGTACGGAGTCCCGCGTCTGCAGTCTGACGGGACCCGGCAGTCGCTCCATGTGAGCCAGCCGTCCTGGCGGGGGGGGGGGGGGGGGGGCGTAGCACGCCACAAATGTGAGCGGAGGCCGGAGGGATGCATCCGGATGGGTGGTAGGGTAGTGTCGCTCGGGTACGGAGTCTGCGAGCTCGCGAGTTCCGCATTTACAGCCCGAAGATCTTCTTCAGGCCAGACTTGGTCGTCTTCCTCTGCGTCGTGCGGCCGTTCGTGGGGCGCAGCACCTGGCGTGCGTCCTCATACATGTGGTATGTCTCACGTGGAGACTGTGTGGAGGTGAAGAGCGCAAACGCATTCGGAGATGCAGGGCTGGCAGCGAAGAAGGTGGCGGGAGAGTTCGAGGAGTAAGACATCGTGGATAGTAGTGCTCGGTGGTGCGACGAGAGTGGTAGGGCGAGCGAAAGATGTCTACAGGACGCTGAGAGACTCGAGGAGTGTTGAGGACTCCATGTCAAGGAAACATGCGTTATATAGCGGCGTAAATAGCGTTGATTGCACCAGTAGCGAACTCAGACTGATGGGCGCAGGATGAGCGTGAAGGTGAAGTGTCCTTCGAGCAACCGGAGGGGCGAGAGCACACAGAAAGTTGCCATTCCAAGGAATTGTTGGTGTGCGCGCAAACATAAACACACAGTCGCACACATACAGCGGGCCGTTACCAAGATACGCGTCGCCCACAGAGACAGACAGAGGCCAGAAAGCGATCGAGGGACACGAACATGCAGCGATGTACATTGTAATGCATGGACAGGATGAGAGACGCCCGCAAAGATTGTTTGGCTTCCACCCGAGACCAAACAAACCCACGTGAGTACGGCGCTTCTCTGCCCCTCTTTCTTTTTTTTTTGGTTCCGTCGTTTAACAATTTGCGCACCGCATATAGGCTTCCGCCTCATGCACATGTTTGTACATACACCATATGGCAGAGGTTGAACAAGTGGTATGATGTCTTCATGCACTCTACAGTATACACCCTGACATTCATAAACAGTAGGAGGTCGTTGAACCAACGAGGCTCACTACTTGTGTCGTGTAACTCCAGTACTATCGAGGCGCCCGAGCTCACCAAGTTGCGGACCCTAAGTTCGTTTATATGGCAATGCCAGTCGCGACCCCTAGATTATGATGTCCAAAACGTTTGCTTTCTTTTCTCATCTGCGTCGCTGCCCAGTGCCTCGAACGCAGTCGACGCCAGCTGACTTCTCGCGCAAGGCTCAAGCTTCAAAGCTTCAACGTCAACGCTTCAACGAGCAGCACTTCGCGAGGCTCACTTCTCCTGTCTTCGCACCGAAGTCTGATCAGATTGTTCGGTCTCACACTTTCTCAGCTCCCGTTTGTCGAGCTCCGCGTTCGCGATTGTCGCGACGTCGCCCTCAAATCCCTCGCTCCGAGCCAGAGGGCGGAGCTCGGGCTGGCTGCTTTCGCAAGTTCAAACGTGGTCTTGATTACGTCGATCACTAACGCTCGAACTGTTGTGAGTGCGGTCTAACTACGAGTTCAGTTTCCCCAATCCCACTCTGCCTAATGCCGCTCTGTGCCTAGGCCTTCTTCACTGTTCCGGACGTCAGCTTCACATCGTGTGCTCGTGCTTCTATCTCTGGCCCAGTGCGGAGGTTATCCTTGGCGTTCAACAAGACAGGCTGTGCTCTCCGGTCTTCCTCGGGTACCCCTCTGCGGCGAGAACTCGTCTTACTGTGGTCACCACCACTCACCATTGGATCACGACCACCGTGGACTCACAAGCCACACTCGTCAACCCCTTCGAGCTCTTGGGCCGTCAGGCTCACACGTTGTTCGTCTTCAGCCGCGACAGCATGACGCACACCGATCTCCGCGTGCGAGGAGGTCCCTCCGTCGTCTACACCATCAGGACTCCAGGAAGGTCGCTGTCTCGCACAGAACCACGCAACCGTACAAGTGGTGGCGATCCAATCATTGCTGCGCGCATCGACCGTAACGAGATCCTCCCCGATACGATCAGCTTCAACGGCGGTGCACCGATGAGAATGACGAAGTGGCTGAAGCACAACTCCTTCTCTGTCTCGTGAGTCTGCTTCCTTGCCAGATTGACGATGCGAATTGTATACAGTCCAACTCACGAACACTGATCAAGCTTTGCTGATACCGGCGATATCAGATACTTTGGAGGCCGATGAATGTCTACGAAGTTGCGGTCAGTTGTTTCATGATCTCTCCCTTGGATGTAGAACATCTGCTGACGGAGCATGGTTTTGTAGCTCTTTGACCAGCGCAACCCGCTCATCTCCCTTGCGTGGTATCGCACGGCACATCGGGACATCGTCGATGGAGTTGAAGTGATTCAAATGCCGACGCGTTCCCTACAGGCCGAGGTCAAACGGATCGAACTCCTAGTGATCGCGTTGATCTTAGTCGTTGAGCACAAGTACCGTATGCTAGGCCAACGTGTCGTGAGGCTGCCGAATGTCCTGCTTCCGGGCATGGCACAACTTCTCACTTCTTGAATGGAGTAGTACCGCCTGTTAGTCGCTGACGGTTTGAGATCCATTGCGGTATGTTTCCAGTCACTTATCGCTGTAATTGGCGCTCGTTACTGCTCACCGGATAAGATCGGGACCCGGTCACACTCGACAGGCACCGGCACACATGACGTTGACAGAACCCTAGCATATCAGACGTATATGCTGCGCGCTGTGCGCGTACGATCTTGACCAGTAACTTCACGCCTGTTCTTCCCTTGTTCTCTCTGATCCTCCTCACCAATGTCTTCTCACCAGGTCAGCGTCCCGCGCCACGCACAGATTCTTGACCCAGTCGAAGGCAAGCTGGGAGATGGACTTCTCTTCCAGCATGACGCTTCTCAGCCTCACCGTACGGAGGTCCTGTCCACATATACGAATCAAATCTACTACACGATCTTTTCGGACGCAAGTGCCTCGTACACTCGCATTCTGCGAGGCGCCTGCCCAACCTTCGAAGACTCTGCGGTCGTGGCAACTGTCTCTACCGCGCGTAAACACCGATTGTGGTCTGCAGCCTTCCCGCGGACGTCCGGAGAGATACTAGCTAGGAATGCTCTGACGCTCATCCGGGGTTCTCGAACAAGCACGAGCCATGCGAGCTTCCAATCAGGCGAGTACATTGGACAGACTGCGACACGAAGCTAACGCTGATGCCCAACCAATCTGAAGAAGACAAGTCCATCGCTGCGGAGAAGACGGAGGACGTTGGGATGGAAAAAAAGAAGACGCAGTCGCTTTGCACGAATCTATCCACCGACCAGGAGATGCTGATGATCACCTACGGGAAAGCTGCCCCTGCGTACGTGAAGGACTGTCTCAGGATGGAAAACAATGCGTGAGCGCGTAACTACCACTCAGGATGTCTAGATGAAGCCTCCTAACTGCTCACACCTCCATCTGCGGAGCAGAGTCTTCCTGTCGATGCCGGATGCGAGATATGAACTGACGGTCGACGGATCGAATCAATTCGCGGTAAGCCTTCCCCAGCGCAGCCATGTCCCGAGTCTATTCTGAGCAAGTCGATCTGCTTCTCGCTGCTGGCAGATGTTCGCAGTGGATAGGACGTCCGGGGAGCGTGCACAGCTCGTCTGGTCTCGGCCGGCTGGGGTTCGCGTGATAGGGAGGACCGCACATATCGCCTTCCCGGCGTCTCTGATCTTCTATCCGGAAGTCAGAGCTTGCCTCGACGCCGTCATCGTCGGTCTTGTGGCATCCCAGCACAAGATGCAAATGTTCGCAGCCGCTCTCTAACACGATGCCGCCCCTCCGCCTCCTACTTCGCTTCCGGCGCTGCTACGATGCTACCCATCCGCTCGCACGCGTTCTATGTACCCCGCCAGGGTCTCTAGGGATCTGTCCATCTCGTCCAAACTCAAACAGACTCGAGTCGCGCGCGCAGCCTCCCGAACTCCGATTGCGTCGTGCGATTCCATACATTGCGGCCACGGCCACTCTCAGCCCGCATTGTCAGCCTCGCACCCCTGCCCGCGGTTGGGAGCTCTGAGGTACGCTACACCGTGGCGGCGGCGTGCGCTCACTACGCGCACTCATTCAGCCCCACGACGCTCTTCCTACCGCCTGTCGGAAGCGGGCATGGGCGCACGCGCGACGCGCCCATCCATCACGCCCTTCTTCAGCAGTATCACAGTTTACGATTCGAAGTTCGAAGCGAGGCGCACCCGTCCCAGCGCCGGCAGCGTCGCGTCTGAGCTCTCGTCGCGCAAGATGACGTCGGACTCCTTCCACTGTGAGAAAAAGCGATCGGAGGGCAGACGCTAGATCGTCGTCGAGGCAAGTTGGACCGTTGGACGTACGGCGCCCGCGACGGCGGTGGGTGCTGAACCCTCCGCATCCGAGTCTACAACATGCTTCGACACCCGCTCCCCAGCCCCTTTCTCCTTCGCGTACGAGCATCGCGTTCTTCTTCCTTGCTTCCCTGCCCTGGCTCCTGACCTTGCGCCTGGCCGACATGTCCGCGGGCGGTGCAAGGGCCGTGGCCTAACACGAACGTCCAAGACTCGAAGCCCGTCGCGCACTGACACTGGCACTGGCACTGGCACTGGCACTGGAACTGGCAGCCGCGTCGGGAGGCGGTGCAGTGCACGGCACGTGTTTTGATTTTGCGTTTTCTGGTGCCTTGCGGTCTGTGTACGCCTTCCCGTGAGGATGAATAATGTGGCGATCCGCACCCTCACGGGATGCTCGTACGAGTCGCCACGGGCAGGCGAGGCGGGCGGGCGGGCGGGCGGTTGTGCTCCATTGTGTTTGTAATGGTCGGCATAGTGGCTGAGTGGCAGTCTGAGTAAGGATGGGTAACGTCGGCGGGTTTCGTCTTCTCGTTATGGCATCGCTCGCCGGGCACGCGGGATAATGGCGTAGCTTCTTTGAGTTTTCATCACAAGATCGACACTGCATGCGAGAGCCTAACTGGTGCTGGCCTCAGAGCTTCCCGAGAGACATATCGGGCACCGAGATCCCCTCCCGAGCGACGGAATATCTACCCCGTGCCGAGTGTAGGTGAGAACGAGGGTGGTGCTAGGGAATGATAGGGGCTCAAGGTTCGGTGAGCACGGTGATCATCCATACCAGAAGCATCCGCGAGTAGAGTATGCGTAGCGTAAAGGAGTTAGTCTGTGACCGCAGCAGGTCCAAATGAGGGAATCCCTCTCATAAATGTCACCAGTGTTTGCACCAGCGATCATACGGGTTTCTCGGGGGACGCGCTCACTTCGTGCTATAGTGGGAGCCATCGGACTTTCATCCGTTCTGACAGGAACTTACCGTTCCCTATCTGCGAGGCCAACGTGTACTGCGACTGCGATGGGAGCTCTGCGGTCTGTCAATGTCTCAAGAAGGAAATGATAAATATGTGGTGAGGAAGTAGGAAGTACATCCGCGCAAGAAGCTCTGAGTGTTTACGAGAAGCAAGACGATTATGGTGTCATAAGATATGGTATCACAACGACTGCGGCAGTGTTCAAGATGCGATCCGGACACTCAGCGGCCCTTTGCACACGTCTGGCAGAAACCAGCTATCTGTGGGGCTGATGTCGCATATGGTCAGAGCCAGAATAGGAATTCATCGTGCTGGAATGACTTACAGTATTGCTGCGGGTGTCCACGGCTGAAGTGAAGAGGTACTATGTCAGTCATTCTGCAGGAGCCCAGAGCGAAGTCAAACTCACAACTGCTTGCATGTTTGCTTGCAGGTTGCGCCATGACAGCTCTTGGGATGCATCGGGCTGAACTTGCAGCGCGGGCTGTCGCACGATATCTGCAGATATGCATGCCGTCAGGCGGGCGCGTCATTTGTACACTGTGCAAGAGGGCGTACCTGCTGATCGGGCTGGAAGATGAATATAGCATGAGTGCCTGATCGAACGCATAGCGCTATGGTGATGACATACCATCGGAGCAACATGTCCGCAGCCCTCATAGACGTAGCATACTCTGTCAAAAAGATGGTCATGCCAATGGAGCGTTTGTCTGCAGAGGTAGAACGCACTGGCGGAGGTAGCACATGGCGAGGCAGAAATGTGTTATTGAGCGGTGTTGAGAGTAAGCAGGGATGTGCGAGCGTTGAAGGGGATTGTTGGATCAGAGGAGTCAGAGGTGAGCACCTTTATACACTCACAGGAAGAGCGGTAACGACATACAGGAGTTGCGAAGATGTTGGTTGCATGCTGGGATCTTGGAGTCCGGCGGCGGTAAACACACTCGCCCACACATTCTCGAAGGAGAATTCATGATGTGAGCTCGTGATGGAAGGAGGAATAGGGGTCACATCAGTGAACGCATGGAGGTCAATCCCCCTCGGTCACTATCTCAGCTGTGACCCATTAAACAGACGGAAACGCCCAGGCCGGACTATCTAGCCACTGTGGAGTAGCCTGATACAGCCGCTTGTCTGTTGAAGTTGTATGATGATATCTGATACTCTCTCGGACCATGAATCATCCACGACGAGAGCTCATCGGAGATGTCGAGAGCTACACGACGGTCGATTCATAGCCAGCTACTTCCCTCTTCGGAGACCCTGCTAAGACACTGGAGGTCAAGAAGCACCAGAAGAAGATGCCCAGAGCGATTGTGTTGGCCTTCGGAACAGAGGGGTGAGGTCAGCCCGCTGGACGATGGGTCCGGAGGCGGAAGAGAGACAGTGAGCGTCTGTTGTCGGCGATGTGCCCGAATCGGGTGACTGCCACGTGGGTGAGCAGCGTACAGCCACCGCAAGCGGTGAGTCCTGCTTCGTTCCCGCTCGCCGTTGAGAACAACGATGTCCTTTCCTAGCCCACGCTCCTGACGCACGTCTCAGCATCGGATATACTGACCCTGGAATATGACAAAACGCAAGCAGAAGGTCTACGTGGACAGCAAGGTCGGTCTCGACATCACCGTCGCTGTCATCCGCGATGATGCTCAGGCTTAGTTAAAATTGCGTACTGGCAGGATGCGGCTGTTGAATTGGCTAAATCTGTTGCTGGATCCGCAGAGGAGAAGGTTCATGCCAAAGTGAAGATGCAGCACCAGAAGGTCAGCATGCACCCACGCCGGGCGCAGTGGTAGCCGAAGTATTCAATCTTCCTCGCAGGCATCTGCGCGCACAGTTCCACAGCAACAGCATGGGCGTGCCTCGTCGTCTAAAGAGCGACTCGTGCGTGGACAACTCCATATGCTTGTCACGCCATGTGTGCTGATAGCTATGGCGTTTGAATGCTAGGAACGAGCCAAAGCCGTCGTGGCGGCTCAGGCTGCGCGAGCAAAGCGCGAAAAAGCCAAACAGCGCAAAAAGGCCCGGGCCCCTCCAGATCAGAACGTTCAAGGCCCAGGGACGCATCTCGCTACTACCGGCGGGAAGACTGGAACAGACAGTGATGGCAGACCGAAGAAACGAGTGGCCTTCAATTGAGCCACCAGACGACTTCCGTCGTCCGTTGCTCCCTACCAGAAATGGACATGTGTCGCGCTCCAGCGGCATCGGCGGGTAGACACACGGTGATCGCTGTTTCGTCGTCGCTGACCCCGAGTGACCATGCCAATATCGTGTCTGCTCTCTTGCAGAGCTATCACACCGGTGATGGCGCGCCCGGCACAGCCTCGGGCGACCCGCGAACCGGTAGCTCTGCTTGCGGACCCACTCGCCTGCTCCGACACGAGAAGACGTCAATCTGTGGATTCCAGACTTCCAGAAGCATGCGTAGGAAGGGCGGTGGGGAGACCGACGGCAGTTCCGTGTGTCTGTAAGAGGATTGTATATCTTTTCTCTACGCCACCCAATGTGATGGCCATCCGGGTCTTTCACTTCCTCCTTGGCATGTCATCAATCTCTTCGGAATTCTTATCTACCTTGAATATACAACATGAAACGTTCTCTCACAAAGGGGCATGGTAGGTACTATCCCCTCATGCGACCGTGCTGTCGAGCCGCAGTCCCCACTCTTTACCACACATTCATAGCATAGGTTCGCGCCACAAAAACGAATATCCACACTCGCATCCGATGTTACAAGCATGCCCAGGCAATAGGAATTCTGTCATGCACGATGGAATCGCTGCCTTCTCCGGTAAGTAGATACATAGCCGAGCCGACCTGGACGGTTCATACGTACCACGCCTCCTCACACAAACAACCACAGGTGACCACCAGGAGCCCACAGTGGCAGTCTTCGCTCTCGGATGCCCGCCATACGGAGATACATCCGGTACTAGTCGGGCGTGCCCCGCCCGACTTGGTTTCGGTGGGCAACTGCGGTGCGCAGCTCTACCAGCCGCGTCTGGGAGATGCCGGACACCGAGAGGAGATACGAATATCAAAATCAAAGCTTAACCTTCATGTGTGTGCGCCCGAGGCCGAGACACCCCATGAGACTGAATATCGTCCGTGGTTCAGGCTCTCACATTTCGCGTGTGCTGGGTCAGCTTCCGATCTGACGGAGCAGTGGGAGTGGAAAGTTCATGCACGACGGCGTGCGGCGCCGTCCTCCTGACTCTCCCGTCGTTTCAGGAGCCGACTTTACTGCCATCGCACAGTGTTCAACCGAAACCATTCATCTGCCAGCATCTCCAACCTAGCTCATCGCGACAGGAGCATATGAATGCGATATAATTGCACATGTGGTTTGAATCGAGTCGCTGACGCGCCATATCATATCTGTCAGTGCGCCTCGTACCCACCATGTTATCACCGGATCGCCATCCTAACCATCCCTATATGACCGCATCCCCCTTCATTGCGCCGGCGGGCTAAATGGGCATTACGGGCGCTAGTATCCGTCTCTACCCAGCGGCGAACTTCTCCTGTCCCACCAGAAAATGGGCGTCGCGAGTCTCCATTCTTCCGTCCGTTGGGATCCCGCAGTAAGTAACAGCCAGTCTATGTAGCGCGGGCTATAATCGCGGGGTGATGCATATGCACCGCAAGGGTCCTTCGGACACTCAGCGAAGTATTCCTGGTGTGGGCGCACCAAGCACAGCACGCGTCTGGTCCAGGGGTTCAGAAGATAGGGCGTCGGCTTGATGCGAGCCGCGATGGAAGCGCTCTCGCTGATATGACATATAGCATTCGGTATGTTCGGTATATACCCAGGGGGAGCAATCTGAACGCGCATACGTGCATGACACCATGGATCGTATAGATGTGAAAATCCAGTCTGCAGCGAAGCTCGACGTCATCCTGATAGTCCTTACAACATGAACTAGATTATGCAAGAGGAAACAGTGGCAGCCTAAAGATTACACCCACTTCAAGAGAGCCCTCCCACACTGACAGCACCAGCGTCTTGACTTTGAGACGGCGTCGCCATCTCCTGGTCTTGGTCCCTATCTTCCTCAGCCTCTGGACCCAGGTCCCGCAACCAGCCGTTGAAGTCCACGTCTTTATCGAGCAGCTCGCTCACTTGCTCGACGTGGCCCTCCACGTCAAACTGTGAACTATAGCCCATCGCAAAGAAGCCGCTGCCCCCGCGCATGAGACTGCCCTGGCTCTGGCTTTGCGACTGGCCGCCAAACGTGAACGGGACGTCTTCCACGCCGTTTCCCTGCTGCAGCTGCGTCGAGACGTACCGAGGAGCGAACGCTCCAGGATTCTGCGTGTACAAGGGCGAGACGGGCGAGAGACGGCCGCGGATTGAGCCTGGGGAGTCCGACGAGCCTGATGCGGGCGACGAGAAGTACGTCTTGGCCGGAGACGGCTCGGGCGTACGCTCCCGGGAAGAGGAATCACGTTCGTGGGCTTCAGGTACGGCCGGCAACTCGGAGTCCACTTCCGAGAACTTGTCGTGACCGACCGACCCAGCTTTGCTGTGAGGGGTGTTCTTCCGTGACGGGGGGCGGGGACGAGGCCTTGAGCGCCGCGAGGATGCAAGGAGATCGGTCAAGGTTGGCAAAGGGAGCGGATTCGGGGTCGTGGGAACCGGAAGGCCCTTCGCGTTCCCAAGAATCCTTGTCCTAGATACAGGCGTCACGGGAGCAGCGGGGGAGGATGGGGGAGGTGTCGAAGGCGGTACAGGCGCAGGTCCGCTCGAGATGGGCTCCTGCTCTGGACCTTGCGGATGCGACGACTCCACGCGGGCTTTCTTCGCGAACGGACTTCTTGTAGATGGAGAATGTGCTTCTGAGATGTCCATCCGGACGTCTTCGGAGGGAGAGTTGGGCGTCCGTGCGCGCTTCGTTCGCTTTCGTATTGGTGAGACCGCAGGCTCTGAAGACGCCTGCTGCGGCGCGCAACGTTTCGGGTGAGAAGGGTCGAACGATCGTATAGACTGTGGAGAAGACGGCGGGAGAGAACATGGCGCAATAGGATGTGGTTTGTGACGTCGATCGTTCAGGGGAGGTGTTGATGTCTGCAACTGAGACGGGAAGGACGGAGGGAGGAACGACTAAAATGATACATAAGATCTCATGATATTCGTTGGTATAGCATGTAGACCACGTACGCATTCTGGGACTTTTGCAATATGAGCGACCACGGCAGACTCGGGTATCTCTGGAACACGTTCCAAATCGGATGCTGGACGAGGCTCCTGAGCCTTTTCCGATGGAGATGCGGCAGCTACATCGCTCGGAGGGGTAGGTGCGCCTGCAGCGGGCGAAACTCTGGGTTTGGAGGAGGCGCTGCTGCCTCCTTTACCGGAATTCACGCTAGCGCGCTTCATGACAGGGAAACCGAGAGAGGCTTGGACCTTTACACCATGAGCTCGTTCCTTGCCTTTCGCCTCAACAACCTGAGACGGCGCCGTGTCGCTAACCATGCTTTGCGACATAGGTTCGTCGGGGGCTAGAGCGACAGTCACCACCTGCGCCTGCCATCGCTGTACCTTCTCGCGGATAACCTCCGCCTTGCTGCTGGGAATACTGGCGGCGGGAGTGACCTCAGGCTCCTCAACAACGGCAGGCTTGAAGTGCTTAGAAGTCTTCAGAGCTTTCATCGTAGCCTTGTCCTTCCTCCTTTCCTCCTCAGCAACCACCGCTTCCTCCCACCGCTGCTCGTACGCCTGCCACTCCGCCTCTGCCTCCGCCTCCGGGACACCCCACTCGAACGACCTACCCAGACTAACCTTCTTCCCCTCTCCCATCCTGATACCTGGCGCGACACTGATGTATCTCCTGCTTGTGGACCCGATTTGGGTCATGCGCGAGACGTAACCCCATTTCGGGTTCGTGGTATCCCCACCGGCCGTATTGACTGCGGTCGCGATGCATGCTCTGATAGCCAACACGCGTTCCTCTTCTATCGGCGAGCATGGTCGAGATGCTGGGGAGAGCTCTTCAGGCAGAGAGAGAATATTCGCATGTCTTCGCGTGACCAATTCGTTAAGAGTGATCTGTTCGAGGGCGGAGGTGTTCGAGGACGATGACAGCGAATCCATCGGAGAGACGCAAAAGCATTAACCAAGATCACTATGTTGTGTGTTGTACGACCAGCATAAGACACAAGCCAAGATGTGGTTCAAGAGCAAGTCGCGGCTGCAGCGTTTTCCAACACTACCATTCTTGGTAGCGATTATTACGTAAGATACTGAAGGCCCTGCATGCATACATTCAACTTGCATTCACCCATTGTACACCAGACGCGAGGGATTCCTACTACACGACATCGAGAACAACAGTATATATCAGATGGGCTATGCGATGACCGATCGAGGTAGTTCATACCGCTGTCAGTACTATCGGCAAGGATGGGCAAGCCGAACTGGATACATAAGTATGCCATGATTGGGGGTAAGATGTGAAGGACGTTCGTGTCATGGGACAACAACATATCCTCAAGTGTAAAGATATAGTGTGCAGAAGGAGGCTCAGCTGGGTGCGTAGGAGCCGAATACAACCAACGCAGCATTCCGCAATATATTCACAGAAAAGGATGGGGGTTAAGTAGGGATACATATGGTACAGTAATACGTTGTGCTCGCTCGTTCGCAAACCTTCAAAAGCCGGTAAATTATGGGAATGCATGTGCGACACCGTAGATAGATTGTTAAGTAATGAACCTTGGAGGGTCTCGCGGTCATCATAGGTATCATAGAGGTTCGTCACCATAATCATAGTTGCGCAACCGCGACGCGGGCGTTCAGGTGGGCGAGGCAGGCCAGCACCATGCCCAGTCAAAAAGGGCCGGTGTATGCAAACCCGGCCGAGCATCCGGGCTATGTGGCCATACTGTGTCGCCGCAAGTCGTCGCCTTCAAACCGTCGCGTGCTTGAGACATGACCGCTCCGTCGTCGTCCGTCCACGTTGGCCCAGCTACCGGTACGGAGACCACCGAACTCAGCGTCAGCCTGGGTGCCCTCGCTCTCCTCTTCGTCGTCCGGCGGGGTATACGTCCGGGACTTCTTGCGCCTCAACCCAGTGCCACCCGAGACGGGATCAGGCTCTGCATCAGCGCCGTTTGAGGACGACGATCGCGACGAGATCGGTTGCGGATCATCTTGCGAGCTTGATACTGACGCGCGCTTCGATGTGGTTGTACCCGGCGGAGGATCGGGCTTGCGCATCTTCCTATGAGACACCATGAGTTCTCAGGAACGTCGCGGAGATATGTGTGGAACCTACGTGTTGAGCTTCGGCTCAGCGTAGTTGATGCTCTTGCGTACACGACGCTCACGTCCGCTGGGAAGAGCTTCCGATTCGGCTTGAGATGGAGGCTCAAGCGGGCTTGAGGACCGAGGAGGGAGATGGGAAGCCAGCTTTGATGAAGGGGCTGGAGTGGTCGCCGGAGTGGACAGGAAGTTCCTCGTGGAATTGCTTGTCAAGCTCGTAGCAGAGGAAGGAGCATCGACATCTGACGTCGGGCGTTGACGCTCGCGATCTATGTCATGAACAGAGATGAGACGGAGAAGTACCTCGAGTATTGGGGACTACGAACCTGACGTGGTATTCAGAGGGGGCAACGTCGTGCGACACGTCGAGTTTGTGACATCCTTCAGCTTCGACTTGCTCCCTACCACGACTTCTTCGGAGTCTTCGCTGCCACGATGCTTCTTGCGTTCGCGTGATCGAGGTGGCAAAGGTGTCTCACTTTCCGTGTCACGCGCACGGTCAGCCTCCCTCTCCTTCTTGGCCTTGCGCTCTCGCTTCGCAACTTTCTGGAGCAGAGCTTCAACCTCGTCCTCGTCAGGTTCCGCCAGTGCAAGCTCGTCTTCCTCAATCATATTGGGTGCAGGTGAACCGGCAACAGGGCTTGGAGGGCGGTTGAGGCCGTCGGTGGCGACAGCGGTGATAGAAACACTAGTCAGAAGACCGCTCTGACGGCGAGTAGGGCGTCGCCTGCCAGACTTGCCAAGCTCATCATCGAATTCGATTGAAATCACGTCTACGCCTGGAGGGGGTGATGACGGCTTGGACAGCGGAACAGGAAGGCGGCTCGAGCTCGACGTTCGTGGTTTGCTCTTGCGCTTCCGAGGTGGGCTGGGCTGAAGTTCTAGATCGTCAGGGTCCTCTGGCGAAGACATGTTGGGCTCGTCGTCTTCGATAAGAACGGGAATGGTCGGAGGCCGAGCAATACGGTTTGGTGGAGGTGATACATTGGGATCCGGGATAGGACGCCTGGCACGTGGTGGTTGTGGGTGGGATTCTGGTGTGGAAGAGCGGCCATGCGGTACAGCAAAAGATTTGCGGATGAAGCCCAGTTGTTTCATGAGGTTATGTGTCTGCGTAATAGAGATTCAGTATATTGACTCCTTATTCTAGCTGAGGCAATGATCACGCGGCAACAGTCTGCGTTTCTTGTGCGTGGCGACACGAACTAGAATGGCATATACATGCACGTAACCTGGAAGAACCGTGATCCGGTTGATATTTCTCGAGAAGTGATGGGGCTGGTCAGCAAGGCTCTGCTCTGTGCTTGTTGGGATCTGAGAGGCCTAACAACGACCGCACGAGATGTCCAGCAAGCACATTGTGCAGACAGTGCTGCATACAGACGCTAGATGAATCCTCGGGGAGATGAAAACGACAACTCTCGGCAGAGGGGATAATGTGGAGGAGGCAGTGTATCGAAGATGTGAATGCTCACCGCAGACTCCGTATCAGCCAGGATCTTCCTCGACTTCTCCCTCTCTTTCTTCAGTTGCGAGGTCAGAGCAATTTCGGAGGCCCGAAGACGCAGGTTCTCGACATATAGAGTAGAGATCTGTGCATTGAGTTCCTCTATGCGTGCGCTCAGGGTCGAGTTCAGCCTGATGCAGCCACAAGTCAATCTTCTCGTATGCAGCAAGACTGTAGCAGCCGTACGCACTTGGTTATATGCTTGTTGGCAAGGAGGAATTTCTTCTTGACTGGGAAAGAAACAGAGTATGAGCGTGAGATATGAACGGAGCCTCGAGGGCGGGAACGCACAGTTCTCGAACTCGAGTAGGGTGTCATTCTGGCGTGCGTCGATGGATACGCGCGATTGTCGTCTGCTCATCGCTATCTGGAACGAGCAGGGACTCCGGGATGTCGCGGGGCGGTCGTCGTCGTGTCGGGGTCGTGGAGGTGGCTCGGTGGTTGTTCGAATTCTCGCCGCGTGGTAAAGTTCGCGACCCGCACAATCGGCTTGGGACGTTCTGGTTCAGCTTACGTTGACGATTGGTTCAATTCCACAGACTCAGCCGAACCAATAGGCGCGGGCTATCCTCGGCGCCCTGACTCAGAGTCAAACGCGTCTGTCTTTGCTCGTTCACCACTGCCACCACCATCACCATCCTCGTCGACAACGACCCTTTCTTGTCATCGTGCGGTGCCCCGTAAACCACAATCACTCGTTCAAAAACATGACTAACGTCTCATCAGGGTCCAAGCGTGCCTGGGACGGACCCAATGACGCAGAATCCCACAAGCGGCCTCGTGAGGATGCCAGAGACTGGAGGGACGTCCACCTAGACTCTCCACGTAGGAAACCGCCACCTGCTGGGAGAGACGACAGAGACAGGAGGTCGAGTGGAGACAGGAGGCCGCCGCGAGACGAGTATAGGCCGCGAAGCAGAGACCGCGACAGCGAGAGGAGACGGCCCAGGGAGCTCAGCAAAGAACGCGACCGGGAGCGCAGGGACAACAGAGATAGGGATAGGGACAGGGACAGGATCAGAGATCGCGGGCACAGCTCGCGAAGAGACGAACCTCTGCATCGCAATAGCAGTCGCGGGAGCGACCGACGTCGGGATGACCCTCGCAGCAGACGGTCTTCTCCGCCAAGAGACAGACATACGAATGGTTCGGCATCATCCCGCCAGGCTCCTTCTAGGGTAGATGACGAGAAGGAAGAAGGCGAGTGAGTATCGTTGCAATTTGTCACTTTCGTCCGGCAGTATCTCATCGCTGTATGCGTCTCCAGAATTTCACCTCGGCCCAGTCGAGCTCCCTCGCCTCCGCGTAGTCGTCCTGTCCCTCCATCGGACACTCAGGGCAAGCCTGGACCCGCTTCAAAACCCCAGACAGAACCGCAGGCCGAAATGGAACTCGACCTGCCACCATCTCCCCCACCTGTAGAAGAAACACTTGCTGCACGTCGCGCAAGGCGCCAAGCCATCCTGGCCAAATACGCAGGGATTTCAAGTGCAGGCCCCACGCCTAGTCCCGGACCTAGTAGTGCGGTCGAGCCGCCTCCAACAACGCCTGACGTTTCTAATCTACCATCTCAGGCTCACAGCGTAGTTGGAACACCCGGACCTGCCGGGTCTACCCGCGCAGAAAGTGCTGGTGAGTAGTCTTCGCCCCAGCAACGGGTTTGATTCTCACTGGTTGACTTAATACTTCACAGCTCCCGACAAGCGCGACACCGCATCCGCTTCGCCCACGCCTGGTATGTTTGATCTCACCAAAGGTGATGACGAGGAGAAAGTCCAGGCGACAGCCCAGGAGCAGCAGGGGGCAGGTGAGCTGGTATCTGCAGCAGACTACGATCCTAGCTTGGATCGCCGCGAGGATGAGCATAAGCGTGTGTGGGGCGGGAAAGAAGATCCGGTGGACGTTGAGATGGTCGAAGAGGAAGAAGAAGAAGAGGAAGACGTAGACGATATGTTTGCAGTCGCAACGACAGACAAGAAGAAAGTGAAGAAGGTCAAGCGCGTTGTTGTAGGTGTCACCACCCACATGTCACCACGTCTTTTTACTGACCGTCGGAACGTTCTGCAGAAACAAGCAGCACCTGCGATCATTACCACTACCCTTGACTCTGCCGCAGATCCCGAGGGTTACTACCAAGTTATCCTTGGCGAACAGCTAGATGGCGGCCGGTACCAGGTCTTCTCGTCTCTTGGCAAAGGCATGTTCGCGAACGTGGTCAGAGCTCGTGTTCTTGAGGGAGATGCAAATGAGGTTGGCAAGGAAGTCGCGATCAAGATCGTGCGCTGCCAGGAATCGATGTGCGTATTCCGCTTTCGTTGGCATCTGTTTCTGACATCGATCGCATTTCCGTGGTAGGTTCAAAGCTGGACTGAAAGAGGCCCAGATTCTGAACAAGATCAGACAAGCAGATCCCGACGACAAGAAACATGTGGTGCGCTTAGAACGTACTTTCGAACATCGTGGCCACCTCTGTCTCGTGTTCGAGTCTCTGAGGTGAGTGATCTTGCGCTATTATAAGCGGGTTCAGCTAACAGGACGGCAACTAGTATGAACCTTCGCGAAGTCGTGAAGCGATTTGGTAAAGACGTTGGTTTGAACATTCGTGCCGTGCGGGCATACGCTCATCAGCTCTTCCTCGCCTTGAGCCTCTTACGCAAATGCAATATTATGCACGCAGATATCAAGCCTGATAACATCCTAGTAGGTTTAGGTAACCGCGCTCCTTTTGTTCAACTCTGATCGTTATATCCGTTAGGTGAACGAACAGAAGACGTTGATCAAGCTCTGCGACTTGGGCTCAGCGTCTGACGTTTCGGAAAACGACATTACGCCTTACCTCGTCTCTCGCTTCTATCGTGCCCCAGAGATCAGTACGTCTATGCAGACTCCGCAGACAGCCTGTATACTCATCGCGTTCCATAGTTATGGGCCATCCGTACGATCCCGCAATTGACGTCTGGTCAATCGGCTGTACGTTGTACGAACTCTACACGGGCAAAATTCTGTTCCCAGGCCGGTCGAACAACCAGATGCTCTTGCACATGATGGAACTCAAGGGTCGATTCAACACGAAGATGATCAAGCGCGCAAAGTTTGGGGACATGTACTTCGACGAACTGGGCGCTTTCCTTAGCGTCGAACAGGATCGCGTTACGGGACAGGTGCGTCACCTAGCGTGCTCTGTCAATGCGATCTGATCATCGCTAACTGTCGCCCACTTTCCCCCCTCTCCAGGACGTCGTCCGCAAGGTCCATGTCACAAAGCCTACCAGAGACTTGCGGCAGCGCCTCATTCCGCCTAGTTCAGTTAAGCTCAAGGACGAGGAGAGCAAGCTGCTGCTGTCGTTCGTGGACCTGTTGGAGAAGTGTCTGACATTGGATCCCTCCAAGCGCATGACCCCCAAGGAAGCGTTGTTGCATCCGTTCATACGTGGATAGACACTCGCAATTTAGAGTAGTGGGCTTTTTGCTACGCTCGACCCGTCACAATTTCTAGGACCGCTCTACCGGACGCCGGGACGCTCGTTATCACAATGTATTCCTATGTCGTGTATCCCGGGCATAGTCCTGTCCCTCCAGACAATCTAACGTACTCATATCAAAATGTATCGATCCTATCGATGCATGCGAGCCGCAAACGGGGCATCGGTCCTCCAAGAAAGTGGACACATGCACAGGTATCAAAGCTACGGATATAAGCGGTCTCTACCTACCATTCCGTCTAGCATAGCTCCTTCAAGGAACTTCAACTCTCTCGTATATCTCTAGAAGTTCATCGTCTCGCCGACCCCCCTATCACCTCATCCTCCAAATCCATGCCCCCGTCCGAACTCTCGTACGTCGACAGCCTGCGTCGGTGCTTGCGCCTGATAGGGATCGGAGGCACCGGATCGTCGTCTCCGTCCTCGTCCACCTCCACCTCCGTCGATTCCGCGCTCAGCTCCTCGGACGAACCTGCTCCTGTCCCTGTCTCTTCGGCGAGTTCGGCGGGCGTCGGGTGGGGGTTCGGGAGCTCCCCGATGGAGCGTGCGCGCGGGCGGGGCTGGTCGAGAGGCTTGTCGGGGATCTGTCAAGGATGGGGAAGGACGAGAGTCAGGTACCCGGAGAAGCTGGAGAGCATGCGGGTGTGGGATGGGATACGCACCGGGAGCCGGACGATGTACGCGAGGAGCGTGGCCACGGCGGCCATGATGAAGACCGCGCGCAAGCTGATCGCGTACGAGTCGCGCGCCGCGCGCTGGAGGTCTGGTGGGAGCTTCGCAACGAGGGTCGAGGAGTGGCGGATCTTGCTGATCATCTGTTTGGTGCAGCGTGTACGAGTCGCGGTAAACACGTGAGATGTGAGATGTGGATTTCAGGATTTAGTGTGGAAGGAGACGCGAACCTCTTCGGCATTTTCGCCGTGGATGCGTACGTGGAGCTCTCTGGTGAGGACCGTCTGGAAGAGCGCGGAGGAGATGGCGACTCCGCCGACTTGTCCGACGCCTCTGAAGAGCTGTCCGAATCCGGTGCCGACAGCCATAGCATCCTCTACAACTCGGGGTCAGCTAGTCATGCACTTGTAACTCTGCATGACACTTACGGGGGAGATGAGCCAGCAAGGCGACTATCAGGAGGTATCGTTAGTAATAGACGTATCGTCCAAGCGGGGACCGTATCATACTAAGCATGGTCTGTAGTACGACTGCATTCCCGAAGCCCGCTGGGATCTGTACATCATCAGACTCATCATTACGACAACAACGAGACGAGGAAAAGTCAGGCTTACAATGCTGAGCCAGAGCACGAGAGGATGGGAATCCTCGCGCATCAAGGATAACAGTATTGCCGCGACAAAAGGAAACAGCCCGAAGATCAAATTGAGGTTTCTGTATCTTCCGGTTCGGTGCATGACCCATCTGTAGCATAGTAGGCATTTGTGCGACACAGATCTCACGGCAAAAGACTGGGGCGGACATACCCAGCAAAGAGAGACCCGCAGGAGATTGAGACACCGTTCGGTATCAGGTGAGCTCCTGCATCGAGACCCTATCAGCACGAGAGAAGTACATCATCCAAAAGACATACCGGCCTCGCTGGCACTAGTCAGAAGCACAGTTTGAAACCATGTTGGGAAGTTGTACATGATCGTGAAGTTGCAGGTCGCTACAAGGAAGTTGCTTATCCCCACCAGCACGGGGATCTTCTCTCTGAGGAGGAACGGAGCGAGGATGGGCTCCGGTGCTACCCAAAGTTCCACGTAGATGAATAGAAGCAAAAATACTCCCGCTAGCGTGACGGGCGCGTAGACGGTAGGCGAATCCCACTTAGAGGCAAAAGCAAAGATAAGCAGCGATACTGAGGGGGATAGACTGGGTGAAGACATACTGGGTGCTCTTCGCTGAACCGCATGCTGAGGAATACGAGCAGCGACAACACCTGAGAACGTCGTCAGATTAATTGACGTTGAGAAATAATTCACATACCGTGACGAGCAAGGTGAGGCTCCCTCCATAATCGATACGCTTCAGAACCTCTCTGGTACTCTTGCTTCCCCCCTACAGATGGCGTAGGGTCATATACCAGTCCGGTAGACATTTGTCTACGAGACATACCGGAGTTGAGTAGCGCAGATAGCCCGAGGTCAGCAGGAATGAGGCAACGAAAAGTGGTAGCTGAATGAGGAACGCCCATCGCCAACCCAGGCTAAATTATTGATGTCAGTATACCTGTGCCTGGTCCTGCGTCAACTCTCGCGAGCGTGCGTACCAATCAGCAATGAACCCTCCAAGGGGGCCTCCCAAACCCATGCCCATCTGATTTCTGCATGAGTGACGGGAATCGTCCGCATATATCCAAGTGACTCACACTATTGAAGACGGCTGCTACGCCCTGAGTCAAACCACGGTTCTGCGAGCGAGTGTCAGCGTGATGCCAGCGCAAGTCTGACCTCCCTTACCCTCAATGAATACATATCGCTCGTGATGATCCTGCAAGAATCCGTGAGAATTGACTACGTCTCGACGGGCGTGGGAGGGACTCACGTCGCAGTCGTGAAAAGGCCACCTCCCCCGATGCCTGCAAGCTGTCATGCCTTTGGTGAGCTGATGACTTGAGATAGAGCGGGTGAACTCACAAATCGCGCAGCGATGAGGGATTCCATGCTGGTAGAGAACCCGCATGCAATTGTCCCAATACCTGCGAAGAAGAGAGCGACCTGGTAGGCGCCTCGGCGGCCGAGGACGTTTGACAATCGCCCATACAGCGGAGTAAACGTGCACGTAGCAAGCAGATATCTGTGCCAAACATCAGGCGCGGTGCATTGCAAAGTCACGAGCAACGTACGCGGTACCGAGCCAGCTAGCCTGATGTGCCTTGTTAAAGTCGGAAGAGATGGACGGTAAGACTATGCGATGCAAGGTGTCATCGAGCGAAGTCTATGTATAGCAAATACGCGGGAAGCTCACGAGTGGCGACCAAGGTCGCTATGGGAAAACATGCTTAGAAGCTGAGATGGTGCAATCAAATCTATTCGACGTACTGTTCAGGGACTAGATACAATTTGACGACTTTGAGTGATCATGCGCGAAGTTGATAGCAAAGGAAAAGCTACATACAGATAGGAAAGTGCCAACCCAGATACCGGCGAGAATGCCATACCGTGTGTGAGGGGCTATCTCCATCGGTCCGAGCCTGCTGAGTCTCTTCGAGTTCTCTCGGACAGGCTCGCCCGCCCGCTGGAGGAGCGGGTCTCTTTCTGATGACATTGCACTCGCCCAAGTACACAAGCTCGAATTCAGGTAAGATCAAGCTTTGCTGTGAGAAACACAAAAATTGGCAGAACGCGTCGTGGTAATGGTGTGGAAATCGGGACATGTTGTGAAAGCGTGGGCGGATGGTGTGATTTTGATTGCTTAGCACGTGCAGTGAATTTGACGTCGCAATCACACTCACCGTCTACCGATCTCAGTAAAGGCAGCTGCAACACTACCGAGAGGGAAAAGCTCGGATATGCCTCGATCGTCCTGTGGGAGATGGTGGTGGTCGAGGAAAGAGTGTGTCCGTCACGGCTGAATCCTGGAGGAATTGCTATATTTGGATGCCGCCTCTGCCGGGAGCACAGCCATCCCGCCGATGTAGACCGCCGATCGCGCGCTTGAGGCCAGTCCGATGACATCATGCTACAGGTCCGCTACCTCTGCAGCGTACGCTGTGGTTGTATTGAACGTTAACCCCAGTCGGAAACCCACATATCTGTATCTGTCCGTAGATGTCCGAAAGTATCTGCATGCATCTGAAGGTGTCTGCGACTGTCTGAATGCGTCCCCTGCTGTCTCAGACGCTCACATAAGCGATCGGAACCGGATAAGCTTGCTCCCGATCGGCGCTTACTGGAGAATCGACTTCTCTCTTCGTATCCGCTCACTCACGCCCTCGCAGATCGACTACCAACTGGAACGACTTGACTAAGCAAAGTAGGAGTTCGCGAGGAACACCCGCTTGTTCCAACACATCGACATTAGGAAGGCCGAAGTCAACGTGAAGGCACGTGATCATGTGATGTAACATCACATCCGGATTTGGGCGCGACGCGTCACGTCTGTCAGGACGCCTTAGCCTGTCTCTCGCGTCTCCGAACCCCGCTCTTTCGTCTTGCTCTCGTACCACCACCATCCCTGCCCACTTCTCCGGAACAACTCCCCTGGGCTTGTTTTCTATACTCCTCTTGCTTGACCCACTCGTTCTCTCCTAGTGCCGTTCGCAGCAACTGCTAGACGACCTTGCAGCACCTAGGGCATGCATCAAACGCCCACCTATCACCCAAGTCTCGGCGCCGACGAGTCACGACTGGGGAGAGATGTGGAGAGCAAGGTGAGACTGATACTACTTTCTCACACCGCATATAGCCACCTCAAACACGCATACACCCGGGTTTTCATGCATACACCCACCTCCCGGATGTCTATAGGCACTTCTATAGCATATGTGCTATGCCTTACTGACGCGTACGTGTATTCCTCACTATGTGGTACTGACTTGATTTACTTACACCTTTGCGCAGGTTGGGTGACGTCACTGGGCACCGGCAGTGGATGACAGGTAGCATATATGGTGGGATAGTGACAGCAGTGGGAATGGTGGCAGAGTGAAGGAATCCAACAGGTGCGTGACTTCCTGCTGGAGCGAAGAGCGGGAGAACATTGCAAGGCCGGGAAGCGAGGAAGAGTGCGCGCGCGAGAGCAAGAGCGAGAAGACTTATCAGGATGGGAGGCACTGGTGCAAAGTTGGATAGGACGTAGGCGCAGGATAGCATAGAGCTCCTGTACATCAGTAGACCTAATGCACGGTATCAGTACGACCATATAGGAATGTGTTTGAATGAATGGGACGGTTTCAAACAACTGCAGATATTCTCAAACAGCCGCGGATGTTTTTCGAACAGTGTCAGACAGATGCGGACGGATTGAAATCTGTCTAATGACCATAAAGGTGTCTACATCTGTCTGAAAGTATCTAATCTGCCGTTTTTTTTGGACAATTTTTGGATAGATTTAGATAGATACAGACGGATACAGATATGTACGGACACATCCAGATATGCGGGTTTCGTACTGGGCGTTAACTTTGAAGGTTGGGAGTATATAAGAGGGCCTCTTCCTGAGACTGTGTAGTCTACCTCAAAGCATACCCATGTCGCACTGTGTCATGCAACGCCAATCCACCATACCCCAGGCTCTGTCCACGGTGAATGGTGCGCACGAGCCCTGAAGGCTCTCCTATCTCAGGCCGCCAATGTGAGAATGCGTCGCTAATAAATTATGCAGCGAATCCACCCACCCCTGGACAGACAGCTTCCATCGCAAACTTGGCTTCACGTCTCGGCGTGCCATCGCCTACAACTACCGAGACCACCGAGCCTGAAGCCGCTCGTATCATCAAACTCTACCGCAATCTCGCCCGGCTGCAACATGTCGGACATTGATAGAGCCCCTCTCATACCATCAGAATCATGTCCATCTTGAAGTTGTATACCACTCATACATCATGCTATTCTCCGCTCCGAATCGAACGCGAAGTTCAGAGACTCACAACCTGAGCTAAGGCTTGCAAGAGTTCACGGCTAAACAGTGCAAGAGAAACTGTTAGAAGTCGAAAGTGCTCGGGCATGGTCAGTCACAGAAGTGTACTTGGAGTTGCGTCCACGTGGATGTATTTGTCCTTCACGTGAGACACAAACAATCGTTACGGGCGTCTCTACACTGTCTGTGTGTTTCTGCATTGTCGTTGCATCTTCGTGGTCCCTCACTCGCTTTCTGGCCTGTCTGTCTCTGTGGGTGACGCGTATCTTGGCAACGGCTTGGGTTGAGTGTGTGACTGTGTAGCTATGTTTGCGCTAAAGCAACAATTCCTTCATATGGCAGCTTCCTGTGTGCTCTCGCCCCTCCGATTGCTCCAAGGACACTTCATCTCCACTCATCCTCCGCCCATCAGTCTGAGTTCGTTTCTGGTGCAATCGCCGCTATCTGTGCTCCTATATAACGCATGTGTTCTTGACATGGATTCCCCATCACTCATCGAGTCTCTCAGCGTCCTGTAGACATCCAGCTTTCGCTCGCCTTATAATATATTACCACTCTCGTCGCACAACCGAGCACTACTCTTCGCGATGTCTTACTCCTCGAATTCTCCCACCACCTTCTTTGCTGCCGTCCCTGCATCTCCGAATGCGTTTGCGCTCTTCACCTCCACGCAGTCTCCACGTGAGACATATCACATGTACGAGGACGCACGCCAGGTCCTGCGTCCCGCCAACGGCCGCACGGCGCAGAGGAAGACGACCAAGTCCGGCCTGAAGAAGATCTTTGGGCTGTAGATGCGCCAGTCCATGATTTGTGGACTCGAGCCGCACTACCCTCCCACCCTGCCGCTGCCGCCCTCAGCCCTACACTCACTTTGTGGTCGCTACGCAGTTGCGCTCTACGTCGATGCCTATGTCGACTTTTGCGCAGTCTCTAGGCCGTGATCCATCATCGCTTCGTGTCGTCCCGATTCGGGTGACTGGATCGCACGGAGCAACAACCCTATCCACCATCTGAGCGGTGCATACGCCCTCGACCTTTCGCCGTTGCTTCATGCACCCGCTCGTTCATCCGCCGTAGGGCTCGCATCGACCGAGCCGGCAGCTGGTCTCCTGTGATCCTGATGGATGGGAGTCATCCTGTCACCTGGAGAATCTCGGCGTAGATGGGTAGCCGCACTATATCACGATTGTTCAGGCCGTTCGCCGTTTTCGAATACGGTCTCCTTGACTCGATAACTGTTCTCGTCGCGAGTATGTACCTACTCCATACACGACTTGAATGTATACCGCACTTCATGGACCAATGTAGGATAGATCGCTCCACGCGTTCTGTGGGTGTTTACAGAATGACCTGCGAGTGTTTCGCGTGTTCCCAGCATGTTAGCATCAACAAACTTTATGGGTGGTTGTTTGACCGCCGAGCCGAAGCCACGTGGGCGCCCGATGGTAGCCATTTCCCGCGCCTGGCACTGGCAGAACTGTACTCGGGTACAGCCCAGCTGAGTTCCATACCCTCATCTTCCCAAGTACGCTGCCTCAAATATTCGTTTGCTGAGAACTTGAGCACGCAAAAGCTGCTCTGAACCTCGGCTTCCTGGCCTAGAACTCGTACAAGGGGTCTCGGCGCTCCGAGCTATGCGACTACGCCACATTGCATTTGCCAGGACCGTCGGAGCGACCAAGATCGGAAGTTCTCCCTCAACGTTACACCGTTCGAAACGACTCTGGGGCCTCTGTCCAATGTGCACAACTACCACATGCAAGGAGGACACGTCCTTGCCAACACCCGCTCAAGGGGAATCAAAACACAAGTCCAGTGGAGGAGCAGGCTCGGAGGATCCGTCGACTCCAGTAGGCGGCAGTACTTTCTTTCTGACGCTCTTCGGAATATGGTCAGCAACTCTTAGCTGCCTCTCGAACGCTGCCGTGTCCCTCGAGGGCGACCTGGAACGTGCGTAGCAACCGCGTTCAGCCCTCTTGACGACTACTCATATTTTCTCCAGCACAACGAATTGATATCGACAGAATCCTCCGGAGGCATGAAAAGAGCTCGCACCCTCCACAGTCGTCGGGGATTCTTCGCTACGACTACTCACATATAGCAAGGTCAGATACGCTCAATGCAGTTGAATACAGCGGCATCAACCTACACTGACTAGCAACGAGCCTCCAGAGGATGAGCACAAGGAGGCAGTGCTCCCTGTTCCGTCCGGACACTGGTCCTTGTTCGGCATCTTCGACGGTCACAACGGTGGTGCTACCAGCAGATGGCTTGCTGATAATCTCCTGCCGGCTGCAGCAGGTGCCCTCGCCGACCTCTACTCCAGCGTTGCGAGAACTGGTTCCGGGTCTACTCCCGAGCCAGCTCCATCGGATATCCACAGGGTGCTGATGGACACCTTCACCCGGCTCGACGACGATATCGTCAACGGTCCAGTGCAGACCGCTCTCTCCTCTCCCACCCGACAAGCCGGCCTGGAACTCCTCGCACCCGCATACGCAGGCTCATGCGCCCTCCTCGCCTTCTATGACTCCCATTCGCGGCGCGTCCACGTTGCGATCACCGGTGACTCACGCGCCATCCTCGGACGGCCAACGTACAGCGACGCGGGCGAGCTCCGGTACGACGTCTACATCCTCACCACCGAGCAGAACGGCGCGAACCCGGACGAGCTCGCGCGCATCAAGGCGGCGCACCCGGGCGAGGACGTCGTGCAGAACGGGCGCGTGTTCGGCGTCGCCGTCTCGCGTGCGTTCGGAGACGCGCGATACAAGTGGTCGCGCGACGTCCAGGAGAAGCTCAGGCGGCGGAACCTCGGGCGCGCGCCCCTCTCGGAAGTCAAGACCCCTCCGTACATCACTGCCGAGCCGGACGTGACGTCGATCGAGATCGAACCTGGCGATTTCCTGATCATGGCCACCGACGGTGTTTGGGAGAGCCTGACGAGCGAGGAGGCGGTTGGGCTTGTCGGGTTGTGGAAAGAGGGGCAGCGGCATGGGTTTACGAAGCGCGAGCCGGTGGGGGGTTACGCTCCCCACACGTTGCCTGTCTGCATGGCGGAACGCGATGATACGGTCAGGTACCGGCAGTGGAATGCCGAGAAGCGTTTCGTTCGCTCGGATGCGAACGCCGCTACTCACCTGCTCAGGAATGCTATCGGAGGGGCGGACAAGGAACTTGCATCGTCGCTGTTGAGTATGAGGCAACCCAAAGCGAGGATGTACAGGTGAGTCTAATTGACAGTTCGACTGGAGAGGATTGGTCGCTGACGATTCGCTCTGCGACAGAGATGACATGACTGCGTTGGTCGTTTTCTTTTCCGAAGAAGGGAGAACGGCCCAGTCAGAGGGGAAGCCATGAATCGGGGCATCGCAGACGTAATTTATCGTATTTTGGTTCGTTTTCCATCCTTCACTTTATGAGCGTACTGTTCCTGACTCGCATCGCTCAACAAGGTTGGCATATGACCTTTGTAGATCGTACAGTACTTATCCTGCTAGTCAATCGAGGTTCTTCCTGGTAATTCAATGTAAGAGGCCTCAAGCCAGCTCCCACACATCAACTCTTCATTCTCTGCCAGTGCCAGTATGGCTTAACTAACCTCCACGCATATGAGAACGCCTGTCCCGGATATTGTATGAGGGCTTCTCATCAAGGTCACCAGGACTGCATCTGAACGGACCTTATACTGACACTGTGAACATACCCACACAGGGGCGGTGTTCAAGTATCCCCGGGATATGTATACTGTGGTACGTGGCTTCCAAGGTTGTAAGAGCAGTGATTTCAAACCCTACCCCCCCCCCCCCCTCGGGCTCTTTCAGTTTGCAGAAGGTTAGAATTTACGATACCTTGGAAGGTATCCTCCATGCTTCCTATGCAGCTCCAGCTCGTTACTGACGGACTCTATAGCAAACAATGACATCTCGGTCTCAGTCGACGAAGAGTCTGTATACTGCGGAACCTCGGCCGCAACCGAATGCCTCGGCATTCACTCAGATCTCGCTCAGGCGGCCGGATGGTAGGGATGCCTTCAAGTTCATGGTGCCCGTTGAGGACCTCGTGTATGTAGCACCAGACTCCGTCTCTCCCATCGGTGAGTGTTCTGCATTGCCCGAGATGCCTCTTTCATCCTGACGACAAGGGAGCCCTATCATTCTGGAGCGGTCACACGTCCCGCTCCCGCAGAGGTCCCACCTGGTACCTATTGGCTCTATAACGGGCATCCGCGAGACCCCGCGTACCTGCGGCGTTTGCCCGAGAGCCTTCTTTGCATTCACTCGCCTTGAGAGCTGTGTATAAGGCGCGTCAGGTGAGGTACGTTCTGGCACACGCTCTTCCCTGGTCTTCAGCTGTCCGTACGGCATTTCGTCCACTCTGCCCTGCCGGTGGCGGGCATTACAGCCCCATCGAGTCACGCTTGGGTCTGGCTCGGACTCAATGACTTTCAGTTACGTACTGCGTCGATTGGGATCTCGACCATGTCCGCGAAGGCGAAGTGCGCCATACATATACGATCAATCTTTGTCGCTTCAGGGGATCTTGTATATCTCGGTGAGTGTGTGGTCGCTGATGGAACGCACAAGTTGACCATGATCAGATAGGCAAATGCTCAGAAATCCTGCGAAAAAGGCTGAGCCGTCCATCAGGCTCTCATTCCGGTGCTAGGCACTCGGAGTTCAAGTTACTTCGCACAGTATATCTGCTCGTGCTGTAGCAGTAAGGCTCCGTTGCCTCAGCGTTTGATCCGCGTGAAAAGGTCAGGTACCTTCCCTGCCTTACTTTCATAGTGACGGCAACTATCGGCGTTCAATATCTCGCTTCCGCACTAGAACCATCCATGGGCTACAATATTCCCATACCATGCGTGGCGCGAGGTGCCGCGCGTTCCTGTTGCATCCCTCAAGTCCTGCCAGTCCCGACGGCACACGTCACATGTTCACCCTTGGAATTGCGGACCCGGAGCCTGAAGAGAATGCTATCACTCAGAAGTGCACACAGGACTCACGGCGACGAGAATACCTCTCTGCCAAGGTATAGTGCTGTATTTTTGCCCATGCGCACGCGAAGGCTAACGGAAATCGCCGCGCGGAGGTGTGTCATACGCGCTGCGTGCGTGCGGTTGCCGAGGTTCTTCCCCTTCGCGCTAGGTCTTCCTCAGCGCAATACAATACCTCGTGCCGTAGCGCGGGGAACGACAGCCTGACAGGTCCCGCAGGGCTGCCAGGTAGCTTCCCTTGGCTCGCTGAATGGGGCAATATTTAGTATGGTCTTTCCCGCGCTGGTCATACTTCTGCTCTCTCCCCCACTACCTAAATATGCGTACGCTCCCGCCGCCTTCCCGCCTCCGAGTGCTTCAGGCTTCCCGGCCGTTCCTTGCATCCTCGCCTTGCTCCAGTCCTCAAGGTACGGTCAGGGCTGTCTACCGCACGCCGATTCTGCGGAGCTGGACGCTGATCTTTGCATCATCTTTCGATCAGGCACGCCTGGTAGTCCGCGATGCCCCTCTCGCTGTCCAGCTTGGAGGCCCATCCGGGGTCGTACATTGGCCCTGCGCTGGTCAGCCTCACGCTCGAGTCGGTGCAGACGGGCATCCTCATCAACCAGTCGCTCACCTTTTGGGAGCGCGCGGAGCGGGAGCTTGCGCTCGTGCGCGCCGTCGTGTCGTTTGTCACGATCATCGCATTGTGAGTATCCTCTACTGTGTGTCCGCCTGGCCACTCCGATTCGGAGGCCGATCTGATGCGCGGATCCTCTGTGCTATAGCATGCAGACGTGCCTCATCTTCTACACGTCATGGCGGTTGTTCGTGGATAATTTTGGGAACTGGGTTCGTTTGCGTTATTGGTCTTGACCGCTGTGCGAAGATGTAAACAAGGGCTCCAGGTTAACAGTGTTAACTTTGTGTGGGCGGATAAGATACAATCCACGGTGGTATGTGATCGAACTCGCTCTACACGACACGTCTGATCTCCATGTGTTGCCTTTTAGACAGTCGCGATGGCAGCTCCAGTGCAAGCCTTCCTCATCTGGCGCTGCTGGACGGTGCGTACAAACAATGGCGGCCCATTCGTCACCGACTGACACGGTCTCTTGCTTCAGCTCATCCACAAGAGCCGTTGGGTCTTGGTCAGAAATGCTTCCTCGTCGAAGTTCACCATGGTCTTACTCAAGTTTCATAGGTTATGCTCAGTTTGCTACTCCTGGCATCAGTCATCGCGAGCATCGTCGTCACCGTAGAGACATTCCAATTCCACTTCGGCGTCGTACCACAGACTGACGGTCCCCTACCAAAAGTCCCGGTACGTCTCCCACCCTCATCTCGGTCGAACCCCCACTTAATCCCTTCCGTGGCTTATAAGATTAACGTGACATGTACGTTGCACATGCTTGTCCTTCAGTTCCTCGGAAGCGAGCTAATGCCGTGGTTCATCCAGTTGTGCTCAGCCTGACTAGCTCGGCAGGTACGTGATGTCCGCCTGCTTCGACTGGCTCATCTCCGTCTTCCTCCACCCGATCTGCGCTCATCCTAATTATCCTCATTCAGTTCTTGACGTACTCGTAACTGGCATACGTGAGAACACGTCAGTTCCTCACCCCGCGAAGCGTAAGCTAACCTTTGTCCTTGTTAGTCCTCACGTTCCTTGCGAGGTCGAAGCAGCATGTCACGTCCTCGCGGTTCCGACGAGTGAGATCTTGCGCAAGCGGATGATTTGCCCTACTAACGGCCCGCAGATCCTCCGCCGTCTCACCGTCATGATATGGGAAGCTGCCCTCCCCCCTTGCGTCTGCGCCGTCCTGACCGTGGTCATGTACCTAACGCTCGTAAGTAATTGACGTATGCCAAGGAGTCGGGGTTGACCACATTTCCACAGGTCAACGAGAACTACTGGGATCTAACGTTCCAAGCGATTCTGGGGAAACTCTACGTCATCTCGCTCTTTGTGACCTTGTACGTAGGGACTGACTCCTCCAGTGACGGACGGGTCTGGATCACTGACAACGCTCCTTGTTATCCTGTGTGTACCTGTAGGAATGGTCGCGCAGAGCTGCAGAACGGACCGGTCATCGGGTACTCGTCGAATAGGATCTCGAACCTCGCATGGCGTCTGAGCACCCCGATACGAGTCGACGTGCGTCATATCCTCCTCCACTTCGAAACTGGGAGTACCTAGAACTGATCGCCGAGGGCAGATGAATACCGACTTGGAGAGCGGCAGCAACTCGTCGCAGAACACCGGTGCGAATGGGACGAGCGACACGGACGGTCCCACAGAACCCAGTGGAACAGCTGTCATGTCGGCGTCGGAAAAGCCCAGATGAAACTTCATCGTCCGTGTAGTGTGTATATTCTCGGGTGTAGTGCTATATCTTTGGACTTCACTCTGCCTCTGCATGTCGCGCTCTGCATACCATTCCAACACGGTCCTCTGGTGCCGCTCTAATTTCTGCCCCTTGTTTGTAGGACCGCACGTCACCTCGACGTCGCCATTGTTATTGCCCTCGTTCACGCTGTCCGGTCCACATATGCACACTGCTAATGGCTCACTCTGTATACTACGCAGTCCTCTCCACGCGCATCTTGGGATGGTCCCCTCGCTTGTACGAATACCCACTCTCCTTCGCCGCATGGGCATTATACATGTTCGAAAAGTCACGATCACCCATGGGCAAGAAGGGTCGGTCGCAGGGACACGAAACATGCTGGTAACTGTCAAATCAAGCGCTGCCAGCGGTCTTTGAGCGGACAATGTCAAGGATATTGAGCGCAGCCGACATGAGTATATGTCGTCAATTCGATGAGACGTCCGCAGCGCTCGCTCCTTGTCACGACTTCGAAGTCTAGCGCGATCCTCAGTCAAAAGAGGGGAAGCGTCACACAGCCTTAGTCATGTGCGTGTCGACGATATTATTCGGGCTCGACTTGAACGTCTGCCTCTATGCCGTACCAGCACATGCTGTATAGGTACACGCGGAAGTGATTGGAATGTACAGAACACCAAGTGGGGGATCCGGATTGGTTGCGTGCTAGCGTGTACATGAGCGAAAGAGAGTATGTGGGGTTCGCAAGAATGAGTGTTTTCACTACAGGGCCGAGGCGTTGTAGATGAGGAACGCGTCCGTGGGTCCAGTACAGGACGATGCAAGTCTCCTATCCATCAGGATCTCTGGAGAGTGCGTAGGCCAGCTCGCGAGACGCGAGGGAGTTGGCGGATGGGCGAGCGGGTGCTTCAAGGAGCGGCTCGGTGGTGGTGGACGTAGATGTCGAGGGATAGCGCAGCGCGCAATGTGGTGGCGCGGCAGTCGCTACGTGCGAGCCAGTGGTTCTGGGTGCGACAGAGGCACCCTTCGGAATGACGTAGGGGCGCAACAGTGGGTGGCTGCTCGGGTACGGAGTCCGCGAGCTATGGGGTGGCGCGTCTACAGCCCGAAGATCTTCTTCAGGCTGGACTTGGTCGTCTTCTTCTGCGCCGTGCGGCCGTTGACGGGACGCAGGACCTGGCGTGCGTCCTCGTACATGTGGTGTGTCTCACGTGGAGACTGGGTGGAGGCGAAGAGCGCGAACGCGTTCGGAGATGCGGGGCCGGCAGCAAAGAAGGAGGCGGGAGAGTTCGAGGAGTAAGACATCGTAGATAGTGCTACTCGGTTGTAGGACGAGAGTGGTAAGGCGAGCGAAAGCTGGATGTCCACGGGACGCTGAGAGACTCGATGAGTGATGGGGAATCCATGTCAAGGACACATGCGTTATATAGGAGCACAGATAGCGTCGATTGCACCAGTAGCGAACTCAGAGTGATGGGCGCAGGATGAGCGTGGAGGTGGAGTGTCCTTGGAGGAATCGGAGGGGCGAGAGCACACAGAAAGCTGCCATTCCAAGGAATTGTTGATGTGCGCGCAAACATAACCGCACAATCGCACACATACAGCGAGCCGTTGCCAAGATACGCGTCACCCACAGAGACAGACAGGCCAGAAAGCGAGGACAGTGGACACGATCCAAAATGCGGCGACAATGCAGAAACACAGACAGTGTAGAGACGCCCGTAGACGATTGTTTGTCTTCCGCTAAGGACCAAACAAACCCACGTGAGCCCAGCGCTCTAGTCTGCACGCAATTGAGCGTTCGAACCGTAACTTAGGGTGGCAATTCTAAGTTTGTAAGCAGAAGTTTGATCTCCGACCACGCGTCGAGATCTGTACGCGCCTACGCGTCGACGCGTCGCGCGTGCGCTTAGCTTGCGTTCTTCCTGCGATACCCTCGTACTCGACTGCTCACGCGTCAGGCTACGCTATGTGCCCCTAATACTAGACTACACACTTAATAAAATGGCAACACAAACTATCCACATGTTCTCTTCCCCCCAAGGCTATGCTCTCTGCCGGAAACTGATTGCTGAGAAGCTGGGTTATGTCCCGCATGACTACCAAGTCGAAGGCGTATGCAAGGCACTCGACCACAACGACGTGTTGGCTATCACGCCGACTGGCTCCGGCAAGACCGGTTTTCTCACAATGTACCTGCTGGTCATGCACGCTATCATGGAGACACCCTCTCTTTGGCCCAACCCTCCGGCACACTTCAGGAAGGATGCAGCGATGGTGGTTGTATGTCCGACAAAGTCGTTGGAAATTGACATGGTATGCATACATTATTGTGAGCCATATTCCAGTGCTCATATATGTGGGTGCTCCCTTGGCCACTCCTCGACGGACTCGTAGCCCACAGCAGATGTACTTGATAAGAACGTTGTTGCTTTGGATGAGGGCGATGGAGAGGGGTGTGCTGAGAAGGATGGACCGTAATAGCGCAGATTTCCGAGGATTCTCGTGGTCCCAGCGCAGAGGAGTCGTAGTGCCCCCAGCTAACGATGTTGAGGACGGCGGAGGCATGCTACAGAGAAGATGATGGTGCGGAGAAACGACGAGTACGCGGAAGTAGCGCTCCAATGGGCCGGTGGCAGCAGCCTTCCTGAACGAGTAGTAAACCTTTTTTGGATTTTGCGCTAGTCTATAGAAAGGCAGAGACTATATATGGATGCCCGGATCACTCGGCATAATTCAAACTCAGCACAATTGCCACCCTACGGTTCCAGGGGCGCGTTTGAGAGCAGACCTTACTGGACCGTCAATCCCGCCCGTCAAAGAGGTCCGTAAGGTCTGCCTACGGGAGACAACCAGCGCTCCTGCTCCGCCTCCCAGTATGTGACGAACAACGTAACCGACTACTACCTCCTCTGTTCGAGGAGCTGTGCCAGATGCCTGGGTTGACTGAGCCCGGCTCGCCCCTACCTGGCAAAGGCTCGCTGGGGTGACTTCACATACGTGATTCTCGCTGTGTATCACCACTGCATGCACTCCACCAACACAACGCTGCATCTCCAGTTAGCCATCCACACTTGCTATCCTTGCACACTCTCATATGTTGATTGCTCGACCGCATTGTGCATACAACTACTCGTACTACGTCCCGTTGAGCGAAGTCAAACATCTGCATCAACTACTATCGCTGTTGCTTGTCTATACTGCGTGGCATAATGGCCGCTAAGCTGGCTTCTCATCTCAGTACTCCCGCTGGCTCTGACTTGAGTCAGACCTGTATCTCGCTTGTCTCGTAAGGTGGAAGAGTGAACCGTATCCATTCTCTAGAGTCCTCGCCGACAATGACCACGGTGCGTGCATATAGCGAGCATTCATCGCCAATCTCGTTGCACGCTCCCAATGCCTCCCATTACCGTTTCCACTCACTCGCTTCGCGATCAATTACCCGAGCATGCAAGCTGTTGTGGTCCTGGGCGCAGCGGCTGTGTTATACCCCAGCCTGAGCCTCTTGCGCCATTGCTTCGTACGACTCCATGAGACGATCTCACCCGTCCAACTTCGGATTCCATCTTGCTAGGTACGTGGTACGGTACGATGCCCCTCGTCACATATAGCTGATGTATTTTTGCAAAATGAGGCAATCTGCAGCAAATGTCGGAACACTGGGTTGAACAGGAACATCGCAGACTGCGGCGACCTGTTGCAAAATCTCCCACCATCCTAGGCGTACGTCTAACAGTTCTTATCGTTATTCGGGATGTGATCTGACATTGTGTGGTTGCATGTTGACGACACGAAAGCCAGCACCACATCTTCCACAAGGACCAGAACGCATACTTGAGGGGCGCCCAATCTAGAAGGTATGCAACCGTTCACATCTCTCTCCCTCTACCGTGAAGACCATGGGCTAACGTGATCCACACATACAGAGCCGGTATGATGCTTCTCGGCCCTGGTCTCCTGTCAACAACGGGAGAGACGCATCAGCGGTAATGCAATGTCTTATCCACCACGCATATGCTCAATCACAGACTCATCTTCCATGACGTCGCAGACAAGGTGCTTGTCCTCGTCATCGCATCTCGCGATATGATCAATCGAACGTCGAGCAGCTACGGACTGCGATGGAGGTACGCGTACTAGACAATTCTGAAGAGCTCGGTATGCTGAGCTTCGCAGAGCATCCAGACGCACAACAGAAAATGCGCGGAGAGATTCGTGAAGCACAGGAGCGCTACACCTGGCACGAGATCTTATCTGACGAGCTCCCAGCTCCCTTGACTCGACGCAGTCTGCTGCGAGACGATGATCTTTGGTAGAGGAGGGAAGAGCTGCATGTACATATGTGTATGCGTGCATGACAGTGGGCGACTCAACTCGCGCCCGGTCAGAGGTCGCCCTGTTGACGCTCATATCTTCCTCCCTGTCGACCCAGCTACTGGTGTTTTACTGAATCTACCTATCCTGCGGCAGCAAGGAAGCCGGTGGATATGGAAGTGAAAGTCAGCTTGGCAGGTCGTTCGGCGGGGGGATAGGCTGTCAATGGGTGTACCGCTGTGATGGGCGGGCAACGGAGGGGCCATCGTCGCAGCGACTGCGAGCGCGAGGGTTACACATGTGTCGCAGTGTATGACTGGTGTCGCGAAGAAAGGGAGGGGCAGGGATTGTCATACGCGGTGGGAACTCGGGCCGGTATCCCGAAGAGGCCCTTGTTCCCAGGATGTATATCGCTTGCACTCGTTGCTTGCTACCTTCCACTACTCACCGCAGCAACTACTTGTCCCGCAGCCGGCCCAACAGGACTGGATCCAGCTAGCAGCACCATGGAATCCCAACTAGTGCCCACATCTCCCTCATCATCCCGCAGGTCTTCGTCGTCCACAGATTCTGACACGATCCTCGTCAGCCCGCCCACCTCTCCGAGGCGAGACAACGAGTTTTATTGCCGCGATGTCATCTTCCAGGCCAGTCTCTCTCTCCCTCTCTTGCACGACGCATCCTCACTACAAGCCAATCTCAGGTTCAAGACATCCTTTTCAAGGTCCCCCGCCGTCCGTTCGAGGAAGAGTCGGACGCGTTCAAGACCATGTTCACCCTACCTCCTTCGGACCACTCGTCTGGAATCGAGGGTGCCAGCGACGACAATCCCATCGTTCTGACGGGTATACTGGCCGAAGAGTTCCGCGCCTTGCTCTGGGTCATGTTTCGTCCGTGAGTCCCCTCTCAGCTGCCACCGTTCCTCCCCACGCCTTTGCAAGTCGCGTCGCTTCCCATCGGCGTCGCTCTACAACTCCGATTGCGCGCGTCGTCCAGCAATCGTCTCGCATCGGACGGTCCTGGGGCTGCTCGCTGACGCGCGCACCCGTGCACAGTGCCTACGGGTCGAGCCGCACCCTCACCAAGGACCAGTGGACGCACGTCCTCAAGCTCTCCACCATGTGGGACTTTGACACGATCCGCGACAAGTCGATCACCGAGCTCGGCCGGCTCGTGCGCGAGCCGGTCACGCGCGTCGTCCTCGCCCGCTCGTTCAGCATCGCAGGCTGGATGGAGCCCGCGCTCATCTCGCTCGCCCAGCAGGACACGCTCAGCGCGGACGAGCTCGAGCACCTCGGCTGGGCGACGGCCGCGAAGCTCATGCAGGTCCGGGAGAGCGTCGTGTTCAGCGGGCATTGCGCGTGCGGGTGCAATTATTGCACGGTGTCCCATGGGCCGGTCGCTGCGCCCCATAATGCGCTGCATGGAGGGGGCTCGAGGCCCGCGGTGGTGAGCCCCGCGACGTTGAGGAAGACGTATGATTTCTCGGACAAGATCAGGGAGCTGTTTGGCACGGAGCTGTACTGACGTGCGTGCGCGCGCGCGTGGTCGGTCGTTGTTTCTTTTGGTTGTTGTCTGTATACTAGTCGTCGCTCGTCCGTCTCTGCTCTACCTTGTCTTGCTGTCTTGCTGTTCTCTTTTCTTGTCGTCTACCCGCCAAAGTTGTATGTTATCTGATTGATCGTGCGCTGTGGGGACTGTCTCAATACAGAGCCAGTCCGACGTCTCTGCACTTTACTGGTCACCCACGAACCTAAGCCGTTGGAGGAATACAGGAAGACGCAGGTGTTCTCAAGGTGACAATTGTGTCTTTCGTCTTCTCACTGGACCGCATGCTTTCTGCGCATCGTGCCCGTCGAGCCTCGATCGAACCTTATCACTCACATGTGCTCTACGTAGAACGTCTCCAGTATGGATGGAGTACAAAGTGTTGACAGACATACGGCTCGGCTCGTACGTAGGACCACATGTGCTCAGACGCAGAACTCTTCGACGACACTCGGCGGAACATCAAGAACGGGGGACTAGCAAGACGGACATCACGACGTGGGTCTAAGTAACATCTTCATACGCGTACTTACCGGCCTGAGAGATACACTTCGGGAGGGACTTGACCTCCGAGTGGATAGTTTGCGCGCATTCAAGCGATCACCGGACCGTGTAGGTACCCGCATTTGCGGGCTCTGATTCACGGGCTGGGGCTGCGACCAGTGGTGGGTTGCGGCCGCGGCGGCCTGTCGGCGAGGATTGGTCGTATGCGCTGTGCACTGGCAAAGGTGCGCGTTGAGGGTGGGGCACGGTATACGTCGGAGCTGCCAGTGCCGTGGGATGACCAGGAGGGGGAGGAACCGTTGGAGAGCCTTGCGGCATGGTGTAAGGCGGCGGGAAGGGATGCACGGGATAACCGTGCGGTGGAGGGAAGCCTCCGCCCGGCGGGACGGGGATGGGGTAGTCGTACGGCGGAGGACCGCAACACGGGTAGTACATATTCGTGCCGGACCCGGACCAGTCATACCACGGTGCGGGGATGAAGCTTGAGGCGCAGGGGTGTGGATAGGCATAGTATGGCATCAGTGGGAACAGACCACTGTACCCGGAGTAGTACGGTGCGTCACGGTAGCCAGCAGCTTGCCATACACCACCTGTCAGGTCTTCGATGAGATCTCATGCCATCCATCAACGTCATGCGGGGGTCAGACTCACCTCGCGCAAACGACTCGGCAACTCCTACAGGCGCGCTATGGTGCGCAGGTCCGGGGGGGTATCCGACGTGCATACTACGCTGGCCCACGTCTGAACATCCGGAAGCGGTCGTTACTACCACGGATGTGTCGGCGGCGCGTGCCAGCTGGGAGAACGGCTGGGGGTGTGTCGCCACTGGCATCTTGGAGGTGCAAGTGGGATCAGGATGGTGGGCGTCGGCACGGACGTCGGGGTAGTGGTCGCGGCCACCTTGATGTCGGTGCCGTGCGCCGCGCGGTCCTCGTTGCTCATGTCTGTCGGGGGCTCCGCGCGACTGCCCGTGTTTGCGCTGACATCCGGAGCACCTCCCCGACCACAGTCTTTCTGCACGTCTGTAGAGGGCCCATGGGCAGCGGTGTCTGCATGGGTATCGGAAACTATATTATTATAGAGGCCGACCGTGACCATGCCGCACGTGAGCATCTCAGGATGATACGACTCGGAAGTGACATCGAGACGCACCGGCACCTGTAGATGGTGCAACTTGGTGACCGTTTGCTTCTGCACGCCTCGCAGGTTGTATCGAGCCGTCCCCTGCGCGATCCGGAAGTCTATGGGCGGTATCATCTGGAGGCGCGCGACGCGCCCGTTTTTTAGTGGCAGGGGGTTCCGTCGACGAGTCCGCCGATGGACCAGAAGTGGTCCGGGGAGTGTGGGCCTGAGGCTCGTTCCCAGGTTTCTCGGGCTCGAGAGATCTGGAGTCGCGCCCTCTTTTAGAAGGTCGAGGTGTTTGCGCGTGCTTTGACTCTGCCGATGCTTTGAGCTCCTCGATCTCGGCGAGCAGTTGGCGACGCCGTAGCACGACGTCGTGGCGGATGACCAGAGCCGAGTCTCTGCGAGGTGCGCGCCTCCTGGGCGACGTCGTAAAGTGCACACCCACTAGTTGCTCCGAGCGACGAGGGGGTCGGGGAGGGGGCGTTCGAGGGGGCGGTAACACGAAGGAGGAGATCATGGCTGGTCGACGTCGTGGTACGCGTGCAGTGCGGGGGCCTATCGACGGCCCCCCTGCCAGCACTTCAACTAGTTATAGTCAACTCACCACCGTGGGTGAGGTGCTCAAAATGGTAAACTGGATGCTGTTTTTCAGGAAACGAGAGTGGCATCGAACGTGCATATCCCGAGGAGACGTATGTCTGTCTCCGCTGGACGCAGTCCGCTCGTGCGCAGATCATTCATCCCACTCCCACGCGATGTTAGACTTGCTCGATAGACGTACCATGCTGAGGGACGGCGGAGATTCCGCGAAGGCGCGCACAATGGACAACGACAATTGGGCGGTAAACGTTTAAACTCCAGCCCCTCACCAAGTGCGCGTCTATCACGTCCCGCGGTCGTCTCTTCCACAACTTGAACAACCTTCTCGCCCTAGGTTCCCAATCCGAATTCAAGGACCCTTTCGTCGATGCATAGACTAACAGGTCAGAAGGGCGTGTAAAGCTTATGAGGTGGGTCTTCTCCTACGCCAGATGGGCAGTGAGAGGACTGCCGCCGGTACGTCGGTAGCTTGGGGCAGGCTGTAGGTGGAAGTGCACCCATAGCTCTCAACCGCATCTCCATCCGGGTACGTCAAGAGTGGGTTCTACATCATGCGCTGCAGCTACCGCAGCGACGATGCAGCGGTTCGGGAAGCCCTCGTGCTAGGACTGACTGAGTCGAGATCAGCGAATCGTCACCGCCACAGCTGCTTATATGCATGACATACCCTCTTCTGACCATCGAGCCCGCACAAGGACCGCCACTCTCCCACAAGGGAGGATAGGGCGCTCGACCGCCAAAGCGCGGCTGGCTGGGATGGCAGGTTGGGAATGTCAATGATACAATGCGGTGCCGCACTTGCAGCGTGCTGCCCCGGGTGCTGCAGCACGTTGTTCGTTCGGCCCCTGCGATGGCCGCATATGTGGCTGGGGGCCCTTTTGGGTTAACGTTCAACGGCGCAAGGAACGGGGTGGTCTCCTTGTAGGCTGTACGACCCTCTGTTTTGGCCCGACGGCTATATAAAGCCTGCAGCCTGTACTCGACGCGCCTCCGAGTCATTGCATCCTCCAGACCGACGACCATTCATCCCCGCCTTGTCTAGCATTGCTCTTGCTCACCAGATGGCACAAGCATCCGCCTCCTCTAACCGGCATTCTATCGCTGCCTCGCCGGATCCCGAGTTCAGCTATCACGTAGAAACGTTCCAGGTGCGCGCGCGCTGTCCTCTGCTCTTGCGATGCGGTCCCGACTGAGCATCTGGCCAAGGTCGCCGACGTGCTGTTCACGATCCCCGTGCACTTCGTCGACCACTCGCCGTACTTCCAAGAGCTCATGGGGTACCACGCCAAAGACCACCGGGACTCGGGCGCGAGCGTCTTTGTCATCGACATCGAGGAAGACGTGACGCCGGCCGAGTTCCGCGACTTTCTGCGCGTCGTGATGGCAGCCCCTTACCAGTACGTCTCGTCCGCTGGTCGTTCCCGTGACTTCCCGGCTTCGCGCTGACGTGCGGTGTGCGGCGGTCTGCAGGATCAAAGGCCGGATCGCGGCGGACCCGACGTCGTGGGTGCACGTCATGAAGCTCGCGACGGTCTGGGGGCTCCCTGAGATCCGCGCGATCGCGGCGGTGCAGATCGGGAAACACGCCGAGTGCGTCACGCGGCTCGCGGTCGCGCGACGGTACGACGTGAAGGAGCTCTTGCCGGGCGCGCTCGAGGACGTGTTCAAGAGGGACAGGCCGCTCGAGTATGCGGAGTGTGCGGAGCTCGGGTTCGAGCTGGGCGTTGGGGTCATGAAGTATCGGGAGGAGAGAAGGAGGCCGAGGGAGCTTGGCGGTGCGTTCAGGTGAGTCGCTGGGGGGATTCGGGGATGGGATGTCGGGCGCTGACCGCTGGATGGTGGACGGGGTGCAGTTTCGAGGAGTACAACTGTGCGTTGATCGAGAAGGTGTTTGGGGCGGCGTTTGCGGAGGACGTGCGGGCCGGGTTGCAGATGCGCGGCGCACGGTCGGCTCACACTGCGTCTGCTTCGTCGTCTTCGTGATGCGTACTAGGGTTACGTGTTGTGTGCGCTGACTTGGGGGCCTGCGTCTAGGACTCTTGGGCGTCTGGATTGCCTATCTCGGCTCCGGCGCCTTGATCGACCCATATCCTCCCCGGGCCGTATCGCCCACTAGATTGTTTTCTTGTCACGATGCACTGAATCTAGTCATCTTGAGTTGGCTGAGGACGGTTTCATTGTACCTGCATGTCAAGGGGTCCTACCGGATCTATAGTGGTCATGTCAACTTGCTGAGGATCGCAAGACAGCGATCGGTGGGCCACAACGAGAAGATGTCGACGAATGTGAACGAACGATGCTCGCAATGGTTTTGCAAGACAGGCGGGGATACTGCTTCAGGTAGCGCGAGTTAGGAAACCCATCCATCCCTTGCCGTGAACTATGTTCTTCGGCATCGATCGAGTGGACCGGCGGGAGAAGGTGCCTGAGAATGCTGCAGCAGGGCACAAAGTCACGTCGACGTCGAGATGAGAGACCGCTGGAAAGCTCTCTCACGAGGAATGTGAATGCCAAGCAAATGAGCGTGTTTTTTCGACAGTGGCTACTCGGGATGTCAGCAGGGCTGGCAGTTCAGGAGCATGGAGAGACGAAATTGGAGGCGTTGATATACGGTATCTACGGCACAGGGGCCGCCGAGTGGTCGGAGAACGAGTGAGCGTACCTGTGTATCCTGACGAAGCTCGTTGGGTCCGAGTCGGCAGCTGGCCTTGTGACTTACGGGAGAAGGCCAGCGAGGGACCGGGAGCGATGTCCCGATGAATGTGAAGCGCGGCTGTGCAAGTCGTGGAGTAGTCAGTGCGAGGACAGCGGTGTGTAGGGAGGGAGGGAGGGAGGACAAGGATATGTCGCGTGCCATCTCGTGCGAGCCATGTAGGGCAGAAGCACTTGGCCGACTCTGTCTGCTACCGACGAGGATGACATACCGACGGCGGGCCAATCACAAGCTGCGCAATCCACGCGCTCCTGCCTTTTTGGGACGTGTTTAGCACTCGGCCATGATTAGACGCCTGTGAGCGATTGTGTGTGTTCGACGACGCCGCCTTGTCCTCGCACGCTCCTCTTGTTCTGTGGCCGCACACGTCTCCCGACCGACCGACCGCGCACATCGTCGACAAAGGCGAGGAGAAAGCGAGGATAGGTGGGACGCAGGGGAGGAAAGAGTGCGGACCAGCGAGCTTATCTCCACGCAGGGCCTTATCTCTGGATCACCTTTGGGCAGGACAAACCGGAGAGCAAGATGTCACACGCGGGCTCCTACGACTCTTCGCACTCTCATTCTCATTCTGTCATGACCGAGGACGAGGAAGACTGGGAGGACTATGTCAAGGGCGGGTACCACCCCGTACACATCGGCGACTCCTTCTCCGACGGACGCTACACCGTCGTCAGAAAGCTCGGCTGGGGCCATTTCTCCACCGTCTGGCTCGCAAGGGATGCAAAGTGAGCGCTTTCACCCCTCTCTTTCTCTCTCCCATCCCGAGTCCCCATCGCCCCTCCCAATTCCATCTCGCACTCGCGCACTTGGGTCGCTCGTAGGCAGCGTTCTCTCGCGCCTACGTTCGCCCCATCTTCGCCCGCTGCATCCTCACTTGCGGGCATCCACGACATCCGCTCCAGCGTCACCTCACCCCGCGCCCCCATGTTCAGGGCGCACGCGCGGGATTGCAGTCCGAGGAGGACACTCTTGTTTCCCGCACCACCTCGCTCCATGAATAGTCCCGCGGAGACACTAGGGGCATGGGCATGCTCTCCGCGATCTTCGAGTCGTCGTACACATCCCGATCCGAGGGTTCGTGTACACGTCCGTCTCCCGCAATGTTGGACGTCCGCCCCGACATCAAGACCCGCCTCATTGGCGTCGGGCACGAGGCGCTCATTCAAACCCTTGCCAATCAGTCTGGCGATCCGCCCGTAACTCCTTTCGTGAAGAGGGCAGTCTTGCTTCCCGCCCCACGTCTTTTCACCTCATGAAAGATACTAGGGGTATAGCTGTGCTATCTACGATGTCTCAGCTCTTCCTCAAGTTGTCGGTTGCAGCATGTTCAGTGGTGCAGACGGCTCCCGCAACGCAAAGTGCTGACGTTCTGCACCACATCGCCCCCAGTCACGCCCCACTGCTCCTTGGCGTGGCTGCTACGCTTCGGGCACGAGCTGCACCATCTCGAATCAGTCTGGCGATCCGCTGATCCTGGTTTCTCGTAAACCCTTCCGTTCTTAGCCTGCGCAGTCTCGCTGCCTTTGCGGAACATGCCTCCTTCGGTGACTCGCATGTCGCCTCGTACCAGTTCTATCGATGTCGGGTCCCGCTCCGGTCGCTTTCGAGTACATCGTGCTAACCACCTGAGCCTGCAGACTGAACCGTCACGTGGCCTTGAAAGTCGTCAAGTCCGCCCCACGATACACCGAAACCGCACTGGACGAGATCAAGCTCCTCCAGCGACTCATCACCTCCTCCACACCCCCCCTCCAACCGACGCCGGAAAACCCGAACCCCCCACCGTCACCGTCAGTGACGCATCCCGGACGCTCACATGTCATCTCTTTCCTCGACCACTTCCGACACAAGGGCCCGAACGGGACGCACGTGTGCATGGTGTTCGAGGTGCTCGGCGAGAACCTGCTCGGGCTCATCAAGCGGCACCAGAACAAGGGCGTGCCGATGCACCTCGTGAAGCAGATCGCGAAGCAGATCCTCCTCGGGCTCGACTACATGCACCGCTGCTGCGGCGTCATCCACACAGGTGAGCGCCGCCCTCTGCATCGGCGGGTCCGAGCCGTGGTCGCTGACGATCGCGGTGCTGCGCCAGACCTGAAGCCGGAGAACGTGCTGATCTGCATCGACGACGTCGAGTCCGTGATCCAGGCGGAGCTCGCGGCGCAGTCCGCGTCGCAGACGCCGCCGCCGACGCGGCTGGTCGGCGTGCCGCCCTCGCGCGGACGCGGGGGCAACCAGACGCCGCGGTCCGAGTCGGTGTTCATCACGGGCTCGCAGCCGCTCCCGTCGCCGTCGTCGTCGTTCGGGTCGTCGTCGCACCTCGACCGGTGGGCGTTTGGGATGAGCAAGATCGAGGACACGGGCGGGGGCGGGGGCGGGGCGAGCGGGCCGGGGAGCGTGGGCAGCTCGACAAAGGTGAAGGCGACGAGCGACGAGGCGAGCGAGGGCGGGAGCAAGGACAAGGACAAGGACAAGGATAGACGGGCGGACTCGGCCGAGGTCGCAGCGGAGCGCATGTCTGGCGTCACGCTCGAGAGCTCGCCGTTTGGGGAGAAGACCCGGCCAGAGGCGGCGGCGGATGATCATAGGGGTAAGGGAAAGGGCAAGCAGGCCGGGCCGTCTTTGCTCTCGCAACAGGCCCCGACGGCGGGCGTGCAGCCACTCCCGCCGCCGCCGCCGCCGTACAACAGCTCGAGTGCGGACGACCCGATGGGCGCGGCGGCGGACGTGCCGCTGTCGACGAGCGCGATGTCGGTCGACGGGATCGGGGCTGGGCCCGTGTACGACGGCCCGGAGAAGATCACGGTCAAGATCGCGGACTTGGGCAACGGTGGGTGACGTTCGTTTTCTCTCTCGCGCGCGCGGGATTTGTGAGTCGGCCTGTTGGGCTGACGGGCGGGATTTGGTGGTCTGGTGCCTTACAGCGACGTGGGTCGAGCACCACTTTACGGACGACATCCAGACGCGGCAGTATCGCTGTCCTGAAGTCATACTGGGAGCCAAGTGGGGGCCGAGCGCGGACATTTGGAGCGTGGCGTGCATCGTGCGTGGCCCGTGCTGAGCCTTGTGCGGCGGGCGGGCGTTGGCTGATATATGCGTTTGTAGATCTTTGAGCTCATCACGGGCGGGGACTATCTGTTTGACCCGGCCTCGGGGTCGAGGTACAGCAAGGACGACGACCATATCGCGCAGATCATCGAGCTCATGGGCGAGTTCCCGAAGAGCCTCGCGTTCTCGGGCAAGTACAGCTCCGATTTCTTCAACCGGAGAGGTCAGTGCCCTGCTTGTCGTCCCTTCTTTCCGCTCGGCTCATGGGTTGTTGTTTTTTGCGACTGCATCGCCACCACGCTACGACTGGACCCACAAACACGCGAACACGCGCACGGCGGACGGACGCAACGTACGCGCACACGCGATCGAGCAGGCGAACTGCGACATATCCAGAAGCTGCGGTTCTGGCCGCTGGACGCGGTGCTGCACGACAAGTACCTGCTGCCGCGCGAGGAGGCGGACATGATCGCGTCGTTCCTGAACCCGATGCTGCGGCTGAACCCGGACAAGCGCGCGAAGGCGTCGGAGCTCATCCACCACGCGTGGCTCGACGGGATCGTCGTCCAGGGCGAGATCGACATCATCCGGCGCGCGGAGGAGGAGGAGGGGCGGAGGAGGCGGCCGGGGGCCGGGGCGGATGCTGTCCTGGGCGGTGGGGGCGGGAGGGAGGGCGCGGACGTGGACCGTAAGGACTCGGACGCGGACGCGATGAAGCCGGTGGACGACGTCGTCGTCGGCGTGGAGGATGCGGAGGGGGCGGGGGCGGTTCCGACGCTGGCTGCGCCTGTGCCGGGGGCGAACCGGCCTGGACACGGGCATTCGGGGAGCAAGGGCGAGGTGCCGACGCTGCAGGCCATCCACGGGAAGGGCAAGGCATAGCACGGGGACGCGAGAGGGCTGCTGTGTAGGATGGCGTTGCGGGCGCTCGAACGACTAGGTCGAACGTGTAAGTATGTAGATGTGCGGTTCGCATCTTGTAGAATGGTTTCCGCGATGTATCGATCGTGCCGTCTTCCTGTCGCTGTTGTCCGCTGTTTTCACTTGTGGGGCCCTTGTCTGATGATGGCCAAGGTGGTTTGTGCAGCACGACGGCAAGGGAGGTCTTACGTCATCTCTGCTGATGCGCATTGCACCAGAACACCCGTCGTCTTGCGTCTCCGCTAACTGGGCCAACAGAAATTCCCTTTCGTGGTCGTTGAATCATACACATGTGGGGGTTGCAAGAGATAGGCGCGGTATCGATGGTTGATAAGCCTGAAACCATGTAGACGTGCCGTTTGTAGAATGGTTTCTGCGCTCGGTCTCGAACATGCCTGCCTCATCGTCGATGACCGCACCCACCATTCGGCATTTGGCTGATGCAGCAAGCGTGCAGATGCACACGAGTCGAACCAATGCACGCACAATGATATGTAACATTCCTACAGGCTCTGAACAGACGGAGGACAAGCTCGCCGGCGCAATTCACACCAGGTGCTCAACCATCCACATATCGTGTTCAATCGTGATCTCCGTCCCCGCCTTGGCCTCAAGGGGCGGTTGATCTCGGAGTTCATGTTCCAAGGGTACACCGTCTCGCCCACGCGGCCAGCCCAGTCGGAAACGACAAGGAGCACGTCGCAACCGGCAGGCTTGGCCAAGGATTCCCCAGAGCGAGCGGGCTCAGACAGTTCGTGATGGACGAGCATGTCGACCGACCGCACGTCCCCATGCACGTCCCAGGCGCGATGCAGCGCCTCGAGCTTCTCCTTCATCAACGCCTGCACGGCATTCGACGACACCGCGGGCTCTTCCTCAGCCTGCACCAGGTCCCACCAGGTCTTGCCGTACTCCTCCGACACGTCGTCCATGACACCCATGAACCAGTCGTTCATGCGGTTGACGGCGCGCAGTGCCGGGGCGAACCCAAGCTCGTGCGCTTTGCGGTGCGCGTCCTCCGAGTAGCGGACGCTGGACTTGACGCACCGCTTCGTGTGGTGGGGATCGTCGAGCTCCACGCGGAACATCCGCTTGCTGTCGATCGCCTCGATGTACGAGAAGGAGTGCTTGATAGCCGGGTCCGGGGCGTCCAGCCAGAAGTGGCGGAACGGGAAGTTTCCGGCATGGGTGCGTGTGTGCAGCGTGGGGTACCGGGCCAGGAGATCACGGACGGCAACACGGAGCGCGGCCGGCGATCGCACGCTCGCCCGCTTCGAGCTCTGCAAGGTTAGTGGAGTGCACGTGGAGCGGGATGCAGCACAGATGCTCGAGGTTGGGAGGTTCCGCACACGCGGCGGCTGCGATGGCGAGGTATGGCCCTGGTCTGGAGGTAAGTTTCGGCTGGTGAGTGAGCTTGTAGACCTGAGAGGGACACGTACCAAAGTGCATGACCAGGATTGCAGGAAAGTTGGATCTTTGACCAGGCCTCGCCCTTGGTGGTGTCTTGTTCCAGGATGTGCCGGACACTCGCCGACCCTGAGTTGAGGGTTGCCTCCAATGACGGCTCTGCCTTTCCTGTGGCGACTTCATTCTTGACCTGTTGAATGTATGCGAGCATCTGCTCTCCTTGACACATTGTATGTACATTGCCATCCAACGTAAGGTACGGCAGCCTCCTCCCTATATGTGCGGAGACAATCTTGAATTTCCTCAGTGTCTCCGGCAACGCTTCCTTCTGATCGTATTCATCGTCGAAGATGAGACATGCCTGCGCGCGGAGTTGAGCGTAACATTGGATGTCTTCGGGTAACGGTGTGATTGACTTGAGATTGGAGCGTAGTTCGAAAAGCGTCTCGTCCAACAACGTCGGTGGCACCGTGAGCTCGTCAGGTCGGCCGCAATACTAGATCTTGGCCCCCGCGCGGGATTGGTATGTACGGAAAGTCTGCGGAACAGCGTCGGACAATGGCGCGGGCTTACGGGTGTTCTTCGAATGATTGGATCGTCTCTCTTGAAGAGGTGCCAGAGTATCCTTTGCGTTTTCTGCCTCGTCTGTCAATAAGTTGAACCTGCGTGTGAGATTGGGAAGGTGAGCACGACCACCCACTTTCCTGATCAGGAATAGTCCCATCAGCTTATCTCACCCCAGCGTCAATCCCCTTCCTGCCTTATACAGTATCATCCCGCCGCCCATCCCGCCCATCCCGCCCTCCCCTTCCTGCTCGTCGCACTCCATCATTATCGCGCGCGCGGGCGGCGTTTCGCTCGCAATCGATAGAAAACATGTATAATCAAGCTTTTGTACCATATTACTGAGGCTTTCATAGCAAATACTACGGGAATCATGCACCTCTGGGGCTCCTTGGCTGCGGGCAGCACTATCAGGCCGCAAGGGCATGCTGCTGGTCTGATGTCACTGTACCTGTGAGAGCATTGTGAGTGCGCAACATAGAAGACATGCACAAACATGAAAATATGGGGAGAGGGGGTAGTAAGGTCATGATAATAAAGAGATGCAAGGCGTTACAATATGGGTTTTGCGGCCGCATTGAGCATATGCCAAGCCCTGGGGCCCCTGATTTTCTTGCACTACTTCACCGTCCCCTCGTCTGCATCCTCTGCATATCTATGGGGTCAACACGCACCCCGAAGGTGAATTCCGCGGCAGGCGGATTCCTAAAATGGGTACATGTCAGCCACAAGGAAGCAAACAAGGAGAACGTAGCTGTCAAAGCGCGCCGCAAAGCTTCGAACGTCTACTTCCACAAGCTATGGCTCACTCCCGACCAGATGACAAGACTGCAAGTGCTGTATCAGACAAACGCTATCGAGAAGCATGAATATGACCCACGTCAAGATGCAGACCAAGTCGCAGCTGCGGCTCTTCTTGCAACGATTGGCTTAGACCTCGATGCTCGCCAGAGCCTCGGCAACCGGTGGAGTGTTCGGTGGGGAAAGTCGTCTGGAAAAGGAGAAGCTGAGGGCTGGGGCGAAGAGGAGACCTGTCGAACACTATATCAGTGGTGCGTAGAACTGTCCTGGGACTGTAAAGCTTGTGCGGTAACCCAATTACCTTCTACAGCAACTGCGGCTATGATCACACTGTCCGCAAGTTTAAGACTCGTCGGAATCCAGTTGATTTCACAGGCTGCCTTGCCCATGTTGAGGTGCTCTATCAGGTCAAGACAAGCAAGGTTCTACTTATACGCGGTCATTTTGAGCACAACGACGCGTGTAAATCAGCTTTCACGGCACGTATCCCTACCTTCCCACTCCATCCCTCAGTATTCGCGGCCGCGCTCGAACAGCTCCAGCTTGGGGCGCAGCTTTCAGAGATACAAGAGACGAACAGAAACCTTATCAGACAATGTGGCTATCCTGAGCAGCCGAGAGACTTACGTTCATCCCGATTCCGGTGGTTATTACGGAAATCTGACACCCGCTCCCTCTACCGTCAATTCAATCGGCTCCGCGGCATCCGTACCTCGGTTCCACCTCATGTCAACGTGCACGAGTGGCTGGACCCAACATCACCTGCATACATCCAGGCCTTTGCCGATGCTGTCTTCCACTATTCGGCGCGCGCCGAGAAGGAGGATCGTTTCGAGGTCTGTATCGCAACGGACGACATGCGTCATTCAACATGGCAATATGCGCACGACTCACAGCTCATCCTCGACGGGACTTTTGGTGTCTGTGACCGGAAGGTCCTGCTCTTCATCGCCATGGGCGTTGATGAACACAACCGGGGAGTGCCTCTGGCGTTCTTCTTCTTCTCTGCCCCTTCTGGAAACCAGCAGACATCAGCAGGCTACAACACTGAGATCCTCACAAAATTACTCAAGCAATGGAAAGAAGACCTCGAACGCGTCAAAGGCATCAGCTTCCAACCCAAAGTCGCCATCACTGACACGGACCTGAAAGAACGCGGTGCCCTGTTGGCTGTCTTCCCTGGCATCTGGCTACTCATCTGTCTGTTCCATCTCCGTCAGTCATGGCGCAACCATCGGACACGTGTACTCAAGGGAGCATCCGCTACTCACGATCAGTTGCGCGCTCGTCTTCGACGCCTTGAAGAGGTGCTGATTGCGTCCACGGACCATGCTGCTGCTATGCATCTACTCAGCGTCGAGTCACTGGTCATACAAGCGATGCCCAATGGCTCTGCACGTACCGGAGCTGAGGAGCACGTTGCGTATCTCAAAGCCTACTGGATGTCGGAGCCGTTGTGGGAGGGCTGGTCTACCTTTGCGTGCCAGCGAGCAGCCGAGATTCTCAAGTGCAAGATCACTGGCGTCCTGCCCACAACCAATCATCTCGAGGGGTTCAATGGCGTACTCAAGCGCAAGCATCTTCGTCGGTGGCAGAGAGGGGGTCGACGGCTGCGCGTGGATGTGCTCCTTCATCTCCTGGTCTTCTCCATCCTTCCTTCCATATTTCAGGCACGCGCACTTGAGAAGGAGGAGAACGCACGCCTCAGGAGCCAGCTGCACGCATTGCCGGGCGGGGAAGCACTTGTCAAACAACACATAGAACGACATGACGGTGCACGCTACTCACGGAAACAGTACCCCCCTCCCATTGTCTATACCACTCTCACCGTCGACCCGGAGCGTGACATGCAGGCAGTGGATCTCGAGCAGCATGGCCAAATTGGCGTGCCCACGTTTGACGATCAAACTCGCACCTTCGAGTTTGACTGCTTCTCATCCGCCGCCCTTGCCTCAGATGTCTTGCCAACACGCTATACAATCTCACTCGGACTGGATGGATCAGCCGGATGCTCGTGTCCTGACTACCTCTACAGAGGGCATGCATGCAAGCACATCCGTGCCGCGCTCCTCCGGCTCCAGTCGCTGCGCTCGCGCGGCCTTGCCATACCTGTGATTGACATACCTTGCACCGAGGACGAGGCACGTATCCGCTTTCTCAAGACACCACCCCTCGTAAAGCCCCTCACCACCAACATCCCTCCCTCATCTCCTGCTACCAGTGATCCTGAACCTTCTAGTAGCCTCCCGATGTCCCCCGCCGAACTGCTGAGGCAACGCGCAGCCCAGGTTGTTGAGGATGTGGTGAGGGAGTCGGGTGACGTCTTCCAGTTCCGGAGAGATGAGTTGTTCTTGCAGACGAAGGCGGGCTCTGTCCAAGACGATGATGGAGAGAACGATGAAGAGCGTGATGAAGAGGACAGCGAAGATGACACGGACGACGAAGACGAGGGCAACATGGCTGGAATGGAAGGCAGGAAGGAAGCAGTGCAAGGGAGCGCGCATGCAGGTCTCAACCGACAAGTGGTGGGACGCGTTCTGTATGAACTTGACGTGATTGGACCGCAGTTGGGCGAGTTGTCGCGCCTCCTGCATGGCGCCTCTTTATCCGAGGCAGACGTTGATCGAACCTTGACTGCGAAGACTTATATGGACGAACTCTCCGCTCAACTCTCGCGGATGCTTTCTGACGTTGATGCCGAGAATTCCAGCGGCAGGTCGTCTCACGCGGTCCAAATGCCCTCTGCTCTCTTTCCTTCATCCGCATATCTCCACACAATCCCGCCGCTTCGACCATGCACCCCTCCCTCCATTAGTACTGCAAAACAGAACCAAGAGCGTATCCTTGCCGCCATCCTGCCGCCTTCACCCGAGAAGACCCAGAGGCGCCATGATTCTCATAGTATACACTAGAAGAGCCTCTCTAATATGGTACAAAAGCTTGGTTATGCATGTTTTCTATCGATTGCGAGCGAAACGCCGCCCGCGCGCGCGATAATGATGGAGTGCGACGAGCAGGAAGGGGAGGGCGGGATGGGCGGGATGGGCGGCGGGATGATACTGTATAAGGCAGGAAGGGGATTGACGCTGGGGTGAGATAAGCTGATGGGACTATTCCTGATCAGGAAAGTGGGTGGTCGTGCTCACCTTCCCACGAGCAGGGGCTACAATGAAGTGGATTTCACTAGGCGCAAACCCCCACGGACTGATGGACCTCAGTAAAGCGCGTAGAGAAGGTTGTACTCGCCTAGGATCACGAGGTGAAGACCATCCGAGTCAATACTCTCCAACCACCTTGTGTGGTTATTGCGTGTGAGAGGTTTGAATACGTTGCGATCGTCGGGATTGTACTGCTTGAAAGCATTCAGCATGTCGTTTTCTGACTCGGACCACTTGATTGTGCCTGGTTCGACCGGGTGGTGCATAAAAGGTGTGAAGCGAGTGCGTCGACTCTCATGAAGAGGACAGAACATTGCCAGGGGGCAGTATGGGTTGAGTTCGAGTGGCTCAGACATGGCGATGGGAGAGGACAAGTTCAACCTGCGCTTAGGCGCATATACTGGCGTGCCGGGTCACTTCCCTGACGTCGTCCTCGAGCAACCCTTCCGTGGCCCCAAGACTACAGACGGTAAGGACTCACAACACGTGATATACCGCGTCCATGCTCGTCCCCTACCTCATCTCCCACGAGCCCAGCCTGTCGTCGCGTCTTTCCGTTTGAAAATGGATCAGGGCGACTGCCAGGAGAGGGAGGCAGACGACCGGAGAACGGAACGGAGCCGTTCGTGCGCAAAAGGGGGCCAGGAGCAAACGTGACACACACACACATCTGCATTTGCAAGCGAGAGCCCAAAGAGGGAGCGGCTACGGATACCGAAAGAATAAAGCAAGCGTAGCATTGGCAAGAGCCGGTGCGCACAAAAGTGTTCGTTCGTTCCCCCGCCTCCCGCTTTCTGCTCCAGACGGTGGCGCGCAGCGGGTAGCCGGAGGCGGGCGAGGGCATACATACGGGGTGAGAGGCGGTACGTGATGTGCGGAATGCGGAATGCGGATGTGGTGTGCCGCAGTAGGCAGTACGCAGTACGCGGACGGACGCGGACATGGACACAGAAGGGGGTCAACGAATTCATAAACGGGCGGAGAAAGGGAGTCAAGGACAGGACGGAAGGATGTACACATCGTTACCTGCAACGGGACACATGTTACATCACCCCATACCGAGAGTTGGGTCGAGACAGACAGACAGACAGACGCGGCCGTACACATGAGGACACGGCAGGTCCGGCTGCCGGACGGACGCGCATGTGTAGCGTAACAAGAACATGGTACATCATCCAGGAGAAGAGACAGACGGGCAGAGGGGATATCGAGGGCCGAGATGGGCGAAGAGAGTCAGAGGCTCCCTACGAAGGCAAGCGGACGTGGACAGTTCACTCGTTGGCGACCTGGAACGAATCGACAGATCAGCTCTACTCCGAAACACCGAAGCATCCAAGAAGAGGGTAACCATACCTTCAAGACCCGCTTCGGCTCATACGCATAATCGTCGTCGTCTTGATATCCGCTCTCCTCGTGGCCGTGCCCCTCTGAGCTCGGCGGGGGCGACGCAAAGTTGCCACTCAGCAGCTTCTCGGGCGGCGGCGACGCTGCCTGCACGTCCACATGCGGCACAGGCGCGTGCGCATGGGGCTCATCCACGTACCCGCCGTAAGGGTCCACCATCGACGTCGGCCGTGAGCCCGGCGTCTGCTGGTGTTGAGGCGAACCACCGACTGCGCCGTACTGAGCCTCCGGGGGAGACGGCGGCTGCGGCTGGTAGCCTTGGGGCGGGCCCTGCTGGAACGGGTTGTAGGCGGGATACGGGTTGTATTCCTGTCCGTACCCAGCAGCCTGCGGGTGCTGAGCGTAAGAAGTGTAATCGGACGGCGAACTGACGCTGGTTGCTGCCTGCGAAGGCCCAAGAGAAGGGTTCCGTCCGAGGTCAGCGCCGCTCTGTCCGTACCCTTGTCCGTACCCTTGCTGCTGGTGAGCAACAGCGTAGCCTGCGGCGGCGCCACCGCTGAGACCGGCAGCGTCGAGCAGATCCCCCTCGGGGCCGGGGGTACGCTGGCGGTAGCGCATGTTCTGCTGTTGGTTGTATGCGTTCGCCGGGTCGTCGTACGGGCTCGGCATGTTCGGCTGAGGACCGGCGAACGCGTTGTACGGCTGGGTCTGGCTGCGCGCCCTGTTCAATCCCATGGCGCCGATGCCCGCTGCGCCGGCGACGGCGCCAGCACCCGCTCCAGCGGCGGCGTAGTCGTACGGGGACGGAGCGAGTTCGGCCATGTTGTAGCTCTCGGCATGGCCCATGGGCTGCTGGGCAAACGTACCGTGGGTGGTGTCAGAGTAACCGGTGGTCGTGGAACGGAGGTCGCCCCCGGGGGCCTGTCCGTAGCGGTCATCGGGGCCATAGTAGTCGTCGTCGGTGAATGCGGGCTGTGTGGCGGCGGCTTCGGCGGCTGCTTCTGCGATCTCACGGTCGAGCTTCTTGGCACGGCGACGGCGGAGAGCGTTTGTGACGACGACGACGATGAGAACGAGGGCCACGAGGCCGACGACGGTGAAGACGCCTGCGACTGCGCCGGTGTTTTCGAAGAAGCTGCGGGTAGGAAGGGAGAGGTGAGATGAAGGTGGCGAAATGAATTTGATGGGAGGACGGAGTGGGGATAGCGAACGATCGAGGAGGGATAGATCAACGAGTGCAAAGGCAGAACTCACCCCTTGGACTTTGTATCGCTGTTTTGGTCTGAGCTGGCGGAACCGGGGTCGATGGTGGGGGTGATGGTGGTGACGACGGTTGAAGTAGCGACCTGACCGTCGGAATTGGTTGTGAGGATGAGCGTCTGCGAGGTGGAGGTGGGAGGGAGAGCGGTAGTGGAAGAGGGCTGGGTAGAAGTATTGGAAGTGGGGAGGGCGGTGGTGGTGTCTGAGGTGGTCGAGAGAGAGGTGGTTGTGGTGTCGGAGGCGGTAGTGGAAGAATTAGGGTCTGTAGTGGAGGAGGCAAGGGTGGTGGTGTCTGTGGTGTCTGTGGTAGTTGCGGTATCGGTATCGGTTGGCTGGGTGGTGGTGTCGGCCGTGGTCTGGGAGGTGGTGGTAGGGTCGGGGGCGGGAGTGGTGGAGGTGGTGGACTCGGTGGTAGGAAGGGTGGGGGAAGTGGTGCTGGTGACAAGAGCAATGAGGGGAGGAGAGGTAGGACGAGAAGAGGAGGACGTACGTGGACGACCCTGTGGGGAAGATGGGGGCTGTAAGGAACGGTGAGCTGAGCTGGGCGGGGAAGGAGAGGAAAGGACGGACGGAAACCGGCCATGGCTGGGGAAGAGAGGCTGAAGGAAACGAGTGTGAGTCAAGCCAGAGACTTGGTTCGGACGAAGGGCCTTTGCCGACGGTGTCGGGGGCGGCGGTGTCGAGGGGCGGGGAGGGAGCAGTCGACGAGGGAGAGCAGATGGTCGTCCGCGAAGAGCGAGAGTCGGGGTGGGCAGTCCATCCACCGAGCTCGATTACATAAGATTTCTCTCCGGGTACTGCACGCCCAGAGGCATCGCGGAATGGACTCAGCACATGCATCGTGATACATAGCACTTAGACGTCCAGTATACAGCACATCTATTCTAAGTCTTGCGCCTCTTGCCGCCTCTTCCCCCATCCTCCTCGTCCACGTACTCGTCCCCCGCCTCGTCCACCTCCACCTCCATCTCGTCCCGCCCCGCCTTCAGCCCCTTCATCTTCCGCGTCTGCAGCTTCCCCAGGTCCTGCTTCCCGACATGTATCCTCCCCCGCAGGTCCCCCATCTCGTCCACCTCCATGTTCTTCCGCTTCCTCCCCAGCCCCTTCTCCACCTCCTGCTTCCGCAGCTTCGCCCGCTTCATCGCCTGCTTCCACATCTCCCCGTCTGCTTCAGTGTGTCGCCTCAGCTTCAGGTCCATGAACGGCCCCATCGGCGTCAGCTCCACCCGCGGCACACGCGTCCCCGACGCTAGCAGCCGGATCGTGTACGCCCGAATGTGCACCTTGGGCAGCGTAGACACGTCCTCGACTGCCGCCCCAGACGAGCTCGACGCCTGTAGCGTCGCCGTCGCCGCGTTCACGTTCGCAGGCGTCGGTCCGAGCGAGATGCTGATAACGTGTTCGATCCCCGACAAGTGTATGCCGTCGATCACTTCCCCGTTGAAAAAGTCCATGAGCATCGACTTGAGCTGCACGAACCGCGGGTGGCTCTCGAACAGCTCCGACGCAAAGTGCAGCAGCGGCTTGTGCCCCGGCGTCGCTTTCGGTGTCTGCGTGCGTGTTTGCGACTGCCCGGGAAGGCGTAGGGTCTGAGACGCACCTTGAACTCCGCCATGCTCTTCCAGTTCTCGATCCCCACCTCGCACATGTCCAGCACTCGATAGTCATACATCCGCACGAACGTCAGCCCGTCCGGCCGCTTCTTCGTGCTCTGCCCGACGACAAACATGCTCGCGTCGTTCTTCTGCGACCAGAACTCGAGCGAGGACGCATCCTCGAACGGCCGCACCGCGTTCTTTTTCGAAAACGAGATCGCGTGCGGACGCTTGAGAGCCATCTACGTAGCGAATGAGCACTTGGCGAGCGTTCAGGTGTAGAAAATGCGCGCACGAGCTCTTTCATCGCCGCTGTCACTTTCTCCCCCGCATGTGTGCCCTTGACGAAAATGACGGTGCGAGGGTCCTCGACCTCCTTCGGCTCGCGAGCCTGCAATGCCCGCTTGGATCGAGCGTTCTTTGGTTTTCTGATGCAGTCGTCAGTCCTTAGCACGTTTACAGCACTCGTTATGCACTTACACCGTCCGTAGCATCGCCTAAGGACTGGGAGAGAGGGGACAAATTTTGAGGAGACGACAAGAAGACAAGTTACGAAGCGCCCATAGAATGTGTCCTTATGGGCGTCTCAGACCGTGCTGCAGTCCTCTCCCGACACACACTCTCCATTTACTGCTCTGCCTCACGCTCACACGCCTGCGTTGTGCCAACATGAAAGTATGCAACTTCTGCGGTCACTCGAGGTTAACCCGTAGAACTCACATCCCAGTCCCCAGATCGCCATCGAGGGCTGCTGCCACGGCGAGCTCGACGCCATCTACGCCCACATCGCCGCCCTCGAGGCCCAGAACGGCTACAAAGTCGACCTCCTCCTCATCTGCGGAGACTTCCAGGCGGTCCGCAACCCCCGCGACCTCCAGTGCATGGCCGTCCCGGAAAAGTACAAGCGCCTCGGGGGATTCGCCAAGTAGGTGCGCGTCCTCCGCGCTCGAGTGGGCGTCGGGGAGGCTTACGTCTGGCCCCAGGTACTATACCGGCGAGGCGAAGGCTCCGATCTTGACTCTGGTGATTGGCGGGAACCATGAAGCGTCCAACTACTTCTGGGAACTGTGAGTGCGCACCTGCACGCGAATGCGACGATGGTTTTCTGACGCTCTCTGCGTAGGTACCATGGCGGATGGCTTGCGCCCAACATATACTTTCTCGGCCATGCGGGCTGCGTCCAGGTGAACGGCATCCGTATCGCCGGCGCGTCCGGGATATTCAAGCCCCAAGACTTCAGACAAGGCCAGTAGGATTGCGCGCGCAGGAAACCACGAACTGTGCGCTGACCATGCGATGCTGCTGCTGCGCCCACAGGTCACTACGAACGTCTGCCATACAACCACGGCTCCATGCGGAGCATCTACCACATCCGCGAGTTCAACATCCGCCGGCTCTCTCTCGTACGTCCCATCCATGCACCGCGCATCCGTACACACACGCTGACACACCCGCACACGCAGCTCTCCTCGCCCGCCGTCTTTCTCTCGCACGACTGGCCGCAAGGCATCGAGCACCACGGCGACCTCCGCGGCCTCCTCCGCCGGAAACCGTACTTCCGGGACGACATCAACAAGGGCGTGCTCGGGTCCCCGCCTATGATGCACCTCCTCCGGACCCTCCGTCCGGCCTGGTGGTTCTCGGCGCATCTGCACTGCCGGTTCGAGGCGTCGGTCGTCCATGTGCGTGAGCGTGAGGGCGGGGATGGGGAGAGGCAGCAGCCGAGGAGCGCGGAGAAGACGAACCCGGACGAGATTGACATCGACGAGGAGGAGGAGGAGGATGGGGAGGAGGAGGTGCGAGGGGGAGGGGGAGGAGAGGGAGAGGGCGGTGCGGGCACGGACAAGGCTGCGGCGAGTGCGCTCCCGAGGAACCCGGACGAGATCACGCTCGAGGACGAAGAAGAGGAGGTAGAGGCACCGCCCGCGCCCCCACCCCCGCCGACGGAGACCAAGTTCGTCGCGCTCGACAAGTGTCTGCCCAGACGCCAATTCCTCGAGGTCTGTTCCCGTCTATTCCCCCGTGTCCCCCACGTCTGACCCAGCGTCCACTCACCCGCGCAGGTCGTCGACGTCGAACCCCCCTCCCGACCCGACGCGGACGCGGACGCGCAACCGGTCCTGACGTTCGACCCCGAATGGCTCGCGATCGTCCGCGCGTTCAACGCGCACATGTCCCTCGAGCGCACCCAGGCGACCTACCCGGACGAAGCGCCCGCACGCGAGGCCGTGCGGCGCGAGCGGGCGTGGGTCGACGAGCACGTCCTTGCCGGGCGGGAGCGCGTGCCCGTCGAGGAGGTGCAGCAGTTCGTGGTGACCGCCCCGGGCCCGGGTCCGGACCCGGGTTCGGACGATGCGCGGCGTAGCGGGATGCAGCGTGAGTCGCGTTTTGTTTTCGATTGGGAGGTGGAGGCTGACTGGGACGTGGGCTGGGTTGGCGCGTTTGAAGCGGTGTATTGGCCGAATCCGCAGACGGCTGCGTTTTGCGCGATGCTGCAGATCGAGAACAGGGTTGACCAGGTCGGGGCTGGGGCGACCGCGTAGGATCGTGGTGAACCCTCGGGGTTGGGTTCCTCCCGCCGCCAGTTATCGACATCAGGCTCGATTCGCGTCGAGCCTCATCTCCTGAACGCCGACTATCGATATCTCTTCCTCGTCCTTCTTGGCCGCGATCGGAGCCTCTGAAGTGTTCAGTTCATCCCATGCGGCGTGTACTCGATGCATGTCGCCGCTCGAAGCTCCGTATCTCGACATCTCTCGACACCCTCGCTGTATCAAGTATCTCTGTTGTCCGGCCTGTTTCTGATATCTACTGAGCGGTGTCATCCGCGTTTCACACCGTCTGCCGTCGAAGCTGTTTGCGTGGAGGACGCGATCGTGCTCGCATCCGCAGTACAGAAGATGTTAGACCCTCGGCATACGATCTCTGCATCTTTGCCGCGCTCTTCGTTGATGTGGGATCCCTGATGTCGACGGCGGCCAGATGGACAGGCGTCCTGTCATGTTTCCTGATCGAGGACCAGGACGCGTACGAGCGCCCGTGTCGACGTCGAGTACGCCGTGAGTCCTCTCTTGTCTCTGTCTTGTCTTGGCACGTAGCTGTAACATCGGGGTGCAGAGTGCGAAGTGCAGATTGACCTGTTGGTCTTGGCTCCTGAATCGTTGCAGCAGCTTAGTCTCTTCGCGCTTGTTGATTCCAGGAACGAGCGAGCGGCTTGTGCCCATGCTGTCTTCTCTTGGGCTGTCAATGGACGACGATAGGGAGGGAGAAGACGACGTCGGATTGTGTATGCGCGTGCGAACGATGGACGACAGATACGAGCGATGAGCCCGTCATACGCCAACCTTGCTCGACACTCTCTGGTGTGCATGTTTGCTCGCTCATCCTGTCGCACACAGCAGGATCACGACTTTGCCCCAGGCCCACGATCGTTGCTCGTCTGGACCGTAAGTTGGCCTGGGATGCGGGTCTGAGTAAGACCTGCGGCAGCAGCGATGGCTCAGGAAGGCCCTGCGCATCCTGGACCTATGCGATTCCTAGACGATGACGGATAGGCTGGCAGACGATGGCGAGCCGGTGTACCGCGCTCGATGAGAGTTCAAACGTTCACCCCCCGCGATGTGTCTCGCTACCTTCCATTCCCCCCACGATTCACCGGGTGGGGACCCATCTCCGCTCAGAGTTCTCATCCAGTGCAGCCTCTCTGACCAAGCTACCGCCGACGTGCGCATGCAGCATCCGCCGTTCCTCTCCAAACTCCCAACCTTCCCCGCCGATCATTCTGCAGAACTCGCGGTCGGACAAGTCGTGTCTGCCACGCTACGCAGCTTGCCCTTGTCCCGCCTGTTGGCTGGCTCACACGTCGTACAATGCAACGTGCAAACGAGGAACAAGGCGGAGCGTGCCACGACGCGCCGCATAAACAGAGCCTGAGGACAGACAGAGCTCGAGGACGCCGGCGGGTCAGGCACGCCGGACAAGTGCGCTTCCTGCCCGTTTTGGACGTGTTGGCTCACGAGTATGTTTCGGTCTGTCGGGTCAGTCGTTCCTCACCACTTTGCAGGACAAGACTGCACGTAGGGAGCATTGGTAGCTCGCTGGGATGGCATGCCACGGTCCCCGCACTCGCCGACCCTGGGTACGTTTAAGCAATTTGATCGTACATCAGCACAGTTATTATGCTGATCAGCACCGCACGTTCCTGGACGGGCTCTGCGTCCGCTGCGCCGATGCGTAAGGTGTGTTGCGCCACTGACTTCATGCGATACAGTACCCCAGATATGATAACAAGTAGTTCTGATCCAGCTATCACAGGACCCCTGAAAGTTCCTATAGGACGCCGGCCGGGAGTCCGGACGGCGCTTAGGATTTTTGGGCCTCCAGGCCAGCCCAAAGTCCGGACATGAAGGCCCAAAATCGGGGTTCTGGCCGGCCAATCGTCCGGACATGGGCCATTCGAGGGCAAAATGATGGACCGTCATCCGGACATGGCCAGCGTCAACCCTTTCGGCAAAATTTGACGCGCACCCCACCCATAATGACTTACTATTAACAAAGTAAGTAAGAACCTAGTGGGGGTTGTCCGCGAGCCGTGGTGGGCCGAAAATATCAATTCTTGGACGATTTTAGCCCTTTTTGGCCTTTGGACCGACATCCGGCCCCGAAGGGGCCGGCCGGAAAATCCGGACATGGACGTCCTTCAAGGCCAAGATGGTCGAAAGTCCGGACACGATCCTGAAAAGTTGTCCGGACATGAAGCCCAGGATTTGGGGCGCCTATCGGCCGGCCTACTATAGGAACTTTCAGGGGTCCTGCTATCACATCGCTAGTACATACATAGCCGCGGACGCAGCGGAGTGGCTATCTCGCATCCCTGCAGCCTGCTACCCGACGCATTTCTGATTAATCAGAGCGTAAATAACGGACCCTACACGTCAGAGGGCACTTGAGGATTCGGATTCCGTCAAGCCATCCTTTGCATCTAATATCCACCGCCGGCGTCCTGCGGTTGTGGCCAGGCGGGTCGGCGGGCCCGCTAGCGGCGCGACAGAGCCGGGCCCGACCGTCGATCGTACGCTCCGCCTTCCCGTGTTTTTCGCTGCTCCTAGCCACTTTTCAACCCCACAATCGGACAGGTCGCGCTGCTATGGCAATCAATGCGCTCATGGCGTCGCTCCTCGCCGCTCACACCATGGACAGAGGCACGGGTACCGGTGTGAGGGTCGAGCAGTGCCTACATTAGCCCACCTTCGAGCCTCACGGTTCGACGGTCGACACGCCACGGATCCAAAACGCTGAGGGTCGAGCAGAGTTCGGTGCCTCGTGTCCACTGACACCGAGTTCTTAGAACAAGAAAGAGAGGTACGTCACCGAGTCCTCGTGTTCCCCGGGGCGTTCGACGACCAACGCGAGGTTCCGCCCGGGCCAATACGCTCGTGCCCGTGCCAGGTGGGAGCGTCGAGACGGATCGGACGTGTTGGCGGTACGGCGGCCTATCGCCTCAGGCTCGCGTCACGGCGGACTTCTTCCACAGACGTCTAGGACCGCTTCGTTGTTCGAGCCTCGACTCTTCTCGCACACGATGCGGGACTCCGGGAAGCTCCAAACCCCGCCGGAGAGAGAGACAGAGAGAGAGGAGCTGAGCTTTCCTTTCCCTCGGGCTGTGAGCACTGCGTTCTGGGGTGGCCGAACGTGGTGCTTACTGGTTCCTCAGGCTCGCCGGCGGTCGTAGAACGCGTTCTGACGACCGGGGCGACCGGCGACCGGCCGAGCGGAAGAAGACTGGACGGGCTCTCACAGGGCCGTGCAAGGAGGGGTTAGCGGAGAGTTCCGTACCTCTCTGCGCTGCTCAGCGGCGCAACCTCTGGTCGGCCAATCGACCGCTCGACCGGGTCCAGGACCACGGTGTGCGGCTGACGCTCAGTGCGCTCGTCTGTTGGAGAGAGCCCGTTGGTTGGTGGAACGCACGACGTGACGGACTGTGCGGGGGATGTCCGCAGGAGAACGAGGAAGGGGGGGGGGGGCGAGACAGCTTGACACAGAGGGCTTGCTCGGCCGCACTCCAGTGGGCACGCGGGGAACGACTCACCCCACTGGCCCGTCGGCGCATCGCCTGAGTATCCGCTGGGATATTCCTGGAGCCTCCCCACCCGATTCGTCTCTCCGTTGGCCCACGTCGGGGATGGGGGAACTCGTTGGGGAACGGAGTGCCGAAGGGGACCCGGATCGATCATGGGTGAGTACTAGGAACTGCCAGGGCGAAGGCTGGTCTGGGTGCACGTGGAACGCGTTCTCGGGTCTCTCGAGCAGAGAGCGAAGGCGGGGATGGGGGTCGTGCGCCGCTGGACGAGTCGATCGGGCACGTTTCTCTGCGCCTTGTGCCTTTTTGGGGGCGTCATTGGCATGGCGGGGCGGCGCGTCGGGGCGGAGTGCTGCGTCGCGACGTCGGGGATGCTCCCCTCGCGCGAGGCTGGGGTGCTGGGAGGAGGTCGCACATGTTGGCTACGACGGGGGTTATGGACGATGTGTTCGAGACACACCCACCGAGTGTCCTGGCCGCTACCTAGCGAGCACCCATCCTGAGATCACTCGTGCCCGACCCAGCACCTCCATGAATTCAGACCCGTCGAGAGTCGGCTTGAGGCCGGTCAGGAAAGAGAGGCAGGCGGGTAGGGTCCGAAAGCCCTCAGGCGATGCGGACGGAGACGAGCGCGTTCACGACACAAATGGGCGCAGGGGCAGCATGCATGAGTGGGCAGGGAGGAGCACGAGCGACATCTCCTGCCACGTCCTACGACCCTCTTACTTATCCCCCCTTCGCCATCGAGGCACGCCAGCCAGCTCCCCCTGGGCCTTGCACCCTCGAGCCGCCTGCACATGCCCCTGGCTGAACGAGCCCCTGCAGGGCACTGGCACTGGCACTGGCACTGACAGGGCGACTCGGAGGCGAACCGCGCGGCAGCTGCGAGCTCTCGCCCCTCACCGGCATATAAGCATATTCCCAGCGGGGCTCGTGTGCGCCCTGGGGCCTGAGGCCTGACCCAGAGCGGTCGCGGAGGCTCAAACAGCGTGCAGACTCAGTGTCGCTCCCTGACCGTGCTCAGCTTTGGGCGGCGGGGTGTCTGCCGCCCTCGCTCTCTCATCCTTCTCTTAGGCTGGCATGCGCAGAGAGCTCGAGGTTAGCGTTGGGCGGGAGCGCTTGGGCCCGAAGCGTCCTGAGGCGGGTACTGGTCGAACGCTCCGTCGGAGTGGATCCTGCCTGCGAAGGACGCACGGCGGCTCGCGGACTGGTTGGGAGGTCGACGGCGGCTCGGGGGACGTGCGCTGCTGGCATGAATGCATACTCAGCAGTCTGCGGGGACGAGAAATAAGGCGCAAGGCACGGAAAACGCTGATCGCTCTCGACGTCCTCCGCCGGGGATCGAGGACGTGAGAGTGGGAGGGATGATCGTTCCTGAACGCTGGAGAGAGGACCCGGCCGAGCGTGGCCGAATAGAATAAACAGATTGAGATTCGAGCTGGACGGGATACGTATACTATCGGACGTGCGACCGTTTGGGATCGTTGATGTACGTACGTACGTACGATGGCTGACGGGTTACTGCCGGTGAGCGGTCACGTCGGCGCATCTCGCGGGTTTCGCAAAGAGTTCTCGTTCGTTCGCGTTCTGTGCTGGAAGGGGGAAGCTGCTGGGCCGGGAACTCGGCGGAAGGCTTCGTGTGCGCGTTATCCCCCATGCCCCCCAATTGTGCCATGCAGCTCGATGGCCGGGGGTGGAATGTATTGGGGGGCCTGGCTGTAGATACAGATTGTTCAAGCTCGAGGTGTGCGCCGTCAACGGGGACGTCGCTGACGAGAGCGGAGAGACGAGGACCGGGCCCGGGAGCGATAACGGAACTGTGACGGATGCGAGATGTGAGAAGTGTGTGAGTGCGGCGCGCGAAGAAGTGTTTCACTTGCCCTGTCCATGTACGAGCTCGACTCGGGGGCCTTCTTTGTGCTTTGCTGGTGGCCCGAGGGTGACAAGGATCCGGGCATCGCCAGCTCATGATGCATTCGAATTCGGTGGGTGCGTGCGATCCACATTGACAGATTCGCTCTAGCGCGGCAGAAAGGGTGTCGAGGATGGCGCAAGACTTTGGCCATGGTTGGGCATCCCGGGGACGACGTGCACCTGCCATGGGCTGTGTGCACCCGGCTGAGGATCTTTCATCGCAGGGGCGGCAAGTAACTTTCGTAAGGCGGAGAGTAGGGTGTGCCTGGCTCTCCCGGCGGCAACCTCCAGTTCGCTCTCCGCTTCAAGCGGACTTGGATTGGGTTGGCGTGCCTGGGCGAGTGGGCCATGTGCGTGCGCCGAACCTTATCTGGATCCTCTCCCCTCCTGCACCCAGTGTGCGATAGGTGCTGCACCTCACGTGCTGCTCCAGATGGTGGCACCCACCAAGGCTGGAACATGCAGTGTGCAATGCACGCCGTATCACGCGGCCCCATGGCGTGTGCGAGGTTTGGCCGACAGAACAGAAGACGGCGGCGGGAGACTTAGCCACCGCACACGGCGAATGCGCTGAGCAGGACACCGAAGTCTTCGGGGCCGGCGCGTGGGACCCATGACCGTGTCGCTTGGGGGCAAAACCACCGGAGGAGCCTCCACCGCCGCGTGGCCAGAGTGCATACACAACCACGGAGATGACTGCACGCACCTCGCACGCACGCGCGCACTTTTCACGTACAACTCAATCCGCCCAGGCACACCCCTCCCACCCGCGTCCACACTCGGACCGTCGGTGGAGAATCGCGAGTCCTCGGACGGAGGCCCGCACTGCCGTCGAGTTCTTCCTGGCTCGATGCAGAACACAATGTGCAGACGAATCCCACAAGCGGAACATGGGACCAGCCCGAACGAGCGCGCACGCGGGGGTTGGGGAGGTCGAGACGTACGTCGGCGCGGCCTGGGGCCCGGGATGCTTGACGTCTTGACGGCTTCAGAGCTCTCGCGCGGTCGAGCGGTCGAGGGATCGACCGTTTGCGGACGTTCGACCGAGGGAGAGAGAGCGGCGCCGGGAAGAACGAGAGCGAGAAAGAGGTGGATATATATCAAGTGCACCCGGCTCGCGCGCGCGAGCGTGGATCAGGGCGGACAGGTGTCTGTGTCGACAGATCCTTTGAGGGGATGTCTATGCCTATACCACGCGTACGCGTCCTAGCACCGCGTTCCGTGCCAGTGGATAGGGTATAGAGACGGACAGGCACCTCGCGCGCGGAGCTAGCGAGGCCCCTAGCCGTGCGCGGGTGGTGTCTCGAAACTCCAGACTTGAGCGGCTTGCAACTGGACGCGGTCACGCTCTGCGCGACCGCTGTCTTGACGCGTCTGCAGTGTACGGGCCAGGCACGGTCGGTGATCAGACGCGCTAGCCCCGCTGTACGTATGTACTTACATACTTGGGGACTGCGCTGTCCCTTGATGTCGAAGCGGGGAGCGAGATCTGGGACCGGAAGTCTGGGGTGGTCGTCTGTGTTGTTCGTCCGGGTGAAGCTGAAGGACGTTGACGTGCGACGTGCGAGTCTGTTGGGATGGTGCGTTTCAGACGAGTTACAAGCTTCAAGGGCTGGGGTTGCGTGGATTCACTCGGGGATCAGTCCGGGACGAGGGGGGATCAGTCAGAGGACTGGGTTCGGGTGTTGGCGAGCGGTGCACATGGCGGTTGGTGCGGCGATAGGTGCGTATGACGGGACCCTCTTGCTGAGTACATAGGTGAGACGTGGATCTTGGAGGAGAGTCGTGTTTCGAATGGATTGATGAGGGCTGGATGCCTTTTCTGGCAGGCGAGATGGGAGATCACACTCAGAGGACGGAGGTTGATCTGTCCGAGATCTGATGCGCAGCGCACGGACTCGCCTCACTCGCGCAGGGTGGACGCGCGGGGACCGGGATGGCCGATCGGGTGAAAGATTTGGCCGGCGCCTGCAGAGCCTAATCTGGGATTGGTAGCACGTGGGGGGCGACATCGCGCACAGCGATTGGCCAGGGGCACCAGAGACACAGCCACCCAGGGGCCGAGAACGAGTGCAAACGCCCAGACTACATCCGCGAGCCGTCTGCCGTACACAGGCCGTCTAGGCTCGTACGAGGGACGCCGAGCAATGAGAGTAAGGCGAGTCGCGTCACGGCTGATCGAACGAAGAGTCCGCTGACCAAGGGCAAGGAAACGCCACGAAGAGGACGATAACGGGCGAGGGCCGGCAAGACGGGCGGGCGGGCGGGAGGCGGCGGGGACAGAGCTGGATTCGGAGCCGGCGTGGAAAGTGCCTGACCCGAGCGAGCGGCGCACAGGATTGTAGCTCCGCCGGAAAAAGGTGCCTTAATTGAGAAATCAGGCACCTTTTAGGTTGGGCTTGTGCCGCTTCCAACGGGCCATGGACAGCCAAAAGTCCCCGCCCGCCTCAGAGCCCCTCTCCCCCGACTCTGCCAACCCGCTGCACGCCCAGGACACGCCCATGGCCGCCGCCGTCGCCGCCAGCCCCCTCGGCCCCCCGCTCAACGACCCCCGCGTCGGCCCCGTCGCCAGCTCAGGCGTCGGCAAGACCCGCTATCGCCCCGCCCCTGCAAAGACCTTCCAGTGCAGGGGCTATGGCGAGTGCAGGATGGTCTTCAGCAGGAGCGAGCATCTCGCCAGGCACATCAGGTACGTCCCCGTCCTCTCCTATTCCCCCGCTTCCCCGCCCCGAGTCGTCCCGACGCTCATCGCCCACCACAGAAAGCACACCGGCGAGCGCCCCTTCACCTGCCACTGCTCAAAGCAGTTCTCCCGCCTCGACAACCTCCGCCAGCACGCCCAGACCGTCCACGCCGACAAGCAGGACCAGAACGAGCGCATGATGCAGGAGCTCACCACCCTCCACGCCAACATGACCGCCGCCTCCAAGGGCGGCCCCTCCCGCGCAAAACGCGGAAACACCGCCAACAACCCCTCCTCCCTCTCCCACGTCCCGGCCGACCTCAACGGTGCCCTTCCGTCCATGGCCGTCAAACAAGAGGACTCTTCCCACGCCCTCCCCCCCTTCTCCCAGCGGCCCGGCACCTCCACCGGCTACGAGGGCTCAAACGCTCTTTTTCACAACCAAGGCGCAGACCCGTGGCACGTTCACTCCTCCGACCTCGACCGTCCCGCCACAAGGCCCACAAACAGTCATTCCTTTCGTGACCCCGGCCAGTCCTTTCGTGCCCCCTCATCTGTCCCAGCACCTTCCTCAGGTCCCCTCGAACAACTCTCGGCCCAGTCCTTTCTCGTCCCCTCCGCCCCCACCTTCAACTTCAGTCTCCCCGATCTCCCATCCCCCAACCGCCCAGGATCTAGCAGCGGCAGCGGCCTACCACCACCACCACCATCCGCAGACCCAGCTCGATCCCTCCCACCCCTCTCTGCCGTCGTCCCCTCATCCCTCCCTCCCGTCCGCGCTCTCCCACACCCTCCCCTCACGTCCCTCTCCGCCGCAACCATCCCACAGCAGCAACAGCAACCCCTCACACACTCATCCGTACTACCTCTACCAACCCCATCTCTCCACGGACGCAGACCATCAACAGCTGCTCGCCCAGGCACAGCTCCAGCATCATACTACTACCCTCCGGGGTCTGCCGGCCCCAGCCCTTTCGCTCCCGCTCCAGGACATGGACCACTATCCGTCCTGGGCTCAGCTCGCGGTCCAGAACTATCCCTTCGCTTTGCCGTCGGACATGGACGCCTCCCTGGCGGTCTCGAGCCCATACGACGCCTCGGCAGCGGCTATGGACACAGCACCGAGGATCCAGGAGGATTCGACGAACCGACGTCCCCAGGCGGATACGACTCTCCATTTTCCTTCCACGCACCCGCCACAGGCGGCTCCTCCCCGTCGTACCCCCCCGAACCATCATCCTCGTCATCAACCTACGCTCCTCGCCCGTCAAACCCTCGCAAACGACCTTACTCTGGATCCGACGACGACGACAACGGCCCACGCGAACGCTTCGGCGGCGGCGAACGGGGCGTCCTCGGCCGAGATGATGGCCGCTCACGCCCCATATCCCGAAGCGGCGAATACGAGTACGAGTACGGATCCGAATCTCGGCCCCAGTCTCGACGCCTCTCAGTCATGGAGCTATGCAACGACCCACCTCCAGATGCAGCGCCAGCTGGACCATTTGATGGGCTATACCAACGTGGCCCCCCCGCCCCCTTTGCCGCAGGCCCGCTCTCGCGGCCCACCACCTCATCCGGACTCGTCACTTCAGCCGCACAACTCGCTCTCGTCGATCGGCCGAGTCTCAGCCCCCCTCCGGCAGCACCAGCAGCAGCAGCAGCAGCAGCAGCAACAGACTTCGCATCCCCATCCGCAAGTGCAGATGCAGTACGCGCGCGAGTTGCGCCGTCAGCAGGAGGAGCAGCTCCGCCATCTCCAGCAGCAGCGCCAGCGTCAGCAACAGCACCAGGCGCAGCAGCAGCGGGAGGAAGTCGAGCGGGAGAGGCGGAACTCGGAGGAGGAGTATATGAGGCGGTACGCGGGGGCGTATGGTACGGGTCCGCTTTCGGGCAGCCCACTGGCGCATTCTATGGCCGGGGCGCAGGCGTATTTCCCTCAACAGGACAGCCACACGTATCATCCGCAACAGCAGCAGCAGCAGCAGCTTGGGCATCCGGGGGTGGCGGCACCCCACGCGCATTCGGGAGCCCAGGCTCACCATCCGCATCATCCACCACATCCGCATCTGGCGGGACACGGACACCTGGGCCAGGTGACCGTGAACGTTCACCACGGGATGCTGGACGGGGCCTATCAGCCTCCCCTGGCGCACCCGGCGGACATGGACGGCGCGGGCCAGGATCCCCTGGAGTTGGCGGTGGGGGTGCCGGGGCTGGAGGCGAGTCCCACGGGAATGATCAAGTACGAATCCCCGCTGCCGTTGGAATGAGGGCGTAGGTCGCCGTCGTCCGCGTCCTGCTCTGTCGGCGGAGGAGGAGGACCCGGTCCGTCGTCTTGACTCGCACCCGCGTCTCGTCGTGTTCCTCTCTGTCTTGTTGTGTTTCTACCGCTCGCGATCGCCGCACATGGTTACATTGATTTACAAGTACATCACCCCGTTCTCTCGTACGCATACCATACATAGCTCTACCCGCACACCCCACTTTTAATGCTCCGCTTCGCTCACCCCGGTGCGCTCGAAAAGCTCTTGTCTCTCTGTCCCCGTCCCCGCCTCCGCCTCGGCTTTCACTACTTCACTCCTACCCATCGGATCATACAAGGGTTTATGTGGTCGTTTAGGTTATGTTATGTAACGCTTCTTGCCATCCCTTTTGCGAGGACTCTTTCGTATACGCACGCAACCCCTCTGCTGCTTGATATCCAGTCGAGTCTTCTTGTTTACCCCCCTTTCCCCCGGCCGCTTGTCGCGTCGACGGTCCGCTCGTTTGTCTCTGTGTTCCGTCTCTGTCTCTCTTTTCCCTCTCTCTCATGGTTGTAAGCTCGGTTTAGTCGTAGAATGATAAAATTTGGCGCGGGTGCTTGCGTATACCTCATGGCTGTGTGTGCGTGCGGAGACGACGACGATGCCCGTGGGTCGGCAAATGAGAGCCAGCTCTGCGACGATGCCCATTCAGCGTGTCGGATGCACGCGTCGTTGAGCGATTAGAGTCTCGTCGAGATGCAGAAGACGGATAGAGAATACATTGGCTATGAATCTACACCATCGGTGGGCGTAACCACCTGGTCTTTTGAGGATCAACGTATAGGAGAGCCCGCGAGTGGCGATCAACACGCGCGGTTCTGTGCGGACGCCGGGGAGGGGATCGCGGGAGAAAGTTGGGCGATCGTTTCGTAACGACCTTTGTCCTCCAACCGTCGGTCCCGTCTCCTCTCCGATGTCGCTTGCTCACTCACTCCCATCGTCCGTTTGTCTAATGCACGCCTGGACAGCGTTGTGAACTTGTGCATCGACCGCGCGATGATGTACGCTGTAAGAACACCGGGAGAGTGGATCAAACAAGGATGGATGCGATGGATCCTGGACGAGACCGGTATGTTGCAATTGGGCGATCCCAGGCACCTGTGTTGAGATCTAACCGACGTCAGAGACCGGCTTTGACAAATACAGTCAGTCGTCCAGGTCGTCCATGGTTGCAAGTCGCCTTCCCCGCCGCCGCATGCGGCACTCCTTGCGGTCAGTATGGGTAGACACGAGCATGCGACCGCATCTGTCGCGAACCACAGAGGCAGGCGTGGGCGATGGAACGAGAAGGAGATGTTGAACGCGGGGAGTGCATCATAGATTGGATCACGAGCAGCGAGGGCGGGTGGGCGCTCGGGTCGCGTACCTGTCCTCGTCCTCGTCCTCCTCCTCCTCCCACCCACATCTTCCCCATCTCCCTCTGCGCGCCCCGCCCACGTCTTCGATCTTGACCGCGCACCCTCTCTGTCGCTCTTTCTCTCGCCCACCGCTGACTCTCCTTTCCTCCATGCACACCCTCTTCCTCCTCTAGGCGCACCTACGACCATTCGCCTGTCTCTGCCGGCATCCTCGTACGTCTCACGTCCACACTTCGGGCCGTCGCGCCTCTCTCGCTCGCAGCACACGCATACCTCAGCTCGCTACCGAGCGCCGCTCTAGATGATCTTCACAGTCGACGACGCCGACCCGAGCTTTGCGTACACCGGAGGCTGGGCCGTTCAGTCTGACAGCGACCCCGACCGCGACGAGTTCTTCCAGGGCACCTACCATGTCGCCACCAACGACGACGCGGAGATGTCCTTCCACTTCTCGGGGATCGCTTGCACCATCTACGGCTCCAAAGGCCCCGGTCATGTACGTGCTCTCTCCTCCCTGCAAACGTACGTTCCCTCATCAATCTCCCCCTCCAAGGCCAAATACCGGGTCTTGTTCGACAATGTCGTCATCAATCTCGACGCTTACGCCGACGAGACCGCCTTCCAGCAGCCGCTCTTCACGCATACGTTCAACACCTCCGCCACTCACTCTGTCACATTGACCGCCATCTTCAGCGGGGATAACGTCAAGGGTAGATGGCTTGACGTGGATTACATCTCCTTCACGAGCGGAAAGTGCGCTTTTTGTTTATCCGCACTCCTTGTTTGATATCACTGACGTTGCTTCCCTCGCTCGGCCTTTGTGTTCGCAGTGGGACAACGTCCGCTATTGGGACCGCGACCTCGCTGCCCCCATGGGAAACCATGTGCGTTTCGTTTCTCTGCCTTGTCTCTATCATCCCTCGCCTTGTTCTCCTCGCCCCAAGATTCGGTACGACACCGCGCATCGCCTGAGGGTAAGCCGCGAGGCTGCTACCACACTCTGCGTGCCTGGGGCTGCAGTCGTTGCTGCGCGACGGTCGCCACTATTCTGGTGTACCTTGCGAGCACCGTCAACGTCCGCACGAATCCGTACAAATGCCATAGATGAAGGCACGTAGGCACGCGCGCGAGCTCGGCATGACGAAGCGGGACGCTTGTCGTTACGATGCTGGTACGCGGATCAAGCCAGTGCGCGGCAGTGGTACTCGTCCAATAGGACAAGGTGTCCGCGGACGAGAACCAACACCTCGACACTGGTTCCAAGGGCGAACTTGCGAAGTCCATCTTTGACTTTGTGAGACGGCGCGAGTGGTGGGAAATGCCCCCTGCTGGCTCCATCTTCTCTGGCGAGCTCTCGCCTCTCGTTTCAACGCATCCAAGAGTCTGATCGTTAGCGCTACATTTGCGATAATCACAGTTCATTGGAGTACGTTCATCGTACGTTCCCGCAGCGGCGAGGCACCACAGTACAAAGTTATACCTCCATGTCTTGCCTTCTGATCATCATATTCAAAATTGCTCATCGCGCTCGACAGATCTTCCTCGACATCATCTGGTTCTCTCCCGTTCTCCACGTACGTACTCTTTCATCTGCTTCCCCGCTTCTCTAGATCCTGATACGAATGCTCTGGTCCCCGCGCCCGTGTGTGCCATCTCGCTTCCCCGCACTGCCCCACAGCTCACAATCAAACGCGTCCTCTTCATCATCGACTTCCTCGAACCGACTCTCCACCATCCTCGCCATCGTGTTCGGCGTCATCCTCGGCCTCGGCCTCGTCTTCCTCGCCGCGTACCTCATCCTCCGTCGAATACAAGACCATCGCCGTGCACGCGAACGCGCCTTCCGTTACGGCCAGTCCTCCGTCCACACGAGCTCGATCACCCCTGAGGCGTACTACTCCTCGGACGCGTCTGGGGCGGGGTCGAGCCCGGGTGTGCTCGGAACGTTCTCGAAGACGTTTTGGTCCCTCGGAGGCGGGAACGGAGGAGGGAGAGAGGCGCGGTCGCCACACGGGAGCGAGATGCAGATGCGCGAGAATATGAGCCCGGGGGCGTATACGCCCGTGCACGGCGGACGGGAGCCGAGCATGTCGACGTCGCTCGACGTGCGTGATAGGGATAGGGAGGGTGCGGGGACGCCATCGACCGCGCGGCCGTTGTTGAGCTCCTCTCCGCTCGCGTGGACGAAGCAGAAGGTCGGGGGCGGACACCGGGGGGACGCGGACTCGTTGCGGACAGACTTTTTGCAGGTTTAGTCTCGTGGTGTGCAGGTGCCGCTATCTTTATTGTTTGCCATCTTGCGGTATGCTTCCGTCTCTTGCCATTTGTTCACTGCGGGCTTCTGTCGTATGGCACTTTTGGAGCGCGTACATATACTTACTTGCTTGTACTAGTCTTATGGTACATTCACACTTACCTTTTGGATTTCGAGCACAGTGCTGCTCTCCCTATCGAGATATCTTGGGACATGATTGAGTGAAAACATGATTGGTACCCTTGTCGTGACTAGCAACAGTATTCCACCTGATGTTTGGCACTCTGAAATGTCAGAGACAGCCACCGTGCAGATGCTCAGATACTTCAGACATACTGTTTGAAGGTCCAGTCAAGTCCAGTTTTTTCACCTCTCAAGAATTAACCATAACTTGACCATAACCTGACCACTATCTATTCCTGGACACCTTCAGGTTCCAGGTTTCCGAGGGAGAAAAGTGGAGTCCATCTGGGTTATGTGAGAGATTTGGTGTTCATAGGCTTGGATAAACCCTAGGCTTGGGCAGGACCTAATCCTAAATTAGGGTTTAAATATCTCTCTGAACACATAGGGAGTTGCTGAGCATCATACACAGCAGCCAATCTTCTGCACTTGTAATCCCACAACCACACATCAAGTAATATTTTTGTCATCAGGAAAAACCCATTTGCTTGCGAGCCACCGGTTGGGATAGGGAGCGCAGCGAGTGTCGCCAGTCCAGGTATACACTTGCGAGCTCTTTAGAGGCATCGCGAGTGGCCACTGTAGATATTGAGTTCTTAGGACTATACATGGCATCCTCGTACTATATGCTCGTTCATGCTGTCCTGGCACAAGGGCGACAATTCGGACCGTATGATGTCGATCACCCTGCAACCAGATAGCATGGCGTCAATGCTGCTTCTGATTCAAGCGGGTGAGCAGGATCATTCAAGGGATTCATTGCATCAATACTGGCACTACTCATAATGGACGATCACCGCCTTGACTGCGAAACAATACAAAGTCATGGTGACGCAGATACAGGTTGACAAAAAAACGTGTGCATCTATCTAATACGTTCTCGGAAGTCCATGTCGGGTTGACCGTTCGGCCTCATATAGGGAGCAGATGAACACTTTGCACTATTTGGGTGACTGAGATGATAGACGTTCGACGCCTGTGGTTGCGAGTTGAGAGGCTTATTTTATACATACCCATATCAGCATCCCATTGTTGAAGTGGTATGAACCACTCGACGTACGCGAGCGGATCGGCGGAGTGTGTAGCGTAGGTTATTGGGAGGCAGAAGATTGCACGCACGCGCACAACACATAGACCTAGTGTTATGCGCCGGGGGCCTTGCCCCAAGGCCCCCAGGTGGCAAACTGTTTTGGGCCATAGCGGCTCATCCGTTGCTCGGATCCGCAGTGGCAAGGGAGCACTATTGTAGCTAGAAAGCATACAAATCGAACGATACCTCACCTGAGGCCATACCATGAATCCCCGCGGAGATATGGCTTGCCCATCGCCGAGTTACAGTTTTTGAGTTTGCTATTAGTGGGAAAGATGGGGCTGTTGCGGACCAACTGTTGGTCGGATCAGCAGTGGCAAGGGAGACATATTATAGCCCCAGTCCATAGCTTTCCAACGGTATATGATACATGGCTGTACGCCATGTCTCCGTGGAGAAATGGCTTGCCACCTCACGCAGGCACGTCCCAAGTGTTATGCGGTTCTTGAACAGATGGGGCTGTAGTGTACCAACAGATGGTCAGATTTGTGGGGGTAAGGGAGACCAATTGTAGCCCCAGTCTATAGCTTTCTAACGGTATATGATACATGGCTGTACGCCGCATCCCCGTGGAGAAACGGCTTGCCCATTGCCGAGTTACAGTTTTTGAGTTTGCCATCAGTGGGAAAGATGGGGCTGTTGCGGACCAACTGTTGGTCGGATCAGCAGTGGCAAGGGAGACTAATTGTAGCTCCAGAGGACAGCTTTCCAACGGTATATAGATTGTGGGGTTAGGGTTAGGGGTTAGGGTTAGGGTTAGGGTTAGGGTTAGGGTTAGGGTTAGGGTTAGG